>JBAOKB010000037.1:0-1369792 GCA_037044905.1 Hortaea werneckii | reverse complement strand
ATTGCTAAGGTTAAACGTAACTTGGTTTGTTCCCTGAACAGCACCTACCCTAACCCTAACCCTAACCCTAACCCTAACCCTAACCCTAACCCTAACCCTAACCCTAACCCTAACCCTAACCCTAACCCTAACCCTAACCCTAACCCTAACCCTAACCCTAACCCTAACCCTAACCCTAACCCTAACCCTAACCCTAACCCTATGCCTCCGGCGGCCCTGGCGTCGGCGCCCTGAACGGCTTCCCCTTTCCTTTTCTCTCTCTTTTTCCTCCCGACAATTGGAACCCTCTTGCCTCCGGCGGCCCTGGCGTCGGCGCCCTGAACGGCTTGCTCTCTCTTTTACATTTCACTAACATTTCGCCCTGTACTAGCTAACCCTAACCCTCAGCCTCCTTCCTCCCTCCTGCCCTCTTCTATCTCAGCTTATATGATACACCATTCTCACCAACTCGTTCGTTTCCATCATGTTCGTCGCCCGCTTCCGGATCACCCACCTCCATAGTCGGCCCCATTCGTCCTCTTCCAACCCTCCCCCCTCCCAAAATCCCAAACTCCTCTCCATCTCCCCCTCTACCCACCCCCACTCCCACTCCTTTCCCTCCCTCTCTTCCCTCCCCCACATCCTTTGGCTGATTACCGCCCCTCCTATGTCCTCCATCACTCCCTTGTATTGGCATCCTGCCCCCGCAACTCCGCTTCGCTGATATCCTGCCGTTTTACTCCCGCACGCCGCCGTCTTCTCTTCCCATCTTTGACATATGCTCTGCGGCACCCAGCAGAAATTGCACCCGCTGAATCGAGCCATCTGTAGCCGCTTCATCCTCTTCTTCACTTCCGCCATCCTCTCCCCTGCCTCCTTCCCGTGCCCTCTGCACTCTTCCCACCCTCGAGCCCTTTTCGCCCGTTGTATCTGCCCTTGCGCCCAGCACACCGAACACCCTACCTTCGTCCAATCCTCTAGCCTCTTCACCATCTCGTCTCTGTCTATCTCTCTGCTAGCCCTCTCCGCTAACCTCGACCTCTTCTGCGCTTGCACTCTTTCTCCCTCTCTACTCATTCCTGTCCTCGCCTCGTTTATGCTTCGCTCCCTCTCCTCTCTCTCTCCTATACTTCTTGCCCTCTTTAGCCCTCTTCCTTCCTTTGCTGCCTCTTCACACTCATCCCCAGCTTCGGCCAACCCTGACCCTGATTCTCCCTCGTCGTCAACGTTGTCCGTACCTAACTCTGAGCCTCTCGGTGTTCCATCCTCGCTACCTTGTTCCATCGGCTCTGACCCTGACCCGTCTGCTTCCTCTTGCTCCCTCCTTCTATGCTGCTGTGATGGAACGAACCCCCCTGTCCTCACTACAACCCTCGCCCTCCTTCCCGTTCTTGTTAACCCTCTACATACATCACACACTTTCTCTCCGTTCTCGCATCCGATCCTGTCCGCCCTCCCATCCATCTCCCTGTCTAACACAACCCTCCTACACTTCTCCCCTTCCAGATATTCGTGCATCCCCCTTTCCATCACGAATCCCTTCTCCAAGATTTTCCGACCCCCTACTGTGTTGTAGCCTCTCATTAAGATCGCCTCGCTTGCCTCTCCATCTCTTCCTGCCCTTCCACTTTCCTGTGCGTAATCCCTCACCAATTCCTTCACTCCCACGTGTACCACCACCCTGATGTGTGGTGCATCCACCCCCATTCCCATCGCTGTCGTCGCCGCGAACACTCTGTGCGTCCCCTTGACCAGCTGTTCCAGAATCTTCCTTTTCATTTCTTCGTCTCCGACCCTCCTGTAGTACACTGGACACCTCAGCACTTCTCCAATCTTCTTGCACTGCTCTACCCTCCGGCAGTACACTATGATCTGTCCCTCCTCGTGTTCTTCCAGTTTCTTTCTTACCAACTCCGCTACCCTCTCCTCTTCTTCTCGCCGGTCGTACTCGACCACCTGGTAAGCGATGTTCCTCCTCGTCGTCGAGTCTCTTATCATCCGTACCGTCCTCTTCTCCAAGCCCATCGCTTCGAGCCAGCTCGACTCTTCCTTCGGTGGCAACGTTGCCGTGAGATACACCATCTGGCATCCCTTCCTGGCGAACTCCGCTAGCTCGAGCACTTTCGGCCTCCATGTCTCTGTCGAGTCCAGAACGATGTGGCTCTCGTCGACTACTATCCTGTCTAGCTCTCCGGTAGCTAGCTTGTCGTTGATGAACCTGTTGAACGCCTTCGTTACTGCGCTCTCGGGTGTTACTAGCACGATCCTCGCGTGCCTGGCGCTCTGGTCGGGCCATCTCCCGGCGTTGAGTCCGATCTCCTTGCATCTCCTCTCTAGATCGCTCCTTAGCGATATCAACGGCACCACTACCACCGTCACCCCTCCGACTGAGCAGAATGCCGGTAGCATGAACATCAGACTCTTGCCTCCTCCGGTCCTCATGACCATTACTACCTTCGGCTCGCCCGATACGATTGCCTTTAGCCCTTCCAGTTGTGAGCCTCTAAATGAAGCGTTCGGCCCCAGCATTTCCCTCAGACTCACGTTCAAGTCTGCCCTCCTCAACTTCGCCCACCTCTCTTCTTCTACCATCTTCCTGTATTTCTCCAGATCGATCGTCGGCTTTCCATTACCTGTCGCAGTGGACGGCCACCTGATGAAGTGGTGCCATGACACGCTCACCTTTCTGAACGATGCCTGCTCGGACTGCGTGCTGAACGGGTTCTCTGTCGTCAAGATCCCGTAGATCAACTCTTCCATCCTTTTACTGTGTCCGGATTGCATCTGCCTATCTTCTGTTGTTACTCCTTCGTACAACCGATCGAGCTGTTTTGTCACTTCTTCCTCTGGGCAGTGTACCCTTTGGATGGCTGGGTATAGCTGCCTCCATGTCGACGGCGTTACAAAGAATCCGGCCTGGCATTTTGATAGCTCCCTCTTCATCACCCTCTTCAGCCTCTCTGTGTTCCAGAAGCCGTCTATGCTGAGTGCCTGCAGCTTGCCCTCTTTCGCTTTTCCTCCATTCCTCGGCCTGCTTCGCGCCTCCCTCCCACTGACCATCCGATCTCCTGCCGTTCCTTCGTCATCACCTCCATCCGCCTCGCTTTCACTGCTCGGGCTTGTGCTCGATTCGCTCTCGCTTCCTGAACTGCCCTCTTCCCCGTCGCTTTCCCTTCCTCCTTCTTCGCTCCCACTCTCCTCCTCCTCCCTGACTCCGTCGACCTCGCCTTCCCATTTCTTTTCCGGCTCCGGCTCCCACAGATATTTGCTGAAGTCGAACTCGCCCCTGACTTCCCACCTGAGCATGTGCACGAACGGTTCCACTAGCCACAAATGGTACACCAACAGCTTTCCCACCTCTTGCGGCAGATACCTGTGGATTATCTTCGCTTCGCCGCTCTTGCTGTAGCCTTTGTGGTAGCCCGTCACCAGCTCGACCATGCCATTGTCAACAAAAACACCCCTCTGCGCTCGCGCACTCTCTCCGTTCTCGGTCCTGATGCTGACAACTTCCGTCCCTCTGGCTGGAGCTCCCCCTGCCATGTGACACAACACTATCAGCTCCTCCTTGAACAGAGTCACCTCCCGGAAGTACTGCTCCACCTTGGTCGTGTTCCACTTTAGCTCACTCCTGTCCCTCACTTCACTCATGTCGATATTTTGTAGAAAGTACTTGGTTATTCGGTCCTCTCTCATGGCCCGGCTCCACAACCACTTCCTGCTCTCCACGTCTTTCCCGTCCGGCCTCCTGACTCTGCCCAAGACTTCATCGTTTCTCTCATCGTCCAAGAAGCTCCAACCCTCGGTGAGATCGCTTGGGTTGTCGAACAGTCTGTCCAGATGCAAGATCGGCAGTTCCTCCTCTTGCTGTAAGAACATCAACCGCTTCGTGAGCCTCCCCAGACACCTTTCCCACAGCGAGTGTAGTGCATCTCTGAGATCTCCCATGCTGAAGCTGATCTTGTCGATGGCGACCTGTTGGCATCTGTTCATCCAAGTGACCCGTGCCCCGGCTTTCTCCGTGAACCTGATCCTCATTCCAAAAGTCTTCATGTGCAAGACCCTGTCCATCGGGCTCGCTGGTCCCCCGTATTCCTGAAGACACAACAGCCTGGGCACCATATCGTGCACCCCTTCTACAATGCTGACCGCTTCTTTTCTCGCCTCACTCTCACCTATCCCGGCTCCGATCAGCCGGTCGATGTCGTCTTGCCTCTGCTTGTAAGCCATGAACACCACCAGAGCCTTACAGACCGTGACGATGGCCGCCAGCTTCGGCGTGAAGTTGAACACGCTTACCCATCCTGCGTCTTCGGTGTCCAAGCCGAGAACTGCCAATGCGGACAGAAAGCCGCTTTGGAACTCGTCGTCTAGCAGCTCCTGGTCGAGCATGCTGGCCCAGAAAAGAACGATGGACCATTGTAACTCGTCTTCGCAGACCTTTCTGGCTCCCTTGTCTAGAGCGGCGGTCTCTCGTCTGGCGAGACTTTGCATTGCTCCCAGCCTCCTCGCTTGCCCATCCGTCAACGTGTAGTCTGGCTTGTTCTCCCATGTCTGACTCCTCCAAAGATATCTCAGCATTGATACCCAGACCCTGGAGTATTTCTTCTTCGTACTGGCCTCGTGTTTGCTGTAGAATGGAGTCTCGTTGTTCGCGGCCCCGGTTTCCTTCCTGTTCACGTAGTGAAGAGCGGACCTTGGGATCGTCCGCGGACTGCTGACGTCCATGGCCTTCTTGATCACCCTGCCGGTCGCTCTGCAAGCTCTCTCGATCGCCTCCTCTTCTTCATCCACGCTCTCTATCCCCCGCTCGTCCGCCTCAAGCTTTGGCGCCGCACTTAGACTAGCCCGTAGCTCTTCTTTCTCAAACCCAGCCAGATGGTGAGCCCAGCTGGTGTGTTCCAGCCATGGATCCATTTCAGACCTGACATTGCTGACGTTCACCTTCCTGTGATGGTGCGCCTCCCGCAGCTTCCTCTTGAGTCCATCGGCTACCTCATCTGTCAACTTCTGCGCCCTGTCCTCGGGCTCGCAGCCATGACCGCCTCCTAGCATCCGTGGCGCTGGCGGTAGCACTTTAAAGAGCTTAGTCCACTGCGCATACTTGAAGAATCTCTGACAGCAGTGACCTTCCGTGAACGGCTGGTTTGCGGCGGGTCGACTCCTCAAACTCCCTCGACCTCCTCTGCTTTTGGCGCTGTTCCAGCCGTGTTCCTTTCTACAGTGCGCCTCGATCCCCTTTTTACTCTCCCTCAGCAACCCGCACGCTTTGCACTGTGAGCATTGCTCGATGACCGGGCCGAGCTCCTGGATCGCTTCCTGTTCGGCGGCGGGGTACACGACGTCTTCTGACCTATAAGCGACGTGGTCGAGTTTTTCCACTTGTTCGATTATTCCTTTCCTAGTGCTCACTGTTAGCGTCTGGTGACTTTGGCTGAGATGCGCCTTGATTTGGTCTGGAACCACTGCAAACTTGCAATCTCTACAAACGATGATTTGAAAATTCTGGAAGTGTACGAACAGACTCTCAAAAGCGTCCATGGTGTATTAGCTGTCGAGCAACGTGTCTGTCCTGATGTTTCGGTCGGCGGCCTCGCCTGGGCTCAGCTGCACCGACCCCTGTCACAGAATTTTCGCGATCCCTGTCGCGATGGCGCGGTCACACATGATGGGGTTGAACGTTAGCTACATGCTACAAGAGTCGGTGGTCTTGCTGGGTGCTTTTCTGCACCTTTGTTGGTGTATTTCTATCTACCCTACCTCTTCGCGAGCGTCCAGCCTGCGCTTCCGGCGGTCCCTCAATTCCAGCCGAACCGCCGTTACGCCCGCCGACCCTAACCCTAAGCCTTTGCGAGCGGAACTTCACACAGAATGTCGGGATTTTCGAACCGCGATAACAATTCACCACGCGGGTCTCCCGCTCCGATGTTGAAAACTCACGAGTAAAGTGCCTACGGATTGGAAACTCACCGAGTTTGAAACGATTCCGACCGGTACTTTTCATTCCTTCTGCCCCCGGTTTTTCATGGAATCTGCCCCCTCCGGCGAATTCGGTGGCCCGTGCCCCCCACGCATTATCATGGAATCCGCCCCGGATTCTTTGAAGGATTGAGGGTAGGATTGAGGGTAGGGTAGGTGGCGCTGGCTATTCATATGCTAACTGCTCGAACTATGGATGCCAATTGCCCTTGCTTCGCTCGTATACAGATTTATTACTGCACGGTCCAGAAACCAAACTATGCATGGTCATCTAGAAGCTGTGTAGTGCTCATTCCCATGGCCAGACATTGGAGAAGTAAAGATTGGGCTTGTTCGTCTGCTGCATCAGACCCATATGGAAATACGGAAACCCCCGACCAATGAAAATAGCCATGTGTTCCCTTTTATTGGTGCAGATCGCCATTATTAAAGTCGAGCCAGTCGTGCCCTTGATACAAACAACAAAAGTAGTCTACGAGGGTCTATAGACAGTGTAGAGCACAGCAGAAACAGCAACGCTGGCCAATAAGCTATATCCAATTCTTCTCATGGACCCCCGAAGAGCGTTTTGCTTCGCAAGTACTTTGTCGACAACCGCTTTCCCTTCGTTTACCCGCGGGAACGGACCAGCATCTTTTGGGAGCTCCAAGCCAAGAAAGTTGCACAGCGGAGCCCATCCTTCCTTGACGTTGAAGACAAGCAACCGATCTTCGTCGACGAGCCGCTGAATGATCTCGCTGTGGGAGCGATACACATCGATCCCGTTCTCGGGAAACGAGCCGTCGAAAACGTCACCAAACATCCGCTTGCCCATGCGAAAGAGCTTTGGGAGCCAAGGTTCCAGCAGCGGATGGCCGAGGATTTTGCCAGAAGCGAACGGTGACATGGAATGAGCGTACCAGACCGTATTCATCACACTCTCGTACCATACTTCTGGGCTGTCTCTGACGGTAAGAATTACCTTCGCCTCGGGGTATGCATCGATCAATTCCTCGCTGAAAGCGGCGCACGGGAAGTCAGAGACTGCGTCGCAATCTCCCAACACGGAATCCCAGTCTTCGCGGGTCAGTCTAGTCTGCGGAGTCTTCGAACGGTACTTTGCGTCAAAAGCTTTCAACCACAGTTCGCTGTCCTGTGGTCGTTCGGTAAAGACGTATGACATGTGGTAGATGTTTTGAAATCCGAGTATGCTCAGAGCTTCCCGAAACGCTGCAAGAATATCTTAGTAACAACATTCGTAGGGCGGACACTGCATCGCCAGGCGATGTCGAAAGCCCGAAGCAACGGGATACTTGTTGGAGCAACTTACAGGAAGTACCTGTTCGGAACAGACCAAGATTCAAGACCTTCATAGGTCTGGTTCTTGCTGAGCCATGATGAGTGGGAATCTCATGGTCGATGCAATGAGCGTTGTAGCCCTTCTCATCAACAAGACTTTCGTCTCCAGGCAGCGATGCGACTCCCATTCTCGAACGTGGGAGTGAAACGATGCTGAGTGTAAGAGTTGTTGAATCTTGCCAGTAGACCTTGAGATTTGCTGGGCTTAAATAGTATTCAGCTCCCGCCAGGTCACTCGGGATTATCAGTACCGCGTTGCAGTAACAGCTTGGCTCGTTTACTGAGTTTGAGATGCAGCTTTAGATACACTGTTGCCCTGCGCGATGCACCCGGTGGGGGAAAAGTGAACAGGGTATTCCAACGGAGTGGAAGGATCAACCTTTGCGGACCCTTGCAGAAGCATGGTTGCTGCATGCATCGGCAATGGAGAAAGCGAGGCATTCAAGCCTGTCTATCTTCAACTTGATACGCACTAAGTCATTTGGTGAGGCTTTTCCTCCCGGGGTAAGTCTAGATGTCCAGAAGTACAACGACATACCACTGGCGACTTTCGACCAGTACGAGGAAGGTTCACATTACCAACTGGACTGACGAGCTTCTTGTTCGTATTCCCTAGCGGCTGACTGGTTTTTCCTCGGTCGAAAGCACCTGTAGGTAGGAACGCCAGTGTAGCTGACATCTTGGCAGTGTAGGAGCGGGTTTGTAGTTGACATCTTGGCAGTATGCTACTGCACCAATCTAGATATTCATCTGATTTCGGAGAAAGCCCATGATCGACCCTGAGCCACTGTTGAGCACCGAGACGCGGGGGATCTGCATTGGTGCGATGTTCGAACTGCTCGGCAGTGGATACCGTTCTGGCCGACAAAAACGCGATCAAATCCTGCGCGGAGGTCGATTGGATAGATTTCGCTATGGTATCTCAGCGCCCGTGTAAGGCTTCTTGACGAGCTGCCGGCAATAGTTGTCGGGAGTCACAAGGTGACGAGGGTCTGCTGCACGACTCTGTCTTCGACATCAAACGCATGATAGCCAGCCAGGTATAGCATGGAACGACACAGCTGGGCAGGTGAGCATGTGTCGACCGGTATAGTCCGACTGGCGGATTTGGCCAAGTGATTTTATGCATGTCTCAGGTTTCCGGGGCTCCACGATGGGAACACCGACGTTCAAGGGGACATCAATGCAGTCGGTAGTTCGTAAAAGCCCTGTTGGAATCATAGCGCGAAACACGAAGCACCGGGGTTGAAGGTCTGCCTCTGTAACATTCTTGGCGGCGAAGAAGTCGAGGGTTTAAGACGAGGGTAGTTGTTTTAAGGATAAGGGAAAGCCGCAATGGCTGAGCCGGAGATTTATAGCCTATTTTCTTAGCTTGTGATTTTAGTAATTTTACCCTTCGCGAGCTCCAGTTTCCGCCCTATCAATTCCCCTAGTGCTGGGAAAGTGATGCATTCAATCTATTATTGTACGCGAGCCATCGTTCCACCTTCGGTGATTCGGTCCCTCTCAAATGCCGCGCCATGACCTTGCCAATCGAGCCAATGCCTGCATGTGGCCCAACAGCATCGAGAGGGTCGGGGCGAGCGAGGCGGGGTCGACTGGACTTGTCTGATGCACGTTCCTTTTCGCTTAATCCTTGCATCTCCAATGGGCGTTCGCAGTTCACTTGATGCTTCTTGGCGCGAACAACCTGGAGGATTGTGTCAAGTGGTGTGTTCTCGTAGCAAGGCAGATTGAACGGCGGGGGCTCGACATGGCTACAGGTGATGCTACTCCGACTGCGTTATCCTCGTCGGAATGTTTTTTTCGAATTCAACTGACCTCGCTGCTAAAACGTTGGATGCGTAACTAGCGGGTTGCCACGTTGTTGCTCGTACAGGCATTCGAGGCCCTTGTACAGTTCGACATTGTAGCTTGAGCGACCAAGAATCAATCTTTATATCAATACCAACCTTCGACCCCGCATTCTCAACAGCATACCACGGATCAAGTCAAAATTTCTCCGCGATCAGCATCTCGTTAGGTGGAGGTACAGGTGGGGGACTTGAGATGGTGGCCCCGCTTGCTTACGATGGGGTGAATCGTGCGAGATCTTGCGTGCTGAGATACTCGAGTAACTACCTGGTCAATGGGCATGCTTGCCAAATAGGGTCTTTTGGTCTTCTGTGACCGGCATTAAATGAGTCGCGATGTGCCTGCGGTTCGTGAAAGCCATCCAAGCAGTCTCCTGCACAGAGATCGCTCGATGCTGAACTGATAAAGAATTGATTTGACAATGGAGTGCAGACAGACGGACTGCGGGAGTATAGTATCCCGTATGCAGCCCGTATTTGAAGTGACTCAAAAGGGTTTCTATGTTCTGTGCGGAGAAAAAGATCAAGTTGGAGAGTTCTTTCGCAATTTATTAAAGCGCTCTCATGCCCGTCGAGTTGGGGTCCGTGAGAGACATTCAAGCCGCTTTCCAGCAGATTGATTAGATAGGTAGAGATAGGCGGAATGCATCGCACTATATGGACCTCTTTATTCGCCGCCGCAGGGGTCTCGTCGCTTGACAATGGCGTTGGAAGACTACCAGCTCTTGGATATGATACTTTCAATGCATTTGGATGCGACTATAACGCCTCCCTCGTGGCAGCTCAAGTCGAGGTGATGCAGAAAGCAGGTCTTGTTGATGCTGGATACAACACATTGATCTTGGACGATTGCTATGCACTGAAGGAGAGGAATGCGACTGGTCATATGGTGGCGGATCCCGTCAAATTCCCACATGGCATAGAAGCCTTGTCATCGCAAGTCAATAAATGCGGAGTACGGCTTGCCGCCTATGGCGACAACGGGTACCAGACATGTGCTGGATACCCTGGTTCTTACGGAAGAGAGCTCCAGGATCTGAAAACCTGGCACTCTTGGAGAATGTCGTATCTAAAGTATGACAACTGCTGTAAGTCGGAGTTGCGCGAACAGTCATTACCCAACGAGATGCTAACCTGACGAGACATTCCGGCGGACAATATTACCCAGAAGAATATGCTCGGTCGTTTTCAGCGAATGTCAGATGCTATCGCTGAATTCGCGTTGAGTACAAACAATACTTTCCAGTACAGTCTGTGCGAATGGGGATGGCAGCAACCTGTAATCTGGGGTCGCCGAATTGCACAGTCCTGGCGGAACAATGGCGACATCAAACCTCACTGGAGTGCACTTACGGCAATCATGAACGAGGCCGCTTTCCTTTGGTAGGCCTCAGACTTCTACGGTCATAACGATATGGACATGCTGGAAGTCGGCAACAATGGAATCGGGATTCCACCTGGAAACCTGACTTACGAGGAAGAGAAAAGCCATTTCACGGCTTGGGCATTGCTTAAGTCTCCGTTGTTCATTGGAACGGATCTCACCAAAGTTTCAAAGCAATCTTTGGACATTCTCGGCAATCGTGACCTAATCAAGATCAATCAGGATCCCAATGTCGGCAAAAGCATCAGCCCCTTCCGATGGGGTGTGAACGCAGATTACACCTTCAATGCTATACATCCTGCTGAATACTGGTCTGGCAACTCGAGCTACGGTGTTGTGTTCATGGTACTGAACAGTCAAGACACTGCCCAACAGATGAGCTTCAACTTGACTGAAAGCTGGGCCATTCGTGCAGGACGACAGTACTCAGTATATGATCTATGGACTCATGAGAGTGCCGGAATTGCTGTCCGGTGAGAATGGCCATGCATGTTAAGGTGTTGCGGGGCAAGACTGACCGATACTCTAGCAACATCTCGATGGAAGTCCCTGCGCATGGCGTCTTAGCGCTGTTGCTGAACGATGCCGGTCCAGAGCCAGAGAAATATGATGCGTCATGCGGGTTCTTCTACCAGTGCTCGGTAAGACTAACTCACTTGTCTTTTATCTAGGCAGAGTAAGTAGCACTAACTTGAAAACCAGTGGCCGAACGGAACATATATCTCCAATTGACAGCTCAATGCAAGGTAATGCTGCTTTAATGGTTTCAAAGTACGTCGTCATTTTCGCTGGTGGGTGGATGTATTCTACAAATGCAAAATTGAGGAAGGTTCGATAAACCGCCGGAGCCTTAGCGGCTCTCGCGTTCCATCCACTGCTTGCAAGCTTGATAGTGCTTCATGAAAGATTCATCCTGCTTCATCAGATGGCCGAAAAGATCACCGTCTTTGTCAAGCAGCTCGAGGAAACGCCAAAGTCCAGCAAGGATGAAGTCGGCATAGCTTGGGGTCGAACCCATCAGGTATGGTCCCTCCTTGTGCTCATTCAACAGGGCTTGAAGTTCCTGCACACCCGGCTGAGCGTTTGTCCAGGCGTTCTTTGCCTCGTCCGACTTTGCAACTTCCGATAGCGGCTTTCCAAAGCTCTTTTCCCTGGTGTCCTCGAAGTAACCCTTGCTCTTGTCCGTAAGCAGCATAGGCGGCACACGAGGCATGGCCACGAAACGAAGCGGCATCAGAGTCTTGCCGAGTGCGGCCTGAGCACGCTCTACATAGCCATTGTCCAGATGCAGAGACGGCTGCGGCTTCAGCTGCTCGAGCGCTTTGGCGATGGCGAGGGAGTCCATGATGTAGTCGCCACCGCTGATACGCATGGCGGGAATGGAGTATTCGAAGTTGGGGTTGACATCTTTGGGGTTCGGCGGGATGCCGAGGGCTTTGAACTTCGGGGCGATGTCAGGGTACTCGATCCATTCTGTTCGGTAGTTGAGGCCCTTGAAGTTAAGGGCGATTCGTGCTACTTAGTGTGAGTAAAGATGTTCTTGAATCGATGGACTTTCACAGGCAGCATACGTACACTTCCATGGGTTCAATGACCAGCATCGGTTTGGCTCCTGCGAAGGCAGGTCGAAGAGGACGATTTCGCTCTCAGACATGTCGATTGTTTCGAAAGGTCACACGAGTCGCTCAATGTTGGTTTGGTATTTCGTGAAATGCTGTCGAAGGCGGAAGAGGTACGGCTTCAATGTCTTCCAGTTGAGCATTTGTAAGTCAGGTCAACCATCGACGTCATATCCAATGGACGAAGTTGCGGAGGAGGGGCAAAGTGGGGGATTACTAACATGTTTGCGGGTGCAAGGCATCACTCAGACTCCTGGCATTGAATGAACGAAGAGACAAGATCCAAGACTTGGTCTTATCGGGCTCGAGTGAAAATGAGACGGTAGACATCCAAGCCAGAGCTAAAAAAGAGACATTGCTATAGTAATGCCACGTTCGCCAAATACAACCAAGTAGACGAGAACAATCTCATGTCTCCATGCTGTCCATACTTCTGACCCATCGTTGCACTACTTCCGCTGCGCTGATTGTAGGCAACTTCATACTCTCCATCTTCTCCGCAATGGGAGACTTACCCGTGGTCTGGAACGCCGTCCCATACTCCGGCAACAGCACTACAGCCGGAATGGTAACATAGATACTGCTCATATCCTTCTCCGTGCTCCATTTCTGTTTGGCAGCTGCAACTTCTGCGTCGGCATCAAAAGGGAGTACCTCGTACTTCACACGCTGTTGGCGCTCAAGCTCGGCAACCACCTCGCGCTGCGAAGTCTCGAAGGGTGAGAGGAAGACTCGCCTGTTGGCTGTGGCGCGAGGATTTCTGAGTATCTGTACTACCGCTGCAGCAGTGTATGGGAGCGTAGTTGCGGACCACTTGGCAGAACCATCACGCCAGTATCTCACAGTATGCGCCTCCGGGTCAATGCCGAGAAATTTGGTATCGAGAGCCCTGTAGTATGGAATCAGCGGGTGTTGTTCTCATTGCTTAATTATCGAGGTGAAGGGACTGACCAGTCGAGCCAGATACTACTTGCTACGGCTGTCCACTCCAAATCGCCTTCTTTTGGCCTAAGCACATTATCCACGAATTCACCTTTTGCGCCGAAGACAGGCGGACACAGCTCGCGGCACGCCGGGTCATCGTTGTCAAAGCCCCATTCGGTTGGAATAAACCTTGTAACTCCCGCTTCCAGACAAGCTTGGACTAGATCGTTCTGCACGGCGAATGCTCCAGGTCCTACGCAAGATATGAGAACGTCCTGCCCTTTCAGAGCTTGCACGAGTTGCTCATGGTCTTCAAAGTTGCTGATCTTTACGAGTTTCACGGCCGGCGGATAGGAACTTGTTGAACCCGATCGAGCAAGGACTGTAACTTGGAAAGCGCCATCTGCAAGGAAAGCTCGAATCAGGTGGTAGCCAATGGTCGTGCCTCCGGCACCAAAAAGGGTGACATTGCTGAGAAATGACATGGTCTAATTTTCAAACTTGTTTGATTTTGTGGCTTGAGCGGTGTTCGCACGTGAACCGTTCGGATGTTAAAATATCGCTTCGCTTCACGGCGTCTGTGAAGTGATCTTGATTGCGCACAAGCTTTGCTGGCGAGCCGAGCAGAACTATCTATACTACGCAGCCGTCGGTTGTAACGTCGAACCTGCCATGTGCTGACAGATGTCTGCATTAAGTCATCTCGTGTAATCGTGCGAGGCATGATGGAGCGATGCACACGGTAGAGTAATCAGCGCTTGGCGTGCAATTCATGTGCGATGATTACTGAGCATGTGCATGAAGGACAGGACTCGACCACGGGCTGGAGAAGGCCTGTGACACCGACGTCGCACTTCAACATTGCGCCATACCCAAAAGCCTGCTGCCGGTCTTTCAAGGAGTCGTGCGATTCACTAGATGCCTCAAGCGGTGGTCTTGCCCAAGTCTCTGACCGCTTCCTGCTCAATGTGCGCCACTAGGCCTTTTGAAAAGCGACTCAACTGATCGTAAGCGATGGTGAAACCATCCCTAGCTCCGTAATATGGGTCTTGGACCTGCTCCTTCTGTGACTTGCCGCCGAAGCTCCCATACAGATGCACCTTGGACAGTGCTTCCTCCTGATTGACCAACCCCTTTTTAGCAGCCCTCTTCGCTTCATCGCGGATGTCCATCACATTATCCTGGTCCATACCCAGGATGTAATCGAAGCGGAGGAAGTCCTCAGGCGTTCTCAGCTTGCGCGCACGATGCTTGTAATCGGTCAAGCCGTTGTCTGCCAGCACGCTCATGGTACGCGGATCGGGGGAGTCGCCTGCATGGTAGGCACCCGTCCCACACGAGTCAATCTCCTTGATCAAGGGATGCTGTTGAGGAGTGCCGAAATGGGTGACATTTCTGAAGACGCCTTCGGCCATTGGAGACCGGCAAATGTTGCCTAAACAGACGAAGAGGACTGAGACCGGACGGCCGGCAGATGCGGCCGGGTCGGCCGACGGGGATGCCATTTGGATAGTGGGATAAACTGGAGTTCCCGTAGCTGTAGTGATGCTGTTGCTCGCCAGTGACGTGCACCCGTCACAAAGATACAGCCACAAATGTACTATGAACCTGCATTGGATTTTTCGTCGACGCTCCGCTGAGAGGTGCCCGACGATGGAACTGGCGGGTAGCCCCGTTATGACATCAAGCCGCGGCCAGCACATGTGGAATGGTGCCTAAGGCTGCACGGCTGTCCCGCGCGGAATGCACCTGGGCAGGTGGCGGCGTCCATCTCAAGGGGGAAAGCCGAAGTTGCCTCGGTTGGCATGAGGCATCACACCGGTTCAACTGGGTTGACACCTGGGTTACATGTACATGGCACGTCTGGTACTACAGCCTCTTATTAGGCAAGAGGTTCTTTTGTGGAGTGAAGAATGGTCCAGCTCAACAGCTCGCATGCGGGCTCGACTGGACGCTCGGGTCCAGAAGGTATTCAGGTACCGTTCCTCTTCAATCTACTTTCTCATGCACAACCCGCGCCAAGGTAGCCCTGCATGAGCATCCCAAGCACCATGAGGCTCAACCCATGTGCCCGTCCGCACGACCGGATGCTACGCCTCGTGGCACTGGCGTCATGAAGGCACTCGTCTCTTCAGCCTCACACGATGGAGTCTTCTCCAGCTGCTACCTCTTCCCGTGGCAGGGAGAATAGCCTTCAAGATTCCTGGAGGCCAAGTATCTGGGGAGATGGAGAAATGGGGTACCAAGATCTGGATATAGACTTCGCTCCTTGGCACTTATGCCTCCGCTGATCCGGCGGCGCAGTTGGACCTATCGCAGCCTCGCTGGACGGACCTAGGCGACGGCGGCATCGACTTGGAGACAGACGAGGACCGCTGCTGGTAGCAGACCATGGCGCGTCGATAGCCGTTCCTGATGTCTTGTCCCCGTCACTCACTGCGAAATGAATCATTCACGATTTGCACGCATGGCTTCCAGCGCATCCTAGGATTGCCAAACCCATGGACACCAACGTTCTGCGTAAACGTATGTCCGTGCTCATGATGTTCGTACGACTGCAAGGTGGGCCTAGCCAAACATCTTACCCCCCGAGCCTTTTTAAACTTTCCTGGGGTGTGGGGGTCAAGACTTGCGAGAGTGTGGGACTCACGCGGGACGCATGCGTTGAGATCCACGTATAACTGCCCTGCATGTCATTCTGAAGCCACACCAGCCTTGCACTCGTCAGATACTCTGGCGCCAATGGAGAATTCTCTGGGCAAACGTCCGGCATACTAGTAGCTTTATCAACAATCTCCAAGAGCCAAGGAAATGGGCACGGCCGACATATTTGAGGTCCGCGGACCGTATGCGGACCGTATGTGATATCTATATGAGATGCCCTCCGATAAAGCATTGCCACCTGTGTCCACTTGCAACCCTTTCTCTCACACGATCCAGCTCACGCTTTCGCACGATGGCTTACTCTCACGGAGCCCACAATGAAGACACGCTGCAGCGTGAAAATGTCAGCGACTCAAGCGATCAGTCCCTGTCACAGGGCAAGGACGAAGGAGCAGTGTACCGGGAGAACGTTGTAGAGTCGAACGAGACCGACCTTGCTCCTGCCCACGATGGTTTCCAGAAGGAAGTGCTGGAGACAGCCGACCCTCACTTCACCGTGAGTAAGGAGAGGGAACAGAAGTCGGTTTACCCACCCGTTTCAAGTTGTCGCCAATAATCTCGGGGATACTGACACCTCCACGTCATTCAGGCTCATTCGAAAGCTCGACATTCGAATCCTCCCTATGATTATGTGGATGTACCTTATGAGTTTCATGGATCGAGGTACGAAAGCTCGATCCTGTGAGAAGAAAGCATCACGACTGACCCTACGTGTCTAGTCATCATTGGTGCCGCCAGACTTTACGGCGTGGAAGAGGACCTGAATCTTGGACCGAACCAGTTTCAGCTCGCCGTGTCCATTCTGTTCGTCACATACTGTGTAAGTACTATCCCCAGCAATCCATGTCGTACAGTCGACCAGTCAGGATTCTGACCCTTCTTTGCTAGATTTTCGAAACACCCTCGAACTTGATCATCAAGCGTCTGAACCCGGCGTACTACCTATGTGGATTGACTTTTTGCTGGGGCATCATTGCTACTTTCACGGCTTTCGTTCAAAATCTTGGCGGTCTACTTGCTTGCCGTCTTCTTCTGGGAATCGTAAGTCAAGCTGACGACGGCTCGTGGACGAGACTTGACTAACAGCACTACTAGTTTGAAGCAGGTTTCTTCCCGGGAGTGGTGAGTCTTACAATCCCCGTAATCACGCTTCGACAGTTGTGCAGTAACTAATCAGTGTCAACAATAGATTATCTATCTCACCATCTTTTACAACAAGAGAGAGCTGGCACTACGCACCGGCTATTTCTTCTCCGCTGCCGCCATCTCCAGTGCAGTCGGCGGTCTGGTAGCTTACGGCATCGGTGAGGGAATGGATGGCACCGCTGGATGGCGGGCCTGGCGATGGATCCTCCTCATCAATGGAGCTGCGACCGCAGTTACCGCTCCATTTGTCCCATTCATCCTTCCCGGCAGCGTCGAGAAGGCCAAGTTCTTGACCGAACAAGATCGCAAAGATCTTCTTTGGCTGCGCACCTCGGAAGTAGGCCAGACAGCTTCGGGCCAACATCTTCAAAAGAAGGATGTTATGGATGGTGTGAAGGATTGGAAGACTTAGTGAGTACAGATACCAGGACATTCACCTCGGTAGCTGCACGAATATGCTGACATATTTTGCCTAGTGCGTACGGTCTGGCCCAATTCTGCTCCCACCTGATGCTTTACTCTTTCTCAGTCTTCCTTCCAACGGTCATTAACCGCTTGGGCGAATTCGACCAAGGTCAATCCAACGCTCTCACGGTACCCGTGTTTGCGCTCGGTGCGATCGTCTACATCATAAGCTGTTGGGCAAGCGACAGGTTACAGGTCCGGGGACCGTTCACCATGGGAGCTTTTTTCGTGGCAATCGTTGGATATGCGATGCTCATCTCCAACGGTGACGTGGCTGTCAAGTTCGCCGGGACTTTCATTGTCGCTTGTGGTTGTTATACGTCAGTAGGGCTGGGTTTTGCCTGGCTTGCGTCGAACAACCCGCGATACGGCAAGAGAGCGTATGCTAGTGGCATGCAAATCACCATTGGCAATTCCGCCGGTGTCGCGGCGCCCTTCTTGTTCGCAGACAGCACTGAGCCCAGGTTCATTCCCGGCTATTCGGCTTCGATTGCCACGCTTGCCGTGGGCATGTGCATCCATGCCGTTATGTCGTACTGGTTCCATAAACAGAACAAGAACAGAGCTGCTGGAAAGGAAGACTGGAAGATGGAGGGCAAGACTCCTGAAGAGGTAGCTGACATGGGTGATCTGAATCCATTGTACAGATACACTATTTGAGCTGTCCCAGCGTGGACGCTCAATGGCATTACATCTAGACAAATACATAGATTTGGGACACGCAAAACATTGATTGAAGTACGCATACATATCTCACCGCCCCATACCGCGACATAAAGTACAATTAACTCTATTGGCCCTTAAGTGGGAAGTTGAGTCGGAGCAAATCAAAACGTCCTGTTCGAATTGAGTCAAGTTCTCTTTCAGGTCTCAGTCAGCTTAAATGGAAGAGTTCTGCATCTTTCGCCTCCACTTTCCGGTGAAGGATGAACACGCACCGACGCATAGGCGAAGAATCCTCTTGCCCTAGCTCCTGCATGCCAACGAAGGAATGCTCGCTGCCCAGTCTTCAGGGTCTCGAAGCCCGACCGCCCGACCTGACGCTGAACTCGCCACCGGACCTTCGCTTAGAAACGTCTGGCCCCAGAGTCATAGCCATTGTACCTATACTTATGGTCCGCTTTGACTGAACGAACATTGGGATTTGCTTGAATCATGACCCGAAATGCTGTGTTAGGAACGGCTTCGAAAGATGCTGACCGAGCTGACCTGCCCCAGACTGTCCCGATCCTCCATATAGATGTCACTCAACTGATAACAACTATTCGTGAAGACGTCAAAGATATCACGTCGTTCTATGAATGCAGCTACTCACGCACACGATTGAGGCGCTTACGGGCCTACCACGGGGCCAGACGCACAGAGTTGACCAGCGTCTGCTACTCACATCTCGACCAGGAAGGCCAAGTGGACTACATCTTGTTGAAGAAGTATCTCGATCGTCAGCTTGAGGGACTCGCTACAACTCAAGAGCGCAATGCGGAGCTGGAGCCTTTCCTCGAGCCCTTCGCTATGACTCTCGTCGAACTGGTCGAAGAGAGGCAGCGGGTGGCACCCATGGCAGGCCAACGTGCAGCTGGTATACTATCTACAGCTTGCCGGGACATAGAACGCAAGCAGACAGCTGTTAAGAGCGGTCACCTTCGTTGCCATAGTGAGAAAGAACGCTTAGCGGTGTATAGAGCTCTTTGTATCCTGCACGAGCTGCAGAGGTTGTTTGAGGAGTGGATCGGTTTCTATCAAGGGTACGATCCAGAGTTTACCTGGTGGGTCATTGCGCCTTGCAAACAGTTGTTTCACTTGCTTCCGCAACTGGCAAGGTCATTCAAAGAAGATTCACTCGAAATCGGAGATGAAGAAAAAGACGCCATTGTTGGACAACCTGCCGGTCGCGAAGCCATCTTGAAAGGTCTAGACGAGCAATTCATTGCTTACACACCTGAAGAGCTCATTCGAATCGCTGAGCAGGAGTGTGCATGGTGTGAGGCTGAGATGGTAAAGGCCTCGAACGATCTTGGCTATGATCAAGACTGGAAAAGCGCACTGGAGCATGTGAAGAACATGTATGTGAGATCAGGTCAACAGACACATCTCGTTCGCGAGCTAGCCGAAGAAGCCATCGACTATGTGAAGAAGCACGATATGGTCACGATACCACAAGTCGCAGCAGAATGCTGGAAAACGGACATTATGAGCCCAGAACGTCAGAAAGAGAATCCATTCTTCCTCGGCGGTGAGTGCATCATAGTTTCGTACCCGACGGATACGATGAGCCATGAGGATAAGCTGATGAGCATGCGTGGCAACTCGAGACCTTTCTCCCGTAGTACAGTCTTCCATGAGCTCGTACCCGGTCATCATTTGCAGTACCACATGATTAAACGCTACAGAAGCTACCGTAGTCTCTTCGGCACGCCTTTCTGGATGGAAGGCTGGGCATTTTACTGTGAGCTCATTCTATGGGATCGTGGGTTTGCTAGCACGCCAGAGGACAAGATTGGAATGCTCTTTTGGCGCATGCACCGTTGCGCCCGCATCATCTTCAGACTCAAGTTTCATCTTGGCGAGATGACTCCCCAGGAATGTGTTGAGTACTTGGTACCAAAGGTTGGGCATGAACGGGCGACGGCGGAAGGTGAAGTACGGCGCAGTTTCAGCGGGAGTTACTCACCATTGTACCAGGCAGGGTACATGCTGGGAGCCTTGCAGTTCTACGCTTTGCGAAAGGAGATGGTGAATGCAGGGTGTATGACTGAGAAGCGATTCCACGGTCGAATCTTGAAAGAGGGCGAGATGCCGGTCGAATTATTGAGATCGCTGTTGCATGAGAGCCCGTTAAAGCCAGAACATCGGGCTTCTTGGAGATTCAACGATCTTTAGGATCCCATGCCGGACCTTGAACACAACTGAAGCATCTTTGAAAGTCGCTAAGGCGGTTGTTCATGGTGAATGTCCAAATCGTTGGCTCCAGGCAAACATTACTTCGAAATCAGAGTACGGCCTGCCTTGCGCAAAGACAATAGCCAAACTATCAAGAACCAACCAGAGCCTGGCAATTCCATCATTCGCTTCGCCTATATCTCCTCTTATGAACGGGATGCGAACAATACCCCGCCTGAGAGTTGGCCTATCCGGCTCTCGGCATACCACCCGGTTGACAGCAAAAGCTTGCGATTCTTATCTTGCATACGACAGACTGCACTAAAGCTTTCCTGGTTACATTACATTGTGGCTTCATGGCACGACTGATTCCTGGTGCTGTAACCTTGATATGTTGTTGCAAGATCGGCAAGGTCTCGCCATGGAAGCGAGGTAGGGTTATTGCTTCCGTGCCACATCAAGCGTCAAGTCATCTTTCAGGCTGTTTCGATGCTCGTACGGCTTGTCTGATCTTGCATTTTCACCTCATTTTGCTGTTCGTTCGCTACTCATAATATGACACTGCAGTTCCACAATCCTTTCAGGATCACATCCCGGAAAACTAGTCATGGTGAGATCTAAAATGCCCGAGACCAAGACAGAGCCGACCGTCGAGGCTCAGGCACTCGGGGATGCTTCTTCGCTACAACGCTCGCACCAGAATGATCCAAACCTACCAAGTGAGGAAATAAAGACGCTCAATGAAGCCGTAAAGACTGGCAATGTTGAGGAAGCCCTTGAAGAAGAAGGTCGTCTAACCAGAAGGTCACCTTACGAGGCAGTCCGAGCTGGTGTCCGCGAGACAGATGGCGAAGAGGTGGCAAACACCACGTGCATGGATTCTTGGGTTCATCTTCGTAACGGCAGCAGCTGGTATCAACATGTTTCTTAGCATGAGGAGGCAAGTTCAGATGAATCAAGTCCGCGGACTTCGGTATTGCACTCATGAGTCTGCTAATAGCGCTCATCATCCAGTTCAGCCATCACCATTCCCACAGTCGTTATTCTATTGCTCGTTTACCCAGTCGGCTGTCTTTGGGCCAAAGCCATGCCGACAAGGAAGTTCAATACTCTTGGCGTTGAATGGGCACTAAACAGTGGTCCTTTTACAATCAAAGAACACACTGTATTAACTCTAATGGCCAATGTCACAGCTGGCTATGCCTACAGCACCGATGCCCTATTGGCTCTCAAGGCAAAACCTTTGTACAGTCTAGACATGGGCTGGGGCTTCCAGATTCTATTCACTCTGAGCTCCCAAGTCATAGGAATTGCTCTAGCTGGTGTGTTTCGACGCTTTTTGGTCTGGCCGGCAGCTTTGATATGGCCTGCGAACTTCTCGATTACGGCTTTGCTACACGCACTACACGACAAGAGCAAGTCTTACCCGGCCAAAACTAATGGTTGGCAGATCTCACGTTATCGATTCTTCGTCTATGTTGCATCCGGATCCTTTGTATACTACTGGTTCCCGGGTGTCATTTGGCAGGGCTTATCCGTCTTCTCCTTTGTCACCTGGATTAAACCGAACAACGCCACCATCAATCAACTGTTCGGCGGCTTCACAGGACTGTCTTTCATTCCGCTGACATTTGGTCGGTCTGCCCTTTTGTTGCGACTGCTTGGATCTTTGGCTAAACTTGAATCCCAGATTGGACATATGTCACTGCGTACCTCCAGGACCCTCTGCTCTCCCCAACGTTCTCCCACCTCAGCACCTTGATAGGACTCGGCATTTTTGTCATCTTGACTACTATCGGTAAGTCATTTTGAGGCCTTCTGGGTGCGCAACATAATCGAAAGCAAAGGCATTTCATACACTGGTGCCCTTTACTCTGCCTATCTGCCAATCAACACATCTATGACGTTTGACAACACTCAGACTTAATACGATGTCTCCAAGATTCTCGGCCCCGGCTTTTCCTTCGATCTTGCCAAATACAAGAAGTACTCGCCGATGTTCCTCGCACCGACTTTTGCACTTAACTATGGACTGAGCTTCGCCGCACTCATCGCCTCAATCGTGCACACAATAGTCTACCACCGGAGCGAGTTATGGACTCGCTTGAGGCTTGCACGACAGCAGAAACCGAATGATGTACACATGAGACTCATGTCCAAATACCGCGAAGCGCCTGACTGGTGGTACGCTGCTTTGTTCGTCCTTGGGACAGCATTTGGGCTTGCTACAGTACTGGGATATTCTTCTCAGCTGCCGCGGTGGACGTCAGCTGTCACCCATAATCCTGTGTGAAACGAATGCGCTAACCGCTCGGTGTCCACAGATACTTCGCTTTTTGTTGCCCTTGTCTTCATCATTCCTTGCTGCATGATTCTTGGCATCACAAACATCATGCTTTCTCTGAACGTGTAGGTAACTGCTTCTAGCTCACGAGTTATCACTGAGGCTCTGACATACCAATCTTTTGTTGATAGGATATCGCCGTACTTGGCCGGTTTCATGATACCGGGGAAGCCAATCGGAGTCACGATCTTCAAGGTCTACAGTACGATAGTCCTTGGACAAGCCCAGACGTACAGCCAAGACCTCAAGCTCGCTCATAAATTGAGAGTGCCGCCAAGGATAACCTTCTAGGCGCAAGTAGTCATGACTCTCTGGGCTTCAATTGTCCAGGTGGCTGTTATGAACTGGACTCTAGGCAGTATCGACGGCGTATGCTCCGCAGATCAGCCAAGTCATTTCACTTGTCCGAATGGCCGAACATTCTTCTCGTCCAGCATTACTTAGGGTGTCATCGGCCCTCAGCGGATGTTTGGTCCGGGGTCGATATACGCCTCTTTCAACTACTTTTGGCTTGTTGGAGCTCTCTTGCCGGTTGCGCTCTTCACTTTAAATAAAGCGTTCCCGCACCGACGTCTGCGATTCCTGCACGCCCCGGTCATGCTTGGTGCGATGGCATGGTTGCCTCCGGCCACTCCGCTGTCTTTTACCTCATGGAAATTTGTCGGCTTGCTCTTCAACTATTGGATCCGCAATCGTTGGAACGGCTGGTGGAGCACTTACAACTACATAACAGCCGCCGCGTTGGACTCGGGACTCATTATCGCGACCTTGGTCATCTTCTTTGCTACCGGAAGTCACTGTGCCGCAGGGGTGGGGTAATTTGCAAGTGTTTGAGACAATGGATTCACTCGGAACAGCCATCAGAAAGACGGTGACGGACGGTGAGACCTTTGGTCCAAAACAATGGTAGACGATGAGTGAATGGCAAACTGTCAAGATCCAGACGTAAATAGAGTGATCTCATCCGAGGCTTCATCGAGAATAGATCCTACCGACCACGGGGTCGGACAGTACAATATCGCCTGTCTCTCTCACGGTGCTGTGACAATGGAAGAGATGTGTGACAAGTTTGAGCTGCTGGGATACAAAAGTGCAGAAGAGCGAGAGATCCAGTCTTTGTATGATTTTGAGCTTGGTAAGCCATTCCTGTATTTTGCTACCTCCATGTGGTCGACCAGAAGACGTTCGTGGGCATGATAGTGGCCATAGACCTTGCTGTGCGGCCAAGCTGGAATGAGTAGAACAACAGCAAAGACGTATTATGTTTCTCGAGGAACGCTATGTTCGACATTGGGTACTCGTCAGAGTGACAGGTAGAATCAGTGTACGGTGTGTCCCCTTGCTGGGACCTCTGCTTCCAGATATGCATACATTGATGCACTCGAAAAAGACCTGGCTCCACAGTGGAAAATGTCCAGCTGGAAGGCGTAAAGAGATGGTAATGATGATACTCGTGATCATCTTAACCCCATACCTGGATGGCTGTGCCAAATGCAGAATGAAGAATGATAGACCTCTGCATGCTCGTGCTAATCACAGCCTGGCTTTCACAACATGCGTATTGTTTGCAGCGTGAACGACATCATGTTTGATGAATTGTCTCTCGCTCGCCTTATTCATCATAGCATCTGAAGAAAGCCGTTCCATGGTCACAGTCTCACCAGCGATCATGACTTCGATATCGCCATTCTCCCATCGAGGAAGTATGGTTATCTCCCCGGCAGGTATCGACCTACCAAGGTACGGCTCGCGGAACGCAGCAGGCTTGCCCAAGCCAGGTCCCCAGCTTGTGGACACGATAGCTGCAGCCCGTGAGTGATCCGTGATAAGCAGATCCATGGGTCCACGGGGAATTAAACAGGGCAACTGCGGCGAGCGGTGTACCAGCTCGAGCAATGTAAGGTATTCTTCTCTGTTCCAATTGTCATTGACCTGCCTCAAGACCGTAGCAGTCTTACCTAGACCGCTCGCTTGATCCGAAGGCAGTAGCTCTTTACTCCAAAGTTTGGCTTTGAAAACATCGACAGCTGCGGGGAGATAGTTTTGCGGAAGTGGAGGCTCTAGTCTTCGCCTTACATCCCCAGCGAAACAGCATGTGGAGTCTTCAGGCATTGAGCCATTGGTGTCTCTACCTCCGTACTTCGCGCAGAAGAAACGCTGCCACAAGAAAGCGGTGAATGCATCCATGGTTGTCAGTCTTGCTCCAGAGGGTGCACTCTGCTGCGCCATTGCTTGAATGCCCTTCAGCTGTTTCATTGAAAAGCGCCACACCCCAACTGTGGTCTCTCTCAGCCGATCTTCGTCATGTCCAGCAGCTGTTGGTATGTGAGCTTTTGGCATCAGGTTCTGCAATTCTGCCAAGGTTCCAGCGACGTCTGTCGGATCAAGAGGCTTAAAGGCTCCCAGCTTGTTGCCTCGCCGTTGAAGTTCCTCAATTGATAACGCATCGCTATTCATGGGGGTGAGACGGCTTCGGTCCATTAGATCGGAGGCGAATGGCGACTCAACGGGAGGGGAAGGCTTAGCATTTGTAGCAGCTTCCGCTATAGCATGAGTGTTGGCGGCCCATCGTACTACTATATCTCGACCAATGACTAAGTCGCCGACCAGGTGTGAATATGCACAGTAGACAGCGATTCCGCCTTTGAGCAGGGTGACCTGTGGAACAACAACTGGATCGCCATCTTGGGCAGCGGGGAATGGATCAGGTCTCAACTCTTTCAGACCATCTCCTTCTCCGTCCGCAAAAGGGAAGCCGCTTTGAGCCAGCTGATCGTAAGTCGGGAATTCTGCATCTTGGCTAAGGTCGCGGAAGTGCAGTCTCGTACCAGCCCGCGGCGCCTCAGGTATCTCTACACTATTCGCACCGCGATCGTCCACCCTGATAATGCCGGAAAGAATGGGTATTTCAAAGAGTAGTCTGCTCAGAGCCTGGCGCATGTGCCGAAAGTGCTGATAGGCATCGTCATCTGATCGCAGAGGAAAGAAGCAGACCGGGCTGGGATACACTCTTGCACATAGATTTTCGACCGCCGAGCACTGTACTGTCTCTGGTTGGAGGGCACGAGCCGGCTCAACCCACGCTGAACCAGATCGACAAACTGAAACCTGCATCTTCGCGCTATGCAGTTCGCCGGTCGATGTCAAAGTCATGTCTTCAATAGATAAACGCGGTTCGTAGATCGATAGAGAGCGGCCCTTGTTCTGTCCGAGAGTCCTTTACCTCGAGATGAGGCTTTTGACAAGACGACTCCGGGTAAGGTCCGGGGAGCTGTCAGGCAATGAAGGTGTGAGGAGCCAGATAATGCCGCTTGTATTGAGCCCCCAGAGCGTCTCAACATTGATATTATCATCTCGGTCTCCTTGGTACAGTGGAGCGGTCTTGACCAACTGCGATGTCGATCGTTGAACAGTACCTTGGGTCCTTGAACGCCGGCTCTCATGGGGGATCTGCAGGTCCTAAACGCTGTCTGAAGCCTAAATATCATGGCGGCCGGTGCTTCCGATCAATCAAAGCCTCGGATTTCCCATCTGTGGAAGCGGTGATCTGGTCGCGAGACCACGGTAGCGTGCATATGTATGACCGAGGCCGATGATAACGTCCGTCGTGTTGGTAATTCGTGCAACAGCATCGCAAATTGCGTTCGTCTAGTTTCGAGGTTCTCCACGCTTTTAAGCAGTTCAAGGGAAGTTCCGCCGGTCTCGGGTGATCGCCTCCAAGCTCATGTTAACCTTTCGCCGAGGTGTTCCGAGAGACAACATTTACTGTCAGGTTGGTCAGGTTGGTCAGTGGAAAGGCACATGTGACAGACAAGTAAAAGCAATCTTATCGCCCACACAGTGCCAATGGCCGATTTAGCGCGCGTCGTGTGGTTGCCGTACTAGGACACATGGAGGGCGCTCCATTCTGCATCAGAAAGGCCCCTTGCTGATCATTTGCCCTTGAAGGGAAGTTCCCATGCTTCCTGCTCGGGGCCGCCTCAAACCCCTCGAGACAAATCATCGGCGCTGAAGTTATTTTCCTGAAAGCTTTCATCGATTCTCACCAGCGTGAACATGTCTCTTCGGGGACAAGATGCCGAAAGGCAAGATCGACACTTTTTTGCAACAAACTTGTTCGTGGTTGCTCTTCTCCGCACTGGCGCTGGTAAGAGCCGGTGAAAGTTTGGCACATTGTGACATTATGAGGGAACTACTATGCATTCAACCGTTCTCAACGCTGAAAGCCTCAAAGGGCACACGCTGGTCAATCCCAAGACCGCCGGCAGTCTCCTGTCTCCTCGTCGGTGCCAGCAAGCCGATATTGTCTTCCAAGCTGGTCGCACGTGTGTGGAGTAGTCTCATCTTGTTGTATCCCTCCATACGATGGAAACTCTGACTTCCACCTTCAAGCCCCACCGGGACAGATGTGGCCGGCCGGTAAAACTATCACCAATAGACCAAATTGCTCCAAGAGACTACAACATCATTTACTTCTTCTTCCGGGAGCGGCCTGGGGAGGAGAAGGAGAGCATTTTCCGCAATTTAGAACAAGGTCTGCAGGCGACCATTGCCCAGATCCCGGAACTCCTATGCTCGGTAGCAGAGCGTCAAGGCGACCGAGATGAACTGGAACTGGTATATGGGAGGGATAATGGCGCGGCTATCAGTTACAAAGACTACACCTCAGGTCAATCCTGTGAGCAATGGCGCCACGGCAGCTTCCGGGACCTTGAACGAGAGCATTTCCCCTATTACAAGTTAGAGTCGAAGCTACTGCTGTCTTCGCCAGAACTGCCAGGGGGACAACTACGATGTCTTGCAATGCAAGCGAATTTGTAAGTACCTGACAAGGCGGATGCTTGTCAAACAGGTTGAATGCTGACGAAATGCTTTGCCGCACACAGCATCCCTGGTGGTCTCATACTAAGCACTCGGCTTCATGTACGTTATCCTGCCCCTCCCTTATTCGTGTGCAAGCCAGCAGCTGATTGTGGTAAAAAGCACCTGCTTTGTGATGGATCCGGGGCGTACACGTTCCAGAGGATGCTCGACCGGAATGTGGCGGCAGCCGCGAATGGCTCTCTCTCTCTCTCGGCTCACCTCAACTTGAGCTCATCGATCGAGATACCATCGTCTCGGGCGAGAGCGGGGTTCGACTGTCGGACTTACCAGACTGGCGGTCAGTCAGTTCCGTTGGGGACAGTCCAGAGGTCGCCCTGAAGGGTACATCCTGGGGCAGTGCGCCGATGCCCAAGGTGCGATACGCAGTATACTACATCTCCGAACCTAATATGAAGCGACTTTGGGACAAGCTGACACGGCCGAACGACATCTGCCCTTCTGTCGTCGAGGCAGTCGGCGCATTCCTCTGGTCAAGCGTGCTGCAAGCCCGTGAGGTGGATTCTAGACGGTACCCAGAGGCCAAGCTATCAATAACGATCGATACCCGAGCCAGAATGCGAAACCCGACGGTATCATCATCATATTGGGGCAATCTTAGCGAGCCGAACGCCGTTGCACGAATGCCAACAGGCCTTCTAGGTCACTCGTACCGGGCTGACCCAGACAAAGAGCGATGGCGGACCACGCTTCCTGACGCCGCATTGCGCATCAAGCAAGCCACTGCTGCCGTAGACAACGCTGCTGTTCGGCGTCTCGTCGGCCTCTTGAACCAAATGCCAAAGGCGACAAGCCTGACCTGGAATGTCGACAGATGGCCAGGTCCAGATATGCTACTTGTGTGCGTGAATAAGCTTCCGTTCAACGACATCGACTTTGGTCCCCAGCTCGGTTGCAGTGAGGCCTTCCGCTTTACGGTGGGAGACACCGAAGGCAAGCCCGATGGCAGATGCTTGGTATTGCCTCCGAGGAAGAGGGACGGCAGAGGCTTAGAAGTGGCATTGCAATACGATGAACAAACGCTGGACCGGCTGAGACAAAGCACAGAGTTTGCGGAATACTTCGAATGGCGCAACTAGGCTGGCGGTGGACATATAACATTGCAGTAAACGTTTAATGAGATCAAGTTCAACAGAAACGAAGACCGAATGGCACAAACACTGGAAGTGCAGGTGGTTTTCAAATGCGGAATCGACCAACTGCACCAAAGTTCAACAACACCGGCAGCTGCTTTTCGTATCAAGGTGGGCACCCGCTTCAATATCGAGACACAGCAGATGAGGCAGCGCTCCAAAGTCGTCATAATGTTAATCCTGACATGCCACGGGGACGTCAGGGAATTCCGAAGTCCCTAACTGTCTGCAATTAAGTATACTCGCAACTGCTTCCACCCCCTTTCCCTTCGCTGCCGCAAAGGATCAATTCATCATCAAAGTAGTAAGAAATTTCAAACCTGCCAAATAGGGTTTCTAGCATACTGAAAAGCAGCCTGAGCCTCCGCCTCCCGCATGGCGCGCTCCTTCTCTTCCTTCTTCTTCTTAAGCTGGACGAGGTTTCCCTTCAGAGCTCTTAAATACCGCTTCGCCTCGGCGACCAGATGTTCAGGTTCGTTGGAATGTTTTAGGCTTTCGAGCATGGCGCGGACCTGGAGCATAAAGAGAAAAAGTCAGCGGCGATTGATCCTTTTCGGAAAGCAGATAGGCGAGAGGTTCGGAGAGAGAGGTTTTCCAGGCTCATACCTGTGTTTCCGATTGGATATGAGGGCACACGCGTCCATGTCCGAAATGCGCTATCCCGCAGAGATTGCAGTGTTCAACACCTGCGAGCTTGAGTGGACAGCGGCCAATGATATGTTGGGTGCGGCAGGCGAGACAATTTATCAGGTCCGAAGGTGGCTGTTGAGGGTAGGACGGATTCGAAGGTTCTGGTGGAGTGGGCAGGCCGTGATCGCTGACTGGTGGAGGCGGGGGCACGACTGCACGACGAAACAGGAATTTTTCTGTACGGTCGACTGTAAGCAAAGGTTTCGTCTGTTGTTTTGCAATCTATTCCAAATGATATTTCAGGCGTGAAGAGGGTCAGGCGGAGACGAAGCCTGGTTGTCAGCGCCCGTCAAGTCAATGACAGGAGGTGGAGCAACTTGGATATTATCGCCGACTCCATCAGCAGTAGGCATGTTGAAGCCCACCGCAGTATTTGGAGACAGAGCCGTATTAGGAGCCTCCTTTGATTCTGAGGCAGGAGTTTTGGCTTTCTTCTGCTTAACCGTCGACTCTTTAGCGCGAGACTTCAGTGAAGCCTTGGGCGCCTTCGAGGTCAAGTTGACGTTCTTGCTGTCTTTAGCAATGACGGTCTTCTTGCCACGTGGGCCACTAGACTTAGCCACTTTGTTCGGCGGAGTCTTCGTGGGCACTTGGGCTTTCGTCTCTCTGCGCTTAGACTTGGTCGGGGCTAACGATTGCAAAGCGGGCTTTGTTGAATTCCCGGAATTCCCTTTGGACTTAGATGCCGAGGCAGGGGATGGTTTGCCGTCGGCAGGCGGTTGTTTGCCTTTGTTGGGGGTTTGCTTACCATGCTTTTTGCGACCTATATCACGTTTAGCACCTTCATCCACGACATCGGCATCATCCATATCGATGTTTTCCTCACCGGCGAATGGTTCTTCGTCTTCGGCACCTGGATCAGAAGTCAGCATTCTGAGCTTTTCCGGACTCACCCCCGAACATACCGCTGTCGTCAGCCTGAAAATCCGTATCCGACTCATCATCATCCTTCTGCTTCTTGTCCTTAATTGGAGTGCCTAGATCAGCATTATCACCCTCCATCTCCCTAGCACCAGCGTAGTCGACATTGCCACGAGCCCGCCGTCCACGTCCGAAAGCTTCCGCCTTCGTAGCCGCCTCTTCGGCAGCCAGTCTCTCTCGCTCCTTAAGGATATTCGACCACACGCCCGGATCAGGCGCATGCTCTTCTGGGGCGTCGACAAACATCTGGTCGTCTTGCAGGGCGGCGGAATCGTTGGCCCAGACACGAGCGTGGCTCCATTGAGTTTCAGCACTCTTGTCCGCTCCGCCGGGAATAGTGTTCTCCATGTGGCTTCTGTCTAGCAACTTCTCAATGCCGGGGATGTCATACTGGATATCTTGGTCGCCATCGTCGTCGAACAGCTCACTCGCGCCATGCCTAAGCACTAAGACAAGGTCATTTTGATCTGCGTCGTCCGCATCCATCTCTTGAATAAGCACATGATCAAGCGCTAATTTCTTTCGACCCATCTGCATAATCCGCTCTTCGGCCGAAGCACGAGTGACGAGCTGAAAGCAAAGGACTTTCTTGTTCTGTCCGATTCTGTGGGCACGAGAGAGAGCTTGAATATCCTGGTGGGGATTAAAGTCCGGGTCCAAGATAATAACCGTATCGGCGGTAGCCAGGTTTATACCGACACCTCCGGCGCGGGTAGAAAGCAGAAAAGCGAAGAGAGAGCTGTCCGGAGCATTATACTCGTCGATTCGTTTCTGCTTCTGCAGCGCACCCATGCTGCCATCTAGACGCTGGAAAGCGAAACCCATGCCCTCCATGAAGTCCTCGACAATGTCGAGCATATCGAGGAATTGACTGAAAATTAAGACTCTGTGGCCTCTCTTCTTGAGCTCAGGCAACAGGAGCTCCAGCAGCTTGAGCTTCGAAGAAGCGTCGACGAGGTTGCGATGTGAGGCCGCTATACCCACATAACGCTCTTCGATCGACTTGCTGTATACAAAAGGATGACAGAGGCACTTTCGAAGCTGCATCAGAATGTTCGAAAGACTGCCCCGTTCACCTTGCTTCAGTGAGCCTTCTGCGCTAAAGATGGCTTTCATGAGGTCCGGATTCTTCGCCAAGATAGACCGATAGAGCTTCTTCTGCACAATGGACATGCTGACCGGTACGATAATCTGGCTCATAGGTGGAAGGAAAGTCAACACCTGTGCCTTAGTACGACGCAGAAAGAATGGCCGGATCATATCGTGCAGCTCGGCAATCTTCTCCTGGGTTAGGTCTTGGAAACGCTCTTCCAACTCTTCAGCCTTGTACGAATCGTCTAGGAACTGCAGCAAGTTGAAAAGCTCTCGTTGATTGTTCTGCAAGGGAGTACCGGTCAGCAGGATGCGGAAGGGCGCCTTCAGCGCACCTAGCGCAGAGTAGAGCATGTTCTTGTCGTTCTTTAAGCGCTGCCCTTCGTCGACAATCAACCCTTGCCACGGCACCGAGCGGAAAAACTTCCTGCAGTTCTCGTCGGCGGCGGCGTCGTAAGAGGTGACGACGACATGGCAGCGCAGATCCTTAGCACCTTGGGGAAACAGCTCGTGGCGGTATGCAAGGTCTCTGCTTTCTTTGCTGCCGTAGTACGCTACGACACGCAAAGAAGGTGCCCAGCGCTTGATTTCGCGACGCCAGTTGGGGCAGGTCGAGTTCGGCACCACAATAAGAAATGGCCAACAGGTATGGTCTTGTACGAGCGTGGCCAGAAATCCGATAATCTGGATCGTCTTGCCAAGGCCCATCTCATCGGCAAGGATGGCATTCTTCTGGGTGAACCACTTGTAGTAGAGCCAATTTAGCCCTTCGATTTGATATTTCATCAGCTCGCCGCCCTCGAGGTTCTCTGGCTGGGTCTTCTTCTCGAGCTTGCCGAAGTCCTCTTTCCGAATCTTCTCCATCGTCTTTTTCAGCTTTGCCTGTGACGGGGTCTTGACGTATCGACCTAGCACCCAATCGTTGTACGCGACAACGAAATCGGTCCATCTGTCGCCATCATCAGGACTCGGCGGCGCCTCCCAGACTGCATCTTCGTAGCCGAGACCTTTGTACTTGATCAAAGCCTTGTCGATTTCTCGAATACGGGCCTTGTCAACCTCCTCGGTGTGGATGTCGACGATGGACGTATACTTGATATCGAGGACGATATCCGTCCGTAGAAAGTCTTCTGGGATAGCATCTTCCGTACGCATCTTCGGATGCTGAGCCTCTTCACGCTTGGCAAAGGCCTTACGCATCATGACTGCCGTTGTGCCCCAGACCCAAGCACCAGGCATCCACACGGAGCGGAAGTAACTCATGCCCTCCCAGCGGACGAGGTAAGCTTTCTCGTCCTCATCGATCATGTCGAAAGCGAGAGCAGGGTCGTAGTTGTCGTCGTCTACAGGCTTCCACGCAATTAGAGCGATGACTTTGCCTGGGGCAGATAAGCAGTCCTTGCACTTCCAGCCTCGACTGTATTCTCTAAACCGCTGTTCGGCATCGGCCTCCATGTCGAGCTCCATCATGTCAGATTTACTCGGCAGGTGCTCGAAGTGGAAGCCACGCCAGCAGCCGATACAGCGGAACAAGACATTGTCGGCATTGTTTATTCTCGATTCGTGGATCTCATACACCGGATCGTCGCCTCCGTTTTCTTCCCGATCGCGTTGCTCCTGGGCTGGAGTCTTACGGGGCCGGAAAGCTTTGCAGGAGTCGCCGTGACGTTTGCACTCGGCGCACTTGCCTTGGTCTGGCGCAATTGGATCCTTTTTCTTTGGGAATGCGATACAGCGCCGACACTGGAGCACGCAATCATCGTCCGCGATCTTCGTTACTAGATGCTCTCGATTCGTGCGGTGACCTAAGCAGGACTTGTGATATGCTAAAGAGCAGCCCTGGCAGTAAATGAGGGGCGCAAAGTTGGGACCTTGACCACAAGTCTCACAGTCCTGGTTGTGGCGCATACGGAACTCATCGTTGCGAGGTAGGGGCTTGAAGACTTCTTTGGCGCCGACGACTTTCTGCTTGACAGGCGCACGCGCGGCAGAATCAGAGTCAGAACGATAGATGTCGTTAACATCCACCTCTTTCATCCCACCCGTGTGGCGCGTAGCACGACCTGAATGGCGCTCGCCAATGCGTATGCGCTTCTTTGCCGCTCGTTCATCTTCGTCGTCGATGAAGTCGTCCATGTGGCCTCGTTTCGGGCGATCGCGGAGCCTTGGCTTCTTAGTAGTAAACACGTCGGACTGAAGCAAGTCATCGGAATCTTCACTCTCTTCTTCATCGAGCTCCATGGCTGACGACATGTGAGGTGTGCGAGCGCTACGGCGTGACGGCTGCCTTTCGCCATGGCGAGGGCGCCCAGAACGACGAGGACGATCCGATTCATCTTCAATGATTTCGTCCTCGTCAGGTTCGTCTTCCGGGTCGTCGTAGTATTGAGGCTCCTCGTCTTCACGGGTCCGCCTTTTAGATGTGGCAAGCGTGATGCCGTCCTCCGCGTCAGAGAGTGCATCGATAGGATCGACAAAATTGACGGCTCGCGGTCGAGCTCGACTGGGCCGAGAAGATGACATCTTTGTACGCTTCGCCGGTCGCTCGATGGGTTCTGGTGACGGAGATGGCGAGTTTTCTTGAAAGTAGGCAAGTGCTGCTTGACCGTTCTGAAGTTCGAGAAGATGGTCAAATGAAATCTAGGGCTTCTGGGTCAGCCTTTGATGCTCGGAGATCTGTTGTGGAGTAACAGGGTGATTGTTGGTGCAGGAAAAGTGGTATTTGTCGAAGGTCTGTCGAGGTGGAAGGGATAATGGTTGACAGAGATATTTATATGTGCAGGCTGTTGTTGTTGGGGCCAGAAATAGTACAAGACCGGACATGTGAACGGCAAAGTGAACGTGATTAAAGACAAGTGAGAGGACTGTTGGGGTGTGATGGACAGGGCAAATGCTATTATGCTAGTAGATCTCCTTGAGACGCAATTGCAAAGGTTTGTAAGGGACGTGTGGGTAATACCCTTTGTATGCCAAAAGCCAACAAGATGAGAAAGGAATACCGCGACAAAAACCAAACGTACCTCTTCGACTGAATAGTCTCCCAGCTCCACCTTGTATACAATCTCACCGCCGACCCCATCGGCCTCAGCCAAGACACGCCGTACCACATCATCGCCCGCCGTCATATCAATGATGTCCCCATCGTCGCTTTCGGAAGCCGCTCGGGGTAGGATCGGAACCAATTGGTCTTGCACACGCCCATGCCCGCGATCATGCTCAGGCTCCTCAGTCGCCTGCCTTGACCGGGTGCGCTCACGTGTCGCGGATCGAGGTCTTGTCTGTCCACTTCGCTTGACTCGATGCGCAGATGGAGTTGACGATACGGGCCGCCGAGTCTCCTCTACAACATCAGCCTCGTCCTCGCTGTCGCCGTCGCCGACCGGTATATTGTTCGCATCGAAGGCGAATGGATCCGCATCATCCTCGGCTCGAGATTGTGAAGCGGATGCAACGGGTGTAGGAACATTGGACGGGCGATTGATGCTGGTGAATCCGCTGCCACTTGGGACGAAGGTCGGCGGTGCGGGTGCAGGTGCGGTTGCCGGGGTGGACGAGGCGGACGGACTGGGGTTGTGGTTGTGGTTGTGGTTGTTGCTCGGTCTGCGACCACCAGCCTTGAATGCGGCCAAGGGATCCGCCGCGAGCTCGTCGTCGTCGTCCGAATCGTGCGTCATCATCATCATCATCATCGGTAACCTCGCCGCCGTCAGAGCAGCCTTGCGTTGGTCGGTAGACGCGGCAAAGGGCAAGGTTGCCTCCAGTGTCACGTAACGATCAGTAGCCGGCTGGGGCGCGTCAGGTTCGTGTTAAGTGGGGAAGCGTGGAGGAGATGAAGCCCAGAAGCTTGCCGAATAGACCAATCAGATATTGATTGATCTCCGCGCGAAACTTCATGGGCCATCGCCCAAGGTCCATGGACGCTGAAGTAATTTACTGTAAATTACTATACACTGCATACTATGATCCTCACCTCATGCTCGGTATTCAACGCGTAGTAATGTGAAGCATCGTGCATGCTTTCCCACCCCTTATCCTCGCAGTACCGTACCATGCGGTCTCTCCATCGCAAAGACTTCTACCTCCGCTGCTACGACATCTTCATTGCGCAGCGATGCCTCCATCCGCAGCGCCGCGGCGTTTCCACCACCGGCGCCATCAATCGTGGTCTTCGCGCGACTGAATCGAATCAATCAAGCGAAAGCCGGAACTTGCTGAAGAAATTTCGAGAATACAAGAGGGCAGGAAAGCCCAAGTCAGTCGATGGCCTTCCATCGTTCGCGGAGATCCAAAGGTGGGAGAGAGAGGCTGACAGGGAAAATCCACCCCGGCATGAGGAAAATGATTCTCAGCAGGGCGGCGCGAGAGACGAGAAACCGTGGAAGGGGCGGGCAAGTATACGACCTCCGTGGGAAGGGCGGGGCAATGTAGCCAAGCGAAGAAGACCGTATAGGGAGAACATAGACGGCGTGGATGTACTGCACGTGTCGTCAGGGCGCTACGGCATAAGACGGGTGGAAAGGGAGGAAAGGGGCTCCGTGGAGCGAATCCGCTCATTGCTAGATAGCATCCAAGCCTCAAGCTTCCCGGACGCAGAACCCGGCAAGATCTTCACGCCTCCCGATTCTCGTCTCCAGGAGATCTTCGATGACCTTTCTTACCTAGGACTGCTTCGAGGGTACCTCTCCCAGGCCAAACTCCGCAAGCGCTTGACTGTTTTAGCCAAAGTTGCCTCAACTACGGAGTCTGAAGACAAGGCGGGAGAGCACCAGCAGCCCTTTTATCCTCCGTATAAGCTCCGGCGGAACGGAAAGGCGAAGAAAGACGGAGTAGTGCTTGGCATCTCTTGTAGGAGAGACGAGAAACAGCAAGGCTTTCAGCTGTGGTTTGATCCACGTGGGCCTGCCGGCGTGCAGGTCCCTGGTCCTGATCGGGCAGTTTACGGCCGTCTGCCAGATCCTACCAATAGATATAGTCCTCATCAGCCAGAAGGGCGCCCAGACAAGGCCATTGAGAATGGAGATAGGGCTTCTGAGACTGGAGACAAACCCACCGAGAGCGACAATGGCAATGCCAAGGAGGAGATGCCGTTGTCCATTCCTTATAGCACTGCGGCGTCCGAGTTCCTCTACGGCAGCAACGTTGTCCTTGCAGCCCTGCGTGCAAAGCGGCGGAGAATTCATCATCTCTACGTTTCGCGCGGAGCTCAAGACCGATCTTCCGACTCCGCAGGCACCATCCGAAACATCCTCGACCTGGCACGCAGGAACCAAGTCCCCCTAGAAGGCGACGCGAGTATCAAGCTCCTCGACAAAATGTCAGGAGACCGACCACACAACGGCGTGGTCCTGGAAACCTCCAAACTCCCTGCCCCACCTACCCTGAGCTTATCCAAGCCAGATCTAAAAACATCCATCATCCCCTTGACTCTCGATCGACAGAGCGCGGAAGACATTGCGGTCAATGGCGCTCCAAGCGCACTATCAACCTCCACAAAGGGCTGGCGCTACCCCTTCGTGATCATGCTAGACGGGATCCTCGACCCCGCCAACCTCGGTTCAGTAATGCGCACCGCGCACTTCTACGGGGCTGACGCCGTAGCCATCGCAACTAACACCTGCGCACCGCTCGCGTCCGCCGTGCTAGCCAAAGCGTCGAGCGGAGCATGCGAAGCCGTCCAACTGCTCGCCCTACCCAAACCGGCCAATTTCGTCTTCGACTCCGCAAAAGCAGGGTGGAGGATCTATGCTTCCGTCGCGCCGGCGTTGCCTGGACAGGCGACAGCGAGAGATGTCTCGCGACAGACAACCACGACTGCCGTCTCCCTCGACTCTCCCCTCGCCCGTGCACCTGTGATTCTGATGCTAGGTGCTGAAGGGGAAGGGTTACGGAATAACCTCACCTCCAAAGCGGATCACTTAATTAGTATTGAGGCCGAGGAGAAGACCAACCGGGCAGTTGGCGACGTGGGCGTGGACAGTCTGAACGTGGGTGTTGCTGCGGGAGTGTTGATTGAGGCTTTTATGAGGAAACCGGCTATGGGCACCACAGCGGCGGAGAAAGCAAGGCAAGGTGATTTGGGGTTCTAACCAGCTTTGGACTCTGTCTGGTTTTCAAGCAAGTACATCTGAGAACAGAGCCGCCGACTTACAACACCACAGTTGCAGCTTCCCACAACGTAGTCTCCTTCGACAACAACGATTTAGCCTCAGCTCGAAATGATGATCGGTGTAGAGCAGGGCCAACCCCTTAAGACATCAAAGGGAAAGTCCGCCACTCTCTCCTCGTTAGGCAGCCGGAGGATACCCCGGAAAATCTGTTCTGCCCTACAGCCCACCCCTCATGGCTCCCCTGTACCGATCAGGTCGAGAGTGGCGCTGTAGCTCCCTCTCAGAGAGCAACTAGCAAACACCAAGGGAGCTTTAACGATGGAGCGTATGTTTCGCACCAAACCCCGTTTCCATTCCAAACAGAATGCGGGCTTTCTCGCTGGAAGCAGGCATCGAAGACGATGCCTGCTTTGAAACTGTAAAATATGGCAGCAGGAGCCACTTACCGGCATGTAACCTCTCTATGAGTAATACCGATACTATGTAATCCACTCTTTATCCCAATCATCCTTGGGACTTCCACGGCATGAAGGCCTCTCCTCTGTACCCAGACCATACCCGTGCTCACGCAACGCTCAGCAAGAGCACAATTTACTCAAGCCGTGCTGGAAGTTCCAGACTGGGAGCCTCCCATCTATCTTGCTCTCCTTTCTCCCTCTGTACCGCCTGCCCCTCTACCGAATGCGGACTGCTTTGCACTGAGAGTCAAAAATGATGTCCAGCGGAGAAGTCTTGTAAATTTTACCGTGCCCTGTTACAGCTGTCAAAAAGATCATGACTCTTCGTCTTCGGCTTCGGCAATGGCGTCAACCATGCCATTGATACCAAGGTCGTATTCAGCTGGCGACAAAACCCGCAAGTCTTTCAACGACTTCAAAGCCCTCTCAACCCAAGTCTGACAGTTGAACTCCCGATCAAAATGATCAATACGGACGTTCTGCAGGAAAGCCAGAACCTGCGATAACGTCCAGTTGGCATTCAACCAGCCAACAGAGATCAATTTAGCAAAAGAACGAGTCGTGGTAGGGTCGTGCATTTCCTTGGTCTCAAATTCAAAGCTCTGGAGCGGACCGACAATGTGTGCCAGGAATGGCGAGCTTCCATCGGCGAAACGGATCCAGAGCGATGTGTGACGGTATTGCGGATAGTCCAAGGGGCTTCCTTTGAACACGACAACGCTGATGTGTGCGGAGCTCTGGGCAGCTGTAGTGTGTCATCAGTCATGCTCAGAGGCTGCCTCTGCTAAGAAAGGTAGTCCACTTGCCCATTCTTGTGCGTGTTACAATCAATGCCACAATAGCGTAGGAGATTTCTTCCTATGCCCTCTTCTTGTGGACTAAGCTTCAATGCTGCAATTATGCCTAATTATGTCCAAGTTGTCAGTGGCGTAGTTGGGCAACACCGTAAAGGCCTCCCCCTGCCCGTACTAACGTCGGTCGACTAACTGTGTTGCTGGGTAGAGCAGCTTTGCAGCTTAGTGGAACATACTATCTGACTGGTGATTCGTTTTGAACTCTCTATACAAAGCGGGGCGGTATCTGCCTTTATAGTAAGATCACAATGGCCCACCTCTGAGAACATAGACATACCGGCGGTTACAGCTCCCATGGCGCTTCGCAGCAGCTACACTATGCGGCCTGCACATTGCCGCTTCGTATGCAACATCCGGCATATAGCTTTCCAATTTGGGCCTATAAAACGGCGTGAATTTGCTCCCGAGCATGTAGAGGGCAAAGCAAATCGGAGCTAAATAGATAGACGAGCCAATCGCTTCTACCCTGATACTAATTTTGGGTTCTTCCAGTCAAGCTTTCCTCGCCAGAATAATCGGAAGAATCAAAGTCTTCTTCGTATGCTAAATGAGACAGACACTCGCTCTGGACCGATGAGAACGAGCTTTTGAATTGCGACTTTAGCTCATGGCCAGCACGGTATTTTGACCGCTTTCGTATCTCCATGAGTGGATTGAATATGAGTAAACGCTGTACGTCTGCAGGCCTTGAATTCTCGAATATGCCACAGCTACGGCCTTTGCCATCGTAAGCTTGCCTGGGTAATGAGCAACTGTGTAGGGTATGTAGTTTCGAATATGACATCGGCGAGATCTTTCCAACCTTTGCAGCCGGTCACACACTCGAAGAACTTGACGTATTCCCAATACTCTGGGTACCAGCCGCTGTACTCCATATCTATAATCGCGTAAAGCCGATCTTCTTTGATGAAGATGTTACGTGGCGAAAGATCTCCGTGAGTGAAGACGAAGCGACTGTCTGTCGGCAATCTTTGAACGAGACATTTCCGAATGTCTCGTGGAATGGTCTTGACGTAGTCGTACGCAAAGTCGTTGAAGGCAGACTCGCTCTGAAAAGGCCCGCCAACAGAGCTGGTGTATGTGCGACAGAGATGGAGCGGACCCTCACAGCCACTGATCGAATCGTAAGAGTAGAAGCGCATTTTTGTGACTATCGCTTGGAGATCACGAGCGATGGAGAGTCTCTGTTCGGATGAGAGATCCGGCCATGCATCTTCCAGGCAAACGGCGTCAATATATTCCATCGTTATGGTGTGACCTTTCTCGGCGTCCGAGATGTCAAGCACCCGCGGCACAGGAAGCCCAATATCACGAGCGAAAATCAAAGCATTGCCTTCTTCCCTTCGAACTCTCGACCCAGACTTCTTGACAATGTCGTTAAAGCGAGTGACTTGGCAGCTTTTCCCTCCATCTAATAACACGATTCCTAACGGGCTTGTCAGGCAAGTAAATCAATTTGGCTGTGATTACTGACCTTCTGCCGTAGTATGGGGCGCATCGTGGGTTTCAGCCTTCGTTGCCATCGATGCTCATGAGTCTTGAGACACTGTGCAGTCACAACAACGCACTGAGAGACGGAAGCTGAGGTTGCCCAGCAGCAGATGGCAGAAGTCGATGTTTTGATTACTAATCAACGATTGGTTCAGCTGGGCTTTTACTGCCTTCCGGCATGTGCGTTTGCAGCGGTAAAGCATGTCAAATCTATACGCGATTGTTTGAAGTCAATCATCTTTGATGAAGCGCCTGAATAGTACTATAGTATAGCCTACACAGAGCAGCGCTCGACCGTGGCGTCCTGGAGCACTACCCGATCTTTATGTCTTCAGCAGTTGCATCGAACTATTTCACGGTCTCGTTGCGCTCACCATATTAGAAGTCGAGTAGAGCACTGGTAGGCCGCTAGCAGGTATATGTCGAGCCTACTCAGAAACGGTCTGGCTAGCTACCACCCCTGCTCAAGCCAGATAATGCAATCGGTTTCAACAGAAAAGCACTGCATTGATCGTCAAGTTGCTCTCCCTCGTCACCGTCGCAGTAAAATCGCAGGGGCATGACAAAACATCAGACCATGCCACAGGAACAGCAACATGTTGCTTCGGCAACAAATACTGCGAATGATACTCATCATACGCTTCCAATCATCCACCTCACATCTTACTTTCGTAGCCACCGCGGGACTTCTCGCCAGCCATGACTTCACATATCCACCTCTCAGCCTCCTTGCGCATCCGCGCAGAGAACTCATGACGTGCGTCCGGATCGATGATATCCTCTACTTCCACCCCGCTGTCTCGAGACCAGCCGTAGACAGGATCGACGGCTTTCTTCAGCCAAGTGATGAAGGGCTCGCCGCATGACGGAGGCACAAGTTTGTCTTTACCACCTCCCATGACGAGGATCTTCTTGCCACCTAGCCTGTTGTTTAGCAGAGGTCGGAGACGTGCTTGTTCCGCTACAGACGGCATGTGTAGATGGTCTTCGCCTGTGACTGTGTCCAACTCGCCAAGGAAAACGCCGGCTGGATCGTAAGCCTCGACTGATGAGATGAGCGACGCCGGGAAGTCGTTCGAGCCGAGGAAGTTACGACCGGGAGGATCGCTGTCAGTGGTTGTTGGTAGCTCACTGCGGATAGCTCGATCGGTCATCAAGCGAACGTAGTCAGGACAGCCGATGACTACAATCCCAGCGGTCACCCTTGGTTCGCTGACCAGGATTTGCCACGTTGCGTGTCCACCTAAGCTGACACCCGCACATAGATGCTCAGAAAGTTGGAAAGGCAAGTATTGCGGAAGTTGGGTGATGAGGACGGAGAGATCGGAAGCTGTGCCAGAATACAGGTTGAACATGTCCTGGCCGTGGGTTGGATTACCTTGCTTCCAGCTCACGTTGGCTCTATCGTCTATCATCCGGCTACCGTGGTTTCGCTGGTCGAAGCAGATACATATGAGACCTTTCTGCCTGTATTGCCGTCGGCCATTCCAGGCATTGAGTAGACTCGCAGCAGTGTATGCCATGCTGTCTTGCGTATCCCCTCTGCCGTGAAGGAGCCATAAGCACGTTACGTCCGAGGCATCTGAAGCAAGTTCTTGCAAGCCATAGACTGTCAACAGGATTCCAGCGATGTTCATGCGTTTCCACGATACGGGTTTGACGTCGGCAAATGCGGCATGGGTTCCTGGGAGTGGCGATTCGAATGGGGACAGGCTTGAATGGAGCTGGAGGGCATGGGCCCAGGTGAACGTGCTACTTCCTGCCATGTCGATGTACTTCTGCGTCTCAACTATTCTCCAGCATTTGATTGACCCTCCAGTGGTGTTTTGGCGAAGTCTATAAACTCTAGGTAGGTGAAGTCCATCTTTCGCTGTGGGTGGGACCGATCTCGGACCGAGGTCTCCGTCCGCGTTGCCATCAGTCAAGCTTCCAAATTCGACCAACCTCAAGCGACACTGTTGGAGATTCAGCGTCTCTTTTCAAGACCAGGAAACAAAAAGAGATAAAAAAAAAACAGAAGAAGAAGAAAAACCTTTGGCAGATGCTTCACGCTGATACTAGTCAAGTGCCAACTTCATTGAGCAAGCCATAGACGTCCTCGTACAGCGACATCTTGATAAACTCGAGCTTCCATGACTCTGGCCGCACAGCATCGAGGGAGAGCACACAGCTGACGTGAGATGTCATACTCTGGGCTCCATTGGCATACCTCGAACATGACGATTGTTGCAGCTGCAGCTGACCGTCAGCATCGATTTCCCAGGCACATATCCAGATTGGTCCGAGTAATTATTGAGAGAAGCCTGCTCGCGGCAATTGGTTCTGGCCGGCCCCATCTCACTCCTCGGAAGCCATTGATGACATGCGTGACGTTGGACACATCGCTAAGATGTACAGTGATCCTAACTCCACCGAGCGCGGTGCCATGACATCTCAGATAGCCACCGCCATTGGTTTCGTGAGACGGCGAGGAATCCTTCTGGGCTTTAAGAGGTCCTAAGTCCGCGAGTGGGCATTATCGCTACTACTTGCATGACTCTCCTCATCTCATCTACTTCATAGCTTTCTGACTGACGATTGACTACAATCAATTTTTCTTTACCTACGTTGCTATCGAAGTAGGACTGAACTCCCATCCATCAATCCCTTCCACAAAGACGCAATGCCACAACTCGTTTGGTTTGTAACAGGCTGCAGCACCGGATTCGGGGCCGAATTCGCCAAAGCCATATTGGCCAAAGGGGACTATGTCATTGCTACGGCACGAAATGTCCAGAGCTTGGACGGACTGAAGGCCATGGGCGCTACCACAATGCAATTGGACGTCAATGACCCATTCCCTAACATTAGGGAGAAGGTACAACAGGCCCTAGGAATCTACGGCCGCATCGACGTGCTCCTCTCGAACGCAGGATATGCCGAGTTTGACCCCGTGGAAAATCTCGCGCATGTCTCACCCATCACAGGATGGATATTGACCAGACACGGCTGACAGTGCTTTGGAGGCTGACCAACACATTATCCGAGCATCTCCAAACGAACACAATCGCCACCCTCAATCTGATAGCCGCTTTGATGCCTCATTGGCGGGAGCAGAAGAGCGGCCACATTGTGGCGAACAGCTCCATCAATGCATGGTGGGAGACAGTACCTGCCACAGGCAGCTACTCAGCTTCGAAGAGTGCACTTGATCGTAAGTCAAACTGTACCTTTCACTGGAGAAAGAGCAATGCTAGAAGCAAAGGCTCACGCTACCCTCCAGAGCTCCTCAAGACCTTCGTGGCCGAATTGAAAACCGAAGGGATCGATTACATCAAAACCCTGATCATCAACCCTGGGTACTTCGTAAGCGAGGTTGCCAAACCCCAAAAGCACGAGAGAGCCCTGGGCGCCGATTGGGGCGAATATCCCGCGTTGAAGAAGATGTGTACCGACTTAGTCCCCACCCTCCATGGCAATCAGCCTGGCGACACCGCCAAAGCGGCTCGACTCGTTATCGACCTTGTGAAGGGTGAAGGGGTAGGACAGGGGAGAGAGCTCCCGCTCGCTTTGCCGATTGGGAATGATGCGTTCGTGAAGATTAAGGAGCAGACCGAGGCGACGTTGAAGATGCTTGAAGAATGGGAAGATGTCATTCGGTCGACTGATCGGCAGATGTAAGGTGTGGTAGTTTTCAAGCTGATGACCGATCCGAAAAGCGTTCTGGATCTTTGGACCATTCAGAAGACTTACCAGCGATTTCTCTCAGATCTAATAGGACTTCGAAAGTGGTTCTTAGTTGTTGCGCCTGACGTAGGGCGAAGGGGCTTTGCTTGGTTTACTGCTCTGCTCCATCGCCTTCTGGCTCATGACCGTCATTGAAATTGCCATGAATACTTATGGAGCTCAACCTATTAGCTGTGGGAAGATGTTTGCAGACTGCTGCAGAAAGAGCTTCAGAAAATCTCAATTTTAGTGCAGAGTCTTCGCCCTTCAGCGGCCACATTGTACAGTTAACTCATTGTCACGGGTTGAAATCGTCTCTCATCACTTTCATGCTCTCTAGGACTGTTTGTGGCCCTGAGGGCCTTATGCATGCTCTTCTTGATCACAACATGCAGTCACTCCTTCATTTTAGGTTGATTACGTTATCACATACGCCAAAGCCACCATGATCAGACATTGGCGTAGCATAGTGACCGGACCAAAAGCCCGACATATTCCCTCCTCTTCTACTTCGAGAACAGGTCAGCAGAGGGCTATTTAGAAGGTTTGGGGAACCACGGATTCCATCTCCCCACTTCATCTATGGAAAGACTATTTGCATCATCATCACACAAAAAGAGAAAAGAAGAACTAGAAAGGAATCGAGAGTCAGAGAGACAGAACGAGCGCGGAAGAGAGGGGAAAGGAGTCAGTTCGGCAATAACATCGATCTTGGGACGTCGCCCTCAAAGCCAGCCCCTCATCATTTACCTATCTCGCAGAAGCCTCCTTCCTCCGATGCACTCATCCTCATCCCTCAGTAGCCAGACGAGACCCACCATCTTTATCATTCACTCCAGGATACGTGGACTGACGCAAACATCCGACGATGGGGGAAGGTTATGGAGGGAGGTGGATGGGAAGACAGAGTGGTAGGAAGTACATTCTGAGGCCCGAAAGAAAAAGACAAGTCCTTCTTTTCCTAGTCCACTCCTCCTCTCCGTCTAATGACATAAGCGACATCCATGGCAAAGGCGGGAAAGGGGGAAGGAGAGAAGGAGCTATGTCTCCATAGCAAAAAAAACATTCCATCGAAGGGATATCTGCCTTGCCAGGAAGAGTAAGAGAACCAAAGAGAGAACAGGTTGAACATCCAAGAAAAGCGAGGAAGCCACAGAAATTCATCCATATTCATTTTGACTCGTTTGCTCCCAACGAGGAGAGGTGCGTATACACAGTACTAACAGCCCAACCACCGGATGAAGAAGCGCATTCGGTCGAAAGAATGGCGCAGCCGGCTTGTACCCCCGAGGAAGGAAAGCTCCCAACGCCGTGAAGTCCACAGCGTGTGTCCCTAATCGTAAACATCCGGTCCTTCACTCCCCCTGCTTCAATATGGGGAAAAAGTGCGAATCGTCAACTTCATGCCAAACCCCCAGAAAAACGCCAACCTGATGCACATAAATTGCCAATAGACGTCAAGCGAACCATCATAAGCGGATTGGGAAAACCCCAACCCTGCGCTCAATGCGTCAGGAGAAGAGATTACCTCCCGATTGTCAAAAGTTTTCTCCCCCTAATTTTCATCCCTTAAACTCCCCTAAAAACCCTAACAACCAAAAACCAACACGCGCCGGCAAACCTGACGACCGCGAGACCGGCGACCGAGTACAGCACGACACCCATATAAATCGTACTCCGTTCGTCCTCCGCAGTCGACGTATCCGCATCATCCGACAACACACCCCCAGCATTCGTAACAACAGCCGCCACGGCCAGATTACAGAACATCCAAGCCAAGACGACGGCGGAGCGGAACCCCTTGTAGTAATCCTCATGTTTGGTCTGTTCGTTGACAGACTTCTCGGGGGGTTGGAATTTGGAGGCGAAAGTGCGGAGTTCGGATTCGTACTGGGTATTCAGATCGGCGTCGTCGGTGGGGATGGCGACGTCGACTTTGCCACCGGGTTTGAGGTTGGCGGCGGGGAGTTTCTCGGGCTTGTCGTCGCCTTTGGTGCCCCAGGTGATGTCGTGGGTGTTGCAGAAGGCGTAGACGTTGAGGATGTTGATGTAGGTTGGGGTGAGGAGGAGGTATTGCAGGAAGCAGGTGAACATGTGCCAGGGGTCGAAGAAGAGGATGGAGGAGATGAGGTAGAGGAGCCAGGTGGAGCACATGGAGACGATGAGGGTGCGGAAGAGTTTGTTGGTGAAGAGTTGGGCGAAGGAGAAGCCGTTTTCGGAGACTTGTTGCTGGACGGATTTGACGGTGATGAAGATGGAGGCGAAGAGGAGGTAGGACATGAGGATGGCCCAGAAGTAGACTTGGGTCATGTAGAATTTGTTGGAGCCTTGGGGTCGGTTGCCGAGGGCGAGGACGAAACAGGTTACTAGGATGGCGATGTAGAGCCATTCGAAGATGACGGCCAGGATGAAGCCGGCGGTGCCGAGGAGGTTGTCGCCGGAGAGAGAGACGGTTAGGATGCGGAAGACGAGGAAGAAGTTGCCCTGTTAAGAAAGATCGCTATCAGCATAGTCCTGTCGTCCATCTCACCTCCTGTTCCTCTGCCGTCAACGACTCTTTGTGCAACGGGTAGACAACTTACAATAGCAAACCAAGCGAACAACATATTAACCGCCTGATAAATAAACTCAAAGACAAAAGCCGCCTTGCGCAGCGCACTATGATGACTCCGCCAGATCTGATAGAAATGCGCGAGGCCATATACGGCCGCGAAGAAACTGCCGTTCAACCAACGACGGCGCTGCAGGATGAAATCGGCCATTTCCGTCGGGACATCCGTCTCGCCCGTCGCGGACTTGACATACTGCAAGATCCAGGAACAATTCCGTTTGGCGACGAGCTCGAAACACAGGATTCGATCTTCGGCGAGGTACATATTGGCGGTGAAGATACCGGCGTTGGCGCCGTGCATCTTCTCACCGGCGAAGTATTTCTCTAGGGGACCCTGGCCGGTCTTGTCGTTCTGGAGGGCGACGTAACGGTAAGCGGAGAAGGCACCGGGCAAGACGGAGATGAAGCCGAAAGCGCTTTCGAGCGGCTTGTCGAGGATGTTGCTCATTTTGTATTCGAAATTTTGTGCGGCGACTAAGGGGTTGACGAGGGCTTTGCCATGATCGAGGAGGGCTTTGATCTCGCCACAGGCGCCTAGAAAATTGAAAACGTTAGCAAAGGTATTTCTTTTCTCATCCCGCAACCCACGTTTAAAGAGCATTTCGGTCTCTCTTTCTCTTCTCTTTTCTCTACTTTTTTGTTTTACCTGCACCCCCACCCCGGAGCGATTAAAATAAAAACTTACCAGCACACATAGGCTCCCGATCAAAAGCCTTCCACAAATCATAAATACTACTCCTCCCAGGACGGGTCCCCGCATCGATTAAGACACAAATATTCGGATCGAGGACCTCACCAAAGGCCTGGAAAAACCAACGATGGGAATTGATCTTCTTCTGGTTCTTCTCCTTCAAACAGAACAACATCTGGACGGGCGTGGAGCCCTTCTTGACGGAGACGATGCCCTTCTTAAGCTCGAGCGTCATCTGCGTGGTGTACTCGTAGATATGGGCGGTGACGTCCTCGCCGTTGACCTGCTGCTTGGCGATGCCGTCCTGGTAGACGCCCATGGCGGCGAGGACGGCGCGGGTGCGGGGGTTGATCTTGGCGCGGCCGTCGGAGACGACGCAGACGACGATTTTTTTCCAGGCTTCCTTGCCCCAGGTTTTGGAGGAGGTGCGCGAGTTCATGTATTCGATGTTCTTGATGACGCCGATCATGGTGCGGGCGAAGAGCTCATCTTCCTCGTTGTACATGGTGATGACGATGAAGAGTTCGGTGTGGCGGGGTTTGGCGAAGAGGCGTTGGCGGAGGGTGAAGCGTTTGTCGTAGAATTCCGAGGGGTCGCAGGTGGCGGCGGAGTAGCGCATGTGGGTGAATTCATCACGTTCGGGGGGTTGGGCGTGGGCGACCTGGTTCAGGAGGCGGGGAGGGATGGGACAGTCGAGGACGAGGTTGCCGTTGAACAGCTGGACCTCTTTGACGGTCTTCCAGCGTCGGATGGGTGCCGCGGCCGGCCGTTGCTGGGCATCTGAGTAGCCGCCTTCGATATCGCCAATGTCTTGGGAGGCGTCTTGCGGAGGTCCGCCTACATCGTCTGGATTGGGACCATATGCGGTGTCGGCCTGCAACATGGGTCGCATATGATCGGCATCGTCTTGATAGTATGGATGTTGGGGCTGCTCGAAGCCGGCGAATCCCGCGTGGTCCTGCACGTGGACGCCGGGTAAGGGAGTGGGTGGCTGGGCGTATAGATGATCTTGGGTCTGCTCATACTGGGGAGTCAGGCTGTACTCGCCCGTGCCGTGCATCTCGGTCTGCTGGAAGGGGTTGGGGGTGTATGCATGCTGGTGGACATCCTCGTATGCCTCGGCGTGGCCATAGGAGCCTGGGATGTTTTCTACCGAGTATGTCGGCTGGGGTTGTAAGCGATCAGTACTGGCGAAGGGGCCGGGTCCTACGGGTATCTCGAGCGGCGCATCTTCGTGGACGTATGGGCGGTCGTCAAGTTGGTATGAAGGGCTGTGGTAGCGTTCGGGAGATCGGGAGCGCGGGTCCATGAAGGGATTATTGGGGTCGGTCTCGTCGGGATGGAGGTTGTGGCCGTAGCCGCCTTTTCGCATGAAGAGGGAAAGATGATTAGTGGATGTCCGTCTCGTGACATGGGGGTTTGGGGATGCGCATGGGGATGTGAATGGGAGAGTGAGGTGGGAGGAATGCAAGGGGAGCACTGTGTCGCAGGTGTGTATGTATGCGACTCGCGCGCGCAAACCTCAGGCGTCGCGCACTGCACCTCTTTCTCTGTATCACATCCGATCCAACCTCAGGCCTGAATCGACTCACCTCCCAAAGGATTATAACCACTCATCTTCTTCTGCTGCTGCTGCTGCTGCTGCTGCTTCTCTCAATCGCCCAATCAACCCCGTCCGTCTACTGCCTGTACAACTCCTCTCTTTCGTTCCGGGGTAGTGACTGGGTTGTTTGATTGGTGGTGGTGGTAGTGGTGATTCGGATGTTTCAGGTAGAAGCAGTACTGGAGTCGCAGTAGCGTAGCAGCAGTAGTCGCCAATCTCTCTCTCTTGTGTTTACCGAGCGTTGCGAGGGAGCTGAGCTCCTAGTCTTCTAGTGCTATAGTACTGCAGGACTAGTGACGAAGCGCAAGCGATAGTAGTGGGGACGGGCGCCAGACGCCGGACGCGTTGCCGGGAAATTGATAGATCGATCGGCTTAATGGCAACCTGGATGGTATAAGGCGACTCAATCTCCAAGGTAGTGGATAGAGATGGAGAGGATAATGCGCAATTGGTTCTTCACTGTCTTAGCCGCAAAGAAAATTATCATTGATCACGATGATGGGCAGGCTGACTATGATCACGCACTGTAAATGCACAGCCGCATCGGCGGCCCTCGATAGCAGCGCCACGCCTCACGAAACGCGCAACCCACTGGCAACTTTCTTCCGGCTTGGAAGAGAATGTCAGGTATTTCCTCTGCCTTGATCTGCATTCTACGTTTACATCTCTATATACAAGGCGACTGTACATTATGTATATAGTCTTGATACGCCACCTCCCATATCAATCATGCCCTTCTCATCTGGTGGAGACAAGCATGAATCCCTAAAACTCCATGAGTAGGTAGGGCAAAGAGTAAACAGTCGCCAGGTGCGACAGCCCCTGGCGGCAAAAGAGTTTGTGGCTGAAACTCCCTGTCGCAGATCTTCTGTTTCTCCACGCGGGTCCAACCATTCGGGGCTGTGAATTCCCACGTCATTCCGTGTTTCAGAAATAGAATCTCTCCGGAAGAGACGGGAGAGCAGGGCAGTTTGGGCAGGCATCAATATTCATCTTTGGACTACATGTGGCAAATGAGATTCCATGCGGCCGTGACTTGGGACCAGACGAACAAGTCAAGCATCACCACCACCACCACCATTCATTCATACCATAAGTAACAATCACACCAACTCACACTCAATCAAACTCTCCACCCCCTCCTCCTCCCCGTCTCCCCAAATCCCCACGACCTTCAACCTATGCCCATCCTGCCTCACCGTGGCCTCAATCAACTCCCTCCACTCATGCTCCGTACGCTCCTTGGAAGCCACGAGCCCCAACATCATCATATCCAGCGCCGTAGCCTCCCAGTGCGCCCCCAGGGCCGGGATACAATTCTCGTAGAACAGCAGTTGATTCTGATTTTGATTTCCTTTCTAAAATGCGAGAAGGAATTTCGCACCTTGGAAGGCACGGCGAGTGGGAGGGTCGCAAAAACATCCTTCGTGCTGGATACCTGACCCAGGGGTCGCATCTCTTCCCCATCATGGTTGTGGGAGCTTTTGCCCTTTTGGGACAGTGGTGCACGACTGAGGCGGGACTTGCACAATGTTGATCCTGCTCTGGGGGGGAGGGTGAAGAGGTCACCTTGGACTTTCGCGCTCGATTCAAACGGGCTCTCCAAGATGATGCCGGTGATTGGTGGTAAGTTGGGGGATTTGTATTCGTGTGGGAGACTGGAGTTGAAAACCATCATATTACCGCTTTGTTTTTTTTTGCTCGTCCAATTACCCACCCACCTTTTTAGCCGCTTGCCTGCCTATCGCCGCTCTCGTCACCTCTTCGCGGTCTTAAGAAGTATGTCCAAGCCAAGAAGGCGAACAAGGCGACCGCACACCGACGCATTCGACACATTTGTTTAGTACCAATGACTTGCATCTATTCCATCCCATCACATGCTCCGTCCCCTTTCGATCCAAAGGGATCTGAACAGAGCAAGCCAAACGCTCAACCTATGCTAACCCCCCACGGGCAACAGCAGCCACCGACACCAACGAAATGGAAGCCGCATGACGCCGAGGACCACGCGGTAGTGGGAGCGGCCGGAAACCGTCCTGGTGAGGATTGAGTGCGTTGCTAGCAAACCATCATTGTCCTCCGTTAATCCTTTCGCGCTAATCTGGTGACGTTGTTTGAGATCCCAGTATTGCACCTACTTGGTTGGGCACTTCGGCCCCGAAGCACCAGGATAGCAAAGGGCCGAAGATGTTGATCTGACTGCGCGCCTCGCATGGACATCGGAGCTGGGATGGATTGTCACATGGCAAAGTAAGCTTGAAAGTTTGGTATGCCTCTCGCAGCTCATCCTTGCGTGCTCTGTAGCTTGAAAATGGCGGACCGCGAATGGCAGGTGAGGAGGTGTGCAGCTTGAACTTTAATTTCAGCCCTCGTGAGCATCACTTCCAATATCAGTCAGCGCAGGAGGGGCACATATCCACCGCTCTACGCAGACCTCTCCCGATGCACTGAAAGTAGGTTTCGCGGCCATGGAGCAAGGTTCTACGGAGGATGAGGGGGTTTTTGAAAGTCAAAGAAGGTAAGTGTACAGTAGAAGCCGCAAGTTGATAAGAAGGCCGCCGGACGCCCCCACAGGGAGGTTTCGTTGTCTCAGCCTCTCGCCTTGTGTGACTGCACCATTACCAAGTCCATATCAAATAGAATTACCATGCCTCAGGGTAAGCAGCGTCCGTCAAGATTGCTGTCGGCGACTGACTCGAGGCGCAGAAGAGCAAAAGAAGGAAGGGCTGATGGACAAGATGTTCCACCACCACCACCACAAGGGTGGGCAGCAAGGTTCCAAAGAAAGCCAGAGTGGCGAACAACCACCGCAGCACAAGGAGACCGAGGGCGAGAAGTTCAAGGAATACATGAGTGAAGAAAGGAAGCTGGACGAGGAGGGGAAGGAGTACGGCGGATTGATGTAATCGGCCTCACTGTAAGCGGAACATGGGGAGGCTACCTGTAGATGTTTCGTCGTTATATCAGGTGTCATCTTATGGGAGTGTGAGAAGCAGGAGCTACTTATTAGACTATCAGGCTCAGGTTATCGTGAAGCACATCCCAAAGGTACCTTACAGTAGTACCTTATTAGGCTCCCAAGTGAAATCGGATCTTCCCTCCCGTTTCCGAAACGGATCTACGCGGTCGCGCATGCATTGGACGTGAAGCTTCACGTTTCATTCACCCCACCAACCATACACTTGACTCCTGGACGGAGGCGACGACGTCGTTCATGTTCTATGGATATAGGTCAAGCTAGATGACCTACCTTGGCCAACCTCGTCGTCGTCATCCCTCCATCATTGTACCTGGTACCGTACATATCTTGACTATGCGTACTGCCAGCATCACCCAGCCAGCATCACCGCAACACCATAACTGCTCCGAGTAACCAATCCCAAACTATCTACCTGAAGTCTCTGGCACAATGGCCACTCCAACACCCTCTCATCCCAGCAATCCGACGTCGGCTTCCAAAAAGCATGCCCAGCATGCTGCAACCCCCATGAACTTCTCCTCCCCGGCCCCCCGGAGTGTGCCATCTCCCGCGGCCACACGCAAGGAGCAAGCCGGCAAGACGCCCGTTAACCATCCCACCACTGGTTCCACCGGCAGTAAGACGCTAGGGAGCACGCCTATGGTCCAGAACCTCAGTCAGTCCGGCAATGCGACCGGCATCTCTCCAAATACCAATCTCATGGGATTCGGCACGCCTGTAGGTCTAGGCGTCGAAGGACTGACGCCAAGTCAGCTCAATATGCCGACGCCTGCGATGGGTGGCGTACCCATGAACATGACCATGTCAGACCTAGGAATCACCGCGAGCGGCGGACAGAAGAGAAATGAAGACGAAGAGAGGAGGGCCAAGATGCGGAAGGTGCTGAAGAAGATAGGCACGCGGAAAGGGAAGGTGAGCGAGGACGGTATCGCAAGGATCGGCAGGCGGGTGGGCTTCGACAACGACATCGATCAGGAGACCTTATCGCCGGACGAGCTGGCTCGGAGAGCAGGCAACAGGACCATTAGTACTGCCGGTCAGAAACTGGTGATCGATATCCACATGAAAGATCACGTGCCACAAAAGGTGCAGATTGCTTTCGACACGGAGAACCAGCATTTGGAGGCGCAAGCGGACACGGCTGCTAAGGTGCTATTCAACGACTTGTGTCCGTCGGACGGTGTCTCGCTCACTGGTAGCTTGGACAAATATGCTACGAACCTTGGTCGTCTGGCAAAGATTGACAAATTATGTCATAACCAAGTCAATTGTTTTGAGGCCTTGAGCGGGGTCTACGTGAGTCTCCGACGTTTGTTCGAGCAGGAGACGAAGCTGGCGGACGAGCTTCAGGTGATGCGAACTAAGAGTGGTCGGCCGACTATGAATGCGAATGGCAGACTTGGTCTGAACCTGGAATATTGGCAAAGTGCACCGGCAAAATCCAGAGACGAGTCGGAAATGGAGGTGGATGGTCGAGGCGAAAACAATGAAGCTGAAGGAGATGACGTCTACAAACTACGCATCGCCATCGAACCATCACATGCAGGCCTATATCCGCCCATCCGACTGTCAGACAAGTGGCTACCAGATCCGCTTGAGCTGCCTTCCACCGATTCGGAGTCCCCAGCTCAAATACCCTGGCTGGATCCAGAGCCAACATTAATTGCAGCCAACTCGGACGCGAACGCAATGGCTATCGATGGCAATCAGAAGACTCCTGATCTCCGCTTCGTCGCAAAAGTCGAGCCGCCTATTATCTTACCTTACCAGATCGCCTGCAACGTACTATCTACTGTAGGAGTGCCGCAACCTCAAGTCTTCATCCCTCAAGCATGGCATTCGATGTTGCTCGATCCCTCTTCAAGCCTGCCATTCGACGCAGGTAGAGATAACAAGACTTTGCACGCGGAGAAGCGGGTACTACATATGACATCGGACGGCGCTGAGGATGAAACTACTCATCACTACACCCTCGACATCATCAAGAGCGACATCGGGTTCAAGCTCGAAGAGCTCCCATTCTCGCACCCACGTCAGCTGGTCGAGATCCTACCTGTCTTACGACAATGGGCATGCTTTGGCTCGCTCATCCAAGACTCCATAGGGAAGGGTCACCGGCGTCCTAAGCCCGAAATGCCTTTAGAGCAACACCAGCCGCTCACACTCGCCGACATCCTCACACCCCCTGCGACACCCGCTGAGTCTACCGCAAATACCCTTCCAGTCAGTCTAACAGCAGCAACACCAGGCGTACCGACTCTATCCCTCAACTTCCCCTCCGCATCCTCCACAGCCGTCGTGACCGTCACGGCGCAGGTCCTTCCGAACGCCGAGCTAGTCGTGACAGGCCAACAAGGCCTCCCGGAGAAACTCGACAACCATAAGATTTCGAAAGCGCTGGGACTCGTGGGCGGGGATCTGGGCGTCTGGGTCGAATGGCTGAGGAGTCGGTAGGGGGGGGGGGGGGGGGGGGGGGGGGGGGGGCGTAGTTTCTTCCATTTGGAAAGTCTAGAACAATGGGAGAAGTGACAAAAGGGTATCAAAGAAGAACTTGATACAATAGACATTGTTCAATCCTCAAATTTCACAGCCTTCCTTTGTTCCGGTCGGTCGACGAACAATCGATTTCCTTTGTGCTATCTCAGCAGTATGGCGGACTTTTTCTACAATGATGTTTGCTCCAAGTACAAATATGCCTATGCTTGCTACACCGGTTACTTCCTTTTTCGGGTCTTTTCTTCAACGTGGTCGGCACTGAAGAAATCGGTGTTGTTGCTGGCATAACAACACTTTCTCTTTTTCTTCAGTGACGAGGTGAGGTGAGAAGGATATCGGTCAGATTACCGCTCTCTTAGTACGACGCTGCTGGAGCTGTTGATCGGATCCTTTTCTCGCTGCGCACGTTCATTCCCCAGTCCTCTACCCTGACCACTAACCTCCAACTCTCATCCGGACCAGAACGCACATCTCCAACAACACACCACAAGCAGCCAGTGAGTCCCATCCCCCGAATCCCCTAACTCTAAACCAAGAAACAGGTAAGTCCCCCTTCCTCCTCCTCCTCCTCCCCCTCCCCTTTCCCCACTTTTGCCCCTACAGAAAAGGGAGTAAGACAGGAGAAAATGTGCTACACCACAACCGCATACCACACCCGATGCCAACACTACGGCACTCCCCTCGTACACGGGGAACCCTGTATCCGCGCGCTGACCGCCACGGGCCATAAGAGTCGGGGGTGCTGGGACGCGACGGATTTGGGGGTCGAGAGTGTAGGGAGTCTGTGTCCGGGGTGTGCGAAGGTGCTGCTGCTGGGGGACACAGGCTCGGCTACGCCTACACCTTGCACGTCGGGGTCGGAGTCGGAGGATTATTTCGGCGGCGGTGGCGCCGCGGCGCTGCAGAAGGTGGGGAGTGAGAGTAGTTTGAGTTCGATGGGGAGTAGTCGTTCGAGTCTCACCTCCGCTTCGAGCTCCAGTCTCAACTCCGACATCATCACTAGCACCACCAGCTCGAGCCCGGTTTCTTCAAGGGTGACGAAATCGACGGGCGGGAAGAATCTTGAGCCGCCGAATCTGCACTGGCGGACATTCGGGGGCTCGCAGGTTTCCGTCAGGTTTAAGCGGAATGTTTCTGCTCCTGCTGTGTAAATCGTAGATCAGAGCTAGATCTTAAGAAGGATACTGTACCGATTTTGATGGGGAGGAGTAGTTGAGCTGCCTGATGCGGGTGGCTGCTAAGGCGTGTAAAGATAGGTAGGTCTGCAGTCAGGATGGAAGAAAACGATTGAGGAGCAAATGACTACTTCCCGATAGACGCACAGTGCGATTTTCTTTTCCTTTCTCATTTTTTTTTTTTTTGGCTTTTTCATCTTGACCCGTATCCACACATCGTCCTTTCGTTAAGTAACATCGATCGCTTTCGAAGCATCATTCAGTCGACCCACCTCGGTGCGTGCTCTAGAAGGCCTCATCACAACCACTTCGCCTCCCACGTCATCTTCCCCCTCCGGAAAGGCACCACCTCGACCTTCCCATCCTCACTCCTCAAAAGCTCCTCCACGACCTCCTTCCTCCGCTGCAGGGAAATCTTCTCCTGCCTTTCGTCCTCCACCTTATAAAACCTCCTCCCAAAATCACACAGGAACCCCTGAAGTTTCTCCTTCGTCACGTCCTCCTCCGCGAGCACGCCCGTCTCGATCCCTTGCTCGAGGGCATCGACCACATAACCCACCGCATGAGGCTGGGTGAAGACGCCCGCGGCGAAGCGATCCGCGCGCTTCGTGTGGGCGGGGTGGGGGGCGGAGTCGGTGCCGAAGAAGAATTTGGGATCGCCGCTGATGAGGGTTTTGAGGATGGCGCGACGATCCGAGGGGAGTTTGGCGACGGGTTTGCAGAAGCAGTGCGGGTCGCCTGCCCAGTCGTCGACGATCAGGAAAGGGTGGTGGGCGGTGATGGTGGCGGCGACGGTGGGGCCGCAGTCCTTGACGGCCTGGATGGCGGCGGCGGAGGTGCAGTGCTCCAGGATGATTCGCAGGTTGGGGAAGCGTCGATGGAGGTCCTTGAGGGTGGGGAGGAAGGATTCTTCGGCGTTGAGGACGGTGATGTCCTGGCCTTGCGAGGGAGGGAGTTCGCCGTGCAGGTTGAGGACCATGTCCTGCCGTTCCATTTCCTCGAAGACCGGGTAGAATTGCTCGTAGGACATGACGCCGTGATCGGAGTGGGTGGTGACGCCGTGAGGGTAGGATTTGATTCCCGTGATGCCAGCTTGCTTGGCCTCCTTGACGGTGGCGGGGGAGATGTGCGGGTGGAGATACAGACTCATGAGGAAAGTGACGTCCGGGGCGAGTTCCTGGAGCTGTTTCTTGTAGGCCAGACAGTGAGCGACGGTCGTAATAGGCGGGACGAGGTTGGGCATAACGAAGACCGTATTGACGCCACCGCGACGGATCATAGGTCTACATGGCTCGTGAGTAAGTTGGTCCTGAGTGCTGCGAGCTTCTCGGACATCAGCACGTACGTTACGAGCTCCATCATCTCGTTCTCACGCAGATGAACATGCATATCCGCCGCTGCGGGCAGCTCGACCCCTCCGAGCTTTTCCAACGGCATGGTGGTTGGGGTAGAACGTGTTAAGCTAATCATGATGACCGAGTCAATACATAGACGCACGATATCTCTTTCGTCTCAAAATACTTGCCGACCTACCTTGAGCGCCAGATGAGATGTTATGATATATCGGCAGAGGATGCTGTTCCTTCCCGCATCTGACCCGCGGAGGTGATGTCCACGGTATGCAAGTGGTGCATCGAAAGCAACCAGTCACGAAAAAGCAGCTCTCCAGATTGTCCACCCATCGCTCGGATCTGGCTGCTTATCTTTCGGACCGAGCCGCATCTCTTTCAAAAAGCTAGAAAAGCAGTAACAACTCCAATCGGCTGAGACTGTAGATACAAGATACTGAATGGATGTAAGCGAGCAAACGAACGAGATCTCATCTCAGCCGCCTATCTGATGTATCAAGTCTGTGTGAAGTCGTTACTTGTCCCTTTCCAGCTTCAAGCTCCTCAGCCATAACGGATAAATTCACATCTACTCCTACATCTACTTAGCCAAAAAGCTCTGGAAAGCCTTGTTATCAATCGCCACATTACCCACAGCCCTCAACTTCCGTCTGCCCTCCTTCTGCTTCTCCAACAATTTCTTGCGCCGACTGGCGTCCGCAGCGTGCAGCTTCTGCAGCACATCCTTCCGGAAAGGCTTCAGCGTCTCCCTCGCGACTACGCTCTTGCCCACCACGGCCTGGATCACGACCTCGAACATCTGTCGGTCGACATGCTCCTTGAACTTGCTGACCCATTCTTTGCCTAGCCGCTGGGCTTGCGATATATGAATGACCCGCGCCACGGCGTCCACAGGCGCCTTGTTGACGTGGAGTTGGAGTTTGGCGATGTTTGAATCTTTGTACCCAGCTTCTTCGTAATCCAACGACGCATAGCCTTTCGTAGCAGACTTGAGTTTCCCGAAGAAGTCGTCTACCAGTCGCTCCAGAGGGAGAGCATACTTCAATATGACTTGTGTCGCAGTGAAGAAAGACAGGCTCTCCTGCTCGCCTCGATTGCCCTCGCAGAGCTCTATGACCTTGCCGAGATACTCTTCCGGCATGGTGATGGTTGCAGTGATGTACGGCTCTTGCAGTGATTCGATCTTGCCGTGTACGGTCTGCGAGTCGGGAAAGTGGTTCGGGTTGGAAATGACCTCTTCCTTGCCGCCTTTCCAGATGACTTTGAATGGTACGGACGGAGGCGTGATAATAATGCTAGCTCCGTGCTCTTGGCGAAGACGGTCTTCAAAGACCGAGCAGTGCAAAGTTCCGAGGAAACCCAGTCGCCAGCCTGCGCCGAGCGCTTCAGATGACTCCTTGGTGACGAGGACAGAACGGTCATTGAGCGTAAGCTGGTTGATGCTATCTTCCAGCCGCGAGAACTCGGACTGGTCAGTTGGGAAGGCTGAGACGAAGACCATACTTTGCGGCTCTTCGAAGCCCGGTAGTGGTTCGACTTTGCTAATCGAGTGTGTATGAGTGTAGGTGTCGCCGACCTTGGCCTCTTTGCTGCGCTTCATGCCTGGGTTGAAATAGATGTATCCGACCTGGCCAGCACGGAGCACTGTCTGTGGCGTTTCGAGCGGATACATAATCCCTACTTCTCCCACAATGTATTCGGAACCTGTAGCAAAGCTCTTAACCCTGTCACCGGCTCGAATTTGGCCTTCGAATATGCGAACTAGCAGGATGACGCCCTTGTAGTTGTCATACCAGCTGTCGACCAGCAGTACCTTGAGCGGCGCGGTCTCCTTTCCGACTGGCGCGGGTATTTGCTCGATGATGGTAGGAAGTACCTTGTCGACATTCATGCCAGTCTTTGCCGAGACGCCAATGGCATTGCTGCCGTCAAGCTCGAAGGTCTCCTGCAGCTGCTCCAACACCCGATCCTTGTCCGCCGACGGCAGGTCGACCTTATTCAACACCGGAACCAGCGCTAGGTTCTGCGCAAATGCCAGATAGAAGTTCGCTACAGTCTGCGCCTGTACGCCTTGGCTGGCATCTACTAGCAGCAACGCTCCTCCACAGCTGGCATAACTCCGACTGACTTCTGCTCTGAAGTCGACATGTCCCGGCGTATCCACCAAATGCAGCAGGTAGTCCTCGCCCATGTAGTTATAGATCATCGAACATGTCTGTGCCTTGACTGTGATGCCGCGCTCCCGTTCCACGTCCAGCTTGTCGAGAATCTGCTTCTTGCCTCCCGGCTCGATTGTCCCCGTCAGCTCCAGCAGGCGATCGGACAGGGTACTCTTGCCATGGTCAACATGGGCAACAATACAGAAATTTCGGAAACGCTCGATGGGGATCTTTGCGATGCGCTGCTCCAGCTCGCCTTGGACTTTCAAGGGGCCTGCTCGACGGGCAGAAGTAGTCGTGAAGCTTCGCTTGAAGCCATCGCGGATCGCGAACGTCCACGCGCCGGTGGAAGCAGTTAAGGAGTGGCGCTGGCGCAGAGCGCTACGTAACGCCCAACAACATGATTGCATGGATCTTGAGGCATGCCGGGTGCAAGTGATGCGTCGGATGTCGTCGCCATCGAAAAGCCCATCGTCGGATAGACGCCAAGACCTCGGGGCGGAAGCTGTTGTCCCCTGCGACCGTTGTTGACAGCGTCCCGGCTTTCGACTTTAGGGAGACGCCAAAGCCACGAGCATCCTAGGAGAAACCCCTTGAGAAGTGAATTTGAGAGAAAGGATTTGGTGAAGAAATAATAGAAGAAAAAGATCTTAAAATCACAGACAAGCAAATCGTCAGTCAACTGCAAACCCGAAGGACTGCTCTATCTCAATACTCCGAACTATGCCATCAGCCATGCCGCCACCCGCGAAGAAATCACACAAGGACGACAAGTCGGCGACGCACAAACTCGCATTGAAAGGATCCAGCAAGACCATCACCGAGTTCTTCGACTTCGCATGCAACACGATCCTCTTCCAGCGCGGCGTCTACCCTCCAGAGGATTTCACGACGTACGTCCATCTGGGGAAAAGCCAACTGAGCGGTATGTGCTAACAATTTGCGACAAGGGTCAAGAAATATGGTCTCCCGATGATGACGAGCTGCGATGACCAAGTGAAAGCGTATATCAAGAAGATCATGCACCAGCTGAGCAGATGGATGCAGAAGTCCAAGATCAGCAAGCTGGTCATCGTGATCACTAGCAAGGAGACTGGCGAGCACGTTGAGCGGTGGCAATTCGATGTAGGTTTCTAGCCCCTCCATCGTCCAAGAAATGCTGTAGCAGTACCACTAACCTGACACCTCCAGGTGGCCATCTCAGGCGACCCATCAAAACAACACGCCACCACCAGCGCTGGCGCCGGGGACAAAGAAAACTCAAGCACAGCGGGGAACACGACGACAAGCGCCAGCGAGCAGCAAAAAACCGACGAAGACATCCAAAAAGAGATCCAAGCGCTCTTCCGCCAAATCACCGGCTCCGTCACCTTCCTACCCATGCTCGACGGGAACTGCACCTTCAACGTACTCGTGTACGCGGACGCGGACTCCGAAGTGCCGCTGGAGTGGGGGGATTCGGATGCGAAGGAGGTGAAGAATGCGGAGAAGGTGATGTTGAGGAGTTTTAGTACGAATAATCATAGGATAGATACGCAGGTGTCGTATAGGCTTGCTGAGTAGCTATAGACATTGCACAGAAGGGGATGGTGGGGGAGGGGATGGCTAGCTATCAGCTGGGTTTTGGGTCTGGGTTGGGAGGATGGGGCGTTGGATTTTGGTTGGGAGACGGGGGGGGGGACGGAGAGGGGATTTTCTGGTCTTTTTTTTTGTTTCTTTGTGTTTCAATTCCATCTCGTAGCACAATTCATATACCCATAGACGAGCAGGTTTTACGGGATTCCACCTTTCGAATTTCAGGCTATTTTTGTTGGCTCGAATCCAGGGAAAACGCTGCTCGCTTACCACAATGGGAGAACAATGGGAAGTCGTAGATAAAAAGCCGGCCTTGTCCGTAGCCGAGCTCTTCAAAAGATAGCCGGCGCGAGAGAGTTGGTCACAAGCATCAATGTTTCTACGCTACCCAACAAAGTGAGGCGTTATCTTACTCTGGCCTAAATAGGACCAGACCGCCGGATGTGGAGCCATTTGACAGGCGCCCTCCGGGGCATACAGTCTTGGACAGACTTGCATGACCGTGCATATGTCAACAAAAGGCTATATCTTTCTCGCATCTCAAGCGAAGTGATCTATCGTCTGCGGTGTCGGGCTAGTCGGCATTTACTGAGCGAGATTATTTCGATATGCATCTCCGGGTATTGATCACCCACCCACCTCACCCAAGGCAAAGCAATATCTCTTGCCCGGTCGCTTATGCACCTGGCCTGTCTTTAGATGCAGGAACATACGCTATCTCTGTCGATCTCGCACCAAGCTCAGGGACTCCAGTGGAGAAAGAGCGAAGGATACAAAGCAGTAGACTCGTGATGAGGCTTCTGGACCTCTGTGACATCGCACAACAACCCAGAGGTCCCACCGAGGTTTGCGACTTGAGGGGAGCAAGGTTCTCTCAACCTATCACTCAAGGCGTCGACTGGCGCGAAAGGGAGCCAATCTTGAACAAGCAACGACGATATGACAACTGAGAGTCAACTAGTAAGCTTACCAGCAGACTTCTTCACGAATTCTAAAGCACAAAAGGTGCAGACCTTGGAACGGTATGGCGCTGGCGCGAACGGATCACATTCGTTAGCTGCCGCTTTGGGGCAGTTGATCGGCGTATATAGTAGGAGGATAGACTGTAGAGCACGTCCGTCGGCTAGCAGTAGTTGCGCCTTCTAGCGGGCGAGCGGCCACACGAAAGGGAAGGGCGCGGGTGAAAGTGTCAACATCTCGTCAACCGAAGCGGCAAAGCTTCTTCGCAGGTTTTGGAGTGTATAGTTGTGATTGCTAGCAATTCGTGTGATATGGGTTGATCGGATGGTAGGTAGGCGCTTGGATGTTCTGGAAGACGCAGATCATACCTTTCTCCGACGGTCACAGTTGGACACAGAACGTTTGGAGCGTGCCGGGGTGACAGGACGATAACGACACTATGCGGGAGCATCCGTGTGCAGTGATACCAGCGATACCACATTCAGCAGTCGACAAATTTTCCTGTATCTGCATGGCATTGTCACCGCTAGCAGATATTTTCTGCATGAGTTTGCGCATTATCGTGCGACGGTGAACACGGCTAGCACGATGTCTTTGCAGTTGCATGTACCAACCGTACCTAACCAACCGTCGGTTCAGAAATTCATGGGCCCAAGCGCGGGGTCAAAGCTTATAGCGCGCTTGATCAACAATACACCCCTTCACTTTGAACCACCACAACACGCTCAATTTTTATCCAAATCATGCCAACGAAAGGCGAGTGGAAGACTCCAACTAAAGCTCGAATTATTGCTGAAGTCGGTATTAAAAAAGACGAAGGAACAAGCGTACGATCACTCTTCAAAGCCAAAGCGCGTACTAGCGAGATCGCTTCAGGTAGCTGGCCAGCCCTCAGCACTTATAAGCGCTAGCAAAAGGATATACAACATGAAGGCCTTGTCGAAGGCCTTCGTAAGAGGCGTAAGAAGAGCCTATATCTTGGTCGACTGCCTGCTCTATTAGCAAACGCACTGAATGAGCTTGGTGCCGGCCCCTATAGTCACCGCAATCGCTCCATAAGATTAGCCGCCTACCGCTATTCAGTCGATATCCGCACCCTCAGAGGCGCTATCCGCGCTCGAAAGCCTCCAATCAACTACGGCCGAGTGCCTCAACAGAAGGAGATACCTCAAAAGGCCGTAGGTCTGCGCTAGCGCTATGCCTCCAAGAAAAAAGGCCTTACACACCTCTTCTGGCGCAAACGGATATTCACCGACGAGCACCACATCCCCTCAGATCTCTAGCACGCTAACACTGCCTTCTACGACCAAGGCACTCTGAACGAGCCTCAGAACCGAGTGACGAAGCCGAAGGATAAGCCTAAGGGCCGCCTCTTAATCCACGTTGCTGCCGGAGTCTCATGGTGGGACCGCACTAAGCTAGTCTTCTTCCATGATGAGCACTTTGAGGCCAAAGACGACTATAAGAAGTGGCAAAAGCGCAAGCCGAGGCGTAATAGGCGCCCCTACAAGGCCATGAATGAACAAGACTTTAATAGAGCGCTCGACCAGTGGGAAGCCGAAAAGCCTATCTATGAGACCCTTCCAAAGTCTATAGTCATGACGAATAAGTACTACACTGATCACATCTTACCAAGCTACAGAGAGCTTTATAACACAACCAAGTATCGAAGGCCTGGTGGCTAGAGAGCCTTCTTAGTCGAAGACCACGTACAGAGCCACGGCACTCGTGGATCTAGCCAAAACAAAGCCGCACACTACAAACAGCAATATGAGCTTAATCTCGATGATCATCCACCGTGTTCACCGGATTTAAACCCTATCGAAGGGGTGTGGAAGCTGCTAAATCGACGCCTTCGAAGAATGAACCTCTATAGGCTAAACCTCGACTAGCTTAAGGAGGCTATTCGTAAAGCTTGGAGGTCCATACCACAACAATCGATCCAACGCCTCATTGCTAAGATGCCTCAGCGCTGCCGCAGGGTCGAGAGAGCACTAGCAACCCTCTATCGAAGCGGCAGGTGGTGAAGAGAGTGTAGAGGGTGGTCACTAGTAGGGGCAGCAGAGAGGCTGCTATAGAGCTTCAACAACAACACCTTTTCGGGAGCTCCCGCAGGCTTCATTTTCAGTGCTCTCTATAGACTGTATCATCAACAAATTGAGTGTGTACGAGCTTTTAGTAAAGTGTCCTACTGCTTGGAAGCTGAATAGTAGTAAATTTGGTGAGCGGGGTTACCTCGGCTGGGCCCATGAATTCTTGAACTTACAGTTGTAACGATAAAATGGCTCGAGGTGCTGCAGGTAGAGCCGAAAATAAACTCGGCAAAAGTGATGTGCGACGGGCTAGTGAGTTTAACCATGGAGAAGATCCCGTCGGATCTTCGATATGCCTGCTCAACATCAATTTGCGTTTGGCTGGTTGTTCGCGCTGATGGAGTCCATTTGATTAGGAGGGGAAAAAATCATCTGAAATTGTGCGAACTACTGTGATGGAACGTTCAGCGGAACATGTCAATCCTAAGCTGCGCTAAGGGATTTGACGACTGTGAACCATTCGGCGGTGCTCTTCGCGTTCCTGCATCCAGAGCGTGTTCGACCGGCAGCCACCAAACAGCAGGGATGATGTGAGTTGCATCTCAGCCACAGATGACGGCCTGTACCGCTGAACTCCAAGCGCCAAATCCCGTTAGCGTGTAGTCTCGAGGAACGGTTGAGGAATTTGTTGGCTGCAGACCGTGGAAGTAAGGTTTGTTTGGCGACTCCACTTCTGGCAACTGTCAGCATCTGCCTCTCGCCGCATGCACTAGGAGATGATAATGCATATGCTATAGCTGCTATGCCGTCTGGCGCACGGGTGTTGTCGTCTGCCACGTGTGTGCCGCGGCATACCTGGCCTCTGTTAAGGGAACCAACCGAACGGTACGCACCTGGGCAGTACAGTAGGCATTGCGCGCACGGCACCGGCAAGGCGTTTGAGACACCCACGGATGACCGAACACATGGCGCGACCGCCGCAGCTGAACCAGCGTCTGGCTCAGGTACACATTTGGTGCTCGGGTCTCGGTTGAAGGGCCGACTTTGCGCCACTACTGTAGGGGAGATTGCCTCGGAAACGCACTCAATCGTGGGCCACGCTTGGACATACGCTTCGAAGTGAAAGCATACCTAGGTGGTTCCGGCGCTTCCAACTCTGCTATGCTGCATCACGCAAGAGACCAACCAGAATCTGCGGAATCACCCTCGACTAGCTCAGGACGATTTGAGAGCAGTACCGTTGGCAAGACCGGTAACTGTAGCTCCCCGCCTGGATTTCTTCAACTTCCCATTTTAGAGTTCGGCTGAGGTGACCTCAGGAACGGGACGCTGACACGGGTCTGCCAGGCACCTTAAAGCTTAATGGCTGACCAGCCGGGACCCGACCATGGCAGCATTGCCGGTTTGGTCATGCTAGATCGCACTAGTCCTCGACTTGGAAGCTCTGGGACGGGCGCTTAGCGCATTGAGACATCGTGGTCAGATCTGGCTATGAGCTACCCGACTGCACCGACGACCCGTCGACGCTTTCGGCCTGGTCTTGTCGTAGCTGACTCTCACCATTGCGTTGTGGCGCTCTGTCCTGGCGCCGCTCGAACGGGCAGCTTGGAGGTTAATTCAGCGCTACGGTAGTCTGGGACTTTGGGTGAGTGTGCCTATTTCGCTCGAGCCCCATCTGTTCAGAAATGATATACTCGGGAGGTCGTCGCCGGATGAGCGTCTTCTCTCTTCACACCCCAAGCTCTTCACTCTCACTATATCCATACTAGGACGACGGTAGACTTCGGTCTACATCCCTTCTTTCGAAGCGTCTGTTGACAGGCATTGCTTGTTACGGCTTCAGCCTTTCGCTTTACCACTCCCCGTCCATCGGACGTCGTCGCGGGAGTTGCAATCGACAAGTCAAAGGACCACCTTGATCGATTCTGATACTTATACACATAATGGGTCTCCTCTCATACGTCAAGCCTGGCAAGGCCAGTAAAGACAAGAAAGACGCAACGCCTTCTCACGCTGAACCAGAGATCACCGAGAAGCCTGCAACAACCGGCGAGAACATCCCTAGGCCGCCTTTCACTCCAGGCCAATCGACTCCAGGAAGCCCTTCACCATGGGGCTCAAGACCAGCGTCGCTCTACCCCGCTGGTGACTGGAGAAACTCCCAGATGGAAGAGATCAACGAGATCAAGTGCGATGTCATGGTCAACTGGCTTTACCAACAGCAGATGGAGCGACTGTGGACCGCTGGTGGACATGACGAGGGTGTTATCCTTAAGAAGGGTCGCGGTGCTTATACCTGCTGCCCCGCAGACATTGTCGAGGAGCCTTATGGTTTCTTCAAGGCTGTAGAGACCCTCAATGTCCGAGTAAGTCCATCATGCCTGCTGCAACCCGGTGGCTGTTACTGATTAAATTAGACTGCCATGACCGTCAACACCAGAGTCATCAAGCTCTTCCTTCACAACAATGACCGACCGTTCGTTCCACTCAAAGGCGGCCTCCGTCTTCAGGTCCTTCCCGACATGTCATACCTCCCTCGTTGCCAGAAGCATCAATTTGCTGCCTTCATTGCCGACCGTGGAATACTCGTTGTTTGGGACGACGAGCCTCGCCACCTTCTCGACCGTGCGGCAAAGATTGAGCAGCAGCTCATGGAAATGATCTGGGACGACGAGACAGCCGGCGATGATGAGAAGAAGGAGGAGGGTGCTGTCGAGGTCAATGAGATCTCCCAGGAAGAGGCCGATCTCGAGGCCGGGGCAGTGGACACCAAGCGCGGCATTTGCATGTGGATGCCCATCATCTCTGCATTCACCCTCTGCCTGACAGTCACCGCCCTCGGCTCCGGTTGGCAAAACATTGCAAAGGAGATTTGGGTCGATGGGGACTACATCCGTATCGCCTTCGTTCTCGTCGTCATCCCTCAGGCGTGGCTGGCCCTTTTCTTCTTCCAGGCTCTCGTTGGTAACATTGCTCAACTTATCGGCCCTATCTCTCAGATGCAGCAGAACTCCAAGTTCTACTCCGGTCAAGCACCAAAGCGTCTCCACCGCGACGTTGCCGTCCTCCCCCACGTAACGATTCAAATGCCAGTCTACAAGGAAGGCCTTCAATCTGTCATTGAGCCTACGATCAGATCGTTGAAGGCTGCCATTTCAACATACGAGATGCAGGGCGGCTCCGCCAACATCTTCATCAACGACGACGGCATGCAGCTGATCTCCGAAGAGGATGCGCGCGCTCGCCAGGACTTCTACGACGAGCACAATATTGGCTGGGTCGCTCGTCCGAAACACAACCCGAAGCCCAAGGATGGCTCCGAGGCTTTCCTCCGTCGCGGAAAGTTCAAAAAGGCTTCTAACATGAACTACGCCATGTGGGTCAGCGTTCGTGTGGAGGAGAAGCTCAAGGACATCCAGCGCCACGAGCAGTGGACCCAGGAGGACGAGGCTCAGGCATACCGCGATGCGCTTACCCAAGCTGTCGAAGAAGATCAGGGTCGCACCTGGGCTGACGGTAACATCCGCATCGGCGACTACATCTTGATCATTGACTCTGACACCCGTGTACCGACCGACTGCTTCCTCGATGCCGTATCTGAGATGGAGCAATGCCCACAGGTCGCCATCATCCAGTATCCCTCCGGTGTCATGAACATCACCGATTCCTTCTTCGAGCGCGGTATCACTTTCTTCACGAACCTGGTCTACACGCAGATCAGATACGCTGTTGCCAACGGTGACGTAGCGCCTTTCGTCGGCCACAACGCTATCATGCGCTGGACTGCCATGCAAGAGATCGCTTACGACGCTATTGACGGCGACGAGCGTGAGAAGTACTGGTCTGAGGAGACGGTGTCTGAGGACTTCGACATGGCCCTGCGTCTACAGACCGCTGGTTACATTGTGCGTCTTGGTGGTTACACTGGCGATGGTTACAAGGAGGGTGTGTCTCTCACCGTGTACGACGAACTGGCACGTTGGGAGAAGTACGCCTACGGCTGCAACGAGCTCATCTTCCACCCTCTCAAGGACTGGCCGCGCCGTGGACCCTTTACCAAGCTTTTCAGGAACTTCATGACAAGCTGCATGCCTTTCCCGTCGAAGCTCACTATTATGGCATACGTCGGTACTTACTACGCTCTGGGTTCTGCGTGGCTGTTGACCCTGCTCAACTACTTCCTTACTGGCTGGATGAACGGACATCTTGACAAGTACTACCTTGACTCCTTCAAGGTCTACTTTGCCATCGTCATCATCTTCTCGGCTCTCGGCAACGTCTCGCTCGCAGTCCTCCGCTACCGTATCGGCGAGAAGAACATCCTCTCTGGCCTGCTCGAGAACTTCAGCTGGGTACCGCTGCTTACGATCTTCCTGGGAGGCATCTCCCTGCACGTCTCTCAAGCCCTGCTCAGCCACATGTTCAGCATCGACATGTCCTGGGGAGCGACTAGCAAGGAAGCCGAAGACACCACCTTCTTCCAGGAAGTGCCGAAGATCCTGAAGAGCTTCAAGTTCACGTTCGTGTTCTGCATCCTGTGCACGGCGATGATGATTGTCTGCGCGCACTTTATCCCCGAGCTGTGGCGCATCAAGCTCTTCATCTCCATCTGGCCGCTGAGTACGATTGTCTTCGGGCACTTTTTCCTGCCGATTGCGCTCAACCCGGGTCTGATGAGGTTCACCTGGTAAACATGTTTTTTCGGGCTGTTAATTCCTTTTTTTAATGCTTCCTGACGACATGCTTGAAGCAAACAGCACTCGCTACATAGAGGTCTTTCATCTTGGGAACGATCATTTTACCGTACAATAATATAGAGAGAGGAATAAGGCATTTCGATCCTTGAAGAATGCAGATCCGATTGTCACGAGCGATGTATACAATATAGACCTTTCTTTACATTTTAATCACAAACGGGACGAAAGAGCCCCTTGCCTTTCCTCAATCTGATATCGGTTGCTCTCAACATTGTATCAATACGTGGCAAGTTCCATCGACATTCCCGTTGTTTGATTCAAGTCCAGCTCACAAAGTTGGGCAGAGAGCTACTAAAGCAGCTCAGCAGAGCCTAGGCTTTTCCATACCTAGGTATGCTCCACTACTTGCTACAGCTATAGAGCTGTCACTTCGGATGACGACAATGACAACATCCTATACCTCACTTTCATCATGACAGATATTGACGAAAAGAATTGCAATTAGCAAGAAACACCACGCAGCCTTCTGCTCACCGAAAACCGTCCTCTGAAGTCAAGATAACCCTTCGAGATACTTCGGGATAACAGATCCCTATTATGACCCGAGCATCTGAACACCCACGTGGTCGCTCTCTCTCGAATACCGAGGACCGGAGCGCCAGAGCCCAGCACCACGGGTCGCTTCGTCATCGAACGGTTTGTCTGGTACCCGTTCGGCATAATGGTTCCAAATAACCCACCTCACCCCTTCACACCAGCGCGGCAGAGCAAAAATTTTCCCCAAACGGCCGCGGACACGGGAAAGAGAAGGGAAATTTGGTAGCTTTACTGGAATTCCAAAGTGATGGGTCGGGGTGGTTATATGCCTGGTAGCCCTGGGCTATAGATACAGAGTTTCGCTTTTGAGGGGGCTTGGGAGTTTCCGAAGATGGGATTTTCCTGTGTGGCGGTGCTGGTTGTTCTTGGGGATGACAAAAGTAGTGTGCCGCGGCCGAGGAGGACGGAGGCTTTTGGTTCTTTTTTGACAGAGCGTTTCTTAGTGGGAGGCTGTGCAGGCAACGTATTTGTTTTCTGAGCTATTCTGTAGTATTTTTCTTTTTTTTTTCTTTTCTTTTTTTTTCTTCATGGCGAGATGGAAAGGTTGGATTCTTCAAGTTGTCGTTGGCATGAGTACATAGGAGGCGGACTCCTGAAAGTCAGGGCGTCGGCGCATGCGGGAGAGACCCCAATTGCTGATGATGCGGCAACGCGGCCGTAGACCCGCTTGTCGGAAGGAAGTCTGGTCACATCCGAGTGAATCTCATCCGTCTTGAACCAGCAGCGCCCCTCACGTTCATGTTGTGTCAAAGACTGTGACTTCGGTGACCTGGTTTGCTCTGTGCGATTGATATCATGGAAGAATTACAGACTCGCCATAAGAAAGAGCAACGTGATTTACAAAGCCGTGTCACGCAGAAGAAGAAGCAGGCTAGCAAAAAGACTCGCAAGGGCGTGAACGATGAATGTGACCGTCTCGAAGTCGAGCTGAAGGAGCGACAGGCTGCAGAACTTGCAGCGCTCAACGGCGAGACGCAGGAAGAGGACGTCCCAAGCGAGCAGCTGCAAGATCTGACTGTAGATGGGGATAAAGATGCTGAACCAAAGGCATCTCAAACTAACGGTGCACCACAGTCGCAGCAGTCCAACTTGAGCCCAAGTAATGTAGACAGTCCACAACCGACCCAGCCAAAGAAGCCAAATAGACAGAAAGCACGTCTAGCACGACGGGCAGCAGAGCAGGAAGAACAAGCACAGCAGGCGGCAGAGGAAGCGAAGAACCTCCCGGACATGAAGCAGCAAGAGCGAGAACGCATGTTGGAGTACATGAAAGAGCGCGGGTTATACGAGAAGGAGATCCGCGCCGACGGACATTGCCTCTACTCCGCCGTAGCGGATCAGCTCGAACAGCTGCAGGTACCGCTCGGCTCAGCACCAGGCGATCAACCCGAGCTACCTTACAAGACTGTGCGCGCCGTAGCGGCAGACTACATCGAGAAGCATCAGGATGACTTCGTACCCTTCCTCGAGGAGCCTTTGCCAGGGTATCTGCACAAGATCCGCGACACGGGCGAATGGGGCGGGCAGATGGAATTGATGGCGCTGGCGAAGACGTACGGCGTGGATATCCATGTGCTGCAGGATTTTGGGCGGGTGGAGAAGATCGAGTCCGGGAAGGGGAGCGAGAGGAAGATGTGGTTGGGGTATTATAAGCATGGGTTTGGACTGGGTGAGCATTATAACAGTCTCCGGTCGAGTAAGGGATGATGTGGTATGGACTGGAAACCGGCCTGTCCTCTTAAGGTGCTGAGGTTGATGCTTCTGCGCGCATTGCGATACGCCTTGAAGAAAGGAAGTCGATGTGTCGATCGTGCCGGTGAGATCCCATGCTGCATGTGGAATATCACCGGCAGGAACCGTCGGCGTATGGAAAGAGCCGACCGACAATGGCCAGGTCTGAGGTTGACAGATATGTCTACTTGCATCATGAGCACGCACCGGCACTGGACTGAAAGCTAGCACATGGTGCCCCAGACGATGGGACATTCTCCGCGCCGTCCTCTACACGGGTATGGCCTTCAGCAGCCCGCCTGAAGTTCACCAACCGCATGACACCAAAACGTTCGCGTTGCATCTTGGGTTGCAGAAGCAGGTACCGCATGTGCATGCTATTGACGTATCAGTTGATCTTCCTCCTCGCAAGCAGCTGCACTAGCTTCCGGATATGGGTACCTATGTATTCAAGCAACAAATCCCGGATCTAGCGACACAACACTGTGATTACAGTGAAGCTTGGAACGCAATGAGTCCAGATCATTGTGGCGTACGAAAAGGGTTCACTTGCGATTCATGGCCAACAGCGTTCGAGCTTCACACAGTTCACTTGAGGGATTGAGAAGCCCGCAGTGAGAGTAGCGAGCAATGTATACATGGTTCACAGTGTGACGCAAATTACTTCTACAGCACACGCAAATCTACTTGCGAAGATATCTAGAGACAGACTCACATGTTTTTCGGTATTTTGTCGAAACGTTCCGCAGCCATACCTGTTCCTGTGCCTGGCGCTTGCCCCGCGCGGGGCCGGGCTACTGAGAGTGCGTGCATCTTTCCAGCATCTGGAAGCTTCCAAAGCTTCCAGAACGAATTTCTGCTCCAGCTAGACTGACCGCTAGAGCTTCAGATACACTGTGAACCTCACATTCCCTCGTCCCGTGACAATATTTCGGAATAGACCCATTTCCAAGAAGCACAAAAGCACGACCATGGCATCCAACCGCCCTAACGTCTGGTTCGACATCTCCATCGGCGGTCAGTCCGCCGGCAAGGTCGTCTTCGAACTCTACACCGACATCGTCCCCAAGACCGCCGAGAACTTCCGCGCGCTCTGCACTGGCGAGAAGGGCGTGGGCAATGCCGGCAAGCCTCTCCACTACAAGGGCTCCTCCTTCCATCGGGTCATCAAGTCCTTTATGATTCAGGGTGGTGACTTCACCGCAGGCAATGGCACGGGCGGAGAGAGCATATACGGCGAGAAGTTTGAGGATGAGGCCTTCGATGTCAAGCATGAGAAGCCTTTCCTCCTGAGCATGGCCAATGCCGGGCCTGGCACGAACGGAAGCCAGTTCTTCGTCACGACGGTGCCTACGCCCCATCTGGACGGCAAGCACGTCGTGTTCGGTGAGGTGGTGGCGGGGAAGAGCATTGTCAGACAGGTGGAGAACACACCCGTTGGAGAGAGCGACAAGCCGAAGCAAGATGTGATCATCGCCGACTGTGGCGAGCTCCTCGCCGGCACCGACGTAGCCGAGTTCACCAAGAAGGCACCGGACATGACGGGTGATGCTTATGAGGACTTCCCCGAAGATCAGCTCAAGCAGGGCGAGGAGTGGAAAGGGACGGAGATTGTGCGGATAGCGAGCGAGCTGAAGGAGATGGGCAACAAGGCGTTCAAGTCCGGGGAGCTTGAGCTCGGGTTGAGCAAGTACCAAAAGGCGCTGAGATACCTCCATGAGTACCCTGTCCCGCTTGAAGACGACCCTAAGGACCTCGGCACGCAGCTCAGCCAGTTGAAGATTTCGCTGCACACTAACAGCAGCATGCTGCAGCACAAGCTGAAGAAGTACGTGGACTCATCGGACTCGGCGGACAAGGCGTTGCTTGTGCAGGGTATTAGCGATGCGCAAAAGGCGAAGGCACTGTTCAGGAAGGGCGTAGCAGCGAAGGACAGCAAGAACGAAGAAGATGCGATCGCGCTGTTGCAGATGGCGGAGAAGCTAGCGCCTTCAGATGCAGGCGTCAAGAACGAACTCGCGGCCGTGAAGAAGAATGCGGCGGAGAGGAAGGCGAAGGAGCGGAAGGCGTACAGTAAGATGTTCGACTAGATGTCTTTTTCTCTCTTTCTTCAGTGCAGTGCAGTGTATGAAGTTGTTTGGTACATTGGGGAAGGTGAAATGTATGAGCTTCTGGTATTGCAATCAACGGCATCTACGAACGACTTGGGGGGTCCTGTAACCAGGCATTTACTAGCGACAGCGTCCAGCATTGTCGCACCTGAACGCTTGTAGGGTATGAAAAGGCTTATGGCAGTGCTCTTAGGTGGTGGGGTTTTGTACGAGACGCATGGACTGGTTTGTCGGGATCTATAACAGGGCTACTGTGCACGATGCTGTCCAATTCTGCCAGTGCGCTTTTGCGCCATGTGCTCTACTGGTGTACTGCTAGCGAGCACCGAGTCCGTTGGTGCAGGATATTTAGCATGGATTGGTACAGTAAAGAGACAAACCAGTCAGGGCTTCTGTGGATCTGGTTTGCAAAAGTTGGGGGCCAGAGTGGCATTGTCATGTTATTCTGGTACCGCAGGATTACTGAGGATCCGACTGCGCCGCGAAGCAGTGTAAGACATAGCCAAGCCACGTTGCTGCGGCGAGCAGATACAGTATATCTAGTCGGAACGCAGCTAAGTAGGAGATGTATAGTTTGCCGCATATTCAGTTGTTTCGCAAAAATCCATAATCATTCCAACAGATAAAGCAATGGCTTCGACATTCGAATACCTTCATCGCTCACCCACGCCACTAACACCGAAGTTGGCGACGACAGCCTCGGTAGACAAAACCGTTGACACACCACCGCTCAAGAGCGAGAAACATCCTTTAGCATTGTTTGGCAAAACACGTCGTCGTAACAAGAGCGTCGTGGCTGTCATTCATCCGTCACTTCTGGTACTGGCCACCGAGCTCTTCACACCGGAATCAGATGATCTTCAATCGTCGTCCGCAAATTGACGCAGATGGACGGAGGCTGAACATTTGTGTCCGCTTCGCAGCGCTACTCGCAATCTCCTGTCTTCTTCGATGCGTCACCGTCATGAAACAGGAGGCGATATACGGCACGCGGGAGAAGAATTCGAATGCTCGTCGGGGGCTCATGCGAACCCTGGCTCTTGGCTCGGCCCCGCGGGAGTACGTCATAGGGTCCGAACGGCGCACCTGACTTGAGATGGTCCAATCTTCCTCCGAACTGAATGGCTACCATCCTTAATCCCACCCTTCAATCCCGATTACGTCTTCTGCGTTGCAATCACTCGCTTGAGCGTTCGCCAAAACACATCCGTGGACCGGTTGACTGCATACCGAAGGTGTTGTCGGAGGCAGCAGAATCGGGCATTCTCTTAGCATCGCTGCTATCAGCCAATTGGAATCGGCTGTTTCTTCTTCACGTGCAACCTTGCGACAAGTCTGGACAGCCCTTTTGCGACTTTAGCGCCTCCGATGCGATAGCAGCCACCAGAGCATGCCGCCTTTACAGGAACCGCAGATTTCTGAACCGACTACGAAATCTTCGGTATTACCTGGCTCGTCGGAAACCCCACCACTGGCGCAGCAACACGGAGCCGCGGAGAGCGACGAAGTAGCGACTAGCGGTACCATTGATCCCAAGACTGGGAAGAGAAGATTTTTGGGACCTGGGAGCAGAAATTTGGACGCAGAGCGGAGTGCAGGTACGATGGAGGCCCAACAGGGTGGCATGCTGCCGCAAACCGAGGCTGCCATCAAGGACATGAAGCAGCCAGACCTCAGACCGCAACCGATCCCGATCTCACCCTCAAAACCCCGATATCCCCAAGGCATTGCCGCTTCGCCATCCCGTTTACGCTCAAGCTCTCCGCGCTTGCATAGCCCTGCATCAAGCGAGGCCATCTTTGAGCGCAACGTTCAAGAGCCAGTGCCTATGTCTACGCTCCACAATGAGCTCGATCCAGCACATATACCCTCTCACGTCATGACTGAAGATCACATACCGCCGGCACTGGAGGCCTCTGCTCAAGCAATCACCAGCGAAGAACTGAACCCGGACGAAGTCGAGATTGTAACATCATCCTCCCACCAGCCTGCTATGGCATCCGTGCTTGAAGGCTCAACAAGCCACGCCGACCTCACCGCCTTACACTCCCCCGCTCTACAACAGACTCGGACAGAGGATTCAGTATCGGCAGCTGACATTGCCGGCTCGCCATCACTCCACCAATCCGGGATCTTGCCGCCTGCGTCCGCCGAACAGGACGATGCAGCGAGTACCTACGGTCAGCTAGACCCAAACGATGTCAAGCGTCTGAGCTTCATCTCCTTTGCGGACGTGATCCAACACGAACACCACGAGCATATGGCCTCTCACCTCGGCGAAGTAGGGAGCAGGGATAGCATGCACATGGCCAGCCTATCCTCTAGTATCCCCTCCAACGCTCCCGAACGCACGACCTCCCCATTCCGCTCCCCGCGCTCGCCAGCTTCCAACCACAGCTACACGCTTAGCGGAGGGACGGGCAGCGCGCCTGGCGTCGTCACCCCACCTCAAGGCACCAACATCGAGAATCCCCTGGTCGCCTCGGGATCCCAGGGTTCGCCTGCCCGCTCCATCAGCGGCGGCACCATGGGCAGCCCAGCCGGTCAGCACGGCGAACTGACGATCGAGACGATGCGTCAAGCCGTGCGTAAAACCGCTAGTGGGGATCTGGCCGCCGTGAGGAACGCCCACCAGCATCCTGGCGTCGGGAGTCCGATTAGTGACGAGAGTCTGTCAGTCAGGGAGCCGAGAAGTCGGACGAATACGTGAAGTGCGAGAGACATACAGAGAGAGGGGGAGGGGTTCATATGTTGATGATGACGATGACGACGATGACGATCATGGGGGGGTGTTCGGGAGGGAGTCTTGTGATGGGATGGGAAAAGATGAATTTATAACGAGAAAAGGGGTTGGTGGCCGCCGTCCCTCCCTCGCGAGAAACTCTTTTTTTCTTTTCCTCCCTTTTTCTCTTTTCCTTTTTTCCTCTTCTCTTTACTGTCTCTCTACTTTTATTGCTTGCGACACCCTCTTCGTCGTCGTGGCTGGAAGCACCTAATCGGTGCGTGCGCGGGGGACTACACTACGCTTGCTTGCTTGTACGCTTGCTTGCTTGCTTGCTTGGCTGGATATACCTTTCTCATCGAATCTGAATTGATTGTGGCGGTGGCGGAAAGACTTTGGAATTTGGAAGGGGGGGCGGGGCGGAGGGAGTTTTTTTTGATTTTCTGCTACTGTCCTAGCTCCCTCTCTCGTCCGTAGTCTTGATATGAAAACACAAAAATTTGTCCGTCGCTCTCTCTTGTGTTTATTTTTTTTATTTCTTTTCGGCATTCTCTGTGCTCGCATTCCCGCGTCTTTCCCCATCGCGCATCACAGTTTCCAATTCCTCAATTACGAAAGAACCAATCTGTTTTCGATAGAAAGAAAATAGTAGAGCGGAACCGCAATCGATGTCGCATGTAATTTTAAGCGCTTGACGCGGCCGTAGAAAAAAACATAATCATAGGGCTGAAGAAAACCAGGCCCCGTAGATTTTTGACCGTAATAAACTTCCCCGTATCCCCAAAAAGGCGTCGGATTTCCTTTACCCGTGACCGTTCTTTCTTTCCCTTCCCCTCCACGGGCCTACCCACCAATGCTATTCAGCGGATCCCGGTGGATTTCGAAACGGGGGGGACACCCCTCACGCAAGCCTGCAGGCCGCACTTTTGACATTGGATGGTACTATGTAGTATCATCTTGTATGTCAGGTACTTTCGAGGGTAAAATCTATGCTTCACTCTATGAACTGAAGATACATAGTATTCAATGGCATCTATTCGGTAAACAAGAAATCCGGAATTGTTCGCTGGGCCTCTGTATGCGAAACAAGATTAGAAGGAAAAAGGGAAAGGGAAAGGGAAGATCCTAGCTCCGCCGCCAACTCCCGAGCAAGCCCACCCCCGGGCAAAGGGTGGAAAGGGTTCCACACTTTGTGCCCAGGAATGCAAGCTGTTTGAGAGGCGCGCGGGCGCGGGCTTTCGTTCAGAGGAAGCCTATTATTCGATTCAGGTACGCACGCTTCGCACGCCTCGGCACTAATTGTTGGGCAGCAAAAGCCACACACTCACACACACGGCCCATGCTATTGTGAGAGAGAAAAGGAAAACCTTACTGTTCTCTTTGTATGGTTGCAACTGCGGAGTGAGGTCTTTTGTACGGGACTGTGTTCTCTTGGAGGAGGGTAAAAGGTGCAGAGGGTTTGGTGCCTTTGTGTGGATTCGAAGGGTTCTCGGTCGTGAGCCTAAATCTCTCGACCGTGAGCAAGCGCATTGCGACATGCGGAGCCGCCAGCAGCTGCGCAGTGTTGACACGTTCTGGCGAAGCCGTTGTGCTCGCCGATAGGGGCACAGGGTATTGAGACTTGGGGACGAGAAGAGAAGAAGAAGAAGCAGAAGAATTGGGAGACGAGGGCGGTGTGAGGGCTGGACTCGGGGCAGAAGATGGAGCCGGGAAGGAGGCAGCGGTGGAATGACCAGAGGCGGGTCAAGGAAGCGAATTTGTATGATGAGTGGTTGAAAGAGGAGCGCGAGGCCGAGAGGCAGGCACAGCAGGCGCAACAGCAGCAGACGCAGCAGGAGGCGCAGACGCAGGTGCCCCCACGGAGGCAGAGTACGCCCATGTCATCGTCGGTCGCTACTGGCGGTAGCACAACCGGGTCTGCCAGGGCCGTGACACCCGAGGAGCAGCAAAATCGTCACCAACACCACCGCCTCCACCGTCATGGCCATGCGCCTGCAGTGGACACCGAGCGCGCGAGTCAACGTTCCGGTGCGCAGGACGAAGGTGAGGGCAGTCCCGGCGTCTCTGACCGTGGCACCTCGAGCTTCGAGCGCGCCTTCATACCGTACGGACCGTCATCTTTGGGCACGACGACAACTATCGTCGGCGGTCCCGCAGCAACCCCTTCAAGCCCGGTGCAAGCGGCGAGTCCACCGAGTAAGAGTCGAAGAGTGGCCAAGGAACGAGAGTCGGATAACGAAGCGCGTGTCGCTTCTCAGAACAGCCCAGCTGTGACTCAAAAGAGTGGCTCGCTACGGAGCTCAGGAGGAATGCCTGCACGCAGCAGCAGCAAGAACCAAGGACGGCACGCGGCCAAGGAGTCAAGCAGCAACCCTGCTCGACCGAGGACACGAACGCTAGATGAGAGCACGCGCAGACGAGAGCCGTCGCCGAATGCTCTACTGAAGAGTCGCAATCGCATCGGCAGTGTGCACTCGCCTTCTTCTTCTTCGCCAGTCTACCACGGCGCGGATTATTTGGCATCCGTCCCCGCAGCCACTTCGCCACCAGCAGCGCCTTCTATCCACTCGGTCGGCTCACCAGTACAGGGTACTGCTGAATATCCTGGGAGCAGGTCCATCTCCCCAATCTCGACCGAGACGGCCCAGTCCATGGCACCCGGATTACCGCCGACCAACGCGAAACGGATCGTTTACCTGATGAAGACACTAAGGGGCACGATGAGCGGCAGCGTCGTTTTCCGCCGAGACAGAACAAGTCCATGGAGCCAATGCTACTGCTACGTCAAGGAAGACGACGGTAGACTGATGTACGAGCCGAGGGGCGGCGAGGGCTCACATCACGTCCTTGTCTCGGATCTACGGGGTTGCAGTGTCGTGCCGAGCGTGGAAGATGAGACACCATTTCTGGACGTGAGCTTCCCGCATTCTGACTCAGGGGTCCACGTCAAGCTACAGACCCAGAGTGATTTCGACTCATGGTTCGCGACATTCTTATGGTGGCATTCCCCGTCGCAAAGGACTCCGGAGGGAAATGCTGCTGCTGTCCGTCAGCTGGCGAGTTCGCGCTCAGTGACAGCTAGACCAGAGCCTCCTCCAAGGAAATCGTCAGCACGGCGCCATCGCGCCAGTAGCTCAAAGAGTGATCGAAGGAAGTCAGCTGGTGCACCACTTAAGGAAGCTCCGGTCATTAAGATCGGAAAGATGGTGTTCTGGGATACTAATATCGGCTACAGCAGCGGGTCTACTGCGAATCCGCCTAGCACAACGAGACCAGCGGCCTATCGCATGCAAAGCTATGCCTCGCGACGGTGGCGGCGCATTAGTGGTCAGCTGCGTGAGAATGGCGAGCTCAAACTCCACTCCGATCTGGACAACACCTTGATCTCAGTGGTGCAGTTAAGTCAGCTCAGCCGGTGCGCCATCCAGCGACTGGATCCGTCAGTGCTCGAGAACGACTTCTGTATCGCCATCTATCCTCAATACACGTCGAATCTCAACAATAGCCAGCCGGGCTTCCTGCGCCCTATCTTCCTCAGCCTGGAGAACAGAGTGCTCTACGAAGTCTGGTTTGTGTTGCTGCGCGCATTCACAATGCCGCAGCTATATGGTCCCCCGACACCTGCGCAGAACGGTGAACCTGAATCACCCGATGCTTCTACGAACGATATGTTCCGCGTGGAGCGCAGCCTTAGCATCCGGATCGTAGAGGCTAAAATGTATCCACCGCACACCTCTACCGCGCCGACCTCACCGGGATCTGGTTTTAGCGGTGGCCATGCAGGCGGTCACGGATCTAACTCTCTTGCCAGACCTGAGTTGCATGGATATTACGCCGAAGTCCTGCTAGACAACGAAACACGTGGCAAGACGGCCGTTAAGTACGAAGGTTTGACACCGCTCTGGGGCGAGAGCTTCGATTTTGCGGATCTGCCACCCGTCTTGAATAACATTAGTGTCGTCATCAAACGCCGCCCTCCTGACAATCCGCAAGCGAGGGAACAGCAAGAGAGTAAAATGGTACATGAAGCCTATGGGTTGAAGAGCGATTACAACGGCGGATACACTGGTCTGACATTTGACATGACGTGCGGGAAAGTGGAGATTTATATGCAGGAACTGGAAGAAGAGAAAGAAGTGGAAAGGTGGTGGCCTGTGGTCACACATAATCAGCAGGTCGGTGAGGTGCTCATCAAAGCCCGTGCAGAGGAGGGTGTAGTCCTCATGGCGCACGACTATCAGCCCCTAGGCGATCTTTTGCATCGTTTCAGCAACGCACTTACCATTCAGATCGCGACGCTGTTCCCAAACGACTTGAAGCGACTCAGCGACTGCTTGCTTAATATCTTCCAGGTATCTGGAACGGTAAGCGACTGGCTCTCGGCGTTGGTGGAAGAGGAAATCGATGGGATACATAAAGAGACGCCCCTCAGCCGATTACGATACAGTAGGCGCGTCGGCTCCGACGCCACAAACGAAACCGCCGCAACCATTGGACATAGCAGCGATCGCGAGCTTATTGTGCGCGATTTGAACAAGAATGCGACTCTTGAAGCTAACCTCCTTTTCCGCGGTAATACACTCCTCACGAAGAGTTTAGATACCCATATGCGGCGCGTCGGCAGGGAGTACCTAGAGGAATCGCTCGGTCCGAAGCTGAAGGAGATCAACGAAAAGGACCCGAACTGCGAAGTCGATCCAAACCGCGTCGAGAGTCAGCAAGATCTGGAGCGGAATTGGCGACGGTTGATGCTTTTCACGCAGGAGGTCTGGAAGGTGATCGTCAGTAACAAGACCAAATGCCCTGTCGAGCTGCGCATGATCTTCCGGCATATTCGCGCGTGTGCCGAAGACCGGTATGGTGATTTCTTGAGGACTGTGAGCTATAGCAGTGTCAGTGGGTTTTTGTTCCTCCGGTTCTTCTGTCCTGCGGTGCTCAATCCGAAGCTGTTTGGACTTCTCAAAGGTACGTTCCGAACATCCTCTAAGAGCTAGTATGATACTAACATGATTTCAGACGACATCAAGCCTCGTGCGCGGCGAACCTTCACCCTCATTGCGAAGTCGTTGCAGACTATGGCTAATATGGCATTTTTTGGTACCAAAGAGCATTGGATGGAGCCTATGAATGCCTTCTTGACGCAGCACCGGGAGAGCTTCAAAGCTTTCATCGACGACATATGCTATGTTCCCACTGCGCTTTCGGGCGCCACGGCCGGTTATACAGGATCACCTGTTGCCTCACCCACCTATGCCCCGGGCGTAGTCAGTGCCGAAACTAATCTTAGTTACACAACACCCATGACGATCATGCAGCGCCTTCCGCCTACGAGTCGAGAGGGATTTCCCAGCTTGCCATATCTGATCGATCAGGCCCGGGCATATGCTGATCTCGTCAACCTATGGCTTGAGATCACATCACCGCAGCCGACGAGCGATGCTGTGTCCAATTCCTCAGGCCGACTCTCGGACACTATAAACGCCATACACGCATCAGGCGGTGATCTCTTATCTTTCCATGAGATCTGCACGACCCTCGACAAGAGATCGAAGGAATGCCTCAGTCGGGCTGAAAGGGCTGAGCGACCAAATAGCGCCTTGAGCTTTCGATGGGAGGAGCTGATTGACCAGCTCCAGAACACTACCACCAACGAGACTACCGACGAGGTGCCAAGCCAGACGTCCTATGACAACGTCGCGGACAAGATAGCTAGCGGTCCTTCGATTCTGCCACCTGGCATGGACTCACGAATGAGTTCTGAATATCCTCCACGCCGGAGAAGAAACTGGGAACCAGCAACGGACGAAGAAGAGGAAGACGACGACGTGACATCAACCAGCAACTACAACCCCGCGGCCAGCACAGCCTCCACCCCAATGCCCGCCGAAGTCCATTTCGCCGAGTCCCGCGAATCCCGTGACCGTCCCAGCTCAGCAGGCCGGGGCAGCAGTTTCCACGGCAGCATCCGCCGTGTCCTCCACAGCCGGGGCTCAGACCACTCGCCCAACGCCACGAGCGCGACCACGAGCGCCATCTCCAGCGCCGTCAGCAGCGACACGGAGCACACGACGGGCACCACCGCGCTGCCCAGCTACGAGCGCGAAGTCAGACATCGCGAGCGGCGGGAAGCCGCGCGCCTGCAGATCCAGCAGCAGATGGAGGAGGCGAAAGCCCGCGAGCGCGAGAAGGACCGCAAGAAGGTCAAGACGCCGCTGGCGGCTTTGCGGAAACGGAGGGATAAGGAGAGTAGTAGTGGAGGAGGAGGGGGGAGTGGGGAGGGAGGAGGCCCAGGAGGTGGGAGAAGTGGTGGTGGGGGCGTCCGACGTGGCGTCGATATGAGCCATGTGTAATGAGATCGATTTCTTTTTTTTTTTTTCGCAAGCGAATAATTGAAGATATCATCCAATCTATCTCTTTTTTTTTTTTTTTTTTTTTTTGTGTGTGTGCAATATTTTGGATCTCGGTCTTGAATCTTTTTGCGTCTTCCTCCCTTTTCCTCTTCATCAGTGCTGCGGTTGACGATCCTTAGCTCTCTCCGCATATTGTCTAACTACTTTGCCATTCCCACGGTGTTTTTTTGCTGAAGAGTACTCCAACCTCGTGGCATCTCGTGTCGGAATATCCAGTCGGCTTCTGGCGCTGTGCACGCCCGTCAAAGAAGCTCAGGAGCTAGATTCACGACGCCCTCCCTATTTGAGGGAGGTCCAAAGCTGCACGGAGCTATTGCTCAGTGGTGTGATCGAAGGAAGGCGATTCAACCACTTGTCAGACTGGGAATCCCTCGCAGTCACACGCGTCTTCTGACCGGAGTCGAGCGGAGTCAAGCTTCTTTTCTCACTTGCAGCAGCCTTGACTCAGCTTCCTGCCGGATTGGTAACAAGCCAGTCAGACCGGTTCCCGGAGGTTTGCTCTTTTCTCTATTGGCTTGCTTCTCCTCAGACTACCTCGCAAAATGGCGATAGCGGGCAACCTTCTCATCCTCCGGGTCTTCGACGGAGAGATCCTGGCTCGTAGTAATCTGCTGGTCATCCTACTACCCGACGGCTAGAGCGGGAACCCTATCTCGCGCAGCATCCGTAGCATACACCATATCCCAAGCTATCAGCTACGATAAAAGGCTAACGAACGTACTGCCGATTCCTTAACCACTCTCCTCTACCGCCCTCAACGGAAGAAAAAGGCCCGCAAGGTCAACACACAGATTTTTTTTTTAAAAAAAAAAAAAACAATGCCAGCCGAAGCGACCTGGGAAGACCATTTCCTGGCCAAATACCTCGAAACGCGGCACCGGAGGCTCTCCAGCGCAGGTTTCCTGGAGCGGTACGTCGAGGACCACACATACTCCTCGTCGGCGGCATCCAGCAGTCCGGCGTCCTCGCTTGGAAATACCGAGTCTCGCGCCGAAGGAGACTTGTATAATAATCTGCCATTTCGACTGCCTGTGATCAGAGAAGAGTCTTGCTCGCATGGTCGCGGACGAGGTTCTACCGGCGAGCAAGACGTTCCTCGATCGGGGTCCGCAGTCTGCGTCACCGTCGCCTCAAATAAGGCGACTGTCTGATGAAGACATGGCGTTGCCTGTTGTTGTCAGCGCCGCACCGATGTTGCCAAAGCGACGGGCGTATTACATCTCATCTGCGGAGCGAGACGGGAGGCCGTGGGAAGACTGGGGACGCGAGAGCGAACCGCCAGGCGTTAGACCAGTGAAGAAGTTGCGGAGACTTCTTTGGTGGAAGACCGGATTATCCGAGGGTGAAGACCCTCTATGTAGGCGTTCGGACAGTGTCAATTTTTCCAGCGCTCGTGGCGTTGGGGCGAAGGTTATGACTTATGCTAGGAAACCTCGTTGGTGGTTTGCCGCTCAGGTCAATTGAATAGAAAGGATTCGCGAAGATGGTGGCGCTCGTACGGTTAGGCGTGGATCCCCTAAGAATGGAAGCACACAAACGTAAACGCGGAGGTTTGATGAAGCTGTACTACAGACAAAAGTGTCATTGCTCTCGCTCGCATCCTAGTCTACTTACTGTTACTCATACACGTCAATGCATAAACGCCGCAGAATGTCCCACTTCCCGATAGTACCGTGCCATAGCAGCTCGCGATTTGCCCTTTGCCGATCACCTTCTGAAAAACACCGTAACGCCATGCTAGATGCAGCGAGGAAGATGTGGCCACTTTAGACATCAGCCTCGATGGTTTACTTGCCGCCGCTCTTGCGACCGCGGGCCCGCGACTTTGCTGCGCCACCAGAAGCTGTCGTGTCCTCACTAGCGGCACGAGAGGTCCCGCTGGGAGTGCCCTTCACGCCGTTGACGGTCTTATTCTGCGTCGAAAAGTTAGCATGGTCTTCTGACCCATTCAAAGTGGACAAGATAAGTACCTTGGCAGTCCCGGTGCTACTCCTGCCCTTCTTCGCGGCGGGCTTGTCTTCCTCTTCCTCCTCCTCCTCCGCATCCTCTGCGCCCCGCTTGTTCTCCTTGGCTGGAGGACCACCCTCGAATTCCCTCGTCACAGTCGTGATGAGGGTCGCGCAGCGCCTGCTAAGCTCCTGGGGTGTCCGACTCAGGAAGAACCAATCGAATCTGAACAAGGGGCTCTCACGAATCTCGTCTCGGATCTTTTCGTACAACCCCTCCGAGTCCAGACCGTACTTGTCAAGCATCACAAGCAAGAAGCGGTCTTCCTCTTCGGTGTACACCTTCTTGTTCGTGGTCGAGACGGTGTAGTTCAGCTTCAACTGCTGGAGCGGGACGCGATACATGCGCATCTTCCTTCTGAGCATGTCGCGTTGCTGCACAACTCGCCTCTGCCTCTGCTCGCCTTCTTCAATCGCTGCGATGTGCTTTTCCCAGTTCTGAATCTGTTGATACTTCTTCCAGAACACCTTGGCATACTTCTTGATCTCGTTTGCGTCCTTGCTGTCCACTTCAAGGGCGATGGTGTCGTAGTTGTTACGCCCGTACTTCGCAGACCCATTGACGAACTGCTGAAAGTCACGCTTGTTCCACTCGCCGAAGCCCTCGTTGGTAAGCTTTTCCTTCTCAGCCTGTTCTTTCTCCGTCAGAGGCTCAGCTTCGTCGATAGCCTGCTGTTCGAGCTCTTGGTCTGCTGTACGCTGCTCAAGTGTGTCTTCCTCACCGTCTGCTAGCGGAGCTTTCAAGTTGTTCTCCTTCCTGAACCATGCAGTCTCCTTGTCCTGAAGGAAGCCAAGGCGAGAGTCGAAGAACTGATAATCATGCATAGCTTGCTGCTTCGGCGCTCTCGGAACCTTCGGTTTGGGATCCGGCCTAGGGCCGCCGGTCATCAGAGCGTTGCGATAGTACTTATCCATACTGTAACTCTGCTCCTTGCGCTCACGCTTAGCGGGATTGATCCAGTTGATACCGATGTCCTTCTTGCGGTTGATGAAGCTCTCGCCATTCCACTCATACGCGCTGGCTGATTCGGTGCTGAATTTCTGTAGATCATCAAGACCCAATTTCTCGTACTTGGCATTCATTTGTTTTGTCTTCTCTTCACCTTGGCGGAGAATGTCGTCGAAATCAGTCTCTGTGAGCTCCCCATCCTTGGTGAAGGCGCCGCCTTCCTTCGAGTCATTGAAGATGTTTTCGGCGCCGTGCTGAATCATGCCCAGCAACTCGTCTTTGGATGCAGCCTGCTTAGCCTGTTGCTGAGTGCGACCCTGCTGAATGACTAGCTGGTCGAGACGCAACTTCTGCGCAGCACGTTCCAGCACCTTTTCTTCGATGGCTTTCTCAGTGACAAAGCGAAAGACGTGGACCTGCTTCGTCTGACCAATACGATGAGCACGGTCCATAGCTTGCAGATCGGCTTGAGGATTCCAGTCAGAGTCGAACAGAACCACGATGTCGGCCGACGTCAAGTTAATGCCGAGACCACCAGCGCGAGTAGTGAGCAGGAAGAGGAACTTCTCAGACTCGGGCTTGTTGTACTCGTCGATTGCGGCAATACGGTCCTCGTGCGCAGTTGAGCCATCAATACGGCAGTACTGATAGCCTCGCATGACAGAGTAATCCTCTAGAATGTCCAGGACACGGGACATTTGGGAGAAGATGAGCACACGACTTCCCTGCGCCTGCATTTTCTTCAGCAACTTATCGAGCATGGTCATCTTGGCCGCATTGTAAACCAGGTGCTCGTCTGTCGTGTAGGGCGGACCAGGCTCGGCGCCATCGAACAGGTATGGGTGGTTGCAGCATTTGCGCAGTTGCATGACGATGTTGAGGAGACGGGTCTTGCTCTCCTTCTTACCGCCAGCACCGTTGACAGCATCAATGTCTTTTTCAATGATGTTCCTGTACCATTTGATTTGCATCTCGCTCATGCCCACATACAAGTTGATCTCCTTCTTCGGCAACAGGCTCTTCTCGACGTCGCTCTTGACACGACGCAATAAGAAAGGACGGAGGACACGGTGAAGCTGCTGCACGACAGTGTCCTGATCAGCGTCTTGGTTGTTGAACCATTGGTCGAAGGCTTCTGAATCACCGAAGACGTCCGGAAGCAAGAAGTTGAGAAGTGCCCACAACTCATGCAGGTTGTTCTGAAGTGGTGTACCAGTGATCAACAACCGGTTTCGTGAGTTGAAGACGCGGATGATCTGTGCAAGTGAAGATTCCTCGTTCTTGATACGGTGCGCCTCGTCGATGATGATGTACTCCCAAGCGAACTTCTTCAAGTGACTCTTCTCTCTCAGGATCATCTCGTAGGACGTTATGCAGACGTCGAACTTCTCCTCCAACAGGCGGTTGTTGATGAGCTCGTGACGCTCGTCCTTCGCACCCTGGAGCACGAGGACCTCAATCTCTGGTATCCATTTGGAGAGCTCACGTGCCCAATTGTCAAGGGTGGACTTGGGGACGGCGATCAGATGGGGACCAGTGATACCTTGCACGAAGCGTAGGTAACCCAAGAACGAGATGGTCTGGAGTGTCTTGCCCAGACCCATCTCATCTGCGAGGATGCCGGAGATACCGTTCTCGTGCAAGTTAACAAGCCAGTTGAGGCCAGCCACCTGGTAATCTCTCATTTCTCCGCCCTGAATAAAGCTCGGGCTCTCGCGGAAGATCGTGCGATCCTCGTCATCCACGTGCTTCCCTTGACGAAGAAGCTCGGCGTCCTCTTCCTTCTCAGTGCGCCTTCTGCGTTCACCTCCTGCCCCTCCTTTCCGCTTGCTGCCGGCTTTGTGCGCAGCTTCCTCCTGATCCTGGCGGTCGACCTCCTCCATGACCCTCCTAATCTTCGGATCCGGGTTGGTGTCGATGAAGTGCCTGAATAAATCCGTCAAGCCCAGCAGGTATCTGAAGCGCCTGATTGTGTCTTCGTCCTTGTCCTGGCCAAGCCTGTCATGTTTCTTGCCGAACATACTCTTGCGCAGCTGATTGCCTTCCCAGCGCTTCTTGCGGCCATCGATTCCAGCATCGCCGGCCACACTAGGGTCGCGGGTTGGGTTGGACTCGGTATCGGTATAGTCGGGCGTGTCGATCATACTGGTGTCGGGCATGGTGCTATCGCCAGCACCTGCAGTGTTTGCGCCACTCATGGTGGTGAAGAAGAGGGGGGAGTTGTTTGCTCCTCAGTAGGTCCGGGCCCCCAAGATTGAAATCTGTAGAACCAGGGTATGACGTTTTGCGCGGAGTTACACGCGCTTTCCGCGTCGCGAACGCGATTGAAGACGCGTTTGGACAATGCTCGATGTTGATGCGATGGTTTGCAAACAGCTTGTCGCGTGGCTGCAAGCGTTGTAATGTTGGCGAGGAAGGAGGAAGTTCAGAAGGCGACTTACTTTGGCTTGACTTGCAACGACGCGGCAGACGGAATTGCGGCGCGCTCGCGCCAACGCGCCTGTCACGTTCAGGAGCGTCCGCTTAGATAATCCATGAAATTGACCCTGGTACTTAACAGAAGTTGATTTGGATGCTGCACTGCCAATTGCGCACGAATTGATGAAGAGTTTGATTGAGCTTTCGATTCATCAACGTGCGTTTGGCCGCGTAGGACCTCGCACAGTAGCATACGTCGAGACGTCTGATTGGTGAAGCATCTTCCGACTTCTGTACGGAGGTAGGGATTGAGAGACACCTTCCAGCTTCGCTGTGTCAAGTGCATTTGGTCATCATCTAGGTAGGCCTCTGACGACTTTCGACAGACCGTATTGTCTCATCAGACATCATCATTCCGCAGCACACTGCGCAGCCTGCACGGTGAATCTTCACAATTCGCCACTATGTCAGAGCCCTGCATCTCCTCCCGTGGGCCCCCTCCTTGCTGTGGAGACGAATCAACCACAAAGCGGGGATCGGCCTTCTTACCTTCCTCTTTAGGCCATGGTATCTACTTCTTATGCAGGAACCAAACGCCTTAATCATCTTCTCACGAATCACGAGACCCGGAAGACTGCACACCATACTGCTAGAGAGAAGTGCTACGGCGTCTTTGTCGGATGAATCAATCCGGGCGTCATTGCCTGTGCAAACCTACCCCTAGGTAAGGTATAGGTTTAAGAAGACCATGGAACACTACTTTTCAGTTCTCACCGCACTTCACCTCCCATCGCCTCTGCACGAAGCTTTCGTCTCGGGCATCACGGATATGAAGAGCTTCCTCAAGGTAGCCCTCTGCGGGCTCACCTACTTCGCATCTGCTCTTGGTCAAAGCTGTCAGACGACCACCCTCAGGTCTACAGTGCCGTCTGACAGTAACGTTGCTCTCGGCAGCTACTCCTACTGTGGCGGCACCTTCAACGCTACTGCGTACATCGCGAATGTCAACTACAACAAAGTCGTCACGCTGTACTACACGAATCGGCAGAATGAGAGTACACCACTTTCCAGCTTGACGTTCGGCTACTCTAGCAGCATAGACGATGGCAGCTGGGAGCTGTGGACCACAAGGTAACTATCATCTAGCCTTCTAGACTATCCCTGCTCACATGAATCTCGCAGCACGCCCGTTTACATTGATGGCATTACCGAGCTCCTCAACCTCACCTATCGAGCAAATGACATTGGCGAGACCTACGTGCAGCAGTTGGGCCTTCCCGTCGACGCCACTGGAGCACCAGAGCCGAGCCTGGCAGTTCCTCCGGCTCCATATGCTTCACCCCTCGGGTTTGGCGACGATATCACCGACTGGCTTGCAGTCAAAGGGAATCCCAATGTAGACTCCGAAGCCAAACTTGCCTTCCAGCGCATGTTCCTGAACATTAATCCGGCCGTAGAAGGCGCAGTCGACGGTGTGGTCGTCGCTGCCCGCAGCGGTCCCAGTTACGAACAAAAGGATCCCGACTACGAGTACACCTGGGTGAGAGACGCTTCGCTAACGATGGATGTGGTGGCAACTCTCTACACGGCTGCGACTAAGAGGAAAGTCAAGCAGCAGTATGAGGAGATTTTGTTTGAGTACGCTGGGGCCAGGGCAACGGAACAGAATGACCCAGATCTGATTACGGGACTCGGTGAGCCAAAGGTTAGTCAAGCTAGTTTGATGAGCCTGTTGTCGTGCGAACTCATACTGATATCAACCAGTTCTATCTCAACAACACGGCGTTCACTGGCCCATGGGGTCGACCACAGAATGATGGCCCTGCCACTTCTGCCATCACACTTATGGAGTTCGCGAACAGCTATCTAGAGGAGGGTGGGGATGTGAACACGATCCAGCAGAGGGTATACGATTCGGCCACTTATCCTTCCGAGGCACCTGTCTTGAAGGATCTGCTCTTTGTGGCAAACAACTGGTCTTCACCGTCTTTCGATCTTTGGGAGGAAGAGGAGAGCGACCATTTCTACACGCGCATGGTGCAACGTCGAGCGCTGGTGATGGGTTCGGACTTTGCCACGAAGATGGGAGACCCTAGTACATCCGCGATCCTGTCTTCCGCTGCCGACGCAGTGACTGATACATTGAGTCAATTCTGGGACCCCAACCGAGAAATTTTGCTATACGAGTACGGTCCTGTGCTGAAAGGGAAGTCAAGCTACTTGGACATTGCGGTCGTGCTTGGTGTTAATCACGGATACGCCGGCGATGGCGTCTACAGCTACACCAACGACGAGGTTCTATCATCGGCTCTGCGAATCTCGACCTCGTTCCTCGACGTATACCCGATCGCCAGCACTCACATGGACTCCTCGGGCCAGGTCCTCGGCATTCCTGTTGGTCGCTACCCAGAAGATGTGTACAATGGCACCGGAACCGAAGAGAACGGCGGTAATCCATGGTACCTCTGCACGGCCGCTATGGCACAGTTCCTCTACTCGGCATCCAACGAGTACAACGATGCGGGCAGCATAACCGTGACGGATGTCTCAAAGTCCTTCTTCGACTACTTCGCACCGACGGCGAATCTACAAGCCGGTCAGACCTACAAGTCCCGCTCGAAGCAGTACAGGCAAGCAATCGACAGTCTCCACGGCTGGGGCGATGCCTTCATGCGGACGGTCAAGTACTACACCCCGGAAGATGGACATCTGGCTGAGGAGTACAACCGTGACACTGGCGCCCCGCAGGGTGCTGGCGATCTGACTTGGAGTTATGCCAGCGTGCTTACCGCAGCATTCGCACGAGCGGAAGCCATTGGCCGCAAGCCGTATGTAAAGCATGTGGCAAATATGGGGGTCGAGCCAAACTCATGATAGGTGATTGCGATCTGTCGGATATTGGCAATAACTGTAGTCTTAGACTGGATGTCCGTACAGAAGTGAAGACTAAAGTTCAACAATGCTATGTCGCTGAGACATCCACCGTTGAGGGTCTCCGCCCTGCACTTTTTATGACATGAGACCTTTACAAACATTCCACTACTTTTTCACTTTTGAGAAATCGTTTGCTGATCTCCGTGGCGGTCTATGGTGGCAAGTTTCATATTTGAGACATGCGGAACGCTGCCTCGGGACCTGTATGCGTCTGCACTGGATCAAGATGAAATACCAGGCAACTCGTTCCTCCGATGCGAACAGATTCCTTAACAACTCTTGCACTCTGTCAACTATCAGACGGGCCGCTTTCACCATGGACAGCTCTGCAATCCCAGCATCTGAGATCCTTCCTCGTTTCCCTTCCCCAGAGATTCCATCGCTCCCCCTGGCTGTCTACCTACCAACTATTCTCTCCTTGGTCGTCTCAGCCGCAGCCAGCTTTTGTTACAGCAGAGTCAAAACGTTCGAACTTCCAAAGAAGTACCAATGGCGAATAGCCCAAGGCTGCGCGTGGACCACTGAGACGATGCAATGGGTCATCCTGCTCTCCTGTCCGGTAAACATGCATCTTGCAACTACGGTGAAGTCGATATACGAAGAACCTGCTAAAGCGATAGTTGGCATCGGTGTGATGTGGTTTTTCCTTGCCTGCCTGCACTGGCTTGCCATTGACATGATCGATTGGATCGACGGCTGGATGAACTCGGAAGAGAACTCCATCGTTGACGGATTGCAGCCTTTCATGCTGATCCGAGCCGCCGCGACGAATGCCACGCCAGTCGCTCTTCTTTCGCCAAAGCCCGTGCTATCGCTCCAGACAAAGCCATCACTCCCACCATCATCACGGCAAACCGATCTCCATCGGCACCTGCCTTGCAATGTCGCCTTGAAGTCATCAACCCTATCCAGTGCCCAGTCAGGAAGACGTTCCTCCTGGTACAGCACATCATCTGAACACTCAATGGAGCCTCAATTCTCCACGACCCCAGCCTTGTGCACCTCAAAACTCAGACGCCACTCAGAGCCAATACCGAGCTTGGCGCCGCTCAAGAAGTTGTTCGACGTGCATCCTGGCCGGCCGCCACTTGCGTCGGAAGAAGTCAACCCGACATCTGCAGACAGCGTGTCGAGCCTTGCAGCAGCGGCATCCGACAGTGACGGTGAGGAGCTGTCCTCTGTGGCCTTGGCGAAGACGAGCTGGGTGAGGATTTGCGTGGGGCAATTCGAAGCATTGCAGAACTAAGGCGTTGGCGAAGTACTTGTATGATCCCGTGAAGATAGCGCTTGACTGCATGCATCAAGCGCGAGAAATGTGTCAGGCCGGTATTGGAACTTGAAGAGATATATCATCAAATTAGCAATCTCTATGTATATCGAACACAAAAACCCATCCCACGCGAAAGAAATCAAATGCCTCTGTTCCAATGTTATTCCCCATTCTGATGCCTCGTTTCCTCCAAATCCGCCTGTGGTCCCGGAACCAGACCCCAGGCGCCTTTGCCGATGGAGTCGCCTCGGTAGCTGACCACTATGCCTACCACGATAGGGCCGATGATAGTGTTCAGCAAGATGGCCCAGATAGCGGTTAAGAAGCCCGCTGAAGTGACGTAGGGCGTATTGTTGTAGCCAATTTCTACAATGAGCAGCCCGATCTCTCCTCTTGCCACCATTGCAGCGCCCAGTAACAAGCCCGGCCATGAGCCACCGCCCGCAGCTTGCGTGGGCGTGTCGATACCTTTGACAGTTGATTGAACCCGGCGGATGTTCGGGCGAGGGGGTCCATTTCCATTGGCGTTACCATTTTCGCCACCGTCCGCTTCTGCTTCTTTCTCACGCTGGATGGCTTTCTCCTCTTCCGGCTTCCTAGGTCGCTTGACCGCTGCCCAGATTGGGATCCAGACGCCGACGAAGAACTTGCTCAGTAGCATGAGCAGTGTGTACACGACGCCATGCCAGATGGCAGAGCCCGTCCACAGGTCCAGGAAAGGGATGGCAAATCCTATACTAGCAAAGAACAGTGGCTCTAGTACGAACTTCTGGAAGTCAAGGCAGTACGCCTCGAAAGTGTGAACGAAAGTCGGACTCTTGTGTTTCTGGTTCTCGCCCTCCTCGCGACTAAGAACAACGAAGGGACCTTCGGGATGCTTGGAAGGCAAGTAAGTCAGGAAAGAGCCTGCCAAGAACGCACCGAAGAGGATACTTGTGCCTGCGTACGCGGCAATCGAGATAAAGGCACACAGAACCAGAATCATGAGGACGATGTTGGAGATGTGATCGAACTTCGCGAACCGTCTTTCGATGAATTTCCGGAAGAAAGGTGCCAACACCCACTTGGACAGGACAGGCGTCAAAATTGCCATCAGCGCACTCGCTAAGATCGGTCTTCCAATGAGCCAGCCGAGATTCACGCTGCTGTCTCCAGCTAGGTCGCCTAGGTCATGGATGACCGAAGACATGACAAGTCCCGTGACATCGTCGATGACAGCTGCACTGACAAGTACAGCACCGACCCGCGTTTGGGAGAGGTCCACAGATTTGGAGGCTCCAGAAATGACAGCGAAAGTCGTACCCAGACTGGTAGCAGAAAGAGCGGCTCCGATGATGAAGCTCTCGACAGCTCCATATCCGTATCCCAGGTAGAGCAGTAAGTAGCTGAAGGCAATAGGCAGGATGACACCTGTTGCCGCAGCGCAGACACTAAGGGAGAAATTTGCCTTCAGAAGATCCATACGGGCTGTCAGGCCGCCCTCAAAAATGATGAGAATCAGGCCAATGTAGCCCAGGTAGAGGAAAGTCTCCTGCCATGTCCTTTCCAGAATATTGGCTAAGGGCTTGCCGTAGATGATACCAATAGCGATGGGTCCGATGATACCAGCGCGGATGACCTTGCTGGAGACATACTCGGCGAGCCAGAGGAAGGTGAAGAACGAGATGATGATCAGAATCTCGACGACTGTAGATCCGTTAGTTGTCTCGTTAGGCGCATCATAAAGTACGTAGACGGCTTACTCGTAGGCTCATGGTACTGCAAGAAGCGACCACCGGAGCCACCAGACTCGCCGCCACCGCTTTCGCCTGCCATGCGAGGCTTGCTCGACCGAAGCCTTCTTGTGTCTCGGGCACAAGACTCTCAGCGCGGGCGCGCGCGCGTTCAATCCAACCAGTTGGCGACACCTGCTGGGCGGAAACTCTATCTGAAAGGTTTCTTGGTCAAACGCCCTCCACGTGCGAGGACGCGTTTAATTATGTCAAAGTCGAAGATAGTACACAAAAAGATGCCTCCTTGCCTTGGAGAGGCTTACGTCAAAATGTGTAGAGAGAGCAGAGGAAGAGATCCATACCAAGCCTCTGGTTCATCTTGGCTTCTTGGGAGCCGGGCAGAGCGCTGATGACAAGCTTCAAGGTTGGGGATGACATCAATTATGACCTGCGTGAAGTCTAAATGGAATGTCACCCACATGAGCTTAGCTATTTCGTCAACCATAGCAAATCTTGAAGGACGGCTGTTCTATTTCGCCTTGTGCATTTGTATTGAACGTAGCGCATGTTGTCAAGTCTCGACGACGAAGCCGACACGGTTGAGTCGCGATTTCTTGGGAGTAGCCCATCAAGCCGGATCGGCAATGCACAGGACAAGCCAAGACGACCGCGCGTGTTGCACGACGCCGGTGAGCTCCCGGCAGGTACTGATCTTTTCCATCCAATCAGGGAACAGTCGTAGGCCGTCCGCGAGCCTCTGCATGTTGCATGTAGGAGGTAATAAACGACTTTTCTAATGCTGCGTAAAGGGCGGTTTGAAAAGCCGGCTGAAAACGGAGTGGCACGAGGGGCAACTGATGCCTCCTACTCTTGGGATAAACCGGCAATGAAGGTGAATACACGTGTACTAGCAACTCTCGCATATCCAGATCCAATAAACAGAAGACTACGAAGGGTCTTCTTTCACGTCTCATCCCATCCCCACCACTCGGCCTCACCTGCACGAGGAACACCTTGCCCACTTCTAATAGCATTCCACGCGCTTACGCCACCACGAACAAAGCTCACCGCCGTATCAACATTAGCGTTTCCCGTACTCGGTAACCTCTCATTCCCAGGCCTCTCCCTCCTCACATTAAGCGGTAAATAAGTAGCATCACCCTGATATTTCTCCAAAGCCAAAGCCCGTATGAGACCCTTATGTCTTTCGAGCCACGTCTTCTCTGTAATCGACGCATAAAAATGCGCTCTCTGTAGGCCTCGCTGCTCCCTTCCGGCTCCGTGCAAGACCATGACCACCTCCAATCCACATTATACACGCTCCACCGTTTCGTCATGAAGAACAGAACTGGCCACGTGATGATCCAGAGGAAAGTCAAGAAGAACAACCACCGTACCCACCAAGTGACACGCCAGCGATTAATCCAATGCGGATTATAAATATCCACATGTTTCTCATGAATCGGGAACGCAACATCGATATGGCCCCGGTATCCCGTAGAACGTACGACCGTCTAAACACGCAGCCGCAAGTCCTCATGATCCAGACCTAACACATCGCGCGTAACCCTGAAAATCTTCAACTTCGCCTTACTCTGCGCGAAATCCCGACACCAATCCCCCAAACCCGGCTCAGCCGTCTCGCCAACCTCGACATCTTGCTTGTAACCGGGGGCTCTGGACTTCCTCCAGCTGCCCCGATGGCACTTCTCGCCATTCGTAGCAACGCGCTGCGTCCACCACTTCCCCGCCTCGCCCCTTGTGTTCACCGAAGCGCCCGCCTGGGGAAGGTAGCGCTCCAGACTAAAGAGCATATCGAAATCCACCGTCTTCTCCGTCTCCGCCTTCTTATTCCGCTCGACTTTCTGGAAGTGCCATCCTGTGATACGGACGCCTGGCCTCGGCGGCACGGCAGCTAGGTACCCACGCACATAAGTCAACAACTCGTTGGCGTCGTTGAGACGCTCGTCCATGCGTATCGTGGTTTCGTTGATGTTGATTGAGGTCGTGCCGCATTCGTTGCGCCATTGCGAGACAGTGGGTCCTTTTGGAGGCTGGATCGGTGCGTATTCGTCTTGCGGAGGCGGAGGGAAAGCTGTTTCCTCCTCGAGGACAGTAGAAGCAGCGGCTTCGCTGTCGTCGTAGGATGGGAGCTCAGGAGCGTCGTCGTACTGGTAGTCATCGGGAGTGGTGTGCATCGAAACCGCGTCCGGATCATCGCGGTACTGCTGAGGTGGAGCTGGCTTGCCCATGTCCAGTGTAGCGTGAGTGTACACAAAAGATTGCTAGCCGATCCTTTGGTTCCCAAAAAGTGAAGAAGAGGTTTGAAGAGAATGGAGAGAGCTGTTCACCTTGGGAGGTCTGTGTCGCCTGGACGAGGCGCAGCCAGCTAGCCAGAAGGATTCAGGCGCCAGTATGACCCTCGGCCTACATCCTACAATTGCGGTATACTCCAATGCCATTGAACACTCTCGAAGCTCGTTGCAGCTCATCATTGGCAGTGTACTGTCAGAGTACGACGAGACACCAAACAAGTCTTGTGTGGAGAAGCGAAGCTTTAAGATAGAGCTGTGGAACTCTCAAGAAGCATTGATGAGCTTGATATCGCGTTCCGAGGTTCCACTTTGGGAAGCAGGACCTCAACCAATCATGTGCAGTGTTTTCAAGTCACCCATCTCTACTTCTTTTGTCAGTAGCAGTCATGTTCCAAAAGGTGCCGCACATGACCACCAAGGTACTTACTATGTAGGTTAATGACGACTGGTGATATCCATGCCCCAGGTGATGGCGAAAAATTCAAATATTAGTCCATGATCTGGTCACATCACGAAATAGCAGTACACGGCCCGTAGCCCAATAATGGCTGGTATGCACAAATGACGAACTCAAGTGCGCGTTCCAGGTGTGGATAGCGCAGTGAATAGAGCAGGGAGGTAGGATTATCTGGAAGGCAATGCAGACAAAGACATTTCTGGGAAGAACGCATTGCTCAAATACTTGGTAAGCTGAGCTACATTTCCAACCCTTTTTTCCGCATTCCCCATGTGGTTCAGTGAGCAGGCAACATACACGCTGGCTGCAAGATAAGCAGACCATACGGGTGGAGGGCGATTGAGCACGCCAGCCTGCTCACTACCGTTATCGCAAGTCAACCATTCATCTCGCCTTCGGTGCTGCTGTGGAAACAAGTCCCTATGCTAGCCTTCTTGAATTGGTAAGTCAAGCCTCTACCAACCACCATCGGCAGCAGCAGCAGAGCCACCCCAGGAGTCACCGCCGCCGTTGGCAGAAGTGTCTGCAGTGCTGTTGTCCTGCCAATTGGTACCACCCTTGTCAGCAGGAGCACCACCAGTGCCAGCACCGTTGTCCCATCCTCCGTCACCTTCAGCCTCGGCAGCTGGCTTGGTGCAGCGCTTGTACGTGTGGCCTTTCTCGTGGCAGTTGGAGCACTCGACGCGAGACCAGTCGGTAGGCTTTGGGCACTCGCGACTCTGGTGACCGAATTCGTCGCAGTTGCGGCACTGGACCTTGGCCATGTTCTTTGGCTCCGGACAGTCGCGGGCGGCATGACCCTGGCCATCGCAGTTGCGGCAGATGATGACCCTCTCCTCGGTGCAGTCCTTCGCACGGTGGCCTTCCTTCTGGCAGTTGCGACAGATCTCAGGCTCACGCTCCGGGCAGTCGCGCGAGAAGTGACCCACTAAGCGAGAAGATTAGCACGATGTGTACAGTGATGGGAAGGCGTCCTGGACTCACTCTTGCTGCAATTCTTGCACTCCACGTTGTCCAGGTTGGGAGGCTCGGGGCATTCCTTGGAGATGTGACCTTCCTGGCCACAGTTGCGACAACCTTTACCTCTGGTTGTCTTGCGAGGCTCAGGGCAATCACGAGCGCGATGTCCCTCATTGTTGCAGTTTGCGCAAGTGATGGCTGCTTTCTGCTCACGCTCACGCTTCTCCTCGGGACAGTTCTTCATGATGTGGCCGAGCTCTGCGAGATCATCAGTACATTGCAAATGGAATCTGACATCCGTCTGGCCAGCACTTACCATTGCAGTTCATGCACTTCGGAACCATGCGATCCATGGGCCACCCTGCCTGCGAGAGACGAATCAAGTTCTCCTCCTTGGAAGGCGGCCAGCCCGTCGCGAAGGCAGCACGACGAGGCTTCTCCGAGAACTGGATGGACACGACATACTTTTGGTCTTGCTGACCAGCTAAGTTGACTATGGTGTGAGTGTCGGAAACTTCCTGCTCTTTGGCGATGAGATGGGTGTGCATCTCAGACTCGCGGAAGACGTTCTCGAGCTCTTCGAATGTGACTTCTGGCCACGCCTTCACATAAGACAGGAGAGCCTATGCGCCGGTATCACTATAAGCAGTCAAATTTCATATACTCAGGCAACGTGCGACTAACCCTCTTGATGTCGATGACATCCTTATCTTTGTCGGCCTCCTGCAGCATCTTCCAGGCAGCCTCCGCAGACATATATTGGATTCCCAGGTTTTGAAACTCTGCGAACATGCGGTTGGCTGTGCAGTTCGCCGCAACATGACCTATGTATCCGTCAGCAGGGCTCTTGGACCGATTTCTGCTGCTTGCCGCCTTGGATACTCCAATAGAGAAGCAAAAGCGGGAAACGAAGAGAGGAGACAAAAGACATACCCTCTTGCTTGCAGATCTTGCAGGTCTCAGCAGGCTTGTTCGGGCAATCTACACGACGATGACCCGGCTGACCACAGAAGTTGCACTCGCCAGTGAACTCACGCTCAACACGCGGGTTCTGGCACTCAGCTTTGGTGTGGCCCATTTCACCGCAGTTGAAACATTCGCCGGCGCTCTTCTTTCAGGGCAGTCACGAGCAAAGTGACCTTCTCGTGGCAGCTGAAGATGTGTTAGCGGGAATCAAAGGAGGGTGGCGACGCTCATGGACTTACATGCGACATCCGCCGTCAGCGGCACCGCCTCCGAAGTCGCCATCCGCGTGCTTCGAGACGTTCTCAGGGGAGAAGTCGCCGTTGAAGCTGGTCTCGCCGACAGTAGCTGAGTCGTCAGCCTGCCATGCGGTAGACAGAGGAGCACGCACGTCATCCCAGCCAGATGCCATGATGCTGTTGGGAAGAATGCTCGGTTTAGTGGTCTAGTGGCGATTGTAAGAGAGGACGAAGGATGATGGTCCTGAACGAGGGTGCTGCCTGGACGTCGTTGAACGTCATGCAGAAAGGTGTGAATGTTCAAGAGTCGTGAGGCTTCGAGTAGCCGAGAGTTGCGCAACAGCAGCCCAGCACCGGAACAGGGGCTCGTGCGTGGGTGGGGCGCGGATCACGCTAGCGTGCTTTCCTTTTGAAGCAGGAGCGACCCTCGACCGGTGAGGCAACACCCGTGAACCCTGCAAGACGTCTGAATGAAAATGATGTCCACGGGTGGCGGGATTGATTGAGGCTGCCAAATTTGATTCAGAAATTGAAGGGCATCACTGCACCTGTCCGACAATATCTTATGCAATGGGCCATGTGGATATGTACACGGCATGTGACCGTCCGTCGTCACTGCACATGTCCAACGACGACTTCTCTTCTTTTGACAAACTTCTCAGACCCATTTCACACAATCGCGTTACATGTTGGCGGTCCCAGTTGCTCGAAAATGGCCCTACCAATGCTCTTGCGAACACTGCTCCCGGCGGCCACAACGATGCTGAGAAAGGGAACATCCTGTTTCAGATGCACTCCGTCCCTCCAGCCTTCAGTTGCCAACACCCTCGCCTCAACCCCTAATTGCAAGGTCCACACCAAGTACGTCATGGGCTCGCCGGAACACAACTCAGAGCGGGCGAAAGTCCATGAAATGGAGGGCTGGGAAGCAGATGCTACCGTCTTCAGATACTCACACCGGCATGAGGGTGGTGAAGAGTTACGTATCACTTCTCAAGGGGCGGTGGATATCTGCCAGGCAACACATACAAGGTGTTTTCCGATGCGCTGAATTTGTCGGAACTCCTCCGTTTGCAGCTTTCAGGAGAAGCTCGAACAATCGATTTTCGCGATCCGGACCATCATCGGAGATTACAGGCCAGTTCTGGGGGTAATTTCGACATCGACATCTTCTGCAAGGTCGAAATCATCACCAAGGGTGGCATGAACCGCATCAGTGTGCGTTCCATTCTTCACGATGTCATCAGAGCCGTCCGCATGTGTGCGAAAGAACATTCATCGAAGTGGAATACATCTTCCGAAGAGAGATTCCGTGTTGATGTGCTCAGGGCTGGCCCGGCTGGGAAGAGCATGGTTTCGGCACTGGATGAGTGCAATGGCATGTCAGCTAGGATTTATTTTCCCAATCCGCGGCACGAAAGGCAGCACAGGTCTGAAGGATTTGATGGAGAGACTGGCGAACGTGGAAAGTGTCCAGGAGGTCCGCTGCTTCGTGCATTCCGAGCCGCGTTCGAGCCACAGGGGGTCATGGTGTGGATGGGTGAAGCTTCCACTGCGAAGGCTGAATGATTACCAAACTCTTGAAGCCTGGGACATTGCAAACTGCGCAGGCTCCAGTTGTCAGAGACTGCCCTGAAATGGACAATACGGTGTGGAAAGCCGGAACGAGACTAATGGAAAGTTTGAATGGCGAGGTGACAGCCCTTGAGGAGAAGCAATCCCAGCCATTGTGCAAACGGTAGAATGAGCGAGTAGCATAATCACATAGGCGTCACAATACCAATCGGACAATTTTTCAGAATTATTCCCAATCTCAAGCTCGCATCAGCATGTCGGGAAGCAAATACAGGCTGACGGACCAATTAGGGTTCAACCTCACAGATGTCCAGCGTGAATACGGTGCCAACATTCAATGCGGCGGACGACTGCAGGACCGCACATGCAAAAGATCAACGCCACTGCACGTGCCTGCCTGCGATGCTGATCAAACGCTGAATGATAAGTTTTCTCCCCTTCTCCGTAAACAACTTCTTCTTTGCCGACTTTTCCCTTCGTAAAATCCCCTACGTCCCTTGATAACCCTCCCAACTGGCCGACTCGCCCATTGTATTCTCCCTGAACCTGCGATCCTTCCCTTCCGCCAACACCATGAAAGCGACAAAGAGCATCGCTGGCGTGCTCAAGCTCCGCCGTACCAACTTACCATCCACCGCCTTCACCTCGAGACTCAAAGCCCGCAAATACGCCACCGGCATCCCTCCCACCGACACAGAGCCGAAACCGGACTACGATACCTGGGGATCACACATGATCACCACGTATGTGGAAACCTGGCAAGCTCACGGTTTCATCGCCACTGCATTCGACTGGTCCACCATCCCAGTCCCCGTAGTGCAAGAACAGGTCGGCCTGCTCAAGGCCCTGCTACACCAGCAACAACACACGAAGCTCGTGGCCAAACTCGCACCCATCGACCTGCGTCCCGACACGGACAAAGCAGCCGCAAACGCAGAAGAAGACGGACATTTCTGCACGGTCATGCTCACGACCAAAATCGGCATTCCCGTCAACGTGGCGAACGAAATCCACGTCCGCATCATGCAAGAGATCAACAATCTGGCCAACAACCCTGCCGTGGCCGCCGAGCAATTCCTCCTCAACTACTTCACGCGAGCAGAGAACGCAATGGAGACGTTCAGCAAGAACAACAGCGACGAATCGAGAGCTACGATCTCCTTCGCGGTCCGCGATCTGAAGACCGGCATGGCGACGCGGGAGTTGATGGGACGGCTGGCTAGGTCGGAAGACTTGCTTGAAGTGCGGTGCTGCGTGCAGACGGATCCGCAGAGGATCTTGCTGTGGGTCGGTAATGCTCGTCTGTAGTTGCACGAACTGTCAGCGGGACTTGAAGGAGAGCGTTGATGTTTGAGGCGGCAAAGCTCTTGTGATGCCTTTGGAGAACAGATTTCGTAGGAGCATTCTGGTTCGGAAGCGCGGCGGGCGGTAGAGGTTTACCAGTATGTATGAAAGTAGCTTGAGTCGCAACGTCAACAATCGAGCAGGCAGACACCAGAGAGGGAGGAAGGGAAATGGGAATGCCTTTCATAGAGATGGAAAGCGGGGGAAAGTGATAGCGAAGCATCATCAGCAAGAAACTCTGAATGTAACAGATTCCTGCGTTCAATAGGATGCAGAACTTTCCAGCCCAGCAGCCCAACATAGACCCACCCCAAACGCCCCGCTAATCGCACAACAGTCTCTTGTACTGTCTGTATCCCGTGGTTTCCCAATCCCGTATGCAAAGATCACTGTACAACAGCCAAACCAGGAAAAAGGAGAAGGGGGGGGGGGGGGGGGGGGGGGGGGGGGGGAAAAAAACATCCCTCTCCTCAAATGACCATAGATCCCCCAACGCAACGCCCGATCAGTCATAGATCTCCAGCGGAGCCAGCTGATCGATATTATACAGCCAATTCCCACCTCGTTCTTCTTTCTCAAGCCTGCAAGTTAAAACGTCAGCACATGAAAAAACTTCCCCTAGAACATGAGTGGATAACAGGGACAAGGGACATACCAATCATAAGGCCACTGGACCAAATGCCCCTGGACCAGCTTCAGAAGCTCCTCAGCCTCTTCCTTAGTCAGGACTTCTTCCATAGGCGGTTTGGTACTACTCTTCGTGTTCCCCCTTCGCCTACCCTTCTTGCTCGTCGAGCGCTGCACGCCAGCCGCAGACTGCGTCGCGGTCGTCTCGGGGGCTTCGTTGACGTTGGCGTCCTTGACGCTCTCGGAGTACTGGATCGTGCGCTGTCTCGTGATCTTGTCTTCTTCTGCCTGCCTAGTGGCGGATTTGTCGTCGCCGTTACTGTCTGAGTGCTTGATCGCGGCCTTCTCGTCGGAGCCTTCGACCGAGACTTGGCGGTTCTCGGTGCTGTTGTTGTTGTCCACGATGCCGTAGACTTGCTTGGCGGCAGCCCTATCCGCAGCCGGGCCCTCGGTTGGTCTGATCGCTTCTTCTCATCCAGAGCTTGGGATTGTGACTCCGGGCTCGGGACGGCCGTAGGCTCGCTGGACACACTGTGCGGCGAGTCAGGCGAGTGACCTTGCTGATCGGCCTTCTCGTGCATGCTTTCTGTGTGCGTATCCTCGCTGGCCTTGCTCCCTGGCCTGAGCTTGCCAACGACAGCGCTGAGCATGGTCTTGCTCCTTGGCCTTCCAGCGCTGACCTTCTCGGAGGCAAGACTTGCAGCATCCGCGCCACCAGAGCCAGGCGGTCCACTCTTACCGGGAGCCTCCTTGGAAGGTCGAGGCTTGCTGGACCCAAGACCTTGGGACTGCATGAAACGTTCATTGTAGTCATTGTACCGCTCGTAGGCTCGCCAGTCCAGCACTTCAGAGTCTGGCATGCAGCGGAAGACAGCACGGTAGAGTTTGGTGTTATTCTCAGCGACCTGGTTCCAGATGTCGTGGAAGAAGCCCATCGCTAGCGGGTCAGTCATGCAATCTTCATGCACTGCCGGACGGCGCATAGAAGTAATCATAGGGCTGATGGCTTTTATCGAGGCAGAAGAGCTAGACAAGCCTCGCGTGAGCGGTGGACCGCCGATATCCGTGTCGTCCATGGGTGGCAGCTCAGGCAAAGCGGACCTCGTAGTCAAGCCAAGCGCGACCGTATCAGCTCGTCCAGTTGGCCAGGGCGGACGAACAGCAGTCTCGGCCTTGCGAACAGCATTTTTCCGCAGTTCATCGTCCTTCTCCTCCACCGTCCGCACACGCTGCATACCCGGGATGTCTTGCTTGACCAACCGTTCATGCCCTTGCGCATCAACGTAGGAGTCCGTGAAGCCTTGATCGCCGTGCTCGACGAGCTCCTTCATGTTATCAGCGCCATATCCTTCGACGTCGAGATCCCTAGCGGCTTCTTTCTTTGTTTCGTTCTTCACGCGCTCGGCAACCTCACGATCAGAGCTGCTTTCGGAGTCGCTCACGTCACTCGCGACTTGCGTCGTGCCCGCCCAGCCATTGATGCCACGGCCTTCAGTTCCTCGCTCCGCGAGTCCAACGTTCGCCAAGTTCCTCTCCGTCAAAGCGGAGGCAGCACCAGGCGTCTGCGGCGGCGTCTGGAAACCCTCATCGAGCACGCCGTCAAAGTCGTCTCGATAAATCCTCTCCATTTCTCTACCCTGCTCCGCCCTTTCCTTCTTCGCCTGCTCGCGCTGGTATATAGCATCGACATCCAACCCCAAGTGCTCCCTCATCAGCCTCTTGCGTAGCGTATGCGGGAACTCGCCAACTTCATACGGCTCACCACCCATGAACGAAGGCAGCAATTTGGTATCGGTGACGACAGCGGCAACTTCAGAGTCCCTGCTGCCCAGCATGCTCCGCTCGTTGATGTTGGCACTGCCAATGATCACCGACCGATCGTCGACTACCATGCACTTGGCGTGGATGTACAGCTGCTCAGTGGTCAAACACTTTCTAGGGCCAATCTTGCCCCACTGTCTGAGACTGTAGAACCTGATGTAATCCTCTGGCTCAATCCCCCTTGCCCTCAGCCGACCAAAGATTGAAGTCTCGCCGCGGCAAATCGAGCGATACTGACAAGTCATGATCAACCGCACACTCGTTCCATCTTGACTGTCGACACTGTTCTGGAAACCTGGCATGAGAGGGATGATGAGGCACGCCTGCCACTGTTCCCCGTTCTCGTGCGCTCTGATAGCACGTTCTACAAGCGCATCACCGATCTTGTTGTGGATCGGCGTGCCCTCGACCGTGCAGGAGGAGACATAGAATTGGTTCTCGATATAGACGAAATGCTCCGAGTTCCGGATGAGATGGCAATACGCGTTCATGATGCTGTGCTCGACTTTGTTGTTCGCATAGCCGATACTCCATGGACTGCAGGACCGTAAAATCTGGATTTGACACGTACCCGTCATTCCTAAATCCTCGAGTTCTGACTGGTCGTATTCCGGTGGAGGAATCAAGACTGGTGTCGGCCTGCTTGGATCCTGTTGCGGAGAATGTAGTTCCATCTCTGCACAAAGTGCCGTGCAACATCACGTGCCGGTTGTCCGACCATCTGCATTGCAATATCATGCCACGGCATCCTTGGCACCTTTGTGCGATCGTACATTTCCTCGTAAGGCCTGTCTAGAGCATAAAAGTCTTGCACTCGCGGATTGCTGTAGTCCTTGCCTGGCCATACCTGGACATGCTCAGCGTCACGCGGCATTGGTGGTTCTCCTTCGCCGTCCGCTTCGAATCCGGTGAGTTTATCATCAGTGAGTGTGTGACAGGGCTCGTCCCAACGTCCGAAGCATAGATCCACACCACCAACGAACGCCATCATGCCGTCAACCACGACCAGTTTCTCGTGATGTGCCCAAAAGAACTGATTCTGTTTGAACTGATTCGGCGACCTCTGAACGCAAATGTTCTCATGGAGGTCGAGGAGTGACCACTTGGTATATTCCGAGTCGATGGGTATAGCACTCTCGATATTCCGATAGACGATCACGAAGACCTTGACGCCCTCCTGAGCCTTCCTCTGCAGAAGCCGATCAAGTCTCCACTTCTGGCTGATGGCAGCTGGCCTGCGCAGGTACAGTTCGGAGAAAGCCACCAGTCGTGGATGTAGACAAAGTCCTTTGCGTTGTCGATAGCGCGAGAGACCTGCCACATGTGATCGCGGGCATCCACAAGCCAGCGAGCCCATACGTTATTACGCACCGGAGCGAAAGACCCGAAGCGTTGCTTGCGTGACCAGATGGTAGAGTTCACCATCTGATTCATAGACTCAACGAATTGGATGTACTGCCTTTCGCTACGCGCGATAAGTTTGAGCTTCCTTTCCGAATTGTAAAGACGAATCAGATGATGCTTGCCGGTCTTAGCCATGGCGACCTCCGCAGGTGCAGTGACAGTCTCTTTGGCATCCGTCAGCTTTTTGCGCTTCTCGGTCCTGAAATCCGAATCGACGAGGAAGACATCATAAGGGGTCGTGCTCTCCGGCCCATCAACACAGACAATGTAGGAGTGTCGAATTAGGAACCACCGTGGCTTGTGGTGGTCCGTAAAGCCACTCGCGCCTAGCGTGGCGAGCCCAAGGCCCTTGCGTCTCAGCTCCCGATTTCTGCTGGAATAGATCGTGAGAAGTCCCTGCTTGCCTTGCCAGCCACCTTCAGCGCTGAGCCGCACAGCCAGCGCAGAGACCTCGAGGAACTTGCAAAGCCTCGTGCTGTCCGCTCTGAAGATGAGCCATCGAATCATTTGCTGTAGATATGTTTCTAGCTTTTTCCGCTGCTTTTCGTTGTACAATTCGCGCTGCTTATTCGTTAGAGAAGAGGTTTCTCCAGCATCCCCAGTACTCGTACGCCTTGGCGGACCTGGCGCAAAGGACGATTTTCGCCTCTTGTGGCCTCTCCCTCCCATCGTAGGCGGGCGTTCAGTAGCCGGGCTTTCTGCAATGTCGCCCAGCTGTCTCCCTTCTGTTGCCGGCCCTGGGGTGCTAGGCGGCTCATCGGCCTCCTCCTCTTCATCCTGGAACTTGTCAAACAAGCCTCTTGCGCCTCTGGCATATGGAAAGCTGATCGCGGGAAGCGCGGCATTTTGGCCTTATGTCTGTCCTCCCCTCTAAGATGTTTGAACTTGTCGGCAGTCTGCTGGCTCTTGTACTTGATGTGTAGATTGGCGAAATCGTTGAGGCTACGTCTAATAGTCCACTGCATCCGCGCGGGACCATTTCCATACTCTAGCTCGATGAAAAACACAAGATGCCGATCGCCGGAATTGTCTTTCCGCATCTCAGAATGTGTGATGCGGATCTTGAGCTGCTCGAGAAGGACGGGAACCTTCTTGTGGCCGTGCTCGTCACGCTGGAACATGGAGCTGAAGACGAGTGCTGCTGGGGCGCCAGCGAGAAGCTCGGCCATAAGCTGAGCGGATTTCTGGTGATCAACACGTTGCCGCTCGTCGCGTTTGCGCTGCCCGAGCATCTTCAGCCCGGCCTTGACCTGTTTCCATTTCTGCGCGCTGGTCGAGGCCTGCCTGTCCGCCCGCATCTTTGAAAGGCGACTCGCTCCCCGCTATACCAGTAAACCGACGGAGATGGTGGGGACGGTTACGCTCACCGCCTGGAGTTTCAGCCTCTTTTTCCTGTTTTCGAGCAGCATAGGATAGGCCACGCGCGCCCTCGATGCCTCGTCTCCAGGCGTTGCGGATACGATCACGGCCCTCATCTTCGCTGACACCGGCTTTTGTTTCGGGGTTGTCGCTGACATCGCTCAACGTGTTCCGTCTGCTGGAGTCACCTCCTGGTCTGTTGGCCGAGTCGAGGAGCCCGTGCTCCCGGATGAAACTAGCGAAGCGACTCTGCCTCGGCGTGGTTGGTGCTGAATCCGTACTGCCCAAGGCAGGCCGCTTGCTTTTTCTCCGCTTCTTGGGTCGAATATCATGCAGCTCGTCCCCTGCCTCTGAATCCGTCTCGGCGTCTGCTTGCTCGGCAGCTTCGGAAGCTTCGACAGGATACACAGGCTCGCTCCTCTCCGACTGCGGCGACAAGGCTGCACTTGGGGTGGCAAAGCCGGTACTGCTACTCTGCCCGCGGCCATGGAAAGAGGCGAACGATCCAGGCGGCGACGCTATGTTCTTCAGCCTTCCAAAAAAGCTTCCCTGTCTCTCCGGCTCTTTGCCATCTTTCGTCGGCGCCTCAGCTTCATTGTCTGTCTCCCAAGTCGGCGTTCTGAACAGACCTGTCTGCGAATCTTCCGCACCGTTTATCGCAATGTTCGGCGGCGTATCCGTGCCATTCTCTGCTCGCTCCTTCCCCTTCCTCTTCATCGTAGCTTGCGGACTCGTCTTCTCCGCATTTCCGTTGGCTCTCAAGACCTCCGCTGTCGTCGGGGATGGCCCTACCTGCTCCGGGTTGGCGTCGAAAGGAAAGCTACTAGCGTTCCTGCTCGGTTGCCAGGACATGGCCAGTCGTGTTGGATGCCGCAGTGCTAGATTCCTCATCATGTGTTCCGGTATGCCTCGGCTCCTTGGAGAAGGTGCATTGTCCAGGCTAGCCAGCCGTTGCATTGTGCGCAGCGGACTCGAATACAATCCATTGCTCTTGTCGGCCCCATTTCGCATCTCGGCATCGTCTGGCGAAGTCTTTTGCGCGCTGATGGGCGAGGCAGGGCGTGGTGGCGTGCCGCTCATGGGGCTGACACTCTCATCGCGGGCCCTGGAGTCGGCCGGCATTGGCCGGGATGGCGCCTCCACCGTCGCCATCGTCCTTCCTTCCTTCGTGCCGTCACACACACTTGCACGTAGTATCCAGGCTCCGGTCGAGACGGGCCAGCACTCGCGGCAGCAGTCGCCCCTTCCCCTTCTCTTGCTCGGTCGGACTTACCTCCTTCCGGAGGTGAGAGTTGCACCAACGCCCAAGGCTTCTTCTAGATGCCATGGCAGACGCGTTGGATGCTGATATCCGCGGGCATGCTGGCGAGTGTCGTCTATGTGTCGTCGATCCTGTCCGGGGGAATGGAAGACGCGCCGTGTTTGGGTGCAGGTACAGCAAGGACATATACTTCACTGGCGAGCGTTTAATAGATGCATGTACCGAGATGAGGATCTCGGCTCCCGCACAGCCCGCCGTCCCGCTGCGAGATGACAGGCCTCAACTTGCAGATCATGACCCGTGCGTGTGGCTGATGAGGGGCAAGGTCGCACTACTTCGACACCAACCATCTGGATACTGGCAAACATCAACTCGTCTTGCTACTCTCATGTCCCATATGCGAACGTTATCGCGTAATCGTATATTGCATCTGGTGTTCTCCTCGGGCTATAACAGTGATCATGGCAATTGTATGACGCCGGAAATATCCTGCCCCAACTTCGGATGCATGGTCTTCAGACTAACCCTGAGCAACCCTGGACTCTCCAGAAGATCAGCTCCTCTATTTTATATTTCTCAGTTCTCCTGACAAGCCGCAACGTAACAGACTGCGTTGTCTTGGCTCGTATAATGTCTCGGAGGTAATCAATCATTTGCACGTGCATACTGGATCCCCCGGACACGAGAAAGTCAGGGGGCATGAAAAGGATATTGATGGATGTTGAACCTTCCTTCTCGAGCTGCACTGCCTTCTTTCCAGCAAGGGTAGGGAAGTGTGCAAAGTATATCTGCAACAATGCTGCAACTGATGTAGCTACATGTGCTCCGAGTACTGATCAATGAGCGGACGCCACCACAGTGGCAAACCTCTTCTCAAGTGCGAACGCTATCGAGCATGTTTAAGCACTGGCGGTGACAGCACCCGTCCGCTCGACATCCAAGCGTTGGAAACCGCCCTCCTCAGCAACCCGCTTCTGCAACTCGATCATCCTCTTCTGATCACCAGTCGGGTCCGCCTGGTCCCCCTCCGTCGTCCAGAGAGGAACTCGTTCGTATAATTCGGCACGAAGCTCTCGTCCAGCACCCAAGCCTCTTTCCGTACTTAGTCACCTTCTGCCAGTCCCTATCCACATTCTTGAGATCGGCGGAGAAGTACGCGAAGCTCCGCTCGAAGATCTTGCGGTTGAGCTCCCCTCCCATCGCGGGCTTGAAGTCGACGTATTCCGCCCAAGCTTTGGCCGGGTCGGCCAGGACGAAGTCCGTAGCCTTCTTGACCGCACGCATGAAGGCGCGGGCTTTGTCCGGGTGCTGAGCCAGGAAGGCTTCGTTGCCGATGTAGAGGATGGAACAGAAGCAGCAGCAGCCTAGCTCGGCGAGCTCGTCGATGCGGAGCATCTGGACGTCCGACTTGGGACGGCCCTGCTGAGCGAGCCATTCGGCCAGCTCGACCATCTGGACGTTCTCGAGACCGATGCCGGCGTCGATGTCGCCATTGATGATGGCTTTGGTGACGTTCATTCCGCAGCGGACGGCCGTGTAGTCCGTCGGAGCCATGCCGTAGTGAGACGTCAGCTCGTCGATCTGGATCTTGCCGAACTCGCCTACGTAGCCGATTTTCTTGCCCTTGAGGGTACGGAAGTCGGGCGTAATGCCACTGGACTTGAGGTAGACAACCCCGGTGAAGGGCTCGTCCAGAAGGGATCCAACGGACTGCACTGGGAAGTTGCGAGCCTTTGCCTATTGGTATTGTCAGCACCTGTAGCCGTGAACCTTGGGTGTCTCTTGTTGGACTGCTTACCGCAAGGGTGTGGATCATGGCCTTGAAACCCATATCGACTTTCCCAGTGCCGATGATCTCCGTCACATCCTGCCAGATGTCAGCATTAATGTTCAGCAAGACCTCTGTATATCGGAGACATACGCTGGGGTCGTTTGGCTCCAACAGGGCAACTTTAATGCCTTCTTCCTTGAAATAACCCTTGGCTTGAGCAAGGTACAGAGGAGCATGGTATGGCGTAGCGTGCCTTTTCCCTGCGTTAGCAGCGTCTCTTCCCCACATGTTACATGACAAGTCAGTACCAGTTGGTCAAGAACGTGATCTTATCAGAAGACATCTTGCGTTAAAAAGTTGAATGCTACAATCGTCAATACACGCTCCTACGCCAACACAGAGGGGAAAGGGGGAAAGAGCATGTCCCTTCGCAGCAATTATGCTGATCAGGTTCGCAACGGTATGATCTCAGCCCATACGAGCTGCTCCATCCTGTGACGAGGAACGTCCCGCCGAAAGCAGACCGCCGACGCAGGAAAGAGCAGCCCGCAATGAGCACCCGCCATGCGTGTCTCATACGTTACCTTGAACATGATCAAGCTGTGCTTGAGCGAAGCCCTGGAATGCGCTCTCCATCCTGAAATGCCGTACCGCAGGAAGTTTGCTGTGAAGAATGAGTTGTATCGTTGTTGTTTTGAGGTGAAGTGAAACGTGAATGGCTGAGGATACGGCAAAAGACGAAATGGAGTGGTGAGGAAAGGATGGCAGTGACTGATATTTGAGGGCATTGGGGCAGGACAGTGGGGTAGCTAGCACGCAAGCTTGAAGCTGCAGGCTGACATGAAGTTCCACTGTTCCTTCCTATCAGGGTTTGTGCCGGTCGGTGCAGCCTCGCAGATTTGCTGTGGTTGGTATGCGTGGGGCCTGGAAAGAGTTGCGAAGTCGGCCTTCTGTTAAACGGTTAAAATTAATGCAAAGGGCAATGACGTCCCGTAGGAAGTCACCCATGTACACTTCCACCAACAGCCCATCTACACATACCAGGAAGTATGCGCACGTGCTTTTCTGCTACACCTGCAGTTGCGTATTACTCGCAGCATCAAGGACAGGCGGAAGCCTTTTAGTAAATAATTCTAGATTGTGGATGATAAGTAAGGTCATTAGGTCCTCCATTCGATGTCCGAGCATCTGTAATCTGCCTAGGTATTCCATCAATCTCGCCTTCATAATCATACATGTATAATACAATAGCCTCGAGAGCACCGCAAGCCATTAGCTATTCCTCTTCGCCTGCTCATCCAGCTCCTGAAGCTTCTGGACTAGTTTCTCTCTCAAGAACTTGCTCAGCTTGAGAACGCCTTCGTTGGTAACCATCCGGTACGTCCCACTCTGCTGATAGCGTCCTGTGCCATCGACAAAATTCCCATCGCCGTCAATCTCCAGACTGCCGAAGATATCCTCTGGCCAAGCGACGCGGCCGAAATCCGGCGGGTTGCGTTGGTCGGAGACGTGTATCCAGCCGCCTCTGCCCGCACCACCGACGCCGCCCTGCGCTGATGCTCCGCCGGCGCCATCGCCGCCTGTTGCTCCACCGCCGCCGTATTCCTTCGGACTGCGCTCGCCCCGTCGCTTCTTCTGCCTGCGCTGCTGGGGGAAGAAGACGCCGCCGGAGCCTAGGGCCGAGCCGGCCTGGGAGGCATACATGCAGCTTGCGCTTGGACTTCGGGATCTTTAGGAGCATGTTCGCTGATTACGCTGTGGAGGATGGGGAAGAAGTCGTGGTTCTCGGTAAACGATTCGGGCGTGGGCGGTGTTCTGGTGGTGCTGCCGAGCGCGAGGAATGGCGTAGTTGGTTGGTTGGGAAGGAGGGAGAGGAGAGAGGGTCCGTTTGGTTGGGGATGAACGTACTGATAGTTGCATGTCAATTTACTATGATCTTTTCTTGTTTGACTTGAGGGACTTACAATGTGCTCGTTGTTGGGCAGGGTAGACACAGCTCGCCTCAGCGTGGATGGAGATGTTCGTGCAATGAGTCTCGCGCATTGGAAGGAAAGCTGCGGTCTCGAAGATGCGATGAGCGTCGCCATGATCACTGTGAGTCTAACCGAATATTACGACAATGACTTTCCTCTGAATTAACTGGATGTGAACGGAACATGCTGTACAATGCGGCCCTTGTCTCGAAAAGTGCTGGATTATGACGTCTACAGCTGGAGGCTCCGCATGGGCCAAGCTACCCTTGAACGGTGCAGTATACTGTCGATGACTTACCTCCTACGATGCCATCCATTCCAGAAGATATTCGTCGAGGCCGTGTGAGGTCTTGAACCCTAGTGAAAACATGAAATAAATGCAAGTCCCACCTGCACAAATTGGAGAGGAGAAAATAAAAGACAGATTGTGAAATGCTGTACTACAACATCTGGAGCTGGTCTGCTATCCTTGTAGACACGATTACTTACCGGACATCCTTGCAACCAGAAATATCATAAATCATTCACTTCCTACCGAGGTAACATGCACCTCGCCCATTTAGCCATGCTGCGATGTCTATGTTGATATAAAAATGCCAGACGTCGCTACATGTGGAAGGCAGGGCAGGGGTTCGGAAGGTGCGAAAGAAATGATTACTGATCCATTCGGCAATGGACCACAGCTTCCAACACACCCCTCCTTGCCTTCAGATCTTACTTTTTAACAGTCTTTCTTTACTCATCATGTCTACTCTTCGTGTCGTACTGCATGTGAGTGCTCGGGAGGTGAGGCTCTGTGATCACTTTCAACCAAGAGCTACCTAGGCATAGGGGAAGAACGATAAGGTTCAAGTCCTTACAACATGCAACCGACAAAGATTTACCGAGGATGGACAGGAGCCCCAACGACCCTCGTCGCCACAGCGAATGGAACGCAAGAATGGCCATTTCCATCCAAACTCCCCACCAGTACAAGGATTTGCAACGGCAAAAGATCCAGGTCATGAGAATGACAGCCAGCACCAGTACAAACCACATTCTGATCCCGAGAAGACGATGAACGAAACTGCCCATCACGATACCCCGCCGGCCTCACAATCCATTACCGGACAAGACTGGACCGGCCCAGATGACCCCGAAAACCCACACAACTGGAGCCTGCTAAAGCGATGCCTGCACATCTTCCCCATCGCCTTCCTCAGCTTCGCCGTCACAGCTGGATCCTCCCTCATCACGCCTTCAACACCTGAAATCGCCCAGCAATTCTCCATCTCGCGGACCGTCTCCATCCTCTCCCTCTCCCTCTTCGTCTTCGGCTTGGGAATCGGACCAATGATCGCAGCGCCCATCTCAGAGACCCTAGGCCGGAATATGGTGTACAAAATCTCCGGCCTTGTGTACATGCTCTTCATCCTCGGGGCTGGCTTCTCCGAGACCCTCGCGAGTTTGCTTGTATGTCGCTTTTTCGCTGGCGTAACTGGAGGCCCTGTTTTAGCTGTGGGAGCGGGTACGAATGCAGATGTTTTTCCGCTTCATCTGCGTGCTGTTTCGAGCTCCTTTTACATCATGGCTCCTTTCTTGGACCTTCCATCGGTATGTTTCACCACTTGATGCTGATGTTGGAAACTCACATTTTGTTCCTGAAACTGACTTTGGCAGGCCCTGTAATTGGCGGATTCGCAGCGCAATTCAAAGGCTGGCGCTGGACGCAATGGTGCACGATCTTCATTGCTCTCGCCGCATATCTCACCGTACTACCGATGCAGGAGACTTATAAGAAGGTCATCCTTCAGCGGCGAGCTAAACGCCTTGGCACCGCTCCACCCCTGCCGCGCGAAGAAAGGATGGGCACAGATCAAGATGGTCTTGACAATCACTCTAGCTCGCCCACTGCACATGTTAGCAACGGAGCCCATTGTTTCTCTCTTTAGCGCCTACAACGCCTTCACGTTCGGCGTGCTCTTCGCCTTCTTCGCCGCATACCCGTATACTTTTCAAACCGTATATGGCTTCAACACATGGCAGTACGGTCTCACGTTCCTCGGGATAGGAGTTGGCGTGCTTCTGGGACTAATAACAGCCATCACCATCGACCGGAAAATTTACATGCGACTTCATCGCCGGGCAAAGCAGGAGGGAAATCCGTCATCGCTCCCGAGCATAGACTATACGTGGGCATGGCCGGTGCTTTTGGGGTACCGATTGGGTAAGTAACAAAACTTCCCAAACTCCCTACCTATCCCGCCTCCCCCCGGCCCCCTTCGGCAATATACACAACACCACACCCACTAACCTAAAATCCCCCCTTGCCCTCCTTTAAGCCTCTTCTGGTTCGCCTGGACCGCCCACCCCCAAACCCACTGGATCTCGCCCGTCCTAGCCGGGATCCCCTTCGCGTGGGGCAACCTATGCGTCTTCGTCTCCGCCGCCACCTACCTGATCGACGTGTACGGCGCGCTGAACGGGGCCTCGGCCATGGCGGCCAACGGCCTCGCGCGCTATACCCTCGGCGCTGTCTTTCCCCTGTTCACGTTCCAGATGTACCAGCATCTGGGCATCGCATGGGCGACGAGTCTGCTGGGTTTTGTGAGTGTGGCGATGTTGCCGATTCCGTGGGTGTTTTATCGGTTTGGGCCGGGGATTAGGGGGAGGTCTGGGTATGATACTTTGAAGGTGTAGAGGATTTTTTCTGATGTCTTGTTGACATTTTTTTCTTTCCGTTGCTTCTCCTCTGGTTTGTCGTGCCGGCCGACAATTGACAAAGGCATGACTCTTGGCTCTTTGAAAGCCCTTCTTGTCCATCTCGCCGTCTCACGCTCATATTAAATCCCTCTACAACCAGGAATGCCAATTACACAGACACAAGCCTTCACCATCTCATCCCGCAATGGAGCTGCCACCACTGCAGTCACGCCCTCCCTATTCATATCTCAGCTCAAACACGCGCTTGTGGACGACAGCACATCGATATCGCCAGAGCCTCTTATTCGACACCCAAGCTCTGATCAAAGGATTGGGCGGTTTCACACAAAGCTCGTGCGGCCTTTTCGATCTCTGGAGGCGAGGAGGCCATTGAGTTACTTCGGAGCTGCAGAAGTTGTGCACAACCGCTGGTAGAGGGTTTTGGTAGGTCGTCTGGGTTGCTGTGTGAAATCCCGTTTCCAAGTGGATGATCGATCAAGACTTTTGTGGCAGCGAGCCATTGTTCGAGTTCGTCGGGTATAGGCTTCGTTCCGGTCTCGGTGTAATTGTTCATTGACTTGGCTTTCTTGCTTTGCTTGCCAGGAGATCCAGAAGTTGTCGATGGCAATTGTACTGCTGACAGTAAATCGCTTCGATTGAGATTGAGAAACGAATGTTTAGACGGCAGAGCTGCGAGGTGAGCTGGGGTTTGGAGAAGATGGTGGTGGGAGAGTTTGCTGGAATAGAAGCCCATCGCCGTCTACTCGTCCCTTCATGTATACCTTCTTTCTTCTCCTCAAGGTCCATGAACCTGCCGAGACAGATTGGTAGTGAGACAAGTCTTGCTTCTCGAACATCCTGTATCCCGAAACATCCGACATCTCGAACATTTCATCTCTGAGAAAGAATCCAGTGCCACGCACAGTATCAGCTAAGATCAGTTTCGTACGTGAAATAAAATGTCTTGGAACACCATAAAACCATCCAAGGACGCCTTGAAGTGCTGCCATAGGTAGTCATGATGCATTTCCATGGTCGTGCCTATAGTATCAGGCTAATTCGCTAAAATAACACAAGTCATCCAAACGCTGCACCACTCAGAGACAAGGCCAGATCAGGGGCACACCCAGAGTCTCCCTGCTACCCGTAGCAAGAGATCTGTGTGCCCTCCAGATCATGTCCTGCTCAAAACCATACAACTTTTCCCAATCCTCACAAAATCAAGTCTTCTTCTTCGGCCCCAGCATAGGCGCACCGATATCACTACCCGTCAACCGCACATTAGCCGCCTTCTGCAGCTTAAGCACCTTGTCCATGCCCGGGAACTCGGCGCCTGTCCGCTCGAGCGAGGCGACATCCTTGACATCCACGTTGGCCTTGGACGCAAGGTCCTTCTGCGTCATCGTGTTGCCCTTCTGGTTCTTCATGTTGTTGCGGGCCTGCATGAGGGCCTTGGCGACTTCCTCGGGGACCTTCTTGGTCGCGACGGGCCCGTCGGCGCGATCGACCTTGGTGAGGCGCTGGCCTTCGGGGTTGCCGGTTGCCTGTTGTTGTGGTCTGTCAGTCTTCTGGTCGCTGTGGTCGCTGGTATGGGTCTCTGATAGCCTTGGAGGTCTGAGAATTAAAGGGTGACTTACGTTTGCAGTGGCGTACTTCTTCTCCGTCCCCGTCACAGCACCACTTCTCTGGGCAGCATTGAGTGCGCTCTTGCCCTTGATGGTCGTCTCGCGCTCGGCAGTACCTGGTCCGCGGACCTTGCTGCCGATCTTGGTGACACTGTTCCAGTCGTCGCTCATCTTGGGTGGTAGTACGTGGGGTGGTGGTTGATGGGGCAAGGGGAATGCTGTGTTCGCTTGTGTCTGTGAAGACTGTGGATGAATGATCTAGTCGGTATGCGTTGAAGGGTAGAGTGATTGATGTTACTCTGAGAACAAAAGGTTTGCTGTTCGCGATGCGGGCAAAGAGTGCTTGCCTGAAACGATCACCGAAAGGTGGCGATGTCATAGTCTTGGCGGGGCTGTCGCTGAGGTGTGACTAATAATTTGCCCCACGTTTCGATTGCCTTCTATGGAAGCTTGGCACGTGAATGGAGGCGGGTTTGCATTCACTGCTTGCCGCCATTGCGTGGTCTACAAAATCAAGAGTATAACGGATCTCATGCTTGTGATGAGGACAATTCAGCTGTTAATTCCACAGAGACAAACACGGCCGTCTCCTCATGAGTTTGGTGATTGGCATAGTATTTGATTGCATTAGCTATCGCTGCAGGTGTCTCCTCGCCACAAACTTGAGTATCTATTTAGCCGGCTCCTCAGCAACATAGTGCAGGTAAGCCCGAGCAGCTTCGTTCCCTCAATGTAATTCCTGCGGTCAAGCTTCTCATTGATTGAGTGCGCCGCATCAGTGCTTGAGCCCATCGGCAGCAAGAGGACATTCTTGCCCGTAGCCTGCTCGAAAGTGAGCGTGACAGGGATCGAACCTCCTCCCTCGTCAGATCCGGCTTCGTATGCCACACGTTCTCCACCGCCTTCGCCGCCGCGGTGAAGTTCCAGTGGTCGGGGCTTGCCACCCACCACTTTCCGCTGTGCTGCAGGTAGCACTTCATGGTGTTCTTTGAGCCGAGCTTGTTGAACTGGTCCTGCACGTATTTGTATACCAGCTTGTCCACATCATCCGGCTCCATGTTGGGGACCGTCCTGATCGAGAACTTTCCTACTACCTTAGCCGGAATGACAGTCTTTGCGCCAGGTGCACTGAAAGCACCCTCGACACCGTGGATCGAGAGCGAAGGGTATCTCCATCGACCCATGAGCGTGGATTCCTTGTCTGAGAAGATGCCCGTCTGGCTACCAATCGATTCATAGAGGTTGTCCATAGTAAACGCAATGTCCTTGTACAGCGACTTCTCCTCATCAGTCAAAGGCGCAACAAGGTCGTAAAGGCCTGGGATCTGAATCTTGCCGTTCGTGTCGACCAAGCTGCCCATGACACGGACGAGGTCAGTCATAGGCTCTTGCGCAGTACCGCCGTACACACCACTGTGAAGGTCCTGGCCTGACCCGGAGATCTCGATCGAGTAGTAGCTGCAGCCGCGAAGGCCGTACGTCAGACAGGGCTTCTCCGTTCCGAGCCAGTAGTTGTCGCTAATACAGCAGGCGTCTGCGTCGGCGAAGAACTTGCCCGGCTTGCACTCGGCCATGATGAAGTCATCAAGACCCTCGGAGCCATACTCCTCCATTCCCTCAAAGCACATGAGCAGGTTGACGGGGAACTCCACCCCGGCCTTCTGGTGGGCCTCGATCACGTTCACCCAGCCCAACACTGGACCCTTGTCATCCGTGCTTCCTCGTCCGTACATCCTGCCCTTAGAATCTTCAGTCAACTTGAACGGCTCAGTGTTCCAGCCATCGGACAGTTCCGCGGGCTGCACGTCGTAGTGTCCGTAGACCAGGATAGTCTTCTTGCTCTCGTCCTTCTTCGCCGGGTACCTCCCCACAATCGCCGGTGGAAGCTCGAGGTGCTCTTTGCCCGGCTGCTTGCCCAACGGTCTCGCCTCCATGTGCGCACCGAGGCCTTCAAGCTGTGACTTGAGGAACATGCCCATCTTGACTACATCCTGCCGGCGCTCCTCATCGGCCGAGAATGGAGGGGATGGCGACGGCCTGGCGGAGACGGTCGACGAAGGAGTCCGCGGAGGAATCCACGGTCTTGAAGTAGGAGTCGAGATTGGGTGCCATGCTGGGCGAGGCGTGTGTGCGATAGATATACGGCCAGGCAGCTTTCGTCTGGTGGGTGTGAGCGCCTTCCCTTGGGTAGTAGTGGGCGAACAGGGACTTACTGAGCTCAAGCGGACGAGGTTGAGAATTGATACGAGACAGTGGAGGGGCGGAGGAGATTTGCGGCCGTAGCAAGGAAAGCACAGGGCGAAGGAATCGGGACATGCGAGCAGAGCTAAGTGGGCAGCAGCAAAAGCGCCTGCCCGAAACGGAACAATGTTTGGAGGGGCATTACGGGGTTGGATTGCAGATAAGCCGTTTACGGTCGGTGCCGAGGTAAATCATGACTAGCGCGTCTTGAATTACTGGCAGCCACCCCCTTCGCCATTGGCTTACCCCAGTAATGTTCGAGGGCGATATACTTGCTCCTCACGCCTCTATCGGATACAAAGAGGATTGCGGCTGATAGGAAGATGCGGTGATGGACTTCTCATGCCGCTCATAAACCCTTTTTTTCGCCTGCCAGGCCGCTGGAGACGCCGCCGGACACGTCGAACACGTATGGCGGTGCAACTATTGACTCTTTGTCTCATATTTCTGGTCCTTGTGATTCCGTACTGGATTTACAAGCCGCCAAGATTCCTGATCAGCTACTTCCAAGGACGTTTTCCCGAAGTTCTGTTTCATGTCAACACCTCCAGGAAGGTTGTTGCCCTGACCATCGACGACGCGCCTTCTCCGTTCACCGGACAGCTCCTGGAGGTGCTGAAGGCCAATGATGCGCACGCGACATTCTTCGTGATCGGAGGACAGGTGGCCGGGAGGGAGAATGTAATGGACGACATTGTGCGGCAAGGCAGCGAGCTGGAAACCATGCGATGCACGACGAGCCTAGCCTCAATCTACCCAGCGACGACCTCAGTGACCAAATCCAGGACGTTGATGGTATGATCAAGACGGCATACAGCACGGCCGGCGCCGCTCGACAAGGTCGATTCTTCCGACCTGGATCCGGCATATTCAGCCAGCGCATCCTGGACGTGGCCGGGAAATTGGGGTACAAAACCATCCTAGGCTCGATCTACCCCCACGATCCCTTCATCAGCTCTTGGAGACTTAACGCTTGGCACATCCTCAGTATGCTACGTCCGGGCGCTGTCATCATCTGCCATGATCGCAGGAGCTGGACAGTACCCATGCTGCAGAAACTTCTACCTGAGATGAAGCGGAGAGGGTACGAAGTCGTCACTGTATCGCAGCTATTGCAAGATGCAAACAGAACCTGAGCGGATCAAATTACCACCGGAGCAATTGACAGCCCTCCGGTGCTATGCAGTGCTATTTGCGATTGCATCGTCGACCCTAATCTCCTGGCCGGAGATATTTTCGGTCTCTTCTGAGCATGAGACCAACGCAGCACACCATTCGCAGTCCTCAACAGGATTGCGCAAATTCTCGCACCTTAACGTGCGAAGAAATCCGCCATTGTGGTCTCTTTTAGCCGGCGTTGGCCTAATATTGATGCCTGTTGGGATACTGGCTTAGCTGTCAAATTCTAGAACGACCTTGTCAAAGCAGAGACTGTCAGTGCTGTTGATTGGATCTCGGCTCGGACGGCTTGACGGACGCTTTGTGCTTGAAGGAGGAAGGATGACGGGTGAAGCGGGGTTTCCTTCCGTCGCAGGATGATATTGTGCTCGGTACCGAAAATCTAGCGCTACTGCTTATAGAAGTCGAAGTGCCACAGCAACCAAGACAACTTTCTCTACAATTGGCAACTTCGCTGCTTCTCGGCGCAACAAAAATAAACGCCTTCTCAGGATCCAGCCACGATCGAAATCCGGGCATCTGCTCACCATGGCGATTACTTTGAACGCCACAATAGGCCACAGCCTGACCTTCTTCGCCCTCAACCTCGCTTCTTGGTTGCTCCGATTCGACTACGATCATCCTGAGGGACAGTTCCTTAGCTTCATCATGATTGTCTTACCTTGCTTCATCATCGGACTGTTCATATACTTCGACTCATTAGAAAACCCGGCGCAGCGAAGACGATCCGCTGCGCTTGGCATCATGGGCCTCAATGCTGGACTCGTCTACCAATGGCACTTCTTGGAACCGGACGGGCTACCGCAGCTGTTCTTGCGAATTGCGTATCCGGGTTACTACGGTATAGTGATTGCTGGTATTGGCATAATGTGCGGCATTGGTGCAGATGAAAAGGAAGAAGGACGAGGGCCAAGTGGAAGTGACGTACGGGTTGAAAGGCCTGATGGACATGAGAAGTGAGTAGCACAACTGTTGCGTGGAACAGTTTGAGAGGCTATGCTGTGATGGACCGATATAGATGGACTCCAAGTGAACCTGTTTTTGCCCACAGACGGTCAGATTACGTACTTATTGTCTCTTTAGCGAGCTGTCAATTGTTGCGACTCGCGGTTTCTTGGATTGGTAGTGACCAAAATATCAGCATAAACGGCAAAGCGGGGATAACAAGGGATAGTGTTCATCCTGGATGATATTGTGCCCTCGGTGCCGAAATTCTTGCGCGAAGGAATCGCATTAACCTGGTGGCGCAGCACCTGCAGCTATGTAGCATCATTTCAAATACCTACCGATACCTCCTCTGCATAAAAGCAAATGAGACCCTTTGAGCCAAACCGCGTCTACTGACAGCAATCTCCACTCCTGAACTTCTTTTCGCCCAATATTAGCGAAAGCCACAATCATCGCTCGCCATGCTTCCACTGGGCGCCTCGATGGGCCACGGCCTTGTCCTCTTCGCCATTCAGCTCTATACTTGGTTTCTGCGCATGCAATTTCAAACACAAGAAAGCAAGTCTCTCGCCCCGCTCCTCTTTGGGCTGGTTATCTTGCCATGTCTTCTCGCTGGACTGATTTTCTTCTTCAACGCTCTGCCTTGCTCCAGACAAAGACAGTCGTCGGCGATATGGGCAATCTTTAGCATGAATTTCGCACTTATCTTCCAGATGCATTTCCTGGAGCCGGAAGGCTGGCCAGAGCTGATCATGTGGACTGCGTGGGCGGGATATGCGGGCATGCTTTTTGGTGGCACTTGGGCAGTCCGGGAAGACGGTGGGCAGGCACACGAGAACGCTCAAGTGGCAAACGTTCAAGAGCTTGAGAAATCAGGAGATGCGGAGCAGCTGGAATGAATACTCTCTCCAAAGGACGCATTCAGTTTTGAGACAATTGGTTACCGTCATCTACCTCTTTTCGCCTTCCTCTGCCCTCATTGGAACACATCTGCTATCAGGCCGATCGACCTCAACGTCCCAAAGCCATCTCGTTGGCAGTTTGGCCTTTGCAAGGTACACATGGAGGATTTGGCTAGGTTTGGAATAGGGCATGAGGCTTCACCTCTATGGAATTCAGCTTTGTTTCAAAAGCAGCTGTATTGATATATGAAGGCAAAGGAGCCACTGTGAAGTAGAGGCAAATGATAAAGTAAAGCACATCCAGGCTGACGCTGGTTGTCTTCACGGTTGTTCAGATGTACTAAAAACTTGGCTACATGAGCTTGTGCAGATGCTTTGCTGTGTTTCTTGGCCGGGAAGTAAGCATTGAGCTGGATGGCGTCTCATGAACTTTCGCCGACAGTTTCAAATCAATTTTCATCTTAGTGAAGCTATTCTGGTTGCATGTTGCATCGCCGTATATGGGAATTTTGCTATGTCCTTTACAGTTCATGTTCTTTACGGTGCTGACGTTCATGCCGCTGGTGCCGGATCATGGTGGAGGTGGGTCCGGGGATATGGCCGGAATGCCAAGCGGGCAGGGGACCGTAGCGGGCTGTCAAACCTCACTTCACCTCCATCTCTAAATCCCACCACCAACTCATGCATCGTCGCATGCGCATCACCATATGTCAAGGCCATGTTTCCAAAATTCAGATGCCCTGTCGAAGCTATGTCTGATAAGAAATCCCGAGGAATCTACCCGCAACCTTCTCCAGGACCGAACAATCGCTCTGCAAAGTGAGACATGGCATCTCGCTACAGGCTATCGAAAGAAAGAATACATACTCGTGCGGGAGATAAACAAGGCCTTTGATCACGTGGAAACATAAGGCGGGTGTACGTGGTTTCAGTACCATACTGGGCTTGTCCAGACATGCTATGAAGCCTGCATCATTGCCGTACCTGGAGCTTGCGCGCTCAGAAAGAACGCATGCACACCGCTCAGAAGTGCCAGTGGCACATATATGGCGTTTGTGCTGGATGCGCTGGACGTGCTGCATGCGCTGAACGTGCTGGTTGTGCTGTGCGGCAGTAATGATGTCGCTTGCGCTCCGAAATGGTTCGCGGCACGTCTATGCGCAAGGCGACCGGCGCAAGCCACACCCCCCAAAGGACAGCGCAATAGCACAAAGCCTTGTTCGAATGGGTATCGCATCATGTACGTGGATTTGGTTATGCTTTGCGATGCGCACGTCTCCATCTATCATCATGAATGCCTCCAGAGCTTCATTCACACAACCAGCGACACTTCCTTTGTCCGCAGCAAACACAATGAAAATTCTGCGCGGAGCTAAGTCAGCTCCGCCGCGCTCGGGAGAACTGCGGCCGTCGATTGCTCACTATTTAAGTCGCGTTCAAACCACTCCAGTCCCGGACAAGGCGCAACGCGCACGAACACGAACGACACACGCACACGGGTACACACGCGCTTGGAGTCAGTTGGTCTAGTGGTAACTGTCAAACCCCCCACCCCCACTTTCAACGAACTGGTTAACTACATCACAGAAGACGGTTGCTGGGAGCTTGCTCCCCTCTTGATTCGGACGGGGGATCCTTGAGATCCCGCTGAATGGTCAATTGCAACGCAACAAACTTACCACCTCGCTCGTGACATCCTCGTACCGTTTCGTGACACTTTCGTTGTAGGAAACCATCCCACCAGGTGGAGGTGATGCGAGTCATTCAATACTCTACCGTCTCCTCACATCCAGGGTAGATACCCATTTTTTTTTCTTTTTCCAAGCTCTTCATCCTTTCCTCTGCTATAACCTTTCTTGTCACTAAACGTGGATCAATTCAATCATTTTAAAGGTTGGTAAAGTACCATGTTGGGCATGATCTCTTCACGCAAAGGAAACTTGGTACCACTGACATGCGCAATTGTTGAAAGACCTGGACGTACTGTTTCGCATTGGGAGTTCCAACATCTTGCCTACTGGATTTTCGAACTCATTCGATGATGCCTGCGAACCTTTGACAAGCACTGCCGTGCGCTATCCTACGAAATCCCGCCATCTTCGAAACGGATCTGGATAGAATCCCAATGGGGTTATCTCTGGCCAATTATCAACAACGCGCGCCCTATATTGCCTTTCGCAAGCACTAGGCACACAGCTGAGGAGCTTTTCATATGGCTTCTGATCGGTATGTCGCTCACTACCGCATATAGAAGCTGTAGTTCAGTTCAACCGCCCCTCGAAGAAGAAGGCACCGCGGCGCTGCGACGGCGATTTTCGACAGCTCGTCTTTTCTGCTCAGAGCGCAAGTCTCACCCCGCTTACTTGTCTTTATTCGGGCCTTTGATTGCCACTTGAGCGTACGCCAGCGCGTAAAGCGCAGTGACCGGTGTCCCCTATCCATGGAGGTGTTTGGTGTGTTACAGCCGCCAAGGGGTATTTTGGTCATTTGGCGGACAAGCATCTGCCTTGAGCGGGATCGAACTCACGGCTTCTAGATGTGGCGCAACTCACGCATGTGATTGCAGTGCCTGAGGCTAAGTAATGTCATTCACATGTTAGAATTTGGCCACTTGCCAAGGCCCACTTTTGTTTCGAAGCTTACCTCTTACACTTCACTCCAACTTGCAGTCCCTTCACACATTTCACACACTTTACACACTTTTCATCAAGCATCCTTTGTCTTCTCTCCAGCCCACCATACTCGAGCACAGCACCATGGAGAACCTCACAGCAGCAGAGAAGAAGCAGCTGAAGCGTCGCAATCAGGCGCTCGCCAGGAAGGATGAGGAGGATGTGGTCATGGAAGAAGCCTACTCACGCCAGGACAGCCAGCAGGCCGCCGAAGATCGCGCACAAGCGATCTTCAACAAGGCGGAGAAGCTGCAGGTGCCAGCCGACGCGCGCCTCACTTCAATCGTCGAGCAGCGCGACGCCAACGGGCTGCTGACGTACCTCCTGAGCGGCATGGCGCGCGTCGACAAGAACCACGACGCCGACGTCAACCGCGTCATCTGGTACAACGAGCTGGACAAGCAGCACACGTTCAACTACGACCACCAGCGCTGCAAGGCGGCCTCGTCCGTCATCGGCTACTCCATCGCGCAGCAGGACGAGGGCCTGCTGACCCCGCTGCTGAAGAAGTACTACCTGGCGGTGCACGAGCAGCGCGAGCGCGGCCCCGCCGATTTCACCTGGCGCGAGGCCTTCATCCGCGAGTGGCAGGGCACGCAGGAGGACATCTACGTCTTCACCAAGGGCGAGATGGAGAAGTACAAGGGGGTGAAGCGCGCGCGGCTCCAGCAGGCTCAGCAGCAGGGGCTTTTCGATCTCCGTCGCGAGGTGGCGGGGATGTGGGCGGGGAGGACGTCAGCAGCAGCGATGAGGAGGAGCGTTCGGTCGGGAGATCTCAGACTGCCCAGGGGGACCAAGATGGGCGATCTCATCGACGAGCTCGAGGGTCTCAGCAGCACGGACTCCTCCAAGCTGCCGGATCACTACTTCCAGCTGCTGGAGGTTGTGAAGAATCCGGACCTCTCTCCTGAGGACAGGGAGGGGGTGAAGGATGGGTATTGCGCTCTGGTATTCTTTCGACGCAGCAGCAGCTGGCGGAGTACAAGGCTTCGGTGGCCGCTACAGGAGGTCAGGAGGACCAGGCGGTGATTGATAGGATCGTGATCCCGCTCATGCTGCGATTGAGCAGTTGGTGCTCGAGCAGGGGATGCAGGGGCTGATGAAGTGGGCCTCTTAAGTGAGAAAAGGGGTGAAAATGTCTTGCACACAGACACAGACACAGACACAGACACAGAACGAAGGGCGAAACCAAAGACCAATTGGACAAGTAACCCTTTCATCAAATAGATCATGAAATTAACGACCTTATTCTCTTACCCTTCTTACCCTCTCCAAGAAACACACACCATAGTGCGCCACTGTATCTCCTGCCTTCCAGAAAAAAGCAGAAGAAACAGGAAATAAAAAGATCTAACTTGTGACCTATAATAAATATTCAAAATCATAAGCCATCGCGTCCCAGAAAAATTTGAAGCTTTCCCCCCGAACACCTAGCTCGCTTGAACGCTTATCAATCACAAAAGCAAAAACTTTCAGAAAGGAAAAAAATCTCTTTGAAACAGTAGAACACCCGTCACTATTCAGTCCGGACTCTCTTCGCTTCAGCATCGCCTTCATCCTCCGCTTGTCGCTTCGTTCCCTGTTCAGCATTGACCGCGGGGGGTTGTTGGGCCGAGGGAGCCGGCGCAGTTTCTTTGGGCTGCTCAGGGTTGACAGGTGTGCCATTCGAGGATGCACTTGAGTTCTGTGCACGGGCAGAGTCCGGAGTGGAATTGTTAGGCTCCTTGTCAGCAGGAGCAGTGACTTGCGGTGTCGCTGCTTGTTCAGTCGAAGGCTCACTGGGCCGACTTTGAGGTGCGGAAGCACTGGGCTGCGCTGGAACAGGTCCTCCCGCCGGCGGCACGTTCTGCTGTGTAGACTTGAATCGGGGTACCAGTAGGCTGCAGCGGGGGCTGCGCAGACGACCCTTGTGGTCGGGGCGCAGGCGTGACGCTCGACGGCTGCGATTGTCCCGCCACAGTATGGCTTTGAGGTGGAGTTGGCGCGCTGCTCTGCCCCGATGGTGTTGTCGTGCCCTGCTGCTGGCCTTGGGTAGCAGTTGGCTGTTGGGCTGCCTGTGGAGCAGGGTGACTTGGAGCAGGCTGACCCTGAGCGGGTTGAATCGGAGCAGCTGGGCCCTGAGCAGGCCGAGTCGGAGCAGACGGTCCCTGAGCTGGCTGACTTGGAGCAACTTGACCCTGAACAGCTTGACCCTGAACAGCTTGACCCGGAGCAGTTTGACCGTGAACAGGCTGATTTGGAGTAGCTTGACCTTGAGCGGGTTGACTTGGACCAGGCTGTCCCTGAACAGGCTGACGTGGACCAGGCTGTGCTGCAGCAGGTTGACCAGGAGCAGACGGTCTTTGAGCTGGTTGACTTGGAGCAGCTTGACCTTGAGCAGGTTGTGATGGAGCGGGCTGTCCCTGGGCAGGCTGGGTGGAAGCAGGCTGGGCCTGAATAGGCCGAGTCGGAGCAGTTTGGCTCTGGGCAGGTCGACCCGCAGTAGACTGATTCGCAGCAGGCTGCGCTTGTTGCCCAGATGGGTTTCCAGCAGGCTGACCGGAAGTCGTCTGACCCGAAGCAGATTGCCCCTGTTGAACCCCGAAGATGCCACTGCAGGTGCCTGATTAGCTGGCTGACTTGAGGGCGGGGCCGAAGTATTCGTCGTGCCTGTGACATTGGCAGCAGTAGTAGCAGGGGACTGAACGTTCTGTGCCTGACTTGGCGGCCGAGACACAGGAGCTTGTCGCGCTTGGCTGGTAGCATTGCCTGGGCTGGTGTGCGAAGATACTGGCTGCGTCGTTTGACCAGCCGCTGGACCAGAAGGGGTCGGATGTCTGCCCTGTGGGTTGCCCACTCTGCTGCCCTTGGTTAGGAGGCTGGACTGGGCGAGCGACGGTCTGAGGCTGAGGCTGCGGCGGCTGTGCTGGCTGCTGCGGTTGACGGACGTACTGGCCAGCTGTCGAGACTTGCGGTTGCGTTCCTGCTGCCTGCTGCTGTGGTTGAGGGGCTGGATTGCCAGCACCCGTCTGTTGAGTCTGCAGCTGGCCCTGAGGATGCTGTGGGGGCGATCTCTGGACTTGCGCAGGGCCCTGTGATGGCTGCGCCGAAGAAGGTTGAGGATAAGCGCCTGCGCTCTGCGGCAAGGTGGACTGCTGCGGTTGACCATACGCAGGATTTGCAGTCGCCGTTGAGCTTGACTGCTGAGCAGGCTGAGGCCTTGGAGGAGCGTTCTGCATCGAGTTGGTCGGAGTGTGTGACGCTTGCAGTCCTTGGCCTGTCGTCGGCTGAGCGGCTGGAGGTTGGTTTGACGCTTGAACAGTCGAAGGCTGCTGTACCTGGCCAGGCGCTGGCTGCTGGAAATTCTGTGGCTGCACCGAAGGCGCCGACTGCCCTGGCGCGGATTGCGTCTGTTGGTTTGGACCGGCTGTCGGCACAGGACCTGACTGATATTGCTGCGGTGGAGCAGAAGGAGGTTGAGATACTGTTGGCCATATGATTGCTGCTGTCCCATGTTCGCATTTGCAGGCGGAGCTTGAGGCGGAGCTGAAGGCGGCTGCTGTGGCGGTGCCTGTCCTTGACCAGTCCAAGCTTGGTTTTGGGCGGGACCGGTCTGTGCTCCAGCAGCAGGTGCTCCGCCCTTCGCGGCTTCGGGGCCAGGCGTTGGAGTGCCCTTTTGACTTCCACCACTACCTGGTGGGCCCTTCAAGTGCTGATACTTGTTAAATATCGCCTGAAGATGATCATACACCGGCTTCTCCTCGTCGCTCAGGCCCTTAGCTGCATCTTCACCAGTCCCGTGGAAGATGTTGGACATGTAATTGGTACACTTCTTGAAAAGCTCGTCGCGATGTTTGAATGCTTCCGTATCGGGCTGGAAGGCGGCAAGGTAGGAAGAGCGGTAAGCCATGATCTCGTCGACAATGCCCTGGAATTGAGGGGCAGGCTGAGCAGAAGGCTGACGTTGCTGTTGCTGCTGTTGAGGCGGCGGTTGAGAATTTGGCGTGCCGCTTTGTCCAAGCTGCTGAGGCGGCCGAGGCGTCTGCGACGGGGTGACGGCAGCACCAGGGCTTGTTGCCCTGGCTGCATTGGTTGTTGCGGCTGATTCGGGGCTGGATGCTGTCCAGGAGCATAAGGCGAGTAATAAGCGTTCGGTCCTCCAGGTTGCGGTGGTCCACTGAAATTTGGTGGAGGCGCCGGCTGTCCATTGACAGTTTGTTGCCCATAGGGAGCTCCTGCATAAGGAGCGCCATACGGCATCGGCGCATATTGCCCGTTCTGCATCGGCGGATAGGCAGGTCTCGGCGGCGGCGTGACTCGTCGCTTCTTCTCCTTTTCGAGAGGATAGTCCCAATTGATAGCCCAAAGCCTACCCTTACCGGATCTTCCATCCTCCTTGAAACGCTCATGCTGTAGTAGATTGTGTCGTACACTGCTTTGCCAACCAGACGTGCCGGTTTTATACTTGAAATAGGGGTACCGTTTACAAATCCGGTCGTACAGCTCCTGCAGGTCGGCCTTCCCAATCGGATGATCACGAAGCACCTCATCTAAAATGTGAACGTAGGTGATAGTTGGCTTCTTCATTTCTTCTTCGGTGTACTCATGTTCTGGTTTCATAGGAGAGGGCGACTTGACTAGCCTCTTTGGCTTCGGGCTGCTGGCCCTGCGGGTTGGATCCATTGGCGTGGCGCTCGTCTTTGGCAGCATACCTTCGAGGCTTGGAGCTCCTTCAGCAGAAGGTTGTAGAGGCATCGGAAGAGCATCCGCTTCGATACTCTGCATGATTGGTATTTCAGGTGGGGCCTCTCCCCTCGCGGCAGCCTTCGCAGCGGCTTCCTTGGCCTTCGTTTCAGCACGAACCATCGCCACCAACTCGTCCAGGCCAGGTGCCAGCTGCCCACGCTTTTCATATTCCTTCTGCTTGCGCTTAACAAGGGCTTGATCACGCTTAGAGATAAGACCATTCTTTGGCGGGCGCCCTGGACCTTTCCGCTTTTGAGGAAGCTCTTCTGGCGCTACGCCTTCGAATATGGAGCCCGGTTCGATAACTGGGGGTTGCGCAGGCGGAGACATTTGGGTCAAGCTCTGTAACTTGTGTAGCTCTTGTTCTTCGGGCTTGAGAGTATCATCGCCAATGGCGGGCATTTCGGCAGGCAGCTGGATAGGCTCAGCCACTGGCACTGCAGGGGTTTCTTGGGCAGGCTCGTTAGGCGCATTGTCAACTACTTCAGCGTTCTTCGCAGTCTCAGGAGACTTGTCTGTTTTCTCCGTCGTCTCCGTCTTCTCCGCTGCTACCTCCTTCTCCTTCTTTTGACTCTCCTGCTTTTTCGGTTTCGCAATTGTTTTGCCCGCCTTCTGCTGCTCCTTCTTGTCCTCTGCTGCCTTGTCTTGGTCTGGTTTCTTTTTCTTAAGACTAAGCTTGAGCTTGGGTTTGGGCTTCTTATGCATCTTCGCGAGCGGCATAGCCTCGTCATCATCGCTGTCCACGTCGATCATTGCCTTTGAGAGTCTTCTAATCGGGCTTGTGCCGAGTGGGCTTGTCTGTAGATCTCCAAAGTCCTCCTCGCCGTCGCTTGCGAATGTGCCTCGTGAAGGGCCAGGTGAGGTGCGGATGGCATCGGGTAGCTTGAAGTCTACAGCAAGCGTCTCAGCGATTACAATGTGATCATGACGACTAAGCTTCACGACCTCGTCCCGTCTGTGATATGAGTCGTTGATCATAGCCGAGGGGCCCATGACCAGTACTTCCCACGTCTCCTCCATAAAGTTATAACGGAACAGCAAATGCTCTTTGGATATCTTTTTGATGTCTTCAGCCCGCTGAGGATGTACCGGTACGAAGGCTTGTGAAGGCTGATCGGTGATAGCGCCCGCTTCGGCAGAGAATGGGTTCGGAGACACGAAACTCCCCATCAGGGAGGGGTGCAAGCTGGCTGGAGCGACGGAGGTCGACGACGAAGCTTTTGAATTCAAAATGCGCCGCTTCTTGCGTCGCGACCGACGATTCTCACCCTCATCATCCGAGTTCGGCGCGAAGGAGACAGCGCCTCCTTGCTCACTGAAGTTGCTCGGAAGTCCTTTGGCCGGACGCCCTTCCAGAGAGTGGCTGGATTTGGAAGATGGGTCCTGCTCGCCACCTTCGTCCGGCTGCGATGGCTGGCTCGGTTCAAGTCGGTATTCGTCCAGATCGTGTTGCGCTCTCCGTGCCCGCTTGAGCTCTCTGGCATAGCGCCTCCAGAAGTCCATATCACGTCCCAGCATAACTTCGAAGGTGGAGATAAAGTAGTCACCGTCGGGGAAGGTAAGCCGGGCGTAGGCTGCAATGCTCTTCGGAGGCGGCTCAGCCTCCTCCATGCTGTCTCCTTGCAACCACTGCCCATCGTCTGAAAGGTCTCCCGGGGCGACGTCGGCTAAGGGATCGAGAGGTGCGTCCCACTGCGGAAAGTTGCTCGCATCTTGGTCTTGCATCTGCATCCAATCCTCGTTGCCGTCTGTCGGAGGGAAGCCGTTGGTAGTGTTGGCGAGGATGTCTGCAGCTTTTGCCGCATCGGTGCTTGTGGGCGACGGCTGCCGGGTTTGCTGTTGATCTTCTGTGCTCTCACGGAGATTGCTCGGTTCAAAGTGATTGAATCGCGCAGTATGGACTGGAGTGTCAAGCGATGGGCCTTGAGGTTGTACGGTATCCAGATCCAGGAAAGGATCTTCGTCTGCGTCGTTCGTAGCGGAGGCATCCTTCATCATGTCGCCGCTGGCCCAGTCCACTTCAGCATCTGCACCGGGGCTCCCAGCAGTCAACCGCAACAACGGGTCGGGCGTCTGGTGTGATGAATCGGTTGGCAATGGCGCTGCTTGGGCGGCAAGCGCGCCAGCTCCGCTGCTTTCCATCTCTTGAGGTCGCGTGGGCGGACTGGCTTCATTGCTGGACTGCGAAGCTTGCGATTGCCGCGTGGTGAGCGAGAACCTGAACCGGCTGCGATGCGGTTCTGGGGTGAACAGAGACGGGCTGGGCCGGGGCCAACTTCGGAGAGGATCGACGGGGGCCTTGGAAGATGGACGGTCGCGGTCTCTTCTGGTCTGGTCTGGTCGCACACTGAAGGAGGGTCGAAGTGCAATCCAGCACGGGCAGAACAGAGCAGATGTGAGCAGTACAGATCAGAGCGAGACCAGGACAGGTCCGCAGGCGCAAAGACAGAGAGGCGGGCGTCAGAAGCGGAGCGGAGCTAGGCGCAAAACGTTAGCTCCCTACCTCCTAGCGCCTCTCAAGTCGGTGAAGAAGTGAAGAATGGAACGAACCTTTTTGCCTTCCAAGGTTGACGCCTCTCACTTTCCCCACCTGTTTGCGTAGATCCGGTCAGAACTTTTGGTTGAGTAAAATAAAACGTGCTATGTCCCTACCTAGGGAGGTGGTAATCAGCCACCACCTTCAACAGGCATTCATACACACATGCGTGTGAACATGATCGATTTCCACGGATTCTTTGTGTTTACTGGGACTAAATGCTTCCCGAGGTCAATGCGTTTGTTGTATCACAATTCCTACCCGATAGAGCCTTGCTCTTCATCATTCTCGTCCCGCGACTTTTCGCACCCATGAGTAGCTCAACGGCATCTTCACATGCCGACCAGATACCCTTGTCATCGTCAAGTAGGACGGCAGGATTGATAATCTCGTCGTCGACGGCGAACAATGTATTGCACGCGACCCTACATTGAAGCCGAATGCAGCGTCAATCGAATTGACTCACTTTAAATATCACGCATCCTTACCTTGCGCCCGATTTCCGCATTGATCGATTCTAGAAGAACTGGACGCAACGGGCTGCAGCGTTCATTCATCTTTCAACTGGAAGAAATAGACTAGCTATCGGAGCTAATAGCCACACATCCTGCCCGACCTTTCCAATTGAAAAGTCCACGACCAAGATACACACTCGACCCAGAAACACACTTGATCCAGAACCCACCCACAGAGAAACCACAGCCATGCCTCCCAAATCCAAGCAAGCAAAGAAAGGCGCCGCAGCAAACCCATCCGCCCCGGACACCGCAAAATCCAAACCGGAGACGCCCAACTGGCCACCCATGCAACCTCTCGTCCCCGCATCAGACCTCTACCTCACCAACCTCCTCCCGGACCAAATCATCACCATCCCGCACTTCTGGACAACCACTCTCTGCAAGACCTACGTCAGCTTCCTTGCCTCTTTAGCCCTAACCACGACGCCCGGAAAGCCCAAAAAGGGAGACGCAGTGCGGGTAAACGACCGTTTCCAGATTGACGATCCGCTCTTCGCTGAAAGACTTTGGAGCGGCACGGCACTCAAGGAGCTGGTTACTCATCCCGTCGTCGACGGAGAAACACTGGATGAACCTGCTACGCGGAAATTATGGGGTGGCGATGTATTAGGGCTGAACAGTAATATCCGGATTTATCGCTACAGCGCCGGACAATTTTTCGATCAGCACTGTAAGAGAACCTTTCCCCAGAAAACTTTCACCACTCTCACAGTCCCTGTCCTCCCACCGTTCCAGTTGCTGACGGTCGCGCAGATGACGACGCAAACAACATCTCTTTCCCGTCCTCAACCTCGCTTTCCCCCATCCCCGCCAGAACGACATGGACGCTTTTACTCTACCTCACCTCGCCAGCGACAGGATGCCAAGGAGGCGAGACGGTCTTCTACCCCGATCCGCCGAGCAGACGGGAAGCGGCTCCTGAGCCTGTCGTCGCGGAGCTCGAGGTGGGGATGGCGTTGTTGCATCGGCATGGGAAAGACTGTCTATTGCATGAAGGCAAGGAGGTCACGCAGGGGGAGAAGTGGGTGATTAGGAGTGATCTTTGCGTTAGGCGATGATGTGTCCGAGGAATTTGCAGGCGCGTTCTGTGATTTCTACACCGGCTCCCCAGCAGATGCCGGTAAAGGCGATGAGTGGCTTGATCACTGTGCATTTTCTCAGAGCTCAGCTCTTCTTCACACCCTTTACAAAGACAGGTATGAGTGAGCCAGTAGGCAGCTTGAAGGTTCGGTGCCCTGTCACACGCAGCAGACTTGCGATAGCGCCCGAATGCGCTGTGAAAGAGACAACAGTGCTATCGTCATTGTTGAAGACATCATCCAACAGCACTTTAGTCCTCACATCATGCTCATTCCACGTCTCGCGATGGTCAGCCCGCCACAACTCATCACCTTCCGCGAACCCAGGCTCGATAGACCAGTCTGGGAAGGCGTCGTGAATGTACCCGCGCGTACTCCTTCGATCGCACGTGTGCACGCCCATGACCTCGCGCAACATCTCCTTAATCGTAGGCGAGAACGGCTTGTCCTCAGGCAGCTTCAGCCCGGAAAAGGTAAGATTGGCAGTCTGCAGACACCTGTACAGCGGGCTCACATAGTAGCTACTGGGAGCTGGCATGCCAGCCCAACCGAGCTGTTGACCCCAGAAAGCATTCGCTTCCAGCGCTTGCTCCTTCCCAAGGTCCGTCAGGTGGGCGTCAGACCACGTGATGGTGCCGTTGCCGTCCAGCGCCGCCCAGTAATCATCCCAGGCTTTGGTCCCGTAAAGTCTTCCGCCACGTTGTGGAAGCCCTGTCCGTGTCGGCCGGCAATGATCAGTTTGTATTGCGTGCCAGGCGAGGCCTCGGCGTTCAGGTGGCGGAGATAAGTCTCAAAGCGCTGCCATTGGGTCGATTGCTTGCTTGGGTCATTCGGGAGCTGGCCGTCACTCTCATACGAGCGGTCTATGAGGCCGAAATTGTTCTTGCTGTAATCATATGACTCCGGGTCTGTGTTCGGGTCGTCCTGCTGGAAGAAGCCGGTTACGGACTGGTAGTCGTATGTCGCGGCAGGCGCGCTGCCCATTGTGGGACTTTTGTCAGACGGGACAGCCAATAGATACCAGAACGCGACAATACCGAGCAAGACTGCAGACACGTATACAAATGGTCTAGGCATGGTGCAGATCGGTTTACCATTCGAAACCGCGGAGGCAAGATCGCGAGGGACCGGAGTGATAGCGGGAGGGCGCTTGTGGCGTGTGCGTGCAGCGGCAGTCGGCTCGTACAGCGTGAGGGCCGGGCCCCATCAACCGTCCTTTCCCCGGTTCGTCGGACAGCTGCTTTGGCGAACAACTCACATTGAATGATAACGTGCCACGTCGACATCTTCAACCTCATCTCTGTCAGGTACGGCTGCCCGGCGCGATATCGACCATGACAACATGAGGGATATCATATCGCACTACCTTTCGGGCCGCCGCACGCGTTACACACACCATTGGTCCAAAATAGGCCACTCAACCTTTCCAGAAACGCAAGGCATGGGCCCCCACGGTCCTGTCACCTATCGGAACGGATATGCCATGAAGCTCCAGCTGCAATGGAACCCATCATGCTATTCTAGCTGCATCGGTCTTGCCTCACACCTCATCCCATCAATACCGCCTTGGGCCTCGCGTAAAGCGCCAAAACTGCTGCTTAACCCCTTTGGACATTGTGCTCTTTTTCCTCCAGCAAACGGGTTCGCCTGCCATGTCGTCCTACGTGGTCCCAATGGCTCTGCCGCCGCACGCTAAGTGGTTCACGCTCGTCATCTACAACGACCCGCATTGGTCTCTCTCTCCCTTCCTTGCCCCCCTCAGTATACTGCTACCACATTTGAGTATCGTGCACATCCGCACCCTGACAACGTGTCTCCAGAGGGTGTCAGCTTCGGGCTGCGGAGTTTCCCTCTTCTGCTCTTGAAACACTGGCACTAGATATTGCTCCGCTGTCACCCTCTTCGCCGCAACTTCTGTATCATCTCGCTGCTGTCCGACATGAGATTCTAGATCCTCATCCATTTGGTCACAAGACTTCCGTCCTTCCTTACATCATTTCCAACATTCTACCATATAATCATTGCTTTGATATTCTGACAAGACCCTTGATCCCCTTGTTTTGCATTGAGAAACATACTGTTCACGAAACACAATCATCATCATCATGTCCGCCGCTCATCTTGAAGAGCTCAAGAAGCGGTACAATTTCAAACACATCTCCGTGGCAACATGGAAGGATCCACGGAGTAGTGTCCTCCCGGCACGAGGAGGTCCCGCATCATCTACTATAACCCCCGAAGCTGCTGGTTCGCCCTATATGCCTACCTACAAGGTCAGCTATGCCCAACCGAAGGCACCGGAGCCTACAGACGACGAGGCCTCCAGCGAAGATGAGCCTTCAGAAAATGAAGCTGAGGAAGCTGAAGAAAAGGCTACAGCATCTGAAGTAGAGCGTATGTATGTCATGCCAGTGGAAATGTAGCCATTCGCTGATATCCCTCAAGCAGCGCCTGTCGACTCTCCTATGGTGACGGCTGAAGATGAGAAGCCCGTTGAAGCGGAGGAAACAGCACCGGACCCACCAGCTCCTCCTGCCGAACTTCTCTTGAAGAAGCCGAACAGGAGAACCCTTCGCAGGAAACTGAGAAAGCGGCCGAGGAGACCGCTGCTGAAACAGTAGCCAAGGAGTCTGAAAGTCTTCCCGAAGACGAGATCGTGGAGATCGTGGAGGAGCCGAAGCAAAGAAGGACAAGAAGAAAAGAAAGGTAGCAAGCGTGCGGCTGGGGAAGATGGTCCTGTAGAGGAGAAGTCTACCGCCTCCAGCTCCTTCACCACCTCCTCCTGAAGCTCCTGAAGCACTGAGAATGCGGCGACTGAGGCCCGGACGCTGTTGATCCTGGATCTACCGAGGAAGAAGCTGCTCCAATGGAGGTCCAGACTGCCGAGGAAGTATCGGATGGTGCCGACAAGCCAAGTGCAGATTCTTCGGCTGAGGTGCCTGAAGGCAACGAAGAATCAAGTCCCGACGACGTGGAAGCGAAAGAAGAGCCATGCCCAGCGGCGGAGCCGCAACCTGACGTCGAAGAGGAAAAGCCGCCACAGCTCGAAGAAAGTGCAGGACAACCGCCTGGTGAGGAAGTCGAGGATCCTACAGAGACACCTGGTGGAGGCGAAGGCGATGATACCGCCGCAGTGGATACTCCACCCACACCTGCAGATACCATAGAAGTCGAGCCTGTCGACAAGCATGTCAGCTTTACTCCGGACACGACTGATCCGAAACCGACATCTCGCAAGAAGAAGAGTTCCAAAAGCGTCAAGAGCAAATCCAAGAAACGCGTTGTTTCGCCTGTTGAAGAGTCGCCTGACGATATTGTTGCTATCGAGGACAATGGGCGACTGTGGATGTACCTCAACCAGTCGCCGCTGCACATCTCATGAACCAGGGGGTGATGATACCGGAAGCGCTGTTGTCGATGCAGCGAACGGTGAACAGGACAACACACCTTCTACGGATGAAGCATCAAAGCCTAGCGAGGGTGAGAGTTCAGCAGCTGACCCCGCGTCGTCTGTCGATGAAGAGAAGTCCCCGGATGAACCTAGACCAGATTCCGCCGAGCAGCAGACAGACGCAATAGTCGCCACCGAGACGGAAGAAACCTCCACCACCTGCGCAGGACCATGCATCCCAGAGTGAAGGCCAGACCGAAGGTGCTCCTCCCGAGGACTCGGAACCAAGCAGGAAGTCCAAGTCCAAGTCGAAGAAGGATAAGGGGAAGAAGAAATCCTCGAAGAGCAATTCAAAGGATCTTGCCACTTCCCTCGACAGTCCAGCAATCGACATACAACCGCCATCTCCTCCAGAGATGGATCCGAATCAGGACGCGATGGTAGCGCCACCGCCACCTCCTCCGCCTCCGGGTGTCGACGTTGCCGAACTAATCCTGCCTGCACCGGAGACCTCATCTCAGGATGATGAGACAAAGGATGAAGAAGCTGATGCTGGAGACGCTAAGCCTGGGGATGCAGAAGAACCTCCATCGTCGATCGATCAGCCGTCTTCTGAGGCTCAGGATGAGACAGTGCCGGAGCAGGCTGCAGAACTCTCCGCCGTGGACGACGCCGCGAAGGAAGATGTCGGCGATGTCTCGAATGAGGCGAAAAGCGAGCCAGGCCCTTCTGACGGAGTCAATGAAGCGGATGAGAAGGACGATAATGAAAAGACAGAGCCGGTAGAGATTGAAAGAGCAACTGAAGCAGCTTCCGAGACGAAGAAACAGATGATGCGCCATCCAACGAAGCCAATGAGACTGTAGCAGACGATGAAGGCTCCACGGAAGAGGAGAGCAAGGAGGCTGACGCCGCCTCAGCAGAACCCAACGGAGAGGGGGGGCGCATGAATCTGATCCGCAGAGTGACAAGGCAGCAGGAAATGAAGCCAGAAGAGTCTGCGTCCTCAACGGATAACGCTGGAGAGCCGGCGTCTGCCGAGAACGTTTCTGAAGAGCCGCTTCCTTGGAGAAAGCTGCTGAAGAGACCATCGAGACGGCTGAGCAGGCGGAGCAACCTGCCGAAGGGAAAGCTGAGGATAAGCCTGAAGATGCTGAAGCCGAAAGTTCCGCTGCATCCGGAGAAGAAGATGGCTCGGCAGGCATCAATGAAGCGGATGATGACGCTCAAGCTGAAACGCAAGCTGACGCTGGATCCGAGGAACAAAGTGAACCGGAGATGGAGGTCTCTGAGGTCAAAGCCGCGGAGGAAAGTGATCAGCCTGCAGCTACTGGCGATTCCAACTACGAAACTAAGGGTGACGGCGAATCTCCTGAAGCAGAGTCAGAGAAGGCCGAAGCGCCGCCGACTGCACGAGATCCAGAGGACGAAAAGCCCGATGTGGAAGAACCTGTGCAGGAAACTACTAACGACAATGCCGCACCAGACAAAGTGCCTGAAGGTCCTGTTCCAACTGATGCAGGAGATTCAAATGCAGCCGATGCGGCGCTTGAGCCAACCTCGCCTGTAGATGGAGACGACAGTCCTGGCAAGGAAGCTGAGCCCTCGACTGGGCACCGGAGAACCCGGAGCCTGTCACAGATGCTTCCGACCAGGCGCAGGAATCAACTGAGCCTGCTGCGTCTCCCGAGGCCGCAAAAGATGAACCTGCGGAATCCGTCGAAGATCAGGCGCAGAACGGTGAGCCCACTTCTGAGACAGCTTCACCCGCGGAGGAACCTCAGAACTCTCAGCAAACAAAGGATGACGACAGCCCTGGCGACAAGAAAAGTGAAGCGCAGCGGACGAGTCTTTGCCCACTGAAGAGCATGGAGCAAAGGAAGGCGACTCAGCAAACGAAATAGCTGAGAAAGACGCGGGCGATACAATTCCTGTGGAGAAAGATGATCCTTCTGAGGAGCAGCCATCAGAAGCACCGCAAGCTGACGACAGTCCTGCTCAAAAAGACGATGAGCAGCCTGGTGGGGAGGGCAAGGTGATGACATTGTTGCGAATGCTCCGGAGGAAAGTGACCTGCCGCTGCTCCCACCAAAGAGGTTGATGAAAACGATGCTGAAGCTCCATCACCCGATGCAGAAACGGTCCCGGCGGAGACTGCAGAATCCCCTGAGCAGGAGACAGCTCCAGCGACAGACAGCCAAAGTCTAGCTGTCGAAGAGGAAACGGCAACGAAAGAGCCCACTGTACCGGAAGCGCCCCCATCACCATCTTTGAGCAAGAGTAGCTCTCACAAACGTAGAGCCGATCATTGGGAGCGGGAGGCGAGGAAGCCTAGCAAATCTTCGAGCAAGCGGAGTGGGAATCGCGAATCCAAGACGACAGATCGCCACTCAAGATCGCGGAGAATCTCCACGTCAGCCGAAGAAGACGCGGAGCGGAAGCGTAGACGAGAGGCTCGGCGAGCTCGAGAAGCTGCCCGTATTGCCGAAGAGGAGCACCAACGCGCCTACGAAGAAGAATTGCGACGTATCAGACAGGAGGCAAGCAGAGCGGCACGCAAAGCCGCCGCAGAGGAGGCGGCGAAGATCGCGAAGGAGGAAGCAGAAGCCGTGGCTAGGAAGGAAGCAGAGGCACGGAGACGTAGACGTGCGGAACGAGAACGCGAAACCACATCTACTTCGAGGCCGAAGCGTGACAGGAGGGAGAGCGTCACCAAAGCACCGCTCTTCTTCCGAACGAGCACGGATCAGAATCGCAGATCAGGCGATCACCGCTCACACCGGAGTTCCCGTCGGGACGAAGCACGAACATCCTCGAAACGATCCACGTCTCCGAGGGAAGCTCCACCGCCGGAGAAGCCTGCTGTCGCGGAAGAGAAAGCTGGAGCAGTTGAGCAGGAGGTGAAAGAGGATATCCGGTATTCGAGCTCCCATGGGAGTAAGCCTCGACATAGGCATCATGACCGAACGGAGAGCGATAGGCCGAGGACGAGTCGTCGGGAGAGTGATCGGAGGAGTAGCAAGAGACCTGTGACGGATGAGAGACCGCGCTCGCTGTTTGGAAAGCTCCTGCGCAGCTTTGCTTGAGAGAGTTTGAACCCTATATTTCCTGCAGTACTCTTCTTGTGTATTATTATCAGTTGAGGTATTGAGTTACTGGCGCGCTTGGGTTTCTGATGATTGAATTCTTGGGGTGTAACAGGCATGACGAGTATGTATGATCTGGACGAGTTTCATTTTTGCGAAGCGCTGCATGGGCCTTTAAATATATGACTCCTTGATTGGAGAGGAATCTACCTGTAATTTATCTGTTGTCTAATCTATCTCCAAACCACCCATCTTCATTTCCCCTCATTGCAAGTCTCTCCAACACATCGAGAACATAATTCGCCAAGCCGCAATCCTGTGATACATGTGTTCTCTCGATCTGCGCTTTTGTCCACAGCAGCACAGAAGTTGCTTCGTGTGAGCTTACACTCTGATCCTCACGCCCCAAGATTTCCAAGATGGTTTTCTCCATACTCAGCATGGAGTGCTTAGTCCAATAAGGATCTGGTATCGAGATCGAGAGCCTTGGACGTCGACGACCGGAGGTGCAGGACACATAAGCGCGTGCCCATATGACAATCGCAGAGAGGAACAGAGCCCATTCCTGATAGAGAAGACCCAGTTCTGGGATACGTCCGGTGAATGGCTAGGATATTTCGGGCGTGGAATGGTGCTTGATCGATTGCAGTTGGCTCACCGTGACACGGCGAGCAGTAGCGGTTGCCCATCCGTCAGCTTCTGCTTGGGCCTTACTATAGTCGTGGTGAGAATTTAACTTCTCCCCAACGCACCAGCTCTCGCCGACAACCGATAGAAGACTTGGGACCGGCGTGTTTCTGCAAAGCATGTGCAGGTGGTACTTCAGCCGTGTTTGAGGAGAAGACTTCGAAGCTGAGACCAAAGATGGCTCGTTATTGGGCCCAGCTGCAAGGCATTCGAAAGTTCCCACGCCAATGCTCCTGTCCGAAATGCAAGCCATGGAAAACTCGAGTTTAAAAGCGTCAATTTCCGATTTAGCATCCGCAGGATGGCCCGAAAGAGCTTCTTGAGCGTGCGAGACCATATCAAAAGACGGCATGCTCGCCGCGCGGCCGCCGTACCCGGCGTCCAGCTGCGGCCTCGGAGAGGCATCCCATGGAGATGAAGTTTGAGGAAATGGCAGACTGTGGCCTGCGATGGTTGAAGAATTCGCCTGCGATCGCCCAAAGAAAGCGGAGTTGCTCTGGTCCAGGATAAAGCACATCGACAGGAGTCGCTGTTTACATGCAATATCAACAGCCCTGCCGTTTCCATGTTGCGAGTCAATCTCTGCCCTTTGATCATCAAGGTAAAGAGGACTTCTGTACTCCTCATCTGCTGAAGGGTGACGCAAAGCTTCGTGATCGTTTTCCAACAGGGTGTAGACCTCTAGGAAAGGCTGGAGAAAAATGTGCCGAGAGATTTCGAGCCTTGAAGATGGTGTAGACCTCTGTCAAGACTATAGCTTGCATGTCGCATATTCTAAAAGTGTGGGTGCCTTCGACACTTCGGCGCTTGAGAACTTTGACACATCGTTCGTGTATGGTGGAAGCGTTTTCAATGTCAGTCCGGCTCTGTAACATACAGGCGCCAAGCGCAAGCATGCTTGCCCGAAGGAGAGGTGTCGTACGATCCAGATCGAAAGTGGGTTTATGTACGATGGGATATTGAGGATGAATCCAGGTCCAGTACGCGGCAAGGTACCTCTGCTCATTTGTGAACGCCAGATCGTTGAAAGTTGTTTCTTCCCAAGGCTCCAGAGGAGCGGTTGTAGGGATGACCAGGTCACTGGACTCCCTGTCGTCTCGTTCGCTTGCGGTTATCATCCTTACCGAGCCATCTGCAATGACTTGACCGTGGTCCTCTATCGGAGGAGAATTCGGTCCGAGTGAATTGTAACAGCTGTCCCAGCTTGAGAAGCTGCTAAGATTCGCCATGTTTGCCGTCGAGTCAGGATCGTTCCACGGTGGTGGCACTAGGCTCGTAGAGGAGCTGGCGGAGATTGGTGACAGCGGCCCAGCAGAAGGGCGGTGTTTGTTGGTACCATAAGCCATGCAGGAATCGCGGCGATCCAGGGAGCAGTCGACATGGTCTGAACAATGTGCGTAGTAAGGCAAGCTGACAGTCGGGACGAAGCCATTTGGAGGCGATTCGTAAGCGCATGGAGAATGGTAAGTCGAAATTTGGGCAAATGAGCTGTCCAGCGACGCAAACTCAGGGCCGTTGCCATCAATGGAGATCGGTACATTGATTGAATTAAGCTCATTGAATGGGTGTTGACAAAATTTTCGGATATCGCTACGCTTTATCAGTCACCGCACCTTCACCAATCAATTGATTCACTCAGACAAGGTGCTTGGGATCCTAATGCCTAGTATATGTGACAGACATACAAGGAAAGAGGGCAAAGTGAGTTGCCAGTAGGTTTGGTTGGCAAAAATGCAAAAGTTCATACCTGGAAGCTGGAAGTGAGTGATTTTCAAGAGGTTCAAAACCATGCGCATAGTATTCAGTTGCATTGTTGTCATGCTTTTCTGCAGCAACAGAAGGATAAATGGCAGGAGGGCCATGAGCCGGGACACCTGCCGGCGCATCGGATGATGCCCCGCTGGCGACTGACTGCGGACGTGTCGGAGGGCCAATTGAATCGCTGCTAGAAGACCATTAGGGGATCTGAAAGGTTTGAAGCGGCACTCAAACTTACTGTCTAGTTTTATGTCGAGTCAGAAGGTCGTCCCGATGGAATGATCTTCCACATCCAGGAATATCGCACGGGAATGCGCCCGGCTTGTGGTTCTGTTGATGCCGTCTGGCCGACATGGTCAGTCTTTGAACGGATGGACAGGATAGTCTTCCATGCACCTACCTTAGATGTTCAGCGCGCGTGTATGTCTGTCAGAACATTGTTAGTCAGAGTTCAACCCATCTTATCCCATGTCGCTCGAAAGCTCGGGCCAATCACGAATGATTTCAGAGCATCAAATAAGTCCAAGAAACATTGAAAGTAAAAAGCAAGCGCACCTTGCCACATTCATCACAGGCATGCACACGCTGGCCTTTGGCAGCCTTGCTGACACGCCCCGTACGGGTGTACCTGACCGATCCTGCAGGTGAGGGTGATCGTTGCATTTCTCCCCTGCGGTCTCGAGAAGAGCCAGTTTCTCTGGATATTTCGTCTAGACGACAGATTTGCGGTTCCAGAGGTTTCGTTTGGACCCTCTCGTTGACATCCATCCGATGCTGAGAGCCGCTCCGGAAGTCGTCTCCGCTTGGGAGGCGGTAGGCCAGCCGATTGATGTTGCTTTGGAGAGTATTCGATTCCTGTTCAGGGGCATTGTCCGACCGCATATTGGGCAACCTTCGGCAAGTGATATAAACACTATGGCTTAAATCGGCACTAAAAGAGTGACCGGTGAAGGTGCAAGGCAACGCGGCCTAACAGCAGACCGAGGTCTCTGTTGGTAACTGTGTTGTAGCGGGACAATCATGCAAGTAGACAAGCAGGAATAGACCTTAATCAGACAGCAGCCAATCTCAAGCCAGAACGAGATTGTATACACCTGCAGCCGCGCTGGTCAGTCTTAGCAACCAGCTTCGGTGAACTCGGTGAAGGCGAGGCAAGTGTCAAGGAACGTAGCGACGGCAATGGCCAAGCTGATAAACGAAGAGATAAATGAAGAATACTTTTGCCTCGACTGCCACTCAAAACAGGAAACAAGATGGGAATTGAAGGGCGTAAAGCCGAGCACGGTCAAATCCTTCACTGGATATTGACGAGACCCAAAGCCAGTGGGACTGCTGACTTGGACATCGCTGCTAAACCTGCCACGCATGCGCAATTCCCAGGGCCCACGGCGATGTGCATCGTTGCCGGAAAAGACGTCGAGCTGAAAGTAAAGCCCAGCGCCAAACGTGTAGGTAGCGTGCGGAAGGATTTGGGTCGCATGAGGCTAAAACTTGTTTGGCATTAGGTCGACGCACTTGGTCCCAGCTTCTAATCTCGTTGGCGGCATCCTTCAGCCTCGAGCCTGTCGGCATGCAGACGTGAATAGGAACCCATTTATGAGCTGCAGGAGAATGCAAATAATAGCTTGGTGGCTGTGCGTTCATTGAACAGCGAACGCGAGCTACAGGAAGATTCACCAAGATGCTGAGTCTAGCTGCGATCTTAAAATGGACTACGTGATGGTCGCTTGCCTCTCCAAACTGCCAGTAACTTCTAAACAAGACTCAAGATCACCATTGCTGACTGTGCATGATTTGAACCCTTAGGATGCTTGCCCGAGACCCTCCCGTGTTTGTTTCATCCTACAACGCCGAACGGACGGCAATCCATCGTCTGTGCACGAACGCAGCTGGATCTTCGCTGACTCGCATTGCGATATCGCACACAGACCATTGTGAGAAGACTTGTTTGCTAACTGACTCACTAGCACCTATCTCTGCATCGATGTCGTAAGCGTGGAGCAATAGACGAAGGATGCGCCTTCAAGACAGCATGATGGCCCAGGCCCTTCCTGCGCCGGTTGGGGGATGTCATGCCGGCACATTATATTTTCCCGCTGCAAGGTAATCCGAATTTAGATACCCTCAGATTGCGGAGCCTGAGGAACTGGATCATCCGCACAGCCGGGTCGCTTATATTGGCAGAGGCCATGTCAACATCGTCTGAGGTTGTCTGCAAGCCCTTCGTGCGGGTGGAGATCTTGTTTCGGCATTCAACGGCCATGCGCCAACCAGTCTATTGCAATATGATTAGCCCAGCACGTTGATAAGTGCTCTGTAATCAACTTTTGACGTCGTCACATGAAGGCTTGCAAGTTTCAGTTGGTAAAATCCTGGGTCGGGCTTCGCGATCTACAACTGTTTGTTAGCAAAGCCGGCATGGTGTTCCGGCGCTCGCCTAAACATCATATGGTTGATACCAAGCGGTTGTTGGGACGTAGAATGGTTCATTGCTGTGCTGCATAAAGTGCGCGGTAGATATGATGATTGCCATGGTCAACAGTAAGGTGATCGGGCGTGCTTTTTGGCGCGACCATCATCAAATGTCCAAGTACCAAGGCAACTTCGCTCCGTTACACTCGGAATCTGCTGTCGGAGTGTTGCCGTCTCCATCTCTAAGTCGAGATGGACGAGGCTGCAGAGCCTACACTGTCGGTGCTTGAGGTTGAATTATCGGCGTCCTTCTTTCCTGGGACCACACGACAGCACCAACTACACCAAGAGCGGTTGATACCACTTTGCTCTCGCGACAGGAATTTGCCGTTCAAACGTTCGTCCTCATACTCCTTGACGATAGCACCGACATGAACCTCTTCTTCACCTTCCGTTTGACTCTCCCTCCAATGCCGACGATCTCTTGCGTCGTATAACTGCTCCCATGCATGTGACGGCTGTCGATCTCCGCATTAGCCATTTCGTTTTCGAGTTCATCTTCATCGCAGTCATGTTCGTGGAAGACTTCGCGTGCTGCTAGACATTCGCTATCGCGCCCACACTCAACGCCCTCATTGGCTTCTCCTAGCCCAGCGCCAAGACCACCGCAGACGCTGTAGCGTGCACGCCATGCCCATCCACGCATGTAAGTCGTATCTGCATTCCGCGATGTCTGTCCGCAGGGTTGACAGATCCAGACTTGATGATCGCATGTGCACGGAGAGCGCGAGTATACCTTCAGCTGTGCGTCTTCAGACCTGCCACTTCAATTAGCATTGTACGCATGGCTGCGGAGGCTCGCCTCATACCCATCGCATTCTGGAACAGCTGCGAGCTGCACCATCAATTTTTTGATTGGTGATTTGATGCAAGCCCGACAAAGCCTACGATGCCTCAACTTAAGGGCATTGGAGGGCGGTGGCTTGAGGATGCAGTTTCGACAGACTGGAATGCCGCATTTGCGACATTCCCCACCATATCTCTCGCACAAGATCCGACCTTGCCAGTACTCATCCGGCCGATACGGCCGTCCCGTCCGTAGGTCGTATATGAATCATGGCCAGACTGTCGTGCGTACCCTAGTGTGCAATTTCACCAACGTCTTCGTTGGTGCAACGGAGGGCTTGCTCGATGAGGAGTCTTCGATATTGCAGTATGTTGGCACGGATCTGCCGGCATGTCCGTGAAAGCTCGTGTAACGTGTTAAGGTCAATGTAGCTCGCAAGCTGTGAGATGATACTGCGCCGCGATTAGAATACTGTAATGAAAAAATTGCGCCCTCGTTTCCAAAGAGCAGCGAAGTCACATCTTGAGGGCTACCGTCGAGATTGAGCGACAATGGAGACACTTACGGATAGCATCCAAATGAGGCAGAACACTTGCCAACATTAGGGTTAGGCCTATGATCTTGCGCTGCTTCACCTCGTTTGCCACCTAGGTCAGCTTCAGCTTCGGCTTCTCCATCTTCTTCCTCGGTAAGATCGAGCAGTCGCGCCATCGGTCACCAGCGTGCCAGATAGTGGCCGCATTGAACCGTGTAGAGGAAAAGGTCGTTTGTGTATTGTGATATATGTTGACATGTGACAGGAACAACAGTAGTCAAATCAAGTCACCTCGTGGATGTGGCGCAATTGAAGAGGATATGCCGATGTTTTGCCGGGCGATACTTCCATCCGGGTCACACCACTTCCTGTCGCCGCTTTCGGAGGATGTTCACCAAAATCATCTATTGAACTGGAAGGTCCTCTGCGCTGCAACTAGCAATAATGGATTCAGAAGGAAAAGCTCCCAAAAACTGCTACTCGCGCCTCATAGGCACGTCCAATCTTTCGGGCTGAAGGCTCCAGGGCTTCGACGCAACGGCTTCATTAAGTCACTTCGATTGAATTAGACTATGACGCTCTTTGTGACATTGCTTAACGACTTTATCGCATTCTCGCTATCTATACCAACAGGTCATGGTTTCCAAGCCAAGCTTTCCATGCAGATGCTGTCGGTCTCCTTTGCCGGTCCTTCTGCAAAGCAAGTCGGCAACAATCGACAAAATCTTGTGCAGCCGACATTCGCTTCTGGACCGACGGAGATACTCGCGCAAAGCTAAGTGGATCTCCCGTCTTGATCGCTTCACGTAGCATGAAGAGATTGCCGCTGCAAGCAGCAGTATATGGTGAGTCTCCTACGAGTAAGCTCAACAGGCTGATCCCCAAACTCCAAACATCGCTCGCAAATGTAGGGGTATTCAAATCCTTCTGTAACCTGAGCTGCTCGGGTGCCATAAAGTCCCATGTGCCTCCAGAATTTCCGTTGAGTCGTCGGAATCCAAGCGGAACGCAGCAGAAAAGTCAATAAATCGTGCTCTAACAACCGGCTTTGGGAGACTGATATGATCAGAGATGTCCAGAAGGATGTTGGCAGGTTTGATATCGGCATGCACCACACCAGCGTCATGCAAAAATTCTAGGCCGCTGACAAGATCGCTTGCAAGGCCCTGGGAAAAGATTCACTAGTTCGAGATGTCGTGACACCTCAGTCATCTGCTTGAGACGATTGTTCAGGCCTTCGAATGAGCCTCCAATCACTGCTTCGAATACAAGCGCAGAGTTGCGTAAGTCAAGGCCATGAAATGTGACGACATATTGGCTGGCGTCGTCGATCCGCATCAGATGAGTTAATACTTTGGTCTCTTGTTTGAAGACCTCTGTAGCATCCGGGCGCGCCGCTGTCTTCACCGCGAACAAGCTGGAGGCAGTAGTACTGGAGGTCCATTTAGGCGGAGACGAAGGAGGTGTAGGCAAAGCAGGCCGCCTTCGCTCAGGGTGCTTCGCATCCGCGAGCCAGACTTTGCTCCAGAGGCCTTGCCCGATGCAACGGGCTCGCGCAAGCTCGTAGTCTATCTTGGAGAAGTCGAACGACATTGAGTCTGCTCCAAGGTCTCCTCGAGCAGGATCCGATCGTTCCCTTGTCTTCACAGGGGTGACAGGCGGAGACGTCATATCGTCATTGGCAAGTCCGTTGCTTTCGATAGGCGTAAGCTCGAGAGAAGCTCTGGGAGATGACTTCTCAGTCGATACAACTAAGGCGCCATCGAAAAGATGCGTGCTTGCTCTTCGGGGCGAAGGGGTTGCATCTCGAGAGCGTGCTGATACTGCAAGACTGGATTTATGGCGAGAATGCGTCCTGAATGGTCGACTAGGGTACAATTCCTTAGATTGATCAATGGTACTCTGCGTCCGCAGTGGCCTATGTGGACGTTGTCGTCGTTCTGATAAGTTCGATGTGGGCGATGTGGTGCCGTGTGCTGATGACATCGCAAAGTCCGCCGTGGCCATATTAGCTCGTTTGTAAAGTTTCTCCGCAAAACTTATCTCAGGCTTGTAGATCGATCTCAAACATTCCGGGTCTCCAGAATTATATCTCAATTCATTTTCTTTTCAGGCAAAGACGCTCCAAACAAAACACAGTAGCAAAACATCGGTGCAAGCGAGTCCGGATATGAACCAAAGGAAAGGAAACGCCGCGGAGGGATTTGAAGCAGTGAAGTCACGGTGCCGCTATCAGCTACCATGGACTAGCCTCGCGCCAAATCCTTACGTCCCATGGCGTCCCGAATGGGTCGGCACATTTTACGATAAACTCACAGCCATAGCGCTTCTGCAGCAGCAAAGGGTTCTTGATTCTTGCTAGCTGCAGGAGGAAGATATGAATGCTTATTACGGCCCAGCTTCCGAATAGAAAAGGAGAAAGTCGGGGAGGTGGAGCGCACATGTACGGCAGGCCGATGGGGATTGGCTTCTCTCTGACAAAGGTTGCCGGAGTCTATCCATCGTTCCGCTCCGCTGGTCCCATTCGCCCTATCGGTGCTACCACGATCGTCGAAGGGACAGTACTATAGCTTACGGCACCGCACTTTTTCCGGGGACTGCTTGCTGTCTTGGCTGAAACAGGCGCATCGCGGTTTTGATGCGAGGTGAGCCTCCTGATTAGAAACATGATAACCGTGTCATTATTGAGAGAATCGGTGGAAGGGCGAAGACCGGCTCGCTCGGGTAACACTAGAGTCCGAGCTTGAAGATTGCAGCGACGCCAAGAGAACATAGATCGCAATCCCGAAAGTCTGTCGTGATCGGCGCCTGGAGCTCTTCCTTGATGGACCTCTCGTCATTTCGAGACCAATATACTGGAGGATAAATCGACATTATGGTGAGCAGGAGTTGAGTCGCGGCCATTCAGACGTCTGATAGTCCAAGTTCGCAATGACACCGGCACGCCAAGGGAGCAGTTCGAATTACATTGCACCCGCTCGGCTCGGGCCGCGCGAGCAGCTCGACTTTAATTTGTTACGGCGATAGTCCAACTGGTGTTCACCTACTGTAATCGGTGCGACAGCCATCATCATTCAGATAACGACGAAGCAGACGCACGCTGAGACACGGCCAACAACTGTCAGCGCGCATGTCATGATACCACTGTAGATCATTTCGTGCACCAAAACACAGTTGTTCAGATGCGATTCAATCGAGACTTCTTCGCGCCTTGTGGACGCCACACGATTGATGAGATGGGCATGACGCCAGAAAAGTAATGAACACTCAATGCCTGCGTGTTGGAACTTGGCAGTAGCAGCATGGCCCCAACAGTAAGCAGCTCTACTTGTACCTGTCCTTACACTGGTTGACAATCTCAGACACCATCGCCTTTCCGGTTTGTTTCCAACAAGCAAAGAGCAAAAACACCAGAGAAACAGCCCAGGGCACCTAGCGCGCTCCGTGATCAATTGCAAGCAAGTCACGATGTCCATCCAGCTTCAACCTATGACGCCTTTGCAAGTGGCAGTCAATTCGCAGCTACACCACGTTTCAGCTTTGCCAAAGCGAAACCAGCATCTGTTACGAAGAGATTGTCTTTCGCCACCTAAATCCAACTTAGCAAGCGCACTCCTTTCTACTGTACCGCCGCGCGAGGATGTAGAAGACGTCCCGTCTAGTGCGCATGACGAAGATGATGATATGCTCGACAATGAGCAAGCGCAGGCCGTTCCTTCTACGGAGGACAGTAGAGAGATGACGGCTTCCTGGAACACTGACCTGACTCACACTCCCAAGCGTCGGAAGGCAACGCCGCGAGCATTCGAGAAGCAAGGCATCGAGGCCATCCTCTTCCTGTGGTTGATGACGGCCAGCCTTCAGATCCGAACAAGGCAGCGCTGCAAACCTCTGTGCCTTGTTTCGTGCCACCAGCAGAAAGCCCACGCCCTGCAACGCATGGCTCATCTTACGCTCGTTCACGGCCTTCATTTTTGAAGCCTTCAGATACCGGGCAGGTGTCAAGCGAACCCTTGCCCGACGTGTTCTCGCCCATCGCCGCGGAGACAAATTCGTACCTGGTGGTATGGCTGCTACAATGCAGACATGGATTCTGCAGACGGGCCAAGCAGCTATACAGGGCCGCAAGCAGCAAGCCTTTCAACGCGCCGATGACTTTTCGGCAAGACTTAAGGTGGAGGAGTTGTTGGGTCAGGGACCTTACACAGCGAAAGCCAGAACGATGGATGGGACTGCTACGAACATCTTGCTTGCAAAAGACATCAATGTCTCCGGCGATCCTCGCGCCAGTGTCGTCGTGGGTCATGTGGTCGGCATCCGGGCCCCGAGCTGGCAGGTGGAAATTGAGGGCACGATGTGGATGGTCGCAGTCGACTGGAAAATCATCGAGTGACATCACATTATAGCTACTGTGTATCCTTGCCATGTCACAGGTTGCAGTATCAATCCACAAGACAAGACGGAAGAATTGTGACGAACTCTGGCTATTCGGCGGACCCCGCACCAATTTCGCGTTGAAGGTGGAGGCGGTCCGATGTAACATACGTTCGGGCAAATCTTATCCAGCCTTGCACCACTTGAGGCTTGTCAAGCGGCGACTGCACTTCTACCAAACGAACTCACATCGTTTATGGAGTATAGTGTCTATCGCTATGCCTCCACCGGAATGCAACCTATGCGAAGCATCGGGCGCCCACATCGTCGACTTCGCTTGCCTGTCGAAAGGTCGCGGCATATAGATATGTAGAGACACAGCATCCGAATTGTTTCACTGAAGTCTTGTCAGGATTTCACTGATTACAAGATGTTATTCACAGCCACGTCACTTATAACATCCCTCTTTTGGGCGTCGAGCTGCGTCCCGCAGGCTGCAGCTGCCTTCCCGGACACGCCTTTCACCACCGATGGCAGGGACATCATTTCCGCCTCTGGCGAGAAAGTGGTGTTCGCAGGTGTCAACTGGCCTGGACAAGGCATGACCATGCTGCCGGAAGGCTTGCAGTATAACTCCATCGCCAACATCACCAGCCTCATCAAACAGGATCTGGGCATGAACGTGATCCGGTTGACCTATGCGATCGAGATGGTTGACGATTATCCTGGGCGACTCTCCTAATCAGTCGCTGAAAGCTACTTTGGCTAATGCTTTGGGAGAAGATGATGGAGCGACGGTTTGGAGCAGATCCTGGATAACAATCCGCAGTTTACTGAAGAGACCACCAGATTAGAGGTAAGGTTTTCCCCTTGCCTATGTCGGTCGATTAAGTCTGCTACGATACAGAAATGCTGAACGCGATCATAGGTCTTCGATGCTGTTGCAGAAGAAGCTGCTCGTCCAAGAGGTATGGGTACTGCTTGACAACCATGTCTCGAAAGCGATTTGGTGCTGCAGCCATACGGATGGCAACGCCTGGTTTGGAGGTATGCCATCGAACAAATTACAACCCGACAACGTGCTCGAGCTGACTTTCGTGCAGATGAGTATTTCAATGTCTACAACTGGCAACGCGGGCTTGGCTTCATGGCTGATCATGTAGGTGATGATTACAAGCGATGGGTGTCGAGCAAGGCAAGTTTTGACAGAGTGTACAGGCCAAATCATGGAAAGCTCTCGCGGCCATGTCGCTGCGTAACGAGCTTCGGGAGGCCACTGGCTCCACCACCGCCGAGCCATACACTTGGGACACATGGCTGAAGAACGTCATCCCTGCCGCCACCGGCATCCACAGCAACAACAGCCTACCGCTTATCTTCTTCTCCGGCCTCAATTACGATACCGACGACTCGTTCATGATCGACGGCACCACCACCGACGACGGGGCCAGCTTCAGCCATCGTCCTACCCGTTCGCCGACAAGATCGTCTACGAGATCCACAACTACGATAACGGCGCCACCTCCTGCGACAACGTGCGAAACTACCTGTACAACAATGCCTACGGCGCCATGAATCTCTCCGACCCCGCCCATCCGAACAAAGGTCCAGTCGTCATGACCGAGTTCGGGTTCAACCAGGAAGATGGCAGTAGCGAGAGCGTATACGCTCAGTGTATCCAGGAAGTCGTGTTAGACGCTCCCGGTGGGCCGGCGGGTTGGATGCAGTGGGTGATTTCGGGATCGTACTACATCCGCGAAGGCACGAAGGACTTTGAGGAGACTTGGGGTAAGTTGGAAGATCCAAACGGTTTGAATGTGGATGTGGTTGCTAACGAAGAGCGTTTTGTAGGTATTCTCAACCATGCATGGAATGGATGGAGGAATGAGACGGTTGTTGAGAACTATGATCTGCCCTTTGTCGATGCGACATTGGGCGAGTAGTTTATATTGGCAAAATATCACTGTTAACAGACAGTCAAAAGAAAGACAACATGAAAAAAGATAGACAAAAAAAAATAGGTGTACACATCAACTGTAAAGGTTACCAAATCTTTCTTCTCATTGTCACCCCGTGAGAAATAGTATGTAATTTATTCCCATCTGCATGTAAAACATCCACAAAACTTATCCTTACCTATCTTCCACACAAGCGAAAAGCACAGAGCCATCTTTCAACGATATTCTTTGTCTTCGAACCAATCTTGTGAAGCACCTAAATAATCTTCGGACAGACTTGAGAAGGCACGAGCTACCGTAGCGGCCAAAAACACTGTCGCATCTCCGGATTTATACAGCGCGCGCGCAATCCGACAAGCCTACAAAAGTCGACGTATACTAACATGTTACTACTATTTTTATTCTTAAAAAATTACTATTTTTTAGTAAGGAAGGTATTCTTAATTACTATAAAGCCCCTATGACGCGATTATCTACATTCTATACGATATTTAAGAGTACTTAGGTAAAGCCCTAACTCTAACCCTTCCTATAGTATTAGGTCTATAGATTAGCTAGTGTAGAAGCCCTTATTAGATTGCGCGCGCGCTATACAAATTTGGAGATACGACAGTATTTTTGGCCGAAGGTCTATATATTAGCTAGTGTAGAGGCCCTTATTAGATTGCGCGCGCGCTATACAAATTTGGAGATGCGACAGTGTTTTTGGCCGAAGCGATACCTTACCTTGCCAGAAAAAGGCTAAACCTCAATCTTGATGCAAGCTTGCTCCCCTCCACGTCCATCCCCACCTCCACCTCCCCCGGAGTTCTCCAGAGCTTCCCCATAGCCCATTCGTGGAACTTTTCAGACAACGTGCAGATGCAGGGACTTAGCTCAGGAACAGCCAGATGGGGAATATGCAGGTACACATCATCAAGACATTGTCGATCAATGGGCAACGGGGAGGGGAAAGTTGCAAAAGGTGGGAAGGGGATAAGAAAAAAAGGAAAACATGAGACCTGATTGAATCTGGGATCCGCAAAAAGATACTTCTTAGAAAAGGAAGCACAAGAAGACTGAGCTGCCGTCGACGTTAATTGAGAGAAAATAAAAAATCACTGTGTCACCCGTCCAAACAACTTCCAAGAGAACCCCAACAACCCCTCCACCATGCCGTCGACCACCACCCAAACCACACTCCAAGCCCTCACCCTCCTCGCCCTCCTCCCACCCTCAACCCTCCAGACCCCCCCTCCAACCAAACCCACAACCGCCGCCGCCCGCAAACCCATCCTCGGCTACAACAGCTACAACGACATCGGCTGCTCGCCAAACAGCACCTACCTGCTCTCGACCCTGTCCGCTCTCACCACCACCGGACTCCAAGCAGCCGGCTACCAGACCTTCCAAATCGACTGCGGATGGCAAGGGTACGAGCGACTTCCCAACGGCTCCATCACCTACGACGCCGATGCTTTCCCGGATGGGATCATGCCGATAAGTCACGCGGCGCGGGAGAGGGGGTTTACGTTCGGGTTGTATACGGATCAGGGGGTGCATTCGTGCGATACGGTTGTGCCGGGGAGGAGGCTGGGGAGTTTGGGGTATGAGAGGGAGGATGCGAGGGTGTTTGCTGGGTGGGGGGTTGGGTATATGAAGGTAAGTTTTGATTCCCTTTATTTTCTTTTCCTTCTTCTTTAGGTTTTGGTGGTGGTGGCGGTGGATAGCTAGAAAGAGAGGGGTCCGGGTTTGAGGAGGAATGAAAGAGTTATGGGTTTCTTCACTTAACTGAGTTTGATTTTGGTTTACTAGGTCGATAATTGCTACATCGTAGCCGACGAAAACGCCCCCAAAGACCCACGGAGGGATTTCCCAGCCCGATTCGGCGCCATGTGGGATGCGTTGCAAGACGTAGGCATCGAGGAGATGCTGATCTGTCAATGGGGGACGCCCTACCTGAACGGAACAACACTCGAAGGCCCCGCGGAATGGACGCCGCCCATTTCGACCTCCTTCCGCGTCTCGGACGACATCTCGAATTCGTGGCCGAACGTCGAGCGGATCGCGAACGAGAATATCCATGTCAACCTGCGGGGACCTGAACGGGCCGGGAAGTTGGTCGGATATGGATATGCTCGAGGTCGGGAATGAGGGGCTTACGCTGGAGGAGCAGCAGAGTCATTTTGCGCTGTGGGCGATGAGTAAGAGTACGCTGATGATCGGGACGAATGTCGCGGAGATTTCGGATGCGGCGAAGGGGATCCTGATGAATGAGGGTCTGCTGGCTATCAACCAGGACGATCTTGGGGAGCCGATTAGGCTCGTGCAGCGGTACAGCGACGATCATGATCTGTATGCTGGGCCGTTGGCGGGTGGCGATGTGGCGGTTTTGATGGTGGATTCCAGCAATGCTTCCAATGCCCTAGCTCTGGAGTTCTCGAAGCTGGGGTTCGAGTCGGCAGACGCCACGATCTCTGGTCCGACAAGAGGCAGACGCTGTGCAACGTCTCGGGATACAACGCCACCGTCGCTCCTCATGGCAGCGTGGCTCTACGGCTCTCGAATGTCAAGCTAGCGCGTGTGACCAAACCCGAACTCTCGTACTTTGGAGCGGCATCAGGCAGCCTGGACGGCTCGGCCGAGATCCAAGATTGCCCAGGCTGCTCCGAAGGCCAGAAAGTCGGGTACCTTACTGCCAACTCCTCCGTCACGATCCACGGCATCCGCACTTCACAGACGACCTCGAACGTGCGCTTCGATTACGTCAACTGCGATGTTGGGTACCTGGCGGATCAGAAGCCCAATACCGCACGGCGGCGGTCAGCGTGAATGGCGGGGAGGCGCAGATGGTCAATTTCCCACTGACGGGGTACGCATGGACGCTGGACGTGCTGACCGACTTCCTCGTCGAGCTCAGCGGCTTTGATGCAGAGGGAGAGAACTCGATGACCATCTCAGGGCCGTCGATGCAGGCTGCGGAGGGGAATAGCGAGTACGGGCCTGACATTGATCGGATAGGGTTGTGGCTGGTGGTGAAGAAGAGCCATGCTTGTAGGGGAAGGGCAGCTTACGGCCAAGGCAGATAGGAAACTATGTCATCTCATGTCAAGCAGTGCGTCTGCATCGATCGCTTTTCTATACGTGCTTCTAGCCGCCGTAGTGTACGAGGGAGGGTCTGTGTGACAGAGGTGATTGGCGAGGTTGATGGCGGGATTGATTGCAAGTCCCATCAATTTCCTGGACCCATCAATCGATTTAATTAGTTCATTAATGAAGATGGGCCAGGGATCCCATGCGGGGACTGGGCGTTCGGGGGGCTTAGCTCCGAGACGGACGGGCGCATCGCATCGCGTCACCAGTCACCAGCCACTCTCTTTTGCATAGGCTCTCGGAGTCTCGGTTGATGCAAGCCACCTGAAAGCCACCAGAACTATTACTAGTACTAGTAACAACATCATCCCCATAAGGCTGGCTGCCTTGCCTGCCTGTCTGCGATCGCATTGGGTTTGACAGTGTGGCTCCACAACCATCGCTACGTTATTTGGAAGCCGCGGCGTAACTGCAACGGTGGTGGGTGGTTTGGAAGGGCCATTAGCTCTTATGTTGTAGTGCTATTCAAGCGTTTCTGATGAAGCATTAGAGTTTCGGGTTGTTGTGCTGCGCTAGGAGCTTGAACAACAAGTCCCGTCCCTTGCCTTTCCCTTGCAGCCTCCAAGGCTGCAGCTTGATGAGGATTCCTTAGCGGCTGAAGACGGAGCAGCTCAGAGGGAGGTCATACGGCGGATATTTGCACACGGTCGACCTCACACACCCTCTTGAACTCTTGCTGGAGATGGCCAGCAGACAGGCCAACATGGGACCAAATCCACATACCGCCGGCATCTTCGCCGACATGTCCGTCGACGGACCAGAGATTGGAACCTTGGTGTTGATCTGCGACCGAGCGAGGAACCTGCCGAACCGAAGGACCATGGGCAAGCAGAGCGCGTATTGTGCCGCTCGCTTAGGGAAAGAAGCAAAGAAGACGGAGACGGACAAACGAGGTGGGCAGACGCCCAAATGGTAAGGAGCAAACAATCATTACGATTCAATGAACTCGGCTGACATTGACGCTAGGGATCAAGAGCTACGGTACACGGTTCACGACTCGCCAGACTATTACGCCTTGAAGATTTCCATCTTCAGCGAGGATAAGAAGACGGACCTGATTGGAGAAGCCTTGATCAATCTGAAGGATGTCATTGTGCCCGGAGGAGGCAAGAACGATCTGTGGCAGGGACTTCATTGCAAAGGAAAATACGCGGGCGAGATCCGCATCGAGTTGACATACTACGATACGAGGCCGAAGCCGGACGGCAATGCAGCAGCTGATGGAGAGACGGCTGCCCCACGACATGGGAAGGTCAAGAGAAGACCGTTGCCGACAAACCCAAACAGTGCACACGTCACGCCGGATACCATTCCAGAGCCATCCGCACCAGGACGAGCGAGACATGGACCTCGAGATTTCTCGGCGCCACCCAGAGTGAAGACAGTGCCGGACGGCGCGTTCCAGCATCAGCAGCTACACTCGCTCTATGGACATCAGCCATTGCCCCATGCAGCAGAGGCCAGTCAGCACTTTGATGATCCGCAAGCTTGGATGGAGCAGCCGATGCAGGAAGACCCATACCGACAGCCGGACTTCCTGCCGCAACTACCTCCTAGTAATCGGCAAAGATCCACAGCGCATCTGAGGGCAGCTTCACAACAAGCACAGCCAGTAGCAGCTCGACCTCCGCCACCTCATCTGCAAGCCGGTCTGCCCCATGCCCATTCCGCGCCAATCGTACCTCAAGCGACTGCCGAAGGCGGCTTCTACGATAACGGTGGACAGCTATGGACAGACTACCCAGAACCCATTCCTGATGTGGAATACCAGCATCAAAGACTAAGACAGAGGCGGATGGATGTTCCTCCTGGTTGGCAAGAAGAGTATGGTGACCCATATGGTGCGCAGCAAATACCACCAGACGTTGGAGCCAGATGGACCTCCACCTCCTCCTCCAATGCACAGTAACAGCGCACCTGCTGTTCCTCACTTCACGCCTTCGCCAGGAGGCACGCCCCCGAGCGCAACCCACCGCTCGATACCAAGCACTTCCCCGCTGCAGATGGTTGAGCGGCAGTACGGTTCGCCGCAGCACACACCACCAATGCGCGGTCGCCACCCACCTAGAGGGCGCTCAGTCGACGATTATGGACCATCTCCTGACGGGAGCCTCTACGGCGGAACGCCACCTAGCTTAGTACCGGGTCAAAGTCCTCCCTCTGCGTATGGGCACGGCCGTGCTCCGCGCGGCATGCCACATCGACATAGCGTGGCAGATCCTTACGGCAGCACTCCGCCTCGTTCCGCCCATCCGCTCTCGCAAGAAGTGCCTCGAGCACGCAGTCCGCGCCCGCCACCAATGCCCCAGCCCTACGAACAGCCGCGCTACAACGACCCCGCTCAGATGGCCCGAGGCCCCTCCCCTCAACCTGCAATGTCAGCATCCAGGAGTACCTACAACCTACAATACCCCATCCGGTCCTTCGCCAGCTCAGACAAGAGCCCACTCTCAACCTCCCAATCAGACCCTCGACTAGCGGGCCAAACCCCACCATCCCGCAAATCCCTCAACTCGCAGCCACCACCCCCAGCGGATCACACTTTCAGCCCAGGATCCGGCGGCGGTAGCGGCGGCGGCACGCCCTTCTCCCCGGACAGCTTCGACATCCACAACCCCAACGCCCGACCCTCCAATTCGGCGCCTCGCCCAAGTCCCCCTGGCAGGTAGCCCCGGACTCCACCGCCGTCGACGGGCAATCCCCCGACACCCCCACATCCAACGGTCCCATCGTCGGCTGGCACGGCCAGGAAATCGACCCCAGCGACCATCTACCCGTCAACTCCTGGGCGCCGGAGCCGGAGAAGAAGACGCCGAGTAAGACCTACGGCGCGGGGCGAGATCGGGATTTTGGTCCGCGCAGCGCCGGTGGACTCCGAACAGCGGGGCCGCTGGATCCCCGGCTACTGCTGCGCCAACGGCAGGATGGGAGGAGGAGGAGGGAAGGACACAGTGATCAATTTCCGCATGAAACCCGCGAATAATGACGGCGACGGCTTGCCTTCTTCGGCTTCTTCGCCCTCCGGCGGAGCCGCAAATGGAGGTGGTGGAAGCGGAATCCGCAACCGGCTGCAGAAGAAAATGGGGCTCGGAAACGCGAACCGTGGTGGTTCTTCTGCGCCTCACGTCATGCCGCTCCAGGAACATGAGAATTTCAATAATGTGCCGAACCCTTACGCTCCCCCCCGTCGTCGTCGTCGACGACTCCAGGTTCGCAGTTTCATCAGCAGCAGCAGCGGTTTTCGCCGGACTTCATGGCGGGGTCTCCGACTTACGGCGGTGGTGGTGGTGGAGGTGCGCCAGGCGTCCCGCCGAAATTACCCATGGATTATCACCAGGACTCGCTGTCCCGCGAGATTAGCAGTATTGATATCGGTGGGAGCAGTGGGGGGAGGTATCCCGGTGGTGGTGGTGGTGGGGGGAGGTATCCCATGCTGCCCCCTTCCTCGTCGCCGGGTAATGGAGGTGGGGGTGTGCCGGCGCCGACGGCGTATGTGCCTGTGAGGAGTCAGAGGGATAGGGGGACTTATTATTAAGGGAGGACTCTCCCTTTTTTTTTTTTTTTTTTTCCTCCGCGCCTCCTTTGTTTTGACTTTGTCTGGTCTTGCACATGGTGGGCTTTTGTGGCGTGAGGAGGTGCTTGCTACTTTCTATTTCATTTTCTGTGCGAAACAGATCCCAAGGGAGGGGGGATATGGGTGGGATGGGGAAAGGCGTTCTCGAGAGTCCGAGAGCGGGATGGGAAAAACTTCATTGTGGAGGGGGTAATTGAAAGAATGAAATGTACGTGTAACAAAACATGCATTGGCGTTAATCTTGTGGTCTGGGAAGGCGAAAGGGAAGCTGCCGAAAGAGAGTGACGGGACGTTGCCACGAAAGCAGTCTTGTAGAAAAACAAGTGAATGGGGCAAAAGGAAATCGCGTCCGTCATCCACGATGCATCTGACAACCGAGCCTCCCTAATTTGATCCCTGTCTTATAATTTTATTTTATTTTATTATTTCCTTTCTTCCTTCAAACCAATAAAGCAACAGCTTTGGTAAGGAATTAGAAGACGCTGTACGTGCCGGGCGTACAGGCGAGACGAGATCGCTTGTCTTTCTCCCTAGTTCAATCTCATACCGATCTCAATGGTAGCAGGCGGGAGGAAAGGCGTGCGGGAGGAAAGCGTGACGGAGCATGAGATATCTACGTGGTTGAAAGTGTAAAGTTTCGAAATGGCTTATTAAACTTTTTTTTTTTTTTTTTATTTCGCGTTGAGGAAGACTGGATTCTATTGTAATGCATTCTCGCCACGCAGCCCGGCAAACTTTTCATGTTGTAATGGACACGGCCTCCTGTTTTGGAAGGCGGGCAGTATGCTCCTCTCTCTTTCCGAGCAGAAGAGGGAGAGAGGGGGCATCGAGCTTGGGGGCCTTCCCTCATTCTCCTTCTCCTCTTCCGGAGAAACTCATCATCGAACAACTTTTCTTTTTCATGATCTCGTGTCCAACATAAGACAGCGGGACTCGGAGCAGTCATGGCTTTTGCCTTGATGAGACCTTCCTCTCTCCCGCCTATGCGACTTTTCTTCCTCTTCTCGTTCCCAAGGGAACGAGTTTTCAAGAGGTCTGTTGGGGCCCCGCCGAGCTTAGCCAGACTCCTGTCCAGTCTGCTTGCCAGTGCCGCCAACGGCATCGCTGCCCATGCTGCCAGCGGGCCTGACGTCTCGCCGCCCTGGCGGATGTTGCTGCGGATTGCGTCCGAGCCGCCCTGGGCCTCGGCGAAGGCGCGGGCCTTGTCCTCGGGCCGCCGGCACCTTCGAAGTCGCCGGCTTTGTAGGGCCTGCAGGAGGAGAGAAGGGTTAGTTTGATGCTGTCATTGTTTGGGAAGGAGTGTTTTTGTTTTCTCCTCTTTGGTGTCATATTGGGGGAAGGTGGTGGGGAAAGACTTACTTGCCAGTGGTGGGGTTGATGTCGCCACCCTCGCTCAAGGGGATCTCGCGGTTGTCACCTGCGCCCGAGGCGGCGGAGCCGTAGGTCACGCTCGCGCCGGGGAACTTCTGCTGGAACGGACTGGTCGACGCCAGGACTCGGCGGCTGAAGGAACAGAGGTGTTAGTAGGCTGAGCTTTTCGTGCAACGGGGGTCTTGTTATTGCGGTGATGGAAGACGTACTGCTGTCGCTGGCGCCGGCGGCGTGACGGGCGGTGTCGCTGACCTTGTGCTCGTTCTTCGCCCACTCGGAGTTCAGGTCGCGCTCAGCCTGCTGGGCGAGGACCATCGGGTCCTGACCTTCGTATGCCTGAGACATGATTGCTGATTGGAAAAGTGATGAGGTTTTCGGGATGAGATTGATCAGAAAACTTGGGGATCTGAAGAGATGCTTGCTGGGATGGGGAAGAAGAGGATGAAAAAGATGTCTGAGCAATGGACAGCAGAGAAAGAATAGAAATCCTCACCTCGCCGACGAAATCATCAACGTGGGGTCGAGGGGCATCAACATCGACGATATGACGGTTGTGACGTTGTACTGACGGTATCTTGTTCTTTGCAAGCGGACGGACCCCGGTAGCCTTTGCATTATAGTCACGTGCTAATATCCCGTCCGACGGAGACGGGCATACTCTCCTTCCCTGTGCCCAGTGTTTTGCACAGAGCTGTACATGTTCAGCATTGCGTTTGTGGTGATGATGGCACTGTGAGATGGAAGTCGTGCAAGTGATGTTGAGTGGCAAAGCGCAGCGAAGCGAAGCGGACTCAATGCCGTCCTCACCCCAGTCAGCAAGTCGCGACCCACAAGCCCGACTGTGTCATGCAAGCTGCCACCTGCTCGTACGAGTGCACCTCAAGAATATCAGGCGCCACCTCCCTAGAAAGCCGTTCTGTTGAAGTCACATGGTAGTTATATCCTCTTCAGAATATCTTTGGAGCTTTGCAATATTACCGGCGAAGAAAATGGCGTGGCGAGACCACCTCCGCATCATCACACAGCACAACATCCGCACTCTGCGCCATGCTCCTCTCTCCGAGCTCTCAGGCGCCCTCGGTGATCTGGGCACCCTGCTGCCTCTTATGATCGCCATGACCCTGAACAACACCATCGATCTGCCTACAACGCTCGTCTTCTCCGGCCTGACGAACATTCTCACAGGAGTCGTCTATGGGATCCCGCTCCCTGTGCAGCCGATGAAAGCGATTGCCTCCGTCGCCATCAGCCAAGCTTTCACCAAATCTGAGACGATGGCTGCGGGGCTGACGATGGGTGTAGCGGTGTTTGTGCTGAGCGCTACTGGCCTGCTTGGCTGGTTGAACCGCGTTGTTCCCGTGCCAGTTGTCAAGGGCATTCAAGTCGGTGCTGGTTTCGCCCTTGTGATTAACGCAGGTTCGAGCCTCATTTTACCTTTGAACTGGGTCTTCTCCTGGCTGGGACAACCGCATTTGGGCGATAGCTGCCTTCCTTGCCTTAGCTATTGCCTCCCTTATGCCCCGGTTGCCTTATGCGCTTGTGGTTTCTCACTGGGAATCGTGATTGCTGGAATCGTGTTGGCTACGTCTCCCCACCACGGTGACTTTCACGCTGGCATCTGGCGGCCTTCCGTCTATGTTCCAGAGGGACATGCATGGTGGACAGGCGCCATGGATGCGGCTCTTCCTCAGCTACCACTCACTACGTTGAACAGTATTCTGGCTGTGACCTCGCTATCGGCGAGCCTGTTTCCCACTTACCCACCTACGCCAAGCACAACATCTATTGGCTTCTCAGTCGCCATTGCAAACCTGGTCGGTTGCTGGTTTGGCGCCATGCCCGTCTGCCACGGTTCAGGTGGCCTGGCTGGTCAGTACCGCTTCGGTGCTAGAAGTGGCTCCAGCGTCATTATTCTCGGCACTGTCAAACTCTTATTAGGGCTGTTCGCTGGCGAGGCTATCGTTCCGCTTCTACAACAATTTCCCAAATCACTGCTAGGCGTCATGGTTCTCGCTGCAGGTGTTGAGTTGGCCAAAGTAGGTCGGAGTGTTAGCGAAAGCCGAGATCTATGGCAGCGCGCAGAGAACTTTTACGGGAATGAGAGGTCTATGGATGATCTGAAGAAGGGTCAAGAGCAGGAAGAGAGGAACCGTTGGACTGTCATGCTCGTAACGGTTGCAGGCTGTTTAGCTTTCAAGAACGATGCGATTGGTTTTATTGCCGGCTTGATCTGGCACTGGAGCTTGCAATTGCCCCGACTGACTGAGAGATTGAGGGGCGGACGATCGGTCAGGCTTCAAGACGAGCAAGAGCCCGAATCAGGCAATGGCCTGTTGGAAAGAAATCGCTGAATGTTCTACGAAATACATGATGTATTTGGCACTGATTTCGAACAGAACCGTTTCCGTATTTAGACCGTAGCATAAAGGTGCTGAGGGTCAAACCTTTCGCGATACAGCCTCTACCAACTCTCGGCCGCCACTGCGCATCCACCCCAACACCTCAAAATCAGATCGGCTTATTGTTGAATGAACGTTCCAGTCTCATTCTCGAACTGACGAAAACGCTTCTTTATCTTTGCGACCACGTCGCATTGTTCCATTGTGACTAATTAGCGTAGCGAAGTACGACCCATGCAGAAGCCAATTCGCATTTCTTTCGTTTATTCCCATCCTTTGTATGGCAAGTAACAATGCTCCTTTGTCGATTGTTTTCCTGGCTATGATGCACAATGACAACGCATCCTTACAATCAACAATGTGACTCTTGTTAAAGAGAGATATCCTGGAACTGTCGGCGAGTATTAATATGAGCTGAGGATCATGCCAACTCATGCTTCTCTCCTCATCCACCACCACCACCACCACAGTCACAAAAACATAAGCTTGCCGGCAAACTTCAGTTACTGGGACTCAAGCCAATCAGGTTCAACAACATTCAAGACTTAGCAAACACCAACACTTCACCTAGAAACTAGGAACCATGGATCCTCTTCGCTGCAATGTGGCCAAAGCCACCACCTTCCTCAAGGCAGCCAACGCTCGTCTCACCGTAGCACAGACAACCTTCGCAGCCAGTCAGACAGCGTTCAACACTGCTCTCAAAGACTTCAAAGCCGACAGCACTCCGCAAAACAAGTCCATGGCCGACAAAGCCGCAAACGAGATGCGCGAAGCCCAAACCACCCTCACAACCGCCGAACAAGAAGTCGAAGCCCGCACGCAAGAACTCTCAGAAGCGAAGAACAAATTCAACGCCCACTTCGCCACGCGTAGCCGGCGCCCGCACAAACTCATGCAGGACATGGCCGACCGCCCCGCCGGGCAATCCAGCATCCCGTGCACCATCACCACGGCGGACTTCTTCCCCTGCGCCAAAACCATCCTGACCTCCACCGACTACGCCACCCTGACCGCCTTCCCGCCCGTCCCCAGCGCGCCCTGCAGCGATCCCGTCTGCACGCTCAACAAGCCCAATCGCGCGCTCGAAGCCTGCGAGCACACGCTGCGGTCCGCCTTCGCGGGCTGCAAGGCCAACGAGTTGAAGACGGCCGCGGACCTGTTCGACCCTGCGCGCTTTGAGGCGTGCGGGGAGGCTGTGCGGGCGGAGTTGGTGGCGAAAGCGACGGAGGTCTTTGCGGTTGTGAAGAGTGTGCAGAAGGGTGTTAAGGCGGAGCGGAAGGCGGGGAGGAAGATGGAGAAGGCGGGTTGGAGTCAGCAGCAGGGTGGCAAGAGGGGGATGATGGGGGGTAATCGGGGGTTGAAGAGGTAAGTGTTTTTCCCTTTTGCTCCTTGTGTTCGTCTTTTCCCCCTCCTGAGAAAGGTAAGTCGGTTTCCTGTGGCGTATTGGAGCTGGGAGTGAGTGATCTTTGTTGTTCTCTTGTTCTATTAGGATTTCTGGTGGATCATATAAGAAAACTTAATAGAAGCTTATTGGCTTTGGAAAAACGTTCTGTGCCCCTGTCTCGTTTCTTTTGGTCGTATTGATTGTATTGACCCATTGGAAATCAATAGAATATACATAATCTTTGTTTGAACAAAATTGAAAGGAAAGAACAAAGCCATCAATCATCCACAACAGTCTGTGCCATGTGAGATGGTTCCTAGGCGTGATTTTTCGGACTCCAGATTTAACTCACTTGGGAGCTAGAGATCTGGAAAGCGTGCAGCGCGCTCGCACAATTTGAACGCAACCTAAACGCTTGCATCAAGACCCAAAGGATGGTCCAAAGTTAAAGCTTTCCAGCTTCAAAGAGCTTGACTCTATTACTTGCTTAGTATAATACATGATTCCCATCGTCGAACCCTTAGCGTGAACACGTAATTCAATGTCCCCAACTCCGTCGAAGAGCGCTGAGAAAGCGCTACATCCTAGCATGGTAGCTAGAAAATTCCCCTTACCGCCTTCTTACCCCTGACTGACCGCCTTCACAAGAGAAACACCACCCATCTATACGACCATAGCCAGCCCAAGAGCACCTACAGCCAGACCTGGCCACACCGCCTCCCCGAAAGTCAGCTTCGGGGCCGCATTCTCCGTGCTCAGCGACGCAGGCGCGGAACTCGTCGACGCCGTTTCGCTCGCGGCCGTCGCGGCTGCGCCGTCCAAGGCGGAAGTCACCGTCGTCGAGCCGCTAGCACTCATAACGCTGGTGACTGTGGACTGCTGCTGCTGCGCGGAGGTCTGGCCGTCTTCGGATGAGGTGCCGGAGATTGTGGTTAGGAAGGTGGAGGTCTTGGGGCTTGCTGCTGCTGCTGCTCCTGTTGCACCCTCGTCTTCTGATGAGGATGACGTGGCGGAGGAGGTGGTCATAGAGGGGTTTGTGCTGTTGCTTGCAGCCGCAACGGAGGAAGAAGTGGCCATTGCCGTGTTGGAGCTTGAGCTGGTGTCGGCAGTGGCGTTCGCGTCGTCGGAGTCAGACGCCACGCAGGTGAGTGAGCCCACTTTCACGGTGTTGGTGCTCAGGAGGGACGGGCTGCTACTGGTGAAAGGCCTTCCAGCTTCGCCAGTGCCGTTTGCGTAACGATGAGGTGTACAGGTGATGCTTTCCAGTACTGCGTCGCTAGCGCCTGTGAGGTAGAGATAAGAGACCTCGTCCAGAGCCGCGTTCGTGTACAGGGAGCCTAGCGGGACTGTGATGGTCGTGTTGGTAAGGCCATTGCCTGCCCCGCCGTGACTGGCAGTGATGGTGACGCTTGCGGATTGGGCAAAGGCAGTGGTGGCGAAAGCGCCCGCTGCCAGAAGGGCTGCTTTGGAGTACATGACTGGTGTTTTTCAAGCTTTTGTGCGATTCAGTGATCCAAGTGTGTTGAAGAAGAGGAGAATGTTGTTATTGTTGTTGTTGCTGTTACAACGGGCTGCTGTGGATGCAATTTAAAGAAGTGCTGCCTGGTAGAAAAGAAGTATGTGCTTTCGAAGAAGTTTTATTCACCATGTAATGTGAGGATCGCGGAGTGAATGTGAGAACGGGAGTGAATGGGAAAGTGAGCCTGCGCCTACCTGTACACGAAGCCTGCTCTTACTTGCATTCCTGTGACTGCATTTGTGTAGCAGAAAGGTCGTGGCTGAGGTCTTGGGTCTTGCTCCGCGGAAGGGGGCAGGGAGGTCCGGGCCGTGAGTCGTCGCGACCCGCGTGCATCGTAGCGGTTTGGTTGTCTTCGTGACACCTAAGCCCCATCATCCATGCTACATATACTCGTTACCGTGCTGTGTCTTCAACTCGACACTTGGTAATTTACCCCCAAGGCAGATTCATGGATTAACACATGCGATTTACAGTTCTTTCCAGAGAAAATCGTCCTTAGAATTGAGAGGCTGGCTTAAAGAATGGTAGTTGACATTGTTTCATGCCCTAGATGAATCACGCCAATAGAAGTAATAACTTCTCTCTGTTATAGGCTCGGAAATTGGTCGGGGCACCAGCCTGTTCACGCAAGACAGAGACAGACCTTTGCTTTTACCCTTCTTTGTGAAGTCAGACTGAGCGAAGATATCCGAGACTGCGGAATCTTGTGTTGTCGCTGCCACATTGGTCGACCAAGCACAGCTTTCGCTAGGTGTATACACGTAGTCCATCGAGATGGACTCGTCCCAGTCCGCCTTCATTGATGCAATTTTTGTGGAGGGGGCCTCGAAAGCACAAGAAAGACATACCACATTTGTCTGGCAGCCAAAATTGGCATTTCCGGACTACACAACTGTACCATTGATACTAGCACCCTTACAATTCAGGCGACTGTAATCGATACTAGAATTGTCAAAATTAGACAATACTAGTCTCAAGAATTACTCCTGGAAATTGCCATACTCCTAAGGCGAGGATAGTGGCGGGTAGACACGGCAAAGGTCGACTACAACGTAAGCGACCGCGCTGTAGATATGTGTGCTGTCCTACCAACTTTTATTCGCGGTGCAAGAGGAAAGCCGGTGCAATCTGGGCGTCAGATTTGCTGTCGCAAAACATGAAGTGCATTCCAGGAGTCAAAGATGTCGGAGACAGTGTTCCGCTGTCACGTGTGCCTGTTCAATGGTACTGAAATGTAGTAAGGGCGTGATCCAGTCTTTACGGGATCCGGCTTGTCATGGACGTGGCAGGCCACATCGATAAATTGAAACACTTTGAGGTCATCGATCATTGAAACTGATGAACGCGAAGATATCGGGTTGTTCAATCTCACGACCCAGTTCGGACCGGTGCGCAGGCGGACATGCTTGGTGTTACAGACCAAAGCAAATTGCCGCACTCCTTATCAAGGGTAGCAACCCGCTCTGTAAATGAAGCGATATTGGACTATTGTTTTCATTCCTTCCCGAGCAGCTGCTGTATTGTTGTATAAACGAAAATCCGACTTCCTACATTGCAGTAATCTATGCGTTTAGAAGTGGAAACAAAGAAATACCCCAAACGGGAGAGGCAATACAGGAGCGGCCCGTGGCCGTTGACAAAGAGGGTTAAGACGGTCTCGAATCTGGAACATTTGGCGCGAGCAGCCGGCGCGGCGCCCGGGGCTACCACACCTCTCCATCCTCCACGCAAGACATACCCACGCCTCACTACACCATCACCACCACCACCATTACCACGACTCACCACCCTCTATCCCTGGATTGTTCCATTCTTTTCTGTATCATACCCACTTTGACTTGTCGCTCGTTAGCAATTTGTATACGTTCATTGAGAGGCTGCGGCGGAATATCGATTGAGATTTGAAGGCAAGAGAAGAGGCGCGAGCAAGATTGCGCGGCATCGCACGGCATACTCAACAGCGGGGCTGAGACAGGGCGATTACTGGCGTTGTGAGCAGCCTCAGCAGGCGACAACTCACCCTCAACGACCCGGAACGTAACGTGAGAACGATTGGGGGTGTTTTATGATTTAATCGGTCTGGAGTGGACGCGGTCTCCACCCTACAGCGCACGATTATGGCTACCACCTCACCGAACTACGGTAGCATGGCTTATGGTATGCCTTTGCTCTCCGATGCATCGCACGGCCGACCGGCTAACCTGACAGCAGAAGTCGAACGCACCATGCGCACATTATTTAAGCGCTGCGTTCAATGTCCCGACACACAACCCTCCTGTCCATCGTGTAAGAGTGGCCAGATCTGCTCTCTGGTCCCGCAGGACTGCAACACTTGCGCCCACATGACATGTATTGACGATCCCTCCGCTGCCCCATCCTCGCCTGGTCCGAATGTGGGCGCCATCGCAGGCGGTGTTATCGGAGGCGTGGCAGTCGTGGCGATCGCGGTCTTCTTCCTCTGGCGGTTTTGGATTAAGAAGAGGAGAGCGCAGCAGGAACTCGAGGCGGAAGAATGGGAAGAGGAAGAAGAGGGGACAGAAGCTAAGGAGGGAGGATCTGCCGAGCGGCAGTCGCACAGGCTCAGGAGCATGCGCAATGATGCCGATTCCACCCGCACACGAGGCTCGCTTGCGAACAGTATCATCAGCCGCGCGAGCAACATCATTCAGATCGCATACATACCTGGCGTCACCAACAGAAACGGGTCTGGCCGCAACAGCGTATACAGCTCTGACGCACCTGTGCCACCAATCCCAGCGGCCCAGCGAGGACAGCCGCCCAAGAGTCCACTCAGCAACGAAGGGGATGCGCTCTTCTTCGTCCTGGAGATCTTCGAGATAGCACCTGGTCCGCGACCTCTTCCCTTGCGATCCGGTAGCAACCGAGACACGCAGTACACCCGTCAGTCGATTACGCCGTCACTTGCTCGCTCTAGCATGGCGAGCGACGTTTACCGGGACGACGCTACGGAAATGCCAATGCCTGCACAGACTGTCACGCGCGCCGCACCGCGCATGGTGAGCGTGAAATCGAACAATTCGAACAACTCTTCGCCAAGTGAAACTTCTGGTTCAAAGACCCCCGTCGATGCAGCAGGCGAACACTCGGACTTCGCGGCCAACACGCCTGCTGGAAAGGGTAGCAAAGGTGGTCTACAGGTCATGATGCCCGGTCAAGGATCCCGTCCATCAACCTCTGGCAGCCAGGGCAGTCAGTATGGAAAAGCCAAGCAGATCACAGTCGGCGGACCTAAGAACCTGACGGGTGGCGCGAAACCATTCGGCAGGCAGGCCAGCGATGCAAGCCTAACGCCCTCCATGGCCTCGTCCAAACGCCATGCGCCCGCTGTCTCGTCGCCACTGGCCGAAGTCCCCGACGAAGACGACGAAGGCGACCACACGCCTGCCAAAGACACCGGCGCCGGGTCCACCCCTCCGTTGATCCAGCCCGTCGAGAGCCCATTCTTCGACGCGACGGAGAAACCCTCAGCGCAGCTGCCCAGCCGCGAGCCAACCCCTACGCGACCATGGGCTCCAGCATCGCCGGCTCTGGTCCGCGTCGGGAACGCCAGGGGCGTCAACGCCCTAAGCGATATCATCGAAGAGGCCACGAAGCGCGCGAGCAGAGTCCCCAGCCATGACGGCCTAGGAGGCAAACGGGACCAGAGTCCCTTTGGCGATCAGCACGCTACTGATTAGACATATTCTTACCTGTATGTGCTGCACGGAACCTCTCGAGTTGAGGCGCGGGATGGGAAAGAAAAGAGGAGGAATTCCGTTAGAGCAGGCTCGCGACCTCTTCTTTCAATATGTTCACCCAAATTTTTTGATGTGAAAAATGAAGAAATCTCTCGAGCTTGGCGAATCTTTCCAATGGAAATGAAACGGGGAAATGAAAATCCAGCCCTTGAAAGAAATGTTTGGTCTTTTTTTTTTTCCTTTCCTTTTTTTATTTCTTTATATTTTTTTTTTACATTTTGGCGTGATTCTGAGGGAGTTGGGAAATGGGGAAAGGGCATTACCATTCACGCCTGGGAACTTACAAGAGGCGATGAGATTGTTGTGATTTTTGTTTCCCTTTTTATCACATAGCGAAATGAGATGCTCTTTGGGACACACCATACCATTGAAAACCATTTCTCCCTTCGTCCTCCCTTCATAATGTCTGCCATGAGCTAATCCAGCCATGTCCCCCCCCCCCCCCCCCCCCCCCCCCCCCCCCCCCCCCCCCCCCCCCCACCCCCACTACCTCTCCCTTCGCATCCCCTTACATCTCCTCGCCCTGCTGCCATCAGACTCAACCTCCGTCCCATCAGCCCCAATCCGAAACCCCCACCCCATCCCCCCTGCACTCCGTGATACCCGCTCCACCGTCCGCGCATCCATCCCCCATTCATTCACCACACACTCGAACCTCCCTTCGTCTACCGCTCGCTGTCTAGCATCCGCTTCGCGGAGGGCTTCCGCGATACTCATCCCTACGGGGAACTTCCGGACTGGTTTCCGCTGCACGATGAAGCGGAGGAGCGGGATTTGTGACAGCGGGGCTGGAAGGGGTGGGCGTAGGGATCGGGGATCCGGTCCTTGGGTGTTGAGGTGGGTGGTTGGGCCTAGATGCCAGGATGTGAAGATTGCGGGGCAGGAGAATGTCTGTGTGGCTTTGCGGAGCGCGGTCGTGAGGTGGTGGTAGTTGGAGGTGTTGCTGGAGGGTGGGTGGTGAAGGGGATTGTGGTTCGGTGGGGGCGAGTAAGGCCGCTTCTTCTTCGTCGCAGCGGGTTTGCCAGTGGAAGGTTGAGGCGGAGTCTAGGGCGATGAAGCCCACGACGCGGTCGTAGGAGTGGTGGCGGGTTTGGTCGAAGAGGTGGGAGGGCAGGTCCTCGAGGGTGCGGATGGTGGAGGCGAGGGATTGGGGACGGAAGAGGTGGACGTGTTTTAGGCTGGACATGATGATGTCTTCAACGTCTTTGTCGGGATGTTCTTCGGCATTGGATGTGGTGCGGTTGGTGGTGAGGTGCTTTCTGATCTGTTGGGCGAGGCGATCCACCGAGAACGTCCCGTCCGTGTCAAGGATGACGACACATGCCTCTCTACCTCCCAGAAGATTTCGGGACAGACAGCAATGGTGATTAGACAGTAGAGAATATGCGTTTTGCCTCCTCCGCTAGCAGTTGAGGTCAATTCTACCACAGCCTGAGGAGGAGTGCCTTTCGCCACAGCGGATTTGCTTGATACGATGGTTTTTATCAAGCGATCGAGTTGTGAAAGGCCAAAGTGGGTTGGTGTAATGTTATCTCGTGTGCGAAGCGTGTTTAAAAGCTGTAGTCCTGTCAGAAGATGAAAGGTTGGAATGTTTGACATACGACACTCACCTCATCCAACCCAACTTCTTCGACTTCCGCGAGCAACGTCTTTCCCAGATCTTCTGCCATCAATATTTTTTCCCTGGTCATACATTCATCTTTGAGAAATCGTTTTTGTTTCAACCATCAACTCCAGAGCACCGTGCAAACCGAACGCGCAGAGACTCCGTTCAATTTGGGGGTCTGGCTGGCTGGAGAGGTGCGTGGAAAAGATGGCGCCGATGGTCGAGACTTTCCACCCAGCCCGACTTCAGCAGCACGCGCAGTACCTCCCCACGGCAAAGCACGCAAGCCGTCAGTGGAACTGAAAGACTGCGAGCTGAAAGAGCTCATCCAGTACGAGTGCAATCTACAAGGGCCGCGCGAAAGCCCGCGAAGCAAGATTGTCTGCGAGCCGATTTTGAAACTATTCCGACAGTACGTTTCGCGAACGAGGAGACCCTCGATTAGAGCGGATATGGAGGTATAGACAGAAGCTGACGAAGTGCAGGTGTGCGAATGGATTGACGGTGGAGACGACGAGTTGGGAGGGAGTTCATGATAGGGCGAGGTGAGGTTGAAGGCTGCACGTGATTTGGTGATGTGACTGCTTTTCTACGCGACTGGAAACGGTATCGTAGTTTTCACTTTGCACAGTGGCCTCAAAAGATACCACATGGAATTGCACATTGTTCTGAAACGGACAGAGAGGTACCAAGCTGTGTGCATGGCCGACCAGGCAACCTTTGCTGGGACGCCACCTAACTATGGGCGCCCTTGTACACGCATGCTGTAATATGAATACACAGAGCCACCAACGCCTCGCTAGCAACAACACACTGAAAAGTCCCCAATCGCAATCTTCACAGCCGCAGCGGTTTCTTTCCATGCCGCCAGTGATTCATGTCATAATTGACCACCACACCTTCCGGCATACCCACATCAATATCATCACCCGGTTGCGTTTCTGTGCCCTCCATCGCTAAATCCTCGCCTGTCTCTTCCGATGAAACATCTTTGAGCACATCCGCAAACGCATCGAGTCTACCTCGCTTCTTGTGAGCAGCACCCGGACCGTCTCTGACCTTGCCCGGCCCACTAAGCGCATTGCTCTTCTTTCGCTCCGCTTTCAAAGTTTCAGAGGTCGCCGTTTTGGCGGCGGTGGCCAACTTTCGTAATGCTTGTTCGGCCATCACGCCCTCCTGCGTCATCATCTCGCGCATCTTCTTCGAGTCCTTCTCGCGCTCTGTGAAGACCGGAGTCTGCTGCCAGGTGTGCCGGGGCGGGAGAGCTGGGAAATGTTTAGGTATGTAGCTCGCCTGCTGCGGCGGCAACAGTGGCTGAAGGAGCTTGCTGAGGTCAGGCGCGGCGGGGTCCTCGGGGTCGGGACTGGGTATGGGTGGACATGAGATGCTGTCAGGGATCGGAAGGTCGAGATGTGGCTTCAGCAGAGACGCAGTCGATGCATTTGGCATCAATGAGAGCGCCATGGAGAAGTCTTGCGCCGTGGGCTTGATCTTTCGTGTTCCTTGCATGGATGTTCGCACGTATCGTCCAAATCGCAGCATGTACTCCTCCGTATGCTCTCGCAGCATCTCCAACGCTTCCGGCCGCACACCATCAAAGCCGGCTATCGTCAACGCCGCGCCTAAGCTCTTCAACAGGTGGTCGCGCGCAAAGTCCGGCACATACGCAGGCGCAACGCTTCCTTGCGGCGCGGGCTCGATGTTGTCGGGCATCCGCTGCACATGGCGGAGGTAGTGAGCCCGGTGCGCTTTTTCTCTCCGCTCTGCTCCTCGATGGCCGAATGTGGGCGTTTGACGCCTGCGTGGGTTTCTGCCATCTTCACTGCTGATCGCTATCGCAATTCGCACATGCTCAACCTGCCGCAAGAAGTGGAATCCAGCGCGCCGGAGACCAAGGTGCGGTTGAGATGATCTGAGTCTCGGGTTGAAGTAAGCGGAAGTTGTTGGACGCAGCAGTCGTAGGCCAATACTCTATGACATTATTATTGAAGTGAATGATCGCTTTCCGGCGACGGCATACTGCAGCAAGTCAGGTCCGAGAGGTCCACAGGTGGAGGAGCTAGGCCGCCCGGCGCGGGCGCGTCCGGGTCCAAAGTTGGGTCTGCCTGAGGCCACCAAGCGTCTGCTTCTGGCGGAAAACGCCGCAAGCCCCTGGGACGCTGTTGATGCTACCAACGCAGACGAGAGGCTTGCATCTCAATTATTCGCCATGGCTTGCACGACTCATGAAGGACCATTGTCGTCTCCATTCGGCGACTCGGCCAAAGTCATGATCCTCAGCCGTGAGATACGAGTTACGCGCGAGATCCCCCGATAGAGCTCTGGCGGCAAAAGCACCACATCCTTTCCCGGCTGAGATATCTCGGGCAAGGACAGTGGTGTACGTGAAGCGAGAGCGGGCAGTATGTGCTTAGTGAGCTGATGTGACTGGGGGACGGTCCTTCTCTGTTCTTCGCTCTACCTGCTGCCCGGGACCAACATCTCATCGCGCCCTTCTCTCCTATGGTTGGTCACGACGAGGCCCAGATAGCGCGACACCCTGGGCTTCGTAGGTCTTTGATCCTTATTTCCGCTCCGCGCTGGTTCCCTTGGAGCAAGTTCGTCCAGATTGGCATGTGTTCGCCAGCCGAGTCTTGGGAGCTCGGCCGCAGTCACGGCATAGCTCGCTCTCAGTATCGCCCTATCTCTACCGCTGACCATGGCTCGCTTGAGAGATCGCCCGCCTAAACGTCTCAGATATGAGCTCAGGACGCCTTGTAAATATATCAGGTAAGGTTCGTGGGATTTCGTTGGTTACTCGTTTCATCTACCTTTTCATTCCATTGCTATGACCACTATCACCTCGACCACGGATGCCTACCGTCTGGGTGTAGATGTAGGTGGCACTTTCACGGATGCCTGCGCCTTCTCTCCCAAAGGACGGGTCTTCAGGGCTAAAGTTCCATCAACACCCCACGATCAAAGCATAGGCGTCAAGGACAGCATCGATAAACTACGTGCCATCATCGAGACACAGGAAGGCTTCACTGGAAAGTTCGATGCCCTTCATCATGGAAGTACTGTAGCAACCAATGCCCTGCTCGAAGGCAAAGGTGTCCCAGCAGCGTTGATCGTTACGGAAGGTCACAAAGACGTGCTGGTAGCGCGGAGAAGTCAGATTCCCGGTGGTCTGGCATCTTGGATTCAATGGGATCCCCCGGCGCCTATCATCCCGCTTGAGAGGACTCTACAAGTACCAGAGCGTATCGGAGTAGACGGGCAAGAGGTTCAACCGGTGGACAAGGAAGCTTTGAAGAAGGAACTTCTAACTGTCAAAGGCAAGGTGAAGGCAGTCACTATCAGCCTCCTCAACTCGTGGGTCTCTGGCGAGCACGAGAAGCAAGTAGCCGAGGTCGTAAAGGAGGTGATGCCGGATGTGGAAGTATCACTGTCCCACGAGGTCCTTCCGGAGCTTGGAGAGTATGAGCGTACGGTGACTGCTGCGACGAACAGTGTGGTAAAACCTGAAGTGAAGAACTACTTGAAAGGTCTTCAAGACAAGCTGAAGGATGACGCAGCTACAGTCCGCATCTTGAAAAGTGATGGCGGCTTGACAGAGCTAAACCTTGCTGGGAGTTGCCTGTCAACATACTGATGTCAGGGCCAGCTGGTGGCGTGAAAGGCATCACAAGCATTATTGCGAACTCGACTGAGCACAAGAACTTGGTAGGTCGGATCGCACCCTGCACTCTAAACACTTGCTGAATCACGCACAGATTACACTGGACATGGGCGGTACCTCTACCGACGTCGCACTGATTGCTAACAGCCAGCCGGAACTCAGGCGAGAAACAGTAGTCGGCGACATCACGGTTCGATCAGCTTCCGTGGACGTCCGGACAATTGGCGCTGGCGGTGGAAGTCTGGCTTTCTTCGATCCTTTGACGGAGACTCTTCGCGTTGGTCCAGAGTCCTCTGGTGCTAGTCCCGGCCCAGCATGCTACGGCAGAGGTGGCACGCAAGCAACGGTCACCGATGCCAACGTTGTTCTAGGCTATCTGCCCGAGACTCTGCTAGGAGGAGACTTCAAGCTTGACGTGGACGCAGCGCGAGGTGCTGTCTTCCGACTGGCAGAGGTCATGGGCAAGACGGTTCTGAAACGGCCGAGGCTATCATTGATCTGGCGAATGAAGCCATCTATGGCGCGCTCCGCCTTGTGTCGGTCGAGCGTGGACACAACCCAGGTGATTTCGCTATGGTCGCTTTTGGAGGAGCAGGGCCTATGTGTGCGAACGGTTAGTCCTATGCTCCTCACCTTCCCGTATGCTCATGCTGACCAGAGTTCCAGGCGTTGGCAAGCTGCTAGGTGCCTGGCCTGTTCATTGTACCAGCAGCGCCTGGCATACTCTGTGCTCAAGGCGATGCGACTACCAAGATGAGCCATGAACTCTCCGCTTCTTTCATACAACTCCTTCCCTCGATCAAAATGGAAACGCTCCGAAGTGAATTTGACGCCTTGAGACGTAAATGCGAGGCGACAATGAAAGAATCTCTGGGTAGCGCGGATCCGGCTCTTGCAACGACTTACCAAGCCGCCCTACGCTACAAAGGCCAGGCGCTCGAGTTGACGATCACCTTGACCGCAGAAGACTTGGCGCAGCCTATGGAAAGCTTTCAAAGCATTGCCCATAACAAGTTCGATCATATGCACCAGCAACAGTTCAGCTATACGCTGGAGAACTTTGCTTTGGAGCTTACGAAGTTGACAGTAACAAGTGTCGATGCGTCGCCAGACCTTGAGATTCCTCATGTCAAGACAGCTGATGGGGAGACGCCACCGGAGACTGCAGTGATCGGCCAAAAGACCATTGTAGTCCAAGGCAAAGAGCATCAGGCAGTATTCTGGGACCGAGCAGCGATTAGCAAGGCAGGCTACAGATGCAGGGACCTTGCGTCATCACCGAGATGGACTCCAACACATTGATTCAGCCAGGGTTTGAGGCTGTCATTGATAAAGTCGGCAACATATGCATCTCGCCCATGCCAGACAACCAAATGCCGACTTTCAGAAGTAACTTCGGTAGCGCAATCGCCAACAAGACAGCCGAAGAGAAGGTAGAAGAAGCCAGGAAACTCGTCCAGGATATACCAACTGTACCGACTCTAATAGCATCGTCTCTCGCTTCAATCAGGGCGGAGATGGACACGCTCATGCTGAGGTGCTCGATGTCGCCTGCGATTCGAGAGCAGCAGGATGAGTTCAATGTCATTACCACTCCAGAAGGCAAGATGCTTGTTGGCCAGTTTGGAAGCTTCATCGGTCAGTTCCTGAAGATTTGGAATCATAAGCTCTCCCGAGGCGAGGTCGATCCGATAGAGGAAGGCGACATCTTCATCACGAACGATGTGTATGAGGTCGAGGGTGCTGTGAGCCATTTGAATGATGTGATCATTCTGCTGCCGGTATGCATCTCATTACAAACATACATGTCTTATGTCAGCAGATCGCTCATAAATTGCAGATTTACTTCGAGCATAAGCTCGTCGGATGGGCTGCCAACTTCGGACACATGACTGACGTGCAAGGTCAAGTCCCCGGGTCCATGAGCATCGATGCGCAAACCATCTTCGACGACGGACTGCAAATACCCACAATGAAACTCTTCGAGAAGGGGAAGATGAACCGCTCTATAGTGGAGCTAATGTGCCGCAATAGTCGACAACCAGAGTGGCTTCGGTCAGACTTGCTTGCGCTCATCTCAGCCTGTCGCACCGCTGCAACGCGTATTTGCGAGCTGTGCGCTCGGTTTGGACCTGAAGTCTATGCAGCTTCTACCGGGATTTTGCTCGAGCGCACCCGGACAGCGGTCGGGAAGCTGATTGAGGAGCACATGACTGATGAACCTTCTACGTTTGTCGATTTTGTGGACGATGATGGGCATGGGAAAGGGCCTTTCGCTCTGAAGTGCACCCTGACGAAACCGGCGAAGGATAGGTTGCGGTAAGTATTCCTGCTGTAAGCGTGGCTGGTAGCAGTGCTGACTTCTCTGACTTAGGTTTGATTGGAGTGGCACCAGCCCTCAAGCTTCCTCTAGTATCAATTACTACCTTTCCGAGGTAAGACCTCGTAAACCCTGGACCGATAAAAAGTTGGACATCAAGATACTAATTAGCAACTTGTAGGTCATGTTCAGGATGTTCGTCGGATACTACCTCCTAGTAGTACACTCACCACACACGATCCCCAACGACGGCTTCCACGACCTCATCGACGTCGAGATACCGCAAGGCTCGCTCCTCAAGCCCGTCCGACCCGCCGCACTCTCCTGCCGAACGCATTTCCTCGGCCGCACCATGGACGTGATGCAAGCGCTCTTTGGCCAGAAGAACTCGGCCTTCATGACCGCTGCAGGCTTCAGTGATAGCCCGCACTTCTTCTACTCCGGCTTCAAGCCGAACGGCGAATGGTATCAGCTTTATCAGATCGCTTTTGGAGGGGTTCCGGCACGGCCTAAAGGCGACGGGCCTGATTGCCATTGCTTGTTCCCGGCCATCAAGTCCGTCCCGACCGAGGCGATTGAGCTGAACTTCCCTGTTCGGCTCGAGGTCAATGAGGCTGTCGCGGATACAGGAGGCGCTGGGCTGAACCGGGGTGGTAATGCGCAGAAGACGCTTTATCGCTTTTTGTCCGCTGGCGAGTTCAGTCTGCATGATGATCGATGGTTTACTAAGCCCTGGGGTGTCAGAGGCGGTAAGCCAGGTAGTCGAAGTAGGAAAGCTATTCACCGTGGGGATGGTAAAGGCGGCTACATCAAGCGAGCTTCTGCCGTCGAAGTGTGATCACGTCAAGGTCAAGCCAGGGTATGTCTCCTTCTTCTCAACCTCCCGGTTTACTATTGCTGACGTCTCTCAGTGATTTACTCGAGTGGCAAACCTGGGGCGGCGGTGGTTTAGGCGACCCTCTCATGAGGCCCGCTACCACTGTCGCCCTCGAGGTGAAACGGAAACTCGTCACTGTACAAGGCGCTAAGACAAACTATGGTGTCGTGATCGATGAAGAGACTCTCGACCTGGATGAAGCGGCCACCGAAACTTTACGTGCTGACATCGAACGGGCGGAGCTGGAAAGAGGCTCCGCTCTACGATAGAGGAGGCACTCTGCAGGAGCTTGTGGCGAAGTGCAAGGAAGAGACGGGCCTTGAGCCGCCTGTCCCGCAGTGGCAGGACGACGTCTATGGCCCTCACGTTGGTCTCGAATATGTCCAGGACTGGTACCGGAGAGGCAGAGAGACTGGATACAAAATCTGGGAAGAGTAAGGTTGATCCTGAAGCTCGTCTCTTGCCAAGAGTAGCACGCTAAGTACATGATGGAATTTTGAATCCATATCGAATTTTCGCCGTGACTACGTCACGATTCAGGCTTTTGAGCTAGCCCTAACCACAAAAATCCTGTAGAGGAGTTGTGCTGTCAGCGTGCTTGCCGAAGCATACGTTGCGCATTACGCGGGTTTTCTCGGCTTGAGTAGACGTTTCTTTATGGGAAGGATGACGAGACAGTCCAATAATAGTGGTAGTGACTCTCCAGACGTTATCGACGAAGCAGTCAATATCGTACGATCTGTAGTGGCAAGGCCACTCTTTGGCTCCTTCGTCACGTATTCTCCGTCGATGTCCACGGAATTGATCTGCTCACTTGAATGCAGATGTGCTTCCACTTGGTTAAGGAATCATATCCAGTAGCTTCGATGAACGTCAACTCTTTGCATGCACGCAGAGCGCAACGCCGATTAAGCAAAAAGTCATTCCAATCCATGTATCTATCATTGCTGTCAGCAACAAAATTTGATAAAGGTGAGCTCAGCCTGTGCTGTACCTCTCGATATCACCTTGCCTTCAGCCCACCATTCTCCCAGAACGGTAAATAGAAACGCCAAAGAATTGGTTATCGGGACTGTTAGACTCAGCTCTATCATGCTGTCAGAATCAAGCCTGTACTCTTGGAGATGGAAGAATGCTAACCAGCCTGCCCAACAAGGAGGAAGAACCAAATGCTACCAGTGATGTTCAATAACAAAGGAACTGCGTATGCGGGACTTCCCAACAAGTCACGGATGGCATAGAAGACTGTCGCAGCCTGGCGTTTCAACCAGGAAACCTTCGGATCGGTGAGTAAAGGCCTCTGCGGCTTTGGCTTAAGGTCTCGCGCAACTGCGGCTTTCCGCATGAAGGGCGTTGTGAATCCCCAAGCCACCCCGACGAGCAAGAAGCCGACTATCCAACGCCAGATGGGCGGCTCTGACGTGGACTGGACATCCATTGCATTCAATGCAAAAAGGCGGCAAATAAATCATTCGTGCGTACTATACACCTGTGAGGTTGGGATGGGATGCGGTCTGAAGGTTGGTTGTTCAAACCTCAGGCAGCACCCTCAATCTCCAATTTCCAAGTCAGGTTGGATCGATATCGGCCCTTCCGTTCCCTTCCGTGCATTACATCTTGCATCACAAGCGGTCGTCTGTCTCGAATAAGATACAGCAGCATACAAACTTCACTTCTTGCGCCCTTGCGAGGGTGCGGAAAATGCGTGCTATTGACCATGGCGCTGAGACGGCGGCAGACAACAATGCCCGGTTGTCAAAGCGAACATTTCTGGTTCTTATCTGGACATTCCTGACATTATTCTGGAGCATCTTTACGCCACCGCACAAGACCTTTGCAGCGAGAGTACTTCTGTTTCAGCCAGGCATGGATAATACGGGCGATCAGAAAGATGCGACCTATATCCAGGATATGACACTCTTTCTTGGTCTTTACCTTGTCTACACGAACTGGGCTGGCGTCTGGAGCTTGCAGGAACTCAAGCAATACCGTTTCGAGGACCCGACTATGCAGATGCATACCAAAGTGTTCTCACTGCTCAGTCTATGCGCTCTATTTGCCGGATCGATTGTCATTCGAGACAAGCATCTAGAATCTAAAGAGACGAAGATCGAGTCTTTGCATGAGCAACGGATTGAGGATCAGGTCCTACCTCCTTTGCTGCTTGCTAGCAAGACCACTCACTCTCGGCTCTTTCCCTGAGAAACACTCCTTCACGTACTCATACCTTCTGGTGGGTGTGCCAATCGGAATGCAAGGCCGCATCAGCAACATGCTCTCAGTTGATAGCCAGCATTCCGGATGGTTTGTTGTTGATTCTGCGGATTACCTGAGTCGGGGAAATGCCCACCTCAGCCTTTCCGAGAAGCTGAAGAGGTATCTGCACACTCAGGGTGTGACTGACCGTGACTATGCGTACGCCTACCTGGTGACAGCACCTCGGTTCCTTGACTACAGCTTTAATCCTGTGTCTTTCTGGTACATTTATGACTCTGACACGGCACTCAAGTACATGATACTAGAAGTCAACAACACCTTCGACGAGAGACGAATGTATTTACTTCGAGCGGATAGCGCAGCGACCGAGGAGAAGAACAACAACAACAACAAGAGGGAGACACTTGGTCTTCTCTGAAACATGGTCGAAGGATTTCCATGTCTCACCATTCAACAGCCGAAAAGGATCATACTCACTTCGTGCCGTCGATCCACTCGCTGCATATGAAGAGACGGGCAGATGCGAATCGACACCACCATCGTACTTCGCTCGTCAGACGAACACCCGAAGATCGTAGCTCGTATCTACTCAGATGGTGAGCCCAAAGATCCGGCTACCATCTCCTCCTGGGAAGCTGCAAAATTCATCGCTACATGGTGCTGGGTGGGCTTCGCCACATTTCCTCGTATAGTCAAAGAAGCGACTATGCTATTCTTCCGGCGTAAGCTACATGTGTGGTACAGGCCTGAAGTGGCAGCCACAAGTCTAGGCAGGAGCTACACGGAAGAGGAAAGGGTACTAGAAGCGTTCTTCCGTGCTTTATCTCCAACGCCGTGAACGAAGCCTCCCAACCACTACGCGTGGTCTACGAGCCTGCGCACCACGATGACGCCGAGATCGTCCTCTACTCCCCCGGCTTCACTTTCGAAGAAGACCGCAAGCGGACATTAATCATCAAAGTCACCTCTCCGGCCTTCTATAGCCGCTTTGTCCACCACCCTACGGCGAAAAGCGCCTTCGATCATGAATGCCTAACCACGGACGAGAAGAACCGCACAGCTTTCTTGGAGCAACCTGAGCTCCTCCCCACGCTCCTCAACGCGATAGAAGAATATTCCACAGCAGCGCAGCAACCTTCCAGCATCACGAACCCACTCAAAGAAGCGAAATGGGCCCTCCTTAAATCCATCCGATGTCCGCCGACCGCGACAAGTTATCCCGAACCCTCTGCGCCGGAAAATCAGCAGCCCCAGGTACAAAACGGGAAAGGTAAACCCTCTGAGCTCGACACCTTCGTCAAAACCTCCTGTGAAGACCAGAACATCTACTTGCGCACAACCATAAAACTCTTCCTCGCCGAACGTCTAGCCTTAGGGATCCCGGCTTTGCTAACGCTCTTCGATTTCGTGCTTCTCCGGGCGCCGATGCTGGTCGTTGCTATGCACTACTGCCATCACGTGGACGTGTTTGATATTTTCCGACCGAGGGCGCTGGGGTGGGAAGATTTGGGGACGGTGGCGGGGATGCTGGGTTGGGCTAATGGGGTGCATGTTTGGAGTTGGGTGAAGGGAATGAGTTGAAAAGGGGCCTTTGACTATCAGATACAGGAGGTGGATTTTGGGAAATGATTTGTTCAGGGAGAATTTGTACGCAATTTCTCGAGTTGTTGTGAAGCGGGGGTTTCTCCCTTCCGATCATCAGTGCCCCCCTTTTCTACTACCTCACACTTGTTCTATTCCATCCACATTTCCCCCGGCCCACCGGACTCTGCACAGTCAGAGCTTTTCGCAACTCCAAAATTCCATCCGATCGCTCGTTTCTTCCAATCGGAAGGTCTTCTCTGCATCGCCACTGCCTCTTCCTCCCTGTCTGCTTTCCTCCTTTTCCCCGCATCCCCATCGCCATCCTCACCCTTCTCTCCCCCAGCCTTCTCCATCCCTCCCGTCTTTTCCCGACTACGACCTCTTCCGTCTCTTCCTCCCCGCAACCCCATCCCCATTCACCGCTCCTGCTTCTGGTCTTGGTCCTGCTTCTGCTGCTTCTGCTGTTCCCGCTGCTGTTGCGACCGCTGCTGCGGCTGCGACAGCGACTGTTTCTGTCCCTCCTGAGCCCCCCCTCGCCTCCTCAACTTCCCCTCCACCGTCGTCCCTTCTAGATTAGAGAGTTCGCGTTTACTCATCGTAGGACGCGGAGGTCGTTTCCTCTTTTTCGTCGGCTCCTTCTCGCTCGCTTTGGTTCTCTCTTTCCTCCTTCTCCTTCTCCTTCTCCTCCTCCTTCTCCTCCTCCTCCTCCTCCTCATCTGTTCCCTTTAATTTCGATGTAAATGGAAGGGAGGCAGAAGGGAAGGAGTCCGAACCCGACTTCTCCAGAGGCAGGTCCAAAGCTTGAGGATCACAGCCCGCTGTACTCACCCGACTCCCTTGATCTGCCGGGACGGGCGCGAGGACGTAGTCGTTATTCCTCTTTTCAGGGTTGGACTCTTTGGGAGTACCCTGCTCTGAGGTTTCTTCGACAAGCCTAGAGACGGAAGGGGCTCTGGTTCCCTCGCGGTTCCTTCTCCTTCTTCTTTTTCAGTGGAGGTTGTGATGATGGAGGCGGAGTTTGGTGGGCTGCTGCTATAGGAGGAGGAGGAGGAGGAGGATGTATCCTTACGCCCGCGTTTGAGACTGGCGATTTCGTCCCGGGCGTTGGAGAAGGTGCGGTTGTTGGTTGGGCTCCAGCGTGGTGGGTTCGTGGTTATAGCTTTGGGGTTGATGTGCGGGTCTGTAGCTTGTATAGCTTGATCTTGGGGGTTGAGTGAAGTAGTCGTGTTGTTATCATGCTGTGGTGCGTCTGTTTGTTGATTGCGCCCTTCATTTTCATGTTCTTCACTGGCCGCGATCGCGTCAGGCGCAGAAGTATGAATGGTCGTAGAAGAGGCGTTTTCGTCGGGACCTGAGTCCCTCGTGCCGTCTTCACTCTCGACCCTCCTTCCATCAGACACCTTTCCCTTCCGACAAGCAGTCATATCCGCCACATCCCCTCTCTGTGACATTCACCCTCAGCTCCTCCTAACCGCCTCTCCACACCCACACCCTCCACTCCACGCCCCTCAGCTCCAGCAGAAGACTCCCCTCCAGGCTGCCCATATCCTTCCCTTAACCCATCTCCAGACATTGCCCCATCTCCCAACCGCGACCCACCCTCCCCCAATTTCTCACGCAACGGGACAGCAATCCTGCGAGCCCTCCCACCGGCCTCCAAACCCCGATCCTCCCCCTTCCCTTCAAAAGCCGGCTGCAGCCCAGGCGGCGGCGGCGGCTCGAGCGTCCATTTCGGTCTTGCTGTGATGTTCTCCACGGAAGACCAGTGAGGGTTCTGCTGCTGAAGGGGTAGCGATGCGTGGGTTTGGCGTAGAGGAGAGGCATGTTAGAATCTTGCTGTGTCGCTTTCGAAAGAGGGAGAGATGATTGGGAGTGTGCGAGGCGGAAGTTTCTTGGCTGGCTGGGTGGGAGGGTGTAGGAGGTTGGATGCTGACGCTTCGGGTGGCGGCTGATGGGGTGTAGGGAACGGTTCAGGGGGAATTTCGATGTTCGTGGACTGGGAGGGCTGGTTGAGGTTTGGGAGCGAAGTCGTGTTTTCCGGGTTGAGGCTGCTAGGCGCGTGGGGAGGATGCAACTTGATTGGCGGATTGGGCACAGGAGAGTCTGGCTGCCGTGGGAACTGTGCTGCTTGTTCTTGCTGTAGCACAGATTTATCGTTCTGTTTCATCGTCAGCGCATAGTCTACGGGGTAAAACATTTCGTCAGGGAGTTCTTCGTGGGCGGGACCGAACATGCTCTGAGCGCCATTGATACCTGCCTGTTCAGCATTATACTCATGATAGTGCCAGCATCATCCGCTTGGGGCTGTGGAACGGTAGGAAGATGGCTGGTGGCGCTGCGATAGAAGCGATCAATCTCGTCCAGCCCAGCTTGCCAGGCACCAATACTCGCGTGCGGAGCCTTCCACTTGGCGATGCTCATGAGGTCGGCCATGGCAGCCTTGCCCTGATCTGCAGCGTGCGGCTGCATGGTAAGAGCCAGACGCTTTCGCCAATACCTGGTCGTGTTCGCTTCTTTGTGAATTGACCTAGAATTGGAAACTGTGTTGCAGTAGGTCTGTTGATCAAAGTCGCGATGTCAAAGTTAAAACGCGCACAAAAACAAGGGTGGGTGATCCAAAGAGGAAAAAAGGCAACAACGAGCGTTTGCATTTGCCCGCGTGTGAACTGAGGTCAATTCTCTTTCAGCGGAAAGTTGCAAGTGGTAGTAGCGAAACACACTTATTCCTCTCGTCGAGCCTCTCCAGGCATTTGCGCTTGATTTTGAAGAACATTTCGATGCGAGAAAGAAAAACAAAACCAACGAGCCCTGTACCTATGCAGCCAGGGTGAATCTTTTCCGAAGAGCGGCATGGATGAATGACCAAGCATGGCGTAGATTTCGAAGCCGTCAAAGGTCATTTGATATTGGGGGGGGGGGGGGGGGGGGGGGGGGGGGGGGGGGGGGGTTTCCACATTCACAACAAGACCTCTGCTCTGCAGAATCCCTTTTCACTGTCCAAATCTCATCGTAAATGGCCTCTGTCTCTGGAAGAAAAATCTACTCTCATTTTGCGCAGCATTGGAGCTTCAGGTTTCGCATAGGGTTATTCAGGGACAAGCCGTCGAAAAAAGTGTCGTCGCTAAAAGGGTATCGCATTGCTTATGGCTCCTGACGTATCGGCAGGAGTCCCTAACATTCTTCATGACCAAGTCAGACAACTTCACCCTGAATCACTCTGCTTGCTGTACGAGTTTGGGAGCTCGCTAAAAGAACATACCTCTTCCCAGCATCAGTCGCGCAGCAGCAGCAAAGTAGTGCCGCGGGCCAGCAGATGATCTACCCAAGCATATTAGCACCTCGCTTTGCAACTGCCTTTGCGGTTATGTGTGTATTCTTACTGCCATGCACACCCCGACAATAAACCCTAGCGTTGGTCCGACTATCTTTATATGGCACGGGTTCTGATCTAGGAAGCCAAGCTCATCAACCGTCTGCGCTCTCTAGACATTTCCGTGATTCCGAGGACTCACTGGTGCCGCACTGAATGCACACAGGCAAAGGCAAGAAACCGCAATCCGCCATCTCTTTGTCTAGTACTGTCTCGCTCTTGGGACGTGGAAGGAAATGCGAGCGAATTCCCAAGTCGTTTTCAGAGGGGTGGGCGGACGGCGGATGCGTCGGCGCTGGCTGGTCTCGGCGAATGCGCGTACAAGTGGAGCGGACGAGGACGTGGTGAGGATTGTGATATGGATAACCTACCGTCTTCGTGCACTGGGAATGTGCACTACGTGTCTTACAGAGAGTCATTCACCGTCGCAGCCATGGAAGCAGCGTTCACAGGCTGGTGTGTCGCTCATTGGGCAAGCCAGGCGGGAGGTTTAAGCTGACAGCCAGCGCACACGGCTTGCTTGCTTGCTTCCATACCCGTGCGCCCGACGTGGAAGTCTTGCATGAGATGTGTTGACATACATTGGGAATTTGTACAGGAACATGGTAGCTATAGAGGATGCAGTTGTGGACACAACAGATAAAGTGAAGCTCCGCCCGTCCTTCCGCCCGCCCCAGCTGTCAGCGAGGATAATATCATACATAGTACCAATTACGGTAACGAGAGTCTGTCACCACCGCGGGTTCCGCCGCGGAGCGCTGAGCCTCAACTCCACACCGGCTGCTGGCTCACGGTGTTGCGGTTGGTTGAATGCCGCTCAACCGCGTGCGCTTGCATGGGTCGTTATCAGTCACTGCGCGCGTATCAACTGGGATATAGCAGGCAGGACAGCTATATCATCGACAGCAGCAGCAGCAGCACCATGTTCGGCTTCGGTTGGGAACAGCAGTCTTTTTCAGTCACGTGTGGGGTCCAAGACTTTCACATGTCTGTCGATGCGGCCGATCGCTGGCTGCAGGTGATTCTGCATCTGGCAAGGCGTCGTACCTGCGTGGATGGAATCAAGTGGGAATGGTCGGCCGAAGTTCTCGCAAGGGTTGCCAGGCTAGCATCGCCCGCCGCCCTCTCTGTTTCTCCACTGTCAACCCCATTCATTTCCCCGCTGCGCTCGCGTGGTCACTGCAGCGCAGCGCAGTGCAGCGCAGCAGTGCAGTAGCTCGTTGAGCAGCAGCCAGCAATACTGGCCAAGTGTTTCCACTCGTCATCATTCCCGCTTCTCGCGTGTGTGTGAGAATCCATAGTACTGTGTCCATCCATACATTACCTACCTACCTCCTAGGTACATAGGCGGGCGAAAGTACATCCCTTGAAGGGCGGCGGAAGTTTGATTGGCAGCTTGGCGAGCGTCATCATCGTCATTCGGTTTGGTAATTTTGAGAGGGAGGGAAGGCGCATCTGGTAGACCCCACCTTCCCTGAGGCATCGGCCTGAACGGAGCTGGAGAGCGGGACCGCACTCGCCCACTGCACTCACTGCACTCACTGCACTCACTGCACTCACTGCACTCACTGCACTCACTGCACCAACTAACCAACCAGTGCACCTCACGATTGACGATCCAAACCACCCACTCTTTCACCTGCTCGCCTGCCTGCTCCGGTCGAGATAGATTTCGCACTCCAACACATGAGATTGTTCTGGAGACAGCTAACCGCAACCTAATCCTGACTGTTTGAACCCGGCAGCTACCCGAGACATCTGCTGGAGTCCGCTCAGTGAGCCGGTCTCACCGGCTACAGACAGTCAGCCATCATGACCTCCGCCTTCGATGAGGAAGACCTGTCCCTCTCCATCTCACAGTCACGACGCGATCCAAATGCCATCCCCGGGGGCCGCCAGCCAACCTCCAACAATGCTCAGCGGCCGCCGAACCCTTCGCGGTCTAGCAATCCGCGTCTGGGCCACTACAACATCGTCAAGACGTTGGGGGAAGGCTCGTTCGGCAAGGTCAAGCTCGCCACGCATATTGTCAGTGGGCAAAAGGTCGCGCTCAAGATAATATCACGGAGGAAACTCATCACCCGCGATATGGCCGGCCGCATCGAACGCGAGATCCAATACTTGCAGCTGCTACGGCATCCGCACATTATCAAACTCTACACCGTCATCACCACGCCTCAAGAGATTGTCATGGTGCTCGAATACGCTGGCGGGGAGCTTTTCGATTATATCGTGCAGCACGGCAAGATGGCTGAGGATAAAGCGAGAAAGTTCTTCCAGCAGATTGTGTGCGCCGTCGAGTATTGCCATAGACACAAGATTGTCCACCGTGATCTGAAGCCAGAGAACCTGCTGCTTGACGAGAATCTCAATGTCAAAATTGCGGACTTTGGTCTGAGTAACATCATGACGGACGGTAACTTCCTGAAGACAAGTTGCGGCAGTCCGAACTATGCCGCCCCCGAAGTCATCAGTGGAAAGCTTTATGCCGGTCCTGAAGTGGATGTCTGGTCGTGTGGTGTCATCCTGTACGTGCTACTCGTAGGCAGGTTGCCGTTCGACGACGAGTACATCCCTGCACTGTTCAAAAAGATCGCCCAAGGCAACTACATGGTACCCAACTACCTGTCTTCTGGTGCGGTGCGGCTGATTAAGAAGATGCTGCAAGTCAACCCGGTCAACCGGATCACAGTCCCGGAGATTCGGCAAGATCCCTGGTTCCTGAAGGATCTCGCTGAGTATTTGAAGGTTGCGGATCAGGACTTTGAGTCGGGCGTGGATCCTAATAAGCCCATTGATCCCTATGCTCTGTCCAAGAACAAGCCGAAGCCTGTGCAGGAGAAGCTACATGAAAAGGTCATCGACAAGCTGGGACAGACCATGGGTTACGCTGCAGAAGATGTGACAGACGCGCTGGGGAAGGAAGAGCCATCTGCGATCAAGGACGCGTATCTCATCGTGCGCGAGAATACACTGATGAAAGCCAATCCGTCTCTCATGACAGATCAACCGGCTTTCATGGCTCAGTCTCCTCCGGCATTCGCCACGAACATGCCAAATTCGCCCAAGACACCTCAAAATCGGACACAACCCTCCACTTTTGCGAGCTTTGAGCACCCTCGCCACGGCTCTACAGGAAGCGCCTCAATTATGGAAGCGCGTAGCCCTGCAAACACCATTGCCATCTTACCGAGCAGTCTACCAGACTACCACGCAGCATATATGAAAGGACAAGTCAACCAGTCATCTTCGCCTACCAACGATCATGAAACCCATCTAGAGCCGGAGCGACCACGGACGAAGGAGGAGCAAGAGCTTACGGCGAGACGGCTGAAGCCGCACTCAAAAAGCAACGTTAACCTCAATCGACACGGGCAACACCCAGAGAAGCCGGAGCCTATGACAAGCCTCCCAGATAAGCAGGCGCAGAAAAAGAATAAGCCAATCAAATGGCAATTTGGCATCCGAAGCAGGAATAGTCCGACGGACGCCATGTTGGCTATTTACAAAGCATTGCAGAAAATGGGAGCGCAGTGGGAAGTTCCACGGATGAAAGAACAGGGTATGGGAAGCGGCGATGGAAGTCCTGCGCGAAAGGAAGAGAGTCCGGAATACAGCGACAGTGATCCTGAGCCTGGCACAGATCCCGAGTACGCCACCCACTCCGATCAGGAGCGCAGGCGGAGAAAACGTGCAGAACGCGAGGGTGGTGGCGAGAGGCGGAGAGGACGTGAGAGGTACGGGCGATGGAATGACTGGGGCTATTCTCTACCCGAGGACCCCTGGGTCATCCAGGCTCGCTTCAAGAAATCCGGCATGTTCCCACCGGGCGTCGCACACCCTTCGTCGACGCACAGCTCACGCGTCGACCTGACAGCCGAACAAATCCGCCGGCGAAGCTCCGCCATGTCCACCGGTGCTCTGTCCCAGGCCGCCTCCTCGAGCGGCGACAGCCGCTCACCCGTCGACAACGCCTCCACAACAGGCCCCGCACCGCACAGCGCAGCCAGCAGCCAGCACGGCGGCGACTGGCCCGACCCCAACGAGTGCGTCTGGGTCTACGTCACCATCCAGCTCTACTCGATCGAGAAGGACTTCTACCTGGTCGACTTCAAGTGCGCGGGCTACGAACGCCTCGTCCGCCGTTTCGCCAAGGAAGTCAATGGCTCCCCCACCCATGGCAACGCAGTCAGCCGCACGATAGCGGTGGGCCCGGCAGTCCCGAGGACGAAGGCGATGTCACCGAAGACGAGGATGGCGAGGAGCTGGTCGGCTTGGGCAAGATCGAAGGCGAGAAGGATATCTCGAGCCCTTTTCCGTTTTTGGATGTCGCGAGTCGGCTTATTATTCAGTTGGCTGAGGCTAATGATTAGGCCACTGCCTCCTTCCTCTTCTATGCTGGGAGGGGTTGGGCCGGAGCTGGGTGAGTGGTGGGGGTGGTTTTTCGGCTTCGGATGAGGAAGGAGCGCGGAATGATGGGTGTGGTTTTAGCATTGGGGGAGTGTGTTTACAGAGCAGAGCAGAGGACGTGACTGCAGCAGTGACTGTGGCATCGGGATAGTGGTGGTGGGTAACCTCAAAGCGGGCTGGTTTCGCTTGTTTGAAGAGGGGAAGGAGAGGGGAGAGGGATGGGAAGGAAGGTCGGGCTACAGACACGTGAGGGAGGGTTGGTTGGTTGGTTGGTTGGCTGGGCTGGCTGGCGGCGGTCGTGAATTGCAGCTTTATGATACCACTTGAGTATAGTGTGATGTGAAACAGGACTTTTTCTATTTGATGAAGACTTGCATGTTTGCATGCATGCATGCATGCTTTTTGAACTTTTACGATTCGAACTTTTAGGATTTCCTTGAATGTATGGCTTTCGTATTCTTTTTCCCCCCTTTGAAAGGTGTGAGTGACATTTACGTGTGTAAAAATTCCGTAGTAATGTGCTGTAGTGAATTGGGGGTGCTTATCTACGCCCCTCGGCGAACTCCGAAACGTGCCCGCGTTCCTTCCCTTTTCAACTTCTTCGTAACCCCCACAGCCGCCAACATATTAAGCCATGTCGCTATCCCCATGTCAATAACCTCCCCCCGTCTCCATCTCCTAACTTCCCAAGTCTTCCAGTTCCCCTCTGACCTTCAAACTCCGCCCTCAACCATGGCTGACTCACGTCCCTTCATCACCTGCCACGTCCTCGACACCGTGGCCGGGAAACCCGGTCCCGGTATCGCCGTCCACTTGCGTCTCCTTTCCCCTTTCCCGTCCTCGACCAACTCATCGCCTGAACCCTACCTCTGGACCGCAACGACCAACTCCGACGGCCGGGTGACGGGGTGGGAACCCTCGCCCTCCTCCTCCTCTTCCTCCGCATCTCGCTCGAACTCAACCGCGGAGCTGAACGCCGTCGTCGCGCAACTCAAGGGGGAGTCGAGCGAGGAGGAGCAGATGCTTTTCAGCCTGACTTTCGAGACGGAGAAGTATTACGGCAAAGGCAAGACGTTCTGGCCGCAAGTGGAATTGCGGTTCGCGGCTCAGAGGGGGGAGGCGCATTATCATGTCCCGCTTTTGTTGGGGCCGTGGAGTTATACGACGTATAGAGGGTCGTGAGGGAGTGAGTGAGTTGGGGGAGGGTGTGGAGAGGAATGGGATATTGGATGTGAGAGGGTGCGGGGTTGGGGACTGGTGGATTTGGGGTACGGAGGGGATGGGCGGGGTTTTTGGATGGTCACTGGTGCGCTTGCACTTGAGGATGGGATTGAAGATCCGATTGGCAGGTGATTGGCATGGACTTCACGGCTGTCTGGGAGCAAGCAAACTCGGCGTCTTGTCAGGACCGTACGGTTTCAACACGCTGCGGCGGCCGCTATGTTACAATGGATGCCATGCTACAGCTACTACAGCCTTACAGGTCCTGCAATCAAGTTCAATCGGTCTGGAGGGAGGAAGGCGATCTACGCCTGTTAGAATTTCCAGCCAAATGCGCGGGTGGGAGCTATGCTATAATCACTCCTATGCAACAACTACACAAGCTGATAGGTCTCTTCCGGATCTTCTCGCCCCAGATATAAAGGCAAAAGGGATAGGGACCATCGCTAGGGAGATGAAGGCGATAAGGCTATTACCCCACCCAAGACCGAGAGTGTCGTACATGCTAAGACCCGCCAGGGGCAGCACGCCTCCCACGATCGAACGAAGCACTGTATTCGCAGCGACCGCAGAGGCGGCGTAGATGGTGAATGCCTATACAGTAGCGTCAATCTCAAGAACTTGCCGGCAGGGTGGAGTGACGACGAGATGTACTTACGTCAATGAGATACTGCTGAACGCAGATCAACGCAGCAATAATCCCAACACCAAACAACAATGTTCCCAATAAGGGCACAGCCCATTGCTCATGGTATTCAGCCGTCCAACCATAGATGAAGAGACCCACGGGTATCGTCCACGCGGTGAACATGAGCGGGATAAGTCGGTACTCGGGCTTCAGCTCGCCGCCATGTTTGGCCGCGAGACGTTTCAGATACGATCGGAGGAACCGCCGATAAGGAAGAGCCCGATGAACATCCCGATGCCGCTGGCGATGTACGTCAGGCCTACGTTGCCGTCGGAGAAGCCGTAGTACTGCTGGAAGACGAACGTGAAGGTGGTGTAGAGGAGGTAGAGGATGCCGTAGACGAAGGCGACGTAGAGCGCCATAAGGCCTACGATGGGTGAGAAAAGGAGCATTTTGAACGGCCGGACCATGGCGCGCGAGAAGCGTGTCTTGTTTGGGAGTCCATCGTCGAGTTTCGAACGTAGATCTTGGTTGCCCGTTTCCTTCTGCAGGCGTTTAGTCTTCCGGGCTAGGAGGACTGGAGCATATGTCTCCCGACATAGCGCGGCGTGAGCGATGGCGCAGACGCCGAACTGGGTCATCCGTTAGCATATAGACAAGCGAAATGTACGGTAGACGCCAAACCGGCTTACAGCAATAGCAATCAACCAAAAAGTCCACCTCCACCCTTCAGCCGCAGCCAAATACGCACCCGCCACCGGCCCAATCTGTGACAGCGTCAGCACATCGCTGCGAGTGTTAGAAGAAAAGCCAGAGAAGGCACATACTACGGGTCCCAGCAAAGGTCCCATGCCGAACAACGACATCGCCGCCCCCCTCTTATCCTGATCCATCAGATCCGAAATCGACGCCCCGCCCAATGTCACAGGACAAACGCCAAAACACCCGGCGAAGAAGCTGAAAACAATAAGCTGCGTCAGATTCGAGACCGCGCACGCGATCGTGAAAATCTCAAACATGACATTGCAAACAATGTATACGGGAATGCGGCCGTACATCTCCGACATGGGACTTATAATCAGCGGACCGACCGCGAAGCCGAGGATGTAGATCGACACGACGAACTCGGCCAGCGTGGTAGAGCCTGTGCGGAAGTCTTGCAGGACTTGCGGGACGCCGGGGCGAACATGCTGGATGCGAGCGGGGTGAGGAGGGTCAGGAGGATGACGAGTAGGAGGTTGAAGATTTTGGCGCGCGTGGGCCAGTTGCGTGGGTTTTGAGGGTCGTTGGGACCGTCCCAGTCGACGATGTTGGGGTCTTCTTGTTCTTCGTCTTCTTCGTGCTCGTAGGGTTGTTGATAGACATTGGGTTTAGATGAGGGTTCGTCCGGGGAGCCATTTCGTCCTTTCTTCTCGTCGTGGGGTTGCTGTTGCTGGTCGGTCTCGCTGGATTCCTCGTTCCGATAGTCATCATCACTCCCGTTCTTCTCATCATTCTTTCCCATGATTTTAGATCGTGTTGCGTCCTTGTACAACATCAACTTCCTTCCGCACGACTAGGAAATGCGCCGAGTGATCGCAAACGAAGGTAGTGAAACAGCCCAAACCTAAGGAGTGTGAGAGTCGAAGGAGGCGACCTCCTCCTCTCCTCAAATAAAACACATCACATCCCGTTCTAGATCCGGCGTGCCCATGGACCGAAAGAATGAGGTCTCAATGGGATTTATACCGCGACTATGCAGTCTATGCACGGCTTATGCAAAGCTTCCCCGCGGGTTGGCTGCATATCATCCGGGGTAGACCAAAGGCCTCCGCCGTGCTAAACCATTTCAGGGAGGCGTTTGAAGCAGACGGTCGCCGTTTGAACCTCGGCCGGGCGCGTCATCCCAAATGTCGCCGCGTCTCCTCCAGTAGCAGAAGCTGGAGGTCTGCGTTCCTTCCCAATCCGTCATGATCTCTCGGCCATGGATCTGCTCCCAATGTCTACGTCAGCTGACACGGTCGTCGGTCGTGCGACAGCGTCCCTTCACGCGATTTCAAAGCACAGGTACCGACACCAATTCCACCTAAACATGCGCCTGCATCTCACTGAGTCCAATCACCAGCTTCAAAGCCAGATAGCATCTCCCCGGCCCTGCTCACTCGAGCCAGAACGATCGCGCAAGAACATGCCGCCCTCACCGACAAGCTCGCCTCCGACTACGATGCTGCCTCTGCAAAGCGTCTCGGCGAGCTACAACGCACTTCTTCCGCCATCAAAGAGTACGACAAAGCCCTCTCGGCCTCGCAGGAACTCCAATCACTCCTCGCATCCAAAGATCAAGAGCTTCGCGAGCTAGCCGAGGAAGACATCGATCCAACTGAACAGCAGATTGCGCAAGCCACCCAGGCCCTCAAACACAGCCTCATCCCTATCCACCCCTTTGCCCACCTGCCTTGCCTCATCGAGATCCGCCCTGGTGCTGGCGGCGACGAAGCCGCCCTCTTCGCCGGAGACCTGGTCCGCATGTACGAAGCCTACTGCGCCCGCAACGGGCTCCGAGCCAGTCTCCTCAAATACGAGACCGCCGACGGCATGACGGCCGGTGTCGGCGCCGGCGGCTCCCACGTGCAGGAAGCCATCCTCGAAGTCGACTCCCCCGGCGCCTACGGCGTCCTCCGCTGCGAAGCAGGCGTCCACCGCGTCCAGCGCGTGCCGGCCACGGAGTCCAAAGGCCGGACCCACACCTCCGCCGCGAGCGTCCTAGTCCTCCCGTCCATCCCCGCAGAAGGCGGCGCAGGCGGCGTGGATCTCCAGGGGGAAGAGAGTTTCAACGACCCCAAGAGCGACTACTACGTCGACGCGCGGGACGTGAAGACGGACGTGATGCGGGCGAGCGGGGCCGGCGGCCAGCACGTGAACCGCACCGAGTCCGCCGTGCGCCTGACGCATGCCCCCACCAACTCCGTCGTCATGGTGCAGGAGACGCGGTCGCAGACGCAGAACCGCGAGAAGCGTGGCGGATCCTGCGGGCGCGCATCGCGCAGATGCGGCGCGAAGAGCGCGAGGAGGAGATGATCCGGCTGCGGCGGGGCGCTGGCGCGGGTAAAGTCGGCCGCGAAAATAAGGTCCGAACGTATAATTGGGGACAGCAGCGGGTGAGCGATCATCGGAGTGGATTGGACTCGAGGCATTTGGATGATGTGATGGAAGGGGGCGATGCGCTGGAGGGGGTTATGGAGAGTGTGAGGGCGTGGATGAGTGAGCAGGAGGTTCTGGGGCTTGTGGCGGAGGAGGAGCAGAAGGCGGGTGCGAAGAAGTAGGATCAGGGCACGTGCTAAGCCTTCGCTTGCAGAAGCGTGGTTAGGGTGGGTCAACAGGGCTCATTGACAGTGGTGAATGATTATTAGGCTTTTTGCCGCCCGCGTGCTACTTGAGCCGTGGGCGTTCATGTGTTATATTCATTTGACGACTTCTTCTCAGAATCTCTCTTTACCGATTCTAAGTATTCCGAGCCGCTCTCCTTACCACATCAACGCCGCGTGAACTATCCCTCCCGAGCATCTATCCCTATCCAGCGCCTGAGAAAATCTGATATCCCCAACCTACCTCTACACGATGCGTCGCCTCGCAATCCTCTCGATAGCGATCGCCTACCCACCTACAACCTGCGCCGCTAACGCCCCAGCTCCCTTCCCATCCTCAGGCGAATTAGCGACGTTCGCCACTTCTACCTCTCATATCTCTCCAGGATCCCCAGTCACCGTGACCTCGGAAGTACTCGAGACGCTGACCGTCGCTGCCCAGCGGACGCCTTGTCCCGGGCCGCCGCAGGTCTGGCAGAGAGAAGCGGTTTCGTCATCGAGTTACCAGCATACGCTGTTTTGTCTCTCCTGGGATGCTCTCGGTAGTGGGGAGCTGGCGAGTGCACGTGGAGAGGTGGGCATCATCACTTCCTCCGGGTCAGCGGCGGGGTTGAGATGGGCGGGATAGCTGATCGTGATGGCCAGGCCACGCCGCCGTCAGAAAGAACCGGATCTGGCGTCTCGACGCCATCCATCCTCTCCCCACCATCAACCGGGAGCGAGGGAACCCTACTCCCCTCCACCTCTTCCCGTCCATCATCCCAAGACGCCCATCCACCACAACCTCAGACAACCAGCTCTCTCCTACCAACCATCAACATCCCCGCCCTCGAAACATGTTTCCACCCTCCATCCCCATCCCCTTCTTCCTCCTCCTCCTTCCCCTTACCCAACTGCAACGCCTTGCTAACACACATCTCAACCTGCCACGACACACTCGGACCCTGGACGGACCCGTACGACTCCGCGCAGAGCGCGGCCTTTCAGGCTTGTATGTGTCAGACATCTGCAACAACCCGCTTTGGTCCGGAGGGGGAGGTTTGGAGGAATTTTAGTGCTTGTGCCGAATGTTTGACTGCTGGTGAAGGGGGAGCGGGGGTGGAGTTTGGGAAGATGACAGAGGGGTTGGGACGGTGAGTTTCCGCGTGTAACAATAAGCGTGGATGGATCGATGGGGGGTGGGAGGTCAGTGAGGAAGTAGAAGAGCAGGGAAAAGGAAAATACGGCCATCCCTCTCTTGCCTTCCCTTTCCTCATTGCACCCATCCATCTCCCACAGAAGAAAAGAGAGCATGTCTCGCTAACATCATCCCTTTCGGGGGTTTGGCATCTAGGATCGAGAACTTCTGCGCTTCGCAGAACCCCGTCGCGTATCTTTTCCTGCTCCGACTGGTCGGGTGGCTGGGGAGTCTGCATCCCGGCGGGAAGTTGGACCGGCCGCCTCTGAGCGGGGATGTGATGGGGATTGGGAGTTTGGGGCCGAAGTTCACGACTACGGCGCCGTTGGTTAATCTGGCTTGGGGTGAGTTCCGTTCTTTTTTTTTCTTTTTTTCAAATTTCTTTAAAAACTTTCAAATACTGATCACGAGTTTTGGATACCGCATCTAGGAGCCAGCGCGCCTTCAGACGGTAGTCTCAGGGACGTCAGACCGAGCTTGACCACATGGACATTGGCCAGCAACTTCGCGGGATCGCAGTCGGTGCGTCTTGTTACGTCGTAAGTTGGACAGTTCAATTCTTTTTCGAACAAATCCATAAAAGAAAAAAAACGAGAAAAAAAAAAACCATAGCAGAACAGATCGGCTGACACTCCCCTCTTACGTTCTTTACTGCAGTTTCGTCACCTGGCTCCCTACTGCTACAGCAAGCCGAACCACGGTCGACCCGCGGACGGCCTCGAGCTCGGCCGCTGCGAGGATCTCGGAGGAATTGGGCGCTGCGCTGTCCTCGATGGCGGCGGATGCGGGAGGTCAGGGCGGACCGAGTGGGAAGTGCATTGGGGGTTGTCCGGACAAAAGTCAAGCAGTTGGAAATGCTTTGTCCTTGAGCTTGATCTTGGTTACACTGGGCACGGTCTTAGGTGTGCTGCTGGTAGTCTAGGGAAGGTCTGCTGGAGGGCTGTGGTTGATGGCTTCTCGATTTTTTGGGAGTTTTTTTTTTTTTTTGGATTCCTCTCTCCCTTTCTTCCTTCATAGTCGAAGAAAATTGGACCATGTAGCAGTGTCGAAGCTAGAATTGCTGCGTGAAAAACCAGTAATAGTGAGAGAGAAGGAAGATCACGTGATTGCTGCCTGGGTGCAGCGGCGACGGCCTCGAATCCGTCTTGTTTGTGCATAAACAACCGAACAACAAACAGCAGTGTCTTAGCGGTTCTACTGATGCGACGACTTACGTGTGTAGCCAGGACAACATTTCTAAATCTCAAGGAAGTTGCACTTGCAACTGACGGGGAAAAACATCGCTGAAGTGGGATCCAGAGATGCAATGAGGTTCAACGTCTAATAATCCGCCTGCCGAATCAGACAGTGGCATCAATGTCATTTGGTGTGTTAAGCATCTAACGTCATACCTTTCCGCCGGCCGCCGGTGCTGCAAAGGGAAATTCAACGCCCACTTGCGCGAACTATCGGGCTCGCGAACCTTAAGCAGCGGGTGTGGCTTGCTTTTGCGGAAGGTTGTCCAAGTTATGGTCTTTTTTCTGGTTTCTTAATCGCGATGAATAATGCGACACTAAAAGTGTTCATCACCACACCACAGACCACCAAATGGCGTGACAATCTTCATCGTCGAACGGACGCATCGCTTCTGAATGAGCGGCGGTGGCGCGTAGATCGCACGTGGCACAGAAGATGATCGCCCGGGGCAACAAAGGCGATCCGCGACATGGGTTGCAATTCATGGTCAGATCACATCAATGTTCATTATCTGGTTGTGCCCCATGCCATCGAAGAAGTTCACATGTGATAATCAACCATCTAGACCCAAGCGCCAAAGACAAAAAGACCCAGATAATAAGATCGGACCACCTTGAAGTCATCGTTGGAGCGCAAACCTTGAGCGAAGCGCGCGCATCGCACCAACTGGCACGACGCCGAGCGAGCCGTGATTAATGACGTTGATTCCTGCAGGTGACGTCGGAACGTCCGCGCACCGTGCACGCCCTTCACAAAAGCTCCTCCATACCCCAAGCTCTTGTGGTCTGGTCCTCTCTCTGACCTGTCTGACAACCGCACATCATCATCGCCTGGACGACCGCTTGAAGCTATCGCCCTCCCTCTTAGCGTCAGACTACGATTCGCGACGAGCTTCACTTCTTCAATCCCATCGCAAGAGCGACACCTGATCTACTTTCCTCACCAAAGTAGCTCAACACCGTCAAAATGGGCGCCGCAAGCATCGTCAACATTGCCATGTGCAGTTTCTCCGTAAGTAGACGGCATTTCGCGCTATGACTGTCGCATGAAAACGGATGGCCTCGTGCTAACATTGCACGCGCAGTTTGTCTGGTCTGTCCTCGTCATGGCATTGACCGGCAACTTCATCGCGTCGGGCGGCAGCAGCGCCATGATCAACTACGACCTCTTCTGCTCCGTCTTCGGCATGCTCTGCCTGTTCTTCCTCCTGCCCGCCAGCATTAAGGAGGCCTGGGCCATGCACCCCATCATCCCGCTGGTGCTGAACATCCTCAACACCATCTTCTGGTTCGTCGGTGGTGTCGCGACTGCCGCCTACCTGAACGTGCACAGCTGCAGCAATGCCGTATGTACCTTTCGCACCTCACATTTCCTTCCCATTAGATTTTTAACAGTGCTACAGGACTACTACAACAGCAACAACGTTGCCGGTGGCTCCGAGAAGAAGTGCCGCGAGGCCCAGGCTTCCACCGCCTTCCTCTGGTTTGGCTTCGCTTCCTTCCTCGCCTCGACTGTCATCACTGGCCTGAACACTCGTGGAGGTGCGAACACCCGTGCCGGCGGTATCCGCCGTGGCCCGGCTATGAGCCAGGTTTAAAATCACAATGGCCACAAATCGCTTACATCTGGAAAGGTCGCAAGTAAAGGACTCACGCGCTCTCTCGCCGCCCATGGACTGTGGCGCGCGCGCGCGCGTGAAACGGCAGCAACGGCCCCCGATGCGGCTTTCCTTGATCATGATACCCATGTGTACATCGGTTACGACTTGGGGAACTGGAATGGGATACCATTGAAACGAAAAAAAACTTGGGGATGGAAATGGAAATTTTTGGTCCGGGAAAGGGGTTTTTTTTTTCCCAAGAAAAATCTCGTAACCTGTTTGTTTTCCTCCTTTTTTATTTTCGACGCGGTGCTATGAATTGCGCTTCAGCGACGACGATCTGCAAATGGGCTTCGGAGCTTGAAACGATAGATTAGCTCTCTAATGTTTATTAGTCTCGTATCACAACAGAGATCATTTTTAACATGAAGTGCCGCATGGTAGAGATGGTTGGCCATTTTGCCATTACAGTGCCTCATCAGTTTGGCGAGTAATCGCTCCTCAGAGACTACGCACGGCCATGGATCCCGATTGCGACTCCGTCCCGGTGACCGACCTGCTGACCGCCAACGATGCGAACCGATGGATCGAGCCATTCGAAAGTCCATTCCTCTCGTCATCTGACAGCATCGTGCAGCGGGCGGCAAGGCCGGCAGGCGGGCTCTAGGAAGTATAATGACACCTGCAGAGAGGGGAGTCATTACATAGTAGGCTAGCCGCTTTCCAAATTCTTTTTGGCCCGTTGTCCGCGCTCTTCCCAAACTCCGCATCTTCTCCATTTCGTCGTCGATCGACAGGTCGGAACGTCATTCTTTTGGCTGCCGATGGATCATCTGCGCTGGCAGTCGATCGCATTTAAGCGTTTTTAGAAAAAATGCACCAGCGAGGAGAAAAAAAGTCTCGTTCTTTCTCGGCTCTTGAGCTTTGGCGTCCGCGACTTCCGGGGGATGGATGGGTTTTGGCCTTCCTCCGGCCTCCGGGCGATACGCTAAGCGAATATACAGTACGTCAGAAGCCCATCACAGCAGCAACTGTAAGTCTGTGACGGCACTACGACTCGTCAGGGAGGCAAGTAAGGTAGGTCCTCAGGAAACGTTATTCTTGCATCCCTGTCTGCAGATCTATCGGCTCTTCTTGGCCGTGTAATCTATTCCATCCTGTGCTGTACTGTAACTGCACCCTTGTCGCTGTAAGCATAGGGCTGTGGGATTCCCCTGCTTAAGCGAAGGACTTTGTGAGGTACGCCACCGGATTAGCAGAAGAGGATGGAGAAGGATGTGCATGGTAGCAGCAGCAGCAACAACAACAGCAGCACCAACCGCAATACTACAACGCCCAATGATCTGTCACAAACACTTAGCGACGGCGAAGGAGGAACGTTCCCATGCCAAATCCCTCCCACAACCGATTTCGAGTACTACGGCCGGCCAACAGATGGCAATGGTACTGCCGCGATGAGTTCACCGAAACCAAATGAAGAGCCGGCGAGCACGTCGGACTCTTACTTCGACAAACAACCTACCGCCGAAGATGCCCAACCGAACCAGGGCGAGAAAGATCGATCACGATCCTTGCCTTCCTCCCCAGTCCAGATGTCGCAACCTCGGAGGACGAACACTGCTCCAGCACACGGCGGTGCGTCTTCGAGACCAGGCCTCGGGCCCAAGGCCAGCACGCTACTTGGTGGCCTCAAGCGAACCGCAACAGGTGGTGGCATCACGAACACGCACGCCGATGCACCGTATTCGTACCAGTTCGATCCCATGTCTTCTGACTCGGACCTGAGTTCAGACGATGAAGATTCGCCACCGAACGACGGCTCAGACAATGCGCAGAGACCGCCGACCACCGAGACGACCGACTTCGCCGCGGCCGAAGAGCGGAAGAAGCAAGAGAAGAAAGGTCGGTCATATACACGCTTCAATATGAATAACGACTTCTTCAAGAGCAAGGGCAGAGTGAGTAAACGTGACGGAAGACTCAACATTAGTATTAGCGAGGCTGCGAATAGCGGATACATTGCCAAGGCGCTGAGCCAGAGCATCAAACACCACCTGGACGTCCCGAGGAGGAAACAGGGCAAGGTACGGCAACGACAAGAGCACGATGACAACATCAAGCAGGATTCCGAGGCCGAAGCCGTCGCTGCCTCCTTGCGAACCACCATCAACCGTCCCTGTATGAACATCGTAGTCATGGTCATTGGCAGCCGAGGCGATATCCAGCCTTTCATCAAAGTCGGCAAGATCCTGAAACATCAGTACGGGCATCGCGTCCGGATAGCAAGCCACCCGACCTTTCGCGACTTTGTGGAGAAGGAGAGCGGGTTGGAGTTCTTCAGCGTGGGAGGGGATCCCTCCGAGCTGATGGCGTTCATGGTGAAGAACCCGGGCTTAATCCCGAATCTCCAGACGATCCGAGAAGGCGAGATCCAGCGCCGACGATCCGCGATGGCGGTCATGTTCGAAGGCTTCTGGCGCGCCTGTATCAACACCACCGACGACGAGAAGGACGGACAGAATCTGAAGATGATGGGCGACAAGGCCCCCTTCGTCGCAGACGCCATCATTGCCAACCCGCCTTCAATGGCCCACGTCCACATTGCAGAGAAGCTAGGCATCCCGCTCCACATGATGTTCACGTTCCCCTACAGCCCGACCCAGGCCTTCCCGCACCCGCTCGCGAATATCAAGCAGTCGAAGAGCAACGTGGACGCCAACTACGTCAACTTCATGTCGTATCCGCTGGTCGAGATGATGACCTGGCAAGGGCTAGGCGACATCGTGAATCGCTTCCGCGAACGCACGCTGGGTCTCGAACCCGTCAGCTCGCTCTGGGCGCCGGGGGCCCTCTACCGCATGAAAGTCCCCTACACCTACCTCTGGAGCCCCTCGCTCGTGCCCAAACCCAACGACTGGGGTCCCGAGATCGATATCGCGGGGTTCGTGTTCCTGGAGATGGCGAACAATTTCCAGCCGCCGAAGGAACTCACGGATTTCCTCGACGCCGGCGATATGCCGATTTATATCGGGTTCGGCTCGATCGTGGTCGATGATCCGGACGCGTTTACGAACATGATCTTCGATGCGACGAAGAAGGCCGGCGTGCGTGCGCTGGTTAATAAGGGCTGGGGTGGGCTGGGAGGCGATGATCGAGAGATCCCGGATCATATCCATATGCTTGGCAACACGCCTCATGACTGGCTCTTCCCGAGGGTGAAGGCGGTGGTGCATCATGGTGGTGCGGGCACGACGGCCATCGGCCTGAAACTGGCCAAGCCTACCATGATCGTGCCGTTTTCGGCGATCAACCTTTCTGGGGCGCTATGGTGGCGGATGCGAAAGCGGGCGCGCACGAGTGCGTGCCGTACAAGCGATTGAACGCCGATAAGCTCGCCGAAGGCATCAAACAGTGTCTTACGGAAGAATCGCAGCAGAACGTGCAGAGGATCGCGGACAGTATTTCCAACGAGGCGACGGCGCCGAGAACGCGGTCAAGTCGTTCCACCGAAGTCTACCCTTGGCCGGCCGCGCCAATATGCGCTGTTCCATCCTCGAAGACCGCGTCGCAGTCTGGCAGCTCAGGGGCTCCTCATTACGACTCTCGGCCCTGGCGGCCGAGATCTTACACGACAAGGGCAAGATCAAATGGGGTGATCTCAAGCTTCTCCGCGTGTACGAGTGGAACGACTTCGATGGTCCTGGGGAACCAATCACCGGTACTGCCGGTGCACTGAAGGATTCCCTGTACGACATCGGCGAAGGCGTCGGCATGGTCCCGTCCGCGTCGCTAAGCATATCCGGAAACACGAGGAGCACGAGCGCAAGAAGCGGGAGATTCAGCGGCGGAAGGAGGAGAGGAAGTCGAGGAAGGCGGAGCAAAAGGGGAAGGATTCTCCTCCGGCTTCCAAAGATGGTAATGCTGCACCTGCAGAGAACGGCAACGCGTCTCGCGATCAGCCAGCCCAGCGTCCTCAGCCTGCGCGCGAAAATACCGAGAATACTCTAGGCTCCGCCATGTCTGCGGACCCCGCTGATCCTCTGTACACGGAAGTCGGCCGCGACGCAGGCGAAGGGTTCAAGCGCTCGGGCTTCGCGCTCCTCTCCATGCCGAACGACCTGCACGTCGCGATCGCGCAGGGCTTCCACAACGCGCCGCGGCTATGGGGGGACGCCACCGTGCGGAAACCCGTCCGCATCACGGGCTTGAAGTCCGGCTGGGTCGCTGCGCGTCGGGAATTCGGGTACGGGATCTACGATGGCTGGTCGGGACTGGTCACGCAGCCCTACGGCGACTTCAAGGACGGCGTCACGGTGCCCGCGAAGCTGGCCGGACTCGGCGTCGGGTTTGGGAAAGGACTGGGTGGGTTCGTGGTCAAGAATGTCAGCGCCGTCGTGGCTCCCCCCGCGTTCGTGGGGAAGGGCCTCCTGAAGTACATGGAGAAGCACCTCGGAGCGCCGGAAGCCAAGCCCCTGATCCGCCGCGCGCACATCCTGCAGGGGCAAAAGGACCTCCGTGCTCTGCAACAGCCGCAACAACAGCAGTCAGCAAACCGCCCGCCGCCGCAGCAGCAGCAGCTGAAGGAGATCGAGCACCGCGTGCTCGACGGCTGGAAAGTCTACGAGGAGATCTGGCACGAGGCGCGGAGAGCTTCAAGCTGCGCCACAACCCTTTCCAGCAGGCGAAGCTGGAGCGCGAGCGGCGCGCGTGGGAAGAGCACGGCGCGCTGGAGAATATCGAGACGGCGAAGCGGGCGCTGCATGCGCGGCGCCAGGGCCACAATCTCGATAAAGTGTTTGCGAAGCGCCGACGCGAGATGTCGCTTGCGGAGGCGCCGCGGGCGAGCGCTATGACGCAGCCGGAGCCGTATGAGGGGCGCGCGGCGGTGTTGCCTAATGGGCATGAAGCGGAGACTTCTGGCCCCGCCGCCGCCGCCGCCGCTGCTGCTGCTGGACGGCCGGAAGACGAGCAGGAAGTCCAGCAGATCGGGAAGCGGGGGCAGCCTGGTGACGAGCAGGAAGGGCCGCGGAGTCAGAGCGAAAGGGTTGTTCTGACAGCCCGAGGGGAAGGAGACGAGCTGCGGGATCAGGGTCCTGCTCGCAACGAGGACGACTCGGACGCTACGACGGCGGTGGGCGAGGAGCAGGAGGATCGGTCTAAGGGGGTTACCGCCGCCGATGGCGTCGTCAAGTTCAAGGGCCACGAGGACGGGGAGGAAGCGGCGCTTTCGCGGAATCTGTCGGCTGCGAATGGGACGGTTATGGCTGCTTGATTGGACGGGTGAAGGGGATGTCTCCTTTATCTTTCTTTGTTATTTTCCTTTTTTTTTGAATTTTTTTTTTTTTTTTTTTTTTTGAGATTGTTTCAGCGAAGGCGTTGGAAAACGGGCAATATCCCCCATGAAGGTTTTCGGCATAGCATTTTCAATTGTATTATCTCATCGGGGTTTTTAGGGGGGACTGAGCATATTGATTCCCAAAGTCGTCATGATCTTCTTATGTAGCGTTTCTAACTTGCATTATCAACTTGTAGACTTTTTTGCTCTTATCTTTTTCTGCCTTTTTTTTTTTTTTTGGCATTTCAATGATAGAATATGTGGTACCATTGGCAATCCATCTCTTAACCATAATCCTTGATAGACGAAACGAGACGGACTTAGAGAAAAATGATCGAGCTATTGGGGGGGAAATCCCATCCATCGCCCGTTCGCCTTGATGCTTGCAAGTCCATCCTCTGTAGACATTAGCTTCCCGGACATTGAAGACAGGGTTGTACAATGTTATTGCAGTGTTATTCTCCTGTCTACTATTTCAACAAGGTGTAGGCACGTCGGCCTCTGATGCCCGTCTCGACGCATCGTCTGTGGAATTGGAAGTCTAAGGTCCTTGACGGTATGTCGTCGGTGTTGGGGATGTGAGGAATCAGAGACCAGGACGCAACAATCGCTCGTGAATGGTTCTAGACCAGATCAATAGGCACAAGCCTTCTCGAGCTGTATGAATGGTGGTCTCAGAACCTGATCTCGCTGTTGCGCCTCTTCTAGCCCGTTAAGACAGGCAATGAGAGAAAGCGGCTGGAAAGACGTGTATATTATATTCATCTGGATGCGCAAAAAATGGGTATCAAAACCAAAAAAAATCCCAACTCGTGCTTCTATCCTGAGCATCGAAGCTTCAGCCTCAAATCCTTCGTGCTCCTAAGCACTCTATCAGACGCTTGTATCAACATGTCATTGCTCATCCTGTATCAATTCATAGTCATCTTCAGCCGGCAAGCAGAACCTAGCCAGAATCACCGAGACCGCGTTGATCGTCAGGACGGACCAGCTGACTGTGCACAGAATCCAGGACTTGTCTAGTTCCCAGCCGACGAAGAAGCGGTTATCGGTATCGTAGAGGTAAGCCTAAAGCAAGAGACACAATGAGGATTAGTATCGATCATACGCCACATCCCTAAACATCCTCTCTTCGTAGACATGAACATCCTCTCTCCGTAGATAATCTCCAAATACAGGAGCTTGGGAAAGAACCTACCACAAGCGCCATCGCGACCGCCTGCCCCACAGCACACAACGCCAACAACGGGCTCAAAACCTTCCAGCCATCCTCCCTACTCATCCTGCCGCCGACGAGGACCGTGACATAAGCCACCAGACACGCCAACTCGACCACGACGGCGAAATTCATCAGGAACCCCGTACTCCGCCACATGGAGCAGAAGGCGCGATCCTCGCCCAGACAGTCCTCGGACTGCGGGAAGGGCAGACATTGGCCGGAGATGGAGGAGCAGCGTTTGTGCAGGCCGTAAGAGACGTGGACGGGACGGGCGCGGTCGGAGGTCGGTGCCGTGTAGGTGATCCAGTTGGGCAGGGCGATGGAGGAGATTGTTAGGGCGGCGGCGAGGAGGAAGGCCCAGAGGGAGATGCCGTAGATGATGCGACGCATTGTTTTTGGAGAGGAGAGTCGCGGAGGGGCGCGACGGTGGGAGGAGGGGGAGAGGAGGAGGGCGGACGTAGGAGGATGGGGGGGACGGAGCGGTGAAGATAACCTATACTAAGGTAGAGCTGGAGGTGGAGGTGGAAAATGTAGGCGCCTAAGGCGTTTCACGCGGCTCGGGATATGACGACGCGGGAGGAAGGCGGGGGGAGATGTGGGGGAGATGGGCATTGAACGCATCGGAGTGGGAATTCCCTTCTGATATTAAGTCAAAACCCTCGCTATGAGTAACAAGCTCTCCCTATGAAAATTATAATCGTACTTTGCACTCATATAAAGCGAGAATCGCTCGAGGGAAGCATAATGAAACAGCATTCACCTCCGATCAAGTCTATTGATGCATTGCCCAAATAGGCAGGAGCTACGGCGAGCCTCTCCACGTGCGACTAGCCCCAACTCCTCTCATCTTTAGTGCTGACTGTCCTTTCCCATCTCATTCAATCTGACCTTCCCTCTTTTCCTGCCTTCTTTTCCAAATGGCTGATCATTCCACCTGCCCGCCATTGACCAGACAGTCCGTCCAGGCCGCCCACAAACGCATTGAGTCCTACATCCACCGGACCCCAGTAGTGACCTGCTCGACACTCGACCACCTCGCATCGACCCCTCAAGCCCAACGATGTCCCTCCACAGGCCCCAATACCGCCAGCGAACCCGCTCCTCACGGCCCCACGAAAGATAACTCCACCATCGCCTCCTACACCGCAAAACCCACCGTCCGCCTCTTCTTCAAAAGCGAGAACCAACAAAAGATCGGCGCCTTCAAAGCCCGCGGCGCCTTCCACGCCCTAGGTCGCCTGATCGAAGAAAACGGCATCGAATCCGTCCGGGCCCGCGGCGTCGTAACCCACAGCAGCGGGAACCATGCGCAAGCGCTTGCCTTCGCAGCCAAGACCTTCGCCGTCCCGGCCCACATCGTGATGCCGACGATCAGCACGCCGAGCAAGATCGCAGGCACCAAAAGCCACGGCGCCGAGGTCGTCTTCTCCGGCAGCACGAGCGACGAGCGCGAGAAGGTGACGCAGGAGATTATTGATCGCACGGGCGCGACCCTGATCCCGCCGTATGACCATCCGGACATCATCCTCGGAGCGGGCACGCAGGCTCTAGAGCTCGAGGAGCAAGCGATGGAGATCCTCCAAACCTCCCCCACCTCAGGAGCAGGAGAAGACAGCCAGAAGGCGAAGAAGAAAGGCCTAGACGCAGTCATAGCCCCGATAGGAGGCGGCGGCATGCTCTCAGGTATCTGCACCGCGCTGCACGGGACGGGGATCCGGGTCTTCGGCGCCGAACCCTCGTTCGAAGGCGCCAACGACGCCGAACGAGGCCTTGCAGCAGGCCACCGGATCGCCCAAGTCAAAACCCTCACGATCGCCGACGGCCTCCGGACGCCCGTGGGCGAAATCCCTTGGTCTGTCATCAGCGATCCCGGAAAAATTGGCGGGGATCTACAGTGTGAGTGAGGAGCAGATCAAAGCCGCGATGCGGCTCGCGCTCGAGCGGATGAAGGTGTTTATTGAGCCCTCGGCTGCGGTCGGGTTGGCGGTCATGTTGTACCATGAGGGGTTCCGACGGATGGTGGAGAGGGAGGGAGGGGAGGAAGGGTGGAACGTTGGGGTTGTTCTTTCGGGAGGGAATACGACGATGGAGGCGATTGGGAAGTTGTTTGCGAAGCCGGAGCGGGTGGAGGAGCGGGCGGAGGGAGTGGTGGGGATTAATGGCGAGAAGGTGGCTGAGAATGTTCCTGGTTGAGATGGGAATTTCACGTTCCTCGGATTCTCTTTTGATCTTCTTTTTCTTTTTTACTTTTTGATTTTCACTGTGTTCGCACTGTGACAACCGTTTCGAAAGAGCCGAAACGCAGAGAAGGACAGAACAAGTCTCTCCTTTTTTTTTAGACTTTTTGGATAGATATAAGATTCTACACATTTGCGGCTGACACAAGAACGCTCTACCCTCTCTTCAAGTAGGAATTTGCTTGAATTCTTCTGGCACGGACATCCACCTATTCCAAGGCTGCTGAAAAGCCAATGGTTCCAGATTGACATCCCATCCTCGTGGCCCCACGCCCTCTACACACCTCCCGAGGAAAAACACATTCTTCTTTCCCTCGCCTCCTGCTTCCTCCCAACCTACCCAAAGCCCGCTACGAACACATATTACCCCTCTGTATCCAAAGAGAAAGCAAGCAATCAAATCAAATCGAATGCGAAGGCGAAAACTTCCCAACGAACCCCTTCGCCCCGTCTCCCCCCTCCCTCCCCCAAATCCATCCCCCCTACAAATCCGAAAACGGCGCCGTATCATACAGATGCTTCCCCGTCGTCTCCAACACCTCCACCTTCCCGCCCACAGCCACTTTCCCCCCATTCTTCGGAATACACAGCATGCCAAAACACGGTTTCCACTTGGCGGCACCCCCCTTATCAACGCGCCGGAACCGCATCAGTTCCTCCCACGGCTGCCGCGGATGCTTGGCCGCCGTGTCCGGGTCGACGTTGGGGACTTGACAGCGGGCGCAGCGCGCGACGGCGTCGAGGTCGATTTTGTAGAGGGCTTCTTCGGCGGGGAGCACGGTCGTGATGCGGATCCGCTTCCAGGTGTCTTCTTCCCAGGGGTGGGAGGCGCGGCCGCGGACGATGATGTTGGGGCGGAAACGCTCGATGGTGAGGGGTTCGAAGGCGGGGTTGTTTGACGTTTCGGCGGCGAGACGGCGGTTGAGGTCCGCGAGCGAGGCTTCCGAGGCGATTTGGAGGCTCATGACGTCCGCGAAGTGGTGCGGGGTTTCGGCGCCGTAGAGCTCTTTGCTGCCGTTTACGCGGCAGAGGCGGTTCGTGGGGCCTTTGTAAACTAGAGCGACGTCTTTGCCGAAGAAGGCGGTGAAGGGGGCGTTGATCTCGGGTCCATATTCCCATGCGTCGGTTTCTTGTTCCCAGATTTCGACCTTGGAGAGGGTCGTGTTGGACTCCAGCCAGGCTTTGGTGGGGAAGGCGGGGACGGCGACGGATTGGGGTTTATCCTCGGGCTTGTCGTTGTTGCGGATGGAGATGGAGAGGAGCTGTTCGCCTTTGTTGGATTTGGCTGTGCTTTCGATGACGGCAGTATCGATGAGGGTCATCGAGGGATCCGAGCGGATGGTGAGGAATTTCCGGTCGGATTTGGAAATGAACATCCAGTTTCGGTCCAGCGTTAGACCGGAGGGACGTAACCTAGTCCCATCGATTTCGAAGCCACGGCAAGATTTGATGGGATAGACGCGCAGACTGACAATCTCCGTTGGGGGCGGAATAGGCGGATCGCCTTCCCTCCGGACCACACCATTAGGGTCTCCTGTAGCCGTGTTCCCATCCTGAACTCCTGGAGCTTCGGATTCTGGGAGAAGATTGGCGATGATGATGATCAGGATGAAGCCAATGACCACGGAAAACATGAAGACTGCGGTCCAATTGACATTGTTCCAGTCCACGTTATAAGGGTCGAAGTTCTTTGCGTCTTCATATACCTGTCCAAGGTCACGCCACATCTTCCTGCCGAGGCCGACGTAGGTGTCACGGGCTTCCCCGAAGACGTTCTGGAGGAAGGAGAGATCCATGACCGAAGAGAAAACCAAAGGTAACCAGGTTCAAATTGTTCTTCTTCACTTTGGTGCTATGCGAGCAAGATGGTGGCCAGGTTGGAGGTTCAATGGCGAGATATAGGCATGAAGACAGCTCTTCCGCAGTGTCGCTGGAGATTTCCTTTTCTAGGAAGGAGCAGAGTCCAGCCCAGAACGGTAGACCGGCAGCGAGCGTGGTACAGTATAACACAGTAGCCGGTCTGACTCACCTGCAGACTGATTATGATATTGTATTATTCAGGAGATGCGATGGAATGTATGAAGGCAGACATGGGGTCTGGATTACTGTAGTACTGTGGAGAAGCAGTCCAATGCGGGCGCTAGTCGCCGCGGTCTCGTGCGTCATTCACGGATCTTATTATCGTCCACATCTTGCTCTTGATCTATTGAAACCGTCTACGGGAGTTGATGACAACGTTTCAGACTTTTGGCAAAGCAATTGACAAACAGTAACAAAAGAAGTGGCAGTATAGCAAAAGACATTGTACAACATAGGCTGTGGACAGACATCTAGTACACATCTTTTTTGCCCGACTTCGACGCTAAAGCCACGGATTCTTCTCAACAGAAAGCATGAAATAACTAGCCAACTTCCAATACCAATTCCACCTCTACACACCTATTTCATACCTACAAGCCCCATTCTATCCTCATCATCGCACATTTGCCCTCCAAAGGAGAAGTAGAAAAAGAATAGAAATAAAAAAAAAATGCCCGACAAAGACGCCTCCACCCCGCGCGTATTCCTCATCCGCCATGGCGAAACCGAATGGTCCATGTCCGGACAGTACACCGGGAAGACCGACATCCCGCTGACGGCACACGGCGAGGAACAAGTAGCCAGCACGGCAAAATTCATGTACGGGTCAGGGCGACTGATTGACCCGGCCAAGGTGGCCAAAGTTTTCGTCTCGCCGCGGAAGCGAGCAGTGAGGACGTACGAGCTGCTCTCCGGTAGCAAGGAGGGATTTGAGACGACGGAGAGTCTGGCCGAGTGGGATTATGGGTGCGTTTGTCCTGAAATTCTGGAGAGGGAAATGACTGTTTTATGGGGAGAATTTGGGGAAGAAATGATTAGCTAACTCGGAACTCACGATCTTCTCGTCTATAGTCAGTACGAAGGGATGAAAACGAAGGCGATCCGCGAACTTCGCAAGTCCCATGGCCTCGACCAGGATCGGGAATGGGATATTTGGCGTGACGGCTGTGAAGACGGCGAGTACGTTCCTATCTCCCTTCAACCCCTCCTAAAAAGAAAAAACTCCCAATCAAAAAGGGAAAAAAAGAAAAATAGAATTCCTCCGAATGGACTCAACTAACCCTTGACCACCAAACCAAACAGAACCGCCGCCCAAGTCACCTCCCGCATCGACGCCCTCATCGCACAAATCAAGCAGCTGCAGGGTCCACACATGACCGACAGCGAGCCCAAGACATCATCCTCGTCGCGCACGGCCACCTGACCCGGGCCTTCGCCAAGCGCTGGCTGGGCTACGAGTTGTCGTTCCCGCTGAGCCTAATGATGGAGCCCGGCGGCGTCGGCGTGCTGAGCTACCAGCACCATAACGTCGAGGAGCCGGCGTTGAGTCTGGGAATCGGGTTCCCCGTGGGGTCGTGAGTGAGGGGAGGAAGATCAGGGGAGCAGCGAGAGGACAGGTGGAGGAGGAACTGCTTTTAGGAAAATCAATCCTCCACGTAGCTCTTCTACCACCGTACCTTCAATTTGAGCAAGATCGAATGTCCAGAATTTTTTTCCATCGAAACCGTAGCGTTGAATGGTATGGTATAGATCTATATCTGAAGGGGTAAGACAACAAAGAGGAATAAAGATGCTCTAACTACTGAGACTGCTATCGAGCAAACGCCTTTCTTCCTCACTCGATCCTCCACCCGCTATGCAAGAAAGCAGAAGCAAGAGCGTTACCTCTCTGCTAGAATGTCAAGAGGAAATGCTCGAGGTTGCAGACAGACGCCGTCGTTTGCGAAGTGTTCTTGTCTTCCGATTTCCGTCGTCCCGTCGTACGCGTTCTTGTAACTTACTCCCCATCCTCCCCATGCGCTATCTCCTTCTTCTCTCCGATCTTGAGCGCTGCTGACGCTTTTGCCACTCCATCAGCAAGTGCGAGTGACTTCCCGAACACCCCTGATGCACCCTTCGTCTTCGGCCGAATCATATGATACACAGCCTTGTAGTTTTCAGCCAGCCAGCCAGCAGGATAAGCCTCTCCAACATTTTCCACCGCCTATCTTCTCAACCCGTGAACTCCGCTCTCATCGGCCTTCAAACTCCTTGTAAATTCCCAACCCTACTGAATAACCCGATCAAACGACTCCTTCATAACCGTCCCGCCACCCATACTCGTCCTCACATTCCTCCGAAACCGATCCCGATCCGTCATGAGATCATTCGCGGCCTCCTTATTCAACGGATCACTCGCATTAGGCTCCAAGGAACAAAAACTGCAACCCGACCACCACGGCATTCAGATTAAGCACCGGTTTCCAGTCCTCGCGGAGGATGTTCAGACACACGTTGCCTTCCAGGTCGATGTTGGGGTGGTAGATTTTCTCTTTGCATTTGACTTTAGGCGGCTCGTGGGGGAAGGATTGCGAGATGGTGAAGGTGAAGGTGAAGAGACCCGATTTGTAGAGGCCTTCGTCCGGTTGTAGGGTGAGGGTGAAGTTGAGGATGTCGTCGGGGTTGGGGAAGTGCGTGGACATGGTTGCGGGGAGGGCGAGCTCGGAGAGGTCTGTTGGGGGTTTCGGTTAGTAGATTGGCCGGGCATGGGGAGGATGGGTAAGAGAGTAGTGGCTTTAAGGATAGGGTGTACCTTTCTGCACCCGCAACTGAGCCGCCGTCACCTTCTTCTTCTTCGACTGGCCCGAGGCGGCCTCATTCTTCTGCTGCTGCTGCTTCATGCTCCATATCTTCAACATCTTGGGCGACTCGTTGGCGCTCGTTGGCGCGAAGCTGCTATGAGAAGGCGACAATCAACGAGCGGATTCAGAAAGATGAAGGATGTTCGGGTCTTGAATCGAGATGTCTTTTTGTGTCGCGTAGTCGTCAAGGACGGTGAGAAGGTGGAAGTGAATGGGAAGGATTAGAAAGATGACTTGCTGATTCACTTGCAACTTCGCCCCTCCATCGATGTCCCCCCACGATATCGGAATCGGCTTCTCGGAAATACCCGTCAGATGACGAAGCCGCTCAAGGCAGTAGAAGGGCAATACTGTACATAGTATGTAAGGTAGTACACACTACTATGTAGGTATGCATATGTAGGTATGCAGTCTGATGTGAAAGACTGGAGGAAAGATGGAAAGTTCAATTCATTGCAAAAATATGACACTTCAAATGACCTTTGTAAAGTTCCTACATCATCTCGTCCGATTGCAAATACATAGAAAACCCCTCTCCTACGCCTCCGAGCCCAACCGCGCAAGCTCCTTCAAAAAGCTCCCAGCATTCACAAGTTCCGTACTGCCATAGATAACCCGCTTCTTGCCCACTGCACCGGCAGCACCACTACCACCTGCTCCTCCACCGCTGCCTCCACCGCTCGTCCGCTTTGCCCAATCCTGCAAATTCCCATACTCATCCATACTGCCCCCGCCGACAGTGAAAACAATCGCCTCGCTAAATCCCTGTCGTTTCTGACCAAATGACGCTTCGATACCCCTGGACTGCGACGAAGTCCCTGACCGGGCATCCTTCGCGCTCGGCGGCATCGTGCCCCTTGCGTTCGCGGACCGCGGATCGAAATACAGGAAGCCTTCCGTCTTCTGCAGGGCGCTGGTGGAAGCGTTCTGGGGATCCATCAGGGACTCGGTTATCTTGGTCAGGGTGAGGTCCTTGTTGGCGGGGAGGAAGTTCTTGACGCCAGAGATGAGGTTGTCGAAGTTGGCGCCGATGCCTGCTTCCTTGAAGCGGTCGGTGAGACGGGAAGAGATGGAGGTGAAGCCCCGGAAGAGGTCATTGGATGCGGAGGATTGCTGGGATGGTTGTTGCGGGGCCGACGAAATCATGGTCATACGGGTGATCTCGCGGACCTTGCGGATGTAGGTTACCGGGAATGTGTCGACGCCGGTTTTCTTGAGCGCTTCCTCGAAACGCTCCATTTCCGCGCGGGAGACGTCTTGCTCCGTGCTGAGGAACCAGATGATGAAGAGGCGGAGCTTGTCAAGTGGCTCTTTGCCTTTGTCGGAGTCGTTGAGCAGTTCGAGCATCTGGGCTTTGGTCTGCTTCTTGATGTCTTCTTCAAGCTGGAAGTAGTTATCTAGCTGGCGATCTTTGATGCCTTTCAGAGGGCACTTAAAATGTTCATGTGCATGTCGAGGAGAGCCTTGCGCTCACGGAGCTCCGGCAGGAGGGTGATGGCAGCTTTCAGATGCTGTGCTGAGGCCCCGGTGTCATTCTGCAAGTCCTCAATGGAGTTCGCACCCGTCTTCTTCGTGACTTCCGCTGCATCATCTGTGTAACGCTTAAGCTCCACATCGATGTCTTCCGCCACTTGTGGGAATGGCACGCCTGCGTTCTTGTTCCAGAAAAAGTCGTTTGAAGTCAAGTCATAGGACTTTTTGGACGAGCCTTTGCTGGGTCTTCTTCGTCAACGGGAGCTTCAACAGTAATTCTGTTAAGATGCATGCTGAGTACATCGCATATCAGTGACTGATAGGTCCACGAATGCGACAGCATAGGCACAAGATCCACATTCCGGTCAACAATGACGAGGACAGGTCTTGAAGCTGGTGTGCTAGCGCCTGCCGCAGTTTTGGTGCCGGAAAATAGGTTGTCTTTGGCATTTAGAATGTGGTCACGCAGTTTCCGGTCGAGCTTCGCAGCAATCATTTCCGCAGCGCCACCCTTAGGACATCTGATAATGGGTATCGAGCCTGTTCCTTCTGTCAGCTTTCGGCTCTAGGCATTGACAGCTATTGCAACTCACCCATAGTCACCGCTACGCTAAAGAGACCGCTGACAATGCGGTCAACGTTCGCATCAATGTCATCGTCGCTCGTCTGTGCGGAATTCATCGTCCAGTACGTCTCAGTTCCCCATCCCCAAGCTGAACAGGTTTGGTTCGCTGACGATGAAGTTCAAGTATTGATCAAATACTTGAGAGATATGTTCCGAGGTACCTGACTGCGCAGTCTGTGTAGCAAAATCCTCGAGAAGTGGCCTCGGTATGGAGGACAGAAAGTTGATGTATGCCGGCGAATACAGACCCTTCTGCAAGTCCTGTGTGATGCGCTCCAAATTGCTCGCGGTCGGCTCGAGGAGGTACAGCACCGGCACATCTGGAATCGCATGGCGTTGCTGGTTGATGTTCCTGACACAAGGCTGTCAGCGACATGCTGCTTGTCCCTCAGCACGAGACCCAATGCTGCTGTTGGGGATGACATCTGCCACGTACAGGTGTATTGTGATTCCCCATCCTCGCAAGTCCTTCACCCGCAATACGCTGCTGATCACATCTCTTCCCAAATTGTCAAATACCAAGACCTTCCATATAGGTTCGCCGTCATCGTTCAAGATGGGTGTGGATTGCGGGAGAAGCCCGCCCGATGCTTTCTCGTCATCGTTATCTTCGACAGTATGGTTAAGGTTGAGGATGCGCTTGATGGAGGCTGAGCTAGTCAGCGTGGGTTTGTAGTGAATGCTAATGGGGATACGGACCTACTTGGCGGTCTCGGAGTGATTGGTAAGAAGACATGGTTGATTGCTCGGGCTGTCAAGCAGCCGTCGTTATAGCCTATCTCATCAAGCACGCCCGCATGCAATACCTTCGTTTACTTCGCCACCGCCACGTATTCTTCCTTTCACGTCCAGCTGTTGCTTCCCCATCCAAGGATCAGGTTCCCATTGGCTATTGCCGAGCTGGGCGACTGGTGCCTGGCCTGAGGCAATCAGCTGTCCGTGCTTGCTGACTTAGCCGCCGCGTGACTCCGCTTCTGCGACGACTTCCAACCACCACGCCTGCCCTCCTCTTCCACGACATCAACACCACCATCGGGTGATCAAACCCATCCGCTCCCTTTCATCACCCTGCATTTCCTGCTGCTGACCCGTGAGTGAGAGTTTGGCGGCGCGGCTGAGGCGTTTGGGAAACTGTGATTTCGCTGTGAACAGAGGTACTTCAACTCGGTGCAAATTGCGACCGTCACGGGCAAAGTGACGCGTGGTAGTTTGACCTGCAGTGTGAGCGCTCACGGCCTCATTCCATTGCCGCTCAAGCACATTGAAACTCGTACTCTTCTGAGCACCTGCCTCCGCCCGTCCGCGGCAACTTTTCAAAGTCCCTGCTGTACGTCTCGCAGACCGGAGGAGGAGGAGGTGGTGGTACTACTGAACCAGCGAGTATTGGTTCGGGGGGTCGGCTTAAGTGACATTAAACGAGACAAGCTTACTACGGGAAGTCTCGCCGCCCTGTCTGCGGTCCTCCTCACAGCTACGGACACTCGGAATAATAGCAGCGCGCGCGCAAACCCATTTCAAACACCTCCCGCGACCTGTTTCACGGCTGCAAACGCCCGGAAAGGCGCGCTCATCCTTCATAGAACTTTGCCCGCAAGCTCTTTGTGCCCCGGCTACGGCACCTTCAGCCGAGGCGTGCACGGACCACATCTATACACTTGGCAAGCTTGCTGGTGAGGTGCAGGCTCGCTTTGGAGGGCTGTCGTCGCTATGGATCATCAGTTGCCACAGAACAACAATGGCTTCGACACTCTGTTCGGAGATGGCCAGCAGTATCATGCATATAACAATGATTTCCTAAATGGCTCCGATCAATCTTTCAATAATTCCAATTGGGATCTCAATGCCGGCCCAGGCTTCAACCAGTCACGTGGTCAGCCTGCATTGCCAACGACATGGCAAAGCAACGCAGACCATATACCGACCGCCGCCGGAAACAGCAATCCGCAAATAGCGCAATATGCCTTGCTCGTGGCATGTCCAATAGTCCGGCACCCTTTCACCAAAGTCCATATGGCGGCTTCCCGACGCAGCAACGGGCACCGCAACAATTTCCACAAGCGCAATACGACCCGGCACTGTTCCACGCATCGAATCCCAATCCAGGCTTTGGTGGGAGTTATGCCGCATACGCCAATCCAACACCTCAGACTCTAAGCACCATCGCTCCCCAGCATTGCAACAGCAGCAGCAGCAGCAGCAGCAGCAGCAACAACAACAACAACAGGCGCGGCCATCATCAACACCTACCAACAACTATGCTGCGCTTAACTACGCGCAAAATGCTTTCTCAAGGCCTGTCGTCGCGCGGCCACCCCCGCCTGCAAACGTCAATCAGCAAGCTCTTGTTACATCGATACCAAAAGGCCAAGATGATGGGCTTTTTAGCACTGTCAGCTACGATGATATGGCTCGTGCTACTAATTCGGAGCGTATGGGAGCTTTTGTCAACATTGGACGGCAACCGCTAGAATGGCCAGCCAACCGCACGACCACCCTCCCAGCTTTTGTGCCACGCAAACCGAAGAATGAATTGCGCAAGCTTGCCGGAGTGATGCGTCTCTCCTTGCCAGGATTGGCAAGAAGTCTGTGAAGAAGCAGGGGGCGATGGGTGGTGTTGCCGGTATGAAGGGACCCGGAAGCCCGCAGATCAAATATGAGGGCGAGACCTCTAGCAGCGAGGAGTCCTCTGACGATGACGATTCATCTTACACCTCAGACGAGGAACAGGAAGGCTCGCCACTCCCAAGCAGACGCCCCGAAGGCATCAGGGAAGCTGTTGAATATGACACGATCAAGGCGTTGTGGAGACCGAAGCGAAAGGCAGTGGGCGGAGAGCAGATCAAGAAGGGCATGGGGGAGTTCTGGGAAGTTGTGAAGACTATCCGTGACCGCTGGAAGACTGACTCATCGGCTCTGCAGCAAGCAGAGGAGAAGAAAAAGGTTGGAGAACTTCCACTGTTGAAAAGCAGAGTGAAGGATCAGCGTGACATGATGGAAACTGCGCTCAAGACCGCTCTCAAGCACGGGCATCGTAGCATTGTGGAGCTGATGGGTGAAAATGCTTCCCTTATCTTTGTATGCTATCAGTTCCTACTCGACCGTTTCAAGGCCGAAGATCTGAACGGTCAGCTGTCTCGTGCTATTCTAGAATTGCTGGCGCTGTTTACGACGTTGAGTAATGCGACGCTTGAGAAGACGCATCTTGTCAAAGTGCTGCCACGGTATGTCAAGATGGGCGATGCCAAGACGGCTGGCTACGCCAAACGCATCACGGCAAATGCAGCGAACGCGACTAAAGAGAAGGAGAAGGCTGCGAATGCTCCACCATCGAAGCCGACAGCGGATGCGAAGACATCATCGGCATCGCCGCCGCAGAAGAAGGCTGAGCCGGAGCCTGTTGCTGGCATCAAGCGGTCCGCAAGCACGGCAGGGGATGGTGGAGCACAAAAGAAGATGGCGTTGGGTGCGCCGAAACCGAATGGTGTGTCGGGTGCACCCAAGTTGAATGGAGGCATGACCGTCAAGAAAAGTACCACAACGGGCGATGTTGCGAAGTCAGCGACGACTTCGGCAGCGCCGGCAACGAAGACGAAGCAAGTCACTGCCAAACCATCGAACTTCTTCTCTACATTGCAGTCGGCCAAGAAGCCTGGTACCTCTATCAAGGCGGGTGCTCCTGCCCAAGCTACTGGCGCAAAGCCGGCGGATAAGCGGACCACATCATCAACCACATCGACAGCCAAGCCCGCGTCTACGTTCTCATTCGCCGAAACCATGGCCAATCTTTCAAAGCCTAAGGAAGAGAAGCCGGCACCTAAACCGGAGAAGGAAGCACCCCGGAGACGCCAGAGCAGAAAGCCAAGCGACTGCGCAAGGAGGCCAGACGTCAACTCCATGTACGTTTCGCCGACAGTGAGGATCTGGTGCAGTTCGTTATTTCACGCACGATCCCGAGGAAGAGCTTGGCCATGAAGATAGTCAGATGCGTGATGTCTCGGACGCTGGTGGCGAAGGACGTGCTCCTCAAACAGCACCAAGATCAAATGGATGTTGATGAAGAGGACGACGATGGGGACAAGGAGGAAGGCAAAGAGCAGTCTCTTATCGAGTTCAAAGAGCCATCGCCCATTGACCTCAGCGATATCGACGCCGAGGATCGCCAGAGGAACTACATCAAATTCGGTGGCGAGCTGGAGCCGGAGTCGCCGGAGCGTGCGGCCAGGGAGCAGTATGAAGCTAATACTCTTATTGTCTTCTACACTGACGAGAAGGACATCCCACCTGACCCAAGCGAGCCGGCTAATCCATACAACGGGGAGGAGACGGTTATTGAGCGCAAGGACTTTGGGATGCCCGAGGCGCAATATCTGGAGCGTGCAAGGCAGAAGAAGGCCTCAGGAACTGCGCAGCCCTATCCGCAGCAGGCCCAGCCGGGGTACAGCTTGGCACAATACTTCGCTTCCCGGCAGCAGCAACCGCCGCAGTCTCAAACGCCGCCGGGTCACGCACAGGCCCCGCCACCGCCGCAGCAAGCCGCTCCGCAGTTCGACCTTCAAAGCTTGCTCAGTAACCTTCAGAACGTGCTTCCACAACAGCAGAGTCAACCTCAACAGGCACCACCCCTCAACCAATTCGGCGCTGCTGCTGCTCCTCTACTCAGCAACCTCAACAACAGCCATTCCAGCAACCACAACCCCAAGCCGTCGACAGCGGACAGCACATCGACCTCACCGCCATCCTCGCCGCAATGAACAGCCAGAACCTTACTTCCCAACAGCAGCCGGGCGCGTCTTCCTCGACGATGCCAATGTTCAACCTGCTGCCGGCGGCTTTCAGAACCAGCAGCAGCAGCACAGTCCGGTGGTGGTAGTGGGGGTGGCAATGGCAGTGAGCCGCCGCAACAGCAGAAACGCTGGAGGGATCAGGGCGATAAGAACAAGTTCTTCAAGACGAAGGTGTGCAAGTATTGGCAGGAGGGCCGGTGTATGAAGGGGGATGGGTGTACGTATTTGCATGAGGAGACTGCCTGAGGAGGCGGCGGTGGTGGTTAGGTGAATCGGGAGTGGCTTTGTAAGGGGGAATGGGAGGAGGGGTTCGCTTTGCTCTGTTCAAATCGATCGATACTCAAGGTTCCAACTGGTTGGTTCGGTCGGGGAATTCTGGGTTATTATTACGGAGGGTTGTGAATGCTGGAACAGGAGGGCATTCAACTACATGGTGATCGATCATCGGGTTTTCGGTTTACATTCAATAGGGTGATTATATGGATCAGAATTTATCATGTGTTTTTAATCTCTTCGGCAGCTTAGGACCGAGTCATCAATATGCAATATGATTAGTTTATTAGCTCTTAACATCTATCACCACCTCTCTTTCTCTTTGCCTTTATCCTGAATGATGACCGGACTGTATACATAGCAGTAAAGCAATCCCCTCCCTCCCATGTCTCGGCTATCGTTCCACCGTGATAAGCCGAGCAGTTGGCCGAGCTCGGCGGAGTATGGACATCCCACCTTCCTCTTTCGTCGTGCTCTCGCGCATTGGAACAGCCCACCTTCCTCCTAACCGTGAGCCACCTTCCCTCTCACGGGTATATACGCCGCAGCAGCCGCTCTGGCCCATGACTACATACTATCATTTGCCCGAGCCACTGTAGAAAGACATCTGGCAAGTACATCTCCGCTCGCTCTTCCCTGACACAATCCTTCTCGCTTACCGTCCATCCCACCTACCTCATCTTCCTCCTCTTGGACCTCACGCGTCCCCCGCCCTCCCAACCCGGATCAGCACCCACCATGCCTCTCAACCCAACCTCCACCTTCCCCTCCCCCCAACCCCCCTTCGCCGCCTTCCCCTCCCGCCGCTCCACCGTCCACAGCACCAAAGCCATCGTAGCCTGCACGCAACCGCTCGCCGCACAATGCGGCCTCGAGGTCCTCCGCAAAGGCGGCAACTGCGCCGACGCGGCCGTGGCTGTGGCCGCCGGGCTCAACATGACCGAACCGGGCTCCACGGGCATCGGCGGCGACATGTTCTGTCTCTTCTACGATGCCGCGACCAAACAAGTCCGCAGCCTGAATGGCAGCGGCCGGAGCGGGAAGAATTGCACACTGCAGAATGTGCGCCGGAGTTTGGGGGTCAAGGAGGGCGAGCAGGGCAAGATCCCCCTCGATAGTGTGCATGCTGTTTCAGTCCCCGGCGCGGCGGCGGGCTGGGTGGATACGGTGGAGAAGTTTGGGAGCGGGAAGGTGAGTTTGGCAGAGATTCTGGCGCCGGCGGTGGAGTTGGGCGAGAGGGGGTTCCCGGTTAGTGAGTGTATGGGGTTTTATGTGAGTCTTCACCTTTTTCTTTTGGGTCTTCTTCCATCTTTTCTCTTTTAGAGGAAATGCCAGGTTTCTTCGCCCATTTTTTCTTCTTTTTTTAAATTATTGGTAAATGTGCCACTTTGTAATCCCTTTGAAATGAGTGGTACGATGAAGACTGTGCGTGGATTGTTATGCTGATTTATTGATCAGTGGAATAAAGCGGAAGCCAGCTTGAAGGCAGCGTCGCCCAATTATGCTGAGATGCTTAAGAAAGACCCCTCGGCGAAGGACGGTTGTCGTGCACCTAAAGCCGGCGAGATCATGAGAAATCCCACTTTAGCGAATACTTTCCGTCTTGTTGGCGAGAAGGGCAAAGCGGGTTTCTACTCAGGCTCGGTGGCTGAGGAACTCATCAAAGTTACTTCCGACCTAGGTGGACATCTCACCCTGGACGATCTCAAAGCTCACATGGAAACTGGCACTGAAGAGACTGAGCCCATCAGTCTTCGCTTTAAAGCTCACGACTCCGCCGCTAAACATGGCAAGCACATGTCAGACAACAGTGCCGAAGGCGTCGACATCTGGGAACATCCGCCTAACGGCCAAGGTATCATCGCTTTAATGGCTCTAGGCATAATCGAGCAACTCGAAAAGTCCTCTCAAATCCCCAAATTCACCCCAGAAGACCACAACAGCACCGCCTACCTCCACGCCATTATCGAATCTCTCCGGATCGCCTTCGCAGACGGGAACTGGTTCATCGCTGACCCCTCGGTATCCTCGGTCCCGACTCCCTCCCTCATCTCCCCAGAGTACCTCTCTGAACGCGCTAAACTCTTCAACCCCAACAAAGCCAACCCCCCACTCACCCACGGCGAACCCTCCCCCGCCCACCGCAGCTCCGACACCGTCTACTTCGCCGTGACCGACTCCGCCGGAAACGGCATGTCCTTCATCAACTCCAACTACGCCGGCTTCGGCACGGGCATCATCCCGCGCAACTGCGGCTTCACGCTCCAAAACCGCGCCGCCAACTTCGTCCTGCAACCGCCTAACCACCCTAACATCCTTCGCGAAAACAAACGCCCCTACCACACCATCATCCCCGCCCTCGTCACCAACGCCTCCGACCAGTCCCTCCACTCCGTCTACGGCGTCATGGGCGGCTTCATGCAGCCCCAGGGCCATATCCAGGTCCTCCTCAACCAACTCCTCTTCAACCTCTCCCCCCAGGAAGCCCTAGATGCGCCGCGCGTGTGTATCGGGGCCGGGATGCCGGACGAGGGTGATGTGATGGATATGACGGTTTATCTCGAGGAAGGGATCCCGGAGTCTACGGTCGAGGGGTTGAGGAAACTGGGGCATAAGGTCCAGGTTGTTAGAGGTTGGGAGAGGGGGCTGTTTGGTAGGGGTCAGCTTATTAGGTGGTCGGTTGATGGGTTGGAGGATGGTGGGAAGGGGATGGGGGTTTGGAGTGCGGGGAGTGATTTGAGAGGGGATGGGGCGGCGATGCCGCTTTAAGCAGAGAGTTTTAAGGAAGAGCGACGTGAGGGTGGACCGTTGGGGTTTGTGTGAAAGACATCTGTCTTTCTCGTCATCTTGGGAAAAGAAGGGGTGGAATTTTGCGTGGGCGAGGAGCTAGAGCGATTGATCTTGAAAGATTCATGTATGAAATTTGATCTTTGATAGTTTTTCTGGTTCCATTCCGTGCCGCTTGTTTCCTTCCGTTTCTCCCCTCCGACTCGCTCACAGCCGGTAGAGCGCCTGCCTCACACTGTATGACTTTCCAATAAACTCGTTTTTGTCTAGCCGAGGACAGAAGCCTCAGACCAATTCATCAGGGCTGTTCTTTCGGCCTATGCAAGACATGGACATAGGATTTACCGACTCTTCTGTTTGGTGCTCCCTTCCCCCTCAGCCCCTCTTGGTTCCATCATCCCGCCGCTCTTCCCCTCCCCTTCTGTGAGTCTTCTCCTTTAGTTTCTTCTCTCTATCTCTTTCACTCTCCAAAAAGAGCAAGAAAGGCAGGGGAACTTCCCATCGAACTATGGGTGGGGCCGGGGCACAAGGTATTGAATGCTTTTGCCAGGAAATCTTTTCTAAGTGAGGTAATACATGGGGTCCGCTAACGGAAAGGGACACCCAGTCCTGACGAGGATTTTGTTTCTTACCAGGACCGGGGTTAGGCGTGTTAGATTTTGGGGAGTCCAGTTAATGTTCGTTTCTTTTTGCCGGGAAGGGAAAAGTGGCGATGTTCACTCTAGCTTGGCCAGGTGATATATGTGCTCTTGAAGGAGGAGGCGGTGGTGGCCGTCCCTTTTTTTTTTTTTTTTTTTTTCTCTCTCTCCTTTTTGCCCATTGATTAGTCGCTTTCGGAGCTGTCTTCGGCTTCTCGGACGGTATCTTTGAGCGCCTGTGTCAAGAGGTAAGGAGGTATTGTGTTAGCAAAGCCACGCCTGTCCTTTTCTTTTTTTTTTTTTTTTTTTTTTTGATGTCGTTTTTCAACGAGATTTTGATGCCACAGGAGGCTTCATGTATATGATTGGGCGGGTGAAAAGGGCTGTATAAGAAGGACAACGCGAGTAAAACGACTTACATTCTTCAATAACTCCTTCAGCTCATCATGCTTGTCGTTCTGAATCAGGACGTGCTCGTCGTCTATCTCCTCCATGACGATCCTGTGTTGCTGTTCCCGGTCGATCTTCATGATGATGGCTTTGATGGAAGGATCGCACTCGATCAGGACGCCTAGCGCAGAGATTAGATATTCAGTGGTCACAAGGGGGACTTGGACAAACTTACCTGCTCGTGCTTTGGGCATCGCTGTTGGTTGATCGAGATGGGATTGATGTTGGGATTTATGAGCTGCTGGGCCTGAGGACGGCGAAAAGGAGAGAGTTAGGAGCAGACGGCAATTTGGTAGTTTATTATGCTAGATGCTAGTATCGTAAAGAGGCAGGCGGATGTTGGTGAATACAGTGGATACATACCAACCTATTGACTGTTGTATGTGGTCGAAGTAGGTCTCGGTTACATGCATAGCTCCGGCTAGTCCCGTGCTGTTATCGCGGCAAGATCCGCCAAAAAGTTCCAAAGAATCCTACTCGTCCTCACTTTCGCAGATGGAAGGCATACACTTCTCCGCCTTCGCGATCGCCCTGCAACAGGATTTCCGGTGTCGCAGCCGCATTGCGACTCCAACATCACATGGCGGCCGAAGTCCAACCTCTTCCGCCAGTGCGAGCGGCACCCGGTCCCGCTCCGCTCACCGCCGACCAGGCATATTGGCGCACCTTCAAGAACCAGCTTCTTCCCATCTCCACACAATGCCGGCGTCACATCGATCACCACTCCGGCGCATAATCCTACTGGCCCGCAACCGGATAGCTTTGTCGTCACGAGTGGCGGTCGAGTGCAAATCTACAGTACCAAGACGAGGAAATTGATCAAGACTATCAGCCGGTTTGGCGTGGATGACACGGCACGGTCGGGAGTGCTGCGTCGTGATGGCCGCATTCTGCTCGCAGGGGGTGACAGTGGGGTTATGCAAGCATTTGATACCGGTTCGAGGGCCATTCTGAGACAGTGGAGAGGGAAAGATGCCCATCAAACTGCGGTACGGGTAGTGAGATGGAACCCTAATGTGTTGACGGAATTTATGAGCGCGAGCGATGATCGGACGGTGAGAGTATGGGATCTGACCGAGGATACACCCAAATGGACGGGCATTGGACATGAAGACTACGTGCGCTGTGGATGCTGGTTACCAGGGCAGGATGGAATGGTAGTCACTGGCAGCTACGACCAATCCGTCCGGGTATGGGATACGCGACAGGCCGCTAACAACCGTGCGACCATGGTATTCAAGTTCCCTGATGTTGTCGAGGATCTTCTTCCCCTCAGTTCATCCATGGTGGCAGTCGCAGCAGGCAATGAGGTCACCATCCTCAACCTCATCGCCGGCCGCGCCGAACACATCATCCGGTCCCACCAGAAAACCGTCACCGCTCTCTCCACCTCTCAGAACGGCGCCCGCCTTCTTACTGCTGGTCTAGACGGCCACGTCAAAGTCCATAATACCACATCCTGGGAAGTCGTTGCTGGATTTAAATACCCTTCTCCTATCCTCTCTCTATCCCTCATTACTACCACCACAACCTCCACCACTGCAACAGTCGGAGGAGGCAAAGAATCCACCGACCGCCATTTAGCCGTTGGCCTTCAAACCGGCCTCCTCTCCCTCCGCACCCGGCTCGCGGGTCCAGAAAAGTCCAAATCCCGCGAGAAAGAAAAGCGCATGGCGGCCCTTCTCGAAGGTACAGCGGACGAGTATGAACGCAAACAGAAAAAGCGCGACCTCCGCCAGGGAATCCGGGCACGAGACCGGGGCAAGGACTTCCGTGGCGAAGGCGCCGACATCGTCATCACAGGCAACGAACGAAGCCGAGCAAAGAAGTTGAAACCCTGGCAGAGTTGTCTGAGGAAAGGAGAGTATAAACGGAGTTTAGACCTGGTTTTGACCCCATCATCAGCTTCTTCTAAAGGACAGAGTGGCGGGAGTGACGATGGAGGCGTATCAAAAGACGACATCCTCACCTGCCTCACAGCCTTACACCACCGCTCCGCCCTACGCACTGCGCTCGCGAATCGCCCCCCGCACGCCCTCCTCCCACTCCTCCACTTCCTCCTCAAACAGATCAATTCCCCGCGTTTCGTCGGCCTCGGCACCCTCGTCCTGGGGAACATCTTAGACCTCTATGCCTCGAAGTTCGCAAAATGGCAGGATGGGAGTAGTGGTGATGAAGAGGATGAGGATGTGGATGAGGAGTCTGCAAGGGAGGTTCTCAGATTATTGGGACGTGTGCAGAGAAGGGTTAGGAGTGCGGCGGATTTGGCGGGGCAGGCGGTCGCCACGATTGGGGTGCTGGATTTGTTGGCTGCGGGTTGATATATCTATCTCACTTTTTTTTTTCTTTTTAATTATTGTTTTGTGGGAGGTGATGTAAAGAAGCAGCGCTCGATTCTCTATCACTTTTTTTCTTTTCCTCTTGCATATGGACGGTGCCTCTGAGGCGTTCCTGAGGTGAATGGTAGGGATGCTGAGGTCTTGAAGCGATCATGTCCTTTTTTTTTTTTTTTTCTTTCGAAGAATCTTCTTAGAATTTGGAAGGAAGCCAGGTCACTCGGGGTTTATCTCTATCTTTATTCACACCCCAATCCTTTTGGCGCTTTTCCCTTTCTCCCACCTCCCCCTTCTCCTCGTTCATCATGAGCATGATCATGAAGGAAAGACATGATCGTATCCACTTGGGTCTTCAAATGGCATTCCATCGAGGAAGCCAGCCGCCCAATTCGGATCCATTATATCCGGCGGGAACATTGGTTCGGGCCAGTTAGGGCTATCGAGCAGGAAGTCAGAATGCGTATTTACCGAACGGTCTTCCACCGAAGTGGCAGTCGTAGGAGGAAGAAAATCAAAGTCCAATGGCACGATGCCTTCGACCTGTGCTCCCCTGCCTGCGTCCCCCTCCTGCTCGAGCTCAGAAAGCCAGTGATCACTTCCAAAAGATAGATCGTCGGCACTAGCAGGACAATTCAGAATCCTCGAATCCAGCCCGGCCTTCTCCCACACATCGTCCCTCGCGCGGCGGATAAACCGCCACACCCCCTCGCCACCTGCGGCTCCCCCTTCCGTCCCCACCGATCGCGAATCCACCTCTTTCCCTTCCATCGAAACAATCCCCTCGCACACCTCTCCGCCCTTCCCCTCTCCATCCGCGCACATCCTCAACCCCAGATCGACCAACCGTCTCGTCTCCCTCGCCCATGTCCCCTCGGGATGCTCTTCCAGCTCCGTGATCAGTGCGAGAATGCTATGTAAAGGCTGATGCTGACCAGGCCAGCACCAGTGCCAGGGCTGGAAGCGCTGGTCTTGTGCTAGCTGCAGGAAGGAATGTAGGAAGAGTCGGATGCGGTTGATGGCTTCGGGTTCTTTTTGCTGGAGGTAGCCGAGGAGGTTGTGTTTGCGTAAGGGGCCGTACATGATTGCGTATGGTTTCGCTGCTAGCATGGTGAGCACGCGGATGGCGAATAAGGCGAGCAGGCGATTAGATTGGGCGCGGTGCAGTTGTTGGTGGGAGGGTGCGGAGGGAGGTGTTGAGGGTGGTTGGTGCTCGGGGGTTTGGAGAGTGCGGGAGAGGTCTAGGATGTGCTTCTTGTGATCTTCCATCTGCCGGTGGATTTCGTGGGTGATTTGGAGTGTTTTATCCACGTCTGCTTCCGTGACTTGATAATTGTTGATTAGGCGGAGGAAGGTGCTGGTGTGGTGGTAGAAGGCATATCGACCTCCGACGAAAATGCCTAGGATGGTTTTACGACCCGGAGGTTGTCCGCCTTGCTGGTAAGATGCAACGTCGACTTCGTCTCGTTCGTCAATAGCATTCACTTGGTAGAGCTTGCTCTCTATCATTGGTGGAAGTCCGCTAGCCAATGCTACTTGGGCGTCAAGTGCGACAATCGTCCACCAAAGATGTCGCCTTACTTGGACATCAACAGCTTTCACGCCTTCAAGACGGGACGGCTCACGATGGAGGCCGAGCATCTGCGCAACTCGGAATCCTAGCCCGACAAGGGAGCAACACTGAAGGGGTTGCTCTTCTCGGAGCCACGTCGAGTCGATGATGATATACGCAGCAAATGTCCTCAGCGATGGCGAGGCAGGGAATTCGGCGAGCCGGATAGCACTGACCGCAAGATCATAGTATTGCTGAGCCAGCCTCTCACGAGGGCTTCAGGCCAAAGTATCGCTGGAGCATCGCACGAGGCGAGACGCAACAGCTGGCAAAGATCACGGCCATGTAAAGGGCAAGGAAATGCGGACCTAGTATGTAATCCGGATTTGCGCCCTCGCGCCAGAGCTGGAATGCCTTCACTTCTTCCAGGAAAGAAAGTCCATTGAAAAGTGGTCTCATAGTATGATACCCTCGAAAATAAGCCCAAAGCAGCTCTTCGCATGCTTCACTGGGTGGGATAGCGTCAATGAGGTTCGCCCTGGAAATACTCTCGTCGGCTATAGGCATGTTTACTCCAGTCCAGGGCTGCGAGCAGGCATTGGCAAAGACGCCGCTATCTAGTCCATGGGAGAACGAGGATGTAGGTCGGTGACTTCTCGAACCCGTGGGATCGCCAGATTGCGAAGTTGAATTTGCCGAATTGATTCTATTGGGCGTTACATCCTGTACCGTATAACCCTTCTGCTGCCGAAGTAGGTTGTTGATCTCGGAGATCTGAGACTGGAATTAGTACCCAGCAAACAGTGAGGTGTATACCTTTCCAGACGACCAACCTCTTGACGAATGCTTGCAAAGTGGGAAGGCGAGATATAGGCTGTTTTTGACTGCGCTCCAAGGTGCAGGTATCCTGGGTCAGGCTCATTGCCATCATAAACGCCAAGATCATTAGAGAGAAGATCTTGATGCCGCTCGTCTTCTTCTTTACATAGTCAATATGTTATTGCGACCAATGCCGAAGATCCCCACTTACCTTGACCACCCTCCAGAATCATATGGCCCAGTTGATGAAGTCTACGAGGTAGACTCATCTGGTTCCGGACATTCTGCGTCTCATCTTCTCCCGTGTTAATTCCTCCTTCTCCCGTGACATCGTTCCGGACAGACCTTACCTATGATGCGAAAGTTGGAGCCACTTCGCCGATTGTTGTCTGCGGCATAGCGACAGCTGAGACCAGCACGAGAACATCTGTTACATACCGGACGACTCTAGCGGTCGTCGATATCAGTCCTTCTTAGTTCACTTGGAATAGGGAGAGTATTGGGGGAAATAAAACTGACTTTATCGCAGCCGAGTTTCCTTTCAGAACACCGGACACAGGCACGAGGAGGCCGGGGCCGCGACGTGATACCACCTGGTCGCTGCATGTCGAACTTCACAATGGCTACTTCCGTAGGACTAAGCGACTCGTGAGGCGAACAGTAAATCCGTCACATGAGTATCACATTAGCACCCACGCTTACCCAAGTCCTTAGTGAGCATCGCCGGTAGGTTCTGTCTTGATCGACCGGTCTTCGGCTACGTAGGGACGAATCGTTCCATCGGCCGCCTCGACAATAATAGTACTGAGCTACGACAAGCTTCTCCAGGCTTACCTGATACGAAACCCTCCCGCGGACTAGGATGAGCGGGGAGTGTTTCCCGCCGTTGAAGATGCAAGAGTTTACCAATGACCTGCGGTTGATAAGAAGTAGGCAAGCCGAACCCTACTGCAATGTACGAAGATGGAACTTCGGGGCCGAGAAACTTTAAAGCCTCGCCGAGAATCCTACCGTCCATCTTTGATTCAATTCAAGCTTCATCTGTCAATCATTAATGGACGAGGTGCGTTCGAGTAGCGTCGTCCGGGATACGGAAATGCGGAGACATGGGGACAACGCTGTCGCCTGGACATCTGCAAGGTGCACCACAACAGCAAGTAGGAGTTGAATTGGAATCCCTTGCAAGGCAACTGGAACCCAACAGCACGCAAAGCTGCAGAGTAGGGAGTACTCTAGGGCAAAAGATCGTCACAAAGAACACCGTCCGCGCCACAACCTGGCTAATCATCAACATCTCTGGGCTCATGTTCGGCCCAGAACCTCTTGTACTCGTCCCATCCCTGCGTGACGAACTCCTCCGGCCATGTAATAGGCGCAAGAGGACTTCCCGTCTTTTCGAAAAGCTCGAGCTTGCGCGCCGTAAGTGGCCTCTTCTTATTGATACTGTAGACTTTGATCCGGTGCGCGGAGCTCGTAACATGTAGACCCCAATTCCACGCAGCCCGGACGCTCAGCGGCTGGGTATTGAGGGAGTTGTCCCACGTGCGACAGACGATCTCGATCCAGCCTTCGACGTCGCTGGGGAGGTCCATCTCCCAGGTGCGCCAGCGCCAGCGGCCTTTGGAGGAGAGGTTCTCGAGCGGGACGGCGTACCAGCTGAAGCCGCCGTCGGCGGAGAGTTCGACGCGTTCGGGCCATCGTCCCCCGCCTGAGTACGCCCAGCCTTTGCAGTTGATCTTGCCGGTGTGGATGACGACTTGGGTCTGCCAGGGCGACATGATGGCGGAGCTGACGGGCATCTCTTGGATCTGGATCCCGTCTGTGGGGCGTTGGTTGTGCTTGCCGACCTGCTGGTTGAAGTAGAGGTATTCTTGCTCTGCACGGGGGCAAGACTGGGGTTCTCGATTGCTTTGACCCGGTATAGCCATTTGACTCCTCTGGCGCCGATGTAGCCCATGACCATTACTCGCAAGGGAAGCCGTGGATGGCGGGTAGGCGTTCGCCGTTCATTTCCCAGCAGAGGAGGACTTCGTTGGCTTTCACTTTCGACCACGGGACGCTGACGACGTAGTTCATGACCTGCCACATGGCAGATTAGAATCTTTTCAAAGTCCTATGCGGACAGATCAGTGGACACTTACCTCGTTGTCTTTGAAGTAAGTGTCAGCACCATAGAACTCAAGATGCTTCGCACCATCTTTCAAGCCGCCACAAGCCTTGATGACCTTTTTCAAGCTTACACCAACGTACTCAGCCGTGCCAATAGCCCCCTCGGCCCTACACAAAAGAACATAGCTGATCAGCAAATCTCCTCCAAATGGCTAATCGACCATCTGCAGAAGCCGGATGCCTTACCAAGGTGCCTGCGGGACTTCATCGCCCTGGCCAGCATATAGACCAATCTGTTCAATCCGTCGAGTCCCAGAACACTGCATCGTAATCATCTTCTTCACCTGAGGGAAGCGGCTCTCGTCCATAAGATCCCTCATGGTAAACTTCCGTGGCTCGTTGACCAAGCCGTCGACATCGAAGGAGAATTTCTCCTCGTCGATGATCGGGATGCCGCCATGGTTTCTGACGAAATGGAGATTGTTCGGCGTAATGGGTTTGGCAGTCGTCAGCCGCTTTGGCGGCTCGCCGTTGTACGCTGGAGGAAGGATTTAGTTTGGATAAAGCTACTGAGGCATTGGAAGGTTACGCACGGAACTGCAGAAGGTGGAGCATCTCCGGATGCTTCTCACGAAGCACCGTCGCCCATGAATCATCCGCAACAGTCGTCAGCTCGCCGCCGATGGCGGCATGCCACATTTTCCAGTGCGTCCCCGGCAGCACGGGATTCGTGCCGGGAATAGGTCCCAGTTGGAATTCCGGGTTCGGTGGGAAGTTCTGCGAGGTGAGGATCTTATGGGCTTTCGCTTTTTCTCGGGGTACATTTCCCATTCCACGTATCTAAGGTGAATACCTCGTCAGTCGACAACATCTGCGTAGATCGATGAATGATATCGACTCACCCTTTCCATCCATCACGCTCAGCTGCAAATAGCTCGTTGCGATTCCCTACTGCCTTGATTGCCTCTTCGTCTTTCCATTTTTTGGGCCATTCTCTGGGAAGGATTTCGACGGTAACGTCTCCGCTTTGGTCAAGGAATGGGATCTTAGCCCCGTGGAGCCCCTGTTCAATCTTCCATTCGTCTGGTCTGTTTGTTGTCTCTAGAGGCCTTGAGTCGGCCACATGGACGTTCTGAGCCATGGACAAGCGTTCTTGCCCTGCTGTGAGGGCTTCAGTCGATCAAGTTAAGTAAGGATGAGAACGAATGGAGATCTACAGGACACGATTGAACTTCCGAAGAGCTGAAGGTCAAAAGATGCGAAAGTGACACTGACCACGTTTTTCAGCAGCGATCAGCTTCTGTACCTGTTACTGATGCGGGGATCGACAATAAAGCTTTGATGGCCCCGCCGGATGAAGGCGGCACGCTCTTCGGCCCCTTCAATGCTGTATCCAGAGTTCGGGGCCGACGCCGAGGATGCGGGAATCAGGCCACGCCCCGTCAGTAATCCTGGAGTTTATGCAGTAAGCTTGCATGCAGGACGCTGACTATGCAGTCCTCAACCGATTCGCAGGTGGATTGAGTTTGGAGTTTCACAAGATCTTGAATGCGGCAAGCGTGCAGGTGAAGGCCGCTGGCGAGCTTGTTTAGAGCAACGCTGCTTTAGGAAATCCAGCAGGACGCCGATAACAACTTTCTTCTTTCTGCTCCGGTAAAAGCGGATTAGAGTTCACTGGGTTCTTAAATGCGCGTAAGTGAGAGCACATGCGAGTGAAGTGAACGACAAGGAGCTCTTCATTGCAACTGCCGACAGCTTTCATCTGTGACGGCTGCCGGAGATAAGTTCCATGGTCTGACTAAAATTCCTATATGGGTTCTTCTTCTAGTTATTATCAAGCAGTCCAGCTGCAGACTGCTGCACCTGCTACACTTCAGGCGCCTTCGCGGAGGCATCATACGTTGGAACGGCGGCATCATCTGCAATGATATGACACGCATCGCCAACTCACACAAGTGATAGGCTTCTCCACCATCCCCCAAGTCGCGACGCCCACGTAATGCAAGGGAGTGGCAGGGCTCAGATCAAAGTGGGTTCGTTGCTACGAGAATCGGCCGTTCGCCAGCATTTTGAGGCTCCCCTGGCATGCCTTCTCGAGGACTGTGGTGTCGCCCAGTTACGACACGGTAGATTTATCGTGTGGCCAATACTGGTGTAGCCATCCTAGATAGCTGCATCGGACGACCAATGCAGCGCCGCGCCTTTGCGTAAAATGCCGCTGGGCACGCCTGTGAAGCAGGCGGAGAGGACAAGGGGATCACCTCCTCCTCGTCATACCATTCCCCGGCCGTGACAGGATGGCTTAGAGATGTTGAACAATTCTCCAGCCGCTCGAGGGAAGCACAGCGCTGCCTCCCAGTATGGTCTTCAAATATGATTCATTCGCAGTGCGTTCAGCCACCCGCCAATACGGTCTCAACAATCATTCCGGCCCTCTCGCCGGCAAGGTACTCACTTTCGCCCTCCGTCTCATCCAGCTCGAGCGCAGCCTCATACGCCCGTCTCACAGTCTCTTCATCAACCTTGACACCGCCTTCCATAAGCGCTCTAATACACCCAGCGACCTTAGCAATCTCCCTCCTCGTCTCAGGAGAAATCTCGTCATTCTGCGAGCTGTAGATAGACTGCGTAGCCGACTCCTCAAGACGGTTGATGCCCACCTCGTCCGTCTTCTCCTGCTGCACGTGCCTGCATATCCAAATGTACCCGTTGACACCCAAGATCACGTCTACCTCCCCGCCTCCTCGTGATGTCTGGATGGTGAAGATTTGCCGCTTCGCACGTACTACACCAGCGCCGCCGCCCATGCCGGAGACCGACATGAAGTACCCGTTCCGCAGTTTGCCATACTTCAGACTCCGCGTATGCAGTGACGCACTGCCATCTTGGAAAAGCGCTTGCACTTCAGCGACAAGGAGCTCGCCTTCGCCGAAGAAAGCGCGGATATTCAGCTCATCCACCGAGGTCCTCTTGCGCAGCGCTCCACCCGGCAAGTTTATACTGGACAGCATCAGATTCGCCAGCAGAGGCGCAGCGACATCGACTTTCCACCTCCGACTCTGCACTTCGACGATCCGGCCTATGACGAGGTCGCCAATCTCCGGGGTGTAGCGTGCGCGCAGCGGGACGACGGAGAGGAGCTTGTTCGTCTTCTGGAGGGTGCCGGCGAGGGTGGAGCGGATAGAGATGCTGTCGCCTTCGGTGAAGGTGCCGTGCCCACGCATCCATTGCGGGTCGTCGGTCACTGTCTGGCCGGGTGTGATGATGGTATTGCTTTGGGAGTGGCCGGAGGGAAGGCCGTCGATGTCCATTTCGGAGTCGCTGTCAGCCTCGTGATCGGGACGGGGAGCCTGGCCGACGGGTGCAGGAGGGTAGATGGTGATCGCCATATCGGCAAGGGGTTGGCGAGCTTGCCGGTGAGTGGCGAGAGTCTTGCAATTGCTGACACTGAATATCCGATACAGAAGTTTTGGGCAAGTTTGACGTCGACAGCGGACGCGACGCGATTCATGCCTGCGCATCCCATTTGTCGCTGCGACCGGTACGCTAATGGAAGTCGCCGCCTTGACACGCTTGACAGCTGCGCGCGCACTTCAGCTCCGCCTCCCACTTCACGACATCGTTTGGATCGTTTTGGCCGGTGTGCATTCCACCGAAACGCGAAGAAGGAAAAAGAAACGAAAAGATCAGCTTTTATAAGACTAGTGAGGCCCGAAATGCCATCACTAGACCCATTACATGCAGACAAATCAGCAGATCGAGCAGGACGACACCCGTAAGAACCACCGCTGGCAGGCGCTCTACTGAAACCATTCCCATGGCTGCGGTATATCACTTGGACCGATACAGAAGTTTGGACTACCTGACACTTGCAAAATGAAATCTCATGAATGGGCTCAGCGCGATGCAGTGTCTAAATGTCCGCATCCGGTCGTAGCGCCGCTTTCAGCACAAAGGGAGCGCCGATGCCAACAGTCACTTTGCAGTCTGGTCTACCTCAGTGCCAATGTACTATACTACATATCACGAAAGTGATCGTCCATCGTGAAAACAGAATTAAAGAAATACATGAGACCAGGAGCAGCATTCTGCATTCTAACATCCTGGCTAGTGGTATGGTTTGATTTTGCTTACATAGATTGGTCTGTTATGAAGGCATACTGCTAGGAGTATGTCCAGATTCAACTTAGGCATGTCACTTCGAATTTTCATGCAACACTTGAGCTTTGTGGCAACTGGAACTTTGCTGGGCACTCCATCATCACCACCCTTCCTGTCCACATCAATGTAACTCATGCAAAGCTGACCATTAGATCTTAGGCATTACTGACTACATCAAGAACTGTCTATTGTCATGGCTTATAGTTTTCAGCACATATTGCGCACGAAATATATATGCTGACAAAGGCGCCACCTCGACTACACAAGCTTTCCGCTTCCGGTGCATTGAAAGACATTCCAGGACGTCAAAGGAGCTGCAGTCGACAATATGTAACAAAGAACGTGTACACCGCAAGGCTTGCCCTCTCGCACATGCAGACACAATCATTTCCCCAAGCGCAAACTGCATGCATATGCATAGTCTGTGTTTGCTTCATTGAATGCAGCAATAGAGCCGACCATGTCTAGGTACCTCAACCATATCTATGGAAAGGAGTTCGGAAAGGACTCCAACAAAAAGAAAACAGACGAAGAGAATACACCTGGCCAATCCAGTCAGCCCACCGACAAGCCTTCCATGACAGGTGGTACGAAGAAGCCAAAGGAATTTTGACAAATGGGTGGGTGATACTCAAACCTTTGATATGCAAGATGTCTCCTTTACTAACTGAAGATCTTCCAGATTGAAAATCAAAAAGCGAAAAAAGCAAAGGCTGATGGCGAGTCAGCGGTCCCAAAAGGCCGCCACCGGCCGGCAAATCTGCCGGAGCGACTTCAAGGGGAAAAGGTCTACCGCTACCGCCGAAGGACCTTAAGCCGAAAATGGGCAAGAAAGCTCGTGAAGGCGCGGTAACGGACGATGAGGCGAGAAAGAGGCCACGTAAAGGAGTCTGTAGCTCCCGTCAACGACGGAGCAGGCCCTCCAAAAGCCCCGAAAGAATTCAAAAAGCCGTTTAGATACCACAGCAAACGGCGATCAGGGGACATCGCGACCAAAAGACAAAGACAACGCCCAACCAAATGAACCATTAATCTCCGAATTTCCCGGAAAAACAGACTCTGAATCCGAAGATAGCGATCCGCTCAATCGCCACACCAAATACCCCTTCGAACTGGCTTCTCAAGACGCCGACATTGCAGTCCGATACCGACAACGTCTCCAGGCCCTATGCCGCGCCATCGACGACGACTCCACGCCGCCTGATCCAGACCGCAGCACGGACGAAGAGGACCCTGAGCTCCTGGGCGTGTTTGAGGAAGTCTCAGATCGGTTTGAGGAGGTAAGGAAGTGGATGAGAATGGTGCAGATGGACTGGGAGGCTTTTGAGAAGCTTGAGGAGCGTGCTGGTGCGGAGGGGATGAATGCTGTTGAGAAGGATGGGGATGTCGAAGAGGGTGAGGTTTTGGAAGAGGTGGAGGCGGGAGATGGGGTTGAGGATTTGGAAGAGGAGGATGAGGATGTGAGGTTTTCGAGGGGCCTTGAAACGATCGAGGAGGAGAAGACGGACGAGCTTGACGTTGCGGCGGAACCGGAACACCATTCGTCTGATCAGGTTCAAGGAGACGAAACGCCGGGATATCGTCCGAGTCCAGCCCAGAGTCCACCTCATGTGCCCTCTGATGACGAGCCATCCCAGTCAGCGCCTCAGGGTCCGGCTGCTGCGGCTGCTGCTGCTGAGTCAAACCCTACCATGGATCCGGGATCAGCAGTTGTCTGGTCAGCTTCAGCGAGGCGAAACCCCCGGGTTTCCTATCGAGTCCCTCGCAAAGTCCTCCTCAATTGCCCTCCGAAAATGAGCCACAGCAAGAGCAACCTGATCAGCTTGAGGGCCGTGAAACCCCAGGATATGTCTCGAGTCCATCTCGGAGTCCGCCTCGAATGCCTTCCGAAGACGAGCCACAGCAAGGACTGCCTGATCCACGTCAGCAACGTGAGACTCCTGGCTATCTGTCTAGCTCCTCGCAGGGCTCTTCTCAACAGCCTCCCAACAACGAAGTAGGCGGAACAGAGCCCCAAGGCGGCGCAGCTCCTCAAACGATTCTCAGTAGCATCCTCAGCAGCTTGCAGCAACACGCCGACGAGATGTCACGCAGTGACCCCCACGCGAGTCCTCCTGTGCCAGCTAATCAAAATGATGGCACAGCCGCAGAGACCGTGGATCAAGCGTCAGATGCTCTCGAACAAGCCTTCTCAAGCTTCTGTTGGAAATCCGCCACAGGACACTTTGGGCGCAGTACCCACAACAACAGACTCCGATCACGAAAACGATGAGACCGATGACCTCTTCAACGAGGAAGCTCTAGGTCCCGTGGAGTACAGTCCAGAGCCAGAGCCACGTCCTCGTTTCGAGCCAGCCACAGAGCTGCCACGCTCTGATGTCTCGGTCCTTGATGGCGATGAGGGCGCTTTCGTGCCACATGCAAGACCACCAAACACCTCGCTCCCTGGCTTGGGCTTGTACTTACCAACCGACGACTGCGGCTGCTGGCTCATCTGTAATGCCTTCAGCTGGTCCGACTGCAAATTTACCTGGCCTTCACCACGGCCAAGGCTTGGAATGCACCTGCACAGCCCAGGGTTTCACCATCAAGAACCGCAGATAATGGATCCGGGGACGCTGTGGATTCCCAGTCCGCAGCTGCTGCAGACTCTGTGGCAGATGGGAGCAGTGGTACAGAACACGACCGAGCGGTAGCAGGCCATTCCTCACCATCAAACGCCATGAAGCGGAAGTCCACCTCTGAAGGTGATGAGTCCCCAAGGAAGAAGAGCAGGAGTAATAGTCCGACGGAAACGGAGTTCAAGTAGAAGTCATCTAGAGAGTAATTTGTCAATGTTAGCGCAGTAGACTCCCCGGTCAAGGAGTATCCCGTAGTCAACGATTGGGCGGGCATGTTGTGGAGACAAAGACCAATGGACGTGCCGAATGCGGTCTTGCAAGCTTACTTTAGACTGTCTAAGAACAAGGGGCAATCAAAACAAACGGAATTGCAAAAGAGCTTTCCGGACCATCCGTCGTCTGGATTCCAAAACAGAGCCGTATTGTGCTACGGAGCACCTCAATCTTGAACCAATAGTGAACCGCCGTGGAAAATGTGTTCGATTGGATGACAAGCTGAAGTCGCCGAGGTCTGGACGTACAAAGGCGAATAGAAAAGCCTTGGCAGAACGAAGAATCCGAGGATGGCTATGAAGAAGAACAGCAGGAAGGGTGCAGGGGGTTGTGATGCTCAGCAGAAGACTAAATCAGCACCCGCAAGTATCCCACGGCTTTCCAGACATCAGAGAGCTAATGTAGGGATGGAAAGTCGAAGGTTTCAGGGGACCAATGCTGCAACAGAGGCCAAGGGAAAGAAAAAAGATGAGAGCCCTGCCACTCAGAAGGTCGAACAATTGGCTCGCGGGACAGGGCAAAAATCACAGAAACAAGAGCGATTGGATCAGCGAAGACAGTCCAGCATCAATTCTGAAGACCACCTGGCCCCCGCCAAAAGACCAAAAAAGAAAATCAAGACTTCTGCCGCTTCCCCGACAGACGAGTCGAAGATACCTTCGAATTCTCAAAAGGCATCCAAGCTGGAAGATCCCAAGCCCACAAGCCGGACATCTCCTCCTCTAAACCCGGGTGCAAAACGCTCTCCCCTAGACCGCCTAATCGAAACCGCTCCCAAAGCGCACAAGGACGGCTATCGAGCGATGAAATACAGCGACAGACTTGTCGACTTGACATATACCATTCAGTCCGAAAATCCGGGGGTCAGCATTTTCGATGGAGTGGTTGAGCATTTGGATACAGTTCAGAACGAGCTGGAATGGATCGTGGAGCAGAGTAGGAGGAACTATGATGCTGAAGTTGGGGCAGGCGAAATTTCGCCTATTGATGAAGGATGAAAAGCGTAGGAAGATGGTTGCCAGTGAAGATGATAGTGATGCGCCTGTCAAGACAAGGGCTAGGAAAAGGATTCGCAAGTAGAGCGAATGAACGGTGATTCTGCTAGCTACATATCTCCACAGTTGAACTCACGGGCCTTCGTCAAGCCGTAATTCGGATTCTTAAAGGCTTCCAACATTCGTCCCATAGTCTCGTTCCGTGACCACATCACCTCAAGCTCGTAGGCCATTCATAAACGAGACATCCATGTCTTTCCTTTGTGCGATTGAGACTTTACCGTTTGCAACCATCCCCCAAAGTCCAAACAAAGAGAAAAATGCTCAAAGGGAAGAAAGAAAGCACAAGGGAGAACCCTCCAAGATAGCATGATACCACGAGACGTATCAAATTCCAATTTCAACATTGAAGAGCCTAGTGCCCTTCTTGAAACGGCTCGAGCATGGGTCCCAAACCACGAAAAGCGCAGGGGAAAGGCGTGGCCAAACCCGTCAAGCCCGCGAAAAGAGCTGCAACAGGCTGGGCAAGCAAGAAAGTCACTGAACTCAAGGACGAGCTCCGCAGCCGGAAACTCAAAGTCGGTGGCAACAAGGCCGATCTCGTTGCGCGATTGGAGGAAGACGATGCTGGAAAGGACACGGCGGAAGGGGGTGAGAAAGAGCCCAAAACACTGGAAAGCTCGGCGAAGGATGTTGCCACTGTGCCGAAGAAATCTGCGGCTCAGACGAAGAAAGAGAAAGCAGCGACAGAGAAACAGCCTGTAGTCGATGAGGCCAAAGAAGCCAATAACGACAAGGCCAAAAAGCCGACCTCTACCAAGGACCCTCCCAAAAAGACACCAAAGAACGGATTCAAACCCAACAAAACCGACCCACCAACTGCCCGCCAACCCAGACCAAAACAACCACCGGAAGAATCGAGAAGCCCAAAAAAACGACCAAGACCGAGAAAGCGCGCGCGAAGAAATATCTCTCCCAACTCGCCACCATCATGCAAGATCTCAAGACGGAGCTGGGAGGGGGCGCGAAGTACCGGGACACGGTGTTCAAGAAGGCATATGAGGATCTCGGCGTGGCGGCGGATCTGTTGAGTGCGATTGAGGAGGCGGAGGATGTTGAAGTAAAGGGGCGGGAGAAGACGCCGAGGAGGAAGAAGAGAGTGAGACGGTTGGAGCTTCGGAGGATTCTAATGCACCGGATGAGGAGGCAGGTGATGGGGATTATGTGTCAGATGAGGAATAGGGAGACGGGTGTTCTTTACGCGCTGCGATGTTCTGAGAAGTGCGAAGATTCAATGGGAAGATTGTTGTTGATATCGTTTGGACATGGACAGGAGTTAGCATCATTTTCCAGCGCGTGATATTGGACGGCATGATGTGGTCATCAGCCTCATCGCTTCAGGTGCAATACATCAGAGCCCTTGCCATAAACAGCATTCCAGTCAATACTTGAAGCCTGATTCTCAGCGCCAAAAGCCTTGACAAGCTTGTCGCTCTCTTCCACATCACCATTAATCACAGGTCGTGCGTCGTCTTTGACTTTGCTTGGCGCGCCTTGCCCCATATGAGCTTCTCATCTTTGCTGAGGAAGGTGCTGATATGTCTAAACGTCAGGCTTATACGATGACCATCGTACGCTTTCTCCGCATCGGTGAACTCGACGGACGGTCGCTTGTCGGGATTGATTCCATGTAGATACTGGGCATTGGTTTCCAAAGACATTGTGATCATGGAGTTGTGCGGCATCGGTACACGATAGGTAGTTCGACTGGGTTGCGGGGCCTTGGACTTGGTGGGAGGCACGGGCTGAGACACCTTGTGACCGCGTTTTGTTCGTAATCGCATCGTACGCTGAGCTCCAAATGACACGTTGACAATCTTACTTCCCTTCTTAATGTCAAGTGTCTTGTCGGAGTGCTCGGAATGTAGTCCACCCCGCCGCGGTATAGTTGTATGAGAGCATGGTTGAGGGAATGACCAACAGCACGCTCGGCCGCCTTGCGTACATTGTCTACGGCAGACGTCCAAGGGTGTAGTGGTAAGGTGTGATCTGAAGGATGTCGGTATACCGGCCTGCTTCCATCCTCTGCAACATCGCCTTGGCAGCAGACTAATCGCGGCACCTCACCGGTCTGATGATGCATTCGTTGCCATTGCACCTCGGAATTCAGTGTATCAAATATGTTTCCAGCATGCTGTTCAGGGAGGAGATCAAACAGTATTTGCGAGCCTGCGCTTTCCAACTCCTTCTCTTCTCCAAACAGCGGTTTGCTACTTTGCTGCCACGATGCATTCTGGTTCCTTGCTTCATGCATCGCTCTCTCGTATTCGTCCACAGTTTTCTGATCCAACTTGCCTACAGATGACAAAGCTGCTAATCCTGGATGACTGCTTGTGGGTCTCAAGTCTTGGGTAGGTTTTGGGTGAGTAGCCGAGCTGCCATTCATGACTCGAAGCCAAGGTCGCTCAGCCACATGCTTTTTGCGCGCAGCTGACTCACGCAGAGCAATCCGTTCCGCTTCTAAGCCTCGCGTCAAAGTCGCACCTAGGCTGCTGTCACCTGTGGTCCTTGGCGGTTTGGGCTGGTGACCGTTGGGCCGTCTACTACTGGTGCTCGGCTGCCTCTTGGGCTGTCCATCTGCGGCATCGCTCCTTTTGACTGCCGTCGCAGGTCGAGAGCACGCAAGCTCTCGAGGTTGGATGGCAGGCGGGCGCTGGGGCGCCAATGCTGCTTCTCGTGGTGAGTGCTGATCTCGCAGCGCCAGCTTCTCGTAGGCTCGAGCGAGTGTAGTACGTACATCAGGAACAAACTCTTCCTCCTCATCCTCGCTATCTGCAGCCATGTCATCATACCCCGGCGCTGTCGGTCTGTGTGCCTCGTTGCTATAGTCGTCTTCTTCATCGCTCTCATCATCGTCATCGTTGTCGTCGTAATCATCCTGGGTTGGTGGATTCTTCAGTAGATCGACAACCCTGTTGCTAGAAACAACGTCGGCTTCCATTATGTCTACAAGCTGTCGAATGGCCTCATCATGTCTCTCACGACGTCTGTAGCCAAGACAGTCTTCGATAAGGGTGATCTGGATTCCATATCGAGCAGCATCCATCGCAGTAGCGAAGACGGACAGGTTTGTGTTGCATCCACAGACAAACAGCTCCGTGATCAACTTGGATCGGAGAGTAAGAAGAAGGGATGTCGAGCCGAAGCCGGAGTAGTAGGTCTTGGTCACCTTGACATCTTTGTCGTCCATGAGAGCCTTGATATCGTCAGGATATTCCGCACCCCATGATCCCTTGACGCAGCATGGCTCCCGCGAGGCCGTGCGTGTGAGGAAGAGCTCAGGGTCATCTTCAACGGATTCGACAGCTTTAGCTTTCTTCGCAGGAACACAGCTATCCTGGAAAGCTTTTCGCTTGGTGCCGGTGCCAGCTTCCGGAGGCTCCTGGACTAGAGGTCCGGCAATGACAGCATCGCTGTTGTCGTCCTCGGCATTCGCTGAGCGGTTGGCTTCAAATTCTGAGCGGACCCAGATCACTTCGCCAAACTCCCGAAAAGCCGGACAAGTTCCTTGAGGCGGTCCAAGTAGCCTGACCTTGGGCTGACCGGCAGCTTCCCGTCGGGCGAAAGGAAGTCGTTTTGAAGACCAAGCAGGATGAGACCCTTACGAGTCTGTAGATTTGGTGTCTGCTGGGCGAGCAGAGCTAAGAGTGAAGACATGACGGAGTCTCGGCGCGCTTGGCGTGGATAGAAGTTTAGCCTGGGAGTCATAGTCAGAACCTTTATCAGACGTTCGCGTTGCATGGATACTTCATTACCGTGTATGTTGTGGTCTACATTCGAAAATTGAGAGGGTGAAGTGAGGTTGTGAAAGACGAAGAGGCTCAGGCGACAGGGCGAACGGGGGGAAAACCACAGCTCATCGCACCAGCCTGCATGGGAAGTGTTCGGTTCCGTCGCTTTGGGTCGAGCATTCAAAGTGCTCATTTGGAAGGATTACATCTCCGACGGAGGTCACGGACGACTTGCCTTTGGGCGCATAGCGCTGGGTGGTTGTGCTTCCGACAATGTGGTTCTGTCACCACGGAGCGTTGGATGGTTTCTCCCTCCATGAAGCAGGTTGTGGTGAGGTTATTTTCCCTTGGAGGTGCTGACTGATGAGACGGATCTTGCCGTTGGGGGCAAAGACTCTTGCTACGGACGTAACGACAACCATATTCTCCGCCCGCCCTGCTAGAAGGTTGAGAAGATGGAGAGCTGCTTTCTGGGCTACTGACCAATAGCAGGATTCCCAACAAGAACGAAACAGCAAGACTGGCCGCTGTCATATACGCAACCGGTTGCAACAGTGGGCCCAGAGGTGATCTGCTGCCGTACGTGCAGGGCAGCATCTGACTGGTGGGGATGCGACTCGTGGCCGACAGGGATTCTGTAGGCGCTCAACGAGGGCTACTGTCACTCATTGCCGAGTGAGGGCAATGCCCAAGGATGTTTCGGCTATTCCGTGCACTTGTCATGCGGTCGCATAAGTGCTACACAGGTTTTGTTCGATCAACCGAGCAACCCGACCAGACCGGTTAAAACCCTGCCTCTGCCTTGTCCGCGTCCGCGTCCACTTGCAAACAACCCAAAAGGCCCATAGGCACGTATGCGAAATTACCGTTTAAGCGGCAGTGGCACCGCACCAACCGCACAGTACCCAATCGTTCCGGAGCTTCCGTATCAAGACGCTGATGCTCTCTTGAGCCTCACTTGCAATTTAACCCCAGGCATACTACTATGTACCTAACCATCAACCACATGCAGCTTTGCGCTTGGGGCGGGAGCGGGGAAGGACACGGCATCGCTTGCCTCCTGCAGGCTGTAGAGGTAGTACGGCACACGATGCAGGAAACAACCGCGCGTAGCTGCTCCCGACCGCACCTTGAATGCGCAACATCGTAATCCACAAGGCGACAGCCAACCTGCTTCTGCGTGCAAACGTACGATGTAGATTGCTCTTGCATTCCAACGTCTCCTTAACAAGGCTACCTACTGCAACTTTGTTGTATCTCAATCGCCTGACTAACCAGTCGCTAACCACACTATAAGGCACATTGCGTCTTGAGGACCTAAGAGAGAAGAATTCGCTGACGAGATGGATGAGAGATGAGAGGCCTGGCCGCCTTATCCAGAGCTGTAGGTTCTGGACCTTCCCCAGAAGCCTCACTTTTCACCATTGCAACCAGCTGATTGGCTTACCGCTTGATTGGAGGATTCCAAACCTATTGGAGCTCGTCGAAGTTGCATCATGATTGACCCCCATGCCGCGTGATATGTTCCGCTTCACACCCAGCCCAATCCAACGGCTCAGACGCTGACGGGTGACACAGAGCCCAGCGAGCAGCCCAGCGCTTCCCTAACGGAAGGTATCGCACTTCAACCGTCTCAACCCTTGCAAATGCCCTTGGAAGGCTACAAGGCCCTTTACTACACACGCACCAAATGTATCGCATCCACGCATCCTCGCAGAGCCGGCAGCAGAGCGAGATAAATATTTCTGCATGTAATATAAGATGCCGAGTTGTCGGCAACCAAGACGGCAGAATAACCTCGCCGGGGTACTCGGACCGACCGCTGAAACACTTCTCGTGCCTCCGTGTCACCCGAGTAAATCCGTGAGCTCTGTGTGAGCTCATGTGTTCAGTAGTTGAAGACTGTCGCCTCGCTGAGCCGGTGTTCCGTCGTTTGATGGTGAAGGCACGTCGAGTGCCACTGTCTGCTACAACGGAGTTGCATTTTTGGCAGTTCAATACTTAGGACTGCTTCGCAACTTGAATGTGTTCTTTAGGCCTTAAGCTGCTTCAACCTTTCCTGACCGTTCTGCACACCTTCCTGGAAGCCGATGGCCTTTCCAATACTGATAGCCTCTTGATACCGTCTCTTCGCTTCGCCCTTGTCGCCGAGCATTTCGGCAAACTCGCCCAGATTGTGCGTAGCCACTGCGCAGCCCAAATCGCACTCATCATTCCGCACCGGCGGCTTCATACTCCCCGCGACTTCCAAAGCTTTCTGTGCCCAAGTCTGCGCATTCATGATCATAGTTTCCCTCGTTGCCACAGGGCCAGAGGGCGCGGAAGAGTCAGCAGAGTTGATGACGCGGCTCTGTGCGTAGTCTTGGGCCGCGCGGGCGGCACGGGGTGACTGCTGTGCTAGACTGGAAGCCAAGTTGTTCATAAGGATGACGGTATGGCAGTCCTTCGTTGGCTGGAGGCTCAAGGCCTGCAGGAAAAGCGGCGTGGCGAGATAGTGCTGGTCTTTCGACTCATAGTTGGTCGCTAGAGCTTCAAGCGACGCGCCGATCTCAGAGTTGGACATCCACTTCCCTTCTCGCTCGTCCAACTGCTCATCGCTCAAATCGGAGGCCTGACGAATGCTCTGCCGTCGCTGAACCTCCTTCAGCACGGTCTCAACAGCCCAGACGAGCCGCTCTTCGCTCATTTCGCGATCGTAGAATCTCTGCTGTGCCGTAGAGCTCTCCAAGCTTGACACTCATGCCAACACACTTTGCCAGAACCCGTGTGCGCTTTGTCTTATTGTGCTCTCTGTCCCCATATTGTCGCAGGAACTCCAGGCTATCCCTCCTCAAAATCTCCAGTACCTGAATCGCCTTGCCAATCTGACCACATCCTCCATCAGCTTGGCCACTTGGATCTTGACGCCCATGATCTCGTCGCTGAAGGGATCGATCTCCATCTCCTCGGCGATTTGCAGCGCTTGCTTGTAGTACTTGATTGCCTCTTGGGGTTGAAGATCAGTATTGGTGTAGTATAGTGCCCGGCGAAGCTTTTTGGCGACCTCTTCGGGATAGTTGTGGAATGCTCCAAGGATGTAGGTCTGGTACATGTAGTTGGTATAAACCAGCGCGACAGTGCCAGCGAGGATGGCGCCGGCAGCGAGGCTGACTTGAAGAGGGTGGCGAGACCATAAGTCGCGCGCGTTGCCCGCGAAGCTGCCTGCTGCTCTTCGTTGCTGCTGCTGTTGGAATCGACGCTGTCCTTCGAAGACATTGAGAAGGCCGGACGGATGATCGAGGGAGGGTGTGAAGGCTGCGTTGACGTCCATGAGATGAGACTGGTTGCTTCGCCGCGAAGGCAAAGAATGAGCCGACTGCTGATCTTGCCGACATGGCGATTATAGTACAATGGCTGGTAGTTTGTAGCCTCGTGGGATGCTTATCCCTTCTAACGATGAACGACGCCTCGGACGCCCTTCCATCAAATCTTGATGGCCAAGCTTCCTCGAGAAGCATCATGATGTAATTCAATTCAGCTGCTCCATCAAAAGTCGCGTGTGAACGCGATATAAGCAATGCCACTCTGTTGGTACACGTCCGACTTCTAACCGTCTTTGTCAAATGACAACTGGTCGCAAACATGTGCGGTCGCTACGCCCTTTCCCTGCGTCCTTCACAGGTTCGGCAGCGTCTTGCAGACCAGGACATGCCCGCCAATGAAGCTCCAGATGATGAAAGCGATCAAGTTCGACAAACATACAATTTCGCGCCAGGCTATCACGGGCTTATATACCGTGCCGATAGGCCTGACCGTGGTGGCAACGATGAAGGTGGCGACAGCGCACAGGATGAAGCCGAGCACCGCTCTAAAAAGGCCAAGCTGTCCCATGGTGGCGAGGCATCCGACGAAGTGGACGGCAGGGCAACCCATGAGACGAAGTATAAGCTTCAGAGTGCCAAATGGGGTCTTGTACCGTTCTGGACCAAACGACCACCGGATTACGGCTCCCAGATGCGTACAATCAACTGCCGCGACGATTCTCTGATCGAGAACCGCGGCATGTGGAATACCATGAAGCAACGCAAACGATGTATCGTAGTCGCTGAAGGCTTCTATGAATGGCTGAAGAAGAACGGCGGCAAGGAGAAGATCCCTCACTTCGTAAAGCGGAAGGATGGCCAGATGATGTGTTTCGCGGGATTGTGGGACATGGTCAAGTATGAAGGCAGCGACGACAAGCTTTATACTTATACCATCATTACGACAAACTCGAACAAGCAGCTGCAATTCTTGCATGATCGGATGCCAGTGCTGCTGGAGCCTGGCTCAGAGGAAATGAGGAAATGGTTGGATCCTGATCGGATAGGTTGGGACAACGAGCTGCAAAGTATGCTAAAGCCCTTCCAAGGCGAGCTGGAGTGTTATGCTGTGGACAAGGCTGTGGGGAAAGTCGGCAATAACAGCCCTCAATTCATCGTGCCTATAGACAGCAAAGAGAACAAAAATAACATAGCCAATTTCTTCGGCAAGCAGAAGGAGCAGGCACCGAGCCAAGAAGTGAAGAAAGAGGCTGTGGAGAAGCAGGAAGATGCTAAGGGTGATCAGCCAAAGGTCAAGCAGGAAGGGGACGAGACACGAACGACATCCAAAGTCGAGGACCCTGAGACCAACGCGCCACTGCCCAAGCCGGAGGAAGGGCACGACGCAGACCTCGAAGCAGCAATCAAGGCCTCCATGGCCGACGTTCCGGATCCTTCCCTTGATAAGGCGGTCGACCAAGCCACAGAACGCGGCATCAAGCGCGAGGCTTCTGAGATGGATGATGCAGCGATGCTGAAGGCGGAAAGCCCGGCGTCCAAGAAGCCGACGACTACTGGGCAGCAGAAGTCGCCTTCGCCGGTCAAGGGCTCGCAAGGACGAAAGATGAGGAGTGCCACTACCAATGACACCGTGGCCAAGGTGCCGACGAAGGAAGGGAATGCCAGAATCACGAAATTCTTCAGCAAGGGAGACTGATCGAGCAGTCGCAGGGCTGGGATGCACATTGATAATGTTGTTTGTTTGTTTGAGATACCCCAATACTTCGTAACTTCGTTGCCGAGTTGCTCTATCATATGACATGACCAGATCCTGTTACGCCCTGGCCGTGGCCCGTTGATTCTCCATCCACCCTACCATGTTTTGAGCGGCGGCAGACACGGCGACCGATTTCTCATACCGCTCAACGCGAGCAGGCACCGCAGAACACAAAGTGGTGCTGCATCCATGGGTACCTGCTGTAGACCCAAAACCCCCTTTGCGACTACTTCCCTGCCCGACCTCTCAGACCTGTCCCCGACACGCCTATACCCAAGCCCCAACCCTAAATCAGGCATACCATAGTCCTCTCGTCAAAATCGTAAAATCATCATCCAAACCTCAAGCATGAACTCTTTCCCAGAGTCTCCTCTCTCTTTCTGCTGAACCAGGAATCACACTGTCTCCCCGGAAACCTCCCGCACTCACTCCTCCTTCCGCTCTTCGCTCCTCGCACGCCGCCTACCCTGCGGCTTCTTCCCCGTCACAATCGCCTTAAACCCTTCCCTATCGTGATCATGATGATCGCAACCATATACTGCACGAGCTGGACGACCCATTTGGCGGGGCCCCAGAGGTTGGTATCGCGGACTTCGCCGGCGCCGCGCATGAACTTGTCGGCTTTGGACTGTTGGGTTGGCGGTTGGTCGGCCATGGTGGCGATTGCGACCTAGGAAGAACCGAAGGCGAAGGAGGGAAAGGATTGGGAGCGATTGGAGAAAGAAACGGGCTTTTGGCGTATTGGTTACAAGTTGGTTGTTGGGCTTCAGTGGGTACGGCTACTGCTGAGCTTGTGCGTAGGATTTGAATGTAGAAAGACAGAGTATAGAATTTGTCGTGAAATACTTATGCCCATTCAGCAGTGGGAGCGACTGAATGGAAATGCTGTTTCCCCCAGAGTGCACGAGAACACAGCCACCTTGATCGCTCAACCGACAAGTGAATGGGAACCTTGGAAGGTTCATGGTGATCTCATCGTAAGTTAGGTCGGACCTCGCGGGTAAGCCCGATGGATTACCGTTTCTGGAAATACTTGAACCAGACTTCAGAAGTCCGTCTTTCTGTTCGTTCCGACTCTCGACAAGACATTGACATTCCCTCTCTGATGGGAGTACCTGTCAATCCTCCTATCAAAACGTGTGAAGCGGATTTACATCACAGTGGAGAATGATTGGCATTGCAATGCGTTTTGCCAATGTCTGGATTTCCCAGCAGCTGCCACTTCGACGAGTCCACGAAAGGATAACGCGACGATACCACGAGAACATCAATCGCGTGAGATGAAATTTAGACGACAGATGTGCCAATGTGTTAGACATTACAGAATACTATAGATCATACGTCATACTATTCTACGATGCACGCTACCAAGTTTCCACTGAAATCCCTAGGACTTCTTAAGCAGACAGCTTCTCCGACAGAGCGTAGGTAGCCGACTGGCCAATGGTGTAGTCATCGTTGCCACGGTGCTGACCACAGTTGACAGCGTAGCTCGAGTCCCACTCGCGAGTGTACATGCTGCAGACCAAGCTCTCAGGAACGTTGTTCTTGTAGAGGATGTACGAGTTGAAGAAGTTGCAGAAGTGGTAGTTGCCCTCGTGGTCAGGGTGCTTGCGGCTGTAGTCGTTGTGCGCGTTGCAAGCGGAAGCACACTGGCCAGGGTCGTAGCTGGTCTTGAAAGCGCTCATGCCGACGTAGGTGTCCTTACCGGTCTTCGGGTCGAGCGGGGCGTTGATGGCACAGTCCAATTCGGTCGGAGCATCGAAGTCGTCGACCTTAGGGGCAGGGATATCTTCCCGGTTGTATGCGTTGGATCCAGCGCGGACGACGTCAAAGTCGTGACGGTGCTGCTGCTTGTTGGTAGAGGCTTCAGCAGAGATCGGGAAGCCGTAGAAAGTGCACTTGATGTAGGTGGTTGACGGCGGGTCCCGGCAGGTGTCGCTGGTGGCGTAAGATGGGAACGCTCAAAGTACATGTTGAACGAAACGCAGCCCTCGTCCTTCTTGCAGTGTTCGGCGCACAACTCTGGGTCATACTCGCCGATGGTCCTCAGGCCGTGGTAGCCGATCATTTCAACGCTGCTTTGGAGGTTGTTAAAGGCCTCCTTGTATCCAGCAGGGGCCTTAGCAGCCTTGGCGGCCTGGGCGTAATGGTCGTTGTCATGGAAGGCGGCAGCTGTGTCCGGGTTTCGTGTCAGCTCTCCCTTGCTAGAGAATCTAATCAGTATGATTCAAACATCCAAATAGGGCTTACTTTACTTACCCAACTTCCAACTTCTCGGTGTCGCACGCAGCGTCGTCTCCATCGCTATCGTCATCGGTACGCTTCACATTTGCGGATGCCGATGCAGTGGCGAGCACTTGCGATGATGCAGCAGCCGCAGCAGAAGTCGAGTCGTAAGAAACTACATCAACAGTCTTCTCAGGCTGCGGGCCAAGCGCTGTTGGCATCGGAGCAGCATCAACGGCACCAAAGTCGATACCCTGGGGCAGCGGGTTTGGCGCGGCTACAGCCAGCCCGAATAGAAGTGAGTTCAGAAGAACGGAATGCATGATTGGCCTGTTAGGACTCAAGACTGGAAAATAGAATGGTACGTTATGATGAAGAAAGCTATATGCCGAGGGCAGGGGGTTGGCTGGTACTCTTATAACTTTCACAATATCTCACATGAAGGCTGTGCCACCGCAGGTCGAGGCGGTCTCCAGACAGCGGCGCACGACCAGTTGTCGGCAGGCCGTTGCTCAGGCTCTCGATCGTCTCCGCACACCCTCTCCGTGAATCGCGGCACAATCATAATCTTGCTCACGCCGTCTTGGCTACAGCATCAAGGTCGCGCCTTCGCGTCAACACAGTGGCATTGGGGGTTGCACGCCTGTGCACCATCGATAGTGGCCGCGGGGGATCAATTAGGCGGGTCTGATCGAAGAATAAGCTGCCGAGCGCGTTGGCGGTTGTATTGGCAACGCAATCCTCCAGAACTGAAGCGGCGCGCTTTGCGCCCACCATCAATGGCGGATCGGAGTTCGTGATCTAGCCAGAGCAAGAAAAAAGTGTCGGAGCAGGCGGTGAAGTGGATCTCTGTGACTTTGGCGTTGCTTGGCTCACTGGATCCAAACATAGCAAGAAGACCCTGGGGACATTTGAATCACAGCTAGGCGCACTCGGCGCAGTCAGCAGTAGAAGGTCTGGCTGGGCGGGACGTCGAGTTCTTAGTCCGGGCCATGTGGTTTTCGCTATGGTCCTTGGCGGAGATACTACATGAGTATTTTGTTTGTTGTGTTGATACGTTGGCCCATTTCTGCTCACCCATCGGTAAATCACTACAGTACTCAGATGTGGGAAAGCAGGTGCACGCGAGTCGCGGTATTCGGAAAATGGACCGTCGCTTTTTCTCGTGGGCGGCACGTTGTTTGTGGGGCTGGAAGGACTGACTTCAAGCCACAACGTTGTCGACGGCGTTTTAGTCTTGCAATGGACCGCGGAACGCTTCTTCTTCAACATGGCTCCATGTCATGACCCTCCGACTAAAGTCCTGAATCCTAATCATGTGATGCAGACTTCGAGCTCGGCTCATGTCATGTTTCGAGCTCTGTTGTGAAATGGCCAATTTGTGTGGAAAACCAGAAAAGCATCGCATCATTTGTAATCTTTTCGCCCTCGAAGACCTCCAGAGGTACCAATTTTGCAGCAGTGACATTTCTCTCTACGGAGGGAAACCTTCGCTGTTCATTTTCGTCACCTACGTAAGTGTCCATACAACCTTCCGTAGACGGATTGTGCCTCATTCATGATTGAAGTGTATCGTGTGCCACGGAGATTTGGGGTATATGTGCTCGGCTTATGACGCACTCTTTAGACTTCGACTTTTAACGTTTGGCAAAGATGCCGTGGTTTCCGGCAGCCGCTGTCTCGCTTAGCGTTGAACTCAAAGAGTTCAGAGGAGCCTTTCCTATGCAGCTTGACGAACCTGGCTCGCGTGGTTGTCCTGGTGTCACAAGGTAGATTCACCTTCTTGGGCGTAGTGGCTTTCGCGCTGCATTGCCACTGTGCCGTGTTGTCCTCATGAGGATGTTGAGGTATGATGACTGTGCCCCAGCCCCAAGAGGACCCATCCGATGAATGCAAGGCAGACGCCACCTCCTAACTAGCTGCGGTGCCTCGCTTCGCGAAACCAGACGCATGACCAAACGGTCCAATCTCCATTAGCAGAGCTCAGCTTCAGCGGAGATAACGCGAAGCTCGCCATGCCGTTTGAAAGGGGTCATTATTATTCCTTGCTCAATCACAGAAGTCAGCCATGCCCACACCCTGCAAGCTGTTTGCCCCGTCTACTACGTAGTCTTCATCGCTGTCCATTACTATCGTACAAAACCTCACTTCTGCCTTGCATAGCTTCGACCAAAGCCCCTTTGATAGTGGAGACTAGCTCACTCGACACAAAAGCCACACCTAGCTCCTTGACTTGTATACCAACTAGCTCTATCCATGTTCCCACTCCCGTGTACAGCGATCCGATCGTCAACTACGGTAAGCTTGAGATGCGATTGTACCGGCTCAGAACCAGCCCGACCTTGTATAGCCGAGGGCGGTAGTATTCGATTTTGAGCGCGCCTACATCTTTTCCAATCATCCCAGATTCAAGCTCGCCTGGTGACGCGAGTGTAGACCCTTGCCGATCAAGCAACTGTCGATGCTGCGAAATCAACCATTGCATGCATCGTTTGTTCGTCGTTCCAGCAGTAACCAATTGTTCCAGTACCATCAGTTTTTCACTCGTGACAATGCGTATGTTTACGCCACGGCTGAGTGCGGCGAGCAATGCATCCAGTACAGGCTGAGCGGTTATGTTAGGAGTTTGAATGAATATATGTCTGATGCTTTGGCAAATAAGCTTAGCAGACATATGTTGAGCGGCGTAGGCGGCGGTTTGGAGGACTGTTGCCAGGGCATACGAATCTGAGGGTTCCAGTGGTGTGGCGATGGTAAGAACACAGACGGAACGCCGCTCATATCCACACGGCGCACGGCAAGTGGCGAAACGGGCGAACTCTGTTGTCCGTCTACTTGGTCTGCTTTGCTGGTAACAGTATATGGCGGAGGTCGCATGTCGGATTCCTCTGCCCAGAACTCCTGAAAGAAACGCACGAATTGGTCGACTATGGGCCCGCTTAAGTCCATGCAACCTTCAAACCAATCTTCCCAACTAACATTGCAACTTGGTAGGAGTACCCTTTGCCTGTCAATGATTATGAACTTCGGATGCATGACGCTGAATGGCAAGACAAATATGCTCTTGATCTGTAAATCCAAGCCAGTCAATTCGTCGGCGGAAGGTAAACCGAAAGCGCTTTGCCAGCTAGCGGGCGAGTACGTCTTTCCTTTTAATGAAGGCGGATGGAAGAGTTTCTGGAACAAAGATGACGATGAGAAGTACACGCGTACTCTGATCAGCTTTCCCATTTCTGTCGCTTTCGCCGCCAGCTTCCGTAGCGAATCGTTCAGTATACTCGAGGTGTCAGAGTGAGCCCAGAAGCAGGTTACCAGAATAACCTCGTGACATGCCTGCTCTATAATAGGCGTAATCTTAGAGCTGTAGATGCTATGGCCTGTGCCGAATGAGATGTCTCCAATGCTAGAGCTGGATTGGAGCGTTTCCGCATCGGATGTCCAGTATGAAGGCGAATCATTTCGAGCCCGTTGTGAGCTATCTGCGTTTGACAGTTGCGACCTTATTGCTTTCGTTAACTCGGTGGCGTCCATCACGCGTAGATTGCTGTAGACGAAGTCGGCCAACTATGTGGGCAAACGTTCAAATGGCAAGATTAAGCGCCAGATGTCTCGAAGCCTGCGCGCGGATACATACGCGCTCGTTATTTCACAGTCGTCAGTGAGGAAGACATGACCGTCTACAGCGTGTCGTATATAGCTGTCAATGAGCGGAATGCGCGAGGTGAAGTTCGGCGAACATTGGGCGACGCCGGAAGCACGGACTCGTCGGCGGCAGAACGAGTGGGGCAAGTGATAACAGCAGGGCGTGGTCACAGTCCCCGAACTCATGTCGGCTTGCAGCGTCGGAGCTTGCTCACTGTGCCCATAGATCTGCAATGGTCCAAGACCCATAACATCCACACGTTCTGAAACCATCACAATGGCTCCGTCACGAGATTCTCCGCCACCGGCTTCGGCCAACCTCTCCAATGGCCTCTCCAAGGCACAGCTCGAAGAGTGGGACCGCAATGGCTATCTGCTCATCCCAGATGCCTTATCGCAGACCGAGGTGAAACAGCTTCTGGACGAATCCAATAAGATGCTGCACGATTTCCACTTGAGGAGCACCCCATGACGCGCTTCTCCATCGGCGAAAGCAGCGATCATGTGGGGATGACTACTTCCTAACTTCTGGCGATAAGGTCCGGTTCTTCTTCGAAGAGGATGCCTTCGACAACCAGGGCAACCTGACGAAGCCGAAGAACCTTGCGATCAACAAGATCGGGCACTATCTCCACCATCTCTCCCCCTGTTCAACAAGTCCAGCATCAACTCGCAGAATGCAAATATAGCCCGCGACCTGGGCTTCAAAGACCCTCGCGTGCTTCAGTCAATGATCATCTGCAAGCAGCCCGAGATCGGAGGCCGGGTGCCACCTCACCAGGACTCGGTCTTTTTGTACACAAACCCACCTTCAGCCGTCGGCTTCTGGTATGCGTTAGAAGACTGCACAGTGGAAAACGGATGCCTATCGTTCGCCGCCGGAAGCCACAAGCGCGCACCGATTAGAGATCGGTTCGTGCGGAATGAGGAAGGCACAGGGACGACGTTCGCTCCGAATGAGGGTGGCCAGTGGCCGAAAGGTCTCGAAGAGGATAAGGAGGTCAAGAAAGAGGTTTATGATCTGGGTGAGGTGAAGGCGGGCACGTTGGTACTCATACATGGCAACCTGCTGCATAAGAGTGAGAAGAATACCAGTAAGAAGGGCAGGATGATTTACACGTTCCATGTCATCGAGGGGGAGAATGAGTACGATGGGAAGAACTGGTTGCAAATGTCAGATAACAACAGTGGTTTTACGAGATTGAACGAGGCTTTGTGATGATTTTGATGCATAACGTGAGATAGCATAGATAATTTTACTCCTCTGCACGTTCGCCTCGACCGCGATTCTTCACAGAACGAGCTCCACATCCTGATCATCAAGAACGACTGCAACTCCAACGAGCAAAGTCCACAGTCCTCCTGTACATTCGGAAAGGGTCGATGATATCACACGCTGGAGAGCCATCGAGGCCCAACGGCGCCAATCATGGCAGAACAAAAAAACGAAAAAAAAAAAAAAAAATCAGATCCATCTACTCAATCACCACGCAAGCGCAGCCAGTCCATCACAGACTACCACCGTTGCTCCCCACCACTCAACTCAACTGCCTCGCAATCTCCTGCGCCGTAACATTCATCATCCTAAACGTCGGATGCAAACTATTAAGCCAAAAATACTCATCCACAGGAATCGAACAATTCGAATAAAAAGTATCCCATTCCGGCGTCCCATTCATATAACTCTCACAGTACTCAGTGGTGTTCCTATACGGACACGTCTGTTCGTACGCGCACGGCTCGTCCAGGACCTCGTAGAAGAGCTGTTGCTGTCGAAGACGAAGGTCGTGGCGTCCCGGTAGACGGTGCTGAGGTTGGTGGCGATGTGGGTTACGTTGGCGTTCCACGAGATGTCGGTTGCTTCTGTTGCTTCGGCTTCCGCGCCCGCGGAGAGGGTTAGGGGACTGCGGTTCACGGGGGGCACGTTGATGAAGAGGAAGTTGCGTGCCCCGTGATGGTATAGGGTGTCCACGAGAGATGCGTATTCTTTCATGACGAGGGGGTAGACGGCGGAGCTGTTGGCTTGGGCGTAGGCGTTGCCGACGTCGTTGATGCCGATCCAGATTGCGAAGAGGGTGTTGTTGGCTTGCCACTCGAAGAAGTCCGGGCTGTCTGCATAGACTGGGACGAATTCGTTGAGGATCTGGTCTTTCATGCTGAGGACCGTCGGTTGGTAGGGTGCTATCAAGTCCGAGTCCACTGTCGCTCCTCCGTATGCCAGGTTCACCGTCTCCAGGAGCGTCTGATTGTATGTTACGGTGAGGAAGTCTACCCAGTTGGGCCCATTTGTTGCAGTGTAACCCGGATACTCAGGATTACCTAACGGATTGCTCTCGTTGGGTTGCGTGAGAGATAAATTGAATCCAGTGGTGCTGTAGCTATCACCAAAGGCAAACATGCGACTGATGCCGCTCCATCCCGGCCAGTAACTCCCTGGTGCCGAACTCGACGACGGAAGCCCCATGCTAGTGGTGGAGGACGGACACTCTGTTGGCAAGATGCGAGTGTGAGTGTGCGTGTGCGTATGCCATCGCGTCCTCCAGTGAGTTTGGTGAATCTCCTTTGTCTCTGTAACAGTCGATAGTCCAGTGCCTTCTGCTGTTGCAGAGAGCAACGCAGCCACAGCAAGAGCGGTCTTTGTTGCGAGCCGTAACATCTTTTGTCTCCGCGAAAAGCTATTCAGAATCTAAAATGGACCAACCTGGCAGCAATATATATCTATCCAAGTTCTGGCTGAGTGCAACAAGCTTCTGCACCAAGACCTAGCATGGAACGCCTCCCATTTGCCGGGTTTCGCAAAATCTCACAAAGCCCACTTTACGATGCCGGTCCGTCATCATTCTTCCGTCCATGCAGCAAACCAGTCTTTCGGCCCTGTCGCATTTCACTCTAGAAAGCGGAGACGACATGAAGTTGCGGGGCTCCGGGACATCATTCTCCGCTCCCAAAAAGGCAGGTGCTCATCGTGCAGGTCGTTATCGTACGCTCTACTTCAATAGAGATGTTAAGAGAAACGCTGTCTGCAATAAGACGAGATTTTGGTTGTGAAGTATACGGCATTTTATCAGTTTGAGAGGGATAACCAAGTTTGGTATCAGAGCAGTATCGTATAATTAACAGAAAGCCTCCACGGTCCTAGCCACTACTGCTCCTTGTTTTGTGACTTTTCATCTGAATAAAAGTATAGCCCTCGGCGTGCAAATCCCGCCCCAAGCGAGGCTCTAGCATCGTCTCCTATCGTAATAAAACACAGCATAGCAGTCCTTGACCGGACTGCATAACAAGGCTCTCAATATCAACTCCGAAAGGAGTTGCTCATTCGCCCCCATTAAATCTCAACATCAATCTCCAAATCCATATTCCCAATAACCTCATCATCCATATTCTTCTTCTTGCCTCCAATCTGTCCCATGGGACCCTTCTCCTTCTTGACGCCATTGAGGGGAGTAGCAGCCCGACTCCTCCTGACGGGGCTCTTACCACCCACAGGCGTAGCCGCACGACTCGCATCGCTGCCTCCCTCGCCGAAAAGGTCCGCCATCTCATCCTTAGGCACAGCAAGCATCTTCGCCTTAGCCTCTTCTTCGAGCCGTTTCTTCGCCGCCTCAGCTTCAGCCTTGGCTTTGGAATCCGCAATAGCCTGCTCACGCGCAGCGTTCAATTTCCGCCTCTCCTCAATCAGCGCTTTGCGGACTTCTTGGGCATTCTGCGAACGGTTCTTGCTGTTAAGCGCAGCAAGACGATCCTGGTTCATAGTCGCGCCGGAGCCGGGGGCTTTCTTTGTCGCGGAAGCAGTCCCAACAGCCGAAGGCTTCACGCCGTTCGAGCCGTTCGTATTTCCGGAGACGTTGGCCGACGAGTTCTCCAGCGCGGCAAGCTCGGCTTCACATCGTGCTACCTCCTCGTCGTCACCAGCTTCTTCGGCGTCTGCTTTGCGTTTCTGGATCTTCTCCAGTTTGATCTTCGCGGCATTAGCTGGATCGCAGCGGATGGCCATAGCCTTCTGCTTGGCGAACTTCAAGCTGAGCGTGTTGTCGTCCCATTGAGTGTTCAGGAGTCTATGGATATCATCCAGCTTGTTGTGAAGGTATCCCTTCTTCGGCATACGGACGTTTTCCTTCTGCAGCGTCTCAATGTAGCGATCATACTCCTGATCTGTGAAGCGAGAATCACTACATGCGGAGAACGGCCAGGGCTTTTCTGCTTTGCCGTGCGCCACCAGCGCATACGTGTCGATTGAGAAATTCTTGCCATTTGCACCTTCCATTTGGTAGGGTTTGCCTTCGACAAAGCGCTTGATCTGCGCCATTCGGTACTGATTTTGTCCAGTCTCACGGTTCAAGCCGATGCTCACTCTCGTGAAGCAGCCAGTGATAGCGTTCTCAAAGTCCGGGAAGAAGCAAACCTTGGCGAAATTCGAGCGGCCTACGCGACAGCGTTCGAAATCCCTCAGCTCGGCGGGAGGCTCATCGCGGGTAGATCGGCGGTGGAGATCTGATGGCTCCGCCCATTCGACTTCGGATTCGCCTTCGGCATCCCGATCGGACCCTGCGGAAGATGGCGAGCGTGAAGTGCGGCGGTCACGGCCAGAATCCATACCACGTCCCCGATCACCCTTCATCTCACGTGCGCGTTTGTAGTCGTCTAGCGCATTCCTGGCCTTCTCTGCCTTCGGCCTTGTCGCTCTCCTACCGCTATCGTCGTCGAGATCTGCATCCTTTGCCGACCGCTTGTTCTTGCTCGCGGCACTACTTCTGGCTGCTGCCAAAGCCTTCTTCAATTGCTGATCTTGCTGGCGCTTAAGCACTTCCTGGGCACGATCTGCGAGGATAGCTTCTCGCTCAATCTCCGGCATGCGCAGTATGTTTTCACGGTCCTCAGCATCGTGGTACTTGCCTTCGAGCGAGTACAAAGGGGCGTCCTCTTCGGGGGAGCCTGGCGCATCGAGCTCGTTGTCGGACATGGGCGCAGGTGATGGCGAACTAGAATCTCGATCAGCCACTGTTTCTCGTAGCAGCGAGAAGGAACACATGAAAGGCAGTGAAGATTGCGAAAGAGACACCCTCAAAAGTTGTGTCTGCGCAAGCGCCACTACTCGCAAGTCGCAAGGCAACGTTCACTGGTGAATAGACTGAATGACTTACCCGCCACTGCCCAAATCCAGCATCTCCTCATCTTCGCTCTCCTCTCTCCTGGCCTTCTTTCTCCGCCTCCGAACCTTCTGCGCAACACCTTTGGTGCTCTTGGGGGCCTTCTCATTTTTCTCCACGCTGGCCTGCGGTTCTTGGCTCGGAGAGCGGTCTTCGATCTGCTGCGTCTGGTCGACATCAGAGCCCTCGTCGTCCGATTCACCGCCCACCATGCCGAGCAGCTCGGCGTCCAGCTCGTTGTCCGACATCTCGACGGTGAATGCTCTGTAAGCTGGATTTCACGTGGATATGCTCCAGAGGATGACAGTGTTAAGTCGGCTTCGATAAGGATAGGGGAGGAGCAGTCGGGGTTCTTTGTCTAGAAGGGGTGGCTTGTATTTGGGGATTCGGAAAGGTTGGAGGAACACAGCAGGCGACGGTGGATCGACAGCCTCGAGATCGTTGTGAGGACAATAGTCGAGCTTTACTATTGTCGATGGCGGAGAAAGGTGAGGCGGCGAAGCTGGTGGGACGTGTTTTGAGGTTGAAGTGCAATAAAGTTGCTGCGCTTCCAAGGGGACGCGATGACCTCGCCAGCACGTGAAAGCGGCTAGATTCCGCGTGGATTGGACGGAAGCGGCCGCCGCCACAGTAGCGTATGTCCAGGTGAGGTAGGTTGGTCTAGGTCTTCCGAGTGGTGACGACGAAGACAGATTGATGTAAGATCCGAGAAAGAACAACCCAACTTGAACCGCGAAGTCATCCACACCGTCCGATACCAACTGCGATATGGCTACTCTTATCCCACGTGCAGCCGGTTCGCCTGCTCTGCCTCTAAAATCCCGACTTACTCCTCTCGCCTTCCAATTACGAGCCCGCAGTTGCCCCTCTCATCGTACCATCGTCTCTTCCTCCGCCTCGCCGTCGACCGAACCCAACCCGGCCAGCCTTCACGAACCTCAAAGCCCACGCCGAAAGCAACTCTCTCCCGAACAAAAGCAATTCCTCGACTCCGCCCTCCGCGTCAACCATGCCGGCGAGCTCGCAGCCACCCTGATCTATACTGCTCAATCTCCTCCGATCAACAAAGCATACCCGCACTTGCGACCGCTCATGAAGCACATGTACGACCAAGAAGCGGGACATTTCAAGTACTTCAACGAGGTCCTCGCACGCCACCGCATCCGCCCAACAGCCATGTACCCACTCTGGCACGCCGCTGCGACTTTCCTCGGCTGGTCGACAGGTGTGATGGGCCGCGAGGCCGCAATGGCATGCACTGAGGCGGTCGAAACGGAAATAGGGGAGCATTACAACGGGCAGGTGAGGGAACTCCTGAAGTGGTTTGAGGAGATGGAGGCAAGGGGTGAGGACATTGGGGAGGAGTTGAGACAGCTGGTGGCTAAGATCCGATCAATCAGGGATGAGGAATTGGAGCATTTGGATCATGCGGTGGAGAATGATGCGAAGGAGGCGAACCCGTATGAGCTGTTGACTGGAGTTATCAGATGGGGTTGTAAGGGTGCCATCAAGATCAGCGAGAGGATATAAGGAGTTGTGAGGTCATTACCCTTGCTTCGGAAATCATCAGACGTTAAGGCGTAAAGACTTTGCGGCTGCGCGCAAAGAAAGCTCTGTTCATAGGCTCTGTGTCGCCATTTAGACTCTGGTTTACCATCCAGACCTCGCCAACTGAGAGAACCGCATGCTCATGCCCAGAGCAGTCTACAGCGCTTCTTCGGATGCTTTGAAACTCTACAAAGAAGGGTGAAGCGTGACCTCGAAACGGACTTGCGAGAAAATGCGGGTGGACGCGATATCGAGGCCTGCAAACTCGGTTAGCCGTCATGCGCCACCGCTGTGATACTCGATCTCACTCCAGCACGCAGCTGTGCGAGGACGGCCATCCTGCATTGCACGGAACAATCTAAGGAAGTCGACGTTTCTCCCACGTGAGCCTCTGCGGCGAGGTTGCATGTGAATGAGAGCGCCAGTCGTGTCCCAGTCGCCAGCCAATCCGGGTGAAGCTGGAATCTTGAGGCCTGCCACCAGAACAAAGCCTTGTTTTTGTATGTATTCCATTAACAATTCTATGTATATCTGTGTTACCACGTCACTGATTGACGCGCGAGTTGACATGTGGCGTCCTGAATGCATTCACTGCAATCCGATTCTGCCGACACAAGACCCGCTTTGTTCCTTCCCAAGCTCGTGTCGCTCTTTCCTTCAAAAGTCCAACCATTTCCCGGAACTCCTTCCAAAGGTCGCCTGACACTTTCCTTCAAACACCCATCAACCCCTCAACAGTTCTTTCGCAAACTTCTAAATCGTCACTTCCATCGTTCCTTGAAGCCTCGCTCCTTCCTACACTGCAAACATGAACCAAGACGCACCTCAACCCATCATTAGTCCGCCACTCTCGCCACCGCCTGCGATGAACTCTACCCTCGACGCCCCCCAAGGGGAACAACCCCCCGAGGTCGGCGCCATGCAGCCATCTGCAAAGACCCAAGCCAAAGTGAAACTACCCAAAGGACCCTATCGACCTCCCACCGGCCTCGACAACACCAAGTACCTCAAGTCCGACCTGAAGGCGTTCGGGTTCGACGCCAAGGAAGTGAAGCAGTTGGTCGCGAAGAAGGAACCCGTTGTCGATGCTCAGGGGCAGAGACCGCCACATGCAGCAGGGATCGTCGTACGGTCCGAGTCACACGGCAGCAATAACAGTTGGAACGACGGGGAAGACGGCGAAGAGAAATGGAACGGCAGAGCGGGGAGGACGACTGGCAAGAACGGGAACGGAAAGGGATACGAGCACCTTTATTTGAAGGAGGGAACGAGTAAGTTGACCCCATCCTTGATCTGCGCGTGCTCAACCATCATTGAAGTGGCTAACGATGAAGTTTTACAGATTGGGTTCTCTTCGATCCTCTACGCGGCTGGCCACACTTTGGGCCGTTCGGTCCGCCGCCGTTCCTACTGAAGTGGGAATACTATGAACCTGGGAATGCGAAAGCTGCTGGAGTTCAACGTGATATCGCATTCTGTAAGGATGCGGAGTTGTCCGGACGTTCTGAAGGGGAAGCGGGTCGTGTATACGAAGACTGGACCGAAGATTGAGAAGCTCACAGGGAACAGCGGGCGTCGAGGAGATACACCCATGAAAGAAGAGCGCGACGCCTCTCCGAGCGACAAGCAGGATGAAGGCTCGACTCAGGTATATGGTGCTACGGTTTCGAAGGAAGACGTAGTAAAGGCGGAGGAAGCGAAAGTATTCAACGGAACAGGGAAACGCAAAGGGAAGGCGCGCGTGGAAGAAGAGGTTGTCATGGCGGGGACAGCACTGCCCGATGCGCCAAAGCAGCAGACGCGTAAGCGGGCCCGGCCTCTCTGGAAGTACATCACAGGCAAACGAAGACACGCAAGAGGCGCCGAAGAGGTCCAACGCGGATTCGCAGGGCACCGCTTCGCCTCCAACAGGAAATCGCAGGGAGTGACGATGAAGCGATCAAGGCTGAAGAGGCTTAGAGAGTAACGAGGCGAGTTGCAAGGTTCGTGGCGGGAAAAAGACGGGCCGTGCATATTTAGATTGAAAACCATGGTGTTTTTCGCGGATCTGCAACGTCGAACGGTAGAAGCCAGTCAGCAAAGAAATTAGAGCTCCAAGACCCAGGCACAAAGCAAACGAAGTAATGCGATTGTCTTCGAGTCAAAGGCCAAAGTTTCTCAACTTTTTTTTTTTTTTTTTTTTTTTGAATTTCCTTTGTTTCTGCCTTCTGCCACATATCGAAATCCGTAGCATCTCACGTTCTGCAATCTGGTGCATTCAGCGACATCCTACAATCAAGCGCCACCCATAGACATAGACAATGCTCCTGAAACAGCCCATCAAGCCCTCCTTGATCAGCCAGCCCTCGAATTCCTTCCATCCAGGTCACCCATTCCTCATATTCAATGTTCTCCTCCCACAAGTCCCGCCTCAAGATTTCCCGCATACGCGCAAATGAAGCCTCGCGCAGTCTTCGCAGGGACTCAATGAAGGCCCGGTTAAGATCAATCTCAACCCGCTGCGCAATTCTTGTCTGCGCCCGCGATTCTAAGCTCTCTGATGCCATGATCACCTGGCGAAGGAAAGCCACTTGCTGGATGGATGATTGTTGAGAGGGCCTGGTTTCCGATGTAGTGGAGGGTGTCGATGAAGCCCGGCTAGGAGGGCGAGTCGTGTCCCAGTTGTGCTGGTCAGCAGAGGGGAGCGGGGAGCTTCGGGAGTCCTCCGCAGTGTCGGAGGAGGGAAAGGCTCCAGGAATGGTGATCTGAAGGGCATCGGCTGACAACTCGTAGGGAGGGTCCTGCTGCTGCTGGAGCTGCTCATTCCCATTGAGAATCGTTGATCGGTCGATTGGGCACGTGTTGCTTTGTCTTAGCCAGGTGGCGATGCATGCTGAATGGAAGACGTGGCCACAGGGCAGGGCCTCGGCATCTTCGGCATTGATGGGTTCGAGATCGATCGGACATTCTGGACGATTATCTGGCTCGGATGTTGGCTGCGGCGAAAGAGAGTCGCGGAGCTTGGCAAGGTCTTTGTTGATTTGTGTCGTGGCGGTTTGAATGGCTTCGACACGGGAGTTGATGTCTACCAGGATGGCGAGAGCTCGTTCGGAGTTGGGCTGTCGGAGCCGCTCATTGTCTTGGTGAGAGGTAGTAGTCAAGAGTCGATCGGCCATTCTGAAGCAGCGATATGCTTTCCAGCGAAATCAATGGTCCCAGAGCCGTGTAAAATCCAAAAGAGTGTGCGTCCTTGCTTCCAAGATGTAGCGACGACAAGATTCACGCAGGTAAATATGCTGTAGGCACACGCCATTTAACACGCCTTGGTAGGTCTCGGAATACGAGACATTTTGCGGTAGAGACAGTCTGTCTCTTCGTAAAAGCAAAATCTGTGTGAGACAGGCTCAGCTGAGCATGTTCCACATTCGCACCGCTGCGAACAATGACACGAGTAAACCATCACTTCGACGCCTGCAGCTTCAAACAGCGCAAACTGTAAGGACAGCAGCTCCCACCTCAAGTCAACCATGCATCCCTGCTGCCGAAAGTTGTTGACTGGAACTCGAAGTCCGCAACCCTCCTAATCCTGATACCTCCCTCAATATCATACGGCCCGACATCATCCGGCAGGACTTTTCCCTTCTTCATGATCTCACAATCCCCAATCTCTCTAAGCTCGAAAGCCAGCTCGATTACAGCCGGCATCAGCTCTTCCCACCTTTCATAGCCCAGGTTCGCGAGCTCGGTAGGTGACATCGCCTGTGCGACTTCGGACGCCTTGAAGCTCGCAGGCGGCTCGGTGTTGTCGATGAAGGTCTGCATGTGGAAGCGGAGGCGAGGGTCGTGGGATGCGTCGGTTGAAGAGACTTGTTTGGGTTTCCCGCTGGACCAGATCCAGTTCATGAAGATGGACATGATGGCGGGATGGTCTGATGTACAGTCGTCTTGAGAGAAAAGTATAGCTGATTCTGATCGAGTGCTGATAGTCGAGGAATTGATGGGACGTGTGTGAGAGCAGCTGCAGATGTTCAGAGGTGTGCCTGCCGGATGCGTTCGGCACATGCCTCAGGCATGATTTAAAGTGGGGCAGCAAAGGCAATACCTCCTCTTCACATCGCCCAATCAATCTGGATTGACAATCATTGGCATTACGGCCTGAACATTGAACGCCCTTTGAGCTGCTTGAAGAGAACATTTCGTTAATAGATTATCCACCAACATCCGCGACCCACTTGGCATCCTGTAGTGCGCAAGCAAGCATTATCCCCTTGGCACTCACATTCCTACACGACAAGAGCATGGTTTTTCAGAACGATCTCGCAAAGATGGCCATGGTTGTGGTGCTATTCCCGCACGGCCCAGGTACACCACCTTGTGTGGCAGCTCCGTTGCACGTATAACAATTGTTCTCCCCAGCTTCTCCAGTCACTGAACCCACACCCAGAAGACCACCGCTCAACCTATTCGTAAAAATTAATCAGTCGAGTTCCGCCTGTATCTGTGATTATGAAACTTACGTGACATAATTAATCCTATCACCGCACCAACAATCAAAGCTTGTGTAGCCCACATTGACCGTCCCAGCATAGGTAAAGCCTTTCGTAGTGCAAGTGGTAATGCATTGGAAATTGGCCTGCGTTGTATACGTTGCTTGCCAAGATGGTAAGGCGAGGCCGGAAGTAGATGTTCGCGTGCCACTTTGTGCGTAGCAGCCCAGATAATCGAAGAGAGATAGAGGCGATGCCGTTGGGCCAGGAGGTCCTGAAGGGCCTGAACATTTGTTAGATGTGTCCCCAAAACAAAGACAACCGCTCGATGGCTATTATTGTATACTTACCACTCGGCCCTGAAGGCCCTGAAGGCCCAGTGCTCCCCTGAGGACCCGTTGGCCCTACTGCGCCTGGCATGCCAGGAACGCCTGATGCTCCCTGGACACCTTGACTGCCTTGTGGACCCGTCGAGCCAGTAGGCCCAGTTGGCCCAACCGCGCCGCTTATCCCAGTAGGGCCTTGAACCCCCTGCTCGCCGGTTGGGCCGGTAGGTCCAGTTGGACCACTAGGCCCTTGGCTTCCTGTTGCTCCTGTTGCTCCTGTTGCTCCTGTTGCTCCTGTTGCTCCTGTTGCTCCTGTTGCTCCTGTTGCTCCTGTTGCTCCTGTTGCTCCTGTTGCCCCCGTTGCCCCCGTTGCCCCCGTTGCCCCCGTTGCCCCCGTTGCTCCCGTAGCTCCCGTGGCTCCTGTCGGGCCAGTGGGGCCTAACGCGCCACTCGGCCCTTGAATTCCCTGGGTACCCTGAGGACCTGTAGGTCCCACAGGTCCCTGAGCACCTTGAGGACCTGTTGCCCCTGTTGCTCCCGTGATGCCCGTCGGCCCCGTGGCTCCTGAAGGCCCGGTCGGACCGGTAGGACCTGTTATCGTAGACAATGCTAGGGCCTGGCAAGAAGACACAGAAAATAGCGACAGCTGAATGAAGAGGCAGCCGGCCGGCTGCGAGTCTTGCTGGAAGACGGCATATATTGTGCCGTTACTGAGGGTGCAGAATGATGCTTGCCCGTTGTAGAAGCCTTCGTTGAGCCAATTCAAGATTCCACCGCCACCCAGCGCGAATGTCGTGGTAATACTTCCAGGAATTGTTGCAGGGACAAATTGTGCGTAAGCCACCCCAGGAGAAGTTGAATACGTGTATACTGTGCCTTTGACGGTAGCGGTAAGTTGTCCAGCGTTGATAGAGTAAATTGGACTGGATGTGCAATCGTTCGTGACGGAGCCCTCTAAACCCCCCATCTTCGTTAGCATTGCTTTATCAACAAGAAACATCTATTTTTCCAAGCGCCGTGAAGTTCGACGCAGCGTCCTCTCACCTGAGCTGACATAGTAGGTTCCCGACTGCCTCTTTGAATTCAATTTCCGCTTGTCATGTGTTCGCTGTACATGCGGCTGAATCATAAGTACAAACTCGTTCAGTGCGACTGTCGGTGTCGCAGTAAGGACAGAGCTTGCGCGAGACACCCTTATAGAGTCGACCTCTGTTTGTGTTTTTGTCCAGTGGAACGTTGTCACGCCATTAATCGACGTTGGCGCATTGCTGACTGTGATGGCAACCTCCGGGATGGGGAAGAATGTTGTGTTGGTGAGAACATCAGTGTTGATCGACACCGCCTGCTCATAGACCGTTGTTTGCAAATAAGGAGAAGCGCTGCAAAGTCCCTGTGATTCTGCTGATCGAGGATGCAGCAGAAGCGTTGTGCAGGCCACATATACCAGGCTCCGAAGTTCAGGATTGATAAACCACATTGAGATGGATGCTTTCAGCCCCGATTTGCGATGTGGTTGAAATGAAAGGAAGCGCAGTTGACATTAAAAATATGTCTGCGTCTTGTAGGAACTCGGGCCGAATCTTCGGCAAGCCGACATCAGGAGAGGATACCGACTTAAATTGGGTTGCCACGGTGAAGCGACCGACACAAGGCCCGAAAGCCACAGGAATGTGGTAGTCTTGCCCTATGTTAATTACCTAGTTAGACAGTGTAAATGCCTGTTTGAGCGCTCTTTTACTATGGAAAATAGTGCCTCCCTATGAGACTGCGGCATCCAATCGCCTACATGTCCACATGTGCACCGTAAAGAAATTGGTCTTCGTGATTTGTCCAGGATATGCCAGGCTTGGTTTCGTTTGGTAAAAGGCTGCCTGAGTAACCGCATTGTGTGGCATTGCTCGTGGACGTCAACTTCGGTAAGGTCTTTACAAGTGGAGCTTCCTACAAGGGGGGTTCAATCAGCTTCAAAATCATGTGCTGCATAGCTTGAACTTGACCAAGCTATGGAAGAGCCGAGCACTAAAGATGAGTTTATCCCTTCGATCGTGGGTTGATAGGCTGATAGCCTGATACAGTAGTCGGCTTGCCGTCGTTATGCACGTTCGGCTTGAGAGATAGCCGAAGCAATGTGCATTCCTCTCCGAGCCGATGCCGTGTTTTTGGTCACATTCCGGGCCGATATACAAGATAAGACATGCCGCATCGCTTTGACCAACGCCGCCGCATGTGACTTGTCGCCTGAACCGCCTGTGCCCGCCGGCGCCGAAATCACCGTGGCCGTTAGTACATAGCTGTGCAGAGCAAATCGCGACCGTCTGCGCATACCGTCTTCAGCAAAACGACAATCGAATGTGTGCAGCTGTAGGTCCATGCTCAAGAAGCCTGATTGCAGGAGTGCAAGGTCGTGCAAGAGGCATGAACGACAATTCCTTCGGCTTTCGAATCTCCAGGAAGCAGCTTCCGCTCAAGCAAAGGAACCTATTCGAGGAGTTTGATGGCACACACCATGGGAGAAGATCCAAACCAGGTGCCGAGATACAGCAAGAGGTGTTGCCTCACCCTGTGCCCATAGCTTATCGGGGCCTTTCTTGGCAGCATCAAGACCGAAGGTCAGCTGATGGTCGAGTTCCATGCTTTAATTATGACAGGAGCGCAAGGTTGTCGAGGTGCTTATTTTGCACTTGCCTTTCGATGTGCAAAGGAATTTGAAGTACATGGTGCGTCCATGTCGCAGCGTCTCACCTGTGCACATGGCTTTCGTCTCTTGATCCGTTTTCTTTGCCCATTTCTGCCATGGGGAGATTGACTCGAGCCAAGTTGGTACTCACTGCTCCAACGTTCAGTACGGCTGTGGTCACCGCGTGATGTCAGATGGTACGTATTGTGCATTACTTCTGGAAGGCATTCATAGGTTAGGAGCTACAGTAGGTAGTCATTGGAACAGCGGGAATTTCCGGCTCGCAGAGGCGCCTCCCGCCTCTGGAGCGCTTTGACTGCCAAGATTTGCGCACGGCTTCGAATTGGGCGAACTTTTTGGATTTCAAGATGCGAAACTGCCCGTTTGCTTCACTCGTGCCATCTCCATATCAAAAAGGTAGGACCACGCTCAAGAACCCAGGCTGTTGCTCAATATTGTTACTGACGTTCTCAACGTAGCTGCCCCTCCTTCTTTCTCACTCTACCTCAACACCGACGACATGGCTGAGCAGCTCGTCCTTCGCGGCACCCTCGAGGGCCACTCCGGCTGGGTTACCAGCCTGGCCACCTCGCTCGAGAACCCCAACATGCTCCTGTCCGCCTCGCGTGACCGTTCCCTCATCGTCTGGAACTTGACCCGCGACGAGACCTCCTACGGCTACCCGAAGCGCGCCCTCAAGGGCCACAACCACATTGTCAGCGACTGTGTGATCAGCTCTGACGGCGCCTACGCTCTTTCCGCCTCCTGGGACAAGACCCTCCGTCTGTGGGAGCTGAGCACCGGTGTCACCACCCGTCGCTTCGTCGGCCACAACAACGACGTTCTGTCCGTCTCCTTCTCCGCGGACAACCGCCAGATCGTCTCTGGCTCCCGCGACAGGACCATCAAGCTGTGGAACACCCTCGGTGACTGCAAGTACACCATCACCGACAAGGGCCACACCGAGTGGGTCAGCTGCGTCCGCTTCAGCCCCAACCCGCAGAACCCGGTCATTGTCTCCGCTGGCTGGGACAAGTACGTCAAGGTACGTTCTAACCATTCATCTTGGTCCAGCAGTCCAGCGCTTCGTATGATGTTATATTTAAGTATTTGCTACTTCAGAGCCTAAGGGCTATGAGACACAATTTGCCTTCACCGGCGCACTGATACAGCCTGGACTCGCTGCCTCGATTCATCCTGTTTCGACTCGGCACATGGCTAACATTCTACTAGGTCTGGGAGCTCGCTACCTGCCGCATTCAGACCGACCACATCGGTCACACCGGCTACATCAACACCGTCACCATCTCCCCTGACGGCTCCCTGTGCGCCTCCGGTGGCAAGGACGGTACCACCATGCTGTGGGACCTGAACGAGAGCAAGCACCTGTACTCTCTGACCGCCGGTGACGAGATCCACGCTCTCGTCTTCTCGCCAAACCGCTACTGGCTGTGCGCTGCCACCGCCACCAGCATCATCATCTTCGACCTCGAGAAGAAGAGCAAGGTTGATGAGCTCAAGCCGGAGTACATGGAGGTTGGCAAGAAGAGCCGTGAGCCGGAGTGTATCTCCCTCGCCTGGTCTGCTGACGGCCAGACTCTCTTCGCCGGTTACACCGACAACAAGATCCGTGCCTGGGGTGTCATGAGCCGTGCTTAAATGTAACACGGGTTATTGAGGATGTATAGGGTAGCGAGATGCATATGGCACGATGATGCGCAATACGAGGATCTGCTGGCTTTGCGAGTAGGAGACAGATACTGGAGCGGGTAGACTTCCGATGAAAGGTTGCTGCGGTGCACGTGCTGACGTTCACTATCGTGAAGTAGTGCTTGGAACTACTACGAGATTTCATGATTCACAATTGTTCACGTCTCTAGACTTCTGAAAGTTGTGTTGTTAACCGTATTCTCCTTTTCGGGGTTAGCTTGTGCAGCTGAGCGTTGAGGTCGTACAGGCTTGCACTTCTATGCATTCATGCTGACCGGCTTGCTCACCCTTCCAGTCATAAACGCCTTCATAAAGTCGTTGTTACGTGAGTCCTAGTGCACCTGAAGGTAATTGGAAGATAATTATGATTCAATGTCCACTCAAATCCAACGTACATCTCCCCCGTCAACTTCTCCAGAGGTATTGATTTCGATTTTGTCAAGGGCAAGACGGCTCTGGTGACTGGCGGAGCCTCAGGCGTAGGGAATGGCGTGGTTCGAGCACTCGCCCACAATGGCGCTGTTGTGCTAATCGCAGACATTAATGAAGAGGACGGCGAACTGGCTGCTGACACATTTCGCAGAGGCGGTCTGGCGTACGTACAGCAATGCAAGGACTTTGCCTATATCAGCGTTCCAAGTAATAACCATTCATCAGCGTCTATTCCCACCGGACGGACGTCACCGACTGGCAATCGCAGCTCGCTGCCTTCAAGACAGCCGTTCAACTCTCGCCAAGTAAAATGCTCGACATTGTTGTCTCGTGCGCTGGGTTGACTGGCCCGTCTTTCTTCCACGAGCCTACTTTTCATCACACATCAGAATCAGGCGACCCGGCTCCGCCCTCTACGCGGCTTCTTGATGTCAATCTCACCGGGGCTATGTACACCACAAGTTTGGCTATACACTACTTCCGGCAAGCCGTGCCACCATCGCCGGCGGCCAAGGTCCTGGTACTTGTAGGCTCTAATGTTGCATACAATACCATACCACTTCATTCGATGTACACTGCATCCAAGATGGGTGTCAGAGGCTTATTCAAGTCCTTGCGACACCATCCAGATAAGTCAGGATGCAGGATCAACATGCTAGCGCCTCACATCGTAAGAAGTCCAATGACAGCTTCTTTGCAGCCTATGATGGACGAGCGAGGCTTGGGGATGGTGGAGGTGGAAGATTGCGTGAGTGCTGCTATGCGAATCATCTGCGACAAGCAGATCCGCGGCAGATGTCTGTTCGTACATCCTGGAGATACTTTTGATGCAATGGACGACGAGGAAGGTCTTGACGGGGCAAAGGCATTCTACGAACACAGGACAAGGGATATTGAGCAGCAGACGGAATTCATGATTGAGCTTCTGGAACAAGAGGCGAAAATTTGGCGGTCTGCTGATCATATTGAATAGGATCCGACCTATTTTACCAGCATCTCATTTGGATTCTTCCGTATTATATTGCACTGCTGACCCTGCGCAGTAAGTCTTGGCATTACCTATCGAGTGTTTCGGTCTGCTCGCTTCTATTTTTACTACCTGCACGGGGGCGGATCGACCGGGAAGTGGCCCCGCAACTTTATTTGGACGGGTACGGGTCTGGCTGCAGCGCTGCGATGCTACACAAACCGCGAGCCATCGGCTTTGCCCGCCGGCTAGCTGAAATATGCCTGGCCTTTCTTCTAGAATACGGACGAAGGTTGCCAGCGCTTGCCTTGAATCTCACAAGCTCTTACGCCAATTCTCTATTCTTGAGACGCTCCCAGGCGAGCTCCAAAGGCTAAGTAGGAACATGAACTAGCTTAACTTCAAGAGGGCCTGCGCAGAGCAGCCATAGCTGGACTTGATACGAAGCTGTGACGCTGGGGTGGATCGTGACCGCTTCCCTTGAAGCGTTAGCTGCGCATCTATACCTGGAGCAAATACGAGACAGGGTTGCAACCGAAGATGAGGCTGCATGCCAGATGACCATCATGCTGCAAGGTAGAGCAAGCAAGGGGACCAGCGTAAGGATATATAAGTTGTATAATCTCCTCACCAGTTGAACGAAATCCATCACAACAGCATCAACCACAAGACCATCCACTACAACTCACAATAGCCCTTGCACAGCATCTCCATCAACTTCAATCTTCTTCCAACAACCCCCAGCCGCCAATATGAAGTTCAGCACCTCCGCCGTCCTTGCCGTTCTCTCGGCCTCAACTGCATTTGCTGCTCCTGCGGCCGAGCCCGATGTTTCAATGATGACCACGTAAGCTATCACGAACATCAATACGTGCTTGCAATAGATTCTTACAATTTTGTGCAGTTCTCAGTGGACCATCCAGAACATGAAGCGCACTTGCGGCGGCGGCACCTGCAACTGGTCGTTCGGCATCAACCAGAACGATGGCAATGCAGCCACCGCCTGCACCTTCAAGGTCAACGGCAGCCCTGCAACGCAGACTGACTCTACCGGGTACGTTCAAAAGCCTCATTGACTTTATCAAGGACCATTATTGACAACCCCACAGCAACAAGTGCGGCAAGTACACCGTCAGCACCGGCTGGTCTGGCCAGTTCGGCGAAGGCCAGGGCTTCACGACTCTGGCTGTCGTCGACAACAACAGCAAGCAGATCATCTACCCGGCATACACCGACAAGCAGCTCAGCGGCGGTAAGGTCGTCAAGCCTGACCAGAAGTACACTCCTCAGAACCTCCCGAAGTAGAAGGTCTTTGAGACAGTGGTCGAAGGCCAGGGCAGTAATGTCAAACGCATACGGGTCATGAATATTGTAGACGATGGGAAAGGCGCAGTTGTTCGTTCTCTACTTTGATGTACTTGATTGTCAATAGCATATGGATGCATTTTTCTGCTTCAAGCTCATGCGTTTGGAAGCAAATTCCCTAATGTTCGTTCGTCAAACTTCAAAATGCGCTATTTGACTCTGTCCAGAAATCCCCCACGATATCTCCAACTTCCACATTGACCCATTCTGGAGTTAACGTCAAAGATCTCAGAACATGTTGCGGTGAGAAACTGCTTGGACAGGAGAGAAAACCCATCAATCTGGGGCAGTGATCAACACCTTGGCTAAAACTCTCACCGCTTCAACTTGTTTTCGATACTATATCTCCCTGTGCTATACCATGATCCAGAAGGTCTTGCAATCAACAATCCATGTATCCCCGCATGCTGTCCGCATTCCCAGCTGTTTCACCACACCGACATCCCTCATCGACGCACGAGTGTCTTCGCAACCTATCCGCCAGAAACACTAGATCCAGAGTTGTGGTTCAATGGGCAGCCAAGGTTTTCCGCCATAGGTGCGATCTCTGCAGTCATGGCATTGACCAAGGCCACAGGCAAGTTGATGACTTGTCCAAGCTGAGAGGGGAAACCACCGGTAAGGGCTTGGTAGATCAGACACAGAGCATTGTCACCCAAGTCAGTGTTGAGCTTGCCATTTTGGATGTAAGTGCTGAAGTTGAGCCCGTTGAAGTTGTTACGACCCACGTTGCCGCCGAAGAGGACCGGCTAGATTCATTCGTTAGTGTGACTCGAAATGAGTATAATTGATTCATGTGAGAGTCTTACGTTCATCAGATACATCTCAATGATCTGAGTCCCAACCTTGTTGTTGTCGTAGGGTTCAACGCGGGCTCTCCAGTTTGGCGGGATGCGCTCACCGCCATTCCAGACGTATTCGCCATTGACCTTGTCGGCGCCGAAGAAGGACATCATGGTCTAGTGATCAAGAAGTTAGTACTTGCAAGTTATTATGGGGACAAGGTCTAATTACCGCTTCATCAGCAATGCCACCAGCAGTCGGCATCAGCTCGTAGAGGAAAGATGCTGCACCGTAAAGAAGCAGCGAACCGGGACCGAAGAAGAAGTTTCCGTTGTCTGCAACCGACTGGTAGTATCTCGCCTCGCGATACTATTTTTCGGGTGGTGGTCAGCAGAAGCCAGAATACCTGTTCTTTGGGAACGAACCTTTGACAAAGCCTCCAAGTTGCAGTTGCCCTGGCAGTACTCCAGCATCTGGGTGAAGAGCTGGCAAAAGTCGTCAGCTTTCAAAGTTGCGACAATTCGACAGATTTACGGTGCTTACTGTAGCATTCCATCGATAGTTGTCTCCGTCTGCAAGAAAGTAATCGTTGCGGGTAAGCGAAGCGTCAGCCTCGAAATGGTTGTGGCCATTGAGACCAAGCTCGTCGGCGAGGAGGTTCCCAGCCGAAGCAGTGCGAGAGGTTGCATCACATCCGATGGAAAGCTTGCCTGTTCCCACAAGATCGCCATCCTAAATTGATGGATATTAGCGACCGCAGCATTTATTTGTCTTCTTCGCAAGGCAATGAACTCACCAGACCCACGCCAGCAATGGCCAAAAGGTTGGCTAGGTCGTAACCGACATTGTAGAGATTTTGTTGGGCATCAACAAGCTCGTTGTCTGATGATACCGGGTTAGTCTCCAACGCTTAGGCTCTTGCAGCGGCAATGATACTCACACGTCGTTATTCCATCCCTAGCAAGGAACCCATGGTTGGCGGCAGCATTGAGGCCTACAAATGCGTCAGCACAAGTCATGGCACAACCTGTTGATCACCAAATACCTGGACAAGGACCACGAATGTCAGTCTTAGGGTTTGGCTTCCTGAACTCATGCGCAGTGTCGCCCGGTGCAGGCACGAGATATCCGCCTTTGCCATTACCTGGCTTGCCATCTTTTGCGTTGTTGTAGGGATATTTGGATGTCACCGGGGCAGCAGGCTGGTGGTCAGGGTTGAAAGGACAGTCTGGAGTATCACGTTCCAGCAGAGCTGAACGTCTGAGAATGGATGAGTCCACACCCTGTACATTGGCCACCCAAGGGAAAGCGAAGGCGCCTTGGACGAGAGCGAGCGTGAGGATCAACATGTTTGTAATTGAAAGTTATACAATTGGTTTAGCGATGGCACCTGGAAGACCCGGTGGTCGATCCTGTTATTTATGTGGCACTGCTTCATGGCCACAACTGTTCGAGACTGATCATAAAGTTGGTGGGCTCTGCATTAGCTTCTGGCTGATTTCCCAGCTCTGAAGACATGCATTCTTGACTTGCCTCGGGCCCATCGTAAAGTACTGCTTGGAGGATCACTACACAGTAAACAAGCTAGCACGCCCCCTCCTGCGAACGACTAGCTCAGAAAGGTGTTGTAGCTTGGAATGCCAGTTCCTAGATTTTCCGTCGGCACCGACACCATTGATTGCTTGCTTAATGTCACCGAGAGCTAGTGTCTTGTTCGTCTGAAGTAAAAGAGCTAAGGCGACTGGAAGAGGTGATCATCGCGACGCCAGCTCAAGTTGCTGTACTCTCCAAGTAAAGTGTTCCGAGGATGTTCTGAAAAAAAAAAAAAAAAAAAGCATTCTCCCGACCCGGAAAAGGGCGTTGCTCGACATTGCTGATTTTTTTCCGACCCGTGGGTTGTAACTGCAGTAGTCGCGAGAAACAATTATGAGCCTTCCTCAAGCACCTGAAGGTCTTTGTGAAGCGGCTGTTAGCGACGGCACTTCGACCGCTTCTTAGTACCTAGGTAGCTTGCAAGGTGCTCAATGTAAATGCGATCTGTGCCTGCAACATGGGCTATGAATACTGTTCGACGGTCCATAAAAATCAAAAATAGAAGAAAAACAAAGCGTTATGAAGAGGGTGGGGTCAGAAAGAGTGCGGGGATAGAGTTGAACGTTAATAGTTAATGGGGCCGGCCAGTACCTGATCACCGGCGACTTGCTATTGACTTTGCTGGCGATTTAGCTGTCTTGTCGTTGCCTCGGTCGGGATGGAAAGATTTCTCATCTTCGACCTTCCGGTACATCAACTCTAGATATAGTTGCACAAAGGCACAGCGAATCGGTACCGAGATGCTGCAGCAAGAATTAGCTATTCCGCTTGGCGAAGATCTTAGGCTTGGCTGCTCTTCGATGCGTGCTTCTTCTACTTACGCTACTGGATACCTAGGCAGTCTTAGATTCTTAGATTTTGGACAATTCCGCTGGACCCGATCAAGGGCTTCAATGCCAGCCCTTCAAAACTTCTGAACTTCAGGGAATGGTCCCTCCAGCGGATATGGCTGCTTTGCTACTAAAGAAGCCTTAAGTCAGTTGGTAAGCCTATACATTCAATTATTTGAAGTCTTCACCTCGGTCGAATGCCTCCATGGACTTTTGCTAGTCTGATACTCCACAGAAGCTCCTCACTCGTCGCATGTCTCCTCATGGCGCCGGAATACTCCGCATGTCATCTTTTCAGGTACCCGAATCGAAGTCAAAGAGAGGATTTGTGCACCTGAGAATCGTACTTTTGCAAGCTGTCAGTCACTCAACCCGCAAGGTTGCATGGCTCACAAGGTGTTGTGCATCTGTTGTGAGGGATGGGTCCTCTGCGCGTTCATGGCATAGCATTCATTGTCCTCTCGGTCCTCTAGTGGTTTCTGCAAAAGATCGAGGTTGACCGGATTGAGGTGTCGCGAGACTGTATACACAGAAAGCTTGCTTCTGGCGCGGCGTCTTTTGTTGCCTTTCCTTATTCTTTGGGTCGAAAGGACCAGGTGAAGCTGACCATATCGCACACAAGACTCAGTGATGCACCCGCAAGCTCACAGGACTGTAGGTGACCATTTCCAGAGGAGCCCTTGAAGAATATCGGTGCAACGCATCAGCCGTAAGAAGCCTTCGTGGTGTGGTCGGCTACCACAAGAAGCCGTCCAGCAGACCTGAAAACGCCGTTTCTTGCCTTACAACAAGAAAAGAAGCAACATCCTCCGTTCCGCATGACCTCTCTTAGGTGCCAACCTCCGCCTCAGGAAGTCTCAAATCAAATGTTAAATGGAGCCAGACACCTAGCTCCAGCTCTAGGACATGCATGCACGAGCCAAATTGCTCGCCCCAAGCAATAGTGAAATCCTGATAAGCGCTCCCTCACCACTCGTTCAAGGTTCCATCGCAAGCCCAGCTTTTCAAACAATAGCAAGGACGACCGCCCAGACATTTGGGGGTCACAACTTCTCCGCTCCAACCCCAGAGCTCCCCAGATTTACCCCAGCTTTCTCGAACCCCAGATCTGCCGGCTGATACCAAGTAAGCACAGCATCCATAGAGATGCTGCTTTCCCCGCAGACCATGGGGCGGGCAAGCTGCTTGGCCGGTCTTGCAGGTATCAAAGCAGTAAAAGAGCGGCGGTAAGCTGGAGATATTGCATTAGTGAGCCAAGGTGGCGTTGCTGAGGTTTTCATGAGGACGCGCGGGAATAAGTGACAATGTGGCGTACATAAAAGCATGATGCATGGCCATCTCGTGGGCACCTCGTGGCATGTTCGTTGATCTCTGAAAGAAAGCTGTTGCTTCTGGCCGTTTCACTACAGAGAAATTTCAATTTCAGTAACTTGTGCATCGATCTTTCGGATTCGGGACTGCAAGATGGACGGTAAACATGAGGATATCCATGCTCAACATGTCGAGCGCGACGGGAGTGATGTAGAGGTACGGATACCTCCCATGACTACGCCTCCTATGTTCCCCTGCCTCGGGTCTTGTCGCTCACCAAGTCCTGCAGGCCAATAACGAAAAATCCGAGCCAGACCTCATCGACGAACCCACGATCACAGGCCATGCTACCGACTTTGTCGAAGACAAAGAGCGTTCTCGCCGTTTGAGGTGGAAAGTTGACCTGAAATTCCTACCCATCTGCGGGTTTGTCTATGTCAGTACAGCCGATTGGACATGGCATTAGTTGACATCCGAATGTTGGACTGATAGATGGGTAGCTCCTGAACTACCTCGACCGCGGCAACATCGGTGCTGCCCGTATTCTCAACTCAGAGACCGGAGACGACATCCTGCAGACCACTAACACAACGCCTAATGGCTACGCAGTCGCTGTCTCGCTGTTCAGGTATGATCGAACGATCCTTTCAGTCATTCAAAGCTATCGCTGACATTTCACAGCGTAGCATATGCCGTCTTCGAAATCCCTTCCAACTGGATCATGAAGCGCTACGTTCGCCCTTCCCTATGGCTCGGCTTCTTGCTCTTTGGCTGGGGTGCACTCACTGTCGGCTTTACTGGAATTCAGACATATGGTCAGATCGTCGGGTTACGCTTTCTGATTGGTGTATTTGAGGTACGATGTGAGCTCTAAGAGCTCTCTCGGGCTCTCCGCCGGGTTGCTTATAGTGTACTGGACGTCATACTGACAGAACTCAGGCCGGTTTCTTCCCTGGTATTATTTACTTCACGACTTTTTGGTATCCGGTCGGAGAGCGCTCGTTGCGCATCGCTTTGGTGGGATCGTCCGCCTCAGCAGCCGGTGCATTTAATGGCGCCATCGCCTATGGAGTCGGACAACTCAATGGTACCGCTGGACTCGAAGGCTTCCGCTGGCTTTTCCTTGTCGAAGGCATCATCACACTGGCCTGTGTTCCAATCTTCTTCTGGTTTGTGCCGGACTATCCGGCTCGTGCGAGATGGCTTAGTGAGGATGACAAGAGACACATGGAGGACCGTATCAAAGTTCACGGAGGCGGGTATACGAAGGCCCATGCGTCTCGCCATGAGGTCTTGACTACATGCTTCCATCCACGCATGATGGCTCACTTCTTCGCATATCTGTAAGTCAAACTCACCAAGGGCCGCTCGTCACGCGAACAATGACCAATTTCCTCATAGATGCGACATGATCCCACTCGGCTCAATGACTTTCTTCGCTCCAACCATCGTCAATGGGCTCGGTTACGACAGTCTTCAAGCCAACCTGATGACGGTTCCACCATGGATCTTCGGATACATCGTGTGTCTTTTCCTGGCTTGGTCGGCTGACACCCGCAACGCCCGTGGATTCCATGTTGCCGCGTCCAGTGTAGTCGGCTTTATCGGCTGGCTTGTGCAAGCTGTTGCACCAGCCGACGCATACAAGCTGCGATACGGCATGCTGTTCCTGTGCGCCGCCGGCGCATTCCCAAGCGCGAATCCTCTATCGGCTTGGGTGACTTGCAACGTGCCGAGTATCGCAACGATGTTCATCGCTACGGCCATCAACAACAGCTTCGCAGGCGTTGGATCGCTCATCTCGCAGTGGATCTGGCGGGACAGCGAAAAGGAGACAGGATACACCACTGGTAATTCGGTTTGCGCTGCGTGTAGTGCTTGTGTGGTCGTTACGTCGCTTTCTCTGCGCTTCTATTATGCGAGACTGAACAAGATCGGCGCAAAGGATGCCAGAGGTAAAGAGAGAATTTGGCTGTTGTAAGGCAAAAGAGACACTGCTTGTCCATTTGACCGGTGTCTCAACTTTACGAACACTGTCAGGCGGACGATGAGAGCTGTCAGTGAGTGTCAGATCTGCCAGTGAATACATCGAGGTGACACAGCTGTATAGAATGCGTACAAACCTATGTATGTAAGTTCATCAAGTCTAAGCAAATCGACGTGACCTACCTGAACTGGCTGGACGGTATCTGTTGCGGCAGGCTTTCAAAAACAATGTCATCATTTGCTGCCAAGTTCGCTAGGCCATGATGAATTTTCAAGCACATGATTCTTGTAGATCATCTCAAATGCGTCTAATTGCCACCTTTTTTCGATCCTCTCCCACGAACACCGGTGGATGAAGCAGCGGAGTGGGAGGTATTGCCGGGAATGGCAGGCCAATCAAGTTCGACTACGTCTGCATCTCCAGTCTCCGCTGCGGTCGAAGCAAGTAGTCTGCGCTTCTTGTTGCTCGCGCCAGCTGCGGTCTGTTTAGAGTGACTACTGGCGGTTTCTTGTTCGGACCACTTCTTAATCACCGCGTCTTCCGCTGGGTTCTCTAGAGAGTGAAAACTAGCGTGGTGGCCGCATCCATCGCATTCGAAGCTGGTTGCTGCCTGGTGTTTTGTAAGAAGTGCTTTCGCGAGCGGAAGAAATAGGACGATGAAGAGAAAGAGGTTTACCTTGACTGGGTGCAGCATGAATCTCAAGCAGGCGCAGGCTGGACTCATAAGGGAATGCTTATGGTTGCATTGGCCGCGCGGTGGCGTGTAGTTCATTGCCGACCAGACGCTATTTGGGGGGATTCGCCCTGCCATGCTACCTACGCGGGCGATGGCAGACACGATGCACTGTGCGAAGCGTGCACATCCGCTTGGCGTGGTCTTGCTGTTGAGGAAGAAGTGCGAATGTCAAGAAGGGCGAAGTTCATCTGTGCTCGCGACTCGACCGAACGGGTGAATGCCGGAGACAGCATGTCACGTGTTGCGTTTGCGTTTCGGCGGCACACACGGCATTCTTCATAGACGGTCTGCAACCCTGCACTGCATGATGATATTCAAAGAGAAGCTGTTTCTCTCGTGCTCCACATGTTCTGTCCTCCTTTGCTTCAACCCAGGATCTGATTAACGCCGCATCTATTATCATGGACTATATCTCGGAGCTTTCTTCTGTAATATCGATCATCCTGAAGACATCTTTCGCTATTCTCGGAACGACATGCCTTGTCGTAGCACTAGGTAGAGTATGTTACGCCATCAGCGAGCCATTGGCCACAGTTCTCGTTGCGCTCGCCGGCCATTTCCCAGCCAGACAGCAAGAACGCCACCCACCTGCGCCGCTTGCTTTGGGCCAGACAAGTCCAAACAATACATCACAACCGGCTGTCCTCGGGACAAGTGTGGCAAGAAGCTCCGTGACGATATTGGCCCTCAGTTGCTGGTTCGTGGCCTTGCCCTTTGAAGCGACGAGGGACCAACAGATTAAAGGATTCCCTCAAGCGTCGGGAGCCGAAGCTTCGGAGTGGACTCTCTGGAAAATGGGATTCCTGATGCTGAAGGCAGCTTTCGAAACCTTCGGCGTCATGTCAGTACTGACAGTGGTTGTCATTGGTGTGCGAAGGCTGATGTGAAAGTGAGAGGGTCACATCACTTCTACGGGCAGACTTGAGTGTGAATGGAGGTTGGATCTGAGCCGTGTTTTGCATAGAAAACGAGTGCCCTGGCATAACCAAGTTTCTTTTCCCTCAAAGGCATCAGCTGAGCATACGTGCCATCGACAATCCAGATAAGCACTTGTATGTTGCGGCAGCTTTCCCGCACTCTACGACACTGATTTTTTGCGCCTGTTGTACCACTAAGTACGGTAAATCAGCCCCGACGGACATGCAAGCACTGGCTTTCATACATCTACAAGCAATGTGCTAGGCGCTCGGTGCAGCGCTCGCAATATCGGCCACCATCCTCGCGGTCAAACCGCTCAACCCAGCACGTCTCTAGATGATCAATAAACTCGGTAAGATTTAGCGCGAAGGCCTGCGGTGTCCACATTGAAGCATCCGTCGGAGGCCAGCCCCAGAGTCGATCCAGCGCAGTCATCGCGCTCAAAAAATTGGATTTCTGCAGCAAGCGTCTAGTCAGCTTCTACCTTTCTTTATTCAACAGGCGAAAGTGGTGTTACTTACGAGCGTCTTTCCGCGTCAGAGGCCTCTCTGTGAACCAAAATGGCTTCCGAATTGAAGCCCCCAAGGCCTGCGGTCTATGACGACAAGGTGTCAGTCCCTTTTGGTCAAACGAATACGAGATCACGTTGATAAGAAGCCTTACGCTGCACCCGCCACTGGCACTGAGACTGACGCCATCTGTCTCCTCGCCGTCGCATTGCTGGCCGAGATAGAAAGTAAGCTCGAAGGCCTGCGAGGTTGCGCTCAAGAGGACGCTCGTAGCGAAGAGCGAGTGTGTGAGATGCATAGTTGAAAGATACGAAGGTACGCTTGGTCCCGGCAATGAAATTGTGCTTGTGGTGCAAAACGAAGAGTGCGGAAAACGATGGATGTCCCTTTCCTCCTTGATATGTCGGCCTTCAGCGTTTTTATACAAGTTTCTCTGCCTAAGCCTTCATGAACGACTTGAGACCGGTCATTTGGCAGCGGGTCCTCGGCTGGCTCAGTGCGCTGGTGCCTTCAATTCGCTGAATGTGAGCGAGGGTAACGACAGAGGCTTGTCGCCTTGAGCGGAAACATCATAATAGGATTTCGCACTGCTGCGAGGATCACAGCAGTTCAGCGTGATCTTCGTCGACGAGGTCCCGCTGCTTTCGGTGACCATGTCCGAAGCTTACAGATATCGAATGGAACGGCTCCTTTCAACGTAAGATTCTCGGTCAGTATCCGTAAGCGACTTCGTACACTTCAAGTATGAAATTGCCACCAATTGTCTGTCATTGTGAGTTGCGTACCAGTGTATGTGACCTGAATCGAGATGTGATAGTACGACGTGTGGCTTCGCAAGTGGCGTTTCGGCTTGTCCTTCCGAGACGCTAAAACGAGCTTTCGTCCCCAATCTGTTACGCAGGAGAGCAGCTTTTGAAGGACCTCCATCCATACGGCACTGTACAATACCTATTTCCATTCTGCCGATATCTGCGCGATCGGAACCCCTTAGGCCGTTTTCGCCAATTGTCAATTAATTTCGTACAGAAAAGGGATCGGGCGCATCCAGTCTCTACGCCATGGCGTCAGCCCGTAGCACAACAGCAGCCGTCGACCAAACTGCCCAGCATGTATCCCAGGCCAGCTCATCAACCTGGGAGCGCATAACGAGCTGGTACGGCGAGAACAAGGTGCTCGCCTGGACGGTGGCAGGTGTGACAGTCGTGGTGGCAGGAGGCAGCATATACTATCTCTCGCAGCCCCCGAAGGCCTCAGAGCAGGAGAAGAAGGCGAAGAAGGACAGGCGAAAAGCTGCCAAGGCTGCGAAGGCTGAGGAGGGCAAGGCAGGCTCAGAGAAGGATACCACCGCCGGTGCGCCCAAGGCTGCAAAGGCGGAAGAGGTCGCCGAGGAGGAGCTGCCGACGGTGACGGAGGAGAGTGTCGTGTCGCTGTCCGAGCAGGAGCGCAAGGACTACGCCGCAAAGTTGAAGGCGGCAGGCAACAAGGCATACGGTAGCAAAGACTACAACCGTGCTATCGACCTCTACGGACAGGCAATCCTTTGCAAAGCCGACCCGGTCTTCTACTCTAACCGCGCAGCATGTTGGAACGCTTTGGGCAACTGGCAAAAGGTCATCGAGGACACCACTGCAGCCGTCAACTTGGACCCGGAATACGTTAAGGCCCTGAACAGGCGAGCCAACGCTTATGAGCAGGACGGCAAGTTCTCCGAGGCGCTCCTCGATTACACCGCGAGCTGCATCATCGACCAATTCCGCAACGACCAGTCTGCCCAGGCTGTCGAGCGCCTGCTGAAGAAGGTCGCTGAGAGCAAGGCGCGCGCGATCATGGAGGGCAAGGAGAAGCGCCTGCCTTCGCCAACCTTCGTGTCCAACTACCTGCAGTCATTCCGTGTCCGTGAACTCCCGGAGGGCATCAAGGAGACCGACGACCTGCCGGAAGGCAGCGGCCTGTGGAACCTCCGTAAGGGTCTGCAAGCCATCCACACAAGGACAGGTGAGGGTTACAACGAGGCGTCGCAAGCATTCGATAAGGCCGTGGAGGCTGGCGGTCTTGGCCAGCACGAGGCCTACGCGTACAACATGCGCGGTACCTTCCGCTACCTGAAGGGCGAGAACGAGGCAGCTCTGGCCGACCTTAACAAGTCCATCGATCTTGACCCGGCCCTCGTCCAGAGCTACGTCAAGCGGGCGTCCATGCACCTTGAGCAGAGTGAGCTACACCCGCCAAATCTGAACACGACAAGACAAAGTACTGACAATTTTACTCTAGGCAACCGTGATGCCGCTGCCAATGACTTCGAAGTCGCCATGCAGCACAACTCCACCGACCCCGACATCTTCTACCACCGTGCACAGCTCCACTTCATCCTTTCCGAGTTCTCTCTCGCCGCAACCGACTACCAGAAATCGATCGACCTCGACTCCTCCTTCATCTTCTCGCACATCCAGCTTGGTGTCACGCAGTACAAGATGGGCTCGATCGCCTCCAGCATGGCGACCTTCCGACGCTGCATCAAGAACTTTGGCGACAAGAGCGACGTGTACAACTACTACGGTGAGCTGCTGCTGGACCAGCAGAAGTACCAAGAGGCGGTGGAGAAGTTCGAGACGGCGGTCGAGATGGAGAGGAAGAGCGTGGGCGAGAGAGGCGGCATGAACGTGCTGCCGCTGATCAACAAGGCGCTTGCGTTGTTCCAGTGGAAGCAGGACTTCAGCGCTGCGGAGGAGCTTTGCCAGAAGGCTTTGATCAGTAAGTCCATGTCCACCCAGTCATTAGATCAGAACCGCAGAAAACTAACCAAATGCAATAGTCGACCCCGAGTGCGACATCGCCGTCGCAACGATGGCTCAGCTGCTCCTGCAGCAGGGCAAGGTCATCGATGCCCTGAAGTACTTCGAGCGCGCCGCCGAGCTCAGCCGCACCGAAGGCGAGATCGTCAACGCCCTGTCGTACGCCGAGGCCACCAGAACCCAGCTGGAAGTCCAGGAGAAGTACCCGCAGCTCGCTGCCAAGCTGCAGGGTATGGGCGCCGGTATGGGCGGCCCGGCGATGAGATAGTGTGATTCGCCTGAGACTCATACGGAAGTGGAAGTGACAGCTGGATTGGAGACGGGCGGGTGAAGATGAAGCGATAAGTGAGGACTAGATGGGCTGCTTGAAATATCGGTGGGTCCGATCAGAGATGTTGGAGTGTCTGTACATGATAAGAGGAACGGATCTGGTGGCTAGGACACGTCTGAGGCCTCCGGACGGTAAGAAAGAAGCTGTCGGCGGTAGGAGGAGGAGGCAGTGAGAGGCAGGAGCCCGGAACAAACCCGCGACCGATAATGGACGAACGGGAGAGGACGTGCCTGTCACCTTTCACGCGGCGACTCTTCTGCCACTTCGGAAACGGCTTGCTGGTTCTCCAACGAGGAAGCGAGGTGTGGAAGCGTTTCGTTTGCATCTTTTTAAAAATGGAGGGGCGCTGGAAGACTTCTGGGCCCTCCTTTTTTTGTGTGTATTTCTACGCTACTTACTCCATGTGTGCATATAAACTTAACTCCTGAGATTGTGTTTCTTTCTTCCTATTCTCTTACTTCTCTTTTTCTTCTTGGAGCAGTGGGACTTAAGCCGTAAAGGTTAGGAAGAGAAAAAAGAAGAAAGAAGAGATTTGGGAAGAGAAGGAAAGCGACTTAAGAAGCGAAGGAGGCAGGAAGAGGCGGTAGAAAAGATGGATATGAAGAAAAAGGAACCCAAAGAAGAAGAGCTCATAATAGGAATTTTAGGAAGCAAAGAAATGACTGGTCCAGGCAAAACAAGAGAAAGAAGGAAAGGGAAAAGGGAAAGGATCATCAGAAGTTTTGAACATGATATAGGCTTTTAATTTTCTCAAGCCTAAGCCTAAAGCTACTGAATAAAAGGTATCTCCAACTCCACCCGAAGAAAAACTCCTAAGAACATCTCTCATGAAGAATGAATTCTCTCTGTTTTTTGTGTTTTCCTGTCCTGTCCTCCAAATCCTCCCATGCTATCCGAGTGATCTGGGTATATCAAATTCATCTTGATCACTTTCCCGGCCGTTTTCCAAAACCCCGTATTGCCAACCCTCCCATGATTGTTCCCGTTGAAAATGCTTATGCAATGCCCGCTGTCTGATGCTTGGAATATCCGTTGCCCAAAAGAAGTGAACTCAGCCACATGTGTATAGAAGAAGAAGTAAGGATGGTGCATGGCGTGCCTGACGCCTTATGCCTTGAATGCAATTGGAGTAGTCCGCGGTGTACCATTGACCATGGCGGCCTATGCGGAGGTCTCTTGTGCAGCCGGCGCTCTGACCTTCTTGACGAATCCCGTCTCAGATCTCTGCTTGTTGTGGTTGTGCCACCAAGGCTTGGAGTCGGTTGTGGTAGTGGCCGACCTCGCCTCGTAAGTGGCTGTAGCAGTTGCGTATACCGTCGTGGTCGTGGCGTCTGCATAGCGCGTTGCTGGAGCACCAGCGGTTGTAAAGGTGGTAAAGCTGATAGGCGGACCGACGACATATGATGGCGAGGCATCACCAGAGTTGTCGGACGACGAGTTATCATCGGAGTTGTCGGACGACGAGTCGTCACCAGAGTTGTCCGATGAGGAGTCGTCGTTGGAGTCGTCGGATGAAGAATCATCGCCCGAATTCGAGCCTGAGCCACAGAGACCACCGGTGCTGTCAGAGGGGTAGAATGCCATGGATTGACCATTGCTAATGGTAACGGAAATGCTGCCATCATCGTTGGCCTTCATGGTGTTGCAAGAGATGAGGTCCGTGACCTGGGCGCCGCCCGAGAAGCCGGTGTTGCCAATGGTGACAGTGGTGTCGGAAGAAGACGAGCCAAGGTTGCTGGTGACGAAAGTCATCTTGCCCTTGCGCATACCCAGGACGTGATCACCAGTGTAAGTGGGCCAGGCGTTGTAGCTGAGGTAGTTACCGTCGTCGGAGATAGCCTGCTTGCGGATCTTGTTCAGGTTCGTGACAAGCTTGTAGAGCTCGGCATCAGTGTTGTATTGAGAGAACCAAATCGCCTCGCGGTTGTACGGGTCATTGCTACCGCCGAGGGCGTTGTAGTGCTGCTCCTGGCCTTCGTAGATGATCGGAATACCGTCCGCGAGCATCGTATATGTGATGAGGTTCCTGGCGAGTGCCATGTCACCGTTGAGGGAGGCGAAGCGAGGCTGGTCGTGGTTCTCGCTGAAAGATCCAACCAGGGACATGTCGGTGCATTCGGACTTGACCGCGTTGACCATGTTTGCGAGTCCCGAGATGGAGCCGCTGGTGCTCTTGAAAGCATCGACAAGAGGGAAGTACTGGCCATAGTTCATGACGCCAGGCACGTAGTCCTGAAAGTCGCAGACGTACTTCGCCCCTGAGGCGTAAGCCTCGCCGATCATGTAGACACCAGCAGCTTGCTGAAAGCCTGACCAGAAGCTAGTTTCGACCTCCATGATGGTATCCAAGCGCAGGCCGTCGATGCCATACTCAGAAACAAGACCGTGGATCCACTTTTCGTAACCCTGGCGGACGTCGTCGTCTTCAGTGCGGAGGTCAGGAAGAGGCACTTTCTCGTCGCCAAGCCAGCAATCGTGAAGGTTCTCGAGGTCACTCAGGTCGCCGAAATCGATTGGGCAGTATGGAGTGTGGTACTGAGACTTCTCGTTGAACGGGTTGAAGGATGAGTAGTCGACGGTATCCGGAGAGCCGTTCCAACCGTTGTGGTTCACAACGACGTCAACCATGAGATACTGTACAAAGAAGGTTAGCTGAAGTCCCACGTGATTGTGGTAGTATGTGGGGTAGAGTGAATGCTACTTACCATGCCCCTTGAGTGTAGCGCCTGCGAAAGTGACTTGAGATCATCTGAGGTACCGAAGTGAGAGTTGATGCTGTAGAGGTCCTGTTGCCAGTATCCGTGGTAGGCCTCGCCGTATGCCGTTTTGCCTTCAATCTGGGCAGTGACCGGAGAAATCCAGATAGCATCGAAGCCCATGCCCTGAATGTAGTCGAGGTGATTCTGGATGCCTTTGAAGCTGCCACCGCAGTAGAGTCCTTCGCCGGTGTTGCATGTCGCGCTCGTGCTACCGTCGGTGCGTGCAAAGCGGTCGGTAAGTACTTGGTAGATGCTGCGGCCACGCCATTCGTCGGCCGTGGCAGCGGATGCTTGCAACGGGTTCAATGCCAAGCTCAGGGCAGCTATACTCGCGAGAATACTCGGAGAGTACATGGTGATAGGTAGTGTCGGGGATTTGCCGGTAGCGGCTTGCAGGTATTCAAGTATGATCAAGCAGTGAAGTAGTGCAAGTGTTTTACTTGATGTTGAAAAGAGGAGTGTTGGAAGATATATTGATTGAAGTTGTGAGACTCTGTGCAAGACAGGACTCGTTGCTTGTGTAGCAGTAGAGAGAAGAGGAAGTAGTGTGATGATGATGAAAAGAAAAGTCGAGTGCGGCTTGCCTCTTTTATCCTCGTGATACTTACAGCTTGAAGTGTTCATGTGCCTGGTGACTGGCTGCTATAGCTGCCTTTGCTAGCCGCTGGCAGCTGCTCGCCATCACAGTTGGGGTGGCGGAATACTGCACGCCATGGAATTATTGCAGAAGAGCTGAACAGAAGCGTGAGCCTGGTGTTCTCCCGACCCGGCAAACGGTGGGCGTGTGCTCAGAGGGGTATAATACCCGGCCACGGTAACCTTGCTATACGTTATGCGTGGACGTGCAGGGAGCCGGGGCTGGCAATATTAAGACGTGGGCGCGCAAAGTCGACGGAATGGCAACAAAACAGCCCGGCCGTTGTAGGTGCAGGGCTGGAAGTCGACGTTGCGGTTGGTTGCGTCGTCGATCATGGGTTGGTATGGCTTGGCGCCTCACGAATAGCGCCAACGGTCGAAGTGGGAAGGAGCAAGACCTGGCCCTTGCGCCAAGATTGTCTAACGGTTTCATCAACCAGCCAACCAGCCCTCCAATACGTTCAAATACGTGGCGGCGCAATGCGTAGATCTGTCGTGAATAGGGCTGTTCTGGCTGACTTCACGCCCGTCCTGGTGTGATCTTCGTCCTAATTCCTCAGAACGTTCCCAACCAGCGGACTGCTAGTCGAGCATGCGAGAGCTAGCGGGCCCTATAGGAGAGGTTATGGAAGTGCCAGACCTGCCAGCATCGGGGGCGCTGATCCTTCCGGCATATGTGCGCCCTTGAGGTACAGCGTCGTTTTGATTGCTGGACGTGATGCATTGTAGACAGCTGACTGCATCTTATGCCGCATGTGCGGGCCGATGGTAACCTACAAGATACTCGAGAGCGTGCCGTGATGCTCGCATTCATCCGTGTATATGCGCAGTCCTCCACAATGCCGAGGGATGGGTCGGGTGAGAGGCGGCAGCAGGTACGCGCGGTTTCTTTCAGACGCCACTGGAATGATCACAAGCCGGCGACGTGGCGCAATGAATTTTCAATCATCCGTCGCTGACCTTCACTCCATCCCCTTCCACCCTTCACGCCAAAGAAGCCGCTCATTGCCGCATCTGACCTTGATGGAAGACCTTTGCTCGCCGCGCCGGGTTGGGGTGGTGAAGATCTTTCAAGCTCCTGTGCTTTCCGCAGGTACATGTGAGATGTAAAAGAAAGAACACGGGAAGAGCAAGCAACAGCCAGTAAGAACAGTATAATAACACATGCAGTGGCATAGCTGTATGGATGTGTGAGCGCAATAATTCGTAGCGGCAAGAAACGAGGTCAGCTAAGGGCTCCACTTTACCATGCAAGTGACGCAGACGTAGGGAAGCGACGGCCACAGCCGCAGCTAGGGCCGGTAGGGAAGGTACAGTGCACTCCACACGGGCGATGGGCTGCCATCCGACAACCAAGTCCGGCCGCTCGTCTCACATGGACGACGTCGAAAAAAGCTACGTTAGCAAACACCTTGTCTCGCCGTGGTACAGACCAGCGCCTTGCGCGTTGAACCGAGTGGAGGCGGCCGAGACAGTTCCGGTGAGGGTCATCTCGGCAGGTATCACAATGTACCGCAGCACGCCGCCTGACTTCCCGCAAACGCAGGGCGAATCGACAACACATGCGTTGTTGTCATCGATTGTGCAAGTAGAGACCAATTGCGCTTCTTCATGCGGCCTTCCAGATGCCGATCTCCCCAGCAAGTGGCCTGCGGGGCACTTGGGAGCACCATGCAGTCGGATAAAGTGGAGATGGGTAAAGCCAGGCCAGAACCTGGGATCACTTCCCGGCTCAGGCCAGTTGCAGAAGTCATTAGATGCGCTCCAATCGACTGACCAGCTGTGTTTGCACGTGCCGAGGGCAAGATCACGAGCGCGCTGCACGAGCAGGGAAGCAGTCGGGGCAGCAAGACACATGGGCGCAAGGGCTTGTAACGTTCATCTCTCTGAAACGTATAAGATCTATGACGATTCGTATGTGCTGCAATGCATGAAACCCCAATAACCCTGCTAGAACAAATATGCCTTTCACATCCTTCTCGCTAAGCGCTCACGCAAGACCAATTCAAGTGACGCCAGTGAAAAAAAAGAAAGAAAAAAAAAAAGCACGCATTCACACACAAATGAGAAAGCAACTATGAGCATCTCTCCAACTTCGAGATCCAACTTCCGGACCGGGCAGAAGCTCTATAGGCATGGCAGCAATGAAGTCGACTTAAGCGTCCAGAACACGAGGTGTTCAGAAGGTCCCTGCAGGTGCAGCTTTCGCAAGGCTGGGCCCGTCTCCACAGTATGTGCATCTTATAGACATGCGAAGGATCCGGCTAAAAGGTCCACCGGGTTCAAAGAGGATGGACGAATCCTGTATAGGCTTTGAAAGTAGGACCGTCATCTGCTGTTGTGGGCTGAAAATTTTTTTAGTGGCTCTAGTCATGCGGATCACCGTTTTTCATCAGCTAATTGTACGAATTTGCCACTGATAGATAAATCTGTGTTGAAAATGTGCCATATTGTGTTTGTAGTCGTTTTTGCTTTCGGCGGCTTGGTCGAACATTCAAGCCGTCTAGCCTTGCATTGAAGATCCGTAGCCACGTCGACCGACGATCTGCTTTCCCCGTTTTAAACTTGCCCGCGTTTGTGCCCACTTCGAAAGATCTGCAGGCTTGCTGCAGCCTCTTGCCTATAGACGTTCACTGTCCAAGGAATGACTCCTGTGCCCGCCAGTGTTGCGTCCATCCTTTTCAAACACCCAGCCAAGGCATCCAGGCTGCAGATATGGTTGTGTCTTGCATCCCTGTCGCTCGCAGCAACAAGCACCATTCAAGTCCCTTCCGCAACCTTGGATCTTGCAGCTGCATACACCACACCATCAAACCATCAGGGCCTTCCTCAGCAGCTTACCCATCCCTGACGGCTGAGGAAAAGCTGCTCCTTACACCGCCTTTGAGAGCGACCCTATCATCATCGCTCTCTCCTTTCAACGACCTTAGCACCCCCCTGCAAGTCCCATCGCTGATACCTTGCTGATACCATCACACTTTCACGAGACAAGAGGGAACGGACTTGCTCACGCCAGCTCAACACCTTATGATTGCCACCCACCAGGACCTCCGCCTATCCTCTCAGCTCTCGGGGCTCTCCGTTGACTACCATCGCTCCGATCGCTGCCGGAAGTATCTGGTCTGCTCCTGCTTCCCGGCGCCTCCCGAATAGGCAGATTCATTTGATATCCTGCGCGCGGCTGTGCCTGCGGGTCTCGCTGTTGCTGCTGTAGGTATCCCGGTAACGCTTGCGCACTGCTCGTTCGTGCTGGGAAGACTGGACGTTCTGAGGGCGCAGAAGCTCCTGGTGCCCTGGCACTCGGGACACCGTTTCCATTCGCGTCATTGGCGCTGGGTGACGCAATTGGGATCTCGCCTTCGATTACTCTCCGGGTCGCTGTCAAGGGCGTCTCTACCTTCTCCCTGCCTGCGTGACCGGACTGTGTTCCGTAGGGGTCCTGTCTCGCCGTTCTTGGTGTCCTTCCATCCGCATTTCGTTGCTCCCCTTCACCATGCTCTCCTCGCAACAACGCTTTCGTACTTGGGCTCAATTGTGGCGCAAGGTGACTTTTGCGGTTGTGCTTCTCCATCAATCCAATTGCCCATGCCTCCAGATCTACCGGCGTTCGTTTCGCCGCTTGCAGGAATGGGTCGTTGTCGTAAAGCTCCTGTGGTGTCGGCCGCTCATCCGGATTCTTCATCAGGCATTTTGCTATTACGTCTTCCAGAATCTGTGGGAAAGCGTCGCTTTTAGGCAGCTTCGGGCTCGGTTCCAATACGATCTGCTGAAGGAGGTCGAGGATACCTTGTGGACCGCCTGCATCCTCATCGTCCTCATCTGCATCGTCGCTGGGGCTGAAAGGGAACTTGCCAATGGCCAACTCCATGAGTGTGAGACCTACACTCCAGACGTCGCTTTTGACCGTGTATGCACCTCCTTGGATTCGCTCCGGGGCCATGTACATGCCTGTGCCTACGAAGGTATCTGCCACACTGTTCTCGAGCTCTGAGGAAACGCCAAAGTCACAGAGCTTGATCTGACCTTTGCTGTTAACGAGGACGTTTGAGGGTTTGATATCGCGATGCATGATCTTGTGTGCGAGGTAGAGATACTTCAGACCACCAAGGACGGCTTCGGCGATCTTGCCCAAGATGTCCACTCGGATTGGGCCGAATGACTTGCTTATACTGTCCAGAGAGCTAAACACCATTTGAATCAGCTTACTGTTGCGAGTTCAGGAGAACAAACCAGATGCATCCCACGTTCAAATACTGATGAGAGGCATACATACCCGCAGTCTGCGTATTCCATGCACATGGTAACATCTCCGCTGTCGTTCATAAAAGCACCGTAGAAGCTAACGATGTATGGGCTGTTACATTCGTGCATGATCTGAAGCTCCCTTACTATCCGTTTGCGAACCTCTTTCTTTGCTTCGACGTGGATGATTTTCCTAGCCATAACGATGTTCCACCCGCGATGCCTGACCTTACTAACTGTGCCGCCATTGCCTGAGCCGAGGTCTTTTATCCATTCCAAATCTTCGGTACGCCAGTCGGGACGAAACTCGACGCCTATTTCAAGGGTGTCTGCACGGTTGGAGGAAGGGTTTGCCAGAGACTTGGGTAGCTGAGCATCGGGCTCGGCGGGCTCAGCAGGTTTGGCTTGTGGTGCAGATAAGGCGAGGCCTTTGACATTCTTCCTCTTCATTGTACGTGCTTTGAATTGGTCGCCCATTTTCGTGGAATTGTGGCCAACGAGGTGGACTTGGGGTCGAGAGGGGTTGGAGGGGGGATAATCGAAGCCCTAGGTCAGGACGAGGGAGCAGTGAGGTGGAGTAGCTTTCTCCTGCTTATGTTCGATCAACACCACCTGACAGGCAGTATGGCAGCCCAAAAGCCCCTGTCGCTCGCAGCCTTGAATCAATCCCTTCACAGGCGTGTCACTTTCCGTCGAATGGCGGCAGTGAACAACGGCCGGCAGCCAATCACCCGGCCAAGCCAACAACTTGCGCGCTTGTAAACTGTCCGCGCGTCCACAATCTCCTATACAGCGCACACGGCGATATCTGTAAGCTGTCCGCGAGAGATTCAGTAATTGGTAGTGCTCGTCTGTGCGACAGCAGAGAGACTACAGCTTGTGGAGGACATGCGGGTCGAGAAGTAGGCCGCAGCTTGCAGCGGTACAGTCAAAACCCTCTATAGCAATCGTCAAAATCCAGAGGGTCTTATTGCTATAGAGCCTCTATTGCTACATCAAAAATCACGTGATGAAGTATCTATCTAGTCGACCTTGTTGTAGGCTCTCTTGATAGCGCTTCTGAAGCACCTTCTTATACTAATTAAGACCTTTAAGCTAGTTACTATTATAGTCGGTGGATTGTTCTTTATAAAGTCGTAGGCAACTAAGCAACTTAACTGCTTTATAAGCGGTAACCCTCTCTAGCTACTCTACGAGCTCATCTTCGGCCTTATCCTCTTGCTAAAGCAGTAGTTTAAACTACTCTGCTATAGCCTCTATAGAATCCTCTAGTAAATCCTTAACTACCTCCTCTAGTAGATTAATAAGCGTGTAGATATCTATAAGGTTCTAAATCCTCTCTTTATTGTAAAGCTTCTAAAGTAGCTATTAAACCTCCTTTTAAACCACGACCTGCTAAACTAGCTACTAAGCCTCTTAAAGCTACGCGTAGATCTAGTAGTTAGCTATAGTCTTACTAGATACCTCGAGCTAAGCGCGTCGAATGAATCTAAAGGCTTTTAGTAGATTTATGCTTTTGTATAGATCTCGGCCCTCGTTAAACTCTTTAGCTATAAATCTAATCTAGTAGCGCTTATAGATTGCTTTAAATAAAGCGATAATCCCCTAGTTAAGAGGCTGCGTCTTGCTAGTTAAATTTGGAGGTAACTATACTACCTTAGTGTTCTAAAGCCTATAGCCTTTAGGTAGTGCCGATAGCTCGTTATAAGTAGCAATATAAGTACTAAAGTTGTCGAGTAGTAGCACTACCTTTCGGCTAGTCATTTAATAGTTAAACTAGCGCAGCCATTCGGTAAAGATCTCGGCCGTTATCTAGGCTTTTTTGTTCTACCGATAGATATAGTTAAGGCGCTCTAGCTCGACTCTAGTAGCTCGAAAGCAGGTTGGCCTCTCGTACTAGCCGATTATCTAGGGCTTAAGCTTATTGTTACGACCCTACAAAGTAGTGTTACGGGTTTAGAGCTCTTTAGAACAAATGTGTTAAGACAACTAGGTTGTAGGATAATTAATTGTAACAAGGCTATAAGGTCTCTACCTAATAGTCGGATTGCAACATAAGTTAAACACACGAACTCCTAGTAAGAAACGTGCCTAGTTATATACATAAGAGATTCGTGTCTTTATATAACGTGCTCCGTTGCTCTGTTGTGCTCTGTAGTTCCTAAGTACTAAGCACCGCTAAGCCTTGCTCTCTTGCTCCGTCTTGCTTAGCTGCTACTAAGCGCTAAGCGCTACTAAGCACCTTCCGTGACTCTTGTTACGTAATCCTTCTTTGCTCTATCCCGTACTTAAGTTCCCTACTAAGCGTTCTATTATGTACCCTTCCTAGTATATAGTGTTCGTAACACTTATGGTTACTAGAAGCATTTACACAAAAGTAGAGCGTAATCCTTGCCTTGTCGCTCTTAATACTAGCAATGCGGTGCGTAGATAGAGAGCGCTCTAGCATAGCCTTCTATTATAAGCACGGTTACAAGACGGCTAGACCCGAAGCGATTAGCTAGTAGGGGCTAGAGAAGAGAAGAGTTACGTAACGTGTATGCAGAGGAGCGCTGCCTTAGTAGGCGACCGACTACATATATATAAGTAGTCGACCGGTCGACGAGCGACCAAGCGATTACTAAGCAACTAATCGCTAAGCGACTAGGCGATTAGGTACATAAAGACACGAATCTCTTATGTATATAACTAGGCACGTTTCTTATTAGGAGTTCGTGTGTTTAACTTATATTGTAATCCGACTGTTAGGTAGAGAACTAATAGCCTTATTACAACTAGTTATCCTACAACCTAGTTGTCTTAACACATTTGTTCTAAAGAGCTCTAAACCCGTAATACTACTTCGTAGGGTCGTAACACTTTAAATACCCTTAAGGAACTTTGTACCTTAGACAACAATAGCTCCATCCGAGAACCGAGACACTAGCGTTTAGTAGCGTACCTACGACAACAATATTAAAGTCGCTAAACCGGACTATTACTATAGCGATCGATCGAAGCTCGACGATTAGCTTAACTAAATAGCACTTTACTTTCGTTTCGAAAACATTACCTAGGATCCTAAGAAGACCTTACTTGTATCCTCTTACCTTAGGGGATAAGTCTAACAATAGATTCGACCTAGGTTGCACGAAGTCTTGTACTAGAACATCGACACCGAAGGAATCTTTAATAGCTAGGACAATTATGTTAAAGCCATTCGAAATATTTATAGGTTAAGTAACGAAAAACAAGTCGCTATCCGAGTTATCTAACACTTAAAACAGAAGACGTCTACTTCGTAATACACCGCTAAGTTTAGGGAGTATTTAGGCAAAACTAGTTAGGATAACTAAGCCTTACTTACTATATATTACACTAGACTTAAGGACGACGTTAAGGATAAACTTATACGCTTAGGTACATCTTACGACACTCTCGAACTAATGATTTAGGACGCTATCGAAATTAACGATAGGCTCTACAAGAGGAAGATAGAAAAACGCTATAATAGACAGTATCGCGGACGATCTAGCTACAACTCTACTAGCTAGACTAGAGGGTCTCGTCGCGATCCTAATACTATAGAATTAGATATTATCTAGCGTAAGCTAAAAGGAAAAGGCATACGAGGAGCTAAGGGTAAAGGGAAGTTCTAAGGGAACAGTAATAGAGGAAAGAAACGAGAAGGACCGGAGTGCTATAACTACTATAAGATAGGGTATTACGCACGAGACTACCGCGGACGAAAGGTACGACCGTAGGAGCAACTTAACATAATACTAGTAAAGGAACCCATTAACGAAGCAAACGATAGACGAGGCGCCTACGATGTATTAAAACTCGTTAAGGAACCGAAGACGGAACTAGACCATAAGGCTATATATTAGACAGGTTGTTACGACGACTACTATAAAATCTATAAGTTAGACAAGCTAGCAAGTGGTTACTATCCCAAGAAGCTACGCAAGGCTAGGATGGAATTTAATATAATGATACGGAGGCAGCTACTATAGCAGATAAGAGACTTAGGAAATTCCTAGAGAGGAAGGTCTCTACTACTATTTAATTGGGAGGACGCAACTCTATAAGAAAACACACCCCCTAAGTAGGAAGAAGAACTGCTAGAGGAAGAAGAATCTCTACAAAATAACGATATCGCCCTAGAATTAACGGGACCAAACCTAGAACAACTACAGATGATTACGTAAACAGTTGTAGTACAAGATAATAGCTCGTCGGAGGAAGAATATACCGACGACGATAAACCCGATAACCTCGAACTATATCGCTTCGAAGTCTTAGGAGTAGGACTAGCCAAGAAAATGATCCTCTTCATCGCGAGCTAGCTTAAAAATGTATTCCCTAGGATCTAAGGAAAACGACGACTTTATCCGATCGAATTTAACAACATGCTTAATCGGATTAGAGCAATGTTCTAGAACTATCGACTTGCTAACGTTAACTACGACGTAGCAGCATACGTACAAGAACGACTACCGATTAGAAGTACGTTTTAACCTAATAAAAGCTACATTACGCCTAACGGAATCTATATCCCAAGAAGGCTTAGAGAACGAATACAAGTAGTTAAAGGACGATTCTACGAATTACACCGGATCTAGGAAGTATATTAGGAAGACCTTATATCGTTAGAAGCAATAAAACAGAAGTTGACTAAGTTAGCAAGCCAATAGGAGATAAGACCTATCGGGCAACTAGTACAATTACCGATATAGAGAAACATAATACTAGGGCACGTTAAAGCTACTATTAAAGGACAAATTAAGGTATTAATAACATAGGGAAAGGTTATCCTAGGCCCACGACATAGACCCCTTAATTAGGAAGTCTGTCTCGAAGATGCTAACTCGCTAGGATACTATTTAAAAAACGAAGGATCCCTGCCGACAGGAGTAGTCGCTAGGAAGTAAACATTATCGAAGCTCCTATAGCATTAGTAGCACCGGTATTCCGTACTAAATGCATTGTTAATAGACACCTAACACAAGCTATAATCGATTCCGGAGCTAGCGGAAACTTTATATCGACTAGCTTTGTCTAGCGAAACGGGATCGCTACCCGACGAAAGAAAGACGGCGGATATAAGTTAATAGTCGCAGATGGATTACCCCTATCCGAAGTAGACAGCGAAACAATACCGCTAGTCCTAGCTATCCAATAGTACTACGAGACTGTTAGCCTAGATATCGTTAATATAGCTAGTTACGATGTCGTAATAGGGACACCTTAGTTAGAGAAGTATAACCCTCTAATAGATTAGAGGAAAAGAGTACTTAAGTTCGAGCGATGCGGTTACGTTACCGACATCTACCCTATATATCGATAGCGTGCGATAGTAGATAAGGAAAGACAGTTCTACAAATTAGAACGTTAACCGACAACATACTCCGACAGAAACGGTAAGGAGATAGTCTCTATAGACACTAAGCTAGCCTAGTTAGGTTATAAGGTAAGAGACAAAGGGAGAACTAACGTACCTCTAGAAATCCCTAAAGAGTTTAAGAAATAGAAACCGCTCTTCTAGGAAGAGGAAGGATTAGCCGCCTTACCTAGACATTAACTATAGGATTACTAAATACAACTTTAACCTAGTAAAGATCTACTATAGGGGCTACTATATAGGTTATCCGAAAAAGAGCTCGAAGAGTAACGACGATAGCTAAAAGAAAAGAGCGACAAAGGATAGATAGAGAAATCCTAATCGCTAGCCGCTTTACTAGCAATGTTCGTTCTAAAGAAAGGAGGAAAACTACGAATAGTAATCGACTATTAACGACTTAACGAAGTTACGGTTAAAAATCGATATCTACTACCTAACATCGAGGAAATACAAGACCGACTTACCGGAGCAAACTAGTACTCGAAAATCGATTTACGAGACGTATTCTATATAGTACGAATAGCTAAGGGGGAAGAATAGAAAACAGCTTTTAGGACACACTACGGACTCTATTAATTTCGAGTTATGCTAATAGGACTTACGAATACCCTAGCGATATATTAGTAGCTCGTTAACGATGTATTATAGGACCTACTTAACATTACCGTTATAGCGTATGTCGACGACATCCTAATCTTTACCTAAGGAAACCGAGAACAATACACTAAAGATGTACGAGCAGTACTAGAACGACTTAGTATAGTAGACTTTAAGACCGTACCCGAGAAATGTAAATTCTATAAGAAGGAAATCGAATTCCTAGGATTTATTATTAATACTACTAGAATTAAGATGGACCCGAAGAAAGTATAATCTATCGAGGAATAGCTAACGCTAAAGACCGTTAAGGATATCTAAGCCTTCCTAGGACTCGCAAACTATAATAGGAAGTTTGTCGAAGGATACTCTAAGCTTGCAATCCTACTTACAAGTCTTACGAAAAAGGACACTAGGTTCGTATAGACAGAGAAGCAAGAAAAGGCATTCCAACAACTTAAACAAGTATGTATACAATTACCGACACTTATACTATTCGATATTAAGAAACTAGTACAAGTCGAAACCGACGCATCCGATTTAGCGATAGGTGCTTGCCTTACTTAAGAACATAACGGCAAAAGACACCTAGTAGCGTATTACTCGAGAAAGATAACGCTAGCAGAACAGAACTACGAAATCTACGACAAGGAACTATTAGCGATTGTTATAGCATTGCGACACTAGAGAGTTTACTACGAAGGAGCTATAGGACTAACGATATACACCGACTACAAGAACCTTTAATACTTTATAACTACTAAGGATCTATTGCGTCGACAGTGTAGATGGTTAGAGCTACTCGGACAATATAAGTTCGATATCTAGTATACACTAGGAAAAGACAATAGGCGCGTAGATGCGCTAAGCAGAAGAAGCGACTATATAGAAGGCAAGGAGCAAAATTCGAAAGCAATACTTAAAGTTAACAAGGATGGAAGCCTTACTACGAATATATAGGAGTTTAATAATATACTCCGAGTTCTACGAGATGAACAAGAAGAATTCCCTATTAAATATAGGAAATATTAAGTTCTACCGGAAAAGGAACACGAATACATTAAAGACTACTATAATAGCTAAACCATAGGACACCTAGGAATTACGAGGACAATCGACTTAATTAGACGGAACTTTGCTTTCCTACAGATACGGAAAAAGGTTACCGACTATATTAAACAATACGATAGTTACTAAAAGAACAAAGCATTACGACATACGAAGTACGGCAATCTCTAATTCCGAGAACCTTCGGATATACTATAGAGAGAAGTTACGATGGACTTTATTACCAAATTACCGGCATCTAAGGACCCGGCTACTAGAGTAATTTATGATTTAATACTTGTTATAGTAGATACCTTAACTAAATACGCACATTTTATACCGTACAAGGAATTAATAATAGCTATAGAACTCGCATATCTTATACTAGACAGACTTATTAGACATTATGGAATTCTAGAAAGCTTTATTACCGACAGAGATAAGCTATTTACATTAAACTTCTAGAAATCGCTTATAGGATAGATTGGAATAAGGTACAAATTATCTACGGTATTCTACCTAGAGACAGACGGTTAGACTAAAAGGACAAATTAGTTACTTAAAGCATACCTACGGCATTACGTTAACTACGCACAGAACAATTGGGTTTCGCTATTACTAATAGCACAATTAGCATTAAACAATAATACTTTAGAGACAACAAAAGAATCGCTATTTTTCCTTAACTACGGAAAACTACCTAATCTGTTTATAGAACTAAGTGTTACGAACACAGAAGGTAACTAGACAATTAGGCGAAAAGGTGGCGCGGCAGTAGAAAGATCCACCGCCTAGTGCCAGAACAGCAGTTACGTGATAGAGTACCAAGTAGCGCACGTGATAGAGCGCTCTCTGCGCTCTACTCTCCGTGCTCCCTACTCTCTCGGAGAGAGCAGTAAGAGCAAGAGAGCACAATGCATAAAGACACGAATCTCTTATGTATATAACGAGGCACGTTTCTCATTAGGAGTTCGTGTGTTCAACTCATGTTACAATCCGACTGTTAGGTAGAGAACCAATAGCCTTGTTACAATTAGTTATCCCACAACCTAGTTGTCTTGACACATTTGTTCTAAAGAGCTCTAAACCCGTGACACTACTTCGTAGGGTCGCAACACTTTAAACACCCTTAAGGAACTTTGTACCTTAGACAACAATAGCTCTATCCGAGAACCAAGACACTAGCGTTTAGCAGCGTACTAACGACAACAATATTAAAGTCGCCAAACCGGACTACTACTATAGCGATCGATCGAAGCTCGACGATTAGCTAAACCAAATGGCACTTTACTTTCGTTTCGAAAACATTACTTAGGATCCCAAGAAGACCTTACTTGCATCCTCTTACCTTAGGGGACAAGTCCAACAATGGATTCGACCTAGGTTGCACGAAGTCTTGCACTAGAACATCGATACCGAAGGAATCTTTAACAGCTAGGACAATTATGTTAAAGCCATTCGAAACATTTATGGGTTAAGTAACGAAAAACAAGTCGCCATCCGAGTTATCTAACACTTGAAACAGAAGACGTCTACTTCGCAATACACCGCCAAGTTTAGGGAATATTTAGGCAAAACTGGTTGGGATGACTAAGCCTTACTTACTATGTATTACACTAGACTTAAGGACGACGTCAAGGATGAACTTATGCGCTTAGGTGCATCTCACGACACTCTCGAACTAATGATTCAAGATGCTATCGAAATTGACGATAGACTTTACGAGAGAAAGATGGAAAAACGCTACAATAGATAGTATCGCGGACGATCTAGCTACAACTCTACCAGCTGGACTAGAGGGTCTCGTCGCGATCCTAATGCTATGGAATTAGATATTATCTAACGCAAGCCAAGAGGAAGAGGCATGCGAGGAGCCAAGGGTAAAGGGAAGTTCCAAAGGAACAGCAACAGAGGAAAGAAACGAGAAGGACCGGAGTGCTACAACTGCCACGAGATAGGGCATTACGCACGAGACTGCCGCGGACGAAAGGTGCGACCGCAGGAGTAGCTTAACATAATGCTAGTAAAGGAACCCATTAACGAAGCAAACGATGGACGAGGCGCCTACGATGTATCAAAACTCGTTAAGGAACCGAAGACGGAACTAGACCATAAGGCTATACATTAGACGGGTTGTTACGACGACTACTATAAAACCCATAAGTTAGACAAGCTAGCAAGTAGTTACTATCCCAAGAAGCCACGCAAGGCTAGGATGGAATTTAACGTAATAATACGAGGCTAGCCACTACAGTAGATAAGAGACTTAGGAAATTCCCGGAGAGGAAGGTCTCCACTACTATTTAATTGGGAGGACGCAACTCTGCAAGAAAACACACCCCCCGAGTAGGAAGAAGAACTGCTAGAGGAAGAAGAATCTCTACTAACCAACGATCCTAAACTAGAACTTACGGGACCGAACCTAGAACAACTACAAATAATCGCGCAGACAGTAGCAGCGTAGGACGATAGTTCATCGGAGGAAGAATATACAGACGATAAAGAACTAGACGACCTTAAAATATCGACATTCACTATTTAAGGATCTAAACCTATCAAAAGGATAATGATCTTCATTATGCATTAACTTGAAACTATATTCCCCAAGATTTAAGGGAAACGACGACTCTACCCGATCGAATTCGACAACATGCTTAACCGAATTAGAGCAATGTTCTAGAACTATCGACTCGTTAACATCGACTATAATGCAGCAGCATACGTGCAAGAGCGACTACCAATTGGAAGCACATTTTAACCGGATAGAAGTTACGTTACGCCCGATGGAATCTACATTCCTAGAAGCGTTAGGGAACGAATCCAGATCATTAAGGCACGACTACACGAGCTACATCGAATCTAGGAAGCTTATTAAGAAGACCTCATATCGTTGGAGGCAATGCGACACAAGTTAACTAAGTCCACAAGACAATAGGAATTGAAACCCATGGGACTACCAATACAACTACTAATATAGAGAAACATAATACTAGGGCATATTAAAGCCACTATTAAAGGACGAGTTAAAGTATCAATGACACAAGGAAAGGTTATCCTAGGACCTAAAGGCGGACCCCTTAACTAGGAAGTCTGTCTCGAAGACGCTAACTTACTAGGATACTATTTAAAAAACGAAGGATCCCTACCGACAGGAGCAGTCGCTAGGAAGTAAACATTATCGAAGCTCCTATAGCATTAGCAGCACCGGTATTCCGTACTAAATGCATTGTTAATGGACACGCAACACAAGCTATAATCGATTCCGGAGCTAGCGGAAACTTTATATCGACTAGCTTTGTCTAGCGAAACGGGATCGCTACCCGACAAAAGAAAGACGGCGGATACGAGTTAATGGTCGCAGATGGATTATCCCTATCCGAAGTGGACAGCGAAACAATGCCGCTAGTCCTAGCTATCTAACAGCACCACGAGACTGTTAGCCTGGATATCGTTAACATAGCTATTTACGATGTCGTAATAGGGACACCTTAGTTAGAAAAGCACAACCCTCTAATAGATTAGAGGAAAAGAGTACTTAAGTTTAAGCGATGCGGTTGCGTTACCGACATCTACCCTATGCATCGATAGCGTGCGATAGTAGATAAGGAAAGACAGTTCTGCGAATTAGAACGTTAACCGATAACATACTCCGACAGAATAGGCAAGGAGATAGTCTCTACGGACACTAAGCTAGCCTAGCTAGGTTACAAGGTGAGAGATAAAGGGAGAACTAACGCACCTCTAGAGATCCCTAAGGAGTTTAAGAAATGGAAACCGCTCTTCTAGGAAGAGGAAGGATTAGCCGCCTTACCTAGACATTAACTATGGGATTACCGAATACAACTTTAGCCCGGCAAAGATCCACCATGGGGGCTACTATACAGGTTATCCGAAAAAGAGCTCGAAGAGCAACGACGATGGCTAAAAGAAAAGAGCGACAAAGGATAGATAGAGAAATCCCAATCGCTAGCCGCTTTACTAGCAATGTTCGTTCCAAAGAAAGGAGGAAAACTACGAATGGTAATCGACTATCGACGACTTAATGAAGTCACGGTCAAGAACCGATATCCGCTACCCAATATCGAGGAAATGCAAGATCGACTTACCGGGGCAAATTGGTACTTAAAGATCGACCTACGAGATGCGTTCTACGTAGTACGAATGGCTAAGGGAGAAGAATGGAAAACGGCTTTTAGGACACGCTACGGACTCTATCAATTTCGAGTCATGCTAATGGGACTCACGAATGCCCTAGCAACGTGTTAGCAGCTCGTTAATGATGTACTACGAGACTTACTAGACATCACCGTCATAGCATATGTCGATGACATCTTAATCTTCACCCAAGGAAGCCGAGAACAACATACCAAAGATGTACAGGCAGTGCTAGAACGACTTAGCACAGTGGACTTTAAGACCGCACTGTTGCGACCCTACGAAGTAGTGTCACGGATTTAGAGCTCGTTGGAACAGATGTGTCAAGACAACTGGGTTGTGGGATAACTAATTGTGACAAGGCTGTTGGTTCTCTACCTAACAGTCGGATTGCAACATGAGTTGAACACACGAACTCCTAACGAGAAACATGCCTAGTTATATACATAAGAGATTCGTGTCTTCATGCAATAGTTCGCTGGGTCGCTTAGCGGTCCGGCGCTCCAAGGTCGCCGGGTCGCTCGTCGACCGGTCGGCCTCTTGCATATATGCAGTGGTTCGCCTGCCAAGGCAGCGCTCTCCTGCATACTGATCACGTGACCTTTCCTTGCTCCAGTCCTTACTGGCCAATCGCTTCGGGTTCGAGCGTCCCGTGACCGTGTTCGTAACACCATCCCTCTTCCAGTCTAGCTTCGTCCCTAAAGCTTATGATGTCGCGATCCCCGCGATTCTTAGTTTCCGTAGTTTGGTCCACCTTGTTCTCATAAGATGTCGTCTTCTTCAGAGGTTTCTCTTTCTAAGACAAAGCGCTTGCGTCTTGCGAACGAAATCGAAAGAAACGGTCGCCCAGTATTCTTTCCGTGCGAACGCTGTTCTTTGCACAACCATCTTTGTATCGCCATGTCCAACTCATCCAACCTCCGGTGCTCCGAGTGCGTGCGGCAGGGCAAGAAATGTGTGAACATGTCTTGGGAGTCCCTTGACAAGACTCGAGAGGAGTACTAGCACAAGGTCGACGAGGACGAGGAACTGCTGGCCGTCGTAATGGCTCGGTTGATGCGAAACAAGAAGATTCTTCGTCAAGCTGAGGGTCGGGCGGCTCGGAAGGCCGAATGTCTTGCGTCGGAAATGGAGGCTGAAGGTGCCTTCGAAACTGATGACTGTCCTGCGGCGGCTGCTACCATGGGTCTTACTCCTTTGATGATGGAAACGCTCGGAAACATGGATCAATCCGTTAACTTTTCCGGCGGTACTAGCGTAGCATCTTCGGGCAGTTAAGATTGGTGAGTGGTTCCTATGTGTTTTCCTCACTGGGATACCCCTTCCATTTGATAAGGTATCGCTGACTTTTCTTGTCGTAGTCTACGATCCTTTCGACTTCGTACTCGTCGTCTTCTTGTTCCTGGTAATGGAACGTTGTTTGCAGCGTGGCGTCGGGGTGTGCGGGTTCCAATAAGGATACATGGAATACTAGATGGATCTTGGCGTCTGGTGGAAGTTCAAGTCGGTAGCTGACTGCTCCTTTCTGTTCGGCAATCAAAAATGGTCCGACCTTAACATAATCCAGTTTCTTTGTTCTCCGCTTTGTCTTCAGGTTCTTCGTTAGAAGGTATACCTTATCCCCCTTCCTAAGCTGAGGTGCCAATTTTGATTCCTTGAATCGCTGCTTCTGTATTCGCTGTTGCGAATGTCGGATTGCATCTTGGGCAGTCTTGTGTGCCTTTTGCAATTCTCCTGCCATAAGTATGGCTCTGTCGGCTCTTACTAACGTCCTTGGTTCCATGAATAAATTGGGCGTCTTTCCGTAGTTGAGGAAAAATGGCGTTTGTCGTGTTGTCTCCGACGCATTATTGTTTAATGCTAGTTGTGCCATTGGTAGTAGTGCAACCCAATTATCTTGTGCGTAGTTAACGTAGTGCCGTAAATATGTTTCGAGTAACTAATTTGTCCTTTCAGTCTGACCATCCGTCTCTAGGTGGAATGCTGTCGATAGCTTGTGTTTTATTCCAATTTGTCCCATGAGCGATTTCCAGAAGTTTGGTGTAAACAGCTTATCTCTGTCGGTGATAAAGCTTTCTAGAATTCCATGATGTCTAATTAGCCTGTCCAGTATGAGGTGTGCGAGTTCCATGGCTATCATTGATTCTTCGCATGGTACGAAGTGTGCATACTTGGTCAAAGTGTCTACCATGACAAGTATTGAATCATAAATGACTCCTGTGGCTGGGTCCTTGGATGCTAGCAACTTCGTGATGAAGTCCATCGTAACCTCTCTCCATGGCGTGTCCGACGGTTCTCGGAACTGGAGATTGCCATACTTTGCATGTCGTGATGCCTTGTTCTTTTAGCAACTGTCGCATTGTTTGATGTAATCGGTAACCTTCTTTCGCATCTGTGGAAAGGCAAAGTTCCGTCTAATTAAGTCGATCGTTCTCGTTATTCCTGGGTGTCCTGTGGTTCGGCTATTATGGTGGTCTTTGATACATTCGTATTCCTTTTCTGGTGGAACTTGGTACTTCCCATGTTCGATGGGGAACTCTTCTTGTTTATCTCGTAGAACTCGGAGTATGTGGTTAAACTCCTGTGTGTTCGTGGTAAGGCTCCCGTCTCTGTTGACTTTGAGCATTGCTTTTGGGTTTTGCTCTTTTCCTTCCATGTAGTCGCTTCGTCTGCTTAGCGCATCTGCGCGCCCATTGTCTTTTCCTAGCGTATACTGGATATCGAACTTGTATTGTCCGAGTAGCTCTGACCATCTACACTGTCGACGCGATAGATCCTTGGTAGTTGTGAAGTATTGAAGGTTCTTGTGGTCGGTGTATATCGTTAGTCCTGTAGCTCCTTCACAGTAAACTCTCCAGTGTCGCAATGCTGCAACAATCGCTAACAGTTCTTTGTCATAAATCTCGTAGTTCTGTTCCGCTGGCGTCATCTTTCTCGAGTAATACGTCACTGGGTGTCTCTTGCCATCATGTTCTTGAGTGAGGCAAGCACCTATCGCTAAGTCGGATGCGTCGGTTTCGACTTGTACTGGTTTCTTGGTGTCGAATAGCATGAGTGTTGGTGACTGTATGCATGCTTGCTTAAGTTGCTGGAATGCCTTTTCTTGCTTATCCGTCCACATGAATTTGGTGTCTTTCTTCGTAAGACTTGTAAGTGGGATTGCAAGCTTGGAGTATCCTTCGACAAACTTCCTGTTGTAGTTTGCGAGTCCTAAGAAGGCTTGGATATCCTTGACTGTCTTTGGCGTTGGCCATTCCTCGATGGATTGTACTTTCTTCGGGTCCATCTTGATTCTAGTAGTGCTGATGATGAATCCTAGGAATTCGATTTCCTTCCTGTAGAATTCACATTTCTCGGGTGCGGTCTTGAAGTCCACTGTGCTAAGTCGTTCTAGCACTGCTTGTACGTCTTTGGTATGTTGTTCTCGGCTTCCTCGGGTGAAGATCAAGATGTCGTCGACGTATGCTATGACGGTGATGTCCAGTAAGTCTCGTAGTACATCATTAACGAGCTGCTGACATGTCGCTGGGGCGTTCGTAAGTCCCATTGGCATGACTCGAAATTGGTAGAGTCCGTAGCGTGTCCTAAAAGCTGTCTTCCATTCTTCTCCCTTAGCCATTCGTACTGCGTAGAATGCGTCTCGTAGATCGATCTTTGAGTACCAGTTTGCTCCGGTAAGTCGATCCTGCATTTCTTCGATGTTGGGTAGTGGATATCGGTTTTTGACCGTGACTTCGTTAAGTCGTCGATAGTCGATTACCATTCGTAGTTTTCCTCCTTTCTTTGGAACGAACATTGCTGGTGAAGCGGCTGGCGATTGGGATTTCTCTATCCATCCCTTGTCGCTCTTCTCTTTTAGCCATCGTCGTTGCTCTTCGAGCTCTTTTTCGGATAACCTGTATAGTGGCCCCCATGGTGGATCTTTGCCGGGCTGAAGTTGTATTCGGTGATCCCATGGTTGATGTCTAGGTAAGGCGGCTAATCCTTCCTCTTCCTAGAAGAGCGGTTTCCATATCTTAAACTCTTTAGGGATCTCTGGAGGTGCGTTAGTTCTCCCTTTATCTCTCACCTTATGACCTGGCTGGGCTAGCTTAGTGTCTGTGGAGACCATCTCCTTGCCGTTTCTATCGGAGTATGTTATCGGTTGACGTTCTAATTCACAGAACTGTCTTTCCTCATCTACCATCGCACGCTGTCGATGCGTAGGGTGGATGTCGGTAACGCAACCGCATCGCTCAAACTTAAGTACTCTTTTCCTCCAATCTATTAGAGGGTTGTGCTTTTCCAACCAAGGTGTCCCCATCACGATGTCGTGACTAGCCATGTCAACGATATCCAGGCTAACAGTCTCGTGGTGCTGTTGGATAGCTAGGACTAGCGGCATTGTTTCGCTGTCCACTTCGGATAGAGATAATCCATCTGCGACCATCAATTCGTATCCGCCGTCTTTCTTTCGTCGGGTAGCGATCCCGTTTCGCTGGACAAAGCTGGTCGATATAAAGTTTCCGCTAGCTCCGGAATCGATCATAGCTTGTGTTGCGTGTCCATTGACAATGCATTTGGTACGGAATACCGGTGCTGCTAATGCTGTGGGAGCTTCGATAATGTTTACTTCCTGGCGACTGCTCCTGTCGGCAGGGATCCTTCGTTTTTTGAATAGTATCCTAGCGAGTTGGCGTCTTCGAGACAGATCTCCCAATCAAGGGGTCCATGTCGTGGGCCTAGGATAACCTTTCCTTGTGTCACTGATACCTTGATTTGTCCTTTGACAGTGGCTTTGACGTGCCCTAGTATCATGTTTCTCTATATTGGTAGTTGCACTAGTGGTCCTATGGGCTTTAGTTCCCATTGCTTCGTGGACTCGGTCAACTTGTGTCGCATTGCCTCCAACGATATGAGGTCTTCTTGATAAGCTTCCTGGATTCGGTGTAGTTCATGAAGTCGTGCCTTAATGATCTGGATTCGTTCTCTAACGCTTCTGGGAATGTGGATTCCATCGGGCGTTACATAGCTTCCATCAGGTTGGAATGTGCTTCCAATCGGTAGTCGTTCTTGCACGTATGCTGCTGCATCGTAATCGACGTTGACAAGTCGATAGTTCCAGAACATTGCTCTAATTCGGTTGAGCATGTTGTCGAACTCGATCGGGTGAAGTCGTCGTTTCCCTTGGATCTTGGGGAATACAGTCTCGAGTTGATGCATGATAAAGATCATTATCCTTTTGATGGGTTCAGATCCTTGAATGGTGAATGTCGATATTTCAAGGTCGTCTGGCTCTTCGTCATCTGTATATTCTTCCTCTGATGAACTACCGTCCTGCGCTGCTATCGTCTGCGCTATCATTTGTAGTTGTTCCAGGTTTGGTCCCGTAAGTTCCGGTTCGGGGTCGTTATTTTGTGGAGATTCTTCTTCCTCTAGCAGTTCTTCTTCCTGCTTAGGGGGTGTGTTTTCTTGCAGAGTTGCGTCCTCCCAATTGAATGGTGGTGGAGACCTTCCTCTCTGGGAATTTCCTAAGTCTCTCATCTGCTGTAGCGGCTGGCCTCGTATTATTACGTTGAATTCCATCCTAGCCTTGCGTGGCTTCTTGGGATAGTGACCACTTGCTTGCTTGTCTGATTCGTGGGTCTTGCAATAGTCGTCGTAGCAACCCGTCCAATGCACAGCCTTATGGTCTGGTTCCGTCTTTGGTTCCTCAACGAGTTTTGATACATCGTAGGCGCCTCGTCCATCGTTTGCTTCGTCGATGGGTTCCTTTACTAGCATCATGTTGAGTTGCTCCTGCGGTCGCACCTTTCGTCCGCGGCAATCTCGTGCGTAATGCCCTATCTTGTGGCAATTGTAGCACTCCGGTCCTTCTCGTTTCTTTCCTCTGTTGCTGTTCCCTTGGAACTTCCCTTTACCCTTGGCTCCGTGCATGCCTTTTCCTTTCGGCTTGCGTTGGATGATATCCAATTCCATGGCATCAGGATCGCGACGAGACCCTCCAGTCCAGCTGGTAGAGTTGTAGCTAGATCGTCCGCGATACTGTCCATTGTGGCGTTTTTCCATCTTTCTCTCGTAAAGCCTATCGTCAATTTCGATAGCATCTTGAATCATCAGTTCGAGAGTGTCGTGAGATGCACCTAAGCGCATGAGTTCATCCTTAACGTCGTCCTTGAGTCCAGTGTAATACATAGTGAGTAAGGCTTGGTCATCCCAACCAGTCTTGCCTAAATACTCCCTGAACTTGGCGGTGTATTGCGAAGTAGACGTCTTCTGTTTCAGGTGTTGGATGACTCGGATGGCGACTTGTTTTTCGTTACTCAACCCATAAATGTTTCGAATGGCTTTGACATAGTTGTCCCAGCTGTTGAAGATTCCTTCGGTGTCGATGTTCTAGTGCAAGACTTCGTGCAGTCTGGGTCGAATCCATTGTTGGACTTGTCCCCTAAGATAAGAGGATGCAAGTAGAGTCTTCTTGGGGTCCTAAGTAATATTTTCGAAACGAAAGTAAAGTGCCATTTGGTTCAGCCAATCGTCAAGCTTCGATCGATCGCCATAGTAGTAGTCCGGTTTGGCGACTTTGATATTGTTGTCGTTGGTACGCTGCTAAACGCTGGTGTCTCGGTTCTCGGATGGAGCTATTGTTGTCTGAGGTACAAAGTTCCTTGAGGGTGTTCAAAGTGTTGCGACCCTACGAAGTAGTGTCACGGATTTAGAGCTCGTTGGAACAGATGTGTCAAGACAACTAGGTTGTGGGATAACTGATTGTGACAAGGCTGTTGGTTCTCTACCTAACAGTCGGATTGCAACATGAGTTGAACACACGAACTCCTAACGAGAAACATGCCTAGTTATATACATAAGAGATTCGTGTCTTCATGCAATAGTTCGCTGGGTCGCTCAGCGGTCCGGCGCTCCAAGGTCGCCGGGTCGCTCGTCGACCGGTCGGCCTCTTGCATATATGCAGTGGTTCGCCTGCCAAGGCAGCGCTCTCCTGCATACTGATCACGTGACCTTTCCTTGCTCCAGTCCTTACTGGCCAATCGCTTCGGGTTCGAGCGTCCCGTGACCGTGTTCGTAACACGCACCCGAGAAATGTGAATTCTACAAGAAGGAAATCGAATTCCTAGGATTCATTATTAACACTACTAGAATCAAGATGGATCCGAAGAAAATCCAATCCATTAAGTTATAGCTAACACCAAAGACTGTTACGGAAATCCAAGCCTTTCTAGGACTCGCAAACTACAACAGGAAGTTTGTCGAAGGATATTCCAAACTCGCAATCCTACTCACAAGCCTTACGAAAAAGGACACCAAGTTTGTGTAGACAGAGAAGCAGGAAAAGGCATTCCAACAACTCAAGAAAGCATGTATATAATTACTAACACTCATGCTGTTCGACACAAAGAAACTAGTACAAGTCGAAACCGACGCATCCGATTTAGCGATAGGTGCTTGCCTTACTTAGGAACATAATGGCAAGAGACACCTAGTAGCATATTATTCGAGGAAAATGACGCTAGCGGAACAGAACTACGAGATCTATAACAAAGAACTATTAGCGATTGTTGCAGCATTGCGACACTAGAGAGTTTACTACGAAGGAGCTATAGGACTAACAATATACACCGACCACAAGAACCTTTAATACTTCACAACTACTAAGGATCTATCGCGTCGACAGTGTAGATGGTTAGAGCTACTCGGACAATACAAGTTCGATATCTAGTATACACTAGGAAAAGACAATGGGCGCGCAGATGCGCTAAGTAGGAGAAGCGACTACATGGAAGGCAAGGAGCAAAATTCGAAGACATTGCTCAAAATCAACAAGGACGGAAGCCTTACTACGAATACACAAGAGTTTAATAACATACTCTAAGTTCTACGAGATAAACAAGAAGAGTTCCCTATCGAACACGGGAAATATTAGGTTCTACTAGAAAAGGAACACGAATGCATTAAGGACTACTATAATAGCCCAACCACAGGACATCTAGGAATTACGAGGACAATCGACTTAATTAGACGGAACTTTGCTTTCCCACAGATGCGGAAAAAGGTTACCGATTACATTAAACAATGCGATAGTTGCTAAAAGAACAAGGCATCACGACATGCAAAATATAGCAATCTCTAGTTCCGAGAACCTTCGGACACACTATAGAGAGAGGTTACAATAGACTTTATTACGAAGCTACTACTATCGAAAGACCTAGCCACAGGAATCATCTATAATTCGATACTTGTTATAGTAGACACCTTAACTAAGTATGCACACTTTATACCGTGCAAAGAATTAATAACAGCAATGGGACTCGCATATCTCGTACTAGACAGGCTCATTAGACATTATGGAATTCTAGAAAGCTTTATTACCGACAGAGATAAGCTATTTACATCAAACTTCTAGAAATCACTTATGGGACAGATTGGAATTAAACACAAGCTATTAATAGCATTCCACCTAGAGACAGATGGTTAGACTAAAAGAACAAATTAGTCACTCGAAGCATATTTATAGCACTACGTTAACTACGCACAAGATAATTGGGTTGCACTACTACCAATGGCACAACTAGCATTAAACAATAATGCATCGGAGACAACACGACAAACGCCATTTTTCCTTAACTACGGAAAGACGCCCAATTTGTTTATGGAACCAAGGACGTTAGTAAAAGCCGAGAGAGCCATAGTTATGGTAGGAGAATTGCAAAAGGCACACGCAACTGCCCGAGATGCAATCCGACATTCATAGCAGCAAATTTAGAAGCAGCGGTTTAAACAATCAAAAACGGTACCTTAGCTTAAGAAGGGGGATAAGGTATATCTTCTAGCGAAGAACCTAAAGACAAAGCGGAAAACAAAGAAACTAGATCACGTTAAGGTCGGACCATTTTTGATTGCCGAACAGAAAGGCGCAGTTAGTTACCGACTCGAACTTCCACTAGACGCCAAAATCCATCTAGTATTCCATATATCCTTGTTGGAACCCGCACACCCCGACGCCACGCTACAAACGACGTTCCATTACTAGGAACAAGAAGACGACGAGTATGAAGTCGAAAGGATCGTGGGCTACGACAAGGAAAGTTAGCGATACCTCATTAAGTGGAAAGGATATCCTAGCGACGAAAACACATGGGAACCACTTACGAATCTTAACTGTCCGTCGTTAGTACGCCAATATTACCGGACAAGAACTGCTCCTAGGAAGTAGGATCCATAAGCAAACGGTCGTCGAAAGGAAGTTGCTCGAAGGAAGGAAGATCTAGTTTGGCAGAAAGCTCTTTAGCCTCCTGTTCCCGTATACTACGATCCTCTATAGCGATAGCCTCCTCTGCACGAGACTCGTTTTAAGACAACTCTAGCGACAACCGAGAGACCTTCGCTAGGGCGGTACTAAATCGCTCGTGCGTAGCATCCAAGGCGGAACGGGCAAGCTCGAGTTCGTCGTTGCTTTAAGAAAGGTTTTTCTTTAGGGTCTCGCGCTTCTTAACTAGACGACGAAACTCCGATGCGGTTACTCGAATATCGCAACCTTTGTTATTCGTAGCGTTGCACGCACTACACTGGCCGCTCCGAACATGCACTCGACAAACCCGGCTAGCCTCCTTACAAGGCGTACATTTGGTTGGCATAATGTCTCCGTATAACTCTACGTAGGAAGCAAGGTTTTTCTAGCGAACAGTAGATGAAGGTTTCGTTGTTTTCGTTACTCGAGAAGAAGACATGTTAGCTTAAGGAAGAGAGTTATGACATCGTAACTTACTAAGGATAAGCTTCGGGACGAAGCTAAGCTAGAAGGGGAGTGGTGTTACGAACATAGAAGGTAACTAGACAATTAGGCGAAAAGGTAGCGCGGCAGTAGAAAGATCTACCGCCTAGTGCTAGAACAGTAGTTACGTGACAGAGCACCAAGCAGCGCACGTAACAGAGCGCTCTCTACGCTCTACTCTCCGTGCTCCCTGCTCTCTCGGAGAGAGCAGTAAGAGCAAGAGAGCATAATACATAAAGACACGAATCTCTTATGTATATAACGAGGCACGTTTCTTATTAGGAGTTCGTGTGTTTAACTTATGTTGCAATCCGACTGTTAGGTAGAGAACCAACAGCCTTGTTACAATTAGTTATCCCACAACCTAGTTGTCTTAACACATTTGTTCTAAAGAGCTCTAAACCCGTAACACTACTTCGTAGGGTCGCAACACTAAGGACGTTAGTAAAAGCCGAGAAAGCTATAGTAATAGCAGAAGAATTGCAAAAGGCACATACAACTGCCCGAGAAGCAATCCAACATTCGTAATAACGAATTTAAAAGCAGCGGTTTAAGGAATTAAAAACGGCACCTTAGCTTAAGAAGGGGGATAAGGTATATCTTCTAACGAAGAACCTAAAGACAAAGCGGAAAACAAAGAAACTAGATTACGTTAAGGTCGGACTATTTTTAATTGCCGAACAGAAAGGCGTAGTTAGCTACCGACTTAAACTCCTACTAGACGCTAGAATCCACCTAGTATTCTACATATCCTTGCTAGAACTAGTATACCCCGACGCTACGCTGCAGACAACGTTCTATTACTAGGAACAAGAAGACGACGAATACGAAGTCGAAAAGATCGTAGACTACGATAGGAAGAGTTAGCGATACCTTATTAAATAGAAAGGATACCCTAGCGATAAGAACATATAGGAACCACTTACTAACCTTAACTACTCGAGGATGCTACACTAGTACTATCGGAGAAATTAATAGATTAATCTATGTTCCCTAGGGTCTCTATTATTAAAGGAGTTAATCCTACGGTAGTAGCCGCCGTAGGACAATTCTCCTTAGACTTAAAGGCACCCTCTACATCCATTTCTAATACAAGATATTTAGCTTTCCGAGCCGCCCGACCTTTAGCTTAACGAAGGATCTTCTTGTTTCGTATTAACCGAGCTATTATAGTAGCTAACAGCTCCTTATCCTTATCTACCTTACGTTAGTATTCCTCGCGAGTTCGATCTAGGGATTCCTAAGACATATTAACGCATTTCTTGCCCTAACGGACACATTCGGAACACCGAAGATTAGTTAAGTTCGACATAATAATACAAAGATGGTTGTATATAGAACAACGTTTACACGGAAAGAAGATAGGACGACCGTTCCTTTTAATTTCGGTAGCGAGACGCGAACGCCTTTTCTTAGAAAAAGAAGTTTCTAGTTGCAGAGACATCGTAAGAAGGAAGACTACTACAAACTGTTACAAAGGGAACGCGGGGGACGACGACATTATAAGCTTTAGGGACGAAGCTAGGCTAAAAGGGGGATAGTATTATAAGTACGGTTACAAGACGGCTAGACCCGAAGCGATTAGCTAGTAGGGGCTAGAGAAGAGAAGAGTTACGTAACGTATATATAGAGGAGCGCTGCCTTAGTAGGCGACCGACTATATATATACAAGTGGTCGACCGGTCGACGAGCGACTAAGCGATTACTAAGCAACTAATCGCTAAGCGACTAGGCGATTAGGTACATAAAGACACGAATCTCTTATATATATAACTAGGCACGTTTCTTATTAGGAGTTCGTGTATTTAACTTATGTTGCAATCCGACTATTAGGTAGAGAACTAATAGCCTTGTTATAACTAGTTATCCTACAACCTAGTTGTCTTAACACATTTGTTCCAAAGAGCTCTAAACCCGTAACACTACTTCGTAGGGTCGTAACACCTTCTAGAAAAGGCTAGTCTTATCGCAGTTGTACTAGTTTTCTAGTAAATACTAAGCAATCCGAGCTTAAACTATAGCAAGGGCTGCTATAGTTTCTTCTTCATTTATACTACTAGCTTTACCGTGTTAAGTAAACTCCTTAATACCTTTGCGGGCCTTAAACTTGCCTAACTAGCCGTTGCTCTAGTAGGGCTCTTAAAGGCTGCTATACTAAGGCAGTCGGTGCTAGAACTACGAAGCCTTAATCCTTAAGATATCGCCGTTAATCGGCTGCCGTAACTGTTTAATAGTTACCTACTAAGCGAGAGCTGCTTTAAGATTCGGCTAGTACTCTTAACGAGCCTTCTTGCGCTCTAAGTACTCTATAGCGCCGCTATTAAGGTATTTATACCTCTTGCTAAGGATCGTAGAGACCGTGCCTTGCGTTACCTGCTTGTTGTACTACCTCTTAAACTCTATAGTAAGCTCTTTCTATGTATACTATAGGTTTTCTACGTAGATACGGCGTAGGCTAGCTCGTTCTAAATCCGTAAAGGGTGTCCTTTTTGTCTTCTAAGGCAGCGCTAAGCTAGTAGATGAGGCTGCTAACGAGGTAGCTATAGTTACGGTATAGCAATAGCTTAGTAATAGATCTAAAGGGTCGATTGCTATAGTAGATATCGAGGATTAGCAATATTTAGTAGGGGAAGAAAAAAAGCTGAAGAATGTGATTGTTACAGCGCGGTATTGCTACTCGGAAGATGCCTATAGAGGGTTTTGACTGTAGGGGTCTTAGGGAGAGTGGGGCAGTCAATATATTGACTCGGGTTCTTGCCTTTTATGGAATGAAACGTTCGATAGGCCCATACACACGAGACACCTTAGTGCCTGACAGTGACTGACGTGGTATCGCGATTTGTGCTTACAGCAGAAGCGCGGACCCCAAAAGCAGACTGGGTCGTTAAATCATTCACCTTTTCGGAGGAAGGTCTACGTAGAACGTCCCTGTCCTGTCTCGGATGTCGTCTCGTTCCTAGGGAGCGGGCGGGAGCAACCTCCACTACCCGGCTGAGCGCCAAAAGTCATGGACAGGACAGTTGGAAGCTAGGATTTGACGCGGTCGTACGAACATTCTCTTCCTCGCGCGGACTGCTTCAGTACGGTTCGGAGCCATTGAGTCACAATAAGAAAGTGCATTCATGCAGGCGTAATGGATAAATTGATGGCGAGTCGAGCGCCATCGCACGTCTCACGTGATGCGCGGTGCGGGAGCGTCCGCTAAGCCTCAGGCTGCCGCGACAATGGTCTGAGCTTCAGGTTCGCGACTTTGTGCCCCGGCGTCGATTGCGGCAGACCATCCATACCTTGACGCTCTAGTCATCTTCGCCTCTCGCCAGACACTTTCACTTCTCATCCAAATCTTCTGTTGCTGAAGCGACGCGGCTGACAACCCTACACTCTCCATCCTCATCGAAACTCGGCCTTCCCCGTCAGTGAGCGCGAGCTGCAACCTCCTTTCCTGACGCGCGTGATACTGGACCGCGAACATGGAGGACTTCTTTGACACGCGTGCTGCTGAAGGCTCGGATGAAGAAGAGGAGTTCGATGAGGAGACAGGTGAAGCCGTCGACCGTCCGCGCAAGAAGGCAGAGAACGGTGATGTCGGCGATAGCAGCGAGGAGGAGGATGATGACGATGAGGAGGCAGAACGTCAAGTGCGCGAAGGCTTCATCGTAGATGAGGAGGAAGACGATGACGAAGATGCAAAACAGAGGCGCCGCGAGAAGCGGAAGCGGAGACGTGAGCAGAAAGAGGAAGAGGATGAAGCACTGGACGAGGAAGATTTGGACCTCATAGGTATAGGTGGCGGTGAAGACAGAGAGCAGGGCCAAAGCAAGTTCAAGAGGCTGAAGCGTGGACATCGAGAAGAGAGGAAGGGCAGCGAGGCCCGTGGTGTAGAGGACATCTTCTCTGACGAAGAAGAGGGCGAAGGCGTGGCTCCTGCAGCTAGGGGTCGTGGCTTCGGCGGCTTCGGTCAGGATGAGATGGATGATTTTATTGAACAGGATGAATTTCCTGACGAAGAAGGTGGTGGCTTGGACGAGGACCTCGGGATTCGTGCGCCTACCGGACGAGCAAACTTTGCGGATATCCAGAAGCTGCAGGAGAGCGGGATGGACGAAGCTACCATGGAAGACTTCCGTGGAGCATTTGGCGACGGCGACGAGTTCGCCTGGGCTTTGGAAGCCGAAGCGGAGCACAATGAGGAGAACGCTGATCCGGACAAACCCTTGGAGCTTAAGGATGTCTTCGAGCCTTCGCAGCTTCAAGAGAAGATGCTGACGGATGAGGATAACGAGATTCGCATGGCGGACGTGCCTGAGCGTCTTCAGCTTGCACGCAGGTGCCATAAGCCCTTGGATGACTTGTCTCCTGAAGAGTTGGATGAGAGGCATTCTGAAGAAGCAGCATGGATTTCAAGTACGATGTTCCCACGGACCAGGATGGAAAGCAAATTCCGTGAGCCATTCGAAGCAGCAGTCAAGAGTGTACTCGACATGATGAACAGAGAAAATTTCGAACCACCGTTCATCTTTCAGAACAGGAAAGACTTCCTCATTCACTCCGAGCAGGTGCCAGCTTCGCCTGATCCGGAACATCCGAACGCTCCTCCATACAAAGTGAACGCCGAGAAGCTCCTTGGACAAGACGATCTATGGAACATTCTGGAGCAAGATCTGAAATTCCGCGCTTTCTGCGAGCGTCGTGAAGCAATTCGCACCAGTCTTGCGTCCCTGAAAGAATTGATGGGTAACGAATTCAATGATCCAATCTTCGAAGAGCTCCTTTCGAATGCAGTGCAGATTGAGGACCTTCAGGACATCCAGGACTATCTGAATTTCCAATATTCCGCTCAGCTCAGGGACATTGCCATTGCACAGGCAGAAGACGGCGGGCAGCAAAAGCGCGCACGAGGCGCCAAAGGTCTGTGGGACAAAATTCGCGCTGGTTCAGCTTACCATTTGGTAAGAGCATTCGGTATCACGGCCGACGCGCTGGCCGTGAACATTGACAACGGTCCAAAGACGTACACCGAGGACCCCGACAAGAGGCCTGATGACCTAGCAGACACGCTCATCCAAGAGCCGGAGTTTAGGACGTCGGAAGACGTGCTAAAAGCTGCAAAGAGTATGTTCATTGAGGAACTATGCAGCAGTCCACGGTTCAGGCGCTTTATGAGGAAGACCTACTTCGAGAGGCTTGTATTCGATGTCAAGCGTACTGAGAAGGGCGTCAAAGTGATCGATGAAGAGCATCCTTACTACGAGTTCAAGTACCTTCGCAACTGGGAAGCGCGCAACTTCCTCCTCGATCGGCCAGAGCTATTCTTGAAGATGCTCAAGGCAGAAAGTGAAGGCCTTGTTGAAGTGATCGTTCGCATCCAAGGTGAGAAGCAATTTCGGGCTGATCTCCACAAGGCTATTCTGAGCGACAACTTCTCCGAGGTTGCTGATGCTTGGAATCAGCTCCGTAAAGAGATCATGGACAAATCTCTAGCTCGCTTGCATGTCTTCATTGCGAGAGGCGTGAAGGATACGATCAAGAATGAGTGCGAGAACATGCTTGCTGCAAACTGCAGGAAGGCTTACACCGATCGCCTAGACCAAGCTCCGTATCGCCCAACTGGCATGATACTCGGCACAGTGCCTCGTGTTCTTGCTCTCAGCAACGGCGCCGGCAACCGCGGTGATGCAATCTGTTGGGCATACATGGAAGAGAACGGCCGCGTACAGGAGAATGGCAAGTTTACTGACTTACGATTGGGTAACCAAGAGAAATTCATACCGGAGGGCAAAGACGTAGCTGCTTTTGTTGAGCTGGTAGAACGTCGCAAGCCAGATGTTCTAGCTGTCAGCGGTTGGTCGGTGGAGACACGGAAGCTTTACAAAGAGCTGCAGGATGTCATCGAGGCGAAGAAGCTCATGGGTGCTCCGTACGAGGACCCAGAGGATGACAGCGAGAGACAAGACCCTCTGGATGTTTTCATTGTCAACGATGAATGCGCCCGCCTTTACCATACTTCGAAGCGCGCTGAGAGTGATCACCCTGGTTTGCCGCCGCTCACGAGATATGCCATTGCTTTGGCTAGATATATGCAGCATCCTATCCGGGAATATGCTGCGCTCGGCCGAGACATCAGTTCGATCAGCTTTGATCCACACCAACATCTCATTCCGATGGACAAGCTTTTGAAATACCTCGAGACCAGCATGGTGGACATGGTCAACCTTGTTGGTGTCGATATCAACGATGCCGCACACGACTCCTACACCGCCAACCTCTTACCCTATGTGTGCGGTCTGGGGCCAAGGAAAGCGGCGCAGATGCTCAAGGTCATAAGCCAAAATGGCGGCGAAGTCATCAATCGCGCCGATCTTGCCGGTGATATTGAGCGTCAAATCAAGCCTGCAGCTAGCCCTGTGGTATGGGTCAACTGTGCCAGCTTCATCATGATCACCTTCGCGGACGTCGAACAGGAAGGGCCTGAAGCGGATTACTTGGACAATACTCGAATCCATCCCGAAGACTACGACCTGGCACGCAAGATAGCTGCTGACGCGCTTGAGCTTGACGAAGAAGATGTCAAGGCTGAAGTGGACGAGTTTGGACCGTCGGCTGTCGTAAGACGACTAGTCAAAGAGGATCAACAGGACAAGGTGAATGACTTGGTTCTTGAGCAATATGCGGAGCAGCTTGAGAAGCAGATGAGCCAGAGGAAGCGAGCGACTCTCGAAACGATCCGCGCCGAGCTCATTTCACCATACGAGGAGCTCAGGCATAACTTCCAAGACCTGGGTACAGAACAGATCTTCACCATGCTTACGGGCGAGACTGGCAAGTCGCTCGTTGAGGGCATGGTCGTGCCCGTCAGTGTCCGGAGAACATTCCCAACATACCTCGATGTCAGATTGGACTGCGGCGTTGAGGGTGGAATCGGCGAGAACGAATACCCTGAAGAAGTCGTCCGGCGTCAACTTCAACCTCGGGAGGTATGGAGCATGGGTCAGACCATTCAGGCCAAGATCACCTTCCTTGACCGCAGAAAGTTGACTGCACAGCTCACGCTGAGAGAGAATGAGATGCGGAATCCTTACAAGCGCACGTACGACCATGGTCTCGATGAATGGGACGCTGAGCTAGAGGCGCGTGACAAGAAAGAAGCAAGGAAGGTTATTGATGCCTCCTCCGGGCGCGCGCAGCGTGTCATTAAGCACCCTCTGTTCCGACCTTTCAACTCTGCTCAAGCCGTCGAATTTCTTGGTCCGCAGAGCAGAGGTGACTGTGTCATTCGCCCTAGCAGCAAAGGTCCAGACCATCTAGCTGTCACTTGGAAGGTACACGAAGGTGTGTTCCAACACATCGATGTCCTAGAGCTGGACAAGGAGAACGAGTTCTCTGTCGGCAGAGTGCTAAGAGTAGGCGGTAAATGGAGTTACACGGATCTGGACGAGTTGATCGTCTTGCACGTGAAGGCTATGGCGAAAAAGGTTGAGGAGATGATGGGAGATGAGCGGTACCAGTCCGGTTCCCGACAACAAACAGGTACGCTCCATAACAGCACAGTCAGCCAAGCTAAAGATACCCCTGCTGACATTTCCAAAACAGAGCAATGGCTTACTACCTACACCGAGGCCAATCCGAAGCGTTCTATGTACGCGTTCTGCCTTAATGCCAAGTACCCAGGCTATTTCTACCTATGCTTCAAAGCCGGTCAGAACGCACCACTAGCCAACTGGCCGGTGAAGGTTATCCCCAACGCCTTTGAGCTGAGGGGGAACAAGTACCCAGACATGAGGGCCCTGAAGAACGGTTTCAAGCTGTTGTTCTCAAACCAGGGCCCCGGTGGTCAGCATAATGGTGTGCCACGGAGGTAATCAAGTCAGGAAGCATGAGCGTGATAGATCTTAAGCTCTAGGGAGGCGTTCGTGATATCCTGCTCGGCGGTGGGAGAAAAGTTGCGAGTATCGCTTTCGGTTATATTATTAGTCCCCCCAGTAGTTGCAATGGACAATCTATGTACCACTAGGAAAAGTATCTCAAGCCTTCCCCAAATCGATCGACCACCGGCAATGTTGCAAGCAATTTCTATAGAGTTGAACGTCCGTTGATCTTGTTCGGGAGCAAACCACTGGTATCCGAACGACCGACATCTTCTAGTGATTCCAAGCACTGTGAATTTCAACGCCTTTGAAGCGAAGAGCCGCGAGCCTACACGTCCTGCTATCCATCTATCGTGCCAAACTAACAATGGACTATTTTGCATCCTGCGCGCCAGGACTGAGCAACGCAGTCTTGTCCACAGAGCAGCCCTCAGGCAACGAGGAAGAAGCGGATTTTCCTATGTCTTCAGAAGCTACATCAGGGCATAAGCTTGAAGGATTTCCCACACCACACGAGCCTTTGTGGGTGCTCGGACTAACATGCGTTAAAAAAAAAAAAAAAAAAATCGATAGCCAATCTATCTACTGTGACTGAGACCAGAAAGTCGTCTACACCGCGAGGGGATTTCAATTTCGATTCCAAAAATGTCGCATCAGTGAGGCCACGCGGAAACCGCACATTGTAATTGAATTCTTTTTTTTAAAGTAAAAAAAAAAAAAAAAAACAAGACACCGTGATGACTTCCTCTTACGGAGTGCAAGACGAAAGGTAAATGGGAGAGAGCATATTCCCCAACCTTTACAGATGGCGCCATACTTCGAAGACAGAAAAAGAAAAAAAAGAGAGAAAAAAAGACCTTTCGGCGTTGGAAAAGTACGAGAACAAGCCGCATATGTCGGCCTATACAGATAAATATGTTTCCTCGCTACGACCAGGAAATTATTACATACGCCCCATCCCTTTGCCGCTTTTGGGGTTCTGGTCCGCCCCACTCTGGATATGCCGCATGAAACCGAGCGACTCCCCCCAGTGTCTCCTCCGGGTTACACAATTAGCCTGATTGTTGTAAAGATTTGTTGGAACCCGACCCGTTTTGTTTTTGACTCTGTTTTTTTGCGCCTACGCTATGCACACAACAGCAGAAGTAAAGAATTTTTGTGGATAAATTGAAACAACTGATTTTCTCGAACCCCAAAGACACTCTTTCTTTTTTGCCGGTTAAGATTCCGCTTTGGAACGGCCGCCAGTCACATTTCCCCATGACGAAGGGAGAGGGAAAAGGGAAATTTACACAATGATCTCTTTCGGCGGGTTGTGCTCGTCTTCGGATCCGTAGCGCTGGCCGGTAGTCGGGACGGGCTTCTTGGCGCGGATGCACCAGGCGAAGAGGGACTCGGCGGGCAGGAAGATGAGCCAGATGCGGTTGCAGAGGAACGCGGCGGTGACGGAGAAGGTGGCGAAGACGGCGTCGAGGTAGTAGTGGTTGGCCGTCGCCACGATGACCGTCAGCACCAGGAGCGGGTACAGGATGCCGGCGCACAGGAAGCTGAACATCTTGACTGCCGAGCGGCTGCCCATCATGCGCTGCCCGCGGACGGCTTGCAGGACTCCCGAGTGGTAGAGGAAGGTACATCCGATGACGAACGCGTAGGTGAAATGCAGGCTTGGCATCGCCGCCAGTTGGTTGACGTTAGCACCGCCGACCCAGACGCTCTCAGCGTTACCCTGCCGGACCGTATCCTGGAATCCGTAGGAGGAGGGCAGGAGTCTCGGTGGCATGCAAGGGTAGAAGCAGAAGATGATGAAGGCGGCGAAATTGCCCAGGGTCATTGTTCGGCGCGCCACGGCGTAAGTGGAAAAGTTGGGTGCGGCGTAGTAGTACCAGGACAGGAAGGCGACGGTGCCTGGGATGTGCACCAGCGAGTAGATCTGGTTGAAGAAGGTCATGAGGCCCTGGTGGTTCTTGAGGATGTATGCCTGCAGCGTCTGCTCGCTAAGAGGGAAGAAAAAGCTGAACATCGAGTCGTGCTCCAGGTTGAGAATGTCGACACCGTGCTGTTGCGCCAGAGCAGTGACTTGGTGGCCCTGGCGACCGTAGAGAGTAGCGGCGGTCTTCTTCGTCATGGCGTACGCAACATAGTTCAGACCCCAGTAGAACATCTCGATCAGGAACGGGTACTTTTGCAATATCCGGCTGTGGAGGTTGTTGGCGAAACGTGGAGATTCGGGTGCTTCAATTGGGATCCCGAAGACGCGATAGTCTGACTTGCCACCGAACGGTGATGGCGACCGTGATCGGGAAATGTCAGAGTCGGAATCATACTCGTCGTCTCTCCAGCTTCCCAGTAAGTTTTTGGAGGCGTCGCTTCGCTCATCCTTACTTGGCCATATGCTGTAATTTCTTCTCCGGTTGATGAGTAGTGAGCCAAGCATAAGGCAAAGGACAAGCTAGTACAAATGTTAGCATTTTGAATATTGATTATGCTTCGTATATAATTCGCGAGGACTTACAGTTGGCTCGAACCAAACCCGGGCAGCCGACTGAGGCTTGCCCAGGTCGGGCGTGGAGGTGCCGTTGGTGGCCATGGCTCACTTCCGCCTCAAAGTCCGCCGCGCGTCTGGTAAGAAGGCTTGCTCAGGGGACAAGCAGCAATTAAAGGAAGCTATTTCCTTAGGAGCCAGAAAAATCAATCGTGGTTCCGAAAAGAGAGGTGTGCTACTTGAAAGTTGGCCGTGTGCTTGATATGGCGTAAGAAGTGGGATCCCTCCGCGGACCAATTGAAAATAGCAGAAGAATCGCCGGTCGCCTGGGTTCGGGGGAGAGAGCAGCAGAAAAGGCGCGGAAAAGAGCGGACGGGGGGTTGCCAACGGGTGAGGTTGAAGTGTATTACAAGTCGTAGAAGCCGGTCGTGATGGTGAATGAATGGATGTGAAGAAAGATAGGCGAAGGGCACAGGACGCGTGTGTGGGTGCCGGTAGGATTTCACACAGAAGGCTGTGTTGTTAACTCGACCTCCGGGGGGTCGAAGCTAAAGGGGCTGCGCCCACTTCGTAACCCCTCGCACCGTTCGGGAAATCTACCCCGTTGTGGATCCAACCTAGTAGCAGCTAGCTAGACTGCCGCCCGGCAACGTGGAAAACAGGGCTGCTGTGCCTTAAATTCTGCTTGAGGCCCATTCAATGTTTTCCTCTCCAGCTGCCCCCATTGACGCCTCTTCGACTCGGCTCCAACGAGCCGTCTCAAGTTGTGGCGCTGAAGAGGCCTCTGGGGGCGTCAAGTCAGCACGCGACCAGCTTGGAGGCCATGCAGACGCACGCGACCAATCTCCCTCATCTCCACTAACCCCAGCATGCGGCCTCGCCGTAACAAATCCGGGCCGCGCCGTAAAAGCTTATGGCCCTAGCTCGGTCTCGACGAGCATGCCTGAGGACACAAGCCCACTGCCTCCACCCGGGAGCTGCAGGGCAACCCCCGCTCTCATCCACATGCAGGTCCCGCCTCCGCTGCTGGGAGACTACATTCTATAGACAGCATCTTTCTGAAAGCAAGGTCAGCGAGTGAAAGCGTGGTTCAGCCACACAGAGAGGGTGTCCTCAGCCAATGCGTTTCTGATGCCTAGCACACTTAGATCCTCCAGCTGAAAAGACCGCACAACCCGCCGATCAGTAGGATGCAGGACGAAGGATTCTGATCACATTGCGGCGTAGGAGACAGCGTTTGCACCTGGGCGCAGCTGAGCATAGAACATGGGTTACGTGACGTCGTCTTCATCGAATCCTCTAGGCTAATAATACTCTCCTCCTCATTTCTCCATCCATGCCGTAATCATCGCTATCCGGGTATCTCGAGTACAGTCATCACAGCAGTAGTGCCAGCCAAAGCTCACTCCGCTCGCCAAAAACAGAGCTTCCAATATCAATCGCTATGCTCGCGATGCTCATCATTGATTCCGTTTGGTTCTAACTTGCCACGCCAGTTTCCTCACACAAATCTTCCTCTTTTCCCACCCCCGCCCCCACTGTTGCCTCCACGTCCATCCCTTCGGTTGTCCTGATTGAAATCAATCCCAGAGATGTCGAAAAAGTCTGGATACGGTATCTTCCTCTTATTCCCTGCCCCAGAGCCAAGGTTAAAGTTTATCGTTGGTCCGTTGGCTGCTCTATTGCCGCTTTCTCGATGCCTGTGTGCGTGCCGTGCTCTGTTAGGCCTTGACACTACCCTGATGGGCGGCTCACCCGTTGTTGAGGTGGCGGAGGGGGTAGAAGCGGCTGTAGAATTGTCCAATTCCATGCCGCTTTCTCTGTCGTGGTTCGAAGGGTATGACTGATTGGAACGGAAGGTAAACTCGGTTCTCGGCGCTGATGTAGGTGTACCTGCTCTTTGCTGCTGCTGCTGCTGCAACTGGGCTGCTGGAGGCTCGGAGACGACTCTTCTCTGCTCTGTTGCATCCTCGCTAGGATCAGAACTGGCCGAAACGTTCATCTTTCTCTGCACCTCCGGTGAAGAACTCCTGGTGTTGGTGTCTTCCTCATCTTTCTCGGCGTCGCCTTCGGTATCGCTAGTCGGAGCCTGCTGCTGCCTCTGGCCGCTCCCATCGTCATCAAGCCGTGCGGTTGCCCACTGTCGTATCCGCCACCCCTCACCGTCCATAAGACCAATGTCTTCCTTATCTAAGAATGCCAGCAAGTCGTCCAAAGCATCCTGATAGCCTGCTGCTCGCGACTTCTTCTGTGCGGCGTCAGCCGATTTATATAGGTTGGTCACTGACAAGGCGGCCGCCTTGAAGTCTGAGAGAAGTTCTTGCGGATGTTCGTGGCGGCGACGGGGCAAGTGGCTCGAAAGGTCGCGGATAGAGTCCATAGTGTATCGATTGCGAATAAAAGTCAAGGCGAAGGAAAACAGCAGATGGTAGGCCAGGCGTGTATGTCTCGCTAGGTTCGGCGGGTAATCTCTCGTCCAGCTGAGTGATGATGACTCTTGCCGCCGGCTGACCAGTTCTTTGGAGGGGCGCAAACACCGCCAGCGCAGAGATAGCAATGCTGTCGGTGCTCTGAACCAGATGCTGTTAGTTCGTAAGGCACAAACGAAAAGCGACTACAAAAGTGTTTCAAGGGTGATGCCGATAGATAGCAGCGTCGGTCACATGCAATCCTCGGATGGAAGCTTCGCTTTGTTCAGAACTTGGCGGCTAAGGCGGCGGGAACAAGCCCCACGGTCCTGCCGAATCGGACCGGGGCCAGCATGCCGCTTCGTCATAATCAACAAAACATCCCTACCCGTAGACATCAGATGCGCCGAGCCACGCGCGCCACGTTCTGCATACATTAATTACTTGCATCTACGTCCAGTGTTGGAGGTAGAGCGACATTGCTGCTGTGAGGAGTCTCTGTCTGACCAAGTCACGCAGCAGACATGGCCTCTGTCACCTCGCTCGACCAGGACATGCGAAACCTGCGCTTAGGGCGGTATACTCCTCAGGCCGCAAACGAAGCCCGGCAATGGATCGAGGACTCTTTGGGCGAGTCACTATCGTCTCGGGACCTTTTGGATGCTTTGAAGGACGGCATTGTTCTGTGCAAGCTCGCCAACCTCGTGCTGCCTCCACCAGGGGTCAAGTTCAAGACCATGGCAATGCCCTTTATACAGATGGAGAACATATCCCATTTCCTCAAAGCGTGCGAGATGCCGCCGCTCAACTTACCTGCCCATGACCGATTCTTGACCGTGGATCTGTACGAGCAGAAGGATCCGGCGCAAGTGCTGCAGTGTTTAGGCGCTTTCAGCAGGCAGGCGCACGTGGCGAGGCCGGATGTGTTTAAGACAACGATTGGGCCCGCTAAGAAGAGCGGTAGCGTTATCAGTCCCACGAATACGGGGCGTGGCGGTGGATTGAGCAATGGAGGAGGGAGCTGGCGAGGGAGCGTAAATAGCAGACCAGGCAGCCCGACGAAGAGCGTGGCGAGTCCTTCGGCTGCCGTGCCATCGTCGTCGCGCGCGATGAGTCCCAGTTACACGGGCGGCTCCACTGGCTCCGCAGGCAGCACACCATCTACCACGAAGTCACCTGGGCCTGTGAGCAGTTGGAGCAGTAGGAGAGATGAAGGCGTTACGAACCCTGCATGGAACATTGCGCAATATGGATACATGGGCGGGGCATCGCAAGGCAATCAAGGTGTCGTTTTTGGCGGAAGGAGACAAATTACTAGTGCGGGTCCTTCAGTGCCGAACTCAGCTGCGATTGTGCGAAAGCGACAGGAAGAAGAGCAGGAGCAACAACGTTTGAAGCAGCAAGCTGAAGAGGCAGAGCACAAGAGGAAGGTGGAAAGAGAAGCCGATGAGGAGCGTGAAAGACTTGAGGAAGAGAGACATTGGGAAGCAGAGACAAAAAGACAACGAGACGAGGAGCGCCAGAGACTTGCTGAGCAAAAGCGACAGTGGGAGGAGCAGGAGAGACGCTGGAAAGAGGAGGAAGAAGTAAGGCGGAAGGAGGAGGCAGATGTGCAAGCCAAGTTGATGCCGAAGAAGCCGCCTGAGAAGCCAAGGGTGAGCTCGCAGAGTATTCTGCGCGGTCAGAGTTTGGCAGACTATCAAAGGAGTAAAGGGACTTTGAGCAATGGTGGAGATGGTAGTGCGGACGAATCTCCTGAGCAAAGACGAGTGAGAGAACTTGAGCAGCAGCTCGAAGAAGCGAGAGAGCGGGAAAGACAATATCAAACGGAGCGCGAGGAGCGTATGCAGAAGGGAACCGATCGCGGATCGAGACCCGGGACTGCCGACGCGACCCGACCAGGTAGCGCTGGCCAAAGTGATGTGAGCTGGGCTGGCGATGAGCGGGAGTTCCTGCGAAGTCAATGGGAGCAAAGTCAACACGAACAGCAGCAGCAACAGCAGGAGCAGAGCCATCAAGAGCACCACAGATCGCCTAGTCCCACTCCCCAGCCATCAAGCATTGAATCAACAACGCCCGGCGCTCAGTCACCTCCAGCGTCTTCTTCTACGCGTCCGCTTCCTCAACCAGCAACGGTTGAGGAGGCAGAAGATCCAGAAGCCGACACGATGCGAACACTTCCCTCCCGACCGCAAAGCGTACAGCAAGCCAACTCATCGTCCTCGGTCCCACGCTTTGATGGTGAGTCTACGCCTAATAGCTCGCCACTTGGGAGCAGCAACAGACCGTTGCCTACTCCCGACAAAGAGTACAGGCCTTACACGCCAGAACAATCGAAGCCACCAGGTTTTGGTGCTGGCTTCGGCAGTGTCAGGGGCTCACCTTTCACGCGCCCTGGACAAGGATCAAGAACGCCTGAGCTGCCTAAAAGAGACATTGGTAGCGTGAGATCACCTTTCGCGCGCCCGGAACGGCAGACTACACCCGAAATGCCCTCAAGAAGCTCGGGGACTTTACGATCACCATTTGCCCGCCCTGCAGATGGCGCACGACCTTCAAGTCCATTCGCACGACCTCAAGAGGCCAGATCGCCATTCGCGAGACCAACATCGCGAGCGCAAGAGCAACCCCCAGCGGACGCTGTTGCCGAGCAAACACCGCCAGCGAATCGGACGGATGACTATCTCGCATCCCACTCAGCACCTCAGGAGCAACAAGTCCGAGTAAGCAGCAGCCAAGAAGCCGGAGACACAACACTAGAGCAGCAGCGCGATCGCGATCGTCGCATGGCCTCACAGCAAAAGACGAAAGCAGGCGGCTGGGCCTCCAAGTCCCTCCTCGAGCGCGAGATGGAGCGCGAACGCGAGCGGCAACGAGAATGGGAGGCGAATCAGCAAGAAGTGCAGAATGCGCCGAAAGATCCCAATGCCGGCTCCGGACAGGGTCAGAGTTGGGATGTCAATCAGTATGGGTTCATGGGCGGTGATAATCAGAGCAGAGGGAGCAGTGCCGGCTCCGGAATCAATTTTGGGGGTCGGAGACAGATTTTGGGGCCGAGGCCGCAGAAGTAGTTGAGTGAGGGTGTGTGGATAGATTGCGAATTCAGATGCGCTGTGATGATGACTAGTGATATTGCGGGCGTTATGCGCTCGACATCGCCCTTCAACAGAGCACACACATCTCACCCTTTCAGTGAAAATCGAAGCCGTTTCGTTGATGCACAGGGCAATATTTCCACTCTGTGCACATTTGGCTCTCCTTCCTTGACGTGATGCTTCACCGAACGTTCCAACAGCAATTCGAGACATAAACGGTAAGTGATACAAGACTGTTTATACACGAGATAACAACATCCCTAGAAGGTATACCACTGCCTCTGCCACTGCACCGGACGGTCCGGCAGCGGCACCCACAAGTTCTTGCCCACCTTAGCCTTCCGCCTCTTCTCCTCACGCTCCTCGTACTCCCGTATTCTCGTCGCTTCCTCCTTCAACAGGACCGTCAGACTCGTCCATGGTGTCCGAAGGATGTTCGTGTTGCCCCTTGCGCGGAAGTCTGGAAGCTGCCCGTACGGCCCACGACCAACCCATGCCTGGTCGATGTAGATCTTGCTTGCGTCGGCGACAGTGTGCCTCTTGCCATTCTTCAGCTGGATTTGTAGAGGGGTTTCTTTGCCCTCCGCTCGTCCTGGAATCATCGGTTCTACGCCGGACACGGTAGGGCTCGTGTCGTTGAGATTCTCCTCTGCAGTTCTGTCCACCCCCCCGAGACCCATACCGCGCATTACCACCGCCTCGTCCCTGGCGTACTCCAATTGCTTCAGGATGTCTTGCGCGATTTTCTTCTTGCTAAAGCGCATCTGCACAATGGCGTCTTCGATGGTCTTGCCCTGGATCTGGCGTGCCAGCATGCCCAGCTTCTTCACCGAGGTTTTGAAGTTCTGGCTTTTGACCAGGTGTTCCCGCTCAGTGCGCTTGATGACTTGCTGGTCTGTCAATCGGCCACCGCGCCTCACCATCTGGATGACCTTCTTCCTCTCCCAGCGCTCACGTGAGTTCGGGTCCGGGTCCAGCACGCGGAGCATGTTGTTGGGATCGCGTGCCTTGCCGCCTACTTTGGTGTTTCCGGCGTCGCCGCCATCTGCTGCGGCTGCGTACTCTTCCTGCTGCCGTTGGGCTCGGCGGTCATCTTCGAAGATGGACGAGGCCGCAAGGTCACCTGGGGCGGGACGCTCCTGTGGCTGAGCTGAGGTAGCAGAGGGATTCTTTCGATGATACTCGTCTAGTACCGGGTTGTTCGACGGTTGGGCTTCTGTGGTGGTAGCATTCTCGCTCTTGCCGCGGCCGAACACAGCGGTGCGCTGCTGTTGGTGCTGAACTCGCGGCCGTATAGGGAGGTTCTGACAGAAGAGGCCTATGTTGTGTTAGCATTGCTTGGCGGTAGAGCATTGTACAATTGCTTACACCGGCCTGCCAGGCGCCGCGAAGGGGCTGCTACACTCATTGCCGTCTACGATGGGCCTGATATTCTCCTCCAGCCTGGTGAGCCCCGAGTCTCTACTGAACTGCACATCCCGACGGAGGACGGGTACAGCCGGCGCGGGAGTAGCCGGTCGAATGCGCCTTGACTGTTGGCTCAAGCACGCCGCCTACACGGGCAGTTGCGGGCATCGAAGTTCTTAGGCTCCGTCTACCCGGATAGTGTCATGTCGCAATGCCACGCTTACGATGGAGATGATGGGGCGGTATGAACATACACCGAATGTGTAGTGCTCCTAGCAATAGTTGGCGATAAAATCGGCCTGGCACTTCAGCTGGGCCTGTAACAACGTCGCTAGGTCTTGCTCAACGCGAATCACTCACAGGAACAAGCTGGCAGGCTTGCAGTGCGATCGCGATCCTATCTGATGTTCCAGTGACGCCACAACGCTCGTGAAGCTCCAGACCTCAGCTGGCGTCTGTACGATCCTGCTCCCGTCTGCCTCTGAGCAGCATCCACTCCGCGTGACAGCCTGCGCTCTCGCCACACCTTGCAGATCTCTTCGGAGACATTTGTGAAGCCGACCGGCCCAGTCGAGCCAGTCTGGTAATCGCATGCGCGTGACGAACGCGTGACCGCTCTGGGAAACGCCCCTCCATATCTCATCCCTCCAAGGTCGCGAATATGAACATAAATGCTCTACTCTCGCCGGAAAATTCGCCGGCCCCCGAAGGAAATTCCCCGCCGGCCAGCAATGGGGCTAATCCGCCAAAGAAAGGCGGCGGAAGCAGAAGGCCCACGGGCGGCAAACGCACATCTTCAGGACTCAGCCAAGAGGTGAAAAGGTCTCCAGATCGCCTACCCTCTCCTCACACGATCCCAAGCTCTGATGGTAGCCATGGCACATTGGCAGGTGGTGTTCAACAGACGTTCCCGCTCAACTCGACTTCGGAATCGGCGCCTGGCTTCAGACCGCTGCAGCAAGCAGCGCCGCCAACAAGCCTTCCAAGCATGCCGCCTTCCAGTCAAGATGCCATCTACGGAAGCTCTGCGCAGCCATATTCTCAACAGCTGCCCGACCAGAGGGCGAATGTAGCGCACAGACCCTCAAGCACGCCGCACATGGAAACTTTGGCGGACGAGTCAAGCGAAGCGCGCCTTCCTTTAGGTGCGACTCATGCGTCCGCTTACACCACCTCCAACGCAGATCTTGCTCTGATGCAGCATACAAGTGCGCAAAGGACGGCATCAATCGAGAGCATACCGCCGGCAAATGCTGCACGGGCTTCCACGCAACTATATCAGACAAGAGATCAGGCTCCGCCCACACCAAGGACTGGTTCTGGTGGCAGCATCAAGGATCTCCTCATGGCTGGTCCTGCGCAAACACCGCCACCTCGCGCCTTCCCGGCATCCAGCGCACTGACTGAAGCTGAATCTCAGACTATCAATGAGCTTCTGAACTACCTCAATGAGCACTCATATGCCTACGATAGCCATGTTCAGCTCATTGGCCTGCTGCACAAAGGCCTGATATCTCACACATACCCACCCACTGGTGCGCCAGACATTGCACCCCGGGATCCACACAGTTATGCACAGCTGAATGAATTGAGGCAATCGCGGAATGCAATGGACAGTCGTTTCGCTGTAGGCGAGGCGCTCTGGATTGAATGGCTGGCTGATGAGACCCTGCTCGCGCGGACTGCTGAGGAGCGCATCTCTGTGACCGAACTCTACCAAAAGGCTGTGGGCGATGAGCCTGCCAGCGTGAAGCTTTGGCGGCTTTACGCTGATTGGGTAGAGAGCAACTACCGCGCATGCAACGATCTTGAGGGCAGTGATGCTAGCGCCTGGTCAGCTGAAGATAAAGAGATGTGCCGGGAACTCTTTACTTTTGACATGCTCGTCAACGTGCTGGAACAAGGAATTGCTGCTACACAATGGCGTATCGACGAGAGTCATCTGCTGTGGAACCGGTGGATGACACTCCTAGTTGAGGCATTGCCGCCTCAACCGAGCCAAATGGAGATTGAACGCATTCGCAATGCCTTCTTCGAGCGCCTCCAGACACCGCACACTACTTCTCGTCAGACACAGCAAGAGCTGCTGTGGCCGTTCATTAACAAATTCTATCCGCAGGATTGGGAATTGGTCATGGACCATGGCAACGAAATTGCTGAACCATCACGTAAGCAGGTTGCGCTGCGTGAAGAACACGAATTGTCCGTTTTGCGAGCTATAGAAGCCGGCGACCGAGAAGCGTCATTCAACGCCCTGTCAAACTACATTTCGTACGAGAAAAAACACAGGAACAGGGGCGTCTTCACGTATGAGCTGTCTTGCGGATTGTATGAGCGTGCCCTCCTTCTGTTCCCTACAAGTACGGACTGGTGGCTTGACTACATCGATGTAGTCCTGAGCGCGACTGGCTCAAACACCTCGACCTCTGTTTTGCCGCTGATGGAGAGAGCAACTCGCCACTGTCCGTGGTCCGGTGAGCTATGGGCTAAGCGCATTCTCCGCTCAGACGTTGAAGGAAGGCCTCACGACGACATCGAACAGACAAAGCACATGGCCACGAACTCGGGTCTAATGGATGTCGGTGGCATGGAAGAACTGCTCAAGGTCCTGCAGCAATGGTGCTCATATTTGCGAAGAGAGGCTTTCAGCCCAACTGCCAGCGAAGATGACGCTGACATCGCGGAGGTCGGCATACGATCGGCCCTAGAAAACATCGAGAAAGAGGGCCAGAACGTGTATGGCAAAGAGTTCAAGGGAGACCCACTATACCGGCTGGAGACAATTTTGATCAAGTTCCTCTCCCAAGCTCGACGCCTGAACGATGCTCGAGAAATCTGGCAACGGTTATCAACCCGTCATGCGCACGAGGCAGCCTTCTGGGAGAAGTACCATAATTGGGAACTATGGCTCTGGGGCTACGAGCGCATGAGCGAGAAGCACCGCGTCGAGAGCAAGGAGAATGCGCCGCACCTAGCATCGGCTGTCGTACGCCAGGCACTGAGTCAGAACGTCGCTCATCTTGATTGGCCGGAGAAGGTTGGCGAGTTGTTTTTGAACCACTTTCAGCTGCACGAAAGCAGTGATGAGCTTCAAGCAGCTTTGATTGAAGCGAGGGAATTCAGCAAGAGGGTCGCTGTACGCAGAGCTAAGGAGGCAGAAGTCGCTGCTGCTCAGGCTGCAGAAGCTGCTGCTGAGAGAGGTCAACAAGATTTGGCATACGCAGCAGAAGCGGAAGCGGAAGCTGCTGGCGTAGCTGTCCCTGGTGCCGGTGGAAAGAGAAAGGCAGACGAATCATCCCTTCTTTCAAGTGGCGGGGCAATGTCTAAGAAAGCTAAGACTGGAGAGTATCCAGCCGCAGCTGCTGGACCGAACGAGCCATCTAGCTCTGCAACGGCACAGATCAAAAGAGATCGTGAACACAATACCGTTACTGTGCGCAACTTGCCGAACAACGTGGAAGAGCTTGAGGTGAAAAAGTTCTTCCGTGATATCGGGCAACCAGCATCAATCAACATCGTTCAAGATAAGGGCTCTGACACAGCGTCAGCGACCGTTGAGTTTGAGTTGCAAGAAGACGTCCTCGCCGCCAAGACTCGTAACGGGAGAGAGATTCGGCCAGGTTATGAGGTGAGGATACAAAGCGGTAGCCAGAACACCCTTTACGTCGCCAATTACCCCCCAGAATACGACGAGCAAGCGATAAGAAAGCTCTTCGACAATTATGGAGAAGTCATCAGCGTGCGCTTCCCCAGTCTAAAATTCAACAACCGGCGACGCTTTTGCTATGTTCAATTCCTGACTGAAGACATGGCACGGCAAGCTGAGGAAACCATGGATAGCAAGACGCTCGACGGTCAACACAAGCTCATCGCCAAAATTTCCAACCCGGAGGCAAAGAAGCAGCGCTCCGGTGCGCAGGCAGAAGGTAGAGAGATCTTCGTTAAGAATCTGGAGCGAGACGCCAGCGACCAGGAAGTCAAGGAATTTTTCAGCCAATACGGCAAGGTTGTCTCTATGAACCTGCTGAAGCTAGTGAACAACAAGAAAACCGGTACAGGATTCGTGGTATTTGCGTCCGCGGATGAAGCAAACAAGGCCCTCGCAGCGGACGGAAAGCCCTTTCATGATCGCATCTTGCACGTTGAGATTTCGGCGGCCAAAGCCGAGGGCCGCACTGCTCCACTAGATCGTGCGAGGAAGACAGACGTTATCGTTAAGCAATCAACTCCCGACGCCTCGCTGGAGATTGGCACTACCAATGGAAGGCGAGGATCTGACGTCTCCATGCATTCAGCCTCTATGGAGCAGCAGGAAGCCTTCCGTACCGCACGAGAGCGGAAGATCGCCATTGTGAAGTTGCCGGACACCGTCAATGATGCACGTATCCGCGCCGTGATGGAATCTTATGGTCCGATTGTGAAGATCCAGCTTCGGAGGCAAGAGGAGGGCGCAATCGTCGAATTCCAGACTGTTAAAGATGCCTTCAATGTTCGACAAGGCGTCGATGTAAGTAGTCTGGGACCCGAAGCTAGAACGGGCGATGTTGCGGATCTATTGGGGAAGAAGAAAGGAGGTGCTGGTTCTGGAGGCGGGATGAGGCCCGCGCCGGTGTCCCGACCAGGGCAAGGCAGAGGTGGAAGAAGAGGTGGCTTAGGATTCAAAAGAGGTGGATTCGGTGGGACGTCGAGAAGTGAGAATGCAGAGAGCGGGGGCGCCAATGCAAGCGCAGGTGGGAGGAGTAATGCTGACTTTAGAGCGATGTTCGAGGCCGGAAGAGCTGCGGAGGGAAAGCCTTCCTCCGGTGACGATTAATGCTGTGACTGACCGACCTTTCCCTTGGGGAGATTGAGATCGCGCAACGAGGCGGAGGATGTCACTGAGCCTGATGTATCATGTGTGTAAGATAGGTGCATGGCAATGTACGCCGTGAATAGACTACGTGTACTTTTAATGTGTGTTTGAGCGGAAGCCTTCGTTTAGCAGATTTGGAGTCCGCGTCGCTTGCCCGCTCCCCAAGCTTGGTAGCATCAACAACACTCCCATCAGTGGCATTCGAAAGTGGCCATCGTGCAATTGGGAAAGGCCGTGATCGTCATCCTATCACCATTTGCACTGCCAGTTTGTATCCCTTTCAGAGACATTTGCCACTCAAGTGGATCTCAGGAATGGCTAGTCAAGGCCAGCTACATGGCAAGAACTCTTCAAAGATCATGCTTGTAAAGCACATTCATCTAAATGGTGTACGTTGACCCAACGATAGAGGCACGACCGCCTCCTTTAGATAAAGGTTGAAGCCACATCTAAGCACAGTAAGGGCAGCTCTTTTCCGTTGCCTGGGCCCGAGACACTGCAAGATCTATCAGACTCCTAGCAAAAAGCACCGCGGATAGACATATGCACTATGAACAGCATCTGCGGTTTCCAGCCTTTTAGATCTGCTGTCTGTTTTTGAACGTAGCCGTTTGCGCACTGCATCTCATACCCTTTGAACCGTGCATGTCATCGTATCATACACCTTCGCTCCCCTTCTAACTCCAACGCCCAGCAGAGCCATTGCCTGCGCGTCTAGATCAGGTGCTTGCTGCGGAAGTACGCCCTCAAATATACGACCTGCCACACCCCCAACGCGACCAGCATGCCCATAGTCCCGAACGCAAACCACTTGACCCGCTCGTTCGTGCTCTCATTCGTATCTCTCAGCTTCACCTCGCGGCTCCTGAGGTAGTCCATCTCGTCCGTGACTTCCTTGGCCGACTCGGACAACCGCCGCAGCTCGGCTTCCATGGGCTTCAGCTTCTCGCCGGCTTGGATGGCCGACCAGTCCTTGGCGTCGGCGCCGATGTCGATGTCGAGCTCCACGCTGCGCATCGGGTTCATCACCGCTTGCTGTGCGTTCAGGATGTTCTCGAAGCACACGTCAAAGGCCGAGTCGGCGTGCGAGTGGAAGGCATAGCGGTTCTCGCCTACAATGTCGCGGGGTCGGTGGTAGTCGTTGCCTACGGCGTCTTTGATCTACAGGTTCTGGCGTGTCAGTGGGACTTGTTCGTCCTTGGTATCCGCGAGTTTGAAGTAGCCTTTTCTAGCGGGTGGACTTACGTGCATGTTTAGAACCTGGCCATCGCCTTTACTGCCACTGCTCGTCGCCGTCACAACAACGAGCTGATCTTTTTGGACGAAATTCCGTATACATCGCTCCTTTGACGCTGACTCCTGGCCGGGGTGTGCTTGAATGTCGAACTTGAGGGCAGAGATGAGGGGGACCGCGAAGGCCAGCAGGAGTTTAAGGGCCAACATCATGCCCAGGCTTTGTGTACGAGCCGAGGATAGGCAGTCTCGTTCCTCAACTGAGATGTTTCGATTCAAGTTGGAGAGTAATGAAGTGTAGTGGTAGAGTCGTGCGGTATACTACTCGTCTGCACTTCGGACACGACGCTCCCCCAAGCTGCAGCTGGCGCGTGGCATTGGCGGGTATACTTCGGAGCCAATCGCCGGCACTCCTGTCCCTCCCTCTCTTTCTCCCCAGGCACTATCTTGCAATACACACAGCAGCAGGACTTTCGAGTTCAACTGTACCAGTAAACAAATCTGAGTGCTTTCAGCCAAACGACTGGTCACGTACGCCCGGTTTTGGGCAAAGACATGTGCTTTACAGTCCAGCGCTACACTTTACCAATTATGCAAGCAACAAGAAGATCTAATCTACCTCCCGCAGCGATATTCTTTATCATTGACCACCATACGGGGTCAACTTGCCTCTCCACGGTCTTTCTAATTTCGCCGCCCCTTGTGCATCGAACTTCCAAGCGCCACACGTTTCTTTGGGATCAAAAGACTCCCCCACCACGCTCAACAGCTTCTGAGCGACTTCATTGTCCTTCCGCTTGTTGAAAAAGACCGCTTCCCAAGCCTCCTCGCTCGTATCAGATCGCTTCCTTAGCTCACGCTGCGCATTCTCCAGCACCGACTTGTTGTCAGCTACGCCTTGCATATTGCCAGAGTGTATGCTGTCGATGACTGGCTGCCAGGCTTTCCGAGACTCCCATGCATCCTGGTGATCCAGAGGCGCTGTACGGAAGTCGCTAGACCGTGCAGAAGACACGTCGTAGCTGTCGACTTGCTTGCCGTCCCCATCTTTGACTACGAAACTTTCTGACCAGCTGCCTTCGGCGGTGTAGAGGGCTTTCTTACGTTTTGAATCGTCTGGTCCGTAGACGTGCGCAGCAACGTGGTTCTTACTGCCTCCCATACCAAGTGCGCCTTTGCCGGTGAAATCAATCTCGGCGACGTAACCTGTGCTGCTAACGATATGATAAGTCCCTCCGAGTTCCGGGTACGGGCCTCCGGTAAGAATGCCTTTCACCTTAACGTTAGGCAACGGGATAAGATAATCCTCGTCAAACTCATCGATGTGCATGATAGCGTGGCCAATTTGCTGAATATTGACAGAGCCGCTGAAAGTTATCTCCTGTCTCGTGTAGCCCTCTGCGCGAATGCCATGCTTCTCGTTCCACAGATAACACGCCGTGACGGGTGGGTGATGGCTGACTTGCTCGCTAACTAGTCTGCACTCTTCGCCTTCTCGTCCGCACTCGCCCAGGAAAAGCTCACCAAGGAAGGCGTTCAGTGGTTTCTTCACGCCATCGCTAGGATCGCGTCCGGCATATTGCTGGCCGCGCAGGCTGGATAGGAACCATTTCAAGACTGCAAGAATGCGGGCCTCCGCTGAACGCTCATGAGCGGGCGCGTTAAATAGATCGGGGTGTTCGATCCAGTACCTTGGGAATTCCGTAGTTGACTTGTCTGCCAGAACAAAAGGCGGTGCGGTGATCTGCGTAATGATTAACTCGAACTCGGTATGCTGTGTTGGGCTGGAACCTAGCCATTGGTGGACTTACGTTACTCAGATCGCCCTTGATGGTCGCTATAGACTTTATAATGGATTAGCGTGAAAGTCTACGGTGGCTTCGTGGTTCCATGCAGCATACAGCCAGGAATTGCTTCAAACTGCTCTGTTGGGAGCTGTTGTCGGCCATAGCAAATTAAAGCCGCCGTCTGCAATTGTCAATACCGGCTGAGGAAGCAGTGCTAGGCAAGACCCGAGATATGGAGTGTTCGATGGCCCTCAAAAGGGTGTAATGTCGACCGGCAGAGAAGTTGAGCTTCATAGGGTAGGCACGATTTCGCGTCGCTTAAGCTTTAGATTGCGTCATAGCCGCGACTTCAAATGTGTAGCTTGAGTGAACGTCAGGGTGGAGATGTGTGGCACGGGAGCATAGCAAGCAAAATCAGACGTTACGGAGTATATCATTTGAGGTATCTTCGGGTTCGCAGAGCGCTGCGCGATCTTGGATATTCTGTTTCCTCTCATGCCCATGTCATCCTCGACAGTCTTGGCAAGGGTTGTGCCTCGGCGGAGGGCGCTGCTGCAATAATCCTTCAGAATCGAAGTAATAGCGAGCATCAGACTCAGATCAGTCGCGCATGTCGTTTAGTGCGGCCAACTGCCACGCCTGTCCTCCTCCTCCTCCTCCTCCTCCTCCTCCGCCACCACCACCGGCCGATCGACCAAGACGAGCATTGCCAGCCTCGGCATCGATGAAATTACTCGCGTACTGAGCACTCCAGTTGCGGTTGAAATGGAGCTTATCCCGAATATAATCTGGCAGTACCGAGCAGTCATCGCCCCAATGCGACACTGATCCGCAATTATAACATGTTTTGATCATGGCGCTGTTGGGTATTTTCAGTACTGTGTTTTCCTGTGGCTCATACCAGCGCCATAGCTTGGGACATTCTTCCTCGACGTGATCGGTATCTTGACAAATGTCACAAGGATCCAACCGACCGCCAGCTGGCTTCGATTGATTTCTGCAGGTGCGACTATCATGGCCCCGCTGTCGGCAGCGGCCGCATTTAACGAATGTCGGACAGGCGCGAGAAAAGTGATCCTCGAAAGCTCCACAGTGTTTGCAGGTGTTTTCTGGGCAAGTGTCAACCACGTGACCCTCTTCGCCGCAGCTCAGACAGCGCACATGAGCCGCAGTGCCTTCAATGTGAAAGTAGCGACGCTGCAGCTCCTGCTCCTCTTCTGAGGCCTCGTATAAGCGAATGCCGCCATCGTACTTATCTGTGGAATCGCTGGCAGCAGCTTCTCGCGCGAAGGCGCCATAGTCATTGTAATGACTTCCCACTGGATCACCATCCGAGCTATCGTCCTCCGCGTCTGTGTCATCATCAGACGTCTCACTCTCGCTGGCGTCTTCTCCGTCATTCTTATCGTTTTTCGTTAGATCAACAGCATTCGTCACTGCGCCATTCGCGTTCTCAACCTCTGAGCCGCCAGGACCACGATAGAATCGGGCAGCAAACTTTTCAAGTAAATTCAGCGCCTTTCTCGCTTGTCCTTTCGCACGTTTTTTCCGCGTTGAGCCTTCCCTGTGTGCTATTTGAAGGAGCACCGCCTCCCAAGAAGCACCCGGCTGCTGTCGCAGTAAATGCTCCGCAGCTGCGCACAAGGACATATTCTTCACATCCGACTTGCTCATCCGCCGCGTAAAGTTTGAAGTATCACGGTAGATACTTCCTAAGCGATTCTTTGCGTCTCTCTCGTTCGTCATGCCATTCGGTACTTTAGGTGATGATCGGTTAGCTTGGTTGGCATCAACCTGAAGCCCTGGAAACTTCTGCTTCTTCTCTCTTATTATTCTCTTTGCGGTCTTGTAAAAATCCTTGCCGTCCTCAGCATAGCGTTTAATGAGTTCTTCGATTGGCACGCCGGGATGCTCTTTCACATCCTTCCTAAGCTGTATGCGAAAAGTTGGTATCGCTATGTCTTCGAGGGACATTCGAGATGGAGTTGTTCCGGTTGGAATCGTTCCTCGCGTTCCTGAGGCGCCGTTTTTGGAGACATTTTGGGTGTTGGCGGACGAGGTGCTGGGCTTTGACGCTCGATCAACGCTGGAGCGAGAAGTAGAGCCAGCACCAATTTCACCAGATTCTCTACTCGTTCTTCGACTGCTACTGGCGGATGTAGAGACTTCGCCGCTCTCCTTGCTGTCTCTACGGTTGCGAAGGCGAATGCTCCGTCGTGGCTCTGCAGCATCCAGTGGTATGTAATCGGAAGGCTCATGATCGGAATCCTCGGCATGACCATTGCCATGCTTCAGGCGTTTGTTTTGGGAGGCAGTCCCATTCGTGTCCTTCCAATTCCCCACAGGCTGCTGCTTGCGTTTACGTCCTACCGCAGACGCGCGCGATTCTTCTTCCTTTGGTGACTTGGCCATTGGGTCGGCTCCGTGCAATGGAAAGTTTCCTGCAGGTCACGCGTGCAGGCCTCGTGCTACGCGAAAAAGCACGCCTCACGGAATTCTCCACGAAGATCAGGATTCAAGGAGAGTGGCAAATTGAACGAACATTGCAGTTAATACACCCGCAAAAGGCACGGCCACTAGAAAGCAAGTGAGAGGTATTACTTGCCTCCTTAGGTTCCACCTTCCTCTTGCGAATGTAAAATTAAGCGCACCTCAGCCTCTCGGGGCCTGCAGGCTACGGAGGTACAGATGACTTCAGGGCTAACTATTTTCGGCCGGGGAAGACACGCACGACGAGCTGGTCCGAGCTCCTCTCCAAGCGCATGTTCTCGACCTTCTCCTAAACAACATCGGTACCAGCGACCCAAAGTTCGAAATAGGTTGAAGGGCTGGTCGTCACCGGACATCATCGCACTCTTGGAATTGACAGTCGGCAAACCCTTTCTGCTTGCTTGCTCGCCCGCCGCAAGTTGTCTCTGACCCCTCGCCCACACCACCGAAGCACAAGGGACCGTTGCACATTGCTAGCTGCTACAACCATTACAAACCATCCCCGCCGCCAATCTGGCTCTCACCGCCGTCAACCCCGTCAGACTCCTCCGACGGGCCTTACCATCATCACTCTATCCTTCCGCGAAATCTTCCACCACGGCGTCCACAACTCCCACCCGGCAACATTCATCCTCAACTTCCGCAATATCCGATACACCTTCTCCCAGTAACACCGCCAAACTGTCTTCCACCGCTGTGCTTCACAACCGAGCCGGGCTCACATTCGCGGAGCCCGTGAATAGCCCGGCTCGGCCTCGAACTCTCACGGTAGACGGAAGGGAAGGTTCGCCTCCACTTTGTGTGCAGAGCGCAGAACGGAAAATGGGGATTGATAAGGACAAGAGAAGACGAAGAAGAAGTAGTAGTCTGATGTATCAAGAGCCACCGGAGAGTTTGGAGCAGCAAAGCGATCAGGCCACTATGCCCAATCTGAACGCGCAGTGGGTAAACGCAAAAGGTATGGTACACTGAAGGCGGTTCTCTACACTTATGGAAGGAGACCTGTTGGGAACGACGTCTTTTGCTAATACCTCCTCTAACAGGCGCCTGGATGATTCACATTATCCTTATCCTTCTTCTCAAAATCCTCTACGACATCCTTCCCTCCATCTCACAAGAAACCTCCTGGACGCTGGTCAACGTTACGTACATGTTTGGCTCCTACCTCATGTTCCACTACGTGCGCGGTGTACCATTCGAGTTCAACGCTGGAGCGTATGACAACCTCAACATGTGGGAACAGATCGACAATGGAGATCAGTATACGCCGGCCAAGAAGTTCCTGCTGGCCGTGCCGATATGCTTGTTCCTGGTCAGCACGCATTACACGCATTATGACCTGATGTACTTCATGGTCAACTTCCTTGCAACACTAGCAGTCGTTGTCCCTAAGCTACCTGCGGTAAGTCTTTATGCCTTGGGAAGCCGAAAGACAGTTTGCTGACTCTATTTAGCTCCACCGAATGCGTTTCGCGTTCTTCAACCCTGAACCAGATGAGGCGGAAGAGCAACATCGACGATAGACTGTCGAGGCAAAAGTAGGCGTTGGTTGCTTTTGCTTAGGTTTCTTCGTTATTCAATAAGTCCGTAGAGCTTAGTGGAAGCCTAGCTAGCTTCTTACAAGAGTCCTCCTCAATCCAAACGCCGTATTCAAGTTCTTAGTCCAGCAGCATGTAGTTTTGTGAAGGCAACCAAGCGTCGAGCTTGCAGTGAATGATTGTGCACTTCATGGGCTCTGGATGGCCCTTGGAGGCTTGGCTACAACGTCAGACGAGGCAAAAGCTGAAGTTGATACTCCTGCTCTCTTTGGTATTTTTGACGTAACGAATATTAGCTTGGTGAGACCTCGAGCGATGAGACACCTTTTTGCTAAGATCTCGCTTCTGCTAGTGCCACTCTCCTCATGTTGTCGTAGGCGATAGGCTGTCGGGGCTGTTGTCATTGTCATCTGCCTTAGACTGGCTGCCGAAAATAGCAACCACCAATGGAAGCCTTCAGCTGCACTTACCCAGCTGCACTACTTCCGACCTGAACACTATAAGCCTCGCAACACTTGCATTACTTGAGATGAGCCTTGCCCTGTTTCGTGTACTTAATTGAAAGAAAACGGTGGGTGAAACGTTTCTTCGGTCTTGATTCCTACTTTTAACGCGTTCTCGTTGCGGTTCACTTGCAACACCTGTTATCAGCCCTCCGCGTTACAGCGTGACTGCAGCAACACACGGTCGCCTGACCACCCTGACAAAGGCCTTAAATAGGCCCAGCAGCTCCCGACTTCTACCACCGTCATCTTTCCAACATGGAGAAGACAAGCCATATGACGAACGTCACACCACTTCCGGGTTCCGTAGACCGCGAAGTGGTGGTGCGTTTCTTACATGATCATGTTGGTATGATCGAGTTGAATCCTCTGGTAATAAATCAGGAACCTACGAGTCCTCCTCCCGGAGCGACGGAAGAAGAGCAACGGGTCATGAAGTGGTATGCGATCACCGACGAGATATCTTACCTCCCGGGCGGCTGGGCAAAGAGCGAAGTCACATACAAAGGCGGATTCTACGATCTCGACTACGGTCTCCAAACACATGTGTTTGCACCGGCAGGGGTTGAGATCAAGGGCATGTGGAAGGTTGGTGGGAATATGCCTGGCGAGCCAGCTCAGCCTGCCGAGCTCGGTGTGGAGCTGCCGAAAGAAGGTCTATATCTCCGCGAAGACGTGGAGCTCAAGTGCAACTTCCTCTTGACGAGCTTCGTAAAGAAGAATCTCAAGAAGTCTCATCAGAAGCTGGTAGATGAGCTCATTGAGAAGGCAAATAACCAACAATACGCCGAGAGAACAGGCCCGTCAGATGACATGGCACACGGCTCGGCTGCGCTATCACAGAGTCTTGATCAGAAACCACTACCAGAGGAGCCTTGCTCTTGTTCAGGAAGCGGACATGATGTAATGTGCCCCAACTACAGGTATGTGCCCGCTCCGTCGCGGCCACATTACAACGCCTCAAAGGACAAGGCTCTGCCAGCTGGCCCACCAGGGAGCGATAGCTCAAGAAGATCTTCTTCACCAACGCAGTCTCAAAGAGGACAGGCGGAGCTGCCTGGAAGCAATTAGCGTCAGCTCTCGGTGTCTACAGCGAACGAATTGGACGGCTCGTAAACCGCCTACTGGAAGCAAATCCGATTGACAAGGCGCAAAGATGAAAGAATTTTACTCGAGACTTTGAACATCACAGGTCGTAATAATGAGAAGCAGCATCTACATTCCAGTCTCTAGCCGCCGTAGCGCCCAGGAATGCAAGCTTGGACAAAGCCATTGAGGGTCTTACAGTGCCAAGAGTGGTCCAGATTGGCTAGCACGAGCGCCCAGCGGTCTCTCGGCCTACGTTGTGGAATGAATGAGCTAAATGGTAGGCTGGGAGACCGCATTACAATAGCTCTCATGGTGATTGTATGATATCTGTTTGCCTACACAAGGCCAACCTCTGTTGCTTGATCAAGAAACATTGTCCTATTGCACCGCAGACCGGGCCCATACCTTACTGAAAGTATATCGACCTCCGAAATATACACTACAGCCGAGCAACGGGCACAGCCTCACACCTGCCAGCAACCTTCTCGCGGAGTGCGCCTAGCTGGCACGGCAGCTGCTTAGCACCAACTCCTATCTTCGCCATGGCAATGATTGGTCAAGCCATCGACTACCCGATCCGGAAGTCCAACAAAGAACCAGAGTGGTCGAGCATCTGCAACAATGTCTTTGACCAGTGCCTTGACACTGACGATCTCTTTGGTGGCTTTGACGCGGAAGGACGGGGCAGAAGCAGTTCCAACGACTCGGGAAATCTCTTCGAATTCTCCACAGGATCCGAACAAAGCCATCAAACTGGTGCAACATCACCTATACCATTCTGGGAAGATGAGCTAGTCGTAGCGAAGAGAGTGGTCAGGACACCAGTAGTGGAGGCAAAGCAGCCCAAGGCCAAGGAACCAGTAGATTTCTGGACAAAGAAGCTCAAGGCTCTGGAGCGAAATGCTGCAGAGTCAGAGAGGAGACAGCAGACTCTCAGAGCGGCGAAGTCACATCCAGACTTTCTGAGTCTCGGCGGCTGTCCCTCGCCACCTGCCTTACCAGCATCGCCCACCGACCAATCATTGTCTGGCCAGCGCCAGCGTTCCCACTTCGCCGCAAACGGAAAGAGGCACGCCTCTCAAGCTCGATCGCTATCACGTGGGAGACCGACGGGTGTGACGAAGAGTACTGCGGCTGGTATAGGGGCTGGCTCAACGGTCAACCCGTATGCCACAGTCCGTAAGGCTCCTACCAGCACTAGTCCCGGGGAGATGATGAACCCTTCCCGCTACCGTGCGGGTTTCAAGGATGTATGGGCTGAGAAGACGGCAAACAGTCCTCATAGGTTCAGTCTGAAAGTTGCATGCCAAGCGCCGCCAGATTCTCCGCCGCCTTCAGCGAACCAACCTGACGATGGGGGTTTCATCTCTGCTTTCGGGAGCCCGCCGCCTTTCATTCCCATGCCCCCTTCGAACATGAATGGGCAGCTTTCTCCGTTGACGAGGACTCTCCAGCAAGCCCATTTGCATACCCCGACTGCCACGCCAGCCATAAACGCCAATGCGGCTGCGTATGCTAGTAACTCGTACTTCGAGCATGATCCCTCCCTGCAGACGAGCAGTATTTTTTCTACGCAGACAGTCCCGTTGAATGACACAGCGCCTCTATACCCCGAAACAACATCATCCTTTGCTGCCAACAACGTGCAAGCGTTTGATTTTGGATTCTCCAGCTCGCCCGACCTCGATAACTGGAACGTGGAGCCGTTCAGCGGTTCGGCGAATAGCAACTACAATGCCAACCCTCTTTCGAACCAGGATCCCTTTGCCGATCTCGACAGTGTTCTACCATCGACCGAGCCTCACGAGGTCTCACTTGCCGGATTGGGTATCAGTTGCGACCCTAGCCTTGTCTCAGGTACTTTCAGTCCTTTCGACCTCAACCCTCCGGCGCCGATGACAATCTATGATCCACGAACACCGGCGGTGGGCCCTTATTGCATACCAGGCCCAGGATACGCCACCATGCCCGCCACACCTCGCCATTGCCGTCCCGAAGCGCGAAGATGCTCAGACTCACCGGAGCCAGCCATGACAGATGTCCGTTCTCGTCGCAGTGCGTCTCGTACACGCCGGTCAGCTTCCAGACACCGTAGAACCAAATCGACTAATTCCACGCCTCGCCATCCGCAGAATGCAGACAAAGGTGGCTTTGTGAACTTCACGCCTAGTGATAGTAATAAGATTCTGAGCGGTGTTGCACCGAGTGGGAGTTCTAAAACGAAGGCGAGGAGGGAGAAGGAGGCTGCCGATAAAAGGAGGAGACTCAGTCAGGCGGCTATGAGGGCTGTGGCAGAAGCAGGTGGCAACGTTGAAGCTTTGGCGAAGGCGGGACTGTTGGCTTAGTTGTACGATTGAACGGCCCTAAGTATTTCATGATATGATTTGAGGCACTGCATATTGCAGGGCATTGCTTGGTTCCACACACTGTCGGACACTATCTCGCTGCATTTAAACCGTCTTTCAACAGTGCAATCAACTCGTCAAGTCTGCTGATCACAAGATGCGTTCTCGGATCCTTCTCAAGGTCCTCCTTGCCTTCGCTCCTGAGTAACACGGTCATGGCGCCCGCATCATGACCGGCTATCATGTCATCAATACTATCGCCTACCATGATCATTGGCAACTGTCGCTCTTCAGGCGGCGGTTCGGGTACATCGGCAGTGTCGGCGATTCCCCACGCATGCGCGATATGCAAGATGCCTGCTGGAGAGGGCTTCGGTGGTCGAAAGTCCCGTGTGATGATCGGATAGAAAGGATTGATGTGCCGTGGTAGATGGTTGGACAGGAGATGGTTCACTGGTGCGCTGCTCAGGTATCAGTCGCCACACTCATAAGAGCATGAATGAAAGTCCAAAAGACGTACTCAAAGTTCCTAGTACAAATGCCCTTTTTGATGTCATGCTCATCGAGGAACTCCATCAGACTGACCAAGCCAGCTTGCGGGACCTGCTTGGACATGGCCGTACGCTCGATGTCTTGGATCTTGCCAAAAGCCTCGCGCTGCTCCTTCTCCGGCAGCGCGTGAACATAGTCTAGGATGTCGGAACCCTTTGGTATATTCACGGCTTGCCTCATCTCGGCGAACATGTAATTCTGTGGCAAGCCTTCTTCCGCAACTGTCAGATGCGTGATACACAGAGAGCACGAGAAAAGAGGAAAACATGCATTAGGGGTTTGGCTTGTGGAGAAGGGGAGAAAGGGAGAAAGGTTCTGCGTACACAATGTTCCATCCATATCAAATACGACGCCACGGAGCTTATTCCGTCGTCCGTCTTGTGCGTCGGCATTTCTAGACAGAGGCTCAAATTGGTGATACATTTGCGAATACAGTGAAGCTGATGCGATCCGCGCCGTACTGCTCCAATGACGAGGTTGATTTTCCGGACACCGTAAGATGGACCCAAGAGAAGAGTTCAGGACCCTAGCGAACTTTCTCATTGCACTTGCATAGTCAAATTGAGAAAGGTAATTTGCTTAGGTGGATAGTAGGGGCGAGGTGACAATGCTGTTGTGATAGCTACCATGTAATACGACTCACCAACATGTGATGTTAGGGTACGGGAGCGGGTCAGGCCGTCATCGACAGTGAGAGGTCAAGTTTTGACGCAACGTCACACTTCCTTCCACTTTCTTTTCTCTCACCTTTCAATTCACAGTTGGAACCATGTTCCCTGAAATTATTCCTCGACAGCTGGACAGCAGACTGCAACGATATATGGACCGAGCCCTAACGGAAGATCAACGGATTTGGCAGCGATTGCCAATTGATATAGGCGAGGTGGCTGGATGATCATGCTTCCGTGTGGAGGTACCTTCACTGCCCTGCCCACACCTGTCAGGCTGGCGATACACACTTCCCGACAACAGTGACCCATGAGAGCACCAGAGGATTGCGTATCTGGGTACGGGAACCCCTCACGGTGTCGTGTAAGGCTTGTGCTAGCGGAAATCGGCACTAAAGAGTAATTGCACCTCGCCCACTTGTACCGGCCCACAGAATCCACGTCTATGCCCTAGGGATCTACTCCACATTTAGAGGAGTACGGTAAATGCATTTGGTCTTGTGAGATCTTTGCCCCTCTATGAGCCCTACGCTGTTAGATGTGGGACCATGCATTGGATGCGCGTCTGGCATGCTCCAGGATCATTTGGCGGGACTTCGTGAGCTTCTATAAAGACGCCAAGCATCGTCCAAGGGAAAGAGAGAAAGAGTACAGTGACCATTCCCTCGTCTGTCCTAGTCATCTACATCGCGGCTCACTCATCTTGTTGCAACCATGCACTATCGTACCGCTACCGCCACACTAGCGGCGACAGCATCTAGCAAAGCGCTTGCCCATGCTGGGAATTCAACTTTTTACAATCCAGTACTACCCGGATGGCATTCGGATCCCAGCTGCGTTCATGTCAACGAAACATTTTTCTGCGTCACCAGTACTTTCCTCGTGGCTCCGGGCCTACCAGTCTACGCCAGTAAAGACCTGGTGAACTGGAAGCTTGCTGGCCATGGGTGGAGCAGACCGGACCAATTAGGTCTTCCTAATTCTGGCCGCAACGTCGACTATCTTCAGGGCGGATTTTTCGCTCCTAATTTGAGATACCATGATTCCAAATTCTGGCTGACTTGTGTGTACATTCATAGTGGGGGCACTACTGGGACAATCCAGACTTCAACCGATCCCTATGATGATGCTGCTTGGTCTGATGCTTTACCCTACAACGCTTCTAGCATTGATCCGGATCTTTTTTGGGATGACGATGGCTCTACATATATCTCTCAGGCGGGAATCGAGCTTTTGAGCGTTGACCTTGAGACTGGCCGTGTCACCGAGCCCATCAGCATTTGGAATGGAACGGGGGGCTCATCGCCTGAAGGGCCCCATATTTACAAGCGTGATGGGTACTACTATCTTATGATTGCAGAAGGCGGTACAGAACTCGGTCACAGCGAAACAATTGCGAGAGCGAAGAATATTACTGGGCCTTACACGGGCAATCCAAATAACCCCCTTATCTCGAATTCGAATACTTCGGAGCTGTTCCAGACGGTGGGGCATTGCGATATCTTCCCAGACGGTAATGGCAACGAATGGGCAATGTGCTTGAGCACTCGCAGTGGGCCATCTTGGGAGATCTATCCCATGGGGAGGGAAACGATCCTTGTGCCTGTTAAGTGGGATGAAGGAGAATGGCCGGTCTTCTCACAAGCGCGTGGCGAAATGTCAGCCCGGCCTCTACCTCCATACAACCGCGATGTTGGTGGAGTCGGGCCATTTGTGGAAGACCCTGACGTGGTGAACTTTGCTCCCGGTACTTCATTGCCCTCTCACTTTCTCACTGGCGCTGGCCGCAAGAAGGAGCATTTGCTGTATCACCCAAAGATCACGAATATTCGCTGCAGATCCTACCCTCTCGATCGAACCTGACGGGCGCCATCACGTCGGATGACTTTGCCCTGACAGGTAAAACGGGAATCTCATTCATCGGCCGGCGACAGACCCATACGTTGTTCACCTTTGGCGTCGACATGAAGTTTGATCCTGAAGCCCCCGACCAAGAAGCTGGAATCACCGCCTTCTTGACACAGCTCAACCACATCAGTCTCGGAATTGCTCAGAGCAATCACTCGGTCCAGCATGGCAAAGGACCTGGTCTGGAGTTCAGGTTTCGAATCGAGACAGCCGGCACCATCAATTCTACCATTCCCTCTTCTACCGTCGTCACGGCCGTTCCATGGTGTGGAGGTGACACGATACATCTGCAAATGCATACAACCAATGAAACCCACTACGGCTTCTCAGCATGGCCTACAGATCGACCGAACGAGAAGATCGTCATCGGACACGCATCGGCAGAAGTTGTCAGTGGAGGAAGTGGACCTTTTGTGGGCACGCTGCTTGGAGCCTATGCGACGTGCAACGGTGCTGGCAGTACGAACAGTACCACCTGCCCAGGTAGTGGGAATGCCTACTTCAGCCGATGGAGGTACTCTGGAGCCGCGCAACAGATTGCGGAAGATGAATTCGTCCCGTCTTTCTGACATCCTGATCACAGAGTCCAATAAAGGAGGGTGTGGTTTCAGAACAGCCACAATGGACCTGTTACGATGCACCAACGTTGTCGGGCTTCTGTCTAAGAGCCTTCTATTCCAGCCTCAATCGATCAGCAGGAATTTGTAAAGAAGCGAACGTCAATAAGTCATTCAATCACTGACCGCTTATCAAAGACCTCGTTTGCCTTACTTGCCCAAAACTCAATGAACGTTGTTGATGTAGGAATTGCTATCTTGTACAAGCTAACACATACATTCCTTTCACGAGTGTGGAGCAGCTGACGCTGTTGGCCTCTAGTCTTTGACCCATTGATCTAGAGCTTATTAGAAGAAGCCTTCGCGGCCTTTCGCAGAGTTTGCTATCCTGAAAACTGTCTCAGACGCTGCATGAAGAAGTTCTCTTTGTGTTGTGAAGCATATTTAAGATGGGACTCTTCCATCGTCTGAAATACTATCAGTCTTCACCACACAAGCTCCGAAGCGCAAGATGTCCACGACTCAGCACGGCAAAGGCGTCCATGTGTCGGGTATGGCACCCTCCTCTCTCATCTCAAACGTGGAGCCTCCAGTTATCATCGGCATCTATGGTCTTCCAGCATCCGGCAAGACTCACCTGCTCAATGAGCTTCGCAAAGTGCTCGATAAATATCACTTCAAGTTCTATGACGGATCTGAAGTGATCGAGCGCATCACCGACGGTGGACTAGCTGCGTTCAAGCAGATGAGCAATGCGCAGAAAGCAATCACACGTACCAAGGCTATCAAGACCATCAAGGCGGAATGCACCAACGAAAGAAAGACGGGCGTCGTTGCAGGCCACTTCATGTTGATGTCTGAAGATGGTGTCTCGGAAAAGATCGACACGCCAGCAGATTGGGAGACGTACACTCACATCATCTACTTGAACACCCCAGTCGAGAATATCATGGATCGAACAAAGAAGGATTCTGGACGTCCCGATCGCAAACAACTGCCTAAAGCAGACCTGCAACAGTGGCAGGACTCCGAGAAGACTCGGCTTCGAAAGATCTGCTACGAAAACCGTATTCTCTTCGCTGTCGACGACACTGCTGATCACAACTACATCTCAAAGCTCATCAATCGTTTTCGGGAGGGCGATCCGAAGCGCAACACGCGCTCCGTCCTACAGGAGATAGATCAGATCATGTCAAATCACGAAATCCAGCCGCAGACTGTTCTTCTCTTCGACGCTGACAAGACTCTGGGTGTCGAAGATGCAAGCTATCATTTTTGGATGGCCGCGAAGGGGACAGTGGACAATAGCCTCCTGAATGAGATCTTCAACAGTTCGCTGGGGTACTCCTACCTCGCATTTGAGCAAGCCATGCTTCTGTATGAGGAGCTCAATGAGGAGAAGTTTCTTGAGCACTGCAAAGATGTAGCCTCCTACGCCACGTTGCGACCAGAATTCGTTGAGCTGCTACGGGAAGCCGCCAAGTACCCACATGTCGCTGTTGTCGTGATCACATCCGGGATCAGGCTCATTTGGGACATGGTCCTGGAACGCGAAAGGCTGGGAGACAAGGTGAAAGTGATCGGAGGATGCAGGTTGAGCGACAACTACGTCGTGACGCCCACCGTGAAGGGAGCGGCTGTCAAGCGGCTGCAAAGTGCCCATAAGGCTACTGTGTGGGCATTCGGTGACAGTGAGATCGACCTCCCGATGCTGAAGAATGCCGACCACGCCTTCGTCGTAGTTGGGCCGGGACCAAAACAACAGAAAGCCATGTGGAGGGCATTACAGCGTGCTGTCGATATCGATGGGCTGGAGGCTCGTCAACTGCTTTTCCCTGAGACTGCCATCCCTTGGCTCAACACTCGCATGCTACCCATCACCACGCTTGAGCAAGTGCGGGAGTCCATCTTCGGTACCCTCGAACTCATAGAAGCCACCGACACACCATCCGCTCTAGTGCTTCAGACGCCCATGCGCAATTCGGCCCTATCTGGCAACCAACTCCGTCAAGCGCACGACCGATGCGGCTGGTACCTCGCCATCCACCACGTCACCCAAGTTCTCGGGACGGAGAAGTACACCATGTACGACGTACACCAGAACGAAACGACTGGCTGGCGGCTGAAGGACGAGGACAAGACCGTCATCATCCCTATCATGCGCGGCGGAGAACCCATGGCCTTCGGTGTATCCGATGCCTTTCCGAAAGCAGTCTTCCATCACGCGAAAGAGCCGGACGAAGTGTTGAAGAAGCATCTGGAGGGGATGAAGGCCGTGATCCTCGTCGACGCTGTCATCAACGAAGGCGGAACCATCGCCGGGTTCGTCAAGCACATTCGTCAAATCAACACCGAAATCGACATCGTGGTCATGGCAGGCGTCGTCCAACGCGATGCTGTCCATGGACCGAAAGTCTTGACGAGAGCGCTAAGCGGTTGCGGCAAAGTCACGCTCATCGCGTTGCGGACTTCGGAGAGGAAGTACAAGGGCCAGGGGGCGACGGATACGGGGGATCGTCTGTTCAATACGACGCACATCTTGAAGGAATTGTAAAGCAGAAGAGCGACGGATACGGGGGATCGTCTGTTCAATACGACGCATATCTTGAAGGAATTGTAAAAGCAGAAGAGGGGTTGATAGAATAGCTTACGTAGATCCTGATGCGGCCCATGGAATTGCTTTTCAAACTCTTGCTTTGTCACCGTCCTCTCCCGACCCTCACAACACCTGCCCTTCTGGAGAGCACGCCTATTTTTCATCATCCATCATTCCTTTCTTTGGTTGACACTATCAAATTCTGACGAAGCCGTGATTTTCTCTATCCCCTCCTTTTCTTTCCCCCTTTTTTTTCTCTTTTTTCTTTTCCTCTTTTTCCCAGTCCCCGACCCATCACACACCTCATCTCCACCTTCCTCTTTCTCCCGCAATCCCCTCCACAAGCAAACCCGCACACCTTGCCTACCCAGTCTCAAATCTTCAGATGACGAGACCGCTGAGCTCAGAGGGAGAAGGGGTGCAAATATCCCCACTCGACCCAAACAACAAGCCTCGAAAGAAAAGGGGATTGAAGAAGTTTTCGCTAGGTCATACCAAGCTTATCTACCTAGATACAGAAAAAGAAGAAAAAACGGGAAAACAAAAAAGAAGAAGAAGAAGAAACCAAAAAGGCTAAGCTAGTCTAGTAAGTGTGTATCTCGAAAAAAAAAGTAAAAGGAAAAATGGCTATGCAATCCGAACTAAAATGCAGCATGTAAAGGTAATTTGCTCATCGGAATGGCTCTCGCTAAGGGATCAGCATTGCCTGAAAAAAAAAAAAGCCGTACCCTTTTAGAAGAAAGAGAAAAATTGAGAACTGCTCAGGGGAACAAATAAAAAGGCCTGGCCAGAGGAGGAGAAAAGGGCAGAACAGTAAAAGGAGAAGGGGATTGGGGAAACTCCCGTTTCCCCCCCCCCCCCCCCCCCCCCCCCCTTTTAAGCTCCCATGAGAAAGACGAGAGAGAGGGGGGGGGGGGGGAGGGGGAGAAAAAGAGAAGAAGAGTAAAATCAAGCATTCTCCCTCTCAACAACCTCCCCCTCCTCACTCCTCGGACTCCCAGCGATAACCTTGGGAAGTAGCCCCTCCCCCGGCTGCCCCTCACGATCCTCATCATCACCACTCCCCCCACCGTTCCCCTTCCCAACCTCTCGGAGATAATTCTCCCTCGCCTCTTCATCCGCCTCGACATCCGCCTGCTCCTCCATCATGCCGTCCAGGGAAGTCAACACAGCGGTCTTCTCTTTGCCCTTCTGGGCGGGACTGAGCGGGTTCTTGGACGAGGTGGAGCCAGAGGCGGAGACGCGGGGACTTGGCCGGTTGCTGGTTTCCGAGCCCGAGGATTCCGGCGCTGTGGTGTAGCGGTCTAGGAGGCTTTCGCCGTCGGTGGATTCGGGCGTGCGGCCGAGGTGGTGGAGGCCGGGGGCGGCGGAGTCCGGGGAGCGGGGGTGCAGGGTGGAGCTTGGGTTTGGAGCGGTGGAGGTGGGGAGGGAGGTGGGGGCGTCGAACCATTTGGTTGATTGTTTTTTCAGGAGCTTAGGGTTGTCGTCGCTGGGGTCGTCGGTGGTTGTGTGTTCGGGGTGTTTGTGCAAGCGAGGGGCTGGGTCGCTGGCCTTTTGTTTGCTCTTGAAGTTGGCGTCAGGAGGGGTGCTGGCATCATCTACGACTCGCTCTGGATGGATGAGCTGATCGTTGTCCGCCATGCTTTTGACGTCGGACCAGTATTCTAGCCTTCGAACGAGGCCCTCTGCTTCCAAGACTGCCTTGTGCAAGTTCTCTGCTTGTCGCTCGGCAGCTTCATGCTTGTGTTGCACTACCGGATCATCATGCGTATGCCCTTTGAGATCCTCACGGCTTCTATGTGCATCCTTATGGTTGCCAATCAGATCTGCAAGCAACCTTCGCCTGCTGCTTTGAAACATCAAAAGCTGCATAATCTCCTCCATCTTGCTCGGCAGATAGAACAGCTCCTCGCCACCATTCGCGACGAATTTCCGGACCGAGACCAGCTTCTCTCTATCAACTGCCGACTTTTTCAACGCATGCATCAGATCAGCTATGCTCAAAATCTCCATCTCATCATCTTCTTTCTCCTCGTCTTGGCGTAGATTTGCCCGTATCCAACTCGTCCTTCGGCTCATCGCCTTGCCGGCCCCTTCACTACCCGCTCTCAGCGTCTTGGGATGAATTGTAAAGTATTCCGCTGTAAGTTCATGAGCCTTCTCCTTCGTTCTGTGAACCATTTCTTTCCTTCTCCGCAGCCTCAGCCATCTCCTGCGACGCACAAACGAGTGGAACCACGGATGATTGCCATGCCAACCCCAGTTTCCCCATACTCTGGATGGAAAGGACAACGAGTACTCCCAGCCCTCCTCGTCCACATCTCGGCTCATGTCCACATACCACGATTTCCATGCCCATTCCCAGCTCGGATCCGGTACCTGAGCATTGCGGATATCCACGGGGCTAGTTCGGAAATCGGCGTTCTGCCACGGTCTTGGATCGCTCGGCAGAAGGCTACTCGCCAAATAGACCGGGACTCCGAAGAAGAAAGCACCGCGTTCGTTCTCGTATAGAATATCTAAGACCTGATCGCGGGTCTCTTCGGCGCGGATCTGCTTCTTCTTCCGTCGCCATCTACTCTGCTTCTTGGCCTTTTGGCCTTCGAGGGCGCCGGCTTGGGTGCAGTGGGCGACTTCACCTTCCTGAGGGGCATCGCGCGGGTTCTCATCGGGGGGCACGATGGAGGAGTCGGTGCGGGAGTTGATGGTCTCTTCGTCATCGGTGTAGCGGTTCCGGCGGTACTTGCCATATTTCTGATTGCTGATCTGCTTCCGTACTGTGTGGCTCACGTTCTGCTGGAGTGAGTTGCTCGTGAGACGCTTGTAGAGTGGGGTTCCTGGGGCGGGAGTCGGCGGCGCTTCACTATCCTCATCTTCTTCAGCAGGTCGTTCATCTATGGACGGGACTTGGTCGGCGGGGCGGGTGGTATCAATCAGCTGGATATGGCGATCTTGCTTGATTTTGCTCTCTTGGCGGGGTACATCGCGCAGGGAATTGAGGAAGGAAGGTTCGCGGGAAGGCTCGGCTGATGCCTGTGGTGAGGATAAGGAAGGCATGGTAATGATAGTGGTGGTGGTGGTGGTGATGATGTGGGTCACCTGTTGTTCGTCGGCGTCGCCTTCGTCGTCGTATCCACCAGACGGATGGGGTTGTGCAGGAGATCGGCACACGCAGCGGCACGCTGGTGATGGAAGAGGTGGGCTACACTGCAGCGAATAGAAGCGCCCTCGTAGTTATCGGTCGTGTTCATGCCGGCGTTTGCATCCTCCGTCCGCTCGTGTATCTCATGGTGTATCTGGCGTGTAGCCCCCATCTCGCAAAGTCGGCAGTAGGAGGAGGACGTCCCAACTCTCTTCTCTCGCCCGTTGCGCCTGCACCATGAGAGTTCGCGCCTGCTGATCTGGCCCGCCTGGCCCGCTGTGCCCGCCTCGTGCCTCCCTGTTCGGGGCCAGCCGAGCTGGGGAAAGCCTGCACCCCAACGTCATTGCTACGCGAGCTGCTGCGGACGCGTCCAGTGATTGGCTGCGTTGGCGATCGAACGCGGCAACCAGCTCCCGCCTGCCTGCCTCCTCACTTGCAGCAGGTTTCCATACCCGGGGGCAGATGAACCAACCTGAACCTGAGCGAGCATCCTGAGTCTGCTGACTCTCGCATCAATAATCCCAAAAACATCCACCGTTTCTCAACCTTCACATCCATCCCGCACCTTCACTAATCCACCGACCCGCGCAAATTGACCATCATGTCCGCCAGCCGATTCTGGCAGATCACGGGCGGTGCCACCCTAGCAGGCGTCGGATACTACCTCTACAACGCCGGCGGCGAACCCACCGTCGCCGAGAAGAAGTTTGAAGGTAAAGCCCTCGTGCCCCTCCTGGCAATGCCACCACTGTCCAATCAACCATCCTCACTGACCTACCCTCCAACCAGCCGACGCCACCAAGCTCAGCAAAGAAGTCCGCTCGCACCTGCCCGGCAGCGGCACTCAAGCCCAAAAGGAAGCGGAAGCCAGCTCCGCCCAGGCCGGCCAGAAGCTGGACCAGGTGGTGCAGGAGGCCAAGCAGGGCATGAGCAAAGTCGACAGCAAGCTCGAAGCCTACCGTAACCAGGCCGAGAAGGGACTCGATCAGAATCTGGCCGAGGCGAGGAAAGGTGCCAATAATGCGATTGACTCGTTCGATAGGAATGTGAGCGAGGGGGCGAGTAAGGCCAAGAGTGGGATTAATAGCTGGTTTGGTGGCAGTGGTAAGTAAGTAGGATGTAGGGAGGTGAAGGGGTTTGTGAGGGAAGGGGTGGAGAGATCCTGCGATACTTCCTGTGTTTGGACCAAGAGCTCATGATGAGGGCGATGTGATATCCTAATAAGCACGATTTTACGATAGTCAGATGAAACGATGCCTCAGAGTCTCTATTATCAGTCTTACAATACCGGAAGCTGTGAGGAAGCGACTCGATGTTGTAGGGTCAGTTGGTCTCCAGTGGGAAGGCGACAAGCTGACTCCCACTCCCGTAAATGAGCCGGGACGTAAAGGCCCAGAGAATGAGCAGAGCGATGAAGGTGTTTCCTCACACTATCCTACACTGTCTCTTTCAGTACTCATACATATAGGATCCACTTCTTGCATCCCGCAAGTTTCCTTTGCCCTCCAAAAACGCCCACGCTATGCGCAACAAATCAATCCTCAACCTGGAGAAGGTGCGACAGGGGAAGATTTCATCCCCTCGACATATCCCCCACTTTCACAGGGACCTTAACACCTTCCCTCAACATCTCCCTAAACACAGTCCCCAGCCGCCTCGCCTTAGAACATTCCGCTTCCTCAGTCGAAATCCCTTGTTCCGAGTTGACAGGCCTATTGACAATGTGGTCGATTTCAGGCGTCAACAACCCCATCCGTCTCCGCCTCCATGCAAGATCCAACTGGAAAGCCTCCCCCACCGCATCGACAAACGGCTTAATAGGCCGGAAATTCCCCGCGGTCTCGAGATCACGACGTAAGAAGTCGTTCAATCCCGAATACCGGTCCCGATGAGCCGATTCGACGCCTTCGCGCTCAAGGTCGGGGAGGGTTTCGCGGTGATTGGGCGTAGTTCGCGCACGGGTCGAGAAGTCTAAGATCTGGACGTCTTGCTCGGATAACTGGCGTGGTATTTCAGAGACTGCAGCGGCAGCAGACTCCTCATCATCAGCAGCAATATCAGTAGTGGAGGAAGAAGAAACCGCGTCCCCCTCCACACCAACAGCGAATTTACCCGCCCAGCCAAAGAAAAGATCGCGTTCCTTGAACCCCATCGCTTGCACGCCCAGCTCCGCTTCCCCAGGAACCCGCGTCACGCCCGTCTTGCGGTGGGACAGGTGACCAAAAGCCGTTTCCCACTCCCTCTGTCGCTGTTCCTGCGCCGCCTTCTCGATCTGCTGGCGCTGAAACGAGGGGCGCGCGGGGACGTAAGTCAGCAGACTCCTGCGCATCCGACGCAGGACTTTCGAAGAGATGTGGCCGCTGCAGGCGCCGTAGCGCCAGATGGTGCGGAGGAGGTTGTAGTGTTGGCCGCGCCAGGCGAGGGTGAAGAGGATGGTGAAGGTGCGCTCGTCGGGGGCGATGGTCTTGGAGAGCCGCCTGGCGCCGCCGGGACCTGTCGTGTGGAGGTAAGGGGCGAAGAATTGGAGGGCTGCGATGGCGGATTCGGCGTGGCGCGCTTTGGATGCGGCGGAGAGGAAGGTGTTGAGGGTTTCGATTCGGGGAGATTCGCCGGCGGCTTCTACTTTGTGGAGGACTGTGAAGGCGTCCTGCGTTCGGCCGTGAATGAGGAGGACGTGGATCATCTTGTTGGCCGCCGAGACGCTGAGCCAGTCGCGTCGCTCCGGGGCAAATTCGTGACGCGAATTGGTATCCGTCCTGCCAGCTCTGGCTGCCTCGAGGAGAGGAGTCCACTGTGTGTCATAGGAAGCGAGGAAGTCGCTTAATACATCTTGGTCATGAGGGACTCCAGCCTTCTCGGTACGAGTGGCGTATGCATCGAGGTAGGCAGTCAAATCCATAGACACGCGATTGGCGACAACTTGCCGGATCGCTTGCGGATGTTCCAGGACGCCCTCTCGCTGCATCCTCTCCTCCGTCAACCGCACAGCCTTGGAGCTGAATCTCCGACAAACGAGATCGTGAAGACTCGCCCATGTGCGCCAGCTAGGCCTGACATCCTGCCGGCGCATCCTCTCCAGTAAGAACGTGAAGTTGTGAACGTCTTCGTGCTTGGCGGCAACAGCGAGCAAGACGTTGAAGTTACTCGACGTGAATTCATAGAGGCCGCTACTTTCCAACGCAGCGAACACGTCTCGTACGGCGTCCATGCGGGGGATGGTAGCCAAGTAATGCAGGGCTCGCGTCACTGCGTCTGAGCTGGCGTATTTATGCGACGTCCGGTCCGAGAAGAGATGGATGAGCTCTTGGGCTATGTAATGTGTGGGCTGAGGAAGAGGATTGCTCATCGATTCGGTCAGCGCACGGGCTTTCGCTGCTGACTCCCGTCGGATCTGCATGGAGGGTTGAACGGTCAGGTCTTCAATGTACGCGGCAAAAGCGTTGGTGTCGGCGATTTCGGAATGGTTGCGGAATCGATGGCTGACGGCTGATTCGACAGCCAGTGATTGAAGTTCGTAATTCTGCGCTGTAACTATTTCTTCAGCCTTGTGATCGTTAAAGGCGAGGCTTCGACGTGGATGCTGTGCGCTTTGCTCAGGCGCACGAGGCTTGTTAGTCCATGCCGCTCGGGTCTGTGCTGGCGTGTCATTCGCAGAGTGATCGGCGGGCGGGCTTAGGGGCTTGCACGTTTTCTTGGGCGAGAGATGTAGAGACGCGCTCAATTCCACTACTGCTCTCTGAAGCTGTCAACATCATCGTCGCCATGTTGGACATCTGTTCCAGGATCTGTACTCCAATTTTCCATGAGCGAGTCGTCCTCGTCGACTTCTGACACCTCAATTGAGTGTTTTTGAGCGTTTTCGCTCTGTTTCCGGTCCACCTGCGTGAAGCTTGCGAGATGGTTACTTTGATCGAGGTCGTCAGTACTCAGTGTCTGAGTCAGCTCCGGCAATATCCTGATCGCTTCAGCGTTTTGCTCTGCCGTTCCCCAAAGGGTCAAGCTATTGAATGCTCGAATGTACCGTGGAGCATTTGGCAACCTCTCGCTGTCAGCTACGGCGCCAGATGTGAGATCGCCACCGAAGGCAAGGGTAGTGGAAGCTTCAGAGGGAGAGACGACCTGCGCATGAGAGCCTGTGCGATGCATGAGCTCGAGGATACTGGCTCCGGCGTCTCCTTTGAAGACCGCGCGTACGCCTTGGGGTAGTTGTACGGTCTCCATTCTTTTCGCAAAAGGCGCTCTCTCCTCATCTTGAGTCTTCCCCACAGAACTTCGTTCGAGCTCCCACAAGGCGCTCAGCACCCAGCTTCGTTCGTCGCGAATGAAATGCGGTGTCCCTCCGTGTCTTTGCATCTCAATCAAGCGTCTTTGACGCTTTTTGTTGCCTCATGACGATGGCGAGACAAGGTATTCTTGAAATATCTTACCCAAACTCCTCTTGAATCCTCATGGTAGCCCTGTCTCCAGCTGAAAGATTTGCTTTTGTGCCGCCTTGAACGCCATGTTCTTCAAACGCCTTTCGCGCGCGCTGCCGACGCTCCTCCACTCGTTGCCCTCCATCCATACCTCGAGCCTGTGCCTGCGCAAGGGCTGCCTCAAAGGCAGTGCTCCCTCCTGGCCAATTTGAATTATCCCTCACATTTCCTTTTTGTTGAGAGCGCCCCTGACTACTCAATTTCCTGATTGGAAGTGCTCTTTCCAAACCGGCACTACCACGCCCCGTCTTTCCTCGTTGCGATTGTCGAATCGCTGACTCATTCGCGTCGTCTGCATCGTTCCGAATACCACCAGAGCTTTCATACCGCTCATGCGTTCTCCTGCAGTGTTCAGCCCTGCCTTCCCCAGCCTGTGATGGCACCGCTATTGCTCTCTGATCGACGTGTGCCGGATCAACACGTGCTTTCCCTGCACTCGCAACTCCAGACTTTTCTCCGTCGCGCCCATCTTTGCGATCCCTTGGTTCTGCATCTCCAATATGGCTGTCGAATCTTTTCTGCTGCCATCCGGAAACCCCACCAAGGCTAGGCATCCAAGCACTAGCAGCCGCTCGTTAGCAGTGCGCAGGACTTGAGGACTGCGCGTGGAATGCAGGATGTTGCGCAGCGGTCTTGAGAGTAGACCGGAGCATTGCATCGGTTTGCGCAGGTCGGTCAGACGGAATACATTTGGGCACTTGGATCGTGAGGCTCGGGGGTGAGATGTTGACCTCCGCAGGGCAGTATCTCCAATCCCGCGTTCTCCAGCGGGAAACTTTTCCGCGTCCATCGTCATTCGCACGGACCGGGAGACTAGCAACCGCTAGCGTGATTCGGGCGCGTCTTTCTACACGACTTCGCACGCGCGAACATCCACATCACGCACTGCACGCGTACTCTACGCATTCTGAGCCCGCCACACGAATCAACATTTACCGCTCAGTATCAATCGCGACATTCCATTCTTCTGGACATCCGCCATTCTTCTCAAATATCGATTAACGAGAAACCGGGGCATATCGACCTGATGAGCCATTTTATCTAAACGCATCCTGGACACTGCCTGGCCCTCATCATGGACGGCTCGCAGGCCTCTGGCTCGCCTCCAGCAGAGATGCTGACGCCAAGGAGTAAAGTAGCTAAGATGCTGGCTGATATTGACGACGCGCCAACGCCATCTCCTCCGACGCGAGCTGGCAATGCTCAGCAAGGCGCCACAGATCTGCAGAAAGGCAGTCCGAAACCAGCGGTCCGACAGCGCAAAGGAAGCCCTGTTATGAACGACGGGGTTTCGGATGAAGCTGATGCGCCTATTCAAAGACCACAGGGAAGGTTGGCGAGGAGAATGTTGGGTATGGCAGCATCCTCTTCTCCACCAGCACCACCATCTGGATCCAAGCTTCCACGATCTTCGCCACCTGCTCAGCGAGACAGTCAGACGTATCAGCTCGCAGCAGACGACGATGCAGATGATCTTTACTCCGCTACGCCCAACCGTCCTCGCCCGCAACAACAGGATACAAGGTCACTTTCCGGCTCACCACTTGGTAGCGAACGCGGGGGCGGTCTCTTCGTCAGTCCAGCAAAGACAGCCGATCATGAAAACGAAAATGAAGATAGGGAGGATGACGACGAGCTTCCCGAAAACCCCTTTGGCAGCAAGAAAAAGCTCGCGGCATTGGTCGCAAAGAAGCGAGAGGAACGTCTCGCTCGGGAGGCCAAGGAGGCTTCCCAGCGCGCACAACGACAAAAGTCGCACCGTGGAGGAAGCAAGAAGACACAGCGAAGCGATGTTCAGAAACGCCGGCCACGCCAACAGGCCATGCACAATTCGTCGGACCTGCCAGATGAGGTCTTGCACACATCTCAAGACCTTCCAGATCCTCAGGACGATGCCGAACGCTTGATGTCTGATGCCGCCCGTCCTACACGGAAGGCCAGTAAGAAGGCGTTGCTCGAGATGGAGCGTGAAACCCAGAGGATGTCAAGACAACAGGCACTGGCACATCAGATGAAGGTCAAAAAGAAGTTTAATGCCGCCGACCTCATGGCCAGATTCGCAAGGCCACAGCAGAATGAGACAGAGCCTCAGGCTCAGAAAGCCGCTGGACAACCTCAGGATCAAGCGCCACAGTTCGATGATCACGAAGCAAGCGGATCAAGCAGTGTACCCAACAGTGACGGGGCGGAGATGCCGGCAGGCAAAGAACCCGTATCGACGCCGCCTTCAAGCCCACCCACTGCAGGACCCACGCCACTGGATAAACAAAAGGCAATCGTAGAGCGGGGCGCACTTAGCAAGCTCATGCCTGCGAGAGAAGACAGCCTTAACAGCCTGGCGGAGATGGGCTCGGACGACGAGCTACCAGATCTTGGAGATGTCCTGACCCAGGCCCGCAATGACAAGCAGAAGCAAGCGGAAACCCACACGACAGTGGCAGCTGTTCAAGAGCCTCCCGAGGAAGAGAGAAGAGATCGACGGGGATTTAAGCTCGCTCGCCTGGGCAAAAAGGCAACAGTCCGACAGTATGAAGAGCCCAGCGACGATGACGAATTAGACATCATAGCACCATTGCCGAAGCACCTCCAGATGTTCGATAAAGTCAAACCAGTCACATCGAACGCCGGGGCCGACAGTCGCGCCATTCACACGCTCAAGCATCTCTCACACATTGGCGCCTACGAGAATGTGCCTCGCAAGCAGCGACCAGGACAGCCTGTGACGGTCTCAGTTGGACCTAAGGCTCTTGAATTGCAGCTGAGGAAGCGTGCCAAAGACCAAGCGCGCCAGCAGCAGGAAGAACGGATTGCGGAATTGAAGGCAAAAGGTGTGGAAATCCAAACTAAGGAGGAGAAAGAACGCGAAGCCGAAATGTTTGAGAATTTGCTAGAGAAGGCGAGGCAGCAGGCCGTGGATCTGAGAAAGGCAGAAAAGCAGGCGGCTAAGCAGGCCGGTGACTTCGACGCTGCGGTGGATGTGAGTGACGATGAAGAGGAGGACGGTGATTACTTCGGCTCAGGGAGCGAGGGTGAAGAAGAGGAACAGCGTGACGAGGAGGAAGATGAGGAGGACGAAGAGCAAGAAGGGGAAGGTCTGGTTGATGAGGCCGCAATGGAGGAAGAGGGCGAAGAAGAGGATGCTGGTGGTGAAGAGCTAGCAGAGGATGAGGGAGATGACGCAGAGCTTCCGCCGGAAGATGGTTCGGAGGATACGAGCCAGCGCCATGAGTTCGCTACACCTGCTCCGAAGCCTAGAAAGTCTCGCCAGTCTCGCATCGTCCAAGATGAGGAGGACGAGGACCAGGAAGTGAATGAGGTCCACACGGAGCAGCCTGACCCTTCTCAGAATGAAGACCCTTTCGCGGCCTTCAACTTTGGTCCAAATGCTGGCGCGGAGGCATTGATGAGCCCAACGCAAGCCTTCCAAGCGACGATGCAGACTCCTTCTCAAGCAACACAGGATGATTCATTCGACATGCTTAACCGCATTGCGCCAGCCTCGCGAAGCTCGGAATTCCTACCCCCCACGGTGCCAGCACAGTCTCCGCTGGCGTTTCCTGCGCCTTCAGCTCATGAGGAAAGTCAGGCCAATGGCGACAGCCAGGAAACGAGCGTTGTGCCAGGCAGCCAAGTGCCGGAGAGTCAGAGAATGGAACTGGGCTGGGAGACACAAGCCCCAGAGACTCCTGTGCCGATGGGCATCCGCAGAGATGCTTCGAACTTGAGCGAGACGCCTGGATGGGAGCCAACGCAAGATGCTGGCTTGCCATCGCCGTGGACCATGGCTCCACGACGAGAAGTCCAAGACGCCACTGGAGATGGAGATGATGAGCACCATGAAACGCAAGAGACTGTGCGCCTCAGGATCAGCGAATCCCCTGCGCCAACCACTACTGCTAGGCCGGCAAGGAGAGGAAGATTGATGAGGAGACAAGCATTCGATGCCGAAAGCGACTCGTCCGCAGATGAAGCAACAGTATCCAAACCGTCCGCTTCGAAGGCTGAGAATCGTGAACGGAAAGATGCTTTCGGTGAAATGAAGCGTCGTCGCGCGATGGCCATGACCGACGCAGAGCGCAAGGACGCCGAAAAAGAAATGCGCGGCATGCTCGAAGAGCAAGCTGAGGAGTCCGAAGACGAGTATGCCGGGCTTGGTGGTGACGACTTTGTTGCGCCTGAAACTGAGGAGGATAAGGACATGATCGATTCCTCGCACGTGGATGTGGATGAGAACGCCATCGCCGCCCACTTCGCGGAGAGGCAACGCGTTGCTGATGAGGCCGAGACGAACAAGCTGCTCAAGACATCACCACTGGCGCTCTGAGGAGACGTACAGGAGGGAATCTGTTTGGACTGGAAGAGGATGAGGACGAGCTGGCAATGCGGAGGCGGGCGGCGAGGCAGAGAGAAGAGACGAGGAAGCGCAAGCTACTTCTCAAGGACGACAACATTGCCAGTCTTGCACAGGGGAAGAACAGCAAGGGCAAAGATGCGTTCCTCAAAGCTATTGCGGACGATGATGAGAGGGATGATGACATGCTTGATTTGTCCGATGAAGAAAACAGCCAGCAGCCTCCAACGCAGGAGCAAAGTCAGGAGTCGGCTCAGCAGGAAGTGAGACAGGATGCGCAGACCGATGGACCACTAGCAGAGGTCAGCGGCAACAAGCGCCGCTTCAACGACGCCGAGAGCGGTTCACAGGAGCGGCCCCCAGCTAAGCAACGACGTACGCAAATGTCCGCCTTCCGCAAGCCAACAAGTATGCTTGAAGTCCGTGAATCTCTGTCCTTCTTGCTGGAGGAGCCCGAAACGGGCCTCGCTGCTCCTACGGTCAATCTCGACTCTGGTTCTGAGAAGGACGACGAGGAAGACGAATACGGGTCCGATCCAGAAGATGGTCTGCAGCCTGACGACGAAGAAGATCTCGAGGCTGCGGAGCGCTCCAGAGAGAACGACGGCCAGGGGCTTGTGGCCCGAGAGCAGGAAAGACGGACAAAGGATGCCATAGCCATGCCACCGCCGCCCCCTCCCCGGCTTCCCGGCCCTCAGCGACGCACTCCAGCAGCAGCTCCTACCAAGTCTTCCGTCGTGGACCGATTAAGCCTCAAACGCGCTTCGTCTTCCTCGGACCCAGCACTTGCCGGTGGCCCAACAGCTTGGGCGGCGCCTTCAGTGCCAAGTGCTCGCGTCAAGGCTCCCTCTCTATTACGACGGGCTACGACGAACATGTCTACGACTGGAGCTGCGAACGACCGCGGTGTTACGGTTGGACATCAGAGCCTCGGTCGGTCTGATAGTAATGGTAGTGGAAGTGGAGTGCGGATGGGAGGCAGCAAGAAGAGCTCACTCGCGTATCAGGCACGGGTGGAGGAGCGCAAGGCGATTGTGGAGGCCAGCTCGAAGAGGAGGGAGGAGAACACGAAGAAGATTGCCGAGATGAGGAGGAATAGTAGTGCTTTGAGTCGGGGTTTGACTGGACGCTTTGAGTAATGCTTTGGATTGCAGTTATGCGGTTTTGCTGTTTTGGAGACTAAGCGTGGTGTTTGGCTGGTTCTGTCGTTTAGTCCTATTATGGTAGATAACATGTTCATCGATGAGCTTTTATGAGATGGTTTTGCCTCCTTCAATTCGAGCGCTTCATAAGCATATTTTCACTAGTAATACCGCTCCAGGTTAATTATTCTTTTTTTTTTCCATTTTAGCAATTTCTTATAGGAACCTTAAACTGTCTGTACAGCACAGAGTACTTTGCACGATGTGTTTCCAGCACAAGTACCGAGATTACATAAGTCGGTTAGAAATGACGCAAGAGGGACCATATGAAGCCGAAGAGAAACCTCACCACTCCACTATAGCTTTGTAATTGCCAGTGTTTTATGCCAGGGCGGACCGGCTGAGATCCCATCCGACGTAGAAACCATTCAGATAAGTATTTACTGTATTCTTCGAATCTCTTTCCCTCTCCCAACAAGATATCGGAGAACTTTGACACACGGCTCTACTCAATACGCAACAATTATGAAGGAAGCCATCATCCACGCTGGACCGAAGGTCGAGATCATCGACTCGGCTATCCCCAAGCCCAAGCCAGGTCAAGTCGTGATCAAGGTCGCGTACTCAGGGAGCAACCCCAAGGACTGGAAAGTGCCGGAATGGATGCCGACCTCCCGCCTGCTAACCAGGGCGACGACATCGCCGGCGTCATCCATGAGGTCGGCGAGGGCGTCACCGAGTTCAAGAAGGGCGACAGAGTCGCTGCGTTCCATGAGATGTTGCAGCCTCATGGTAGCTATGCCGAGTATGCGGTAGCGTGGGCGCATACGACTTTCTTCTTGCCGGAGAAGACCAGCTTTGAGGGTGAGCATGGGATATTGTCAAAGCGGCTGTATAGCGCGATATGCTAACCTACCTTCTCCGTCTTCAGAGGGTGCCGCCATTCCACTCGCCGCGCTGACCGCAGCCGTCGGTCTGTATGCCAACGACCGTCTCGATCTCCCGCAGCCATGGTCCCCGGCCACCAAGCCCATCCCCCTCGTCGTCTACGGCGCCTCTTCCGCAGTCGGCACGTACGTGCTCCAGCTCGCAGTACGCTCCAACATCCACCCCTTGATCTGCGTTGCCGGTAAGGCGCAGGATCACGTCAAGAGCATGATCGATACCTCCAAGGGCGACACTATCGTCGACTACAGGAACGGGACGAGGCAGTGGTGCAAGGGATCAAAGACGCTTTGAAGGGTCAGAAGCTTGAGTACGCGTACGACGCTGTGTCTGAGAAGGGCAGTGTCAAGAACATCGCTAGCGTGCTGGATTCAAAGACCGGCAAGGGCACGTTCGTGCTGCCACCGCCAGGCGGGTGGACAGGCAAGTTCCCTGAGCTTGGGGAGACGCAGCAGAGTAAGTGGTGATATTCGACATCATGTTCACAACAAACGCTGACAGGCCCCAGGTACAACTAATGTCGGTTCCGTGCATGGCCCACTGAAAGACCTTGGCTTCGTCTACTGCAGATACTTCACGCGTGGTCTGGAGGAAGGCTTCTTCCGGGGCCAGAAGCAAGAGGTCATCCCAGGCGGTCTTGGCGGCGTGCAGAAGGGTCTTGAGAACCTCAAGAACGGGGCTGCGAGTGCGGTGAAGTATGTGTTCAACATCAGTGAGACTGCGGGTGCCGATAGCGGTCAATAGATTCAGATCGTGGAAAGGTCAATAAGACTACGTTTATGACCCAAAGCCATACGCTGCTGGCTTCACCGTGCAGACGGGGACATGTTCCGAATTTATCCTTGCTGTTTTCGACTCACGAGCTCGCGCCACTGTATCAACCTTTAGTAAGATGTCAGCTGGTCCTGGAGAAGCCAAACTCACCTTGGGATTGAGGAAGTACACTGGTACACCGCAAGCGAAGATGCCGACGAAGATTCCGAAGAGCTGCAACCCATCATTAATCTCAAGCTCATGGTGGTGGGAGATGAGAAATACTTACGATCATGTATGCGGTAAGATAGTCGAACCTACCATCAAACATTAGTAACCGGTTTTATCCACGATAGAAGGACAAGGACTTACTTGTGCACCATAGGCGTGATGCCGAACGAAGCACCTATCCGAAAAGTTAGTATGAAATTGGGACTCATGCAGCCTGGCACATTGCCTACCAAACGAAACCACATTCTTGAGACCGACTACCAACACCAGCGCAGGACCAGGATTCTGAGGGTACGCTTCCGCGGCAAAATGCGTCGCTGTGATTAGCGCGACGATAAATCCGAACTCGTACAGTGTCCAACCTGGATGGTATTAGCCCAAATTCTCTAGAGGGGAACTCTTTTAGTGGAAGATACCCATGACTATTCCCCAATAGCTATGCGTCTCCGGTCGCTGCGCTGTCAGTGCGTAGATGATGATGCCTATGGCGCTGACGAGCGTGGGGAAGAACAAAGAGACGAGGGAGTCTTCAGGCTTGTGCACGCCACCTCGCCTCTTGGCCAGGAACAGGTTCAGCTTGTCGCCGAGGTAACCAGCGAAGAACATTGAAAAGAGAGATGCTGGGAAGATTCCGCACTGGAGGGTAGTTAGCATGGAGGTCGCCTTCTGCGGCGAGGTCCGCATTACTCACATTCACCAAGCCAACGGAGGCTTCTGACCACCCAAAGTCCCCCGTCAAGGATGGTTCCATAGGTAAGAGTCATGGAAATGCCCACTCCAAGGCTGATGGACGTTGCCAGGACGGCCCAAACCACAGCCGGCGAACTCATAGCCGAGATCATCTTCGCAAACGTCCCGAGACCCAACTTCAGAGCCCCTGGAGCAGGCGTGTAGAACACCTGCAGGGTCTGCCGGTACGACAACTTCGGAACATCTGCCTCATCCGGACTTGCATCGGTGGGGAGACCCAACCGTTCCGCGTCCGCGACGGAGAAGGCCTGCGTGACGCCGAACTCATCCGTATGGTAGATCTGGCCATCGATAGCCTGCGGCGAGCGATAATACCGGGTCTCCGGGACGATGAAGAAGACCATGAGGGTTCCAACGACGGCGAGGATCAGCAGCAGCCAGTAGAACCATTGCCAATTCGTGTCGGCGACCAGGAAGCTGACGGTGATGGTGAAGATGGCGTTGATCAGGTTCTGCGTGCCCCAGTACGCGCCGAACAGCAGCCCGCGCTCGTTCAGGAACGAGATGTCCGTGATGATGAGCGGTAGGACGGATCGGTGGCGCCAGTGGCTACGCCCTGCAGGATTCGACACGCCATGTGGGCTTGGTAGGTGGTACTTTTGGCAGCACCTGGGTTTGAAGGGAAGGAATCGTCAGCGTGAGTCGTTTGAGCGTCTCCCGGGAGGAAATCCTCTTACCAATCGTAGATCCGGTTACCAACAAGCAGCATCCCAGGAGCACAGGACGACGACCGAAGACGATCGAAAGGGGAAGGATGAGGAAACTACCTATCCTGCCGCATTAGCGCACTTGGAACATTTTTCCTTTTTACATTACGTTGCTTTCAACTGGCCAAACCCTTACCAAAAGCCATCACAAGACTAGGGTAAGTCGTCAGATTCACAACCTCCTGCGAGCCGATCCCCCTCGGAGCATATAGCTTTATCCAGACGGGCAGAATCGGTCCAGCGCCTCCTACAGTACCCTGTTCGACGAGCACAGTGAAAGATGGTCAGTCCTCACCATTGCTGATGAAAGCGGCATCTCCTCAAGACCCTACTTACAACGAGAAGATGGAGAACCAGCAACAGGTGATAATAACACCTAGCTTCCTCCACTTGTGCATATTCAAGGATCGTTCGGATCCGAGCTAGGCGTTGGCACGCGCCGGACATGGCCAGCGGCATCGAGGAGAGCGACATCTCCCGTTGGTTTGGAGGCGTCGAGTTTAGAGACTTCGCCGTACTCGAAGGCTTCGACCGTGGTGTCTTTAGCCGTCTCCATCTTCTGTCACGCCTGCTGACAGCAGGTTGTTGCCAGCCGGAGGCAAGATGGTCACGGTAGTGCTTCTCTCTTGCGAATAAGCGTGCTAAGCCTCTTTCACACGTCCTTGGCCGCGTCGGAGGTGGTAGGTAGAGAGTGGATGATGGATAGGGTATGGAGGGTGTCATATTACTCCAAGATGGCCACGCCCCCACCAATCCCGTTTCTTCGAGTAAGCAGTCTGTAGTAGGAGGTAGGGCAGTGGTTTTCAGTAACCCCAGGGCATCTGGCATGGGGCCCCGCACGCAGCCGTATCGGCATCCACATCGTTGTCGTGAAGCCATTGGAGGGGAGATTGTTCATGGCTTACGCAGCTGGCGAGACAAGGCAGAGTGGGCAGTTCGGGATCTCGGGATATGTGGGATTCATGGGGCCAAGTGGGCAGTAGATGTAGTGCGTTCCCTCGGCATTGTTTTACCCAAATCCATCTCGAGCTTAATGTTTCTTGTAGTGGATTAGGCACGTCCGGAGGTGTCGTTGTTGCAGAGGTCCTGGAAGCAGCTGGAAGACCGGCTTCAGAGCGACATAGATGCCTAAGGAGGAAGGAAGGGATGCTTCTTGGACTTTTCGTACGGCTCATCGCTGTTCAGTACGCGAAAGCCTCACCACCATGCTTATTGCACTATAATTGAAAAGGGTTGCGGTTTGATGGGGGGTGCGAAAACGAGATACAGAGGGAAAGCTGCGCCACTAATAGGCCTGCCCGTATGGGTTGGTGGCGTGCAGCACACAACCCATCCTTATTCATGTGGGCGTCCAAATGCTACCACACTGGCGGGTTGATTTCATGAGAGAAATAACAAGCGTAGCCTCCCAATGCTGTTTTGTCTGCGAGTACGACAAGCGTCAATGCCAAATGTTATGTGATGTAGTCCTATGTGGAGTTGGATGCCTCATCATGTGGTTGTTCTGTACTGAACCGCATTTCCTTTTGTCCGTAAGCAGCCCAGGGAAAGCAGTCAGAGAGCATGCAACATACATATACACAGTGCGCGACCATTTCAAACTAGGATGTTGATCACGTGGAGGGTTGCTGCTATGCGAAACCGTCGTTGCTACAGCAGGGTGCTTTCCGATTAGTAACAGCGTCGCAAGTGATGGGTTGTAGATCATCACGACGAGACGACCAACATGGAGACTGCCGAGCGCAAGGTCAGAGCAAGATTCGAGGAGAGAGGATCGCTAAACTTTGATTGAATGGGGCCAAGGAGGTGTGCGCGATTTCATTATTGGGATTGAGTGACATCCATGGATTGGAGCAGGAATAGGGTTTCCCATGAAATGAAGAAGCGAGTGCAATACGGAGATGGAGCTCCACGCACGTTTGGCGCTCCACTCCCCGCTTTGTCGCTGGCGCGTTCCATTTGAACGCGCAACCGGCGCGTGCGTGGCCCAGACTTGTCGGTCGGCCAAGGCTCAGGGATAACTGGTCCTCGACATTCCTGCGAGCTGCGCCACCCTCCTTTCCTACCGCCGTACTACCTACCTAGGGACTGAGGCAGAGTGAGTGCCCAGGTTTTTCCTATTCACTCACTACCGTACTGCATTTCCTTCATCTTTCCTTGGTTATTATTACGGGGCATTCTCCAGACCAACACGAGTCGAAATCTTGTGTAGTCGTGGGCCAACCCAAAAACAGAGAGCCCAAGACTTCTGACCCGGGTTGCTATTCCAAGGTCGACTGCGTCAGCAGTGAGGTTGAGCAGGGTAGTGAGACTCTGAGCCTCGCAACCTCCGCAACGCTGATTCGCCGCCGTTCCCTTTGCGACCACAACACTCCCGCAACGCTCTGCTGCGCTGCCAACCTCCCGCGGACAGAGCAGTACACACACACAGACACTCATCCCTCTTTCATTGTCGTCACTCGCTCATCACCACCAACACACAAACACATTCCACCAGCAATCGACGACCTGCAGTACCATAATAATATCATCACCGCCACCGCCGCCGCCGCCGCCGCCGTCTTGACCTCCGCACAGTCGCTACCCGGCTCGTCCGGCGCTTGCCACGAGCACGCCTCGACAGCATCCGCCCCGATCGACTCCTCCTTCTACACCGCGACCACAATACTACAATGATAATAATGAAGTCGCCACTACTCTCCACGTTAATATGCTTGCTACTCGCCATCCTTCCATGCGCATCCGCTGAGCGCATGCTCTACTCCGACTCCCTCAACCCCTGCCAGGCGAACAACAACTTCAGTGCGACCCAGTTCGATGTCGTGCTCACCCCCTCAAATAACAGTTTATCTTTCAGTGTGGTCGGTGTCAGTACCATCACCGGCAATGTCACCATCGATCTCGTCGTCTTCGCCTACGGACTGCGGGTCTACGAGCACAACCTGAACCCCTGCGATTCCGATCTCACCGGACTCTGCCCCATGAACGAGGGCCAGATCAACTTGCCGCCTTCGAACCTCGATATTCCTGGGGATGCCCTGGCTCAGGTCCCCGGTATTGCATACACCGTGCCGGATTTGGACGCCAAGGTCCAAGTCTACTTCAACAACACCGACACCGGCATTTCAGCGGCCTGCGTTGAAGCAGAATTATCGAACGGCAAGACCGTAGACCAGAAAGGTGTAGCATGGACGGTAGCAGTGGTGTCTGGTCTTGCGCTCGTCGCATCGGCCATCACGTCTGGTCTTGGGCACTCGAATACTGCGGCGCACGTTGCGGCCATGGCGCTCTCGCTTTTCGGCTACTTCCAGGCGCAAGCGTTTATCGGCATGACGGCAGTCGACCTCCCTCCTATTGTTGCCTCTTGGACACAGAACTTCCAGTGGAGCATGGGTATCATTCAGGTCGACTTCATTCAAAACATTGCGACGTGGTACCAGCGCGCTACCGGTGGCACCCCGTCAACGCTTCTCTCGAGCCTGGGCACAATCTCCGTGGAAGTCCAGAAGCGCGCGGTCGAGCCAATGGTCTATCTTATGGATCGAGCTGCAAATGGCCTCCAGCGCCAGGCGCTCCAAGCCCGCACGAATGCCGGAGGCTCTAGCGGCTCCGACACATCGAATACTATCACTATCCACGGTATTCAGCGTGTCGGCTTCCGCGATGGCATCGAAGTGACCAACATCTTCTTGACAGGCTACATCTTCTTCGTCGTCTTCGTTATGTTCGTCGTCCTCGGTGTCCTCATCTTCAAGCTCTTCTGCGAGTTGCTCGTCAAGATGGGCAAGATGAAAGGCGACAAGTTCCAGGACTTCCGCAACGGCTGGACAACTGTGCTGAAGGGCATTCTGTTCCGCATTGTGCTGATTGGTTTCCCGCAAATGGTCGTCCTCTGCTTCTGGGAATTCACTCGGAACGACTCTAGCGCCGAAATGGTATTGGCTGTCTTTACCATCTTCACCATGTTGGCCATCCTTGCCTGGGCTTCAAGCAAAGTCATCAGGCTCGCACGCCGAAGCATTGCCATGCACAAGAACCCAGCATACATTCTCTACTCTGACCCTGTGTCATTGAACAAGTGGGGCTTCCTTTATGTCCAGTTCAAGGCTACTGCATACTACTTCGTTGTGCCAATCCTGGTTTACATTTTAATCAAGGGTCTCTTCGTGGCTCTGGCTCAAGGCAACGGCACCGTGCAGGCCATTGCGCTTGTCATTATCGAGGCCTGCTTCTTGATTCTCGTCTGCGTCATGAGGCCTTACATGGACAAGAAGACCAACGCCTTCAACATTTCGATTGCGGTCATCAACTTCATCAGCTCCATTTTCTTGCTGGTATTTACTAGGATCTTTGACCAACCAGTAAGTTCAACCGCTACATTTGATTGAGATGTGCATTGCTAACTTCATCTTTAGGGAATCGTCACTGGTGTCATGGGTGTCATATTCTTCATCTACAACGCCATCTTCTCGCTTGTGCTATTGATCATCGTTCTCATTGCCTCCGTCGTGGCCGTCTGCGCCAAGAACCCCGACACGCGCTATCAGCCGATGCGAGACGACCGCGGCAGCTTCATCAAGTCGCAATCACAACTCACCACCGAGCTCGACGCCTTAGGCGCGACGGCGCGTGGCGATTCCAAGCATGGCTGGAACAAGACCGGCGCACGCATCGAGGACGACGACGACAGCTTGTCCGGCGGCAGCTCAAGCGACCCCTCACGTTTGCAATCCCAGCAGACCGCCTATCAGGGCGGCCAATACCCATCCATGGACGTCGGCAGCGGCAGACACATGCCCCCTTCGTATCAGACCCGGGAAAGAGCAGTCTCACCCTACGAGCCTAGCCAGACCACGTCCATGATGAACCACAGCCAGGATTTTCGTCAGCAATCCTCAGGCGGGAGTCCTAGCCCATGGCAACGAGGCGCGGGATACGATTAATAGTCTCCCTGTCCGCACCACTATCTCGAGCAGCCATTACTCCTCCGACGTCGGCTCGACCATCCCTTCCACGCCTTCTCCGCAGGACGAGCAGGCCGAGGCAGTCGACCGAGCCGAGTTCGAAAAGTTGCTCGAGCTCGAGGCGAACGATGAGGTGGGCCATTTGGTTGATCTGTATTTTCGACGGCCTGCTTCGGTTCTTCGCTGCTCCTGATGATTGTGTTTAAAAAGGGAAGGAAATCGGGTGATGGATGGGAACCTAGACGCCACTGGTTATTGCGGCAGTAGCAGGGTCTTTTTCTTGCAATGGTTAGCAGAAACGAGAGAAGAAAAACAAAAAAGAACATCCGCTCATTGAGGATAAGAAAAAAGGAACAAGAAGCAAAATTTCCTGCGATACCATAAGATTTATGACTGCTTTGCTACTGCCCTACCAACTTTTTGGCGCGTTGGCTTTTTTCGTTCTTTCTCCTCTTTCCTCTTCCTTTTTTAACCCCTCTGGACATCATGGAGCTCATCGCCGACGGGAATTGAACGTGAATGGGGTTCTGGGTCTTGGCCTTTTCTTTTCTTTTCTTTTTTTCTTTTCAAGGTGTGCAAAGTGGAGGCGGAGGGAGTTGCACCGTCTAGAAATTTTGGGCATTTCTTCCTTTTTGTTTTTTTTTTTTGTTTTTTTAGCACTCTCTCTATACACCACCGGAACCAGGGGGGATGGGTGAATCATTGGTGCTGAAGGGCAGGCAATCTGGGCTGGAATGAATTGGGCCCGAACGAAATCGAGGCTTTTAAAAGGGGGGGTTCCCGCTGAATTGTTCAAGGCGTTGCTGGGTTCTGAGGGTGGATAAGGGAACGGACGGTTAGAGTTTCAGGCTTTTATTGTATCGAGATGATTTTCTGTCATTTTGAAGAGGGATTGTTTCAAGACCTCTCTTCCATTTTTCTCCTAGTGTTGTCGCTTTCGTAGTACACATTGTTCCGGACAAAACGAGTGTTCCAAGCTTGGGATAGGCACATGTCGTCGTTGTTTGCAGCGCGTGCTGGTTTCACCGATCTTGCTCACGTCTTTATTTACGCTGTTCGTATCCCGCAGTCGCCGAATCCCTGTCAGTTCTCCTATTGTGGTCGACATGGGTATCTCATCTCGATACGGCAATCTCGGTAGAGGTGGTATACATAGCATAGATTGCCGAATGTTAGGGTTAGTGTTGGGGTTGCTGGATTTGAAATGATCCGACTGCATCTGGTGGCTTCTCACGTTACGCGTAGACGATTTGGGCCATTGCAATTGATTCCAATAAGTTTTGGAGACGGGCACGGCTTTTATAAGCCAAATCCTTTGTCGGTCTTGTCCGGACAGTGTTGTTACGTTCTCGTGGAAAGTGCCATGGACCGGACGATCTCGGCTTTGTGGACTTTCCACCGCTGGACCTCTGAGCATTGTCACCGTGTTCTGTATCTTTGCGCCTCGCCCGCGATGCACGGCAAGACGTGGCAGACGGTGACCGCGAGTCTGAAGTGTGACTCAAAGAATGCTCGATGACCGCAAACGCCAATGCTCTTATCAAGGCCCGAAAGGGCCTGCCGCTCCACTGCCCGCTTGGCCGACTCCATCCTTCTCCATACGGTGGATAAACGCACCCTTATCTCTATTCGTTACGCATGGAGATGGGCTTTGTCAATGCCAATGACCCGGATAGGATGGAATTGGGGTATGCATGTAGTCGGCGGAGTAGCGAATCCACTCTTTCGCCTGCCCGAAACTGCAACATGCGTGGCTATCTACTCGCGTGGCTATGGTGGAGCGGGATGATGACTGCAATGGTGGACCTGCTAGATGTGTGTGAGCTCATTCGAGCATTAGGCGATGTATAAAGGCCTCTGTCACTCTCATCGAAAACGATGGACCGCAGCCCTTCCTGCTACGTCTCCTCACAGCAATGCTGTCGAACCGCTTGTCCTCCCTTGTTGCAGGGTTACACTTCCTCGCAACAGCTGCGTCTTTCACCTTTGCACCCACGGGTCAGAGTGGAGTTGGATAGTATACCCTACTACGTTCCAGCGGAAGCCGTCACAACAGTTGAGCATTATGGTCCATTACACAAGAAAGCGGCAAGCTCAGGAGGCCTAACTCCTCTCACTGTCATCACCACAGATGGTCCAGGATATAGCAACATCAATACGCTCATCTCAAACTTCACCGCTGTCGATGATGTATTCTCACCAGGCTTTCTGGAGAATGTGTACATCCAATACACCGGCATGAAGCCTACTGGACGTCACGGATGGGGAGGCCATGGCGACAAGTTGCCAGAACTAAATGATACTGATGCTGTTATGACTACCCATGTCACCAACGGTAGCGCGATCCCGCCAGGACCATACTTCATGTCCTCTTCCGGCGCCATATACCAAGCTTGGAGGCTTTACAGTGATGTTCAAGGAGCGTTCTCCGAAACGTTGGTCCCGGCATCCGATGGTAGCTTCAGCGTCCTCCCGGCGAACATGGCTGGCCAGTCCCTCGCAGTCGCCGTCCCGAGTCGACTATACTTCACCAAGACGCCTGAGAAGCCGCTCGCCGGCGTTAGACTAGGTGTTAAAGATATCTACGATATTGCAGGCGTGCGGACATCTAATGGAAATAGGGCTTGGTATCATCTCTACCCACCTGCCAATGTCACCGCTCTGTCTGTCCAACGTCTCGTCGATGCTGGCGCGATCATTGTCGGCAAGATGAAAACCTCACAATTTGCCAATGGCGAGGAAGCCACAGCTGACTGGGTGGACTACCATGCCCCATTTAACCCTAGAGCGGATGGGATGCAGAATCCAAGCAGCTCTTCCTCTGGCCCTGGTGCAGGTGCGGCTGCATACTCATGGCTAGATCTCACCATCGGGAGTGACACTGGCGGATCGATCAGAGGTCCGTGTCACGTGCAAGGACTGTACGGAAACCGGCCCAGCCACGACCTGGTTGCTTTAGACGGCGTGATGCCCTTGGCTCCTGAGCTCGATACCGCTGGCTTCCTCACCAGAGATCCTCACATCTGGGCCGAAGCAGCAAAGGCCATGTACCTCGACAATGTTACCATCACGCACGCGTATCCAAAGGAGATCAAAGCCTACGGGTTCCCTACGACGGTGGAAGAGGACGGCGACCAGCTGCTTATGGATTTCTTAGGCAATGTCAGCTCCTTCATTGGCGCGCAGATAGTTGAGTACGACATCGTGGAAGACTGGAACGCCACGTACCCTGCCGAAGCCGAGCAAGACATTGTTGACTTCCTTAACCTTACCTATCCGATCATTATCGCACAGCAGCAGACGCGCCTTGTCCGAGATCCTTTCTACGCTGACTACGCCGCTGTTCATGATGGAAGACGACCGGCAGTGGACCCGCCACCGCTTGCTAGATGGGCTTTCGGGGACTCTTACCCGCCTTCGGAAGTCGATGTGGCAAACCATAACCGCACGATCTTCGCCGATTGGTTCTCGAGCGAAGTCCTCGTACCTGACAATCAAACATGTAGTGACAGTCTATTGCTGTATGTCGGTTCACAGGCAGATGTCAACTATCGGAACAAGTACATCGACCCGCCGACGCCGCCATTCGGGTTTGGAATCTCGAGAGTGAGCCCATACTGGGGCGGACCAGACTTTGTTGTTCCTCGTATGTACAGTCTCCTTCATCGTCTATTTGCATACGTGCACATTTAGCTGACCTAGTTTTCGTTTCCTAGTTGGCTCCGCTCCTTACTTTTCTAACATCACGCTGCATGAGGAAGTCCTCCCAGTCACTGTTGACATTATGGCGGCGCGCGGCTGCGACGGGATGATCTTCGGCCTAGTGCAAGATCTCGTAGCTGCTGGCATTCTCGAGCCGAGTATGGCAGGCTACAGTGAAGGTAGCGGCGGAGATATACTCTTCAAGCGGCAATCGCAGTAGGGATGGTATTGGATAGCTTGAATATTCAACCCTTTCAACCTAGACGCAGAACGTCGGCATATGCGATGAGACTCCCTAAGACGGTATTAATCGTAGGTAGCCAAAACGAAATGCCCATTCTCGCTTGGCTGTAGATTCCCATAAGGCTCAGACTCGTGCTAAGCAAAGCACCTTGAATCCTAGTTGCAGGGAAACATAGTAGGCCTCCAGCGGTACACATCGCCATGCCGATATAGACAGAATGTTCCGTCGGACTCCTGGCTGGGATGAAGCTCAAGTATCGTAGATAGCCTTGCGCCTTTGCCATTGCGCGGTCGTGCAGTCCCGGGGTGAGGTGGCGGGTCAGACGGGCTTGACCGCCTAGGAAAAGCTCTGCAGCCAGCGTCCATCTCGCTGCAGTCGCCAGCCGCGTCCAGGTGGTGGCATCCATGCGGAAGCCAGAGATTGTGGTAGCAGTGCTCATGCTTCCTGGGGAGAAAAAGGCTCTGCTCGCTCTGATAGGCGGAGCTCGGTTTGGTCTAGCCGATTCCAGAATATGCTTTCAGGCTTGAGTCTACAGCTCTGTATTGCAATTGCTAGTGGCAGCAGTAGTGTCGTTTCCACGTCACAATTTCGCAATCACAATTTCAGGTGAGTCGGCACCTGTGTATGTGATTGTGATGGTCAACTCAGGCAAGTGGCAGGCGTCGAGAGAACGAAGATGCTGATACAGTGAAGAGATTGTTGGTCGTGTTCCTGCATGACAGGAGACGGAAGGGTTGGAGATGGAGATTATTGGTGCGCACGCGTTTCCGCCAGTCGGGCTGAGGTGGTTGCGCGTCGATCTGCGGATTGATACGGGGGGTTTTATGACGAGTCAATAATAACATAGGGAAGATGAGTGCACGAATGCGACACGACAGAGGTCTCGAAATCGCTGTCAAGCTACAGTACAGTACAGTGTAGTAGAGTAATGGCCTCTATGCCCTCAGCGCTCGACTGGCGTCCACGCGTCCTGAGATCCAAAGTGAAGCATCTGATGGACGAGTGGCCAATGCAAGTCCATTGCCGTGTCGGTGGCAGCAGTGGCGGAAAGCCGAGGGAGCTTCTGGAAACGCTCCCGGCTGGCAAATCGCGATTGATGAGGCAGCTGGCCCGTGCGCTCCGCGGCCCGCTAAGCGGGCTTCCTCAGCTTCCCGGGCTTGTAAAAGTTCGCTGTGCCCTCCTCTGACGTGCTCTACGTCACTCCTCCTCCTGCAACAACACGCATTGACAGACCTGACGACATCGCGAAGCCACCAGCTGTACGGCGTCACGTTTGTACTACTACCTTTCATTTCGCGTATCCTCAGGCAGCGCTTGGCTGTTTTTGGTTGCATTTGCCACGCGATCAGGCCCCCGACTCTTTGTCTGGCACGCGGTTGCGTCACTTGACTGCAGACCCAGCAAGCACGACCGAAACAGTGGCCAAGGCCCATCAACGGCGTTCGCAAAGAGGTGAGTAGACGCCATCTGCCATTCCCATTCATCGATGCAGGCGACAAGGCCAGCAGCTCGACGAGAGGCACCCGCGATGGGAGCGCAGACTTTTCATGATGCGCGCAACATGCCGCACGCGCTACCCTTCTGTTTTGCCACCCAGACCGATAGGGATTAGAAAGCAAAACGCTTCATCGGCTCGTCGGCTCTTCGCTGCGGGCGCATCGCGTGTCTTGTCGCAGATCGCACGCAGGACTTTCTGCTGACTATTAACGTAGAAATTTGTGAATATTGAGAGAAAGTGTGAGCAACTTGAAGGCGGTTTCCAGCGTTGGTGCATGGGAAGTCTGTCAAGCGAAGGAACCTGAAGTCAAGCTTGAGGACCCGAGCGACCAGCGCCAATACGTCATACTTATCCTCGATCTCGCACCTCCCCATCGACAAACATGGCCGCGGTAGCCTCTCGACAATCTGCGACTAATTCGCCCCATTTGAGCAACAAGAGCATGACCTCGTCGCCTCACACGAGGAATCAACCAGGTGTGTCGTCGCTTACCCTCGGGCGCATTCGCGGCCCCATTGTGCAATACCCACCCCGATGACATCGTTCGACGTCGCGTTGTCCACATTCGCGCATGCACATTGCTAACAGCATTGGAACAGAACCATCAAAGAGCGAGGGCGAATCCAAAGGTATGGTTGATCCTACAATGCAGATGGTTTGCGAATCATGTTGCCGTCGACGATGCGCTACTAGGCTTCACCGACTGACACTTGCACCTCTCAGATCAACTCCCTGCCATTAAGCAACCCGACGAGAACGATAGCAACGGCGCATCACAGTCCAATGCGCCGCTTGCCCCTCCTCCTAAACCAAACCAGAACGGAGACAACGACTATTTCAGCGGACAACACGGTAGCCACTTGTCAAAAGAGCCAAACCCATTTGAGAACGCCTTCGGTGGCAGCAGCGCAACAGAAACACCGGGAAAGACCCAGTTGCCGGGTGTGACGAGCCTCACATCGCCTGCATCGCTCCTGCCTGGTAACACTCCCGGCTGGCCTGGCTCTCTCCGCTCAGGACCTCTGAGCCCTGCTATGCTGACGGGCCCGGCGAATACCAACGACTACTTCAGCAACGACCATCACTTTTCTGGTAGCTTTCCGACGCCAAACGAGTCGTCGTTGAGATCTGGCTTGACGCCTGGCGGTGGTGGGTCGATGTTCCCACAGCCATCGCCTAATTCACAAGCACTTTATAACCAGCTCCAAAGCGGTGGCGCAACACCTGGTACTTTGGATTTCCACAGGACGGCTATGACGGCGCGTGCGCAAAGCAACTACAACTTGCAACAGGCCGGCGCCACGCAGGCCACGTCGCAACCGCAACAAAACCCCAACATTCAGCCTGATCTTGATTCAAAGCCTTATCCACAGGGTCCGCCGCACCAGCAACAGGACCAACAAGATCCGTTCGGCTCGCATCAAACAAACGACGCAGCTAACGGCTTGTTCATGCTTGCGCAGGCTGGCGGTCAGCAGCGCGGAGCACAGCAAGGACATCCAATGCAACAACAGTCACAGCCCGGCTTTCAGCAGCAATCGATGCAGCACGACGCTAACATGGCGCAAAGACAGAACAAGAACAGTGTTGGCAGCACCATGTCTGGCAGCACCGATGCGGGAGCTGGTGATTACTCCGACGATGGTGCCGACACGAAGCCTCAAACGCGTGGCGGCCGCGGCGGTAAGAAGGGTGGTTCAGGTGGAAAGGCTGCCAATGGAAAGCGCAAGGCGGAAGAGACACCTAGCAAAGGTGGTAACAAGAAGGCCCGCGCTTCCAATGGATCTAACATGCCAGACGACATGGATGACGAAGACCCTGGCGATGAAATGGAAGGCCAGGATGGCCGCAAGATGACTGACGAAGAGAAGCGTAAAAACTTTCTGGAGCGAAACAGGTATGTACCACTGTTCATGCTACGTATACGTGAGACTTTTTACTGACATCAGCCCAGAATTGCTGCGCTCAAGTGTCGCCAGCGCAAGAAGCAGTGGCTCGCAAATCTCCAACAGAAGGTCGAGATTTTCAGCACTGAGAATGATGCGCTCGCTGCCACCGTCACGCAACTGCGTGAGGAGATTGTCGGGCTTAAAACACTCTTGCTCGCTCACAAGGATTGTCCGGTGTCCCAAGCGCAGGGTATCAGCGGTATGGCCATGCAGCAGATCGCAGGCGACGCTGGTCAACATGGCTTCGCCGCAAACCCTTACGGTTTGGGCATGGGGCCAGGCCCGGGTATGCAGCAGGGCCCGCCGATGGGAGGACAGGGTGGTATGCAGAGGAGGTGAGCCTTGACCACATCAGAAATCTTGCCCGCTATGTAGTGTCTAACTTCTGGACAGCTAGGAGTCCCCATACCCCCGAGCCCGCCCATCTTTGGGTGATTTAGGTGGAAGGACCATTGCACCGCGCAATTCTTCATGGGCTCAGCAGGCAGAAAGTAGCACCAATTCTCAGCCTACAGCCTCCGGAAGCCCTTTGGCAGGTTGCTCAGACCTTCTGCTGAGCTCGCCGAAGCGCGAATCGCCCAGTTAATGAGTTCGAGCCGCAGTGAGCCTGAGCCACAGGCATTGTATTTTGTACATGAACATATCGCTTGTTTGGTTGATTTGGAACGGCGCACCAGTACATAGGACGGGTGGGCGGCTTTAATCGGTTAGCAAATCGTCAATGGGAAAAAGGGTTGATTGGTACGCGGGCGCATTGGCGATTCTTATGGCAATCTGTTGACGGACGTTTGAGCGCGAGCGGGACTTCAGATCACACTAGCAATGGGGGATGAGCATAGAGGTCCTGCAAACGTGATACGATTAGTATTTTAACAAGCAATGAATGTTTCATTTTTACTCTGCTATTATCAATACATGTATGGCCGTTGGCATTGTACGATGTAGTCGTCCTCATCTACAGCACGTGAATGATGGGTGGGTGCTGAAAGGCAGCATGTCATATCTGATCCCCGCAAGCCTCCAAGCTTGGTCCCACTTCACGCGTCTTCTCGCTCGAGACGCGTCCCCATAAACAAACCCAAATCACAGCCCCCGATGCGACGAAGACAGCAATGGCGACGACACGAGAAGAGCGCGTAGAGAATGCGCTACAGCAGCTCCTTGAGCGCCTGGTACCGCAAGACCCAGACGAAGACGAAGCGCTCGCCGACCAGCGGTGGGACGAAGCGAATGAGATCGCGCGGCACCATCTGACTGCCGAACAAGAACCAAGTGTGGAAGAGGATGTAAATCATGCCGCGGATCTCATCACACGGCGATTAGTGAGGGAGAGCGGTACACCAGAACGAGCGGCAGTCTTCCGGAACCTTTACTCGAGGCTGCTCGCACAACCCGTGTTAGGTCAGAAATGGGCGATACTATACTTCTTGAATCAGCTCGCGGACGGTGGGAGTGCAGGCAGTGGCAGGAATAGCAGTTCCGCCGGGTCAAGACCGCAGCAGAAGCAGAGTGACGGGGTACAATCTTTGCCAGGACGTGTCTCTCAAGAGCACGACGTAGATGAAGTGGAGGACGGGATACAACAGCGACCTTTCGAGCCGAAGAGCCCTGCTTTCGACGATGCCTTCTCGCGGAATGGCTTGCAGAGATTGCCTAGGGCAGAGGGGCCAGACAGTCCCAAGCCGCCGCCTGTAAGAGATCGCCCACCGCCGCCAAGACCGAAGCCTGAGCCACAGAAGCAACAGCAGCAACAGCAGCAGCCAGATGAATTACCATCGCATCGAGTGAACAAGGTCGTTTCCGGCAATGGCGAGCCTTCAGAAGCTGCGTTGCTCCGAGACCTTCCATTTACGCTACAAGGCCTGTCATCTACGAACCTGCCCTTCTCGGAGAAGAACTCACTGAAGCTGCCTTCCAACTTGCCAGTACCATTTATATCCCTTTTACACACGCTCGCTGAGCCCTCGCTGCTCTATCGCTCGCTTTCAGACTTCGTAGAATCTTCAGAAGGCGGGCTTGTAGGGCAAAGCTTGCGTTCCGCGATCGGAATCGAGCTGCGTTCGTATCTCGGCCTGGTGGCCACATTGGAAGGCCAAATACGAAGGGCGCTCGCACAGCTGGACGAGAGTCTTCCGCATGGTGGTCTGGGAAAGGCGGGTGTGACGCTGAAACGCTGCGTTATTTGGACCCGTGAAGCGACTCTTGGTCTGAGACTTATGAGCTTGCTTGTTGAATCCGCCAAGGGGAAGAAGGGCGGTGAGCTCATCAGTCTCGTACACAGCTTTGCGACATCACATGGTGATCCATTTGTGCACAGCTTTGCAGAGAGGTTATTGGGTAGCATTACTCGACCTTTCTACAACATGCTCCGAGCTTGGATTTATGACGGTGAGCTGGAAGATCCCTACCTGGAATTTTTCGTGGAGGAGAATAGGGACTACGAAGATAGCGGCGCGACTAGTGTGTGGGAGCACAAGTACCTGCTCAAGACGTCGATGATCCCGTCTATCGTAACGCCAGACTTTGCACAGCGGGTGTTTTTGATCGGAAAGTCTCTCAACTTCATCAGATATGGCTGTGGTGACAGCGCCTGGGTGGAGAATTACAGCAAGTCTGCTTCTAGAGAATTGAAGTACGCAGACACGGCCACGCTTGGGACGAGCATCGATGAAGCGTACAAGACAGTCATGGCTCGTTTGATCAGCTTGATGGAGACAAGGTTCGCGCTCTTCTCGCACCTCCAGGCGCTGAAGAAGTACTTGCTCCTCGGACAGGGGGATTTCATCTACCTTCTCATGGAATCCCTCGCGAGCAATCTCGATCGACCGGCGAACAGCCAGTACCGGCACACGCTTACCGCGCAGCTCGAGCACGCTATCCGCAACTCGAACGCTCAGTTCGACTCTGCAGATGTCCTCCGCCGGTTGGACGCACGAATGCTAGAGCTGAGTCATGGCGAGATCGGCTGGGATGTGTTCACCCTCGAATACCGCATCGACTCGCCTTTGGACGTTATCGTCACCCCGTGGGCTTCAAAGCAGTATCTCAAGGTCTTTAACTTCCTCTGGCGCGTCAAGCGCGTGGAGTTTGCGCTTTCGACTGCGTGGCGGCGATTGCAAACGGGAGCAAGAGGTGTCCTTGGCGCTGTAGGCGACAAAGTCGGCGAGGACTGGAAACGAGCTCGTGGTGGCCTTGCGGAAATGGTTCACTTTGTGGATCAGCTGCAGTATTACATTCTCTTCGAAGTCATCGAAGCAGGATGGGAAGGTCTGTTGAAAGCCATGCGCAAACCGGATGCGACGCTTGACACCTTGATCTCGGCGCATACGGCTTACCTCCGAGCTATCACGCGAAAAGGATTACTTGGGGGTGGCGGTAGTATCGGATTTACCGCCCAACTACACGAGCTACTCAAGCTTATGCTAGCGTATCGAGACGCACTTGATGGCCTGTACAGCTACAGCGTTGCCGAATTCACTCGTCGGCAGGAGATGGCTGCGAAGATCGAGACCCGCACCAAGGCCGGACGATGGGGTGTTACGGAGGCAGATGAGGATGCGCCATCCCCTCTCTTCCCATCTTCGACGCGGGACGGCCGGTCAAGGACCGGAGAAGGGCTGACGGAGTCGCCTATCCCGCCCCTCTTACCTCTTTCCGGCGGAGCCGAAGGCGAGAGGAATATGCTAGAGCAGCTCCGCAGTCGACTCCGCAGCCGGGAGAGCGAGTTCAAGACCAAGGTGAACGTGTTATTGGGCGACCTTGCGTACCAGCCGGATGTGGACATGCGGTTCCTGGGAGTCGTCATGAACTTCAACGACGTGTATAGCCCCGTCAAACGGAGAAGACATGCACAAGGAGGGCAAGGGAAAGAGAAGGCACCTGGGACTGCTGGGAAGGAGAAGGGTTCTGCCAAGGCGTAGGAGACTTGCTCAAGCGATCTCTTGTTGAGATATGTAGATATGCTACACGCTTCTCTCTCTCTCAATTGTGGATGAGACACACCAATCTGTCTATTGTCGCCATCGCTCTCACTCTCATCCGTACTCCATCCATGCCAATCGAAAATATGCAAAGCCCGATGCGTAGTTGAACACCTGTACCAAGTTCTCCCACGTTTCCCTTCCAGGCAGTCTAGAATCGTGTACGCTTTTTTGGAAAGACACGGTCTAACAGATCATCATCGAATATCTTCCGCTTCGCCGGTGTATTTACCGCCGTGCGATTGTATGTAGACGCCAGCACCGCCGTGCCAACTTGATTCGAAAGTTGGTCGGTGTCCCCAAGCAGCCTTGATAACCGACTGGTCGACTGCCTGAACTTACTACCTGAAGCGTGTACATTCGATCTTGCCCGTGCTAGACTGCTCGTCGGGGGAGGCTGTGTCGATGTTGAGAGGGCTTCCCGGACAGTAGTGATACCACGAGACGGTTTCTAATCGCTCTCGCTCTCGCTACTGCTCGAGTCGCTACTGCTGCTGCTGCTGCTCTCGTCCGACGAGATTTGCGTGCGCGCTTTACGTTTCTTGCGTTTCTGATCGGGCTTTGAGGCCTTCTTCTCGCCTTCGTTGCCGTTGGTGAGGCTATCCGCCGCAGCAGGAGCTGCAGAAGGTGCAGGTAGCGCGGCGGGCTGCTCAAGCTCTTTGGACAACAATGCAGCCAACACCGCGTCCGCCCGCTGCGCCCTCTCCACTTCTCGCTTCATCTCTAGCAGTTGGTGCTCATCGTACTCGCTCCGCCCCACTTGCTTGACCTTCTCGATCTCGCGCTTGACTGCTGCCTCGTACGCCGCTTTGCGTGAGGTCCTGGAGTCCATGCTTTCGACATTCACATCGCTATCCTGCTTCTCGAGCAGAGCTTTCAGTACCGCTTCGGCGTCTTCGATCACGCGCTGCTGAGCCCGCGCGCCTTGCAGGCCTTCGATGTAAGCGACCAGTGCGTCGTCGTACTGTGCTGGGATCCGCCAGGGGTTGAATAAGTGTTTCAGAAGCTCTGTTTGCTTGTTCTTGTTGAACTTCCAGTTGGCTTTGTCGTTGTAGAATTGCAGAAGGTACTCGACGTACTCTGCTGTGCCTTGGTGTTTCGGCTTCTTCACATGAGTTGCGCGGTCATCGGCATTCTTGCCTTCAGATGGTGCTGATGATTTCTGTTGCTGCTTGAGGCGTTTTTTCTCTTTCTTCGAGAGCTTGTTCTCCGGAGATGCTGGCTGTTCAGGAGCTGTTGCTGATGGTGCTTCAGAGGCTCTTCCTCCTCAGCAGTCTCTCCGTCAGAATTACTTTCTGCGTCGTGCGCTTTTGTATCAGCGGTAAAGGTCACAGATTTCCTGTGGCTAGCCTTCCTAGGCCGAGCTGGCACATCATCTCCTGTTGTTTTCTCACTGGTTTCAGATGTCAGCAAATGTGGCGAGCGAACGGGCCATGTTGTTTCTGATGTTCGACTGATGATTGTCAAGCGGAAGACTTCTGCGCGAGCAAGTATTCCTCGTAGCGCTCTGCCAAGCTTCATGTGAAGTTGAACACAAAATTGGGAAAACACTGCAAAGATCAATGGTTCACTTACTCCTCGCTATCGAACGTTTGGTGCTTGCCTTTGGAAGCTTTGCGATCAATGGTGGCGCTCTTCACCTTCGGCAGGGAGTCTTTCGAATTTGCCTCTGAAAGTGTGTGCCCATTATCCTGAGAGAGTTTTTGCTTCTTGCTCGGCTTCGACGTCGTCTCATCCGGATGAGAAGTCGACTCTCGTTTATTACTTCCTTGGGGCGAATGTCCAGTCTCCGCAGGCGCTTGACCTGATGGTTCAGCATATCTTTGGCGTACTTGAGCTTCAGCCCAAGACGTTTCCACGCAGGAACGTGCTGCATAGTAACAGTCTCCGAGGTCACTCTGCTCACGATACGCTATGTATTTATTATTCACTGCTGTTGTCCTCGGCCGTATGCAACTCCAGCGGCATATGGATGTCGAATTTTTGTTAGGCCGTCTTCTGAGATGCACGCGAGCCGCTAAGCCTATTTGAGCGGCTGACTCCGCAAACTCATTCAAGTTCTCACCTACAAGATCCACCTACCCTTTCCTGTTCTTGGAGCTCGCGGTGAACATCTACGCGGCATCCTCATCTCATTCGCACATCGCTCATACTACTCTTCGGTTACTGACCGACAGGCTTGAACGTCACCATGAACACCTTACCCGAAGCGTGATCTGTCCTGCGTCCACTTGACAAGTCTGTGCGATTGCCGTATTTGGCAGTCGCAGAGTTTACGAGCAGTCGAGCTCATAACGCTTTCGCAGAATTATATCAACCGGCGCACGTTCGCCCCTCCGATCAGCAACACCGTTTGCCGAGCTATATGGGTGTTGAGAATGACCATTGGTAGAAAAGGCCAGCTCACCAATCGCATGCTACCCGTTTTGTCGCTCATGCGCTGAACTTTCAAGGCTATTTACTCTTTCGAGAGTTGCCAGCAAAGCCATGGCCGCCGATCCGTATCTTTGAGTAACGATCATCACTATGGATGTCTGGCGTTGAAGATATCACGTTAAGTTGCTGCACATCTTTTCTTCCTGTCATTCCTGTCAGTCTCCTGTACTCTTCCTTTTCGTCTCCAGGACTCTTTCAGCGCCTTTGCTTTTCATCTCTTGTACTTTGTTTCTTGACCCAAGAGCATCCATGGGATCCAGAACATCAAAACCATCCTCTGATGGTGATGCGGAGAAGGGACAAGCGGGGGCTGTGGATGCACAGTCAGGACATCAAGCCTCTAGACCTCATCAACGTACACCTGTCTACGATGGGGCACCCGTGTCGGAATTCGCACAACAGTACGGCGTGTCTGAACTCGAAGTCTTCCAGACCCTCGTCGGGATCCATTTCGTGCGATATGGTGGCGGTGCGCTTCCTGGCCGACAAAAGCCTCCGGCCAGTGTGTTCAAGGACATATTTTTACCTGGCCAGGCTGCGAGGGCAAGGTTTCGCAACCGCGGGCTCTACGATCGAACGCTCAGCCACGATATGAAGAATCGAGTCCTCTACGGCATTGCGCGCTACATAATCATATTCCTCTTCCTACTGCAAGTCGTCATTGCAGCAACAGTGACCGCTCTAGCTGCAGACGAAGGAAGAACCTCGAATACCGCCTTGACTGCGCTGGGAGCTGTCAACACCGTTCTTGCAGGAATCCTGGCATGGCTTAATGGTCAGGGAATGCCCACTCGGTTCCGGAGATCCCGAGACAAATTCCGAGAGGTCGTGCATGCCATCGAAAACGCAGAGCGTACTTTTGCTGAGATAGATTACATCGAATGGGACGAAGGGACGAGACCGAACCCAATCAAAGAACGTGATCGCCTGGAGAAGCTGTACGAAGAGGCGAGACTGGACATGGAAGCCAACTATCCCGAAACGCAAAATGGGTCCGGCGAACAACAGGCCGAGGCTCGCAAATTAGAGAACAAGCTGCTGAAAAACAAGAATCAGAAGAACAAGAGAGACAAAGAAATCGCCAAGCTGAGAGAGAAGACCGAGGTTCTAGAAGGGGAGTCGAAGGAGCTTAAGGAGCTGAAGCTGGAGAAGGAGAAGCTCAGGAACGAATTGGAAAGAATGAAGGAGAAAGGGGAGCAATTTGGAGAAAAGGCACTGGATGCATTTGCCGGTGTCAAAGAGCGTCTAGAGCAGGCGGGAGAGAGCTCAGAAGACGGTTCACTCGACAGCAAGAAAGAGTAGCGCGGCGCGGGTGGTCAGCCACATTGCAAGCCCTCTTGACGGCGTCTCCAATCACTCTAGAAGCGGCCATGGCGGCACCTACTGAATCGCTCAGTTTCTGTTCGTCAGGCGCGAACTCTCGCCGAGCAAGAAGCTGTCCTCAGACGTTGGACGTAGTTGAGCTCTCCCAGCAGGCGGTGGATGAGAGTTTCATCCAATTTTTCCCCCATAATTTTTCGTAATTTATGAAGCAAATCTATGGAGAATTACAAATTTGGTGTCAGCCAAATTCCTTAGGAAGTACTTGTAATAAATGAAGATTATAATTCTATTCTAATGTCGTGGACGACCTTGCTGCTAGCCAACAAGGCGCAGAAAATGCAGGATCTGGTGGTCTTGTGCGAGGGCGAGCTAAAAAAAAAAAAAAAAAAAAGAAAAGGAAAGGAAAGGAAAGAAAAAGGAAGCGCTGTCCAAGTTATTGAGCCTTGCTGGCCACCCGTGCTTCTCCTTCAGTTTACTTCTCACCCTTCTTCAGAATCGTCACTGGAGCCGGTGAAGTGGCGGGCTTGACCGGAGTCACCCTAGCGGGACGCCTGATCCTGTTGCCAGTTTTCGCATTGCGCTTCGACCCCTCTGCAACCCCCATCTTCGTCTCCTCGTCTTCTTTCCCTTCCTTAGTCTCACCGCTTGAACCGCTTGCCGCTGCCTTAGCAACGGGCTTTGAAAGCTTCACATTCTCTGCACGCTTGCGACCTGGCTTGTCAAGCTTCGCTTTTTGCATGTTTTGGATTTGCTTCTCAAGTGGCTGCACAGATCCCATGGTTGACACAGGAGCACCACGGCGTTCGTACTGGCGTGCTGCCCGCTTGCGGGCTTCGGCAACGTGATGGTCGGCTGATTCGCCTTTGGGGACGAAGACTTTGGTGGCGGTAGCGGTCGGAGCTGGCTTTTGTGAGGCAAGTTTGGCGGTCTTGTCATCTTCAATCATCTGGGTCGGGGTTGGAGGGGTTTGAGAGACGTGCGCAATGCCCGAGGAGGAATCGACTGACTTCTCAGCTGTGATGGACGGTGTCGACGAGGATGATGTTGGAAGCAGAGGATCAAAGTCGATGAGATCGCTGGTGGTGGACGCTTTGCGAATGTCGAATGGTGCTTTGCCGTGGTGGACGTCTTCAACTTCGCGAGATGCGTTGTCCTTGGAAGCAGCAATCTTGGCCTCTCCCGTGCTCACGACCGTGACAGCGTTCTTCGCTGCGACCTCAGAGCTCTGGCTACTCGCCATGCTTCTACCACTACTATCATGTGCCTCGTTATCAGACTCAGAAGACTCTCCGCTGGCATCAGATGGGTCTCTATCGACAGGCTTTCTCTTCAACCACTCCGAGCTCTTCACCAGGGGCCCAACGATCTGAGGCTCACGACCACCAAGCCTGATGCCACTCTGCTTCTCGATCCACCAACGCGGAAGATTCCTTCCCAGACCAATCTTCTCCAGCGTAGCTTTGTCTGGCATCTCATGCTTGTACAGACAGCCTTGCTGCATGTAGTCGCACTCGCCGGTTCGAATCCAGTAGGTGCAGTACTCCTTCTTGTCTTGGTCTGGTTGAGCGCCTGAGGGAGGCGCAACAGTTGGACGAGGGACATATCCGACGCGTGCGGCTTCTGCCGCGCCAGACGTTGTGCTGACAATGGCGTCGATGATTGACTGTGTCGAATGAGACGTGGTCGGGTTGGCGGTGGTCGATGCAGTGCTGCGCCAGTTGCTCGACGCCTCATGGGCAGATGTTCTGGATGCTTCCATTGTAGTGGCCGGAGCCGGCTGACTGTTGGCTGTCTGGGCGAGAGCCTGACGAGCGAGCGCATCTGGTGCAAGATACTTCTTGACAGGGTTGACCAGTGCGCTCTGGCTACGAGCATGGAGTCCACCCGGTGGCTGACTGGTGGAGCGGTGCGCTCCCTCATCGTCGATTTTGAAAGTCATCCCTGTGTAAGGAGCTGTGCCGACATGCTGCATTCCTACGGTTTGGTCGAATCGAAGAACGCGAGGAAGGCCTTGAAGGCGGATGGTGTAAGGCAGCTCGTCTGCTGGCACGAGAGGGACAAGCACCCATTGTTGCGGGAAATGAAGTAAAGCGGACGTGGTTGGGCGGCTTGTGCTGGAAGTTGCAAGGCGGAACGATCAACGAAGGACGGGTTGGATTGATAAGGACTGAAATTGGCCATGTTGAACAGACCTGTGGTATGAGCGCTATGGGATATACTGGGGATGTACAACCCGGTAAGAAGATGGCGAGTGGATGAGGGAATGGCAAGGAATGGTCCGCCCGGCCCCTATTAATTTCAATCGCTGAGACAAACAGCAAGCGTTAGCTAGATAGGTTTCTTTTCAAGACTGGTTTGTCTTAGACTTGCATGTCGCTTGCAAATGTCCCGGCAAACACCTCTTTTATGAGTCTTTGCATGACCGTTGTGCGCATCTCAGCCAGCATCGACAGACCATGTAGAAATCAAGACGGATACTACGAACGTGTGAATGCGTCGTATGAGTTCTTTGTGGGTGCTATGCAACTTTCCGTACCGTACCTCTTCACACAAAAGCATATGCAGGTCCCCGATGGATCACAGCTTTGACCGGAACCAAGAGAGGAAGCCTGCAGGCTCATTTCCGTTGACCAGATTCCAGATCTCAAGGCCCTCTTCCCAGCGGTCGTCCGTCCAGATATCAGTATTACCGTCATCTTTCAAACGTCTCATCTCTTTGACGTTATTAGTGCCCCAGTCTACAGTCCGGCCGCAGACAAAGTCAGCAAAGGCTCTATTCCAAGGCTCTAGCACTTGTTTTTCGTGAGGTTTCAGCCCCTTCACCCTGCCCCTCGCCCCAGAACCATATAGCCATGTCCGTTGCGTGCGTGACTTTCCATTCCTTTGGCAATGTCACACAGTCTGCTCGCCAGTTAAAGCGATACCGCAACAAGTCTTGGCCGGGTACGAGCCCGCCTTTGACGAGAGCATCACAGAAACCTCGCTCGAGACAGTGCACTTGCATGTTCGCGTAAAGACGACCGAACAAATCTTGCCAGCCATCCACTCCTTTAGGAAGTGTGCGCTCTTTCCCGCACACGTGTCCCATCAATTGACGGACAGCTTGCCCAGGGTAGTCTGCACATAGTCTTGTATAGACCGCTTCGTAGCTTGCCGACGGTGTACGCCAGGACTCGTAAAGATAATGTTCATCTCTGCATTCTCCATTCATAAGCTTGATGCCACGCTTCTTCATACGGTGGCCGAAATCGCCGATGTTAATGTTCGCGATGATGTCTTTCGGGATGAAGGCAGCGTCTGTAAGTGCTCTAAATTCAGAGAGTTTCAATCCATCTTGAACTTTGACCAGATCATGTGCCGAGACAGCGGAGGCGTCGAACTTTTTCATCGCCGCTCAGATTCATTGGAATGTTTAGCGCAGTTAGAAGCTCGTCGAACTGCTTTTGATGTTCATCAAGGGTCTTCGGTTGGACACCAGGGCTGTTAGACCACATGATTGCGCGCTTGATGACAGCTTCGTTGTCCGGGACAAAGTACAGCTCGTGGGCGAGCTGCTGAAAGGTACTATGTGAGCCAGCAGAGTAACCAGCAACAGTGATATTGGTAGAGTCTCCGCCGAAATGGCCGATTTTACGTGCTGTCCATTCAAGAGCCTGTCTCTGGTCCCAGAAACCCATGTTGCCGCTGGTCTCACCATTGCAGGCAGCATCGGCCTGCGACTCTCGGCTTGCAAGAAAACCGAAGGCATTGAGACGATAGGCCGGCATCACGATAATAGCTTTGAACGCGGTCTCAGTGATCAGTGGTGCGATAGCAGTGGGTGGCGTGTTCGGATCGCCCCACTGAAGGAATCCGCCATGGATGTAGAAGAAGACGGGCCAGCCATCCTTGCTAGGTGCTTCTCCGGCTGGTATGTGAATATTCAGTTGTAAGCAATCTTCGTCCCACATGGATTCATCAGGCGGACGCCGGAAGCCAGGTTGTGGACAGAAAGCCGCAGAGCCAGTGAAGTTCCCAGGGTTGGATTTGGTACCATAACGGAAATTATCTGGCAGAGGTCGAGGTCGTCGAAACCGATGCGGACCGATAGGTGGCAAGCCATAAGGAAGGCCGCCGAAATATCGTGATATAGTTTCATCCGGCTTGGACTTGAGACTTAAGGTCAATCCCTCCAGGTGCCCTAGAGGTCCGGCCTCGAAGCGGCAATGGCGCTCCTCATATTGATCTTGGATCATTTTGGACTTTTTGAAGAAAAGATCACAAGGAACCCAGGATGAACAGATGCACAGTCATTGCGGGAAGAAATCAAATGGGATTGAACTTCACTGCAACTCGGCCAACTGCTTCTGGCCCGTGCTTAACCTTGCCCGAGGCTTTGGCCGTGAGATCTTCCCGCCATCGATAGAGGTACCTCTGCTTCGATTTAAGCTTTCCATCTGGACAGACCGTGCCAGCCTCGCGAACTAGACATCCGCGCAGCGTCGGTCTTGCGCTGGTAGGCTTTGCCGACTTTTGGAAGAGGTAGGCCAACTAAGTCTTTCTCATCTCGTCTTTCCTTACAAGCTGTCACTGGACAACTAATGGCATCCTGGTTGTTTGGCTGGGGCAAAGGGAAGCAGAAGCAAAAGGCGTATCTGGAAGACGGTGACTCGGGCTTTCATCATGTCAGCGAACTTAGCCAGGACCATGGGCGCTTTGCCGTGAGCGAGGCCCGCGAGCGGCCAGAAGAGGCAGATAGAGGTGCATCGCGGATTGTTAAGATACCAAGCGGCCAGTATCAGAGTCTACCACAAGTAAGGCGCCGGCAGTAAGGGTTGAAGAGCATGACATTGATGGGATATGACAGTTCGCGCGAGGTCTCAAAGGCTTCGACCTCAGCTCCGATAGCAAAGACTACCAAGGCCGAAAATGCATAGACATCGAGACCGCTATAGCCACAGACGAGAACGATACAACGGTTTTCAGGCCGGTGATCCAAGCCGGCAGTTCCAGCGAGAGCACACATCTAATCTACGAAGCGGAAATGGTCTGGATGGAAGCCAAGCAAGGGGCGCAAGACTGCATGATCTTCACCACGACTTTCGATCTGACGCAGGGCGAAAAGCAGACAAAGGTGTATTTCCCGCATGAATTGACGACTGAAGTGGAAGTCGCGCATTGGATAAGTGGATTCAGATTCAGCACTGAAGACGAAGAAGAAGAGCCCCATGAGTGCGATTGCTGGGAGACGCACCTGAACCCAAAGGGCTTCATGGCGCATGCGAGCGGTAGCAAGAAGCTCGAGAGGCTCGACGTGACGTGGATTGTCTACAAGAAAGGTAAGAAGAAGGTCGCATCTGGGACGTTTAACACGCAGGATATCGAAGACCGGGAGGAAGGGTGAAGCGGAGAATACTGGGAGGGTTGAGTTTCCACAAGGTCAATTCTCCTCAACGCCGACGGTGCTGGTGGGCATCAGTCAGTTCGACATAGCAGGAGGGCGGGACTTGAGACTGAACGTCCATGCAGGTGGTGTAAGCAGCACAGGTTTTACATGGCGTCTTGACACCTGGGGAGAGGACGCACAAGGGTCATTACAAAGTGCCGAGGGCACATGGATAGCATTAGGATTTGGATAAGCTATGTAATCACTCGCCCATGGCCTTCTCCATCCGCTCGTCCATCGTCATGCGCCAATGATCACCAAAACGCTTCATGGCCCAAATGGACAAACACCCTGATACTAATGCAATCAATCCCACAATCGTAAACAACCAGCCGTTCCCAAGCGCTCCGATAAGAGGGGACGTAACAATAACGCCGACACAGGAGAAGATATTCCGCACAAAATTATTCAACGCAACGCCATTTGAAGCCTTCCTAGGCATGAAGTCCGTCAACATTGTAGTCACCATAGCAAAGATAATCATGGACCCGACACCGAAGAAGAAGTTCGCCACCATGGGACCGGCAATGTTCGTACCAAAATCGGCCGTCCAGCCGTAAGTGATGATAGCGGCGGGCCAGAGGAGGGCGCCAAGCCAGGCATTCTCCTTCATGCGGTCTTCCGGCCTGAATTTGAGCTTGCCGTCGTCGTCGTATCGACCGGCTTTCTTGGCTTCGCGGATCATGATCCGGTCTACCCATTTCCCTCCAAACAACGAGCTGAGGAAGTAGCCGGCCGAGTTGGGGAGGTACAGGAGGCCCATGATGATACTGTTGTAGTTGTATGGGGCTGCGGAAAAGGTCTCCTGGACCGAGATGTTTAGCATGTAAAGAGCCATGAAGGTCACAGTTGCGTAGTAGACCGAGATCGCCACGGCCGGAAACTGCAGGTAGAGGACGATTTTCAAGGGATCGATGAAGGCACGTCGGAACATGGCCCAGTACTTGCGCGTCTTCACCTGGACGGATTGTCTCGTCGTCGTCCTCGCCAATGCCGGCCGCGTAGCTTTTTCGTCCCCTCCTTCCGCATTGACAGCTTCAGCCGCTTCGTGCTCCGCCTGGACCGCAACTGGCTTCCTCTTCCGCAGAGTCTCAGGCAAACAGAAGAGGATGATAATGCACAAGCAGCCTCCAAAGATGGTCAGAAACCACTGTGCCGAGCGCCACCCTAACCCTTCCGCCAACGCTCCACCAATGATAGGCGACAGCAAAGGTCCACACAGAGGACCCAAATAAAAGATCCCCATCGCGCGTCCCCGGTTCTTGACCTCCCAGACATCCGCAATCGTGCCAGCTCCTACAGCCTGCACCGACGCCGCCGCGCCGCCGGACAGACACCGCATGACGACGAACATGGCGATATTCACGCTAACAGCGCACAGGGCGTTGAAGACAGCGAAAAGCACAAAGGACGCGAGATAGATCGTCCGTCGGCCCAGGGTCTCGGAGAAGCTGCTCCACCACAGCGGGAAGATGGACATGGAAAGCATGTACAGCGCCACGCTGAGATTCACCACGGTCGCGCCCGTGTTGAACTCGTTCGAGATGTCGCCTAGGGCGGGCAAGACGAGGGAGGATCCCATGGGTGCTGCGGCGCCGGCCATGGCGACGATGAAGGTGATGGTCCATTTCATGCGGTTGTCGTAGTTGTAGGGCTCTTCCACTTCGTCGATGAGGGAGAGGCGGGCGAAGAGGCCTCGGCGTTCTGCCCGTGGGACTTTGATCGCTTGCGGTCTGGCTGAAGAGCGGGTGGAAGATGCTGCTCGGCTTCGTGAGCGATGGGGCGTGGCGACCTGATGATCGTGGCCGTCGTAGTCTGGGATAGTTTGTTGGCTGTCCTGTGAAGAATGCGAATCATGGCGTCGTCGGCTATGGCGTCTCTCGCGCTCGAAATTCTGAAGGACATCGCCTCGGTCTGAGTAAGGCGCAGCCGTGGCCATGACATCCGGGTCATGCGAAAGGCTTCCAGTCTCGGATCCATTCCCAGTAGTAGAGCTCGACTTCCTGTTTCGATCGCCTTTGGTTCCTAACTCGCCCAGTTCCGGGTCGGGCTCCGCATCGTTATCTTGCGCCATGATATGACATGAGATCCGACAAAGCCATGAGGGAGAAGAGAGACCACACTTGGTTAAGACTCAATAGCCCCAGTTCAACACTCAGAAACCTATCGTAGTATTCGCCTCCAAAGACTATGACAACAACCCTTCTCCACGTCCCTTCCCAAAAAACTAAAGACAAGGATTCATAAAGGGAGACAAGAGAAAGGCAAGGTAAGAAAAGACCGAGTAGAGTGACGACTCTCACCAGTAGTAACTTACCGGCAATGGTTCCCACAGAACGGGTAACCGGCAAATAAAAGATCTCACGCCCGCCCTCATCACCATTACAAAGAAAGGCGCGCGCAAATCGATTCGGGCAGGTAGGTGTCTGGCCAAAAGCGTAGGCCGTGAATCATCTGTGCCGAGTGCCGGTGAGCTTGCCTCGTAGAGAGAGGCGAGAGAAAGTCGCTGGGTTTGGCCGAGGCCGAGCTCTCTCTCCCTCCCCGCATGCATGGGAACCGGCCAGCCGGCCAGGCTTTTCATCAGCGGAACGTCTCCGCTGTATAAGAGCATGGTATGCATTAGAATGGGCAAAGGTTGGGAAACATTGTACACGCCGATCAGAGGGAAAGGAAAGCTCCAGAGTGGACGGTGGGGGTTTTTTTTTATTCTCTTTGGCATGAAAGAAAAGAAGCCGAAAACCCTGTCGCAAAAGTGTTTGCAATCGGGTTAAGTACATTCTTCTGGGCCTCAGATTCAAGAGTTGAGGCCCAAAAACGCCAACGCTATGCTATTTTCTTCCTCGCCCTTCCATAAAACTTCCTAGTAGAAACACGACGGCAAAATCATCTCCCCATTCTCTCTCTCTACGCCGCAGGCGCAGCAATCGAGCAGCACCACCAGCCCCAACAACACCATCCCTCAAACCCCTCAACCTCGCCTTCCTCGCACCCACCTTCTCCCTCCACGCCCCCTTGAAAACCTTTCCCCACTACCACCCCCAACCCCTTCAACCCTCGGTCTCACATCCTCCTCCGTAATCCCCAACGGCCTCACCACACTCATGGCCCCGGTGCCCACACTCATACTCTGGCCCATAATAATACACTCACTGACACCGCGAATCTCATCCTTCTTCATCCTGACAGCGGCCTCGAACAGATGATCCGGCGTCTTCTCAAAACTGGCCAGCTGTAAAACCGAATCCCGCATCTTCGCGAGGCCGAAACGGGTAATACCCAGGATATCGCCCTTGTAGGTCATGACGTCCGCGAGGAGCTGCATGTGGCGGGGATCGATGTCCATGCCGCCCATGACGGCGGAGATTTCGGAGATGATGGAGGAGCGGGCGGCCTCGATGCCGAGGACGTCGCGGACCTCCATGATGGAGTTGGTGGTGGTGTGGTAGCCGTCGACGCCCTCGGTGGTCATGCAGAGCTTGAAGCCGTAGCCCTCGACGAAGACGGCGATGGGCTCGCGGCCCGTGGCGTCCGGCTTGTCGTCCTTTTTCAGGATGGCGCGGTGCGCGTCCGGGTAGCCCTTGATGACGACGTCCGGGAGGCGGCGTTTGAGGTTCTGCATCGTCATGAAGAGCTCGTCCGTGACTTCGTTGGAGTTTTCGCCGAGCTTGTTGTTCTTGGTGACGACGCCGCGGGCGCGTTTGGCTTTGGGGTCGTTGCCCGTAGGCGGCTCGCAGTGTACGCGGATGTGGCAGCTGCCGGAGGGGTTGGCCGTGACGTTGAGCTGTTTGAAGCCCTTGTGCTTCTCGATCGCTTCGGCGATTTGGCCTAGGTGGATCCGGAGACCCAGATCCCGTACCGTGCGCCAATCCACCCGCATGTTCAGGTAACAGCCATCCACGAACCACACATCCTCCACATACGCGACGATATCCTTGAGGTACGTCTTCTGGATGATAGCCTTGGCGAACCGCCCCGCAATCTCCTCGTACTTGCTATCCAACGCGCACGTAATGACGGGGGTCGAAATCGTCTTACTCGCGTTGATGATCTCCTTGATACGCGGTACACCCTGCGTAATACTCATACCCGCGACACCCGCAAAATGGAAAGTCTTAAGCGTCATCTGCGTGCCCGGCTCACCGATACTCTGCGCGCCGACAGCGCCGACCGCATGTCCCGCCTCCGTCTTACTCTTCTCGAACTTGCGCAGACAGAGCGCGAGGAAGCGACGGAGCGCCGTTTCGGTGATCTTGAACACTCCATATTCGCTGTCCTTGAACCGCTCCAGAGTGGAAACAAGTTGGTTGACCTTGGTGTTGAGGAAGACCTGTACTGTATCGAGGAAATTTCTCGCGCTCTCCAGCTGGTCCACGCCAGAATCACTCGTATCCCTCAACGGCAACTCCTGCCCATCATCACCGAACCTCTTCAGCTTCGCACGTTCCGCATCCAAAGTCTCGGCAACGATTGTCTGAATCTCGTCAGGCAACAGGCCCCGCTCGGTGTTATCCCACGTAGTAGTCAACGAATGCATAAACGTCCGTTCGAAATTGACCGGTTTCGCACTACCTTCCATATCCACGGGATCCAGGCCATCATCACCAAACTTCATCTGCACAACGCCTTCTTCCGAGTTCCGCACCGTGTTATCATAATTCGCGCTTAAATCTTCCAAACTCTTCATCAGCCGCCGGGACATGTAACCCGTCTCGGCCGTCTTGACAGCCGTATCGACCAGCCCTTCACGCCCAGACATGGCGTGGAAAATGAACTCGGTCGGGTTCAGGCCCGAAAAGAAAGAGTTGAAGACGAAACCTTTGGCGGGCGGATCACGGGAGGCTTTGCTGAAATGGGGGAGCGTCCGGTCCTGGAAACCATCAAGCACTCGCTTACCGCCAATAATCTGCTGACCGACAGCCGCAACCATCTGGGACACGTTGATGTTGGAACCCTTGGAACCGCACTTGGCCATGGTGAGCGGGGCGTTGTAGCGGGAGAGCTCAGCGAAACAGACATCACCACACTCCTGGCGGACCTTGGACAGGATACCGGAGATTTGGTTTTCCATGGTCATTTCCTCGTCGCAGCCGGGGTCACGTTGGAGCTTGCCGGACATGAAGAGGTTAATCAGGTCCGCACATTTGGCGTAAGCGATCCGGACTTTCTCGTCTTTCTCCTGACGTAGCTTCATGCTAGGATACACGTCGGAGATACCGATGGAGAAGCCAATGTTGGTCAGCCAGCGACTTGACAGTTTGGCGAGGCGGTTCATGGCGACAGCAGCGTATTCGGGACCGTAGTCTCGCATGATGACATAAAAGACGGAGTCCTTTTTACCGTCACCGACGATGGCCTTGTCCATTACACCGCACATGACTTCGGAGTTCCGTACGACGAGGTAGCCATCGTTGATACCCATGTCGGGCGCCTCGCCTTTGGGAGGGGCTTTGAATTGCTTGCCCTTGGCGTCTAGGTTGACGTTGACAGGATACTTGGAGTGGGGTTTCATCAGGACGGACCAGACTTGCTTGCCTGTCCACAGAGCTTGTGGTTTCATCAAAGCAGGCGGAGGCAGCTCGACAGGGTGCTCAACCCCTGTGCCGGGGTCTTTGACCACCAGACCATCGAACATGTACCCGACGATTTGACAGAACTGCTGGCGGGTGAAGAAGCGATCCTTTTCGGACACGAGGAAAGCGCCCGTGATGAAATCCTGAATGGCGGAAATAATTGGTGTACCGTTCTTCGGCGTGGCCAGGTTGTTTTTGACGCCCATGAGTTCGATAGCCTCGGTGCGCGCCTCTTCAGTCTGTGGAACATGCAAGTTCATCTCATCACCGTCGAAGTCAGCGTTGTAAGGGTTGCAAACACACTCGTTCAGACGAAATGTTCTCCATGGCCGGACCTTCGCCTTGTGAGATAAGATTGACAATTTGTGGAGAGAAGGCTGTCGGTTGAAAAGAACGACATCGCCATCTTCCAAATGCCGCTCCACTGTATCTCCGTACTCGAGCTTGTCTGCAATCTTGTTCAGATTTCCTTTGAGGGCGACAACTCGTAAAATAATTCTGTGTCCTCCACGAGCCTTGATCACAGCATTTGCACCCGGATGCTTCCCTTCGCCGTTCAAGACACACTGCTTCAGCTTCTTCAGATTGTGCTTGGTCACTTTCTCCGGGTATGTCATATGCTTCGCCACTCTGACCGGGACAGCAACCTCCTCGACACTCAGATTTGGATCAGGCGAAATGACTGTCCGTCCAGAAAAGTCGACACGCTTTCCGCTCAGATTTCCACGGAAACGACCCTGCTTACCCTTCAGCCGTTGACAAAACCCTCGCATCATCTTTCCGTATGCGCTGTCCTTGCCAAGGCCGGGAAGGTTACCGTCAATGTACATTGCCACCTGCACCTGGAGGAACTCCCACATTTCCATGACTTTCGCGATCGGCTGACCGGTTGATAGGGCTGCGCGTAGGTAGTTGTTGATCTGAATAATATCGCCAAGCTTGTTCGTAATGTCGTCTTCTGTACTCGCTGCTTCTTGAGCGACCGATGGGCGAAGGGCAACAGGCGGGGCAGGAACATGGGTCCATAGCATGTGCTCTGGCCGACCACCTCTGTGCGGGTCCATGCCAACGAGTTCGACTTCGACGTCCGGGATTTTCTTGAGGATGTTGAGTGCACGCAGTGGTGTCAGGTCGTCAACGGCACGTCGCATGTGGCGATCAATCTCGTTGCTACTCTTCTTGGCCGTCTCAAAGCTCTGTTCGAACTGCTGCATCTCTTCCGGCTTCTTCTTGTTTTTTGCGTTACTGCTCGTGTAAATCGCATATTTCGCATGAATCATCTTGATCGGATGCCCCGGAACCTTCTTCACGGGTCCATTGAAACCCGAGCAATGCGGACAAACCTTCACCTTCCTACAATCGCCTGCAATCTTCTTGATAATAGGCCCCCTTCCGCAACATATCCAGACCCGGCCGTCGCAGCTGCTTCAGCGCAGCACGCTTCTCCTTCTCCGGCAAAAGAACCCGACTGCAGTCCTTGCACACGCAATTAAGCGTCTCGATGATCTTCCTGAAATAGCCATAGTGGAAGACGGGTAGGCTGAGCTTCACATGCCCGAAATGTCCATTGCACTCCTTAAGTCCTTGGCCACAGGTCTGACATGAGCCGGTCTTCGCGGATGTCCCCAGTCTCTCGTCGTTGGGTCCGTGCTTGGTGAGGCCGCGAGGCTGGCCGGGCAAGGTGCCGATGTCGTAGAGGTTGCGGTCGAGGACATTGACGACCGATTGCGATACGATCTCGGGCGGGGAGAGGATGCCGAACTGCAAGGCGTTGATGCGCTTGGGGACCTGATCGAGGACTTGCTCTTTGGCGGCGGCCTCGTAGACGTCTTCGGTTTCGGTCTCGGTGGTGGTCGCCATGGCGGTGGCGGAGGGGTGGGTGGTGCTATCGGAGAGTGCGCATGAGGCGGACCGTCGATTGTCAGGCAGCAGTTAAACAGCCGTGGTCCAAGAGTCACTTGGGTTTGAGTGAGTTGAGGTGGTGGATGTGTTTGTGCCTGAGGTTGTAGCAAATTTGATAGTGGAGCAGCAGCGATAAGATAAGGCGATAAGGCTGTCGGATGCGGGGGTTAGTGGGAAAGTCAGTCACGCACGGTCCTGTTGGTGTTGGAGCTACCGGTTGCTGCCTACCTAGGTACATGCGATATCTCGTAGATGTATCAATACGCATGCTACAGAGGCAACATACAGTATTGGCCGACACTATGTATGTTCTAAGGTATCCATGATCCACTAGTTGGCAACGAGGTTATACGTCGTGCTTGCTTCAGCGTGCCTCCGGCATTTGGTAGCGGACCTAGGAGTGTTGCACAGCATAGGAGACCCATCACCTATTCGTCGCCCGTCAGCTCGCCCCGCATTTGATGTATCATGTGTGGTAGATACTCCCGCCTAGGCACCTAGCTACATAGTACCTTATCTCGCCTGTTCATCACTCGCCACACATCCACGCCGCACACCTGGCAACATTCACCTTTTCGAGTCTGACCTCAGGCAATCGCTCGACAAGAGACAATCCTCAGTGAACGTCCGGAGTGCCTTGTCTGTGCCGTCCATCGCTTCACAACACCTAGCTCTCCCTCGCCTCTACCTTACCTCCTGCTTCAAACTCCGTCCACCGACAGCATGAGCTCCGCCTTCCGCGACCCCCCACCGCCATCACACACCCTTTCCACCTTTTCCTCCTTGATGGCCCAGTTCCGACGCGAAACAATGCCTGACAACATGCACACCGACCCTGCTTCTCCGTCTGCCACTTCACTACCGCCGAGCGCGGCCACCCGCCGTGTCCCCGTCACCCTCACCCCTTCTGCCGACCCTTCTGATCTCCGTCACCTCAGCCTCGCCGACCGTTTCATCATTGGTCGAGCGTCCAGGTCCGAGGTCAAGAACCTCCAGGCCTCCCCGACCAACGCTCTATTCGACTGTCCCGTCGTCTCTCGTGCACACGCCGTGATCGACTTTCATCCGAGAAGGGAATATGACGAGCAGGTCACCATCACAGACCTGAAATCTATGCACGGCACCGCCGTCAATGGACAGCGTTTGCTCTCCCACGCGCCACACGTCTTGAGGTCGGGGGATACCATCAAGCTGGGTGATCGTGTAGTCCGAGGCCCAGGTGAGCCTGCCACAACCCAGTTCCCGCTCCCACGAATGCAATGCTAACACTCCTGCAGACCACCATGACGGCATCCAGATCACCTTCCGTCGCCAGCCACTTCCGCCTATCCTGGGTGCTGGCACCTACGCTGTACCGATGGATGAGTCTGCTAGCGATGTCGAGTCTACGTTCAGCGAGCAAGATAACTTTTCTTCCGCTCAAACCACCCCGGAGCAAGACAAGTTTAGATTCGGAAGTCAGTTGCATCCATTCGACATGGATGCCCCTGGCGTTCTGCACCGCAATGATGAGGAGCAGTTCGAGCCCGATCAGGTCCCGCAAGTCGTCAAAGACACCTATGCAGAGTCTGATAACGACAGCCTGGAAGACGGATCTAGCTCCCCACTGTATGATGCAAATGACAGTGAAGACGAATTGGATGTGTCGCCAGCAAGATCGACATCTACAACGACTTGATGTCAACTATGGCGCAGCATCCGGAGAGCGATAACGGGCTTGACGACGATGACGATGATGAGCAGGAAGAGCATGATTACGATGATGATGAGCACGACGAGCATGAATACGATGACGATCATGTCGATGACGATCTATCCCGATGACCCTCCTGAAGAATACTCCACCAGACGCTCGCCTGAGCTTGGTTCAGCTGCCGTGGAGGAGACATCAAGCTCCAGGCCCGCAACCTGGCAACTTCCTCTGGAGCCATTGCCAGCACCTCACTTCCTTCCTTCGTACCCATTCTCAGGGGTCACGCACAGCGTTCCCAAGAATGCAGGTGACAAGGTCGTCTCGATTTTCGGACCAACCCATCCAGATGGCAATATGCCAATTTCTGCTGTTCCAGCGGTAGTCCCTACAGCGCCAAAAGGCCGGATTTCCATTTCGGATATCGTCGAAGATCCTGCTGCCAAAGGAGCAAGCGCAGCTCCTGCCTCCATCCCTCCCAACCCGGAAACCAACAACACAGCTGATAAAGCTGGCCCGCCGACAACAACCGGCAGCAAGCGTAAAGCAGACGCCCTCTCCCAGACCGACCCCGCCATCGATCGCCACCGATGCTCCAATCTCGTCCTCCCCGCCCAACACGGAGCAACAACCACCTGCTCCACTCCCCACCACCAACGCGAATGACGAAACGCAGCCAGAATCCCCCAACATCGTCTACATCTACGAGCCCACGCCCCCGGCCGCGAAGAAGGCGAAGAAATCTCACTCTTCCTCTCCAAAGCAACAGCAGCAGCAGCAGCAGCAGCAGCAGAAGAAGAAAGGGGGATACAGCATGGGCAAGCAAGTCGCCAAATACGCCGGCCTCTATCTCGCAGGCGGCCTCAGCGCCGTGGCGTTCCTGGCTAGTCCTTTGGCGCAGAGGGCGCTGGATGCGCTTTGATCTTCCTTTGCTCTTCTGACTTGCTCTTGCCCTTAGCTTCCTTTTGTCCTTGCGACCGGATGAGAGGAGAGGGCGCGAGATAGTGGATTCGATTACGGGGGCCAATGATTTTTTGACGATGCGGATTTATGATGTGATTTCTATGAGGGACGAGGGGTGGGGCTTTGGGATGGGGTTTCTTGGAGGAAAGTGGGCGTTCGTTTTTTTTTTTTTTCTTTTTTTTTTTTTGGCAAGATCTTGGGATGAAGGGGTTTCCCGGTGGTTTTTTCCCTTTTATTTCTTTCTTTTTTCCCTTTACATCCCCCAGATAGTGGTACATCCGGCAAAGGAGTTTTTCTTTTTTTTGTCTTTTTGGTGGGGAAGGCTGACAATTGAGCATTTCCCCAAGGGGAGGTTCAGGCGGCGGCCTTGACGTTATCATCAGAATGGTCTGTTAAGCCCCGCCGCTCGCCGAGCACGGAGAGGAGGAGGGTTGAAAGGGGGGTTGGTAGATATTTTGCATTGTCTCGAGGTTCCAACTTCTCACCCATTACCTCTCGTTCCAACAATTTCTTCTCTGCCCCTTCCTGCCTCTCTCCCTCTCTCCCTCTCTCCCTCTTTTTTTTTTTCTTTTTTTTTTCCTTTTCATAATCTACTCTCTCGCTTGATTCATGTTTCTTATCTCTATGCCTATCCTGATGTCTACACCGAAATCTCCCCTTGCCCACGCAGCCAAGCTCCAAAACGACGGCAGTTTGCGGGAGGATGTTGGCGTTGGGGATGGTCGGGAGGCGTGTTGAAGGAGTCCGGGGGCGGGGAGGGGGGAAGAAATAAGGAGAGGAAAGGAAAGGAACGTGAAGCACATAGACAAACGCATGAAATGACAGAAATGTCTGGACCAAATTTTGTTGCTCTCTCGCTACGTACACAGATATCACAAAAAGAGAAAAAGACATAAAAAAAACAAAAACAAAAAAGCAATCTCAATGACACTCCCTGTTCTTCACCCCGCTCCTAATGTTTCCCAAACTGATCCTCCGTAACCCCCTTCCCCATGGCACTCGTGGAACTCACACCCCCCTGCACCATGCGCAACAACTCATCCACATAATTCGCCCCACTCCACTTCTGATGCGTGACGACTTCAACCCCCTGACTCATCTCCGGTTCCTGGATCGTCTCGCCATAAGCGCGCATACCGCGCTTGGCGTAGTCCTTGCTAAACGCGTTCGAGATCAGCGCCGTGCTGTGCAGACCCGCTAGGGTGATGAATTGCCAGCAGTACCCCAGCGAGGCCAGGCGTTTGATGTAGGTTTCTTGCTCCGAGGCTTCCATCGCGGCTTTCCAGTTGAAGGAGGGGGAGAGGTTGTAGGCGAGCCTAGATTTTGGGAGCGTAGGTTAGCGGGATTTGGGTTTTCCCAAGTATAGGGGTTTCAAAAGGTTAAGAAAAGGAATATAGAAAGGAAAGAGAAAACTTACTTCTGCTCCGGCCAAACAGCGTGCACGCCGTCCGCGAACTCCTTCGCCTGCGCGAAATCCGGCATCTTGCTCTCCATCCAGATGAGGTCCGCATACGGCGCGTACGCATTCGCGCGCATAACAGCGCACTGGCAGCCGCCCTGGTAACGGTAGAAGCCCTCGCGCGTACGAGCGGCGTCCCAATCGAAGTGGACATCGACGCCCGTGAGGCCCTTGGCGATAGAGCGCGCCTCGCTGTTGCTCTTCCCCTTGGCCTGCTTGAGGAACTCCTCCGCGAGCCCTTGCTTGTTCACGTGCACGCCGGCGTTGATGACGTCGATGACGGCCTCGTGGAAGAGTTTCAGTCCGGCTTGTTTTGTCCACGCTTCCTCGATGGCTTCCAGTTCGGGACCTTGCTTGCCGGCTTCTTCGGCGGCGATCATGAGGTCGTTCAGAGGCTGAAGACTGGGGTTTGTGGCGCCTAGGATGAAGGCGTGGTCGCGTGGGTCGATGTTGCTGGTGATGAGGGTGGCGGCTTCCGAGTCCGTTCTTGCGATGGCGAGGAGGTCGGTCCCCATGATGTCCGCCTGGGCGCGGATGGCCACGAGGCGGTTGATGTGCTCGCTGACGGGCACGAGGACTTTGCCGGCCATGTGACCGCATTTCTTCGTGCCGGGCATTTGGTCTTCGATGTGGATTCCCGCTGCACCCTTCTCGACCATCAGCTGGGTGAGCTTCATGACGGCCGTGAGACCGCCGTGACCGGTGTCCGCGTCCGCGACGATGGGACGGAGGAAGTCAGTGTTGGCTAGCTTGGACCGGTCACCTTCGGCCGTCGTCATGCGTTCTTGACGCTGCTTGCGGTCGTGGAAGAGCTGGGCTTTGAACAGGTGCTGCACCTTGTTGGGCACAGTGTCGTACGGGTAGTCGGCAAGATCAGGGCCGGGTTCGTCGGTTGCAGACGCAGTGCTGGAAGATTGCCAGCCAGAGACATAGACGGTGTCCAGGTACTTGGCCATCTGAGTGACCATCACTGGGTCCAAACAGCCGAAGGTATAGCTGGCCTCGCGGTTCTGGAGTCTATCAGCAACCGTATGAACCATGGATTGTCTCTACAACATACCGCAAAACGCTCTTCCACCGTCTGCCAGAGCTTCTTCGCCATAGCATTGCTTGGGTATTCAATCTTCAGGTTACCTCTCTTCTGGACGATCTGGTCCGCCGTAAAGGGCCTCTTGGTGTAACGCCATCTTGAGTCTGACCACCATTGCTTCAGCGCCTGGACCTCCTCCTGGTAACGCTGCTCCTCGGCATCGTTGGCGTGAGCTACCATGGTTGCAGCAGAAATGTTAGAAGGGAGGATCGATGTGATTGCCTCTGTCAGTTGCTTCAATCGTTCAGCCAGCTTGTGGAATAATACTAGAAGACGTCTACAGGTCGGACGCGTCAAAGGTGAGAATGAGAGAGCGAGTAGAGACGGCAGCGAGACGTCACTATAATAGAGGAGATGGAAACATGGAGCTATATGAAGCTTCCCGTGTCCAGTCACCTACCGCGGAACCCCGATCTCGCCCGATTCGAGAGGCGGACCATGACCGAGCTTGTGAGCGTATAGTAAGGCCTCTCTCCCCCCATGACCGACTCCCTACGTTGTGACCGAGGGAGAGACAGCGGTCGTGTTGTCTGGACAGCCTCGGACGAATGGCCCACAGCCGGCTATGCCAGGCTCTGAAGTCAGCAACTGACCTGGGGCCGGTTACTTCCGAAATCTGGAGAGCCGAGGCTGCCTGAGCTCCCGTCATCTTCACGAGCTCGACCCAGGGCTGGCAGTGGAGGCACATGCTTCTAGCCTCAGGCATGCATCCCCAGGTCTGGAGCGGGTGAGGTATTTTCCAGTCGGGTGTCCTACAGGTACCTTAGGTGTGGTTGGTGTGGTCCACCACCATCGCACTCACGATGGATTGCCTTGGATGCCCGTATCCTCCCCAGCGCGTCTATTCATGTGCATTCTCGGCACTGGAAATGACTGTCTCCTGGTAGCAGACTCGGCATGATGCACAGCGTTGATGGACGTCCATGCATGTTGTGTGATGCTTCTGTACGCCTGCATCTTACGAGGGAAGAGGATGTCTCGCATGTGCCGTATACGTCCTCGGTCATCCCATTCACAGGAGACATGCGGTGAGACCGACACATACCATCCCTATATCTCTTGGATATCTCACCCGCGGTTATGAGGCCTTGACCTGCTGTACACCTTACTCGCTGTTGCTACGGGTCATTCCATCGCAACCTAGGGCTGGTTGGATTTCCGTCGTGACCACTGTTTCTTCTGCATACGCTTATCACGTTGAACTGACTATCGTGGCCAAGATCAACAGACAGGCGCTGCGTAAAAGCGGTCGCCGCGTAACATCCAATGGTATCAGTGCGAACGCGGCCAGTCACTCCGCATTCTCTCGCTAATCCGGTTAAGACGGCATGGACCCGGCGGTACCAAGCTGCAAGTGCATGGCAAGTCTGCTCGCTACGCGCCCTTGAAAACGCCCAAATTGGAGCAAACGAAGGCGCTGGCCGATGAAACGTTGGACTAAGGCTGTCCGTACCAATATCAAGGAGGCCGTTCCATTGTCGAGACCTGAAGCCAAACCTCAACTCGTTCAACAAGCGGAATACCACCGCGCCAAGCAGTCTGATAGACCCAAACAGGCAGCTACTAGCCCGGCCTGCAGTGCAGATCGGTACATAATCTAGCGATGTCGCAAAGACTATGTGCTCTCGCCGCTGCAATGCCGAGCTTGAAAGCGAATTCACTGCGGGCAGGGGCAGGAGCATACCCGGATTCGCACCTGGCCTTCTTCAGAGCTGTCAAGATGACTACACCTCACCATTCCGCACCCTCCGCACAGTGTGTGGGTTGTCTACTGTCTTTACTTCCTGTGTTTGACCTTTCTCTTCCCTAGGATGTTGGATTGGTATTGCTTTGTCGGCATACCTACCACGTAACCATTAATATCATTTCATTTGCCACACTGATCCGACATAGGTCCAAAGCGTTTTAATATCCTATTCTGACGCTGGTCTTTTCCGGCTGGCCAGCATCCAGCATTACAATTCGACATGGCAGACAAGGACATCGACGCAGACGCCGAATCATCAGGACGGAAAGGCTCGACAATGTCGGTCGAAAACCCTCTCACGCCAGACGGCGATGGCGATAGCATAACCACCGAATCAGACCATGAGCGCTACAGCGGAAACCTCACCAAGAAGACCCTCGAGCCGCGCATCTCTCGAGCATCTTCAGCCGGAGCCGGTGCCATCGGTGGCGTACTCCCAACTCTCCACAAGACCCCAACCGTGCACAGCGTTGCCACAACAGCCATGACCACGGATCCCGCCTACGAGATCGACTTCGACGCCGACGACAAGCCGACCCCCAAAACTGGCCCCTTTGGTACAAAGGCCTCATCCTGTTCGTCATGAGCTACGGCACCACCTGCGTCGTCCTGTACTCGACGAGCTACACCTCCGCCATACCAGGCATGGAACGCTCGTTCGGCGCGACGCAGACCGAGGGGATCCTAGGCGTGACGACGTACCTGCTCGGTATGGCGACGGGGGCCGTCATCCTGGCCCCGCTGTCGGAGATGTTCGGCCGCCGACCCATCTATATCATCGCGCTGGGGTTGTTCGTGGTCTTTGTCATCCCCTGCGCCGTCGCGAGGAATATGGAGACGATCCTAGTGACTAGGTTCTTTCGGCGCGTTTTGTGCGGCCGCGATGATCAGTAATGCCCCCGGTACGGTTAACGATATAGTAGACGATGAACATCGGGCGCTAGCCTTCTCCATCTGGTCAGTTGGCCCCATGAACGGACCCGTGCTGGGTCCAGTTGTGGGAGGCTTCGTGTATCAGTATCTTGGCTGGAGGTGGACGAATTGGGTAGTTATCATTGCGGCGAGCGTGGCGTGGATCGTTGTGGGTTTGGTACAGGAGACGTATGCCCCGGCCATTCTGCGCAAGCGAGCCGAGAAGAAGCGAAAAGAAACAGGTGACGATCGATGGTGGAGCCGCTACGACGACCGAGAGGATCTGGTCCCTTTGCTCAAAGTCAACCTGTCACGGCCTTTCAGCATGACCGTGACGGAACCTATCCTCATCTTCTGGGACGTCTACATTGCCCTGGTCTACGGCGTGTTATACCTCTGTTTCGTCGCATACCCGATCATCTTCTCCGACATGCGGGGCTGGTCGCCAGGACTCTCGGGTCTTGCCTTCTGTGGCATAGGAGTCGGGTCCATGATTGTGATCTGTTGCGAGCCCTTGATCCGGAAGATGATCAATTCGCATAAAGCGGACCCTGAAAGCGAGACGGGCGATCCGCCGCCGGAGGCTATGGTCAGCGTCGTTTGTATCGCCGCGGTACTCATCCCAGTTGGTGAGATTTGGTTTGCTTGGAGCGGGACGCCTGATGTGCCTTGTACGTTACATCCAAACGATAAAAATCAAAGAATGCGTTTTACTAATATCTTGAGCAGGGATCGTTCCTATCCTAGCCGGCATCCCCTTCGGCATGGGCAACTGCGCCGTCTTCATCTACGCTCAAACTACCTCGTCTACTCGTACGACATCTACGCCGCCTCAGCGCTCGCCGGGAACGCAGTCCTACGCTCCATCATGGGCGCCACCATGCCCTTAGCCGGCGCGGCCATGTACGCCACGCTTGGCGCGCGATGGGCAGGCACGTTGCTAGCGATCCTCGAGGCTATCTGTATCCCCATCCCCTTCGTCTTCTACCGCTATGGCTGGAAGATAAGACAGAAGTCCAAGCTGATTCGGAAGATGCGGGCGGATAAGGAGAGGCAGATGGAGAAGCGGAGACGGTTCGAGGGGAAAGTGGAGGTTAGGAGGGAAGTGGGAAAGGAAATAGCGTAGTGCTTGGCCAGTGAGCTAGCATGGGGGTTTTGGGCTTATTTGCTACCCCGATGAAAGACATTGAGAACATTGAGAACCAATTTTCCCGACTGCAACTCTTCAATTCTTGATATGTCAGACATTGCTTAGATTCGCTGACGAGTGCAGAGACTTCTTGCGAAAGCAAAGCTGTACCGATCGTGATGGATCTTACTGTGATCACAAAGCGAAAAAAGAGCAGGGTGCTTGCTGCTGCTTTCGGGGCTCAGAGAAAAGGAAACATTAAATTAATGGAATAGGCCAGTGTCTTCTAGGAAAAACAGCCAGGTCAATCCCCTCTCTCCCGAACCACCTTCCAGAAAAAGAAGGAGGAGGCCAAAAGGGCCCGAACTCCCGGCATGACCACTCCGAACCACCACAGCGCCACAACACCTCCCCAACCCTGACCCAACCCACTCATTACTCCCTCCCCACAGAACTCCTCATCCACTCACTTTCAATCCCCCTCCCAAGCCTCCACAAACCCCTTGGGACAAACCTTCGTCCGCTCATGCACATGCCACTCAGGACAACTCAACCCCTTCCTCGCATCCCTACACCCTTCCCGATGCACCTTCACCAACGTCTCGATGAACTCGACGGCCAGATTGGGGGACTTGAGGAACATCGTCTTCATAGCGTCGGAGATAGCTGGCTCGGAGGAAGACGGATCGCTGGAGGTGAGTGGGGCCGAGGAGGAGGAGGAGGAGGAAGAGGAGGCAAGACAGCGATATGTGGCCGTGGAGAAGAGGAAGCGCTGCATGGGACTGCCCGGCGCGTAGGTGGAGATGTACTCGAGGCGGTAGGGCGGGGCGGTCAGGTCGGCGGTGTGGTAGTGTGTGCGGATTAGATCGATGACTGTGGTCGTGGAGGGGGTAGATCCCCTAGATGTTAGCCCTGCTTTTGATAGAGACGTGGGAGAGGAGCGTGGGTTTTCTTTTTTTTCTTCTTCTTTTTTTTTTTGCCTCCCTGATGAGGATTGGGACATCGGAGTGCAGTCTAAGCTATGGCAAAGGGTACAAGGCAGGCAGGAAGGAAGGAAGGAAGGAAGGCAGGGGAATGGATCGCTGGGGAGAGGTGGGGAAAGTCAGGGAAAAGAAAGACCTCCTTCTTGCCCGATGACGCATACAAGTGTGCAAGCGGCGCGACGCCCGTCATCTCAGACGAAGGGTAAAATCAAAATCAAAAAAGAATCCCAGACAAAAAAGCCAAAAAGAAAAAAAAAAGGGAAAAAAACTTTACCTCTATTCCCACACCCCTCCCCCCCAAACCTCCACGCAACCGCATACCCGCCCAAATAACCCCCCACCTCATGCCAATCCCTAGGACCCTTCAAAACCGCATCCCCTTCCTTCACCCATGCACAAAACAGCTTCATACCGACCTCATCGCATGTCCTCGAAAGTCGTCTGCTCGGGGGTCGGATCCGGGGTTTCCGTCAGGAGACGCTGGAAATAAGAGGGATTTGGAGATCAGGAGGTTCGTGGGGACGGTGAAGGGTTTATGGGCGGGACCCACGTAGAGGGTTGTTTGCGGTTGGGCGTGAGGGGTTGTTGTTGGGGAGGGGGAGTCGAGGGTCTAGTGACGAAGAAATTGGGTAAGTGATTTTGTTTATTTGTGTATTTAATTCCGAGCCCTATTTGTTTTCGGCAGTTATAGTTTGAGGCCACGACCATTTGTGTATGAGTCCTAGGACAGGAACGAATTTGATCTTACCCGTGGAGAAGTCACACTGCTATCCGAGTTCCTCCTCGAGCGCGTGACGGGTGCTAGGTCGTTCTCGTGCTCGACTGAGGAGTGGCGGAGGCTGGAGCCCGAACCGGAGCGCTTGATGGTGTTGGTGCGGATGGCGGGGACGTGGAGAGACATTTCTTGTTGGTAGGCTGTTCTTGTCGCGGTGGAAGATGGATTAGTTGGTGCTGATGATATAAGTGTAATGAGTGCTGTTGATAGATAGATGTAGTCGATTTGGGTGCTAGTGTAGAGATTGAGTGCTTCGATGGTGTCCACTGGCGGGAGAGAGAAAAATGTCAGAGCAGGGCGTGATAGGCGTTGAACAGTGCCTGCTGGGTCATACCAGGACAGGAACGCCTGGAGTGCTCTCAGCTCGATAGCGAGGAGGAGCGCCCTGTGTCGCGATCAGTCGTGACTACCCTCATAGGTCGAATTGGTGCCGTCCAAGAGATTTCCAGGTGGCAATGACGATGTAACTGTCAAACAAATCCCTTTTACGCATATAGTCCTTTGCAATGAAATATTGTACATTCTATACAATCGTCTAGCCGGTTCAACGTAATGAAATACATCAATGGACACACTTAAGCATCCATCTTCTTCAATTCCGGCATAAACGCCATACCCTGACCGAGGCCTTCCTTCTTCGCCTCTTCGCCACCGGCAACGTGAACACCTCCAGCGCTGCGCTTGATGACGTGCTTCCGGAGCATGCTCAGGATCTCACTGTTCTTCCACCGTTGCGGCACAGGCCGGTAAGCTGGCTTGAAAGTTCCCAGAGTGTTAGCCCATTCACCCTTTGCCGGCGCCACAGGCTTCAGATCGTTGTTCTCGGCAGTGTTCGGGGCATGCTCAGCCGTCTCGGTAGATCCCTTGCCCTGTGCCTCAGGCGAGGCGTGTGCGGGACCAGCACCTTCGGCGTAGGCCATGGAAGTCGGAGACGGCTCTTGCGTGGCCCAGTAGTAGATGTCCCAGTCGTTCTCGTCGAGGAAGAGGTCGTACTGCTGCAGCTGCTTCGGCGTCATGTCGGCCAGGTACTCGTCGGCGAAGGTGGACAGGAGCAGGTCCGACTCTAGTGTCCCTCTTTTCCGGGATTGATCTAAATCACACACCATCAGTCAGCTGACACTGTGCTTGGCTCCGCGCGTTCTGGCTTACAGATGAGACGGGCGCGCATGGTGCTGGCATCCTCGCCGGTGCGCTTGAGGGGCTCGATGCGGAAGGTGCCGCCTTCGATTTCACCTACGTTCAGCTCCGCATTCACGCCGGCTTCGGGGGCACCCTTCTGCTGGCCGCCCATCATCTTCTCGGTGTTATCAGGCTTGCTGTCCTTGGGCAAGAAGCTGGGGTCGACCGAGGTGATCATCTCCGGTGGTGCGCCGTCCTTGCCGATCGAGGGCATCTCGTTGGCAATGGTGCTGTTGGTGTTGGTCATATGCGGGTTGTCGGGCTTCTCGATCTGGAACTTGCGGTAAGCCTCGGCGGTGTCGTTGCAGCGCTCGTTCATGGGAACGGCGGCGAAGCGAGAAGAGGTGGTGGTGAAGGAGCGCATGGGCTGGCGGGTGGCCAGACGGCCAGCGCGCAGGATCGTCCGTGGAGCAGACATGTTTGCGGGGTGAATGTTGGGTATAGACGTGGGAGATGAGGAGGAAAAATCAAGTCAATGCGAGGTGTAGCAGAAGATGGGAACGAAGCCCAAGCTGCAATCTCCAATGGAAAACGTCACCGGCAGTCGTGAAGATCGGAGTGATGCCTCAGGCTTCACAATTACCTACCTTGGGTATTATCCCCGCCCCGCCTTTACATCCGAATGGCCACCTGCATGTATCGCTCCCTCAGCCCACCAAGCCCACCGGTGAAGCCGGGGGTTGCCATGCCGGAACCAGACCATGAGCAGGCTAGCTTTCTTTGCCAGCTATCATTGCCACCCTCCACATATGTACACGTATACCATCCCGTTACCTGACCGTCCTGGAAGCGGCGTCAGGACTTTATCGTAAGTGCTCCACGGCGTGCCATCCAAACCCACTTGCACCCGTCCTCTCCGTAACTTTCCCACTTCCCTTTCGTCATCATTCTTCCCTCAAAAAGACTCAAGCGAGCTGGTGTGAATATTAAAAGCCTCACGTGCGCTCTGGACTTACACACAAATATACTCGTCTACACAACCAAGCACTGCGGAGAATTGCAATTCCATCTCGTCTTAGTGAGGAAAAACCAAAAACAAAATGGCCTCCGTCGACGTCCGTGAGCGTCTACGCCAACACTTCGATGCCCTCCCACCGGAAAAGCAAGCCGGAGGCTGGAACGCCCTGTGGGAGCAGAACGTGACGCCGTGGGACCGTGGCGAACCAAATCCAGCTCTAGTCGACACTCTACAATCCAAGCTCCCGCAGATCGAGGCCTCCTCCTCCCAAGACACCTCCAGCAACAAAGCCCACCACCAACCCACCCGGCGGAAAAAGGCCTTAGTCCCCGGCTGCGGACGCGGCTACGACGTCCTCCTCCTCGCATCCTACGGCTACGACGCCTACGGCCTCGACACCTCCACGCTCGCCATCCAAGGCGCGCAGAAACTAGCCGCGAGTCCCGACCGCGACATCAAATATCCACCAGCGGCGGCCAACAACTCTTCCGGAACCAGTCCCGGCACCGCCACCTTCCTGGTAGCGGACTTCTTCTCCGACGACTTCCTATCCCAAACCCACCCCCCTCTTTCCACCCATGACCACGCCGCCGGACCACAACAACAGCCCCAGTCCGAAGAGGAAGACCCCAAAACCTTCGACCTCATCTACGACTACACCTTCCTCTGCGCGCTACCCCCCACACTTCGTCCCGCCTGGAGCAAACGCATGTCACAACTCCTATCCCCCCTCGGCGGAATCCTCATCTGTCTGGAGTTTCCCTTGAAGAAACCCCCGAGTTCGGGGGGCCCTCCGCATGGATTGACGCGGGAGTTGTACGAGCAGTTGTTGAATCGGCCGGGGAAAGGGGTGGAGTATACGAAACCCCACCAGAAGGGAGGAAGTGAGGGAGGCGAAGGGGGACAGGAAGGAGGGAGAGAGGGAGGCGGGTACGTGATCGAGGACCGGACGACGGAGATGCCGCGGGATGCGCTGGTGAAGGTGGAGCGGTGGAAGGCGGAGCGGACGCATGAGGTGGGGAAAGGGATGGATTTTGTGAGCGTGTGGAAGCATGTGCAGTAGAAGAGTTTTCTCTTTTTTTTGATTTTTTATGAAATTGGTTTTTTTTTTTTTTTTTTTTTTCTTTCTTTTTTTTCATTGGAGAGACGGGTGAAAGAGGAAAGAGCTGGATGATGGAGTGAGCGAAGGCGAAGTGCATTCCATTAGGTAGATGGACTATTGTCACTGAAGTATTTACAAGCATCACCAATTCACACAAAGCCAGTATCTTCCTCTTCTCGACCTTTTGGGAAAATTAAAATTCAAGAAAAAAGAATACAATCAATGGAGGTAATGTAAGACCATGTAATTTCATAAAGCTACTTTTACATAACCCCTTTCCCCTTTTCCGCCTTTTAATCCCTGTCTTGACTTTACAATCATATTCCATATCGTACATAAATCCCAACCCTGCATTCATTCCATTCCCAATATTCCCATCACATTCGAGTCATCCCTAATAGTGGAATCTTTCAAGAACGGCCGCGAAAAAAAGCAAAACCATATACCGTGTCTGTCCTGTCCTGTCCTGTCCTGTCCTATCCCGTTCCCTGCTCTTTCAAAAAACTCCATCGAGCTCAGCTCCCAAAACGCCAGCTTTTGAAAAAAAAAAACAAGCCAAAAAAAAAATCCCGTTCCATCTCCAAAAAGACGGGATGAGATGAAGAGAAGCCTCGCAATCTGCCCTAACCGATGAAAGCTAGCCCAACCAAAACAGCAGAGAAAAAGCCCTGAACGAACGACTTTAGTCGCAGATAGGTCGCTGCGTCCACCAAGGCGTCTGCAGGAAGCTTTCGACATGGGTTCCACAGGACGTCGTCGTGGGCTCGATGCCGGACATTATGTCTTGCTGCTGCTGCTGGTGCTGTTGCTGTTGGTAGTGGTGGTGATCTCGTAGTGCCGGTGCTGGCGCGAAGACACGGCTTCGTTTATGGCTGAGAGTTGTGTTCGCTTGCTGGTATTGTTGCTGTTGTGCCTCTTCATCGCCCTCATCTTCACCGCTGCGACTTCTCTTCTTCAAGGTTGATGATAGAGATGTATTGCAGGGTCTTGACCCGGCTGTGTTCGGCGTGGTGGTGTTGGTAACCTGCATCTGCATCTGCTGCATCTGCTGCTGTTGTTGCGAAACCCTCTCCCTCAACTCCCCCGCAACCCGCTCTACCAACGCGACTTTCTCCGCAAACGGCTCGACTTGTGGTCCGTTGCTCTCGATCATGTCGAAGGTCCAGGTGCTGAGGGTTTGGGCTTCGGAGAGGAGCTGCGTGGTTACGGTGAGGAGTTCGTGGTAGTCGGAAGAAGTTGTACATGAGGCTGGGGAGGAGGTGGAGAGGAGGTGGCATTGCGGGCGTCGGCGCTGATGGTGTTGAGGAGGTGGGCCAGGTTATCCTTCTGCTGGAAGAAGAATTGTTGGTGGTGGAAGGCGGCTTGAGCGCGAGGGGAGGTCATCATGAAGTGGCGACGCGCCGGGATGGGTTGGTGTTGAGTGAGACCCATTGTCGCGTGAGTGGGTTGGTTGGTGGGGAGTGAGGTTGATCACGTAGGTGGGTGTAGTGGAGTTGGGGAGTGATGGATAAAGAGCGTGAGGGTAAGTGATATCACCAGTGGAGGAGGGAAGAGAAGTAGAGAGGTGTATGTGATAGGGAAGAGGGAAGGAAGTCAATGGCTGAAGGTGGAGATGCAGCAGCTTACATAGTACCTACCTAGTACACGAGCCTTTCTCGGCCTTTCGCTCTTTCCAGTCTACCTCCTCCGTAGGCAACCTCAGGTATCGGTTCGCGATAATGAGAAGGTAGACGCGACAAGGTCCGTCACACCCGCGTCGAATGGCTGAGGCTGATTGGCTGAGCAAGATGGCGAGGAAGCGGGTAGAGCCTGCCGATCTCCGAAGTGGCTGGGCTCACTGCAGTGGGGACGATGCACAGACGATAGAGGCGGACCGGAGCGATCGGCGTCAGCATCCGTCGTCCGAAAATAGCCCCCAGACAGGACGCGAGACGGCGGGTGCAACCACACTCCACAAGGCGGTTTTCGTCGGGGATGCTGCGACAGGATGGTGTGGTCAAGCGATGCAACAGCAAGGAAATACTGGAGGACTCAAGGGCATTCAGATCGGCGGGACGCCTCACCCCATCCATCACAGAGTCTGTATGCTGCCTTTGTTTTTTCTTTCTTTTTTCTTTCTTTTTACCCCCAATTGATTCCCCATCTATCACATCGACCCTATCTATATTCCGTGCTACCCACTGTCCTTCCCATGATACGTGATAAACTTCTCCTGCAGAAACTCTTCCATCCCCCACCGAGCGTTCTGTCGCCCCCAACCGGAGCCCTTCACTCCGCCTTGCGGGCCCGTCCAGCTGGTGAAGACCGTGATACTGTTCACATGGACCTGGCCGTACTCGAGCTCTCTACCCATCTTCAGCGCCCGCTCCATGTTATTCGAGTGGATCGTAGCGTTTAATCCGTAGGCAGAGCGATTCGCGAGCTGAATGGCTTCCGCATCGTCTTCAACGACATATAAACTAGCGCTAGGGCCGAACGTCTCCTCGTCGACTATCTTCAGATCATCCTTGTTGGTCTTGGAGTCGACAAGGACAATGGAAGGCTTGAGGCCATTCTCGACTGCCATTTCTGGCCCGCCAACTAGGAATTCGTTCCCGTGATCCTTCGCATCTTGCAAGATGGATTGCGCTTTCTCTGCGATTCCCGAATGCACCGCTGTGCCGCCAGGCTCATTTGCCATGGCCTTGACGAGAAGGTCCTGGAATCGCTGTGCGACGCTCTTGCAGAACGATGATGCGCTCGGTGGAGAAACAGATCTGGCCGTGATGCATCACCGCCCCCTTCGCACACAACATCGCAGCCTTTTCCAGATCCGCATCGTCGAGCACGATAGCTGGACACTTGCCACCGAGCTACAAATCGTCAGCATCACCACTCCAACATATTTTGGTAGCCAAGGAAAACTCCCTTCCCCAGTTATTTCGTTATTTCTTTTCTTAAAAAGAAAGCACAAAAACTCACCTCCATCAAAACCGGCTTCAAATACTTCGCCGCCAATCCCGCCACCTTCCTCCCCACCGCCGCACTCCCAATAAACTCAACCTTTCTTATCCGCTCATCGCCCACCAACCCCTCCGTCACCAGCCTCCGCATCCCCTCGCACACTCTGCACCGAATTCAACACCCCCGGCGGCAACCCCGCCTGCCGAAAAACCTCCACAATCAACCCATGCGTCAACGGACACAGCTCGCTCGCTTTCAACACCACCGTACACCCCGCAGCAACCGCACTCGTGACCGCCCTCATCGCCAACACAACCGCCGCATTCCACGGCGGAATCACCAACACGGGGCCCACGGTTCTTTAAACACAAACGCGAACGTCTCCCGCTTCTCCATCGTGGGATCTCCCCCGCCAGCACGCTCGAGATCCGCGCCGCGATCTCCCGCATGTAGCCCGCGGTGAGGGAGATGTTGGTCGCGGCCCATGTGCGCTGGCAGCTGGTCTCGCGGATCTGGGCGTCGATGAGTTCGTCCTGTCGGGTTTCGAGCAGGTCGGCGGCGCGGAGGATGAGGGATCGGCGGTCGTTACGGTGCTGCGTTTCCATGCACCATCCGCAGAAGAGGAGGAGGTGGTGGTGGTTGGGGAGGTGGTGCCGTTGAAAGCGGACCAGGCTGCTTCGCAGGCTTGGGCGCAGTCGGAGAGGGAGGCGGAGGCGTAGTAGTGGATTGGTTCGTTGGAGGAGGAGGAGGAGGAGAGGGCGGAGTGGACGGGGTAGAGGCGGGAGGAGTCCGTGAGGGGGAGGGGCTGGCCGTTGATGAAGAGGGGGACGAAGGGGCGGCCTTGGGGGTCTTTTTGGAGGGGGGACATGGGTGCTGTGGGACGGGCGGTTTCAAAGGATGTGGTTTCGAGAAGAAGCAGGGCAAGGTAGGGTAGTGTAAGGAGCAGAAAACGATTGAAGGCGAAGAGATGGAAGTTAGAGAGCTTTAAAACAGATTCCGCCGTACAAGATGCTGATCTTTTGGAAATCTAGATCTTCTGGAGGGATCAAGAGTGATTACCTTTGACAGCGATGTATAAGAATGAGAAGAATATAGAATGTGTACCTACTAGAGTTCCTACATTTGAGCGCAGTGATGTTCTTCAGCTTGACGTAGTTGCATGTTGATGATGGGGCAAGATGATGTCGAAGACAACCCCACTTGGCAATGCTTCGGCATTTCTGACTTGTCACGTGCCGTCCTGGGATGGGCATAGCTGCACTTGCCGCATATGGTAAGAAAGCAACATCACTGAAAGCGTCGAAGATAGAAGAAAAGGGTTAGTGAAAAGCATAATTGGTAGCTTGAATATTCGTGAGAAGTCATTAGCTTTCGACCGAACGAGCTAGGAGCACATAAACCATCCCGCAACGCCACCCTTCCCTACTCCCAAAACATAGCCATAGTAAAACATGAGAAAAGCTGTGGTCGTGTGTGTCCGTATTCAATCTGATCCTCCTTCCCTTTCCAACCTCGACAGCTACTTGGAAGCAACCGTCTCCTCATCGCTGGCGTCCAGGATGTCGTATTCCTCATCTGTAAGGAAACCGTCATCCTCCTCCTCGCTGTCCTCTGCGCTCATAACCTCGAACTCGTCATCGTCGTTGCCGCGCTCTACAGTGGGCGAGGCGATAGTAGAGATGACGCTGGCAGGTGCAGCAGGAGCGGTACGAGGGGTAGCAGCACGCTCAATCTCACCCTCCTCGCTCTCCACGTAGGCGGGCTTGCCCTTGATGGAAGAGCTGGTGGCCGACTGATAAGTGGACGAGGCTGGGCTTTCCTTCTCCAGCTTCGGGAACACCATCTGACTGCCCTCCAACTTCTCCTCATCAGCCACCTTTTGCACCTGCTCCTCTTCCTCAACAGACTTGGTCACTTCTTCAATGATCTTCTTCACCTTCTCAGTCTCATCTGCGTTCTTCTGCTCCGCAGCAGCGGCCCTCTGGGCCTCCAGGGCCTTACGGGCCTGCTCCTCGCGGTTACGCATGATTTTGGCCTTGATATGCTCGACACGCTGCTTAGCCGCCTCCTTGCGAGCCCTCTCAGCCTCAGGAGAGGCCGAAGTCGGAGTCGCCTGCATGGCGTGAGTCTGCTGTGCACGGAAGTGCGCCATCATAGCATCACGGCGACGCTGCTGCTCAGCACGCATTCCGGCGAGACGAGCGTGCAGATTCTCAGAGGATTCATAGGTAGGTGGCGCACCACTGTTTGACTCCTGGGCCTGCTCCTGAGCCTTCTGGGCAGCCTGCTGGCGTTGAATCATCTCGCGTTGCTGAAGCAGCTGGGCATCGCGCTGACGCCTCGCCATCATCATCTGCTGGAACTGGGCTTGACGCTGCGCCTGGAGGTTCGCTTGTTGCAAACGCAAGGTGTGGGCCTTCTCGGCAGCCTCAAACGGCGACGCAAAGGTTGGCTGCTCTGGCTTGGGAGCGACCGATGATGGAATGGCGGGGGCCTTGACATCAACGTCGCACCACAGCCGGTGACCGAATGGCGTACCGTCAGCGGCCTTGAGGCGCCAGTAACTGATGCTCTTGCCCTCACGAGCAGGGGCCTTGAGCGTGACCTTGAATGCAGCTTCCTCGCCAACCTGGACCTCCCGACCGACGACGTTGCTCTCAGTAGCATCAGCGATATCGGTGACGGACGAGGGATGACCGTTGTCGACATTGAGCATGTTGTCGCCACCAGTGTAGCGGACACTACAGCCAGCGGGCCAAGCGTACGGACCGGGGTTCTTCAAAGTCCACATCTGGGTGAAGCGGGCGCCAGGCGCGATGGTCATGCCATCGGGAATACTATCCTGGACGAAGTGCGCGTTGAGCAGTGCTGAGTGGGGAGCGACAGACTCACTTGCACCGGCCGACTTGCTTCCGAACGTGAAGACCGGAATAGGCTGGGCCTCTTTAGCATCGCTAGGCTCGATCTCAGCCATGGTCTTTACCTGTGAAGCAGCGTTGCCTTGAAGGGCGACGGGTGCCCCAGCCTCCGTGGCAATACCCTGTGCAGCCGCCTGCTGACGATCGCCCATCATGCGCACATTGCCACGCATATCCTCGTTCTCTGTAGTGATGCTCACATTACGGACAGGCGTCTTGAACTTGATGAGCGGATGGGTGCGGTTGTGGTGGTTGCCAGGTGAAGCTTCGCAAGAAGCACAGAAGTCGGTATCATGACAGACAGCGCACTTGTAGCGGACGCCCGTGATGTAGGACTGGTCACTCTTGTGGTTGCAGAGTGGGCCGTCGCAGAAGATGCCATAGTGGCGGACGGGCGTGACGTATTGGTCTGGAATCGGGTTATAGATGGGTGCAAAACGGTGACGTGGATGAGTGTGGCGAGCATCCTTCACGCACTCGCCGCAGAAGTCCCAGTCTGGGCAGCTCAGGCACTTGTGACGCACGCCGTAGATCTTGCTATCGCATCCGTCGCAAATGGCGTTGTGACGAACGTTGCGACCTGGTGAGAGCATTGTCTCGGCAGCGAGCGATAGCACTGTATCATCAGTGGCTGGCTTGAAGCCGTGAGCAGGATGATGACCATGCTTGCCACCGGTGTGACAGTTGATGCACAGATCAAAGTCGTCGCAGGTTGTGCAAGTGACAAACTCGCGCTCCGGCAACACAACAACACAGCTGTTGCACGTACGGGTTGGGATCTGCGGCTCCTCCGTGAGGGTCTTTGTCTCGTCTGCAAAAGATCCGGGCATCTCCTTCTTGTCCTCGCTGGGACTCTGCATCAAGTCTTCGATCTTGATGGGCTTGCTCGCGCGAGCGGAACGTGGCGAGATGCGCTCAGTAGTGCTGTTGACGACTTTGCCATCTTGGATAGAACGCTTGATGAGCCAGTGACCCTCACCAGGGCAAAGCTTGCCAGATACGACGCAATCTTGGCACAGATCGTAGTCGCCGCCGTCGCAGATACTGCAATGGAAATGTGCGTCCGCCATAGCCTTATCGCAAGCGTTGCAATAGACTGACCATGGGTGGCCGAGGCTATTGATGAGAATGTTGCCTGACTGCTCTTTCGTACGAACGGGAAGGCTGGTCTGGCTGGCAAGACCATCGAAGAAGGCCTTGTTGGTAGATGCAGCAGGCTGAGATGCTTGAGCCTCATCGGCGTTTGAAGGCAATGTCTGAGAGTTGCGAGCCTCGCGGAACTGGAAGATACCGCTGCCGACCGAGCGACATCCAAGTGCCGTGGAATCGCGAGGGCTCTCTTGGTAAACGGGCGAGCTGACAATGACTGGATCGGTTGCGTGCTGCGGGAGGTCCTTGTTTACTTCTTGCTCTTGCGGCCCCATGGGAGTCACAGTGGCCTTCAGACGCAGCTTCAGCTTGGCCTTCGCTGCGCGAATGAGAGTCTTGAAGACCTGCGAGCTGTTTGGGTCAAGGGTGATGTAGCCGCCAGCAGAGTCAGAGAAACGCTCGAAGACGACGACTTGCTCGGGCTTGATATTCAATAGGGTGCGGAGCTATACCATCCGTCAGCAGCTGCTCAAGTACAGGTGAGGCGTGAAGCACGGCGTAGGGTTCCAGGTTGGAACTTACCTTGTCAGGCAGCACATTTGCCCCCAGATCACGGAGTGGCAGCTTGAGCTTCTTCAGGTTATCATTGACGGAGACTTTGATTGTGATGAGCGTGTCAGGTGGGACCGCATTGTGATGACCCGTTGCAGCCATACTGCCGATGATGTCTGCGGTCGTTTGGTGACTGTAGGTATGGAAGTCAGGCTGTCGGGGGCCGATGATGGATAGATGGAGCTGGAAGCTCGGCTACGCTTCACCGGCTCGGTGACGTTAGCGGCGGTTCGTCAGCGATAAGCGATTACTCGCTATTGCTCTCGCTGTAGCACGCTGGTTGACGCAGCTTTCAGAAGTTGTTTGAATGAGGAACGAGGCAAATGATGGATGTGACAAACGGCAGGTAGATGAGTGGGAGTAAGTGAAGTGGAAGACGTATGAGAGGTGACGAGAGCTGCTGGTTGCCTTCGCGGCGAGACGTAGCTCAGGAAGCACGGGCCAGCTTGGCTAAGCTGTGTCACATGAAACGACTCACCGGAATGCTCCGTCAGCGTCGCCGAAGACGCCAGAAGGAGGCGAACACGACGCCTTTCTTCAATTCACTGCGACGATGGAGAGGGTTTGTCATCAAGAGCGGATGGCCAAGTGGTAAACTTGAGAAGTGTGTCAGTGAAGTGGCAACAAAAACCACCAGTTGAGGCAGTGCGCAACCAGGAAAGGTCATAACCATCAAGTCAGAAACGCATTGACGCAGGGTATAAATGCTAATTCACAATCACAAAACGCAAAGAATCATTCAATCGCCTCTTTGAGCTCCATCCAACGCCTGTGCTGTCCGAACAAAGATTATTCAAATGATGGCTGCTGCCATCTTCAAACCCTTTCCCCATAACAACGATCATCAGCTCTGCAGTCCTCCTAACGCCCAAATATGGGTCCGATTGTACCAGGGCGTAGCCTCCGACACTCGTGATTAGTTCTGAACAAAAGAAAAGAATGTAGGAGGGTGATATGAGGGCCTGGTAGGACCTTTTCGCGCAGTATCGTGCATCTCCTTGTCTTGCTTCAAGGACGGCACTTCAACGGCATGTGATGATGACAATCCACCTTGTCGCCACCAACAATCATGGTCCATATCCGAGCGTAAAAAGGCTTGCACGCAATAATTTGACTTTACTGCTGTGACGGAGCACCATGGTACATGGGCTGTGGGTAATAATAATTCGCATCAGGAGCAGGTGTAGGTGGCGGCAGCCCAGGCATTGCGTAAGACGGTACAAAGCCCTCCGCCGGTTGGTATCCCTGACCCTGATCCTGAGCTTCCGACTGCGGGACGTAGAATACCATCCCGTTCCTCTCTTGAGCAACCATACCACTCTGGGATTGCTGGTGTTGAGCATCTTGGTCCTGAGCACCTTGGTGTTGGTGGTGCTGTTGATGTTCCGGTTGATGTGGCGGATGAGGAGGCATCGGCTGTGGCATCATGTAAGATTGTGGTGGCATGTACATTGGCATTTGCTGATAACCATTTGGGACCCGGGGGCGAGTAATAGTACGGTTGCTGGGGCGGATATTGCGGATAGTAAGGAGGTTGTCCGTACGGCATATTTTGCGCCTGGAAGTGGGGTGCATGAACAGCTTGCTCCGGTATACCAGACAGTGGGGTCCCAATTTGCGGCTGAGAGGAGTATGAGAGCGGCTGTCGCGGCGAGAAGTACGGCTGCTGGTGCGCATAATTCTGCTGCTCCATGTGGGACGGCAGCTGGTTCTGGAAAGGCAGCGGCTCAGTAGATGAGTCCTGTTGCTGTAGCAGTGCTGGCGATTCTATACCGGTCACGGATATGGCCTTTTGCGGCCTCGGCTGATGCACCGTACTTGTCGGGGTGCCTTGGAAGGTCGGTTGCTGCGGCAAGGGGTATGTGTAAGTCTGCATGACCGGTGTTTGATGACCCGACATTGGAGCTGATGGCGTGTTGACCGCTGAAAAGTGAGGTGTACCGTGTGGCAACCGCACGACTGGTCTGCTGGCAGGGCCCATGCCGGCAGCGCTTGCGAACGAGGTCGGTGAGAAAGCATCGGCGCGCGAGATGGCGGCCATTGATGACCTTCTGCTTGCGGCCACACTCGAAGCGTACATGCTGCCGCCATACATGCTCGTTCGCCGACTCGAATAGCCATACCCGCCCACACTCCTCTGGTACGAGCCACGTGGAAAGCCCTGTTGGGCGGGTCGATTCTGCCTGGGAATGAAGATGAACGAACGGTCCGTTGAAGGAAATATGTACTGCGGTGCGCGATCAGGAAGTGAGACGCGCACGGGTTTGTCTCGGCGAAGAGGAGGTCGGTGATTCGGCAGCCTAATGTAGTTCTTCCAAGGCACTTCCGAAAATGTAATGGGTGCATTCATGCCTGGCAGTAATACTCTGATCTGGACCTTGCCAACCAAAGTGGTACTGGAAAATGACAGGATTCTATGTTGTCCTTGGCCATATGCTGATGGCGCTTTTGGGAACAACCGCGCATTATCCTCCACGTCACGACTATGAGGCGACTCTGGCCTTTTTACGGACGCAGATCCATTAGTGGGCTCTTCGTTGATCGTGTCATGTAGATCATGTTTCCATGGTTGCTGAGCAGCACGTTGATTCTGTACCATTTGGTTCGCTGGCGAGAAAGGTCCGCCTACGGTTGGCCCGCCTCTTCCGCGCCCTCTGCCTGACCATCCATCCCTCGTGACTGGAGCCTGACCGCCAGAGTGACCTCGAGTGTCGTGCATGAAGAAATTGCCACGGTTTGGTATAAACGCAGGGTCAGCGTCGCGCTTCTTTCTGTAGTCCTCGTGATCTCGACGTTGCCGCTGCGTAGGTGTATCGTTACTGCCGTTGACGACTACAGGCGCCATATCGTTGTCATTTGCACGCGCCACACTACCATTCAGGCCTACGCCTTCGAAGTCGATCACCTCTTGCTGGTCATCTTGCCCAATTCGCAGCCCCTTCATCATCGCTTCCGTGTCGGCCATCGCTTTGAAGTTACCAGCCTGTGCTGGCGGCGAAGGCTGCTGCAACGAGCCATCAGGCTGAGTCTTTTGCTCTTTCACCTTCTTGCTTTTCGGCTTGTTGCGCGCCTTTTTTGGTGGATTCGCGCCATTCGCTACCTCCACCGCCGATTGGGAAGTTACTGCGAGCGGAGAAGCGCCACGTCTACTGGTATCGTCCGCGGTACTGACGTCGTCGTCCTCGGCGTCGCTCAGTACGGATCCTTCGTGTACGGATCCTTCGCTCTGCGAATCATTGACAATCACCGGGCCTTCCTCATCTTCTCCTTCGCTGCCTGCGCGCCGGCGCCGAGACACCAGCGATCTTAGAGTGCGCCCTGCCGCCATTTTGGTGATTCGCCGCAATCCAGGTCAAGACCGAACGCAGTTTGTGCTTCACAAGGAAACTCAAGGGTAGCGGTCATTTGCGGTGTCGAGCTTCGGCAGGTGGCAAGGTTTAGGACGCTTGCGCCTCGAGAGTCGACTTCAGTACCATGTCCACGTGAGAGTCCACAGCACTACAGTTCTCGGTGACCTGGCGTTGGAGTATGCGGTTTGCGCTCCGCAAAGTGAGCGATGAGCGATGGACAGCACCGACAGGTTGAGCAGGAAAGGAAGGGCAGGTGTCGGGCAGCTTCTGGAGATTCGCGTCACAGCAAGTCATCGGCAATCGGGTCTAGAGCCGTCTGAGCTACGCACGTGCCGTGGCTTGATCGAGTGGCGTTTCATCCTGGCAACCCTGCCAGTTGCTGCTATGGAAAGCTTGAGTCATGCACACTTCCGCAATGTGATACACCACTGCGGAGAGCCGTTGATGCATCTCGACACTACAGTGATATCGGATGGATCCATACGAGCTAACAATATCGAGCGTCTATGTTGATGAAGTCCTCAACTCTAACGCCGATCCGCCTACTGATCAATTGCGGTGGAACAATCGCTGTTCAGTCCATCCGCCAACTCTTGAACTGTCGAGTAGGCACTCGGCGGGAGAACATGATGTCTAATTCTTCGTACGTTCTGCCACGGGTCTCTGGCACTCTAAAGAACGACCAGACAAGCCCCAGCGCGGATAAAGCGCCGAAGAAAAATCCCATTTTCCCTCGCAAGTCTGCCTCATCTGGATTGATCATATCTAAGCAGAAGTCAGGACTTCTTCATCTGTTTTCAGATGATAAAGTCTTATCAACTTACATGGAATCACGATGGTCATCACTATACCGAGCAGTGCTTGTGCAGCCGTGGCCAGCGCTATTGTCTTGGATCGCAATTTCGTAGCCGATACCTCGCAGAGGATCACGAAGCAGATAGGGCCAACTGAGAAATCGTAACAGAAGTTCCAGACTAGCATTAGCGAAGACTGAGCCCAGATCACAGTTCGTGTGGTTCTCATACTTGGGTATGCAGTCCAGTATGCCGATTAGGAACAATAGAAGGATGAGCAAGCCCAGGCCCGTATTGTATATTACACGGCGGCCGAAGCGTACGAGCAACACCCAAGAGAGGATTGTACCCACCACTCCAAGTGCGAGAAAACCGATACCCATATCAAAGGCCCTGTTTACTGGTAGTCCTGCTTGCTCGAAGAAGTAGGTTGCATAGCCGACAAGATAGACACCGGAGACCACCTGGATGCAGTAGACGCCGACCGCAATTTCGGTGCGTCTGAGGTTGGCCTTCTGCAGGCAATCTCTATAGGTCGTACCAGCCTCCAACTCTTGTTCGAGCTGGTCTGTTGTAGCGATCATTGCCAACGTCGGTCTAACGTCAACCTTCGCGGATGCAAGACGACGGAGTGACCTTTCCGCATCTTCGGTTCTGCCCTTGCGGACAAGCCACCAGCTGTATGATGTTTATTAGAAAAGACTTCATGTGTTCACAGTCAAGGCAATCAAGGCAGAGTCACACTTACGGGCTCTCAGGAGCAAACGGCCAACCGATCAAAATCACCAGAGGCCAGAACCATTGCGCGGCGAAAGGTGCACTGTAAGCCCAATGACTTTCGAGCCGAGAAGTCCCAGCAGTAATACCATTTGCGATAAGCTGACCTAAGACAAAGCACAAATTGATATAGCTGGTTAAGACGCCTCTCAAGGCCACCGGACAGACTTCAGAAGCGTAAGTGGGAGCAATGGTCGCATAAGTGCCTAGCACCAAGCCACCAGCAACTCGCCGACCAGGAGAACCGGCAGCGATCTGGCGAAGAATTGGATGAATATGAAAGCAGACGTCGAGACTACGGCTGCGCCAAAGGTCCTCTTGCGCCCGAACCATTCCATTGGGTATGCGGCGAAGAAGGCCCCGACCACTTGGCCGATGGGATTGCCCATGGATAGTCCGGTCTGCCACGGCGCCGACACGATATAAGATCCGTCGTAGAAGTAGCCGAAGTCTCGTTGGAAAGCTGGTGTAGCGTAGAGGTTTCCTAGGAGCTGCGGGTCGAAAGCGGTCATGATAACCCTTGTTTCTGCCAGTCAGTCGCAAAGGACTGTCGGCTTTCTTGCAAGATAGCTTACCCCAAAGAGAAGAAGATGCTCCATCCTACTGCCTTTGGATACAGTTTGATAGCTTCGATGAAGCTGAGATTGTGCTCACTTTCGGTCGCCTCTTGTGCCTCGCGGCCAGCGAGTTTACGGTGCCAGTTTTGGAACTGTTCACTATCTGACCACTAGACAGGCGCTCCATGTTGGAGATGAGGCTTGATTCTTCCGTCGGCTCAATCTGCTGTAGGGGTGTTATAAAGAGAACTTATCAATAGGAAAAATCCAGTGCAGGAATGGACTAGAGCCAGGCACTCACACCCTCAGCCATGACTTGGACAAAGCAGTTTCCTGTATGCGGGGCAACAGCACTTGATGATTGTGACAGGCAGTCTCGGCTAGCCTCTCGCCTATTTAGCTACTTCTGAGGGCTGAACTGTATAATAGCCACCCGACAAGGCAGGAGGCAGGAGTGAACCGGACATCACGATTTCCCCACTTGTTACAGCTTACTCATCAAAAAGGAATGAAAAAACAGTAGAGTGATGTGTTTGACAGCATGTATGGCAGAGTAGCGCGATATGAACGCTATCATTATTCATAAGATCATGATTTTCAAATTTCATTGATCTTCGTCGTCGCTTCATTCAACGTAGCTTTCCCAGCTCCTCCATAAGATCGCAAAGACTTTTAATCATTTGCGGCATGCCCACTCTTCCTTCACCTGGACAGTTGCGCTCCAGTACTTCAATGCCAATCGTCATTACATTTTGCGCTTTGTGTAGACTGCACACGGTGTGCGAAGAATCTAGTAATCGCATGCAAGGAATGCCATCATTCCGGTAAAGGAAGTCATCTACTTCCGCTGACCTTTCGCCATCGAGAAACACGAGCCGCTTTTGAGACGGTGGTGCAGAGGCCTCTAAGGTGGTACTGTCCGGCACAGGAGACGACCGAGCAGTGCGGCGAGCGACGTTCTGCTGCAACATCCCATAGGCCCACATCAACGAGACTGCATGCCATGTGAGGAAAGCATCGCAACCCCTCAGCTGGTAGGGCGCCGCATCTCTTGCTGCTCTAACAACTTGTACGGCGTGCCACAGCGCAAGTCTCGCAGGCTTCGTCGGTAGCCATATCACTAAGGCCTGATATGCTTGTTGTGCTTCAGCTTCGCCACATTTTCCTGCAAAGCGCATGATGTTGTCGAGATTGACGTGCAAAGTCATAAGTAGGAAGTGCCTTAATAACGCAGTCGAGAAGGTCGCTACATTGGTGCTCAGCTCTGACGCATGGAGGACATCGCAGAGCTTTTCGTGCCGAGATTGATTCCACAGTCTGGCCGTTGCATCAGAATCATCTCCGCCGTTGGCATGCAACGATACAAGCTTGCCGTGCTCCCAAACTTGAGCTGCAACACCGGAGAGGAACGTGCTTGTAGCGACCTGCACATCCACTTCTGGAATCATACATCGCATGATCCCACTGTCAGCCAGAATTGAGCGCAATGAAGGAGCTTGTCGATGCGATGGAGATTGCAGCCCCAGGTAGACGGTTCTCCAGTCATCAGCAGAGGGAGCCAACCACAATGCACGAGACGCCGGCAGTGGGAGCGAGAGCTCTGCATATGATAGCAAAGGGTTGCGATGCTTCGTTAATGTCATGAACGTATCATGCTCGAATAAATGGTGTGCCAGGCGGCAAAAAGATTGCGCTTCGACCCATTGCAGCCATGTCTCATGAAGCTGAGAAGCTGAGTCTGCGGCCGATGGCGTAATTGGGCTGTATGCCACTCTGTCAAACTTTCCATAACGTCTCATTGCCGTGATGAGTGGTTGGAGATTGCTCTCTGCTACCTCCATCTTGCGCTTGAAACCGCAAAAGGCTGCTACGTCCAGCCATATCATCGACGCTTGAAGCCACTGGATGTCACGACCTGCCGAATTGTCTTCTTCGATCACGCGGCTGAGGGCAACTCGGACAATTTCTAACAAAACTAAACCTGTTCTAGAGACGGTCTTGACCTATAGCTCAAAGTCAATCTGAGTTGATCTAGGCCCTTTCTCAGTTGAAAGACTTACCCCAAAGCATACACAACCAGCAGCTACCAAAGCAGTCAGTAACTCTGGTCTACAATCTTCCGACTTGAATGTATAAGGGTGTATCCAGGCATCGGTCTCAAACTTTTTCGCAATTCCCATCTTAATCAGGAGGTCCAAACAATCTGCAGACGGGAAGGAGGTAATGCATATCTGCGACTTTGCCGTTCGAACAATCAGCTGAAGAATCCGGTCTCTGGAGCTTTGCGAGAGTCGATCAGGGATGGAAAGGGTCTCCGCAAACGGCTGATGTGGTGAAGTAGCCGATTGCAGATGGCCCTCGTCCAGCTGAATGCGATTATGCTCAGTGAAGGCGTTGGAATTACGCTCAGGAATCCAGAGCCACGGCGAACGCTTGAAAATAGCATGCCGCTCCCGAGCGTGATCTGCCTGATTCAAGCGGTGAGAAGAATGCCCTTCAACGTTCTCCTCTGTAACGCCATCCGGCTGAGCTTGATACTGTTGCGGCAGAATGTCGACGGGAGGTGCTGCGAATGCGTTGTCGACGGCAGGTATAAAGTCTGCGCCGAAGATGTCAAAATCGCCCAGCCAATCCTGATCTGGCAAAACGCTGCTTATATCCGGCGGTAGTTGGAAGGCGTCAAGCGGTCCAAGTTCGGAACCCCCTGGGGCCATTATATGTCCAAAGAAGGATGGGACATCAGCATCAATGCCAATCTCGTTTGCGGCTGGTGTCCACAAGAGATCGGCTTTAGAAGTGCCTGCAGCCACCTGAGATGGAAGGAAACTTTCACTAGAATCATCGTTCTGTACGGTTCCAAGAGAAGTTTGTGTCGGATAATTTTCTGTCTGACCGGTTTGATTCCACAGATCACTGACTAGTGCACTATGGCAGGTCGGATTCTCTGCTCGATCGAGGGACTCCGTGTGACAAGGAATCCGTCTTTTGGAACAACGTTGACAGGGTCGTCCATTATCGCATTTGAGCTTGGAAGTGACACAGGCATCACAAGCCTTGACGGCCCTTCGATTGAGATACCCAGGACTCCTTGCACCGAGCGTCTCGCTCTTAGAATGATTTGCTTGGTGCCGGAGAAGAAGATCCCTAGGGCACGGGTCAACAAGACACGCTTATTCGGATAAGAAAGGGTGATGCACCATACCTTCTGTTGAACGCCCGAGGGCATTCAGAGCATCGGAACTTACGCTCATTGCGATCTACACACGACTGACTTGAGAACAGATTTGCGAATCATGAAGAGTTGGAATGTGCTTACGAGAGTCGAGATGTCGGCTTAAGTGGTCGTATCTTAGTAAGCATCAGCATCTCCGCTCTCACGCATAGTAGCCATTGAGGATGTTGTGTACCGCTCATATTGCCTCTGACAAACTTGACAAACAAACGGTGGACGATCTGTAGATTGCGGTGGCGAGGTCATGGCGGTCAGAGCTATAGACGTGTTCGCGGAAAGAGCGGTCGTTGGGATTGGGGACAGGTCGTTCAAGTCACTAACGGATCTGAGGTGGCGGCTGACGGAATATGTGGGCAGTGTGCGGGGAACGCCCCCAGTAAACCAAAACAGCCATGCAATAGCCGAAGAAGCGATCAAACATGATAGTGGGGACGTTGTGATTATAGCAAAGTCAAGCTGTGCCTGCGACAATGTTCCTCTGCTGCCAATGCTTTGCCCCTCTGTACATGCAATTGTAGTCCATAAACTCGTCCGGCTTCCTGCAAACATCTCAAGGTTAGCTTCACTATGTCTCGAAAAATGAACCGAGGGCAATGGTCGCACTTACATCTTGATTTCGCTCGAGCCTTTGTCTGTAGCTGGCTTTGCTGCCTGTCGACTGTAACGTTGTATTAGACTTGCACGCTCATGTCGGCACTTGTAAATGTTTTGAAGCGTTTGCTCGATTTCCGCCTTGGAAGGATTTTCTCCAATTCCTTCGAAGAAAGCCCAAGAGCTTCGGCGTCCTCTATAGTCTGCGATGCACCCTGACCTTGTGTGGGAAGCCTACAGGATCTGAAGTCAGCAGTAGTATTTTGGAGCTTATCGTCAAGTGCTTAGCAATCAACGTACATTGCATGAGCAGCATCACCAATGAGTATGACCCTGCCTTTCGTCCAAGAGTCCAAAGGCTGAATATCTCGAAGCTGCCACAGACCGATGTCGTCGGCCAAGCTGAAAAGCGAAGTAATCCAGGATGGAAAATCCTTGAACGTTTCCAACATTTTGCCGATGTCACCTTGCGATCTCCATGACTGTTTGGTGTCCGCATTCTCGTGCATGTGCTCGTCAGGAACAAGACCGACAAGGCTGTAAACTTCGCCCTCCCTAGCCGGACCCATGATCAACCTGCAGTCGTGCGCCATCACCATACTTGTAAAAGGCTCTCGTGGGTTTATCCGCTCGCAGAATTCAGGCAACTTTTGCTCCAGACGAGCGCTGGGGACCATCAGCCGATAGGCGGATAGTCCAGTGGGTACTGTGGGCACAGTTTCATCTACGACTAGGCCGCGAAGCACACTATGAATACCGTCGGCACCAATAATCAGGTCGGCTTGCACGATTTCGCCACTTTCTAGTGTGATTTGGCCGGCCTCGGTGTCGCATGCTGTTACACGACAAGATGTTCTAATCTCAGCAGGAGATCCTGCTCTGTTGGGAGAGGTTGCTTCGGATCGCATGTACTGTCATCGTCAGCCGATCTGTGAATCAGTATCTATGTGGGATTGTAGCAACATACCTCGTGGAGATCCTGCCGATGGTACATGATGCGGTCCCCTTCGTATTCAGTCTTGCCCGCTAGTGGTATGCTGTTCACCATATGCCCATCTGTGTTGTATATCCGAAATCCTTGATCGACTGTGCCACGCGCTCCTTCCAAAAGCCCTTCTAGCTCCCATTCCCGCTGCATGATCCGGGAGGCATTCGGCTGGAGGGAGATTGTAGCGCCTATCTCAGCAAGTAGGCGCGACTGTTCGAGAACTGTAATTTGTCGCCCCGGCGCTCGAAGGGCAATTGCAGCCGCCAGCCCAGCGATGCCGCCCCCAACGATCGCAATTTGAAAAGGCATTGGCTACAATATCCAATGTGATCGAGTTGATGAGCTTGATCGAGTTGATGAGCTTTAGACACGAGTGAACGCTCCGTGAAGTCGCACAAGTCTACCACCTAATGAACGTGAGCAGCACGGTATCTCACCAAGTTTGATGTAGCCGTGCATGCGCATCTACTTCTCAAAAAAATTGTCTGAAACGCTCTTCCAATCGTTTCCGTGAAGCTCTTGCCCACTTGTCGCCGCCAATGCCCCCACAACGTAGATCGGCCAGAAGCCTGCCCACCCGTTCCGAGCACCTTGTTCGGAATATGTGGTGCCCTTTGTTCCATTGCCTCCGGCCGTGCTCTGCAGTGCGCAAATCCATCTCGAAGAGGGCCGCTGTTCATATTAGTAGCCTCTGTGATTGCGCTCTTTGCCAAAGGGCATACAGGATACCGAAGAAGTTAGAAGCTTTACATATTGAGTCGCGAACATGTCTGCTACTACAACGACCGAGAACGCAAAGACTTCCCACATCACCTTACCGGTGCCTGCTGCAAAGCATGCGTTGAAGCTGGATGGCAGCGACCCATCGTATGGAGATTGGCGAGATGATCTTGTGCGCGACGGATACGCCATCATCAAGGGCGCAGTGCCGCGTGAGCGCGCATATTCCTATGCAGACGCCATGTACAGTTGGCTCGAAGGGTTGTGAGTATGACCTGTCGATCACATTGGTTTGAACGGTCGCTGACTTGCCAAAGCAACCTGGGTTTCAAGCGAGATGACCCGACATCCATCCGTAAGTATCCATGCACGGCCGTAAAGCAAGGGCTAAGACTCGCACAGACAAGGACAAGCTGCCGTGGATCGACCAGAAGGGCATGTGCCTGCAGTATGCTGTGACACATGAGGACTTTGCATGGGCCATCCGTAGCGAGCCTGGCGTGGTCGAGGCTTTCGAAAAGGTTTATGACGACAAAGACCTCATCGTTTCTTTCGATGCCATAAACTTCGGATTTCCAAAGTAAGTATCGATTCAAAGACGCAATGCCGGGATGAGCTAACTCGTTGCAGCCGCAAAGACCTTCCTGAAAACAAGCCATGGCCGCATCAGGACCAAGACCCGTTGAAGCCGGGATTCAGGTGTCTCCAGGGCCTTGTGAACATGCTTCCAAATGGACCAGACGATGGCGGACTCATCGTCTGCCGTGGAGGACACATGCTCTCGGAGGAGTTCCATCGTGAGTTCATCAACGAGGAGCGCATCCCCGCCTGGACTCCAGAGTGGTTTGGATTCACCGATGCCGGCATGAAGTGGCTTGAGGAGAAGGGCTGCCAGTGGGAGAAAGTGTGTGCTGAACCAGGAGATTTGCTCGTCTGGGATTCCAGGACGCCCCATTACAATCTCAGCTCAAAGACGCAGCAGCCGCGCTTCTGCGTCTACACTTGCTTCATGCCTGTGGCAGATGCGTCGCAAGACGACTTGATGAGGAAGCGAGACGCGTTCGAGCGCTGGGTGGGTACTACACACTGGCCCAACGCACGCCACACTGGCAGCAATGTTGGCAAGCGTGACGGGGAGGATGATCCTCATAATCGCTTCGAGCCGGTCAAAAAACCTTCGCTAGATGAGAGGGCTTTCAAGTTGACAGGCATCCCGTACATCAAAGCCTAGATGTGGGAGTTTCGAGGCAGGCGGAATTGGCTGCTCGTTCGCTGTTCCAAGATATTGTTGACAGAATGCCGAAGTTCATATAGCATGGTAACAACATTATTGACTTCCTGCGCGAAGGAGGCGTGTTATGCCTCGTCTCTTTCAGGTCGCTTTCATGGTAAGCCAGTGACAAGCATATGATGTGAAGTGAAGAGAATAGCTGGTCGTATTGCACGAGGATTAGCGTTATCCATGAGCCCTTCTTGGGCGCTTTTACTACCTAGGTACGATCTCGTGGATGTAGTAGCTTGTTCGAATCCAATGACCATGAGACTTGTCGAAGTGGTCTAGATTAAGTCCGGATATGTATCACATCAATGAGAACCAATTCAGGCAGACTGAAGAGCCCACCATGCACAAGGAGAAGTGGAAGAGCTTAGATGTTACCTTGACGCTTCCAGTTTGCCCAGCTGGAGGTGGTTGTTGGAACGCCTGAGGCACTAATGGCCCAAGCTCCTGCGTCACTCCAGGCTGGACGCGCTGTTCATCGCCGCCTTGGTGTATCAGCAAGCTGGACATCATTGAAAGGGCCATCGGACTCGCAATCTACGACTCCACGATACCGTCGAAACTCTCCGAGCCCCTCGAGCAAAACGACACCCGTCCGAAACCGCCGCCATGTCCGGTACATCGCTCCCTATGTGGCCCGAATGGAGCTTCGGCTGACAGTGTTGATGTAGGGTTCGACAGGCATATCACCATCTTCTCAGACCAAGGTCGCCTTTACCAAGTCGGTACGTCATCTATGGAGCGGGAGTGATATGTTTGGCACATCGACTGATTCAGTCTAGAGTATGCATTCAAGGCGATCACGGCAGCGAACATCACATCCGTCGGCATACGGGGCAAGAACTGCGCAGTAGTGCTATCTCAGAAGAAGGTGCCGGTATGTGCAGGATTCAGACACTACAGGAAGGCAAAAGAATGTCCAGCTGATGCGTGGCTTAGGACAAATTGATTGATCCGTCCTCGGTCTCCTACGTTTACAGAATGTCGCCCTCCGTCGGTTGCGTGATGACTGGCTCGATAGCAGATGCAAGGGCTTCGGTAATGCGATCAAGAGGAGAGGCAGCTGAGTTCAGATACAAGTTCGGGTACGAGATGCCGTGCGATGTTCTGGCGAAGCGGATTGCGAACATTTCTCAGTGTACACACAACGGGTATGATTTGCTGCGCTTTGATGGGTGAGAGGACATGCTGACAATTGTGAAGGCGTACATGCGGCCATTGGGCGTAGCGACTACGCTCATCTCCCTCGATTCAGAGCTGGGTCCCCAGCTGTACAAATGTGATCCGGCAGGCTACTACGTCGGCTACAAGGCGACGGCATCGGGGCCAAAGGCGCAAGAAGCATCCAACTTCCTCGAGAAGAAGCTGAAGAACAAGGACTATGCTGACGGCAGTTGGGAGGACGTGGTGGAGCTTGGCATCACAGCATTAAGCAGCGTGCTGAGCGTTGACTTCAAGAAGGGCGAGTTGGAGATTGGCATCGTTGGTGGGCCGCGCACAGATGGGCAGGAGGGCACCGACTCATCTTTCCGAACCATGAGCGAAGATGAGATTGAGGAGAGGCTGCAAGCCATTGCCGAGAAGGACTGAGGTAGCTCAGCCTGACATGGCCCAGTTTTCACGATGCGCATGCGAATGGCATTGGCCGTCAACAATCTCTATTGCAGCGCGGTAACCATTACCATCGTGGCTAGGTTGCGGGCGTCCGGCCAAGTCCGTGACTGATGACCACTAGCTAAGAAGGAGGCGTTTAAAAAGATAGGGCCGTCAGAGGTGCAGTTTAAGCCGCAGCCGCTGATTGGCCGGCCACCACCGCACCTTGAGCAGCTGTACACTAGATATGAGATGTAAGTTTATACCATGATGCAGCTTCAGCTATCAACCACAGACAGGCTCCGATGTCTCAAGATTGGCTCAGTGTTTCGTAGCGCACGTGGCTCTCCAAGCCGGCGTCGATCACGGCGTGTGGTCGATAGCTGTCACGGCTCCTGGATTCATGCTAGCGCTGCACGCGGGGCGGCGGGAGAACGCCTCTCGCGGAAATATCTGCCTTGCCATAGGCTGCCTCCTCGCCAAACGAAGCATGTTTGCTTTGGGAAGAAGTTTCTCGTAGCTATTGATGTGGTGAGCTTGTTCGCGCGCATCCTGCACGATGCATGCCGGCTGCACTTGCACGTCGCTTTTGGGTAGCCGATGCACGCGAGATGGCGGTTGACCAATAGCTTGACTTCATCTCGTGGTTTAGGGCTCATGGAAACATCTCTGACTCTGCCCGCAGGAGCACCCCTTCTCCCAATGCTATACTGACCATACCACAAACAGCCTGGTCGGTGTCCAGAAAGCAGTAGCGGTCTCTTGGTCACCCTGAACTAGTATGCAATCCGCCATGGATGCGTGCGGAAGTTCAGATGCCGTCCGGAGGGTGACGTTAGCTGCGCTATCGTATTGCGAGAGTACTGCGACTTTCCAGCTGGGTGTCTCATTTCTTCATCATTCTCCTTGCGCTGTCCCTCTGGCTTTGGAAGTGACGACACTGACGCTCAGACATTATCACGCACTACAACTCAGCTAATATTGAATTGGATCAGGCATTGGACCACTCGCTCGTTCTCACCACTGCTGCAAACGCTGGAGTATGCAAGCCACGTTTTTCGATCCCCGATACGCTGGTCTGAGTATGATCAGGAGCAGTCACGACGGTATATTGACGAAGACGGACAGAGGTCTTCATATACCTCATCCTATCGCCACACTGGTTCGGAGAGGCCGCAAACAGCAATTGCCAACTTGTCGATCATTCAACTGCCTTTCGTTGCATCCGGCGCTATCAGCCTCAGGCTTCACCGCCATCCAGAGGTCTTCACGCCTACGCGATCTTGCTTGTCATCCCCTGAGGACCTTTGATGGCTGATGGCCGTACGTCCGTCTTTTCATTGCGCACTCTCTGCTCCACGCTAGGGCCTTGCTAACTTGCTCTCGACCGATAGTCAATCAGACACGCGCTCTGCGTGTGGCTGAAATCCTAAATGATTACCGCAACATCCTGGATTATCTGTCTGCCATCCGCGCCAACCCCTCAGCAGAGGAATACAACGAGGATGGCTATGTAGTCTTGAGGAAGTGTGTGACACAGGCGCAGGCGCTTCTGTCCCAGCCTTTCCGAACACAGGGTGGCTCTCGAGGTGACGAAGAGATTATCAAGGCACAGCTGAGAAGGTTCGTAAATCTGTAGCGTTGGTACGCCGACGTCCGAGTCTGACTCAGTTGTAGGATAATTGTGGATGCCGCCGTGCGCCGCTTCAAGGCACAAAAGCTCTACCTTCAAGCGACTGCAGCACTGCGATGGATCAATTCAAGGAACGCCATCCTGCAAGGTCATAGGGCTCATGCTGGGCATGCGCCAGCGCTACAGCAGATCCGCAATACCCTACGCGCCGTAAGTAATGGCAATTCAATAAGGTCTGGAATAGGACCCTTTTTTTTTTTTTTTTTTTTTTACTAAGATAGCATTAGGAGCTGGCCTCGGTCACCGACCAAAGAGTTGAACTCTCTCTGCGTTCAGCAGATAGTACAGCTGGCAAATGGCTCCAAGAAGATCCAAGTTTGGCGACCATACAACAATCAATCAGCTGTTACAATACTAATGGGTACTAATGAACAAAGATGTGTACAGTTGGCGTCGATCTTTCGCAATTTCAGCGTTCAGGCAGAGGAGTCGTTTTGCGTTCGGGCACCACGAGGAAGATACAGGCATGGCTGGCCCCGGCGGCTGCAGCATACTGTACCATGTGACCATTGATTGACAGCTTACAGAAGCATATCGTCGCGGAAGAAGACTTGGTAATGATTCAAGTAGTGGTGTACATTATACAACCTAATCAATCACCCCAAAGGATTTTGGAAATCGGTGTCGCAGCACCAGAAGCCCGTCTCTCTTGACATTTCTCCGCATCGACAACTCCGTCGACTACTATCATGCCGTGATTGAAGACGAAAGAAACACTTGCCAGGCCCTTCACACAAGCAGCAACAAGCAGACCCATAGATGCATCGCGATAGCGTACTGCTCCTACACCGGCAAAGCAGCCAATTACGAGACTGACGAAGAACCCTAATCGCCTATTCCGAGCTGGATTGTGAGGCTTGAGTAGCTTGGAATCGTTGCTCAGTTGAACGAGCGTGCCTGTTATCATCGTTGTATTAAGCTCTGCCATGCCTACAGTCACAGCGCCGACGATCTGGCCACCTGAAGCAAAGCTCGTAAGGGCGAGGATTCCCAATGTTGCCGGCCCTGTCTCTGAATGCGGTCCCCAATGACGGATCGCAGTAGCGGCGAACAGCAGTGCCGTCTGGAAAAGGTTTGAGGCGAGTAGCCATGCTCGCCGTTTTTGGTGCACGTATCGAGATAGATGGCCGAAGAAAGCGGCCCCCAGGATGAACAACGATATTGAGGTAGCGACGTTCTTCTCGACTTCTGGGCCGAGTGATGGATGGCCGAACGCGTATAAAGCGAGGAAGAGTGTGTTGCCTGTCTAGAGTCAGCTTTGCCACGGTCGGCTGATTCACGCGTCAGGGGCTTCGTCGACTTACCAGTCTGCTTTGTAGCAAAGACGGAGAAAGTGCTGAAAGTTGTCGCATCCAGAATACCGGTTGAGATAGTCATCAGCATCAATTGCAACTCCAAGACCCAGTCATGCGCTATCTCCTGGGAGAACAATGTTCGCCATGCATGTGCAGGCGGGACAAGCGGTTTTGCGGAAGGTGTAGTCGACGAGTCCCGGCTGTCGCCTCGTAACGAAAGGTCGTTGATATTTGTACGGAAGGCATCGTCATAAGCTGTAGACTCCGTTATGGCTCGACGCAAAGCGGGTGCATCTACCACCCGGTTTGCTTGCCCATTATCAGCATTAGGTTGTTCGAAGCTTCGCCTAGGGTCGTCATTGGATACGAAAGTGAAAAGGCTTATTCGGCTGCTGTATTCGCTGGAAATACAGAGCTTTACATATGGTCAACGGGGAGAAGCATCTCGTGGGCATGGCCTCATTCAGGAGATATAAGTGCTCAATGGCGATCATGATCAGCGTTCGCACCATCTGATGTTGCGATAAGGGCATCCACACTAGCTACACCCCAGCCCTAACCTGGCATCCCCGGAAAAGCAACTTGATCTGCACTTGCGCGCAGCCTTCCTGTCCGCCAAGAGAGATATGGTTGGGCTGTCACAAGCAAGTCTAATCACTGGTGGTGATATTGCGCATGTCATAGGGCTCGGTAAAACACTCTCCCAAAGTATCAATCTGCACGATGCTGTTGGTAGCCAAGGTATAGCCAAGAGTGTATCCACTTGTGGCTGAGCGACTACGAATACATACGTTGGATGTTTCGCATGTGAAGGTCGTTGCTGCAAATCGTGTCTTCTGGTTTGGAGACCGAAGAATCCAATCTCCTCTCCAAGATTTGGGCTTCGACCAAGCCTCGATATAGTGCCACAACATTTTGCGCAATATCCAATCGAAGCGAAAATGTCTTAGAGGGTACGAAATGGGGGTCAAGGGGTTTGCGAAGGAGTAGCAAGGTGGGAGGAGAAGAGTTGGGTGATCATCCGGCCCGTTTTCTTGCCGGCGGCCCTGGCCGTGATCGTCGTGCCTGCCAAGAATGGCGATCACTTGTTTTGCGTTGCTCAACGCTCTTCTATAGCGAATTGGATCGCAAGAGTGGCTGTAGGCGTGGGTGCTTACGTACAGTCGAACCAAAGACTGCCAAATAATACATGGGATGTCAGGATATCACACTCGAATCACGTTCGGAGGCTTGTCTGAACTGCCTACCCTCTCCGCCAGGGTCGAGGCCTCGTACACCCTGTATAATCGCTATGCCCAACCATCTCGCTCTTTCAAATCCCATGGTCAGGGCCTAGTGAGCGCTTCATAGCTTGCACCGCATCTACACCTTGCCTGGCAATGTCATTATGCCAAATCCAATGGAACCGTTGATTGGCATCCTCGACGAACTGCTGTAGTCTCTCTCCACTCAGAGGCCTTTCATAGAGGCAGTCCAGAAACCCATAGCATCTTGACTGGTTTCGAGGACCCTCTCTGCGCGTGGCCTTCGCACTGCCTCGAAGGCCGCGAAAGCTGCTTCTATCTGCTGACTTGTCGGATGCTCTCGGTCTACACATCCCAGGACTTCAGCCATGACGAAAGCATCTTCCATGGCCTGACCCGCACCTGCACCTTGATGTGGAGTCATGGCATGAGCCGCGTCACCGATAAGACAGGCCCTCATATCATGATACGAAGTTGGGTGGATGCTGTGATAGTGGGTAGCGAAGAAGGGAGGATCGTCCATGAGATCCATGATCTTGTGAATCGTCCCACCCCATGACTTAAATTCTTCAAGCATTGCCTGCCTCTGTCCCGCCTGCGTCCAATTGTGCTTGTCTTCCCATGGTCCCTCTCTCCAGGGCCATAGACCTATATTGACCTTCTTACCGTAGTCTACAGGGTACATGATGACATATGCTCCCGGGCCCAAGAACAGTTGGCTTGTATGAGCCATCTCGAGGGCCAATGGCCGCCGACAAGTCTTCCTGATACCGGGGTCAGAGTCTTTGTAAGCTTTTTTCGGAGCTCGTCAAGAAACCTTGCTTACTGTAGCAACCATGCCACGATATACTCCAACACCAGCGTACTGAGGATATGTGGCAGGATCTTTGGCGCCCAACATCGCCTGCCTGACAGCGGAGTGGATTCCATCGCATGCAATGATGGCACTTGCTTTTTCCTCTGACCCATCTGCGAATGATAGTATCACGCCATGACCATCTTCGTCATATCTATAATTCACAAACTTCTTATCAAAGACAGCGTTCTCCTGTCCAGCTCGCTCGGCTAGAATCTTCAGCAACGCATTTCTCTGAACCGTTACATTTCCTGTAGGAGGCGCCATTAAATCCGTAACGAGGTGAGCGTCATCGTACTCATCTGTTGGCGCTCCCAGTCGGACTTGCATCCAGACATCCTCTTGCCCGGGTGGGTTTCGACACCAGATCTTTTCGAGCGCTTGATAGAGGGAAGGATCGATGAGCTGAAATGTGCGCAAAGTGTTAGGACCAATATTGATACCAGCACCGAGCTCTGTAAAAGAGCTCCGCGTCTCATGTATGCGGAATGGGATTGCTCTCGCCTTCAGAGCAATGGCAAGGGAAAGGCCACAAAGACCACCACCAACAATGGCGATATGCGATGATGTCTCTTTTGGCATGGTGGTCATTTACTGCGATGATAGTGCTGGGTCATACTTGAGACTAATAGTTGCTAATCGGTTGCGCTGATAAGTGAACCTGCATGGCGAGCGGAACGGCTGACGAACAGAAGTGGAGCTTGCCCGGACGATTGCTTGCGGTTGTACAACGAATGTTCATAGGAGATCGTAAGTGTCACATTTGGCCATGCTTCTTGAGAAGCAAGTCTTGCTACTGAGACAGCGGCGGCCGTAGATCCGGATACACTTTCTTGCCGCCTCTGCTGTGTTTGTCGAGGAAAAGGCCATGTGCGGCTAATGTTCGGATTATCGTCCCCTTGGACATTATGACGTGCATGCACTTCATGCTGTTGCTGCGCGACAACTGCTCGTACAATATCACCGATGTGTTGAAATAAGCAGCCCCTTATCTGAATATACAAAACCCTATGCGTTCAGCGGATACACACGCGACTACTAATTCAGCCGTGACCTTCATCGCTGACTTCGGTCTACATCCACTGATGGTTCGAGACGATGCTGGCTAGCTTCCGGTTGAACGACGATGAAGATGAAGACAACATCTCTGACCATGGAGGGAATTGCGTCCATGGTTCGAAAGATGCAAAGCACTCATACACGTCTCACACAGCCCACAAGTCATTACGCCTAGCGAGATTTGCGAGAAATACCCTAGGTCTGACAGGTTCTCACGGCTTCTATGAAGACCAACAAAGCATCATCCTGGACCGTTACGCCCGATAATTCTCAAACCTCAAGCTTCTGGCGGTAAACTTTGAACGTAGTGCTCAAACAATGCGGGACATTGTTGGAGAAAAAGAAAAGTCAAATCAAATTGACTGGCGAGAACAATTCAATCGCAGAAATAGTACGGTAGTTGGTTGCGCAGAGAAGAGCATGGCACTTTCGTGGTGAAAGTCTTGATACTTGAACGGTAGCGAGGAAGCTACTCTGGGTCTATACACCTCGCTTGCCGTATGCAAGTTATATTGAGACACGGGGAGGCCTGATCTTTATCTCAATGCATCGGCAAAATCTCTGCGCTGTCCCCCACAGACTCAGGCATCAGCGGGCCATTGACGGCCTAGTGGGCTTTTCCTTCACAGACCATTTTCCTGTGAACCTCCGAATTCTTTTGCCGAAGAAGTATATGGGGATAGCCAAGACAGCGAAGGCAGCTGTCAAGCCGCCAAAGGTTCCGAAGCACCCGTCGTACCCATGACTCTCAATGAAGTCGGAAATACCGTACGATACACCGAAGCTTACAAAGCCGCGGAAAGCTGTAATGACGATCAGACATGGTCCCGCGCGAGCTGGGTAAGAGTCTAGGAGGTAGGTGATAGCAGCAATGTTGCCTGGTTTGTCAACCTAAATTAGCTAACGATGTCTTTGGTCTACAGTCGGGCTGATGTTTGGGGTACTTACCACCTACGAAGGCAAAATAGTACATGGCTATTGCTGCCACGATTGCGAACCAGTGTAGTTTCTCCGGGTACTCCGCGGCCTGGCCATAAATGACAGCTCCCATCACACCTACGGACAAAGGAAGACCTAGAAGCATGAGTCTGCTTTCCGGCTCGTGGACGCCATTGTTGCGGCTTGCCTTCCAAGTGATGAGCTTGTCCGAACCGTAACCCAGGATCGGAAGACCCACGATAGCAACAACAATCTGGCCGGCGTTGACGTACGAGGAAGAGCGGTCAGGCCACCCGTAAACGCTGGTCATAACGGTTCCGAAGGTCGTGCCGATAGACACATTCGTCCCAATGGTCAAGCCGTTGAGACAGAAGGCCCACAAGACATTCGGGAACAGCAAGATCTGAAAGGTATTTCTGACACAGTAGATTCCTTCCCAGACGTCCGTCTTGCCTGTCTTTAGGCGCATGTCTGACCAGAGTGTTCGCGGCTTGTATTGGGTAAGATCAAGAGCTGGCCTTTCAGACAAACGGACTGGCCTATGTTCTTCCTCATCTTTAGCTCCAGATGGTACCTGTGCCTGACCATAGGCTTGTAGTGAGCGCTCGTATCTGGACTCGGGGACGAACGGGATCGAGAAGAGCAGTGTCGCGGCACTCAGGGCAGCTCCCAAGTTATACCAGTTGCCAGGCCCGACGGCTCCCGCAATGGGACTGGCGCATAGTATGAGGACTGCGGCCACACTTGTCTGGATTGCACTGGAGTCTTGTCAGTTGCAAATGGTTTAAGATGAGGAAATGCTTGGTCTTACCTTTGCCACATCAGATGTTGTGCCCTCTCGTGGATGAAGTGGATTTCAGAGATCATCATCGGGACCAGAGCTTCGCTGTTGCCCACAGCGAGACCCATGGCCATGCGTGCGCCCAGGTGCCAGTTGTAGTCCTTGGCGTACGCAGCTAGCACCGACGAGGCAATCAGAAGTGCAAGACTGAAAAGATATACCGGACGACGGCCCACTGCGAGAGCGATGGGCATGCAAATGAGATTGCCGACGCCCATGAACCTGCCACCAGCCCTTATCAGCTGCTTGCTTGCAAATTGTTTTCAAGACGCTGCAACTCACATCGTGGGATAAGTCATGAGTGCAGTTATGTCTGCGTACGTGGCACCGGCCTTGGAGTACTCCGGGATGTAGAAGGTCAATAAGCCTCCAAGGCCTTGGATGATGCTCAGTCCAACTGCGGAGACTTCTAATGGTTAGCCGGATCCATATATGTGAAGGTTTCGGTACTTGCATATCGAAGTGAGAACAACGAAGAGAGCCTTGCGCCATTTTGGGAGATTCAGAGGATCCCTTGGGTCTGCGCTTGGAGCGGGTACCAAGATGACATCGTCGCCGCCCTCAATCTTGGTTGTCCCCATCACTGGGTCGTCGGTCATGGGTTTGATTCCATCTTCGACGTCTTCAACATAAGCCATCCCAGGCTTGTCCGACATGATTGGGTATACTTGATGTCAAATAGCAAGGAAACGTGTCGGCCAATATGGTCCTGATACAACGAAAGGAAAGAGTCGTTGGGGGATTGTGATATGGATACCAAGCCTTCTCTGGGCGTGCTACTTGTAATAATTCCATCTTCTCAGCAGACTCCGTTCCGGACATCTATCCAAACCTGGCCACGCAAGCCCCGCTCTCACCATGGACCAACTTTGATAACATACTAGACCACTACAGTGCTTCAGCTCTCCGCGCTTGCCGTGGAGAGGTCTGGAAAATCCGGAGAAGCGGGGGTGGGCCCTTACCTAGGGTGTGCCTTCCAAGCTGGGGTGGCTGTCGGGATTCGGTTTATGTGGGATCGTGTCACGTGACGGTTCGAGTGCGCGTCCTCCCGACTGACAGTCTGCGTGCGGAAAACGGAGGTGCTATGCCACGATACGTGTAACGGCATTATGGACGACATTTATGGACATGTCCGAGAATAACCTTGAGAACATTGTGCAAGCCTGTCAAAGCTGATCTACAGCGGAATGCAAAGTTTCGAACAAAGATCCTTCCATTTCTTTCTATCAAAGACGGAGCTACTCAGACCCTATTCAATCGGTACAAATGGCAATATCACCTTACTCTTGTACTCGCCGCCGCAATGAATACGATGCTGGCCTTTGTTCCGCTCATCCTCAGGCCTTGGCTTCGAAAAGGAAATGTACTCAGCAATGCTTGGGAATTGTCCACTAATTTGCACCTCCAAAGTCTCCTGCTCTTCGAAGTCTACACCCATTGGCCAGATTCCAATTTCCAGTTCTACGATTTCGCCCGATGGCACCTTTTCTTCTTTATCATGCGGGTGAAAGGGAAATTGTTCGTGGACGGAGCGCTTCTTATCGAAGGCACGGTGCGATGCGCGAAGGACACCAGTCGAGCCGAGGTGCAGGTTGAGGGATTGCCGTTCCTTTTCTGGTATCTCCTCGATGGTCTTGTATGGCATTGCATCGAATGGAAAAGCCAGATGCATCAGCAGATTTCCATCGCGATCCTTCTTGCGAAGGATGACGAAGACGGACAGGTCGTTGTGGTCAGGGCACGACATGTGCAAGACGGCTTTCGGCAGACCCAGGAGTCTTGATCTTTTCTCAAAGGTGTAGGAGAAGGATGCGTAACTTTTGCCGTCTTCCGAGTTGTACTGCGCTACCGAAGTGCTCTCGGGAGAGCTATCCGACAACTTCCCGTTACCCAGGTACATCTCGCGATATTGTGTTTGCGGCACCGGGAAGTCACTGTATTGGATATCGTGGATGGCCTCTCTGTTACCGAATTGGAGCGCAGACCACCGCACTTTCGGCGTCTCCTCCCATCCGTTGCTTTCATTTCTCAGGTACCGGTCGAAAAAGCGTCGCAGCTCTTCATCCGCGTCTGGTTGGCAGTACAGCTCGTACCACTCCTGGAATGAGCTCCATCTTATCCACTTCTTGTCGTGTGGAACTTCCATCCATCCTCGAACAGAGCCCATCGGATGGATTGATGAAAGATCTGAGCCGCAAATGTAGACCGGACACTGGACTTTCGTCATATCGACCCTCTTGTCCTCCCAGTAGACGTTCGACAGAGGATGCCGGCGATACATTTCTGCGAAGTCTTCGAGCCCGCCTCCTTTCTCTGACTTCAAGATGAAGTGTGTGATAAGGTCAAAGTTGCTCATGGTCTAAAGAATGGTCAGAAAAATCACTCCAAAGCTGCATTGGAAATACTTACGAAGACACCGCCTCGAAGAATTGCTCCCGGTAAATGTCGCCTGAGCCTTCCCATGGTGCAATGGCAGCAAGGTGCGGAGGCCGCAGTGCAGCGGCATGCCACTGAATGATTGCCAAAGCGCTATTGCCAGCCATGCCGACCTTCCCGTTGCACCACTCCATCCCTGCCAAAGCTTCAATAACATCGTAACAGTCTTCAGCGTCCTGCGAGTTCATGATCTCCATGGATCCATCACTATGACCGCTGCCCCTGCTATCCACCGAGACGATGGCATAGCCACGTGGGCACCACTTCTGCGGATCAAGACCTTCGAACTTCTCCAAGCCCGACAGATCTGAACGTTTTACACAGCAGGCCCAGACGCACACGGAGTGCAGCATGTCAAGGGCGGAGTACTTCTTGCCGTAACAGGACCAGCTGATAATGGCGGGCACTTTGCCTTGGCTCCCTTCTGGTCTGTACACATCGCAGTAGAGCCTGACTCCATCTCTCATCTTAATCTCGACATCGTGATCGACTCGTATGTCGCTATCGAGTGGCTTTGCGTTGAAGCCATTCCAACCTTTGGGCAGCACCTCACTATGCGGGTTGTAGGCCTTGTAGCCATTGACGCCGACTTCAGGCTTGCCAATGGGCTTGTAGGCTATTTGTAAAGGTATAGGCATATTGAAACGTTGGCTAGGTGGTTGCGTAGTGACTTTGGAAGCAGCGTTTGAGATTGGTGTTTTCGAAAAGATCTGATATTCTTTGAGGAAACGCGTCAAGCTCAGAAGACGCGTTCCTCGTACCTTATGCTGTCACAATGTACCTGGTGTTCCGGATCGGATGTCCACTGAAGCCGATGTGTCGCCCGCTCTTTCCGATGCACCACTGCGTCTTCCGGCGTTAGGATCGTGTCTCGGTTTGGGGGCCTCTCATACAAGAGCAACTCCGCAATGCGGGGATGTGGGGTTGTCTCTCGCTTGCTCCACTAACCATTAGTGGGCAGACCACCGGAAGGGCAGATATCGGTGTTGTGAGCACCGAGGCGTGCAAGAGCTCAGAGTACCTATTTAGTAAAGCAGGCTTTCCGCTGTGACGATTCGAGCCAAGCCCATGAAAGATTGCTAACTAGTACCTTTTGCTTATCACATTATTTCAGAAGACCAGAGGCACTCGAAGATCATATAATTGCCATAGGAATGCCTCACGCAACAGAGTTCCCACAGCCAGACAGCGGCGTCGACCTTCTGAAGCATGACAGCAAGACCGCATTCGGTGATTGGCGTGATGAGTAGGGAAATCAGCCCCGTCGTTTGCTCCATCGGTTGATTGACTGGTCTACAGGTTCTTCAAGACAGGTGTTGCGGTTGTCAAGAATGTGGTTTCACCTGAGCGCGCCGAATACTACAAGTCAAAGCAGATTGAGTGGCTCCAATCTTTTGGTTTAGGCTTCGATCCGAACGACGAATCGACTTGGTCACAAGACCATCTGCCAGTCTCCTTTAAAGGCGGGATGTACTTTGCATACGCCTCGACACACGAAAAATTCGTTTGGGAAGCGCGAACAGAGCCGGGCGTGCTTTCAGTCTTTGAGAAGCTGTGGGGCACAAACGAGCTCCTGTGCTCCTTTGACGGCCAAAATATCACACTGCCTCGCCAGAAAGATCTCACATGGTCTCCATGGCCGCATTGTGATCAGAACCCGAGTCGGAAGGGCATGCAATGTGTGCAAGGCCTGCTCAATTATCAGCCCAACGGCGACAAGGATGGTGGGCTTATAGTAATGAAGGGATCCAGCAAGCTATTCGATCAATTCTTCCAAGAGACAAGAGTGATGGCCGAACACCCGGACAAGCCTCCGCCAGAGCTTGAGTTCAAGGATCTGTTCATCTTCAATGAGAAAGATGTGGATTGGTTCAAGGACCACGGCTGCGAAATGGTGAAGCTGAATCTTGAACCAGGCGATCTAGTCCTCTGGGATAGTCGAACTATGCACTACGCCTGCTTTCCAGAGGGCGACCTGATCCGTCATGTTCAGTACATTTGCATGGTAAGAGTCCCTTAGTGTCGGGAGTTAACAAGATGCGTGATGCTGATGCCCGGTGACAGACGCCTAAGAAGTTTGCCAAAGCAGAGGACGTTGCTCTGAAGGCAGACATGTTCAACAACTGGCAAGGAACGACGTAAGCCTCGATATTGCTCCTCGCTGTGACCTCGGTTCTCTCGCTGACAACATGATCTAGACACTGGCCCCACTGCAACATTCATAAGCAAGGTCCGCCTCTTCGAAACGGAGTTGAGGATCCTCTGAACCGCTCAGAGCCGCGGGAGAAGCCTGAAATGACTGACCGCGTGTTGCAGTTGGCGGGCGTGAAGGCTTATTAGGTGGAAGGGTGGTCAGAGAAGATCTATGCATACAAGATGTTCTGTCAGGATTTCGTTGTCTTTCGCAGAGTCAAGCAATGCACTTTCACAGATAGCACCATCGAATGAAAGCTCTTGAAACGCTGTCGAAGCATGACGCGAACAATGCTATCCGTATGGCGCACCTCGAACTGCCATTTTTCCATTTTGCTGGCTAAATGTTTGCAATCTGGCCCATTTTCTGGAAGCGTGTACATAAGGTTTCGCATTCATCTGAAATGGCCTTCAAAGATGTAACAAAAGGGCAGTTGGCGTAAATGTGTAGAGTACCGCGGCCAGGAACAGAACTTGGAAGGTAGTGAACGTCGGCAGCCGGGCAAGTCGCGCCCGAGCTCGACGCGGTTGCCCCTGCATGGAAAAAGTGGGCCACTTTACGCGCCGCGCGTGAAAGAATGGACGCGTCTGTCCCAGCCATATGTGCTCACCCACCTAGATACATCTACAACCGCATCCACTACTACGCTATACGACTTCGTCCACGCATCAACTACTACGCATCAAATCATACAATAGTACTTACTGAGATATATCTACAATGCCGGCTTCCCGCAAACGTAGTCGCGCCGTTGCTGAGGGGGAAAACTCGAGTAAACAAAGCCCAGCAACCACAAATGGAAAAGGCATGAAGGCTTTCATTGGGGTCAGCAAATGTAATGTGGAGGATGAGGGCATCAAGAAGAGAAAGACGGCCACTCAGCACGAAGTCAAGCGTCCCGCTACCAAGTCCGCGCCCGTGAAAGCCGACTGCAAGAGGAAGAGAGATTTGGACTCCGTTTCGGAAGAAGTTGACACAGCTTCAGCACCGGAATCCAATGGCCGGCCGGGGATATTTGCACAGTTTAGAAGGAAGGATGAACACATGGGGCCGAGCAAACGCGCCAAACATGCTACGCTTCCACCATCGCCAAAGGAGACACCGAGCAAGCGTGCGACCGCCATGTTTGACAGATTAAACCTGGACAGCACTTCTCAACCTATACCGTTCGCGCTCAGCAAAAAGGCACAAGCTGCACTCGACACACCTCCAGCGACGCCAAAGGCGGAGGAGCTCGACAAGGAGTTCGCTCTTCCAATCGAATTGCAAGAGCTTGCTAGATTGCACGCATCATTTCTCAAGGCTCTTTCCTTGTATTATACACACCATGGCACCTCTTCACCAGTTGCTTTAAATACTATTCTACCGCAAATCACGAAAACTTGGAGGAAACGGGACGTCACACTCGAGGATCTCCGACGGATCTTGGCCCTGGCGCCCCGGCCATCTGAGTTCTGTCTAGAAGACTACGGGCGAGCTGGAATCTGCCTTGCACGCTCGCAGCCGGAAAAGGAAAGGAAGAACAGGACCACAAGCTACATCGACGAAGATCGCCTCAACTCCCTCTTTGAGTCTGCCCTGCAAGAAAAGTGGAATATTTCGACGAGCAGTCTAGAGAAAGAGCACCAGACAGGCCCAGCCTTCATCAAGAGCTTGGAATTGGCGACAATCAGCAAGAATACGGCCGCAGAGAAAGCATCGCCACTGTTTGCTTGTGGGGCGCAGCGGCTTGCTGACCTCAAGGCCGGGCAAGCAGAAGCTTCCGAAGTGACATCGGCTTCCAATCCGCCATTACAGGAGCAGCAGAAATCAATAGCTGGAACTCAGAACCGAGGCGCGACTCTGCTCGACCGCGTTCTTGCCAAGCAAGCGAATACGGCAAACCTTCCTGCCGGCCCTACAAAAGCTCAGCTCGAACGCAAGGCAGCTCTACACCGCGTGGTTGATGTTGCACAGACTCTGTCGTTGGTGTGCGCCAACAAACCTCGAGCAAGCTTTACGATGCAGGCGCTTGTCCAGCAACTTCAGCAAAGCCTGAGAACTCCAGTCGGGAAAGAGGAAGCGGAAAGGGTGCTAGAAGTCATGGCTAGGGAGGTGACGCCTGGGTTTGTCAAGGTGCTCAATAGCGGGGCAGTCAAGAGCGTAGTGGTCAGCAGAGCAGGCATCGTCGGCGGAGACGCTCTTCGAGAGCGCGTTGCAGGGTTACTTGAAGCGTGAGAGCGTGTTTTCGGGATTGTATTGATAATGTTGAATAACTCGTCGATAACGACGACTTTCGGAAGGCACTGGATTTTCAAAAACGTGATTGCTTGACTATTTTCGAGTTTTGATGTTTCCAACAAGCGACTATAGCTCGTTCAGCAATGTAAAATGCTCGATTGCGCTTGGAATGCTTCAAACCTCAATACCTTCCGTCATCCTCGCAGCGTAGTGACGCGGGCTCAGCCGCGTCCGTGCGTTCGTAATTGAAATTCAACCTCACTTCACTTCTGCCTTCTGGATGCGGATGACAATAGCCTTTGCAACACAATACAGCGAAATCTCAACCACGGAATGATAATGAATTCCCCGAGCTACTCGAGCTGGAAGGTGAATGGGGTAAAATAAACGTTGAAGATCTCATTCACACCCAAGGAACATGTGCTTTCATGGGCGAGAAGCACCGGCAACTGATCGAGAAGACAGAAGTTTGGAAAGACAAGACGAGTCAATCTCTGTGTGCTGATACGGACTAAGTCCAAGTTCCGCATATTCTTGTTCGGGGGAGAATGCGGTAGAGGCTACAGCAGAGGCTCAAAATTGTGGTCTTCTACCTCCTAACCAAGGCATCTTTCGCTATGTCGAGATTTCAACAATGTCAAGTCATATTGAGCAAAGCCACGTGAATTGAACGTGAGCAAGACTCCACATGACTCATCAATGATTTTCAAGTGATATGCCATTGTATTGTTTGCCGCGCGCGCCTGATTGGCTGAGATGGGGGCGGGTGAGTTCATGTTCACATTCACGACCAGACGACCAGCCACGTCAATTGTTGAGACAATTGTCAGGTGCTGCTATACACGTCTACAATAGCATGCGTTGAACAATAGCGAACAGGATATAAGTACTTTTGATTTTCCTCTTTCTTTACTTCCAAAACCAAACCACTACCAACCCGTCCCCTCCCCCCTCCAAGAAGATGTCTGACCAGCAAGTACGACGCTCTTCAAGGGCACCAAAGCCCAAGCGCAAGTTTGGGGAGCTCAACGAGGTTGAGGCTCCTCTCCCAAAGAAGCGCAAGGCCCCCAAGGCCGCCGGACGGCCCTCTGGGAATGATCAACCGGCTCCTCAATCTGGGGAGGCCGAAGGCGCCAAATCGGCGCAACTAATACCATCAGACTTCAAAGGCACCACGGACGAGCAGGGATCGTCCTCCAACAAGCCGACCGGTGGCCCGCGTGCCACTCTTGACAAGCCATGGCACTGCGCCAATCGCATGTGCAACACTGGAATGACCTGGTTCCAGCGTGACGGCACCGCTCAACAGGCCGTAGGCCGCAAGAGCATCTCCCAGTTCTTCGGCCGCAACAAAAAAGCGACTGGAATGATCGACAACGATGTCTTCCACACCTACTGCCGCAAGTGCTACCAACGCAGGTACTACCAGTACAGTCACCAGACCGAAGACGGTGCCGACTTCAAGAACAAGCCAGAACAAGGGATCGCATGCTTCCACATGCTCAATCTCCGCGCCCAGTTCGTCCGCCTTCAGCTTTGGCGCCCAGATGCGACTTTCAGCGTCCAGTTCAGCAAGAGCATGAAGGACCGTCACAACGACTACCAGGCTTTCCTCCGTCAGCACAACCAAGATGCAGCCGCTGCTCGTGCCGACTACGATCTCAAGTACCCTCTTCGCCAAAGCAAGTCCACCAAGAAGGCTCCCAAGAGCAGGAGAGATGCAGGCGATGTCGATGCCACTCTGCCCAAGCCAGAAGAGTCGTTCCCCGTCGGCCTCTACGACACCTTTCTCATCAACTGCTGTGGATCTGGCTACTCCTACGACCGCATCACTCAGGTTCTCGACTTCATTCAGAACTGGCTCGATGCTGGCACCGTGCGATCGATCCCGCCGGTCGAGTTCCTCATCAGCGGTGAGCAGCCGACCGAGACCATTAACAGCCATGAAGACAATTACATGCTCTGGCTCGAGACCGTTGATAACAGACGCTACGTCAACAGAGGCGATGGTCAAGATGCCAATGACAACAATGCCAACCACGGCCATCGGGATGCGTCGAGTCCAGTCGCTGGCCCATCTGGTCATGCCGTTCCTTCTGGCGACGATGCCAACGAATCTACCAACGATCCCAACAACGGCCAAGACAACGATACTGCTGGCTCTCCGTCTTTCAAGTTGAGCCAACTCACCCCTGCTCAGCAGTTTGAGATTGCTCGCCAGAATGCCGACTTCATTGGTATCAAGATGCCTCGTGGCGACGGCAAGCTACTGTACATCAGCGAAGGTGTTCAAGCCGCCAAGGCCAAGCGCGACGCAGAGATCGCTGCAGAGAAAGACAGCGTTGGCGGCGTCGTCGAGAGCATCGAACCCAAAGATGACGATGTCCCACCGCCAGGCAAAGGCAAGAAGCCCGTCATCTGATCCATCCACATCTCAACAACAGCCCGGCTGTGAGCATACGACGAAACGCAAAGCTGGTCTTTGCCGTTCTCCGGCTACTGCCATCACAGCATGCCACCACCATCCTCACTGCTATCTTTCCTCGTGAGCATCTGACCGCGACATTTCCACTCCATGCATCACTGGCACAACCTTTGCCACGCCCTCAGCTTTTGGGCACATTTCACAGACAGATAGCTCGACAGAAGTCAAGCAATGATTTCACAACATTCCAGCGGCTTCATCACAGCATTTACTTGCGGCATATCATCAATGTATTTTGGAATGGGATGGGATGGCATTGGTGCCAAACAGTCGGTCTTTACTTGTTGACATTGCGTTTGAGAGCTGATGGTTAAGAATGTAATTCATGCGTACGTAGCACTGTGTAATACTGAGAAAACTGCGTACCTTGTTCCAACAATGCGTGAATCGTGTGCGCTCCTTGTTCTTGGTCGGCGAGCAGCTGTATGTAGTGAAGACCTCGTCTCATTGCGATTCCACTTGAGACCATCGGCACAAGCTGTCAATACTAATCAACCTCAGGCTCGTTCGCCTTCGAAATGAACCTGGGTTGACACATGACATGCGAGTTCATGACGCATGAACGTGCGGGTGCGGGTCGATGATCATGCTGTCGCATTTGCACGATGCTGACGGCCCTTGGCTGCTGAATGATCACCAAGTCCTTGAGTCCAATGCAATGAAGCCGATCTGTCGTTTCTCGTCGAGATTCGATTGGCTGACTGGCCGCGGTAGGCTCAAGTCTGCTGCTGACTACGGCAGCCACCTGTGGGGTCCCGTATACTGTATTTACCCAATGGCGACCCCATATGGAGAAACATTGATGGAATGCCAACCTTTAACGGTCATCTTGACACTATATTTTCCGCGACTCCTTGCTGCAAAGAGCTGACGTTTCGAGGCGGACTTTCCCACCTCCCCTAGAGATTTGTCGGCATCCTTGTTCGATGTTCAGGGCCAGGTGCTCTCGGTACTTGCTACACGACAACACGTTCGCTTGATTTCCTTCGGATTCCGTTCGCGCGAAAAACCAGGGGCACGTACACCGCTTGGTAATGCAGTCGAAGAGCCTGGAGTTAAATCCGAATACCACAGACCACCCTGGCCCTTATCGTGGCTTATCGGATTAGATAAGGCTGAGCTAGCGTGGAAAAGTTCGATGAATGAAGTCAGTCCCGAGAGACTGCCGAGGCGTTGCAGCATGTTGACTCGCCACCTTGTGCGCCTCAGCTACTGCTTTCCGCAACAGTGCCGATGGGTGCTAGGGAATGCGTCTGGACTGCACCTTGTCCCAAGCATTGAGCCATGTGCCAAGGGCGCGCTGTGAGAGGCTGCGCAAGTATGTCGCTCAGTCAGCGAAGAGCTTTTCTGGCTTGGTAGCGTCATCTTGAACGCTTCATGCGGGTCTCGATCCAGAACACCCAAACACACCACAGCAACCGCACGGAACCTCCGGGTCTAGCGGTAAGGAAAAGATCGTAGAGATGGGGACGTCATTGCGGGTTCTTTCTATCTCGATTTCATACTTATAAGAAGACCTCGTCCTCTCATTTTCACTGTCACTCATCCCATTACACCCTCTCATCATCTCAGCATCACCTTTACAACCCGTAATCCTACATCCTTAACCGCTAGTCATCATGGTCTCATTCACCGTCTACAAGGGCAGCGAGAACGGCGCTGTTGTCGCCGCCACCACCGAGAAGCCGGAACTCCAGAATGACCAGGTCCTCGTCAAGGTCACCGCCTCCGGCCTCTGCGGTACCGATCTCCACTACAAGAACGCCAACATGGGTCTCGGCCACGAGGGTGTTGGTGTCATTGAGTCCGTTGGCCCTCAGGTCAAGTACATGAAGAAGGGCGACCGCGTCGGCTGGGGCTACGAGCACAACTCCTGCGAGCACTGCCAGCAATGCCTGCGTGGCAACGAGACCTACTGCGCGGAGCGCAAGATGTACGGTCTTGCCGACCTCGACCAGGGCTCCATGGCCTCCCACGCCGTCTGGCGCGAGGCTTTCCTCTTCCAGATCCCCGACGGCCTTAGCGACGAGGACGCCGCCCCTCTCCAGTGCGGTGGTGCCACCGTCTTCAACGCTCTCCACGAGTTCGACACCCAGCCCACCGAGACCATCGGTGTGATGGGCATTGGCGGTCTCGGTCACCTTGCCATCCAGTACGCCGCCAAGATGGGCTGCCGCGTTGTCGTCCTCTCCGGCACCGACAGCAAGAAGGAGGAGGCCATGAAGCTCGGCGCTCACGAGTTCATCGCCACCAAGGGCGCCAAGGAAATCAAGCCTTCCCGCCCGATCGACCGTCTGCTCGTCTGCACCTCCGCCCAGCCGCAGTGGGACGTCCTCATCCCGGCGCTCGCGCCTCACGCCGTCATCTACCCTCTGTCGGTCGCCGGTGGCGAGTTCACCATCCCTTACACGCCGGCCCTCTTCAACGGCATCCGCGTGCAGTTCTCCGTCGTCGCCTCGCGCTACATCCACCAGCGCATGCTTGACTTCGCCGCCCTGCACAACATCAAGCCCATCCTCGAGAAGTTCCCCCTGAACGAGAAGGGCATTAAGGAGGCCATTGACAAGCTTGAGAACGGCGGTATGAGATACCGTGCTGTGCTTATCCCGCAGTAAAGGCAACACTTGTTTTACTGCCCCTCGCACAGATGACATGATACGGATTATGATTTACCGTACATAGCGCGGAGTCCAGCATTGGAACGTGTAAATAGACTTTTAGAATCATGACATATTCTTTCTGCTACATCTACAGTTTCTCTGAATCTCTCATTGGATCTACTTCCACTAGCTGTTGTCAATTGCTTCCCCAAACTGAAATATCCAGCAATTACATACTCATGATGGAGTCGGTGTACCCGGTGGTCTTAATATCGTGAATTTGCTTTCGTTTGAATCTATCCTGCCGCTGATCCTACCTCGAGTGTCTTTGCAAGCTGGAGTAGCAGATATGGTTGCAATTCGACCTTTGAGACGTACGCCGATCATTTCTAGCTTTTCGCAGGGACATCGGCTGTACAAAAATTATCGCTGAACATCGCTAGTTCAGTCGAGCAAGCTGGCTGGCATTTCGAAGCGTTTGTGGACATGGCCTTTCAGCGTGTCGCCGTCTTCAGGCTTCTGCGCCTTTCCAGATGCCATGCCGGTGGGATCTTTCCACTCAGGTGGGTTCGTCTCAATTCTATCGTAACCTGGAAAGGCAGTCAGCATGAACTCCTCCCAGCTAAGCGGACGTTGGGGTTCCGCGAGAAAGGACATGGCGCAAGAAGCAAGAAGCAAACAAAGGCGTAAGCTCACCGCTTCGTCAATGCAGCGGAAGTCGACACCTACAGGCCCATCGTTCACAATTCCGACATCCATCATCGCTTGGAAGACACCGTCCTTGACCCGGTCTTCCTTGTACTGTTTTCGGACATTGGAGATGAAATGGTCGTAGAGTTCCTTGCCCTTTTGCGCAGGCGCCGATTTGTGAAAGTCTGGCTTGTTGCCTTTCTTGGTTGAGGCATACAATGTGAACTGGGAGACTACAGGGGGTTGTCAGAAACAGCTTTGCGGTATAAGGAGAATACAGGAGCGAGCCAGCGTCTCATACCACAGAGCACTTCTCCTTCAATATCGGTGACGCTCTTCTTCCATCGACCGCCTTCATCGTCGTCCCAGAACTTCATCTTGAGCACTTTGCTCGCCATGCTCTCGGCCTCCTTGGGCGTGTCATCTTTGCCAACTGCGGCAAAGACGAGTATGCCTTTGGCTATTTGAGAGATGAGTTGCCCATCGACAGTGACGGAAGCGGATTTCACGCGCTGGATGACAGCTGGGAATGGTTTTAGCTATGGGCGTTTTGTTGAGTGGCAATGCGGTCGATTGGCTCACTCTTCATCGTGAGACGCTGCTACCCGGCGGTAAGGTGGCGAGGCCAGGTAAAATGCAGGAAGGTCGGAAAGTGAGGCGCGCGTTATGCAGGTCACCCAGATGGTAGTAGTGATGGATACGCGGAGGACAGGAGGCGGTGATGCTATCTGCTCAGATTCTCCATTGCCCATGCAACCCCGTATACAGCCCTTCTGAATTTCCCACGGTGCTGTAACAGTCCTTTCCGCCCACAGCCAACTCGCTCCTCTAAACGCGCTGGTGTCGCCTGGAAGGTCATCCCGCACCTCCGCCACGCGATTAAGCTCCGACTAGCGCCGATCCGTCGGCGCGCAGCTTCGCTGGCGGCTTCACACCTCACCTTGAACCTGTCTGCTGCTTCATCTTCGGCACCCGACAACAGATACCGTCCGACACCGACGCATGATTCCGTTCCTTGTGCCATCGCGAGCACGAAGTACGAGACGACGGTGAGAGTAAAGCTCCAGGAGAGCTGAGGAGGAGCGATAGGAACATCCCACTGGTCGCAAGGCCGGCGCGCAAACGAGCGACAACACACACACACCTTCACAATGGCGGCGCGAAAATTGCAATTAGAGATTGACAAGGTGCGTCATCTCCAAAGAGGAGTCTGATGGGCTGTCAGTCTTGTGTGCTAACCACTCTCGTCCTGGCAGGAGTTCAAGCGAGTCGCGGAAGGGATACAAGCTTTCGATGGCATCTACGATAAGCTCATAGGCAGCACAAATGCCTCGCAAAAGGACAAGCTCGAAGACAGTTTGAAGAAGGAGATCAAGAAGCTGCAGCGAAGTCGAGATAAGATAAAAGGATGGGCTAGCCAGAATGATATCAAGGACAAGAAGCCCCTGATGGATCAGCGGAAGCTGATAGAGAGTGTACGTGCATGCCCGGAAGCAGCCATATCAATCCTTCAATAGGTTACTAATTGTGTCTCTAGCGGATGGAGATGTTCAAGGCCGTGGAGAAGGAGATGAAGACCAAGGCGTACTCCAAGGAAGGCTTATCAGCAGCCGCGAAACTGGATCCGAAGGAGCAGGAGAAGCTAGAGCTGTGCAATTTCCTGGGCGAAATGGTCGACGAATTAGCGCGACAAATTGAAAGCCAAGAAGCCGAGGCTGAAACACTCCACGCCGGGCTGAAGAAGAAAAAGAGTGACAGTGGCAAGGCAGATCGGCTTAGCGAGCTGGAGAGGACAGTAGAACGGCATAAGTGGCACAGTGGAAAACTGGAGGTGTTATTACGAAGCTTGGAGAACGGCTCCGTGGACTCGGAACCTGTCAAGGAGATACAAGAGGGCATCAAGTACTACGTGGAATGCAATCAGGAGGTGGATTTCATGGAGGATGACTCGCTCTACGACGACCTCAATCTGGACGAGGAGGTAGAGGGATATGGTATTGTGGGTAATGAGATGGACAAGGTTTCCTCTCAAGACGCCGCGAGCACTGCGGATGAGCCTCCTGATACCGAGCCTACGGCAACAGGCTCCGGCGCAAGATCAGGAAGTGTTGGTGGCGAAAAGAGCGGGAAAATCTAAGTCGGTGTCAGAGGCTGCTCCTTCTGGAACAGGCAGACGGAGTAGTACTCAGCAGATGAAGAGCCCGCTTCCTGCGTTATCAACGCTACACCAGAGCATACCAAGCGCTACGACACAGACGAAGCAGCCTCAACATTCCGACATGAAACCTGCTCCATTGCCAACGATACCGACAGGCCAGCCGCTCAAATACGCCTCTGCTGCTGCAGCCGCTGCTGCAAGCGATAAGAATGGCGTAGGCATCGCACCTTTGCCGCCGCCCCCTGGAGGCGCCGCCGCGAAGCAAGCACTTCCCGAGACGAGCCCAAGCGCGGTACCAAGTCAGCCGGTCGAGACGATAGCGGTTGCTGAGGCTGCTAAGCAGGTCGAACATACAAAGCAGCCTACGCCAGCGCCAAAGGATGAGGCTGCGAAACCATCCCCAGCTGTGTCAAAGGCAGCATCTGCAAAGCCTTCACCTCAAGCAAGCCAGGCACATCCTTCGCAGCAGCTGCACCCGACGAAGGGCGTACAACCGCCTAGCCCAGACTCCGGCATTGCTGGCATTGCCGCTGTCAATGGCGATGTGATTGTACAGGAGGATGAAGAAGAGGAGAGCATCTACCACCTGCCCTCATCGCTTACTGACCTTTTAGACTCGTTCGAGGAGACTAAGAAAAGGGCGAATGCCGAAGAGCCGATCGATGCCGCTTTACTGGAAGCAAGCAGGCGAGCAGCACCTGTGCCGAGTGATGCGGCCAAGCCAAATCACTACGCTCCGCTCTCACCCTATCCGTACACGCCGACTTGGTATCCTCAGACGCCGCTCAGTGTCTTCAACGATCCGCGTCTCTACGGGCGGATAGATACGGACACACTCTTCTATCTGTTTTACTATCACCAGAACGGGTATGCGGCACAGCAACAAGGTCTTCCACCTCCAAGCCCAACCACAGGGCAGCAGCCTGGCCTCGCATCTTCTGGCAACAGTAATGCGGAGTCCTACCACCAATACCTCGCGGCCAAGGCGCTCAAGGGCCAGAGCTGGCGCTTCCACAAGCAGTATCAGACATGGTTTCAGCGCCACGAGGAGCCAAAGGTGATTAGCGAAGAGTTTGAGCAGGGAACGTATCGCTTCTTTGACTATGAAAGCACTTGGTAAGGCGGCACCACAAAACGCAACCCAGCTATTCAGAACCGGCGACGCTGACCCGATTACTTCGAACAGGATGAACAGGAGAAAAGCGGACTTCAAGTTCGCTTACAAGTTCCTGGAAGATGATCTTTAGTGAAGATCATTTTTCCCCAAATGCCATGGATACGCGCACACACACCTACTCCGTACCGCTTCAAACACACTTTTATTTCGGCTCTGTTGAAAGGGACTTTACTTGGCTTATGACTTTTTGTACAAATAGCGTGGCTCGTCGAGCGCGCAAATGTGGGCACGCGCTTTTCGAACCTGCCTGTTTGAACGCAGACAGAGACGAGTATACTGAACTTCTTCCTGAGCGCCCGTTGGGAGGGCAATGGGCGCTCTCAACTCCAGTTTCTCCTCACATATTCCCTTTTTACCAAAAATTCAGTCACGTCCTCTCTCCGTGTGGCCTTCGTCCGCCTTTTGATGATTAGTGGAACGTCATTGTAGACCTGCCCTCGTGCATCTTGTGTTATCAGGCTGTCTTGCCGCCTAAAGACGGGCTTGGGTTTTTAAGCCGCGAGTGAGCAAGGCAATTTTCAAAGGCTGCAGATAAGTTTCAACGACTGCGCCTCTTTGGTGATAACGGCTTGGCAAGCTTTTGAGCCTCACTGCAAATGACGCTTTACCCAACGAGGCAAGAAGGCAACCAGGCAATGGCTTGGCGTCGCCCATCAGGGCGCTGTTGTTCAACTGTCAAGGCTCATAACAGCAGTTTTGACATATGGTCGTCCCCGCGGAATGCTGGGCGATGCGGATCAAAGGCGTGCATGGAATGACGGAATTCACGTCAAAAAGCTTCCAGCACGCCTGTCAAATTTGTTTCTCCCTCTTCCTCTTTGATTCGGTCATGCGTTCCAAAGTACTAACCGGTGGCGGATGCCTTCATATGCATGAGTCACTTGTTCTCGAGGGCATCGCCCGCGGCAATGCCCAGTGGTTGGATCTCATCAAGCGTGGGTGATGTGAAGGTCACGTCAATACAGCGCACATGAATGCCACTCCGCCCAATCTAAACTGTTTCATAGGCTGGCTTACTAGTAAGTATTTTCAACAGTTTCCAAATTTCTCTACATAGCCCGATGCCTGGCCGACTTCGGACCACTACATTCTGCCTTCTGAAGGCGGCCTTACAGGCTCGAAAGAGGCGCACTGCCTCCCTTTCCTGAGGCCGCCCACGGGCAACGTCTGTCATCGCACGCCTCAACGTGTCGATTCGCTCATGGAAGCCACGTGGAGCACGGCAAGCTTGCGATGATGTCTGTCAGTTACATGATATCGCCAGCCGCTGGAGTCATTCTAGCTCAAACCGTGAGCGCGTCGGCTTAGGAAGAGAGCGATAGCGGAGACCTACCCTTGTGCCCATATCGTTGGATATACTCTGCCTCATTTTCAGGAATATAAAAAAGGCCTTGAGAGGCCTATGGCATAACGAGCCTTTGTACTTCCAAATCGTCTTGACAATCCCATCACTATACCGATCCCGCAAAGCAACCACGCAGCCATGTCGAACCACTATCCGCAATATCCTTATGCGTACGGGCAGACCCCTACTCAGCAAGCATACTACCAGCCCAACCCATACCAGACAGCGCAGCAATACCCCACCCAATATCCCCAGGTTACCAGCAGCCACAACAACCCACCGTGCAACCCTCATCGTAAGCCCGCACATCCCTAACCCAAGCCCTAGACACCATCATCCACTAACCTCAAACCCATCAGCCCACCGCAATACCCCTGCCTCTACACCCAATGCCAGATCAGTTTCACCCGCCATGCGGACCTACAACGCCACATGAACATCATCCACAACCGGGCCACGCTGGACTTGGTACCATGCACATATGTGGATCCGGCGACTGGGCGGCCTTGCCATCGTCAGGGCGAATACGGGTTCACCAGGCGGGATAAGATGATTGCGCATATGCGGACTGTGCACAAGGTCGAAGCTGCGTCGGCGGGACAGCGGCGGGAGGGCTGAGTGAGGTTCTGAAGTGGTTTCGTTTGGGACTTGGCGTTCAGGGACGATGGTGGGGTTGTTTGGCCTTGTGAGGTGCGTGGGAAGAGGTCCTGGTGTAACGGTTCATCGTTGGAGAGGGGGCGGGCAAGATTTCCAGGCGCAAGCCCATGGGCAGAGACAATGTAGTTTCGGAGTAACGCCTTCGGGCTGGATTTGGGGCTATCTCTTTTGGTGGGCTGCTGGATACCTATGAGGAGAGTTTGCTGATTCGCTATATCCGGCGGTACGATGGCAGTAATAGCTCCCTCGCTCTTCGGATCTCTATCGTTTCGTTCCACGTCCCATTCACCGCCTTCTGCAAGCTGGAGTGTAGCTTGAGGGACCGATGGTGTTGCCGCTTCTTGAATGTAAGCATTGGTATGCCGGTATTGCCCTCTGCACATGCGCAGGCGGCAATATCCTTGTTCCTCGTCCGCGATGCTTATGCAAAGCAAAGGAATTTGGCATCGCTGGGCTTTCGAAAGCGGCGTGTGCAGCCTCCTTCACGCACCTGCCATTTCCCACTCTTCCACGACATGCTCTCTGCCTGGACGTATCATTTCTGCTCTCTTTGAAGATGGGTGTTGGCGGCGACGTCTTCGGATCAGGGATAGCTCTTGCTAGTTCCTCAATCGATATACACCTAGTCCGACTAAGCCGGCACTCATGGCATAGATCATTCCCTTTCGAGCCCCCAACGTCAACCGATTCGCATTCCTCATGATTTCGCGTTCACGCTCGCGGAGCTGTTTCATGCCGCTGGCATATGTGTAGATACCGAGACCAGTGAAGGCTGCACTACCTACATAACAAAGTAGCCATGTCAGTGTTTCGATCATGAGAAGGTCATGGGAGACATCATACCCATAAGCCGGCATGGTAGGCAGTCGAAGTCCTTCTCCTGAGCAGCTAGAACGTCTTTGATGTCGGCAGGTTGCTGCAGCTGTTGCAATGATTGGTCTTTTGCCATTTTGAAGGGTTTTCTAAAGCACTTTCAAGCGTGACGATGGAACGATAAAGCGGTTGTGAGATAGAGTAGCTCGAGACAACCTATGTACCATGTGCGCATACTTCTGGAGCGAAGCTAGGATCGGCGTAGCTTCCGCATTCGGAAGAGCTGCAGGTGCATTGCCCCACGTTTGGTCGGTGAACTTGGGCCACGAGAGGACGTATGCAGTCGCATGTCGAGCATGTGAACGTCAGACTACAGAACATTGTCGATTCTACACGTTTTCGGTCCGCGTCCAAACCAGCTTGATACAGTTCATTCCAACGATGCGATAGTCCCGCACAAAGCAATACACGACCATGGCGGCCATCCAAGCCCTTTACATATTCGACGAGCACAAGTACGTACGTACCGATTCCTATCTGCGACCATGAATAACCACTTACTTACACAATCACAGCAACCTCATCCTGGATCACACATACACCACCACTCCTCGTCCGCCTCCTCCGCCGTCTTCCATTCTCCCGCTCTACCTCGCCCATCCCGCTCCACGCCCTTCGACTCTCCACCTCCCGAACCTCTCCCCGCCGACAACATGCTACACCATTACCCGCGATGCCCTTCTCTTCGTCAGCCCCTCCACCTATGACATCGAGCCGCTCTCCGTCCTCGAATTCCTCCACCGCGTGGCAGACGCTCTGTCAGAATTCCTCGGCTCACCTTTACTCGCTTCCCGGATCACAGCGAGTTATGATGTCGTGGCGCAGATACTGGGCGCCATGGCAGATGGCGGTGTTCCATGCGAGAGCGAAGGGAATGCTTTAAGAGACACTGTCGAGACCGGGCCGGGAGTGTTGGACGGTGTACTCGGAAGATCGGTTTGCCTGCTGGCTCCAGCACGCCGACCCTTCAACAGCCGGGATCGCAGTTCGGCGGTGGTGGGCGAATAGGAGCGCCTTTGAGGCCTATAGGCGGTATAGGCGGCGCCGAGACGGCACAAGGTTCTGCCGTGCCTTGGAGACGCAGTAACGTCAGACACACAAGCAATGAGCTCTATGTGGATCTGATTGAGGAGGTCAATGTCACGCTCGCTCCTTCTGGTAGAGCACTGGCGGCTTTCGCGTCAGGTAGTGTGGCGTTCACTTCCAGAGTCAGTGGGGTACCGGATTTACTACTTAGTCTCACGACTACTGGTGGCAAGGGCGTCATGGGGAGCGGGAGCAGACGGGCAGATCAGCTACAAGGCGTGATGGAGCGGGTGGTCTTTCATCCTTGCGTCCGCCTCAACCGGTGGAAGAGTGAAGGCTTATTAAGCTTTGTGCCGCCAGACGGACGTTTTGCTCTTGCCGGCTACGAGGTTGATCTTCTGAACTTGGGTCAAGATGCTGTACTGGCAGAAAGCAAAGGGTCTCTCAGCTTTCTGCCCGCAAGCTTAGAGGTGAATACGGGTCTGGGTGCAGGTGGCGCGGAGTTCGAGGTACGCTGTTCGCCTCCAACGTCTGCTGCATCACGCATGTCATCGGCATCCGCGAGTCTGCAGTCAAACCTTGGTCCATCCGGACGTGGCGCCTCCAAGCCCGATCCTAAAGCTCCTGTCCTCGAGGAACTGACTATCAACGTTCCTCTCCCGGCCGCTGTACGCAATGTCTCTGACCTACGTCCCACCAAAGGGGAGGCGCATTGGAATCCTGCAGACGGCAGCGTAGAGTGGAAAGTCAGCGGGAAAGATTTCGGCGCTCTCGGAGCTGTGCTCAGATGTACTGTCCAAGGCCCGCTCACCGACAATGACGACGAAGGAAGCAGCGGTATCTTGAATGGCATCACTTCAACGACATACGATTACGATGATGATCAACCTACAGCCCGCCACTCAGACCGGGAGAAGTTCGATGTAGCGCCCTGACGGCGTGAGTCAAGGGGATGAGGCCAGGCAGGAGCGGCATCGACAGCTTATGCCTACTTCTGCCACACTGTCCTTTACGCAAAAAGGTCAGCTAGCTAGCGGGCTGAGAGTGGAGAGTCTGCTCATTGATCAAAAGAGGAGCAGAGGCTTAGGAGAAGGTGTGAAGCCTTACAAAGGCGTGAAGTACCTCACGGTTAGTCGCGGCGGGGTAGAGGTGCGCTGCTAGTTGAAAGCGCACTTAGTAAAGAATCATTCCAAAGACAGAGCAAATTGACACGAGATGATTCTCCGAAGATGCGTGTCCACTGCTGTTGCCTCACTTTACACTTTTCACTCGTTCTGATATAGGTACAGCGGCCCCCTCCTTCCTCTCAATTCCTATCAATCCCCCACGCTTTACCCATATCCCTCTCTGCCGATCACACTACTTCCAAGTGACCATTGTATATGTTGTCGTGAGGGTGATGTGGTTGCCTGCGTGTTCAGGAAGTCGTTTATGCTTGGCCCAGAGCCTCGGCGCGCTGGTCTTCGAGCTTCGCGTAGAACAAGTCGCGGCGGCGGACAGCCGGCATGTGGAAGCCTTGATGTTTTGTCAGTCTCTCTTCTCCCGTGATTTTTCCATTCCGCCATTGTGGAAATGTATCCCTGGTGAGGTTCCGCGAGAAGGTTCCGTTCTTTTCTTTGTCGCCAGGACTAGCTCGTGCCAAATCGCATGCCAGCGTGCAGTCGACTTTATGCGGTGGAGCCTTCAATCGTGCAGAACCAGTGCAAGGATCGGTGCAGGGTGTAGGTTTATGTCTCGCAGAGACAGCGCAGGGAGTCTACTTACCGTACCACCAGAAGTAGCCCGAAGCAGTTCCCAGACCTGCAGTTATATGTCAGCCGAATATCCAAGACGTATTCACTCGTATCTGGAGAGGTGTAGACATACCGAAAGCGACACTCAGATCCAACACCAAGCCCCTACGGAGCATCTATAGACCATGTCGTTAGCCATTGCACTCCTCATCTCGCACCTCTAGCGCCCCTCCTTGTCCAGCCGAAGCTGGGCCCTCTACAGCCGCAGCCGGCCGTATGGAGACAGTCGCGATCTTAGTAGAGACGTACACCTGTAATTGGCTTGACCATATTTGCTCGTTTTCCCTCGTTCGTAATGTGATATGTGCTTGCCGGCGGCGGTACTGACGACTTGAGGTCGCGGTTGGAGAATAGCGGGATCTGCCGAAGCTCCGTCCGGACTTCGCCGCGCGTGGGTGCCTGAGGATGCTTGAGGCCGCGATGACGGGACGGGAAGCTCACGGGCATGCACCTCGGGCTTTAGCTGAGTCCCAGCTCGTGGTCAGAGATGGTAAATGGACATGAGACATCTGACGAATATCTTCAATAAGAAGCCATAAGTCGGTTTAAGATCTAGATCTGTTCCCATTCCTTAAGCTCGGTACAGTGTGAGAGGGACATCGCCTTCTGAACCGCCAGACGACGTCTCACTTGTTGATTCACCGTCTTGCCCACAGGTCTCGCCGCCACGTCTTAGAGGATGGAGGCCAGCAGTCATAGTAGAGGAAACTCACCAAACGGTGTTCATACAATACATATCTCGGACCGAACCCGCCAGGCTAGGTTTACTACACCCGATACCATAGCTGAAGCGCTCACCTTCCTCCATCGAGATGGCGTTTTGGTTCTGGAGAATGTCATTGAAACTGAGCACCTAGATCGCTTACGGCAGCTGTTACAACCAGAGGCCGAAGAAATAGCTAAGGACCCAACGCATCATTTCAACTTTGGAAGGCACACTCGCAACATGGACCGAGCACCTCCGACAACATTAGATCTTATGTTCGAGGATATCTGGGCCAACCGTATAGCTGTTTCGATTCTGCAATCATTGTTAGGTCCCGAATTGATGTGCCACTACGCCAACGGCAACACGGCACTGAAAGCGAAGGGCAGACAGCCAGTACACAGTGACATTGACAAGCCACACCCGCTGTTTCCTTTCGCCTATGCTATCAACATCCCGCTTTCGAATATGAATGTAGAAAACGGCAGCACCGAGCTATGGCCCGGTAGTCACCGGGAAAGCAACATTGAACAGCATATCGCTCTCACCGACGATGAATTTGGGCTTGCAATCAAGCCCGAAGTTGTAGAACAACGCCGTCGTACCTCGCCGCCAGTTCAACCGAGTATACGAAAAGGAAGCTTGATCATCAGAGACATACGTCTTTGGCATGCAGGAATGCCAAACCGAACTGATACTCCTAGGATTATGCTAGCCTTCGTCATCCAACCGTCGTGGTTCCAGGCGCCCTCGAAGGTCACGCTGCCTGTGAAATCGAAGACGGTAGTGGACAGCTGGAGAGCCAACAGCGGGCTCGAGTACGCGGCGCAGTGGGTTGATGGGGACGTAGACCATAAGAAGGTAAATTCAGATGATGTCGATTTTAGCACTGGGAACAACAAATTGCTGGAACTTGAGCCGCTCATGCATCCTGCGACTGAATTGGCTTCAGCAATATAGGAGGTTATCGAGGGGTCAAGGTCGTCGAGATCTAGATGAAAATCCTCTAATCCGTCATGTGGCCTGACGTTAACGTTTGCACCGCCAGGGTTGCTCTTTGAGATCAAATTACTGAATGTCGAGTCCAGAGTCCGAATTCCTGCAATCAACGGTCATCATCTTGAAGAGCCGCTCCGCTCGTATCTATTCGGACTCATTCTGACCGGCTAGACATGATGATCTTGAATTTCGCATTCGAAATGCTTGCATATGAGGTCTACCTTCGCCGGTGCAATCCGATGATCGTCGCTATAGTTCAATCGCTGCTCGAACTGGGCTCGATAATGCGCTAAACACAGCAACTTGGAGACGCTGTCGCCCCTTTGCACACAATCGTCAGATACCAGGCTCTCGACATCTCTTCAGGCCAAACCTTGATCACAAACACATTGCCGGGACCCAGAAGATGGGAGACCGGTTGGAGTTAGAACAAGCTGGCCTCGAAAAGTTGCTCAGCACAAATGTGTATATCAATCCGGGGGTTTTGAGCATGAGTGTGATGTTCATTCGATGTAAATGGAGGGCCGCAAGCGGGTCTGAAGAAGTCCAATTACATCAGGTCAGATCTGCGTGGCGACCATGCAGGCAACCACGTGCGACTGAACGGATGTTCGATCCCCAGGCGAAGAACTAGGAGCTCGCCGGATTCCTCTGCGCTACGTATCCGACGATTTTCAGATTATTAAGAATTCAACTTGGACTGCCAGACATATTGCTCAGAGTCGGTCAGTCCGATGGTGGCCATCCTCAATCGCCGAGGCACGACCTTCAAACTTCGACTCCGTCGACCAAATCTTCGTCTGGCCCTTTTCCGGAGCAATTGTATCCCAGACCGAGCGCAATCTGGATATATAGCTACTGGAGGTATGACATCCGTACCGAGGCAACAAGAAATTGCTGGTTGTGCGTACGCCCGTATGGATGGAAAAGAAAAAGATGTTTCGAGACTGGATGTGCACTAGGATAGCGGGCAAGGGCCAGCAGGTGCGCAATCAGCGGCTCATCTACCGGCGCGCTAAGCTCTTTCTGGTAAGACCGTTGGACTCTGACACTCCATCGCTTCAACTTTGCAACCTTGCAGCAGAGCCTCGAAATTCAAAGTTCACAAGCCTAGGAGGAACCGAGATCTCTGCTTCGTCAGGGTATGTAGGTGGATGTCGGAAGATGCTTTCACAATAAAGGTGGCACAGCTGCGACGGCATACATCATGCGAAGCGATCTACCTCCATGCATGCTGATCAGCGCCTACTCTTCGATACCAAGTCTGTATCAACCGAGGTGCGTTCGCCAGATACGGCAAGTGTAAGGCCCTGCCGTTGACGACTGGGCCTGAATCTCGTCTCTGAAGGGGCCACGTTCGCAGTGCCCGTCCGCCAGTAGTGGGTCAAAACTCTCTTCTCTCAACGCCACATGTGTTCTGTCAATTTGCGCATGCCTCTGTCGGGTATGATCGCCGGCGGATCATGGTTCGTAATGATATGTTGGCCGGTGGCCATGACTTCTACCGCGGAACTGGAGTAGCTCTGTTTGGTAATCGGTCCAACCGGTCCTTACTACGAGATCCGATCGGGCCCTAGAGATACGCACGCAACGCCTGAATCTGGCCATTCAGCTTGCGAAACGACGACTGTTGGGTCCGCCTATCTTCGGATGATTTTTTGCGAACGTCTCTGTAGGACAGGCCCCCTCGGTTTGTTTCAAAACTCCATGGCTCCCCAGGAAAACTAGACGTAGGTGTAGTCCACTTTCTCTTTCTGTATTCCTTCTACTGCCATTTCTCCTGCTCCCAAACAATGTCGGGTTTGTTGGGAAAGGAGCACGCCACTATGGAGTCTAGCGATCAGAGTCAGAGTGGACACTCGTCCAGACATCTGTCAGAAGCATACACGACGCAGGATCATGCCTCGCACATGAGTCAAGACGATAAGGACGATGAAGAGAGTCGCAGAGATCCCGAGGAAGAACGCGAGAAAGGCATCGAAGAAGCCAACGAGCCCCCCAGGGATGAAGAGGAAGGCTTTCACCAGCACGGCGGCGAGCACGATGAGAAGCAAGAGAACAATATCGTCGACTTCGACGGACCCAACGATCCCGAAAACCCTCAGAACTGGCCTTTCTGGAGAAAGATCTGGATGACGTGCGTAATGGCCATGCTCACGTTCGTCATCTCCTTTGGCAGCTCGGTCTTTTCCGCCACCACGACTGTCTACGCCGAACGATTTGGCGTCAGCCAGGAGGTTATGATCCTCGGCGTAACGCTTTATGTTTGTGGATTTGCCTGCGGTAAGCATCGTCTTTCCAACCTAAGCTATCAATCACTCTTACTAATTGACCTTGGTTTACAGGCCCGCTAGTATGGGGTCCTCTGAGCGAGCTCTACGGCCGCCGCAATCCATTAATGGCTGGCATGATTGGGTTCATCGTCTTCCAGATCCCGGTAGCTGTCGCTCCGAACATCCAAACGATCATGGTCTGCCGTTTCTTCGGAGGCGCTTTCGGAAGCGCGCCGCTCGCCATCGTCGCCGGAGCCTACGTCGATTTCTGGGACATGGCCTCCCGTGGCATCGCCACTATGGCCTACGCCGGTGCCGTCTTCGCCGGGCCAACCATTGGACCCATCGTTGGAGAGTTCACCGTGAAGAACCCCAACCTGGGCCCCAGCTGGACTTTGTGGTTCACGATGATCATGGCTGCATTTTTCGTTGTGCTCGCGCTCCCTACCGTCCCGGAGTCGCTCGCGCCTATCATTCTTCGGAAGAAGGCTGCCCGTCTGCGATTCGAGACGAAAAACTGGGCGCTGCATTCTAGACTGGAAGAGGAGCCCGTCAAGATGGGCGCCTTGCTGCGCAAGTATGGCCTCAAGCCCATGCAGATGATCGTCATGGAGCCTATCCTCATCGCCATGACGCTCTACATCTCGTTGGTCTACGGTATCCTTTACCTGATCTTCTTCGCTTTCCCATTCAGCTTCGAGTACGATCGCGGTTTTGAGTTCGGCGTCTCCTCTCTACCCTTCGTCGCTGTTTTCATCGGCGTGCTCGTTGCTTGCGGGTACATGTGTTGGGAGACCCGAGTTATCTTCACACCCAAGCTCATCAAAGCGAAGAAGCCGATTCCGGAAGAGAGATTGCCTTCTATGATGCTCGGCTCCGTCGTCTTGGTCATTGGAATGTTCTGGTAAGTCGAACGCAAGAGCAATCGAATTCCCCGCAAGTTACTAATGTCTTCACCAGGTTCGCATGGACCTCATACCCGAGCATCAACCCCTGGCCCCAAATCATCAGCGGGGCCTTCATCGGCGCCGGCATCATCGGCGTCTTCATGCCCGCCGTCATCTACCTTGTCGACGTATACCTCTTCGACGCGAACTCGGCCCTCGCCGCCAACGCACTGGTCCGGAGCTTCGTCGCCGCCGCCTTCCCCCTTTTCTCCACCTACATGTACCAAAATCTCGGTACGCAGTGGGCGTCTTGTCTGCTGGCCTTCCTGTGTCTGGCTTTGGTGCCGTTCCCGATCGTCTTCTATTTCTATGGCAAGAGGATCCGGTCGAAGAGCAAGTTCGCCTTCAACTTTGGCTAAGCAAAGCGTGAACGAGCGGCATGTGGATTTCCAACATGCCCAAAATCCAAGAACAAGCATAATACTGGCCTTGAGAGCCCTAGTCGCTTTCGAATCGGCGCGGCAGTACGACCAGCTCCTCGGCCTTTTAATACTCAGCAGAGCAATGAAATTCCTGCGATGATCCTGAGCCTAGCCAACGGCTGGACTCTGGTCGACTATGTATGCCGCATCGTCAAATGACTAAGCCAAACTCATACCCGTCTTGAGTACCACCAGTGGACTAGGATGGGAGGCCGAAAAGCACCGGCTGGACTTCAAGTGGTGCATAGAGCACTCGCAAAATCTCCGAAAGATCGTGCACCCCGTGCAGATAAATCAAACACAACCAAGCTCGCATTTGGGTGCTCGGGGCGGACAGCACTTGGAGAGGCTTACGAAGATGGGTAGCCTAAATGATTTTCGCATGTCGAAGCCCGTGAGGGTTCGACGTGGCTGTGTTTGACGTGGGCTTGAGTCGACAACGACCATTCAAAAGGAGAAGAGGTAATGTGAATGAAGATATATCATACTCATTTAGGGTATCTAGATCATAGAGAGAGAAAAGCAATACCCGCTCATAGACAAAAGTCGTCAGACATCAAGAGAGTCGTTCTTTTTTTTTTTTTTTTTTCTGTCTTTGCCATCATAAGAAGCATCTCAATGCTGTGTCGGTTCCGTATATGGAGCGCTCATATCCTCCTGGTCATCCCGCACGCTGACCATGTAGTCTCCCAGGAGCATAAGCCAATGAAGAATCGCACAACGAGCAGCTCGTGAAAACTCGCAGCTAGCCACTCCTCCCGGAAAACAAGAAAGAAAAAATGCCTCTTACTCATCATCAACCACGACCGGCAAACTCTCATAAACCGCCTCATTGAACTCATAATGCACTAAGAACCCAGCCTGCAACAACCGCTTAAGCCCCTGGAACCGAGCGAGTTTCCACCACGCATCGATCGTCATGATACTTCCGGCGCCGAGGTTGACTTTCATGCGCGAGCCGTACTCGCGCCCGTCCTCGTCCAGCGCGGTGCTGTACCGCGGACCCCGGGTGGGCTTCTCGACCGTGTGCGCGATATCGGCGAAGGCCGTGTGCAGCTGTTTGCGGTCCTTCTTCGAGAGACGTTTGGAGGAGGCTTTGGCGAGGGAGTCGAGGGTGGATTGCAGCAGGGGTTTTTGGCGGTAGACGGTGTAGCGTTTGATCATGGTGGGTTGGCCGTGGCCCGTCTCGACGTCGTTGGGGTCCAGCTTCTCCACGTCGTCGCCGGGTTCCACGTCCGTGTAGCTTTTCTCGAATAGCAGGGCGATGTTCTCGCCGGCGGCGACTTGTACGTCGACGTCGCCGCTCTCGAGCTGGTCCACGAAGGTGTCCATGGCGGCTTCGGTGGTTTCTTCCATGTCCTCTAGCTGAGTGGCGAGGAAACCCCACTCCTCTAGCGCAGCGGTGACGATCTCAGCATTGTCGGGGGCTTCGACCACGGCGCCATCGGAGCTCACGATGTCGAGGAAAAGATCCATGACCTCCTCGACTTCCTCCGTCGATGCTCCGCCGTAGAAGGTTGCAGCGCTGAGACTGCGGATACCTGCAATTTTCACCGCCGCGTACTCACCGTCGTTGATGCTCCGCTTGAAGGTGTCGGCGACGGTGTCGTATACCTCATCTCTCGGATCGGTGATCAAAATCATCCCAAGAGCCCTCAGTGCCAGTACCGTCTCCCTCTCCGTCTGTCCACTCTTGACGCTCTTCAAAATACTCGGCACTAACTCGCCCATCTTGTGCTTGATCTGATCCTGCGCATAATGCCGCGTCAGGTGACTGATGAAGCCCACCAAAGTCTGCTCCCTCCCCTCAGCTGAGCTCCGCTTGCGATCAATGATCTCGTTCATACGATCATTTAGGTCGCTAATCCACGTCTCCGACGCCTCGTCTTCAGCTTCCCCGGGGGCTATCATCTCGTCGATGCTGTTGGTGCTCCACTGGGTGCCGTCGCTGAAGTCGCCTTCGTCGTCCGAGACATTCCGGCTTGGGACGCGGGATCCGCTGCGTGATGGTGCGGCGCTGTTCGATCTGCTGCCGCCTGGCGAAGGAGTACCTAATTTGGAGCGGGCCTTTCGCGACATCGTCTTGCCGGACTCGAGGCCCAGCGCCTGTTTCCGGAGGTCGTGCATGATGGGTGTTGGTCCCGCCTAGAAGGCGTATATGTACGTGATATATATTCTTGCGACTTTGTCGTCTACAGGCTAGGCTTGGCTAGGCTGCAATATTCCTCAGGTCACTGTATGGGCGGTTGCGAGTGGTCGGTCGAATATATCCCTCGTCCGAATCGTTGCATGAAGGGTGGAGGCGAGTGAGAGAGCGATCAAAGGGTATTATACCGCGCAAATCAGGTGATACATTCGCGAATGTGATGCTGGTCTGGAAGAGGTTGACAGGCGGTGGAATGAGTAATGTGAGTGCGAGTGCGAATTTGAAACTGGGCCTTGAAGCGAGAAGGTGCATGTGTGATGCCAAAGCAATGACGTTCATTCGCTGGCTTTCACTTCTCTGCCGTTTCTCCCCGCACTTCGGCTGGATCATCCCGGCATGTGAACGTCCAAGGCAAGTGACATGGTAAGAATGAAAATTAAGAAAAATAGATGTATTAAGGATAGCAGCCTCAGATTTATTCGACAACCATACAGTCCGATATACCTCTCATCATCTACGTTGAAAAAGCCACCATCACTCCCGCAGCGGCGACCAACGCGAACAGAGAGGCAGACGAAGTGCCCGCCGCGTTGTCGTAAGAAGCCGGGGAGGAAGGGCTTGCAGAGCTCGAAGGACTCGTGCCGCTACCGCTGCTGCTGCTGCTGCTGTTTCCCGGCGTGTCGGAATACGTCGGAGGCTTATAGCCACCCGGCATCCCAGCACTGTTCACCGGCAAGGTAGTCTGGTACTCGTAGTGCGACAGGACCGCGAGGATCGCCTCCAGGGCACTCAGATCCTGACCTAAGCCCGAATGTCCATCGTATCCGTCCTGACGCCAGTTGGTGCCGCACATGAGGCCAGAGTCCTGCATCTCACACGATGCGGCGGCGGCCTTGGCAGTGCTTTCCAGCCAGCCTTGGATGACCTCGCGGGCAGACCCAATTGTTGTGCATGGCCCCGTCTGGTTGAAGAGGCAGCCCTCGCCTTGGGTGACTTCACCTGTTGCCGCGAGGTTCTTAGTATTGGCCATTGCTCGAGCGAGCACTGCTTTAAAGGCCAATTGGTCGGTATTGCAGTTCATGTTCGGTTCGCAGGCGACCTCGTACATGACACCGTCATCGAAGAAGGTGACGTTTGAGGTGAGGAACAGAACAGAATTGTATCCTGACCAACGGAGCGTTCCCGACTAGTGCCCAAGAAAGAAGAATCGAAGTCAGCCCTCACCAATCCTAGATTTGAATAGACAGAATCCTCGGTACTCACGTAATTTGCCGCATACGCAGTGCCACTCAAATATGCCCCCGCATTGGCAGTCCACTGAATATGATTCAATTGCGAGCAATTGTCATTCGTACTAGTTCCATCGAAAACCCGGCCCTCTTGGTCAAGAAGCCCGACATCAACAGCCCACTGCGCCGCATCCAGCGCCCAGTCAATATAGGTGTTGTTCCCAGTATACCTCGCAAGTCGCGTGCCGAGCTGGACGAACTCGCCATTAGAGAATGAATTCTTGTAGTTATAGCCATTATTGAAGCTGAAGATCTGCCATCGCAGACCCCCTCCACACAAGCTATCATCCCACCGCGCGACCTGCGAGTTCCACACATTGATTGCCAGCTCCGACCAATTACCCACCCCGGCGTCCAAAGCGTCCACAGGGAGCGGGAGCCCGCGCTCAGCGGCCGTCATAGCGGCAAGAGCCCAGCGAGCCTGGTCGTCGTTCCCGAGGGTTTTCGTCTGGTTAGGCGGCATGAAGTCGTTGTCCGGACCTTTCTGAGCCAGAATGTTCTCGGCAACCATCGCATTCCACTGCGAGTCCCCCGTCGCGGAACCGTAGTTGATCATCGCATCCCAGGCAAGTCCCGACTCCCAGAAGTAATACGGTTGGCCGAATAACCCGGGCGCGGCGCTGGAGTTCTGGTACCGTGCCATCACGTTCGAGGCGATCATCTGCGCCGCATCGTAGACGGAGGAGGTGCTGTTGACGTCCAATTCGATTCCAGAGACGGTGCTTGAGGCGGCCAGCGCCACGCTGGCCAACTTGGATACTGAAGATCGCATGTTGAAGGGGATGGATTTATTACTAGAATAGACACTCCCTTCTGTGAAGTACGAGAGAAAACGCATTCAAACTTACGCTCATTTTTATACCTACCCAGTAAGAAGGAATGATGGCGAAGCACAGATGCAACCCCAAGGCACAGCCTACATCATGCGCATGATCCTTCCGAAGAGGACTCGAGGCGGCGGGCGGCTTAAAGCCCATGAATACTTTTAACGGTCCTCCATCCCCATCCTTCTCGCGCTCACACCGGTCCAAGCAGTCGATCAGTGAGACAAGAGAGGCTATGCGGAGACGCTCCGCGGGACGTCTCGCGGTTGCTGCCAACTTGGCGGACCATCCAAGCCTTCGGCAGCTTCCCGTCCGAGGTGGAGATAAAGTCAATTGGTGACGCTGGACTTCGATCATCGCGCGTATAGTAGGCGGTACAGTAGCAACCGGTAGTCTCATCAGGTACCAACCACGCACCGCGGTAGAAGACCTCATAATAGAAGCGAGCTACCAGGAATAGAAAATTTTACTTTCTAGAGAAACCCAGGGAGAATTGTTCGCGAAATTCGACATACTTTCGCCGCAGATACCGTAGTAGGATCTGTAGTGATGAAGCGACATTACAAAAAGACTAGGATGGAGATGGCTATACTCTGATTAGTGCCCCTTTGGCAGGTCCTTTCCAACTACCGTCCGAGCGCAGAGCTCCAGTAGGAGTGAATAGCCAAAAGGTCCATACACGTAGCAAACCAAACGGAGAAGGCCTCCTGCTCACTTTTTCAGACCTGAATTTCTCCCAATACGGCAGCAGGGAAGCACAGCGGGAATGGTTGATAAAACAGGATACACTACAGAGAGGCAAGTCTTCCTTTCTCGCTAGTATGACAATTTTCCAACCCCCGAGAAGGGACGGACGCTCCTCTCATCTCCAAATACCTGCAAGGTCAATTATCATTGGTTTACCCATAACAGACGAAAGTTTCGTCAAAGATACAAATGGTATAAAGAACTCCTTCCTTTTCTCTCTTTCCCCTCCCCTTCCCATCAGAGCAAGCGATCCCATTAAAAAGCGCATCCAATAGCAGCCGTAGGATGAGTAACCATAGCGCGACGACACCAACTCCCACATCCGCGTGGAAACTACCTCCGGGCAAAGCAGCAAAGTAAACCGCTCTTGCCCAAGAACCACATACACCCGATGAACCGCACAAACGACAACGCGGCAGTAGCCCAGAGCAGGGCTCGGAAGAAGTTGGCCGTACGCGTGGTAGCCTCAGACGTGAAACCGAACTGATCGAAATTATCCGACGTGATGGCCACAGCCAGCAGGGCGTTGGAGAAGATCCAGAAAGTCACGAGCCGCGTACGGAAAGATTTGTACGAGTCGTCGAGGGACTTGCTCTGGTCTTCCTTGGGAGCGACGTAAGGGGTCAAGGCGCGCTTGACAGTCTGTTCGAACTGGGAGTCGATGTCGGCCTGGGAGAGGTCGGCTTCTTCGATGACGGTGCCCTTGCCGTCCTTACCCTTCTGGGTTTGCGCGGAGGGCAAGGCGTCGGCTTTGTCGGCGCCCTTGGTGCCCCACGAGACGTCGTGCCAGTTGCTGAAGGCGTAGACCATCAGGATGTTGATGTAGCTCGTCATGCAGAGGAGGTACTGCGGGAAAGAGGTGAACATGTGCCACGGGTCCAGGTAGAGGAAGGAGGCGACGAAGTAGAGACCGAAGGTTGCCGCTAGGGCGATCAGGATGATACCTGGTCCACTGCTGGCGAAGAAGCTCGAGAGGAATTTGTCGACGCCTTTGCCTGTTTCGATGTCGGTGGTGTTATCGCTCGTGAAGGCGTTGACAACCAGGTAGAAGGACTGGACGATGATGTAGAACTGAATCAGGCCGAAGACGCAGAAGGAGACGATGTAACTCCATCTGCTACCCTTCGGACGATTACCTAAGGCCAGGATGAACTGCAACAGCAAGAACGCCAGATAGGCGTATTTGAGGATCGTGTTGAAGACCGGGGTGACATCGTTGCCAAAGGGGAATGCATGGTTGTTGTTCGAGCTGGAAGGCTGGCCAACCAAGTCCATAATGACGACCGTTGTAAGATAGTAAGACGCTGTAAAACCAGGTTAGCAAACATTACTTGGCAAGGCAGAGCATGCATCTTACCAAGAGAGAACCAAGACAGGAAGACCATAGCCAAGTTGTAGATCAGCTGGATATGGAAGAAGAACATGCGGATCAGATTGTGGCCAGATCGGTACATCCTGGAGAAATGCATGAGCGAATAGAGGGTGGCGGCAAAAGAACCATTCAGCCATCTTCTGCGCTGACCGATGAATTCTGCAGCACCTTCCGGCACGTCAGTTTCACCCTTGGAAGCCTTGACGTAGGTAAGATGCCATTTTGAGCCGGCCTTAGCAACCAGTTCGAAACACAGGATACGATCCTCGGCCAAAAACATGTTCTTTTTGAAGATGTTCATGCCCTCAATACCCTTCGGACCAAGCTGCTTAGACAGCGTGTGGTCACCGTGGAAATACTGCTCGAGCGGCCGACCCATGATTGCGCGGAAGCGGTATGCGGAGAAAGCACCGGGAAGCACAGAGACATAACCGAAGGATGACTCCAGCGGTTTGTCCAGAATGTTGGAAATCTTGTATTCGAAGTTCTGAACAGCGACAAGCGGGTTGAGGAGGTTCCGCCAGCCACGTCCCAACATGGCGTGGATCTCACCGCAAGCGCCTCCAAGGTCCTTGTCGTTGTAGAATGCTTCCCACAAAGCCAGGAGCGATTTGTGGCCAGGCTTTGTACCAGCATCAAGCAGGATACACACTTCGGGGTTCAGAATCCGGCCGAAAGCCGTGAACAGCCATCTGTGCGAGTTGATCTTCTTGGTGTTCTTCTGCTTCAGACAGAACATCATCTGCACGGGCGGGAGAGTTGACGGACCATCATCCAGAGGTCGAATCAACTGCTGGTTTGGCGTCACGGAAAGCTGCGTGGTGTACTCAAAAATGTGCGCGGTCGTCTCCTTGCCGTCAATGTCACGCTTCATGATGCCGTCCTGGTAGATACCAATGGTAGCCAGCACGTCCAGCGTGCCCTTGTCGCAAGGATCGATACCATCAAACACCAAGCAGACTACAATCTTCTGCCAAGCCGGGCCACCCTTGTTCCAGAACTCCGACTTCTTCAGATTTACAATCTCGCGGATGTTCTGCATGACACCGTGTAGCGTACGTGCCGTCAGCGTCTTGTCCTCGTTGTAGTATGTAATAGCAATCAGCAACTCGGTATGTCTGTTATACATTGCCGGACGCAGATTGTAGCCGTTCTTCAGGGTGAAGTCATTCGGATCGCAAGTCGCGGCCGTGTAGCGCAGGTGGGTAAACTCCTCGCTGCCACTCTCCAGATCGTTCCTATACTTCGCTTGGACGGCATTCTGGATCGCAGATGGCACGGGATAGTCGACGCTCAGCACTGAGCCCTGCACAAGCTTGACTTTACGCGTAGCTCCTCGCTTTAGTCCACCCGCGTTGCCGCCTGGCACCTGTCGTTGGGCCCATGCCTCTGTGCTGCCTGTCTCGCTTCTGGAGTACGGGCTTGGCACGCGGTCAGGAGGCGCGTAGCCTGTGTCTGATAAGGTAGTGCCATGGTATCCAGTGTCGCCATAGCCATTGTAAGGCGGCGCGTGTCCAGCACTTGCGCCCACATATGACTCTTCTAGTTGGTATCCGGTCGGTTCGTTGATCCCAGGTGTGCCTCCGCGACTGCCTGGATCATCAAAAGGGCCTTGAAACGGACCCTGGTGTAGAAGAGAGGTCCCTTGCTCTTCGTCATCGCTGTCGCGGGGAGGGGGTGCGTGGTAAGGTTGCTGCAATGCCAATGTTAGATATCTCTTCGTGTTCCTGCCATTGAATGGGCTTGTTTGATTGGCAAGTCTACTTACTCCGCCTGGTGGTAAGTCGTGCATGCGATGTTGGTCGCCGTAGCCTCCTCCACCGCCTTGGTACGCCATTATGAAACCGTTCCAAGCTGGGGATAGATCCCGTGTCCACTTTTCCCTGTCAAGAATGCGCGAGGAGTATGATTCACTGCACTAGGGGCTGATGGCGATAGTACGCCTTGTAGGGAATGAAGAATTGAACAAAGAAGGCCGCGTAGAGGGAGAGCGACTGCTGGCGGACAAAGAATAATAGGGAGAGAATAGTAGGTTTCACACTCGTGATCACTGCCCCCAAGCGTGGCGGGCGAGGCGGGTAGGTTCGCGGAGACTGGACCCTGGGACGGCAACACCCGCCAGTGGTCTGTTTCAGGTTCAGCAGAGCGCTTGATTCTGAGGCCACCACTCGTTTTCGCCCGGGATGATCAATGCAATGAGGACTGAAGCAATCTCCTTCTTCTTCTGCTTCTTCTATGCGACTGTATGGAGATGTTTGGCAAGGAGCCACACACAAAGAACGCTCGCTGTATGAGACTGGAATGTCTTAACCGTTTCCTCAGCCACGAGCTTGCTATAATTGGACCACGCCTAGCTGCCTCTTAGCGCGTTTTCTCCGTCCTGGCCTCTCTTCCGCGGTGCCACGAGACCAACATTCGACGGTGCCACGAACCGGAGCTGATACGCAGATTCGTTACAGGTATTGATTTGAACCTGTGTCTGATTCATGAGATCGGCATACAGAAAAGGCTTCATTCGGAACACCTGGTCTACAGCCCTGCGATCCAACCCGCTTCCGCCGTCGAACCCGTTCCTGACAGAACCGTTGGCGCTGACGTACGGACTCAAGTATTCGGGTCGGGAAGAGCCGACTTAGATTAGAGGTTACGCGTTCTAGAAGCGTATATAGATCGGCATTCACAAGTGGGTACATGCGAGACATTCAGCTTGTAGGTAGGCTGTATGTCAAGCAATTACGAGTTTTGGATCTGGCACTCTGCCTTCGTTGAATGCAATGCGGGGAGCAGTCTATCGCATTCCATGCAATCAACCAAATGGTAGAAACATGGCCATGCCTTCATGTAGAGGTTCCAATCAATGTACCGAGGTGGTCATTGGTTACTTCCACATCAGTGAAAATTTGACAGAACAAAACGCTATACAAATGTCTTCTCCCAAAGGAGACCGTCAATCTGAGGAGTAGCCATACCGCAGTAGCCCCTACATTGCTGAAGATGGCACTACCGACTGCTATCATGACCCTCACTTCTCCACAACCCATTACCTAAAGCTCGTTGGTCTATACCGGTGGAATATCACTGTGGTGAACCGCGCTTCCAAGGAGCCTACCCTTCTAGAGCTGTGAGCTCAGGCAATCTAGTGGCCTTGACATGGAGACCGAGTTCAGACTGTAAACCCTAGTTTGATGCTCTCCCAGACCTCTGAATGGCTCTGGGGGCGAGGCGTTGCAAGAATTGCAAGCGTTCGCAAGAGATCCATCTGAAGATTCCTGACCCTTGACCAGTAAGCGCGTGGCGAGGATTTGATACCCAGAGGGCCTAGAGAGAGTTGCGAAGGGGCTAGAATGCGATGTTGTAGGCCTTGGAGTATGGGAGAGGAAGCGGAGCTAGTCCAGACGCGTTCCCTCATAGACTGCCGTGAGAGGATTCTTGAGGCGAGGAAGTCAATCTTCGGTTCATGTACTGTTGTCGGCCAGCTGTAGCTCTGTCAAAGCGGCGTCGTACTTCTCCATCCTGACGCTACCAGCAGACCAGATCATGCTGCTTTCAATGAAGACGACGGGCTGCGAGTGGCGCCTTGCATTTCTAGAGGTATTTTCATCGGCCGAACGGACAATAGGCTCCGGGAGAGGTCGGAGGTAGCCAATAACATTGATCCAAGAGCCAACAGCGATCAGCTCATAGTTCAGAGATTCAAGAAGATTCTCAATCGAGACGAGCGCGGAGGGCGTGCCATTGGCAGTCGCTGGGTAGCGGTCGTGGAGAGTAAGGCATGCACTCTGCCCGTGATACGCATGAACGCTACAGAAGATTAGGCAACCTCATATCTGCATGAAAAGATAAACATACCAGCCGAGGAATCGTACTTTGGTGCCTAAATCTATGTGTTTCAATTGATCCAGCTTCACCAGGCGACTGGGACGAGGTTCTGCCATCCTCAATAGGCAGCGAAATTCCGCGCTCTACGTCTTACACTATATATCGTTTGTGATTGTGTAGGATGTATGTCTTTTCGACACCCAGAAGTGAGCGTGTCCCTTTTAGGGTATAACCCTAGCGGACGCTAATTCCGCCCACCAAAGCGAGCGTCATATCCGCATGTGGACTGCTGTGCCCGCCATCAACACTGACTCCTCCTAAGAGATCATTAAGACACCTCAGAAAGCGACGATATCCGCTCTACAACGTACAGACAACATCACTGCATCTTTAATAGCGAGATCGCTCCGCGGACAGAGACTCGATAACACCCTTGGATCTTCCACACAGATAAGGGCGAGACTGGTCTTAGGAAGTCGGCATACCGTGGTGAGACATACATAGGCAGCCAATTCTGTGCGAGACTACAGTGAAGAACGCGACCGTACGAGGGCATAAAGCCGGCTAGAGACGCCTTCCAGCAGCTCCTGCGCACACCAATCTCATCATCACCATGTCCGGCTGGGGCTGGGGTAGCATTTGGGGCGGCAGCGGCAAGAACAGCAAGGATGGCCCGAAGAATGCTATACTGGGTCTGAGGAGTACGTTGGAGATGCTCACCAAGAGGGAGAAGCACCTGCAGAACCAGATGGATGAGCAGGACAACATCGCGAGGAAAAATGTGAATGCGAATAAAGGAAGTAAGTGATAGTCCCGGTCACTTGACCTCAAAGCGACGAACGTATCATGCACTTGGACCAACAGAGCTGACAGTGCGCGATCATAGTTGCCAAAGCAGCATTACGGCGGAAGAAGAACTACGAACACCAGCTCGAGCAGACCCAAGCGCAGATGCTGACCGTCGAGCGCGAAATCTCCTCGATCGAGACAGCGAACATCAACAAGGAGACCCTGGACGCGATGAAGAACGCACAGCAGGCCATGAAGAAGATCCACGGCGGCCTAACGATTGACAAGGTGGACCAGACCATGGAGGACCTGAGAGAGCAACACGCAATAGGCGAGGAGATAGCCGAGGCACTCACTCAGGGCAACGTCGGCAACTCGGTAGACGAGGACGAGCTGGACGACGAGCTCAACGAATTGCAGCAGGAGGAGCTCGATACGAAGATGCTGAAGACGGGCACAGTACCCGTGTCAGATCAGGTCCAGCGGATGCCGAGCGTTGGCAACCAGGAGAGTAAGTTTCCCCAAGACGATGGAACTATTGGGGGTTTGATGGCTAACACGCAAGCAGTCAAAGGCAAAGCGCAACAGGTCGAGGAAGACGACGAGGAAGAGGAACTACGGAAATTGCAGGCCGAAATGGCCATGTAAATTTTGACCAGCTGGGTTTGGGCGCTCGGACATGGGGAGGCTTTTGGCAACACGTGACATGCGTTTTTCACGAGTACAGCGTACAGTACGGACTGTCTTCTTTACAATTGAAATTCTTCTTCACGATGATCCATGGAGCTCGATGTCGGACCTTGGCTAGTTTAGAGTCTCCTTCTCTGGCGGTCGAGATTCACTGTTTCCCTTGTGGTACGTCCATGTGACGTTCTTCCCGTGCGGATGCTTATCTTTTCTTTACGCAGCAGATCTATTAACCCTTAGCTCTTGCCTCAAAACGACTCCTTGAATCTTTTCGAACCCATTGCATAACCTGGCTTTATTAAGCTGCCTTTCCCAGAACGTACATCACCATTACATCCAGGCCCAGCTGCCCCCCTTTCACCATGCTAACGCCATCCCTACTATCGATCTTGGTGCTAGCTGAGCTTAACAGCAGAGCTCTTGCCTTCTTCAACACTTCAACCTGCACCGCGAATCAGACTGCCTTCGCAAGAACAGCGCTTAACGATGCTTTCGATGACTTCCACACCATGTACCTCTCCGAACGAACCGGGATGGGCATTGGCAAACTCAGCTACGAAGATATCCCAGTCCTACGCACGCGCTACTTCGGCCACCTCTTCCCGAATCAATCGGCTTTCGTTGCAGGTACGTCTCGTCCCCCCTCACCAAGGGACCAGTTGCCGGAAAAATTGACCTCTATATTTGATAGAAGCCATTCAAACAACGAAATTCTTCTCCGAAACCGCCAACCTCACAATCTCCTGCGTGCGACCCGGCGTCGACTTCCGCCCGGCTATGGCTTGCAGTAGCCTCCTAGGCTCTGGCATCTTCACCATCGCGGACGCAGGCTCGCAGTCTATAGGTCTCTGTGCGGCTTTCTTCGCCCTGCCGCAAAGGAGTACTGTGCTCGTCCGCCCTCGTGGAGTACGGCAGCACGATGCTGCGGAGTGGAATACCGCTGCTACGAGCCTTGTATTCTCGCTCGTCTCCCTGGCCAATCCGCAAGGTCAGTTTCCAACCACACGTCCCTGTTCTTCTCACCCTGGCATTCCCCTTGTCTTCAAAAATTTCCATGCTAATAAGCACAGTCTGTCAAATTACCAACGAGACCAAGTCCTGCGGTCTCTTCGCCGACTTCCGAACTCCTCTACCATCTTCCTCGCTTAGGGATTCTACTGCTCTACAGACTTGTGTACAGAGAATCGCAGCTACGGAGCCTAATGTGGCGATCCGTTACGCTTACAGCTATGCTTTATATACCTCGGCGATTGCGCTGGGGACGGAGTTGGGGATGCCGCGGCCGGTGAGGTTGCGAGGCAGAGGTCTGGATAGGGCTGGGAGACTGGGCTCGAGGAAGAAGAATTTAGGGCCAGGTTGACCGACTTGATTGTTTATGATCGGTAAGGAAGGGGAGCTAGGGAGGGATGGGGATACGGTAGTTTCTATGCGAAGAGAAGAGGAGTATAAATGTGCTTGGAAGGTAATTCATAGGGAGGAAGCATCTAATGATCTTGCGACAAAATTTTTCTATTTCCGGACAGACTTGATGTTGGCACTGCTTACAATATCCATTTTATTTCCCTCTTCACCAAATCTGACACGACAAGCCTCAACTTTGCACGCCGCACTAAACGACAGGTCATCCGCTGCTAAAAGTCAAGCTTGTTGATTTCTAGCCTCTTGTCTCCATCTGCGTACCCAATCGTGATGTCTACATAAGTGAAACTCAAGCACATATACTGCAAGTAGCAGGTGACACCTCGAAATGATTTGAAGCACGAAGTTACTCGAAAGAGGTATTCATGATGCATGGTATTACCTTTGAGACGTCGCGCTCTCGAGACTTTGCCCTTACCTCACGCAGTGGGAGGAGGCCGGGTGTGAAGGACCAGTGCTATGGAATGCGTTAACTAGAGACAGTAGCGGTCTTCAGGGTGCAGTGGCATGGCTTAGGACACCCTGATCCAAACACCCTACCAGACAGATTAGCCACAGCTCGCATAGAGCCCAAGAGTCGAATCGTGTGTAGTGAGACAACAGCTTTCGAACTTGTTTCAGCCAATTCTAGCCCGTTCGAATTCCCTGTCAGCATAACAACTGACAATATGGATAGCGTGGTTGCATGTGAATTGCCTGGCATCTCCTCATCTACTAGTAGCTGCAGTATAGCTTATTAAGAAGAGAGCAGAAAGTGAACTATACAACCATATATGGTAGGTACGAGCAAACCGCATGTACTTCTACCGAATCATGCTAAAAGAAGGCTGTACGCAGAGATTGTACTATTGTAGTCTACGCTTGATCTCGTGCACTACTTTATAGCGTTGTACCGCTACCCTTGCGCTCACGATGCTGCTATTCAGGTGATTGCAGAGCCAGATTTCGCTAACTACACTTCGTCCTGACTAGAAGTCGAGCTCATAGAGCGTGATGAATAATAAGCCGCCCGGTGAGCTGCTGGCTCGTGCCAGTCTCATCCTTCTCAAACGGTGCCGTGCAGACGTAGATATCTGACGATGCACGACGTAAAGCCAATCCGAGCGTACTGTTCGAATAATGGCAAACCGCAAACTACGACTGGAGGTGTTAAGGCATCAAGCGAACGAGGTTTGCATGCACCGCCTCATACTGGTTAGGTCAGGCGTTCCGACCCAAAATCGCACCCAGAGTACTGCGGATACTGCGCGAAGAAGGCTGAATCGACCCTCCAAAAGCTCTCCTGCTCAGCCTGCCGCTGAATCGAATCGAGCACGTTCAGGCTAGCGGTATTGCCGGAAACGTTGCTATAGAGCCATTTGGGATTGAGGAATGGGAGAACGGAGAGACCGGCGGCTTCTGGGTCACCCATGATGCCGTCTTGGATTAGAGCGCGCCGTAAGCCTGGCCACACGAGTAGACTGGTGAAAATGCGATGCGGGACAGTGAGCTCCAGCTCGGTGGGCCGCAAGAAGCTGGGAATGCGAGTGTAGGCGGCGTCGGTTCGCAGGACTAACCACTACACTATATCAGTTACCACGCGAGACTTATCGGCTGGCAGAAGGTGACTTGCTCTGAGCACCAGATACTGTACCCAGAATGTGCCCAACACCACATCCAGCGGCATGGCATGGGCCTTTGCTATCCAGTGGAACAAGCGGAACGCGAGTACCGTCGGCGGCGGATCTGACAACAAGCCCGACAGCGACGGCTCGCTTGTGTCGAAGCGGGCTTCGAGGTGCTCTTGACGGGCCTCGTCTACAAAGCTCTGGATCATCAGGTCTGAGGTGCCAATGGGCGGGGAGAAGCGCGGAAGCCGGACGGGCACTGCCCCTTCCGAGTTCGTGCTCTTGGGCATGGCCTCTACCGGCTCGAAGATGGACATGTCCCAGCACTGGTTGATGGCGCCAACGGTCAAAGAGTTTGGCTCATTCTGCTGTGTTACGCTAACTCCACGGGAGGCGGACGTCGGATTCGCCACAGCGTGTTCGATGCTGGGGGCGGCGTTGTGTCCAATCACTTCGTCAAGGCCGTCGAAGATATTTGATTCATTGCCGACTAGCCCGTCCAACCCAGCTTCTGGCTCTGCACATTGGTTGTTGCCACTGTCGGGCGTTGGATTAGCATCGCAGCAAGACGACAGGTCAGCGAGCCCGCCCTGCACGATTCCCTGTAGCTGCCGCAGTTTGACGGCGACGCGAGCCTGCTCTTCTCTGAGCTTGGCGTTGGCTTCGAGAAGGGCTTTGACGCGGCCATCGGCGGTGGAATGTTCGCTCAGCGAGGCCAGCGAGTTCTCCAGCTGCTTGATGTGAGTGTTCCTTCGCAGGCGGTGCTCACGCTGCGCGCGGCGGTCGGTGGCGCGTTTGCGGGCTCTGCGGCGCTCGGAGCTGGAGTCCTCGGGCACGACGGAGTCGCGCCGGGTTGACGACATGGTGGTGCAAAGCCAGGAATGCCTTCTCCCATGGCGCAGGGGACAATCGTGTCCAGGCAAGCGGATAGAGGTGTAGGTAAGTGAGCAATTGTGAGGATCCGCAGCTTTGTGGAGAGAGGCGGGGTTCTGCAGGGAGGCGCTATTATATAATACTATATCGTAAAGCCGCGCTACAGTCGGGTATCTACTGTATCAACCTAAGGTACCTGGGCAACCTAGGTACGGTTGCTGCCTCCTACTGTACCTACAGTACTATGATAGTAGGTACGTCCACGGGTATGTACAAAGGTAACTCAAATACCTCCTCGCCCCCTCTTAACCCGAGAACTTCGGCATCATCCACTCCCGGTAGGAGTCTTCCGCCTCGAAGAGATCCTGCCCTTTGGCTACTGCCGTTTGGCCATTCACGTATTCCTTTGGATTCGTTGCGAGCCATGCGAACCCCTGGGCCACGTCCTCCGGCGCGCTGCTCCGGATGCCGACGAGCCTCGACATGTCGATTGCTGCTGTCATGGGCGTCGCGGTGAGATTGGGGCACAGCGCGCTCACTGAGATGCCGGCCTCCATCAAGTCCGGCCGCATTGCGACACTACGCAACAGGCCCAATACTGCGTGCTTGGATGCAACGTACATGTCGAGCCCTGGTGTCGACATGTACGCATTCGCACTGATGGTGCCAATGATGCGGCCGCCGTCTTTCTGTTTCTTCATCTGCGACACTGCCAGCTTGACGCCGTTTAGGACACCAAAGAGGTTCACGTCGAAAACCATGCGTGGCGGTTCCTTCAGCATGCCGGATCCTGTGTCCTTCTCCTCTGCCAGAAAGTTGCACTCCACGCGTTGACGCGCTGCCTCGCCACTAGGTCCACCGGTCGCGGTCTGGTTCTCAAAGTACAGACCTGCATTGAGGAAGGCAATGTCGATGGAGCCGTGAGACTGGACGATGCTCTCGAACATATCAATTTGCTGTGTCCACGATGTGACGTCGCATCTCACATAGATACTCCCATGCCCTATCTGCGCCACGGCGTTCTTGAGCCTTCCCTCATCTCCGACGTCTGCGACAACGACTCTGGCGCCAGCAGCAGCCGCTAGCTTTGCTGAAGCAAGCCCGATTCCTGAAGCGCCGCCTGTGATCAAGATCGTCTTGCCATCCACCGCCGACTTCAGTTGCTCAATATCTGGAGCTCGAAGAGAGCTCATCTTAGAGCCCTTTACGCCAAGAGGTAGAATGGACAGGACTTGTTCAAAGGCATGCACAGGCGCGATGACACGAGATATGTAGCTAGCGACTACTAATTGCCATGGAGCTGCATAGCAGGCTTACGTCATGAATACTGACACAACCGCCCGCGACTTCCCAGACCATTCAGCGCATACGTCTGCGAGGACATATTCCACCCGACCGATCCAGCGAACGCTCTAAGACATAGTTACGGTGAGCAAACCGCACAATAACGGCTGATGGGCAGACAAAACGACCCTCTAGTGCACGGGATCAGTCTTCTCCCTGACGCCATCCATGGGACGCTCTGTCGATACGCTTAAGCCAAGCCCTCATGCGATAGTCTCAACGACGTCGCTATCGTAGAATAAGACGATGGCAGACAGCGCAGTATTCATGAATTTGGCGCAATCATCCTGCACAACAGGCGCGTTGTCATCGTTTTGCAGAAGCGCAGAGTGCAACTGGAAGTGCTCCATATCTCGGTAGGTGATTTCTGCGATTGCATCGAATGCGAACGAATCCGGAGAGCCAAGCAGGAGAGAATCGGGTGTCTCCTGTCCCGGTCGCTCAGTTGGCCGACGATTGAGGTAACGGCGAATGTGCGAGACTGGGAAGAGATCGCCAGAGATTTTACGCATGAGAGAGATATGCTTGTTCTCGTAGTGCTGCCGGAACTCTTCTGGTGTGATTCCAGACTTGCGACAGACCTGTAAGTGCATGATGACAGTCATGATGCGCGAATCAGTCGATCTATTTTGGAAAGTCTGCGTCGAGGCCGACACTGTCAAAGTCGCGGTCATGTGGCCTCTGGAAGTTTGTACGGGATGAAACTGCGGTGGATCCGGCTGATCTGTTCCTTATGAGACGGGTGTGCTGACCTCAGCATCATCGACTCAGCTCTCGAGAGGTCAACAGCTGGCTTCCACCTGCGCGGGTTCAATCAAGTACCACCAACCTTGAAAGGGCCTTTGTTTGCTACACACCCATTGTGAAAACAGCAGTTCGCCACATGCGAATCAGACGGAGAAGCCACGCGACTACTCCATGGATGTACGCATTCGAAATGCTCTTGCCCGTGCCATCGAGCTTGGGGAACATGGACTCGCCGTTGCAGCTTACTATAAGGGACGTCTGATAGTCAACGCTGCTGCAGGACACGCGGACACGGCGGGCAAGATCGCGGCAACAACAGCAACTCTATGGCCAGTGTTCTCTGTGACAAAAGGCGTGACGGCACTTGCAATTCACATTCAAGCGGAACGAGGACATCTGGCTGTGAGCGAACGGGTGAGCAAATACTGGCCCGAGTTTGCTGTTAATGGCAAGGAAAACATCACGATCGAGCAGTGTCTCAGTCACAGGGCTGGTATGCCGCAGATGCCGACAGGAGTGACGCCAGAGTTGATGGCGGACTGAAACTGGATGACTGCCCAAATCGCAAGTCACAAGCCAATATTCGAGCCGGGCACTTGCAACGCTTACCACGTGCTTGCATGGGGCTGGATTCTAGGCGAGTTAGTGCGCAGGACGGACCCAAGTAAGCGGGCATTTGACGCTTTTGTCCAACAGGAAATCTGCAAGCCGCTCGGGCTCGAAGACTTTCACCTTGGTGTCCCAGACGCCGAGCTTGGTAGGATTGCCCAACTAAGTGGGGGCAATTCCTTCACCATACGGGATGACTACAACATCTCGCCGTCCGCTGTTTTCCCGGGGTCCGATGTACATAACCTGAAGGTCGTCCAACAGTGTGTGGACCCGGGTGCGGGGGCCATTACAACGGCAGAGGCAGTGGCGAAAATATTCGGTCTCATCGCCAACGGCGGCGAGCTGGACGGCGTAAGGTTGCTCTCGCCGGAAGCCATCCAAGGCTTTCGTCGCTACCGGGAAGGCGCTTACGACGCCGATAAGGTGCTCACTATTCCAGTCTGGATGGGAGCAGCAGGCTTTTGGCTAGGTGGGGAGCCCAATGCCTCTGATCCGATTGTGGGATGCCACCGAGACATCGTTGTGAGCCCGGGTGCAGGGGGTTCGATGGCCTGGGCGGACTTCCGTCATGGGCTTGCTGTAGCCTTTTGTCATAACAACATGGACTCAGTCGCAGTTTCGGTGCCCGAGAGAACAATCGCGCCGGTTGTTAGGGCGATCAGAGAGGTGGTTGCAGACATTGCATCTTGATTTCCTTAAGTCTGTGGCTCAGCTACACGGGACTTTTGCAGTCTGCGCGACGAACGAGACATATCTTCCTATACACATTTCATATATCTATGCTCTACACGTAAAATCAGGTACGAAATCGAAGTATACTATACTTCGAAGTAGGTACAAGTGTAGACGCAACCTACACAAAAGTGAAAGTCTGCTCGGGTGCGGCAGCATCCGGCCTTACGGCCTACATACATACATAGTACATGTACTAGTAGATTCGTAGGTGGGTCGCTGACTAGGTATGCTCAACGTCACCCCGGAAAGCTGACACGACAAGACTGACTCAACGATGAATCGCCCACAATGCGTCCTTGAGCTTTCCTGCTTAATACTGCCGCCGAGGAAGAGATGTCTCCCCAAAGATTGGTCTTATTGTGGGAAGGATTCAGACCGAGCACGATACCAAACACCTCGCCATGGACTCGCTCACCTCGAACGAGCTGCTCTATGAGAGACCGACGTATCTACTCATCGCTGCAGGATGTATAGCACTCATCGTCCTGCGTCAGTTCTCATCTTACAACCGCCATATTGTAAGTTCCCGTACCGGTTGCCACTGGCCGCAGTCTACATCGCAAGTCGATTGAACCAGTGCTGAATAACTCTTGTATAGGCCAAGATTCCAGCTTCCGGCTATCCACCAGTACCGTTCATCTCCTCATGGATAGCCGCTGTCCGCTTTATGCGAGATCCTGTCGGGATCTTGACGAACGGTATTGACAAGTTTAGGAACAAGCCATTCCGCATCGCTACGCTCCAAGGGGAGTATGTGATCATCACATCGCGAGAGCAGGTTGCGGAGTACATCCGTGTTGGGGATGATGTTCTGAACATGCTTGAAGCGGCCGATGACGTGAGTTGCTCTTTCGAACGTGGCCACGATTCCTTGACTGACTGCCAGCCTCGGAATCGCAGCAACAACAAATCCAATGGACGATGGGCTATGGAGTCACTTTCCGACCGTATCACTCTCCGGTTGTGCGTACAAAGATCACTAAATGTCTCGACACAAAGATTCCGGTCATGGCTGAAGAGATGCAAAGCTCTTTCACCAGGAATATCGGCAGCCCCACTGGTGAGACACAACATCTGCCGCCCTGATGAACTCAACTGTTGACATCCACTAGACTATACACCCGTTACCTTGTACGAAATCATCGCCTTGACCGTCGCCAGCACTTCCAATCGTGTCTTCGTTGGTGAACCACTCTGTAAGGGCTCCGCAATCTCCTTCAGGCGGGCTCCGCGCTGATGCAGTCAAGCTTCCAACTACGATTACCTCCGCAACGCTGTGGACTATGCCGCGGGAGTCGTCTTGTCAGCTGAAATATTGCGGGTATTCCCAGACTGGACAAAGAAGTGAGTCTTGTCTCCGACTTTCAGCTGACCGGTGTCTAATGTATGCAGATATCTCGTGAAATGGGCTCCAGTCGCACGTTATCGCAAGAGAGCAATCGCCTTCCTCGGCCCTATCATCAAACCACGCCTAGAAAGTTTCTCGAAAGATGGGACGACAGACAATGCCGATCTGATTGACTGGCTGATTGAAGCGGCCCCGCCTGTCGAGAGAAACGTTGAGATGCTCGTCGAGCGTGTCATGGCGTTGAATGTGGCTTCGATCCATACTACAACTATGGTAGATAGATATTGGCCACTAGAACTCGTTCGCAGCGCTGATGCTCTTCAGAATTTCACATACGCCATGTACCGTTTGGCACAGGAGCCAGAAAAGTACATGCCCGAGCTCCGATCCGAAGCAAGCATGTTACTGTCAAGTGGCACAGTGACGCGGGAGGCAATTAATAAGATGGCAAAGACAGACAGCTTCCTGCGAGAGGCCTCGCGCTTGGGCAACGACGGTCTATGTGCGTATCAAGCGAGCAGCCGCCTAGGACTTTGCTAACATGCCCGGGAAGTGGCGACCCAGCGCAATGCGAAGAAGCCATTCACTTTCGCCGATGGCACAGTGGTTCCAGCAGGCGGCAAGATTGGGACCCCGCTTCTGCACATCCACCGAGATCCAGCTGTGTACGACAATCCCGATGAGTTCGATGGCTTTCGCTTCTATCGTGGCCCTGCACTTGGCGCCAACGCCGCATCCAGCCAACCTACGCTAGTAACAACGGACGCATCGTTACAGATATTTGGACACGGCCGGCATGCATGGTAGGCTTACCTATTCCCCATACCGTCTACGGACTGGTAGCTTATAGCTGACATCTTGACAGCCCTGGTCGTTTCTTTGCCGCGACGGAGATGAAGCTGATGTTTGCCATTCTCGTATCGCGCTATGATGTGATGCTTGCCCCCGGAACAGGCCCAAAACCGTGGCGTGTAGGGACCATGAGCTTGCCGGATACGGAGCTTCAGGTCTTCTTTAGAGAAAAGAAATGAGGATGGCGGCGCACATGTATTGTCAACCTTCACCGGCCTATGATCACAGTGAAACGCATTCTATATATACAAAACAGACCGCAATGTGCTGATTTGGCAATCTTGCTTTTCTCGAGACTTCCGTCACATGTCATTGCCACGAGTCAAGCATTCGACGCCTCGACATACTCTGCCTTGAATAAATGACTCTCCATCTTCTTTGCAATGGGCGCGATTCTTGCTTCGTCCACACTCCCGAACCCTTCCATCACACAGCACCACGTAGTTTGCCCAGGGTCCACAGCGAAGGCACCCTTCACTTCGCTCGAACTCTGCTGTCCACGGACGTCGTTGATGATATCAGTAACTGGGACAACTTCACCTCGATCCCAGATCGAGACCCGTATGTAATCCTTTGAGACCGTGCCGCGCGGATCGAAACGGTAGTGATGAACAACCGGCGGGCCAGGCACAAACCATCGATTGATGCACGCCAGGACTGTCGGCATCTCGGGGCGTTGCCAGAAGGCCCAGTGGTCCTCAATCTTGCGCCAGTCCAAAATCACGACCACGGTTCGAGGGTCGTCTAACGAGGCACCCCATCTGATCCCCAAGACACCTTCTCCTTTGGCGGAGTTGACGATGAAGTCCTGACGGATTGCATCTAGCGCTTCGGCGTTCACCTCGGCCAGTGTCTTGAAAATGGCGATCTCTGTCACTGGGATGCCCAATGACGCTGTGTCAATTGCCTGACGCAAGCTGTCTTCGACTGTCCGGAAGTATCCCGCTACGTCGTCCATGTCGAAAGCCGTGGCTGATGAGTGATCGAATGCGATGCTGGGTCAAAGGGCAGAGAATAATGGTTGAGCTTCTGACCGCGAGCGGACAAGAGTGAGAGCAGTCTACATGTTCGCTTTTAGCTTGGACATTGTATTTCATGACCACTCACGGGCCATTCAAGGTCTGACCAAAGCGGAGTCAGCGTAGACGTGTCAGGTCTCTCGTCCCCCCTCCACCTGTATGCCAAGCTTGGCTTGACGGCAAAGCACCAACGGCGAGACTTGAGCCTGAGCTTCGATCAACCTGGATTAAGCATGCAAGCAAAAGGATTCGAGCTATCAACAGACTACAGGTATACAACTGCGCTCAACAACTCCCCAATCTAATGCCTCAAGCTTGGCTGCCTCATTCAATGTCCCAACTCGTATCCGCGAGACGTAGATAGGGAGTCATCATCTCGAAGTCGTCATACCATTCACCCCGCGTCCTGCCATTTCCCAAGAAAGCCCAAGGGTTGTCGTCTAGGTAACGCATATGGAAGTGCTCCCAGCGAGGGTACTTGATGGACTTCAAGTAGTGGAGGGACTAGCAGCGGCGTTGTCAATGAGCGTGAAACAGGAATCTGTCCTTCATAGCACTTACAGAACCGCCCCAACACATAATCTTTCCGCCTTTGGTATTGTTCTTATACCAACTTTTGCAGTCTCCGCTCCAGACGCCGCCAGCGTGCCATGTGTCGACGTAATCGTTGAGGGATTTGGTAATGTCCTCCTTCACTTCGAGGGCGCGGATACGATCGCTCTGCATCTTCTTCGCAGCTTTGATGACATAGTCAAGCTGCGTTTCGAAGCATGGAATGACCTGTTGGTTTTCAAGTCAGTCGCTGCGATCGAATACGCAGGATCAGTGCACTATAACTTACCGTTCCATTGCATAGATTGCCTCGAGGCCCATTCATGACCCAATAGTTGGGGAAGCCCGGGGCCGCTAGGCCCAGATAGCAATTAGGCGATGGCGACCAGGCGTCCTGGATGCGGATGCCATCCACGCCGCGAAGCTCGAAATGGGGTGTCCAAGCCATGTCGAACCCGGTCGCGCATATGATCACATCAGCCGCATGATGTTGTCCATCCTCGGTGGTCAAGCCGGTGGCATCGACGCGGGATATATCACTGTAGACCGGTTGTGTGTTGGGCTGTACCAGCGCCTCAAGGTAGCCATCTCCTGGAGTCAAACGACTGTAATCTGTCAGCATCTGTCGAGGAGCGCTGTGAATGCAGACAACGGTGTTAAGGACTTACCGACAGCCCACCGGCCACTCTGGTATCAAATGCTTCGTCAATTCCGGGTGATAGTTTAGTCTTCTCGCCATTTCTGCCGCCATGTACTGCTGGACCATTTTTGATGCCTTTGAGTCCTTGTAAAATATCTGGAAACCATGATTCATGGCGAACTCGATCTTCTTACGATACATTAGAAGATACTCAGGGTCTTCCGCCATCTTCTTGATCTCGTGTGGCTTATAGTAATACCTAAGCTGGTGGTCAGCAGCTGCAGAATGCCCGCGTGTTCGATCATCCTTACTGCTGGATATCCTGTTTCAAGGGCGCAGCGGGCACTGGAGTAGGTGCCTCGTCATTGCGTCCTTCCGCGGTGGACACATCGCTCTTAGCGATCCCATTTGCAAGGCCAGGCTTCTCGATATCTTCGACCCTGACATTGAGCTGTTGTAGCTTTGCATCAGCTTCTGTAAGCGCTTCCTTGCCTACTTCCTGCTCAAGTTGCTTGTGGGCATCCACCTCGACTCGTGGCATCGGACTCGCGATCCAAGTATTGGATCTGCATAGGCTGTCAGACCGCGCCCTCCGCCCTTTGCATGTCTCCGCTTCATCACTTACCTCATGAAACATTTGAGTTTGTTTGCAACTGCGACATCAGGCATTAGCTTGGAGGCAACACCTTTGCTAATGGGACAATACCTTTTTGCGCCTGGGGAATGATCTGTATGGCGGAAGAGCCAGTACCCAGCACTGCCACAGTCTTGCCTTTCATTTCCACCGATGCTGCGTAGCCAACAATGTCAGGCTTGCGAGACTTTTCGACGTTGGGATGTACCTACAATCCCAGGAAGCAGAATGGAGAAGTTGGCCTTGAAAGTCGTGCAGACCCTTGATGTCCGGCCCTAGCAGTGTTAGCATCGGTGCGGTCGAGCAAGAACCGCCCTTCCATACATTTCCACTTATTCAGCAGGCCACTGCCATTGACGAGAATATTGCATCGATCATTGAAAACCTTGCCCTGGTGCTCAACTTCGACTTCCCACTGGCCTTCGTCTTCAAGCCACCGAGCGCCCACGACCTTGTGTTCTAGTCTGATGTATCTCTGCAGATCGTACCTATCTCGGAAGTCCTTAAAGTACTGCAGGATTTCTGGGGCATACTGTATAGCGTGTAAATCAGTGAGGCGCTCTCGCAATCGGATGGATTCGTGCTCATACGGCGTAATAGGAGCTCCAGTGCGGATTCGCTTCGAATGTGTATGTATAACAGTGTGCGGGGCTGCGCACGCATGTCAGTGGGATTATGTTAAGGCGCTGTTCCAGGAACTCACACATCGCATGCAGCGCCAGGATACCTGTCTATACGCTCTGTCAGAAACAACGCTTCTGAATGACACAAGCAGCGGACGCATACTCTCGTACCACGTTCCTACAAGTAGATGAAGTAATTAGCATGCGTTCTCGGCTGTTGCGGCTGGACTGCGCCAGGGCCAGAGTAGCCTATCAAGGCGGTCGTGGGCGAGTCTTTACTATTCAGTTTACTTACCACCAACCTCGGAGTTCTTCTCGTAGCACACAAGCTCGTAGTCACTTAGCTGCCTCTCCATCTTGTAAGCGCAACACAAGCCTGTCGCGCCAGCGCCGATGTGGATGACCCGAATGGGCCTCGACTGCGAGTGCCATTGATGGAGAAGTCCATCCGCTGTACGAATCTCCTTTTCATTCCATGCCGCAGCGGCGTCGCTCGCATTGGAAGCCATATCGAGCTTGACGAGCGTGTAGGTTTCGCTTGACTAGAGGCTTGATCAGGAGAGAACAACGGCAAAGGTGATGGCGTTGATACAGGAATGAGGGCTATCGGGCACTCGGGCTGAATCGACTGCGTTTACAGATTTGAAGCTGGTGTCCGGCGCTGCGGAGCTCGATGGACTGACCTCAGCAGCACTGACACATTCGATGTCCTGCGCAGATATCACGGCGGCTGATTTGCCATCGCACCTACCTTCGTTATTGTTGGCCCTCAGTCTGGAAATCATCCAATTGACTCGTTTGATCATGCAACAGACGGCGCTCGCTGCGCCCGCAGTCACCACTGGGCCGGGATTACTCACGGCGCCCAGGACCCATATGGTTGCAAGTTTGTTGCGCACCTGGGTCTGGTGGCTGAGCGGTGACGGATCCGACTTCGACGAGACTGTGTATGTCGACACCCCGGGACTGGGATCTGGTCGTGTTCGGTGCGCGATTTGTTACCCAGCAGGTGACACTTTCGCGGGCCGACTACGCCCTCTGCTCCTGGTCTTCGAAGGCGGAGGGTTCATATTGGGACAGCCAGAAGATGGCCAGCGTCAGGATAGAATGTTGGCTGATGCGGTGCGTGCAGCTTGACAATCTTCCTTCTGTTGCGGCCATGTTGCCGTCGTTGCGACTGCGGGGACGATGTTTGTTGATGGTCGGGATCTAGCTTGATGCTGTCGTCATCTCCGTTGATTACGCCAAAGCGCCGCGGTATCCCTTCCCTCACTCTTTGCTTCAACTCTTCCACGTTCTGGAGTGGGCGCTCTCAGGCTCACAATGTTCGCTCAAGGTTCTGCCAGATCCTTCCAAGGTCGCCTTCATGGGTAACTCCGCCGGAGGAAATTTGGCAGCTGCGCTGACGCTACTGGTCGCCTTCACGGATGGTCCACTCGCCACTTACCGGCGCAGGTTGCCAACCAATTTTCGCCAGGTTGCGCAAGTCATGTTGTACCCGAGCCTGGAGACTGGCCTACCGTACCGCGAGCGCTTCGAGAGGGCAAGCACGGCAATACAAAGAGAAAGTCTGCCCATCGCCATAGCGCAGTTCATGGAAGATACTTATCTCCCGACCCATATCAACCGAGCCCATCTGCTCATTCGCCCAACTCTGGCTGATAGTAAAGTTTTGAGCGAGCTCCAGCTTCCATCGGCGCTCATGATTACCGCTGGCATGGACTGTTTAAAACAAGAGGCCGACACGTACACCGGGCAACTACGGCAGGCCGGGGTGAGCGTGTTTTCGCATGACTATCCTGACGCCAAACACGGCTTCTCGCATTACAAGAAAGGCAGGGACTACCGGGCGGAAGACGTGGAGAACTGTTGGGGACGCATTGCAGATATGTTAGAGCGGGCGTATTCATGAACCTCGTAGAAGCTCGTTGGATTTTGTCTGCCCTCACATGATTTTCCAAGCCGATTACCCCCTACCGGCGAAAAATACTATTGTACATCTGCGTTCGTATATACCTAGGTATACGCGCGCTAGCCCTTTACTTCAAAAGTCTGTAGTAGATACCTGTATGCCATCTTTTTTATTTATTTCATCTATTTGGTATTACTTAAACTATTTATTATATATTACTTCTAGAGCCTCGAGCGCCTTTTCATGCGAATTTGTGAAGGGTTCCTCTGAATTCCGTGTAGGCGCGAATACGGAGTTGCGACAGTGATCACCTCAGAGGCAGAGGCAAATGCACAGACGTCGACACCGTCTCCGGCCGTGCCATTCTACACTACAGAGCTTGTTCGCTTGGAATTGATGTTGTTTGCCTGTGCATCCATTACTGCTGCCTTGCCCGGGCCATCGTCTCCGTCGGTACCTAGGTACTATGTAGCTTCAAGGTTCCGTCTGCTGGTCCATGACCACACCCCGCACGATAATGCAATTGGACGAAATCTCGAGGATCGTCCAGTTCTACCTAGGTAGGCGGACTACAAAGCAATACGTATGTCAACATCCATGCCTCGCTTTAGCTCGGGAAGCACTGTGTCAACATCTGTGCCTCGCTTTAGCTCGGGATCCGTCATGCTTGATCCACTGCTCGGGAGTTATTGTAGCGAGTTTTGGCTGGACACACGCCTCCTGCTCACTGGGCAGCACCCCGCCAGGCATGGGGGAAAAGCGATCCTATTGTTTAGTCACTCGTCACGTTCTCACAAGTATTAAAGATGGAGGAGATCCTGCGGCAAGTATGTCCAAGGCGCACATTTCATCTTGTCGATGAAGCTGTCGACAGTCGATGCTATGAAGCTCTTCGCTATAGCTTGTCTACCACTCGTGTTGGCCTCAGCTGCTCCTTGCAAGCCTGAGGTCTTCGACGTTGGAGCCAACTTCGCGAACCCTCCTGCATCTGTGCGACCCTTCTTTCGCTATTGGGTCCCAGATGCCACTGTGTCCGACGATATCATCAACAAGGACGTCGAAGCGATCAAGCGTGCTGGTGCCGGCGGTTTTGAGCTTCTAGGCTTCTACAATTACGGTGGAACGCAGTCAGAGCCCGCATTCTCAGTCACTGACTGGGCTAAGTACGGCTGGGGCACTGAAGCATGGAGAAACACGACTCGTGCTGCTTTCCGATCAAGCAAGGAACATGGACTCTTGATGGACTACGCACTCGGCCCGAATCAAGGATCTGGCGTTCCTGCTCACGAGGACGCCGAAGGCCTGATGCTTGATCTGGTCCCATTCAACGCCACCGTACCTTTTGGCGGATCGTTCAATGATACTCTGCCTGGCTGGGGCTCTGGCAAGTTCGTCTCGGCTTCAATTGCACTGGTACTGGAGTCGCGGGTCGCCAATTGGTCTGCCACACCAGGCTTCGAAAATACATTCTATTACAACGGGACACGGCAAGTGCTAGCTAGCGACTCGCTTGAAGACGTCTCGAGCGCCGTCAGCGGAGATGGGCATCTGGATCTTAATTTCCCGAGCAGCGACACTGGCATAGAATTCCGGCTGTTTGCATTCTATCAGAAGCGATCAGGCTATCGCGAGCAGGTCAGCCCGGAGAAGATTGTCCAAATCCCACAGAGTAAGTCAGCAATCTAAGCCCATATGTGACAGTGGCTGTAGATTCCCTTGAATAGTGCTTATTGCTGAAACGATGCTCACTCATCTAGGCCCTGTAGATGGCTATGTCCAGAATGGTTCTTGGGTCAACGATCACTTTTCTGAAGCAGGTGCCAAACTCTTGATCGACTTTTGGGAAGACAGCTTCCTCGATCTTGACCTCCGCGAATTGGTTCGAGAAGTAGGGCAGTACGCTTGGGAAGATAGCATGGAGTTCGGCACCGGCGTTGCCGTCTGGTGGACCCCAAAGATGCTCGAGCAATTCCGCTCAATCATAGGATACGATTTCACCAAATACTTGCCGTTGCTTTATTCGCACGTGTCTCAGACCCCGGGGCCACTGCCGTCACCAGACCGATTCTTCACAGACGACGAAGATGAAGGTATGTCGTATCTGAACGACTATTACAAAACGGTGCGTAGCATCGCACATCCAACGTGCATATCCGACAAAATGGCAAAGACTGATCCACACCAGCTTACCACGCTCAACCGTGTATATCTCGAAACACTTCAAGCTTGGGCCCAGAATGCCTTGCAGAGCGAGTATACAGCGCAGATCGTTTACAACCTGCCAATGGAGATGGCAGCCAACATCCCAGCAGTCGGCATTCCCGAGACAGAGTCTCTAGGCTTCGCGCACCTCGTCGATGCATACAGACAGTTCTCGGCGCCAGCCAACTTGGCTGGGCGAAACATCATTAGCAACGAGCTTGGTGCAGTCCAGCTAGAGGCCTATACGCAGACGCTTCCGGAGCTCATCTGGGATACCAAACTGTGAGTCTGATAACGCAACCCTCGCTCTTCGTCGTTATCAAGAGCGCAAGCTGACGAGCACCGTCTTACCGACAGCTCGATAGTAGGCGGAGTCAACCGCATAGTCTACCACGGATACCCCTACTCGGGGTACTATCCTAATACCACTTGGCCGGGCTACACAACCTTTTACTACCGTTTCTCGGCGATGCATGGCCCCCGTCAACCCGCATGGGAGTACTACGACGATTACATGAACTGGACTGCGCGGATGCAGCACATCGCGCAAAGCGGAGTCGCTAAGACGGACGTGGCCTTCTGGGTCTACGATGTGACGACCTACGAAATTTTCTCAAGGTACAATTCGTCGGACATGGATGATGCAGGTGAGTGCAAGCATGTGTGCGAGGCTTCTGGTTCAGTTCGTTGACTTGCGTGCTAGGCTTCACCTACGGGTACATTAGCCCAAGCAACTTCGATCTCGAGGACGCGTACGTCCAGGACGGGATCCTTGCTCCGGAACGCCAAGCATACAAAGCGTTCGTCGTGCGGCAGAATGACAGCATGACCCTCGCTGGCGTGCAGAAGCTCGAGGAATTTGCATCGAACGGTCTCCCCATTGTCTTCTACGGCGGCATCCCAGACTCAGTGCTCAGTCGCAGCGATGAGAAGGACCTTGAGTCCATCTACTCGATCTTGGAGAACATGTCCAAGATGGAAAAGGTCCACATCGTGCCTGAGGGCAGCTTGGCCCGATCTCTTATCTCAGATGTCGGCATAACTCCCAAGGTTGCGGTAGAGACAGACGGGAGATGGATGACTTACTGGCGAGAGGATGAGGTCAGTGCCCACTCCTACGTTACTCTGTACAACGATGCAAGCGGCGCCTCTCTTGGAGAAGGTCGGTCGAGCGGTAAAGTGACAGTTGCTGCTGCTCTGGGGGCACCGTACGTCTATGATGCGTGGACGGGAGAAGTCATTGCTGTGCGCGTCTGTCAGCATGACGAGGAAAACATGACGATCCCGGTCTCTCTCGCCGGCAACCAGACCGCCATCCTGGCCTTCCACCACGACGAGACGCCTCAATGCAGCCTTGATCGCCTTCCGGAGGGCGTGTCTGTGCGGGCTGCCAGTGCGGCCGCTCCGACGTTCGAGCTACTCAACCGTAACAGAGCCGCCGAAACCTTTGAATGCCATGTTGAGCAGACCATCAAGCTCCCCGCCGCAGCCTCGGCCGTGGAGCTGAGCGACTGGACCCTCATCGTCGAGTCATGGACCGCACCCAATAAAACCTCCACCGATGCCGACTACACCTACGAGGCTGTCAAAACCAACAGTAGCGCCTTCTCACTCCCCTCACTCCAGCCCTGGAGCGAGATTTCTGACTCGTTACGCAACACATCCGGTGTCGGCTTCTACAGCACAAACTTCACCTGGCCGCCAGGGTCAGCCTCCGATGCACAAGCCGGCAGCAGCGGCGCCGAAATCGATCTTGCCTATATACTCAATACCGCCCGCGTCTGGGTCAACGGTCATCAAGTCGCTCCTCTTGACCCCGTTGCGCCGGTCGCCGACATATCCTCCTTCCTCGTTGATGGCGATAATTCCATTACGATCGTTACTGCCACGACGCTGGGAGCTGCAGTGCGCGAATATTGGGAGCAAATTTCGGTGGCAGGCGTGCCAGTCACTTTGACAGCGCCGGCGCCACGGGAAGAGGCTGCACAGGGACTAGTCGCGCCGGTGAAGCTCATACCTTATAGCTCTACAAAAATAGAGGGGTGCTATAACCTATCCTACAGACGGGATGAGGTTATCTAGGGTCAAACTCGAATAGGAGAATTGCGCGTATTAAGTAAGCATGACTGTTTTTATCCCAATCGCGAACATGTGTATATACATTCGCTCAAACTAGCGATTGCACCCTACAATGCCAGTCAGCAAGGCGGAACACATGATTGAGGACGACACCCAGATTCTCACACGAGCGAACATACCCGCAACTCATCCACCACAGGTCCCAACTACATCAACCGACTTCCTCACCTACACTACCCCCCTCCCCTAACAACCTCCACCCCCTCCAACTCCCCCCTCTCAACAACCATCCGAGCATTAACCCCCATCTTCCCAATCCTCCCGGGATCCGTCGGATACCAAAACATCACACAATGGCACTTCCCGCAGGCATGAAACTCGATATTCCGCTTCGACCAGGCGTAGGTCCGCGTTTCAACGCCTTTTTTCTTCGTAATGGCGACTTCGCTGAGCGGGTAGTACGCCCAGATGACGCCGTAGCGATAGCATACGGTACATTGGCATTCGAGCATGCGGCCCGTAGGAGGTGGGGCTGTGAGGGCGATTGCGGTGCAGTGGCATATAGCGCGCATTTTCATTTTTTATGTTCTTATCTTGTGTGGAATGCTTGTCGAGGGGAGCGAGGGAGGGAGCGGCGAGCAGTGACTGAGTTTTAGGAAATCTGACTGAGGAAGTCCGTTTCAATGGGCCCACCCCCGCTGTTCAAAGGTGTACCTGATTCCTCATGCCCCCAAATGTGCTAAGGAACGAGGAAAACGACGACGGGCACGAGCTCACGCGCGTTGTGTAGATACCTTCATCTGCACGATAAGGGCAAAGCCTAGACGCTCGCTACTCAAGCGATCGCTTAGTAGCGTCCTGCAACTTGAAAGACAGGACTTGTTCAAAGGGGTCCCGAAGCGAACGGGACCTATTATCATGTTCGCTAACGGACAGGCGCGTAAGTTCCTACAGACCAGGAGAATAGTCAGGAATAACAGCAAGTGAAGCGAAAAAAAAAAATAGGTAATAATAATTCACAAGAGAAGAATCTCCTTTCCTCTTTAGAAAAAAGCAGCCTCGTGAAATCGTAATCTCAATCCATTTTCCTTCTCTACCTAAACCCCTCTGTCCTCTTTTCTCCATCATCCTCGAAACTTTTTCTAAATATTCAAACAAATCACGTTGAGTGATGATCCAAGGAAGGGGGGAAGAAAGAGGGACATAAAACCTTGCCCCACTCTCTCTCCCTCTCCCTCTCCCTTCCCTCTCCCGTCTCGAATCCTGTATCCCACTTCTGTCATCCGACAGAAAATTTCAACCCTTCTCTTTCGAAATCCAAAAAAAAAAAAGTTCAGACTCCAGGGAAATGCCACAAACCCTGTATTTCTTTTTTCCCCAAAAACAAAAGCACAAATTTCTTCGCAATGGCCGCCGTGATGAAACGGAGAACAGAAGTACAGCAGCAGACGATGGCTGCCCTGGCTTCTTTCGGCCGTGGTATCATGATAAAGATGAACAAACACAATAAAGCAAACAAAACATAAAAACCACGCATCCCGCGTGCCGTCTCCTTTCATGCCGTTAACAAAACACTTACTCTAGAACAACCCATCAATCTCCCCCGTCTCCCCATCAACCTCGACGTTCAAGTACCCCGGCGCGGTCGGCAGACCAGGGATAGTCTGGATATCGGCGGCGAGGGCATAGAGATAACCCGCGCCGGCCGCGAGGCGGACGTCGCGGATGGGGATATCGAAGCCCTCGGGGGCGCCCTTGAGCGCCGGGTCGTGCGAGAGCGAGTACTGCGTCTTGGCGATGCAGAGGGGCAGGTGGCCGAAGCCTTGCGCGGTGTAGGCGGCCAGTTTCTGCTCGGCGATGGGGGAGAAGGAGACGGAGGCGGCGCCGTACATTTTCTGCGCGATGGTCTCGATGCGTTGTTGGACGGAGCTGCCGCCGCCGGAGGAGGAGGAGGAGGCGGGGGTGTCGTAGAGGAGTTTGAAGGCGTTGGTGTCGGCCTTGTCGGCGGCGCTGATGACGCCGCGTGCGAGGTCGACGGCGCCTTTGCCGCCTTCGGCCCAGTGGTTGGCGGGGATGGCGTCCACGGCGCCGGCCTTGATGGCTTCCTCGCGGATGACCTGCAGCTCGGCGTCCGTGTCCGTTTCGAACTTGTTGATGCCGACGACGACGTTGACACCGTATTGTCGAGCGTTCGCGATGTGCTTGGCCAAGTTCACGCATCCCTTCCTGAGAACCTCGACGTTCTCCGTACGGTACACCTCCGCGAGCTGCTCGCCAGGCTTGATGTCCGGACCGCCACCGTGCACCTTCAAAGCGCGGACCGTGGCCACAATGACGACGACGTCGGGCTTCAATCCAGAGGCGCGACATTTGATGTTCATGAATCGCTCTCCGCCCATGGTGAAATCGAAGCCAGCCTCGGTGACCACAAATCCGGCCTTCTCCTCGTGCTTCTCATCCGGCTCCGTGCCGGCCAGCTTCAACGCCACGCGATCCGCGATAATCGAGCTGTTGCCGATGGAGATGTTCGCAAACGGACCAGCATGGACGAACACGGGCGTGCCCTCCAACGTCTGCATGAGATTAGGTTTGATGGCGTCTCTCATAAGAGCCGTCAAGGCCCCACCACATCCGATATCGTCAGCGGTGACGGGTTCTCCTGCCTTGCTGGAAGCGACGACCATCTTGCCCAGACGGTTGCGGAGGTCGGGAAGGTCGGTGGCTAAGGCTAAGACGGCCATACATTCCGATGCAACAGAGATATCGAAGCCGGTCTGACGGGGTGGGACCTTGTTCTCGGTTGGGGCTTGACCAATTGTGATGCCACGGAGGTGACGATCATTGACATCGAGGACACGGCGCCATGTGAGGGTTTCCGGGTCGATGTCGAGACGAGCAAAGCGGCGCTGTTCGTCTTCGGTGAGTTCGTTCGGGTCAGTCTTGTTGATGCCGAGTTTTTCGAGGCGCTTGAACATGACGTTGGCGAATGCGCGCTTGCCTTTCTTTTCAGGCACTAGACGTCTGAAGAGCGGACCGTCTTTTTGGGTGGCTTCATGGTACATTCTAGTGTCGATGGCGGCAGCCAGGAGGTTGTTTGCGGCAGTGATGGCATGGATGTCGCCTGTAAGATGGAGGTTGAATTCGTCCATAGGAATGACCTGACTGTATCCACCACCTGCGGCACCACCCTTAATGCCGAAGGTTGGTCCTTGGGAGGGCTGACGCACATTGGCGAAAGCAATGCGACCGAGCTGGCCGGCAAGAGCCTGTGTTAGACCAATGGTAGTTGTGCTCTTTCCTTCTCCAAGAGGAGTAGGAGTAATACCCGCGACAAGAACGTAGCGGCCGTCACGGCGGTGCTGTAAACGGTTGAGGACATCGAGGGAGACCTTGGCCTTGTAGGCGCCGTATGGTTCCAGTTCTGATGGAGCAATGCCAATCTCAGCGGCAACCTTGTTTATGAGCTTAGGGTGCTGTTGTCTGGAGACCTCGATGTCGCTGGGGACAGGCTTCTGCAGCTTGAGTGGGAGAGGGGTGATGCGACGTCCTTTTTGCTTGTCAAAGTAGTTGTCTGCAGCATTGACGACATTCCTCAGTAGCATAGCAACTGTCATAGGGCCAACGCCACCAGGTACTGGGGTGATGTACGAGGCCACTTCAACCGCGGCATCATAGTCGACATCTCCTACGAGACGCTGACCCGACTTTTTGGTGTCGTCGGGCACGTAGTTCGTTCCGACATCGATGACTACGGCACCCGGCTTAATCCAATCACCCTTGACGAATCTCTCCTTGCCAATGGCCGCTACGACAATGTCTGCGCTTCTCAATACAGCCTGGAGATCCTTCGTCTTACTATGGCACACGGTGACCGTAGCATCAGCGTTCCTCAGCAGGTAGCTCACTGGTGCACCCACAATGTCGCTTCTGCCTAGCACAACGGCGTTCTTGCCCTTCACATCGACCCCGGACTCCTCGAGGAGCACCATCACACCCTTGGGCGTGCATGGCACGAAGAGTGGCTTCCCGCCCTTCTTGGCCAGCTCGCCAATGTTCGGACCACCGAAACCATCGACGTCCTTCTCGTCGGCGACCGCAGAGGTGACGTTGTACTCGTTCACATGGGCCGGCAGAGGCAGCTGGACCAGAATGCCGTGCACGGTCGCATCGTTGTTGTAGCGCTCGATCTTCTCGAGCAGCTCAATCTCTGAGATGTCCTCCGGGTACTTCTGCAGGTCACATGCTATCTGGGCTTCCTCGGCAGCCTTCAGTTTCATGCGGACATAGGTGGAGCTGTCGGAGCGGTCGCCGACCTGGATGATGACGAGCGAGGGCTTGTAGCGGGGGTTGGCGGACTGCTTCTGGGCGATCTCAGCGGAGATGCGTTCCCGGATCGATTTAGCGATGGCGGTGCCATCGATCTTGGTGGCGGTCATGTTGGGAGGGGTAGTGGAGAAGGAGCGGGAGGTGCCAGCATGGGATGCCGGGCGGAGGAGGTGGGGTGTTGTGGATGAGAGGGAGGAGGAGGTGAGGGAAGAGGGTGATGTGATGTTGGAGGCTCGGAGGTGAGGAGAGGTTGACAATGACCGGGCAGTGGGTGAGGTCAAGCCAGCGGAGGAGGGGGAGGGTAAGGCAGCGAGCCAATGTCGAGCTCGGCGAGGTTGGCCGATGAAATTTGATGCGGTGCCCCGCCTTCGCGCAGCAGCAGCAGCAGCAGGAGCACCAGGCCTCATCCAATGGCCGATCGCTGCTCGTGGCTGTCCGACGTGACGCGCCCGCGGCAGCATTTCTCTCGAGAAGAGATGGATGAGTAATGAATGAAGTGGAAGAAGAAGGTCTACTGTAATAATCAATACTAGTAGTCTACGTCTATCGCGTAGAACGCCGCCCAATGCATTGATGGAGGAAGGAGTGATTCTCACAAATTATTGCTTGAGCCCGCCCGCCTGCACCCGCCCCGAGCTCGGCATAGACACGCATCAGCCACAATCCCGCCGCCCAGTGGCTCAGGCACGACAGCAGCCCGCTCAGTTGCCGCTATCCCGCTATCCCGCTTTTGAGTCAGTGGGAGCCAAGATTTCGCGCAAGATTGACTGACCGGACTTACTGGATCGATTCTGTCTATCTGCCTGGCTGCCTCTCTGTCTCTCTGTCTTGACCACCCATATCCTCCGCCCACCATGAGACCCATCTTGCTCTCCGGCCACGAGCGTGCTCTTACCCAAGTCAAGTATGTCGCACCCATCTCCACCGCAATATCCCATTCACCACCACCCATCCTCAATCCTCTTCTCCCCCCACCCCTCCCACATAGACCCCTCAAACTAACCCTGACCCTCTTCCACAGATTCTCCAAAGAAGGCGACCTCATCTTCTCCGTCGCCAAGGACCACGTGCCATGCGCATGGTACAGCGCCAACGGTGAGCGCTTCGGCGCCTACAAGGGCCACATCGGTGCCCTCTGGACCGTCGATGTCGACCCCACCACCACATTCCTCGCCACCGGTGGCGCCGACAACACCCTCCGCCTGTGGGAAGTCAAGACCGGCCGCGAGCTGAAACAGTGGGAATTTTTGACTTCGATCCGACGCTGCGAGTTCAGCGAAGACGGCAAGCGCCTGCTGGGCGTGACGGAAAAGCGGACGGGCCAGCTCAGCAACATCGTCGTCTACGACATTGATAACTCTTCCCCAGACGCCCCACAACCCTCCGAACCCTCCCTCCGCATCGTCGTCGACGAGCTCCCCCGTGTCACCGTCGCCGGCTTCTCCTACCTCAGCAAGTACATCATCACAGGCCACGAGAACGGCAGCGTGGCGCAATGGGACGCCAAGACCGGCGAGCTACTGAACGAGGTCTACTCACACGAGGACGGCATGGCCGTGACGGATCTCCAGTGGAGCGCGGACCGGACGTACTTCCTCACCGCATCCAAGGACAAGACGGCCAAGCTCCACGACACCAACACCATGGAGGTGCTCAAGACATATGTCGCGGACACGCCGCTGAACTCGGCCGCCATCACCCCGGAACCCACCAACTACGTCATCCTCGGCGGTGGTCAGGCGGCCATGGACGTGACGACAACGAGCGCACGACAGGGCAAGTTCGAGGCGCGGTTCTACCACAAGGTGTTCGAGGAGGAGGTCGGCAGAGTGCGAGGCCACTTCGGCCCCCTGAACTACGTCGCCGTCAGTCCCGACGGCAAGTGCTATTGCTCCGGAGGTGAGGACGGTTATGTGCGTGTGCACCACTTTGACCCGCCGTACTTTGACTTCAAGTTCGAGGTGGAGCGGGAGCGGGAGGCGAAGACCGGCGCTGTGGGCTATTAAAAAGTCCGTCGCATGAGACGGTGATTGGGTAGGAAAATGAAATGCATGCCGGAGTAAGACTTCACGATTCAAGATGTGCATGGAGCGCCAGGAGCGGCTTTTCCGACCTGAACAGGGAAGCCAACGACTGGACATCGCGCGCGCGCGCGCACCCGGGAATATGCGTGCGGAACGAGAGAGAGAGAGAGAGAAAGAGGATGGATGTCTCGTGTGTGTGCATAGCAAGGCGTTTACGGCGCTTCGAGAAACGAATGACAAGTAAAACGAAAGGGAAAAAAGTGGTAAACCCGCGCTTTGGCTTGCTTCAAAAATCAAAGGCATGTGTCTTGACTGGGTAAGGCCTGGGTCGTATGAAAATCGCCACCCTGGGAGATAGCGGAAGAAAAGAGAAATCTCGTTTTCGTATCTGATGAAAGCCTGTCGTTGGCAGATGAGGGACGTGGTTCCCGTCTTCATCTCTCGTAACCCTCCCTTGAGAATTTTCCGTCCGCTACCTTCGTCCCTTCAGCTGGAAAAATCATCGAGTCTGCCTTTAGTAGAGCGGGACTAGTAGACCTTCTGAGTAATACGGAAACGCCCTCTGCGTAGCCTGCAAGCAAGAGTGAGAAATTGGAGTGCCTTTGGGGGGCTAGTTGCTACTATGTACTCAGCAAATGTACTCGAAAATCTTAGCGCCCGGGGTCCCGCTTCTGCTTTCCAACATAGGAAGTTACGCTACAGAAGCGGGCGGGGAGGATGGCCTCACTACTATCTACCGCGACACGATCAAAAATTTTGACAAAATTTTTTTGACAAAAGCAAAAAAACATAACGAACAACAGCAGGTATTCTCATCTGGTCACCCACGATAATACTAATCTGCCGGTTTGCAGCTTAAGTACAGGAGAGCGGACGGGATCCACTGTTTTCTGCAACCTGTGGTCGTTCGTGAAATGGTGGGCTGTTGTTTGCATATACAATGTCTTGTTAGAATATGCATGAAGACAGCCCAGGTAACAATTGGAACCCAGGCTGTATGTAACATGCAAGACAGAGCGGGCAACTCTCCGCTATGAAGAGCTGGTATACATGGATCCTCACAAAAGTGCTCCGTCCATTTGCTGTCTTGTTCTTTTGTTATGACTTCTGCCGTATCGTGGTTTGCAAGGTGGCAGAGGGAAAGTGCTGACCTTGTTTCCTTTTCTCGCTTTTATTCGGCCTTTGGAGCATTAGGCAGGTGTACAGTGGCGGTTCATTAACGATTCCGACATTGCTGTTGCGAAACGATCTGTTTCCAACATGCAGCAGGCATTGAGAGCTGCCTATAAGCTATTTTGTAGATGTATGAGCGGCTGTAATACTAGACTGCGGTCGCCAGTGGTCATAGGGGAGACGACCTCCAAGGCGCGTTCAAGAGTATTATGGGGAGCGTCTCACTAGACCTCCAGTTCCAAAGACATGGTCATTTGTCATCAGATCGCTGGTCTGTCTTGGTCCCGTTCATATTCCACTGCAATGATCGGGGCTCGAAAAGAGATTTGCACAGTGTGTTGAACGACCGGGGCCGAGGGGTTACCATGCATTTTTCTCCTCCTCATTCTTCTTTCCCCCCTTTTTTTTTCTCCCTTTCTTTCTTCCAAAGTAATGAAGAAACGAAGAAACGAAATCGAACACAAAGACAGGAAGAAGGTGATGCGGCAGAGAACAGCACATTCAGAGATGTGGATTCAAATCTTGAATGTTTTCGAAAAGGTTCGTCAGATTAGCGTTAAAGCACTGCCACCGTTAGTCATTGCAAGGAAGCAAATCGTCTACATACGCCGCTTCTTCGATCTCCTCTCTCTAAGACGGACGCGTGTTCGTGTATGTCTCTAGCAATTGTTGCACTAGTTCATCGTCACCAAGCCCAAGCAAATTCCCAAATACCTCTTCTTCGTCATCCTTATCTATCTCATCTTCCCTTGGCTTCTTCTCCTGCTCCCTCTCTTCCTCCTCGATCTTCTTCTTCCTTTCTTCTTCCTCCCGCGCCTTCTCCTTCTTCATCTTCTCTTCTTCCTCAATCTCCCTCTCCCTCTTCATCTTCTTCATGTGCTCCGCTCTCATCATTTCCTGCACAGGATCTGCATGGTTCGCCCCGTCGTTCACACGATGTACTCTGACCGGGCTGTCGGGACCAACCTGATCGTGCTTGTCTTGCGCCCAATCTGGTGTTCGCGGATTCTCTCGTTTCTGTCCACCACCCTCCACATCGAGCTTTGGACTTTCTCGTTTATAGAAGACTAGCAGAACTCGGTTTCCCATCAGCGATGTGCCGGGATTTGACGCTTTTCGTCGTATCATGCGCTCTGCTTTGGACTTTCCCACTCCCATAACTTCGGCATACTGGATCTCGTAACGAAACTTGCCAAGGTCCTCGAGCAATTGGTCTATCATCCTATATGCGGGTAAGGGTAGACTTGCATAGATCTGCGAAGTGAGGCTGGCCTCAGGCCCGTGGTTACTTGTTGCGGCGTGCCATAATCGCCCGTCGAGTTCATCTCTACTGAGGTGCGCTGGGGCAATACTACAACCTTCTGGACTCAAGGTAACGAGAAAGCTGAGGAACGTAGAAGGTGCTGGCGAGAACGCTATGACTTTCAGTTCATGAATACTACGGTAGGGGGTAGCAATCCCCAGGCATGACTTACTTCGAAAGCCCATTCTCTTGGTCAAAGTCCACTTGCCTATGTGCAAGGTCCTTAAGCGTTCGACGAGCTCGGTATCCCCAAAGCTTTCGATCGATTCCGGCGTGAAGTGGCACAGCGAGGCCGCAGCCTTCTTCCTCAGAATGAGCCTACTAAAGAGGATCTTCAAATATCTCATCTTGGTGACTTTGACAGTCTTGCAACTTGAATAAGTAGTAACAGAATCGGCACGTGGAGCGCCATTTATATCTTCACCAACCTCGGTGTCGACATGCGGTAGATCCTCACGACTTGAAGAGAGGTTGTGCCGGTGCAACGTCTTAGAGTCTTCATTGGTGCAGTCTGCATCGTTCGCAACCTCCTTTGTCATCGAAGGAGCTTTCTGAAGTAGTTTTCGCACCTGATCGGCTGTCAACGGAGGATTGAAAGCTCCGCCAAATTGGAGGAGCACGGCATCGTCCATGGCACAAGCAGTGACGACGAGGTTCTCGATCGTAGTTCCGCCTGGATTCGGAGGACAAGTCTGCTCTTTGTCGACACAAAGACCGCTTTGGTCTTCCACAGCCGTCGGCGTGGATTCATCATCGGTTAGTCGATTGGCGGGGGAGATAGTTAGTGAATTTGCCGCTTTAGCTGATTCATCAGGGGATGCAGAAGTCTCTTGCGTTTCTTTTAATGGGCTTTCGGCATTTTCGCATCGCTCGTGAGCGTCTTGGCTGTGTTCTCGGCTGTTCTCAACATCATGGACATTTTTCACTTCATCCAATCTATCAAGCCGAGCGGGCAGTTCTGGCACAGCTACTGTTGTAGTCTCTGGGCCGTTTCCGTCCAGAACTTCTTGAGACCTTTCTCGACTGTTGACGGTGTCTTGAGCGACGGGGGCATCTTCTTGTTCATTACGTATAACTCGTTGTGTGTTGCTCGGCGTGTTAGAATGCTGACCTGGGTACTTACGCCGCGAACGTTGCACCTGCCTGCCCCGGACAAGCACAATCACCCGATCTCGTTCTAGACATTTTTGCTCCTGCGAGTCGCTAGAGCAAAGTTAGTCGTTTCATACTCGCAAAAGAAACACACTACTCGTATCGATTGACGTACACCGTATATGCTCTGTAAAGGGTTAAGATAAGCAGCATCTTCTGTCGAGTCGCTGCGAGACTTTCATTAATCTTCCCGATCCTTCCGGTAAATCGAGACCAGGCAACTCGACGCAAAACTGAGATGGAGATATCTTCGGGACCAATGCGATCATTTGGCGGAATGTCGGCGCCGGATTTACGCAGAAGAGTTACAATCCTCTTCACAAGACGTTCTGCTTCCTGGAGACATGATGTCGCCAGGTCAATGCCGTTGGCGTTCCAGCCGTGCGTCGTCTCGTTTTCTTCAAGAAGCCTCTTAATTGTTTCGATGTGAGCTAATGTGTCGACAATGGCATTTGCCAATGTGGCGAGCTCATCAGGCGCCTCTCGATACTCGCCGATGAGTGTTGTGAATGTTCTTGCCAAGCTGAAACCAACTTGGACAAAGGTCAGTATGGCACTGGCCTCTTCCAAGCCAGTGGGCATTGTGAATGTTAATCGCTGTATGATCAGTCGCTTACCAGTATCTCATCGCATCGTCTGAGGGACAGCCCGGGGAATCTGTATACTTAACAACTCGTGTAATGCTTCATGCTGCTCACGAGGCTGCACACTTGGGCACTGCCGCTTCTCTCGGCAAATTTGCTGTACAGGCTTGTTGCTGCATTGCTGCGCTTAGCTGCGCCTTGTGCGCGGACAGACGAGCCAAGAACTAGGGGAGACGAGAGCTGACACGGGTGCCACTGAATGACTGCAAGTCCTGTCACTCTTCCTTCCTCTTAAGCCACATGTGAATGTACATGATCAATGTTTCAATATCTCCCGACGAGCATCACCCCTAGCCAGGTTCCCAAGTCGTTTGTCTACAGCGAGATACTCCATCTAACAAGATCCTGGCTTGAAGTGGCTGAGGCGCCGGCGAATACAGACATTTGGTGCCTGCGCCCCGTCTTCTAGCAGAGAATTGAATCTTCAGGGTGTGCGCATATTATTTTCCGTACAAGTATCTGAAGAGTATGAGTCCCGGCCTATCATTATTCTTGCGCGAAAGAGGTTAGACAGAACCGACAGGAGACGAAAGGGGATCGTCGGGCACAGCATTGCGGGTTAGTGTCTTATTGCGGGTTAGTGTCTTAGAAGCCCAGGTGTGTACATGCACCGATTGATGCCGCACATCCCGGAAAAAGTTTTGATCTTGCAGTAATGGTATAGAATACGCGAGACGCCCAGAGGGCCAAGAATGAGGCGCAACATGCGTCTATAGCGCATGCTGTCAATAAGTGCGACGATTGCGGGGCTTGGCTGATCGAGAACCTTGCAATGTGGACGATTTGGGGATCCCGCAGGCCACGTGGAAAGGCGCGTGGCATAAAGAGTGATCCATGTTTTCAGGATGGGAAGACCGTCGTAGATTGCTGGTCGTCCTCCCTGAGCCTCGCCGGCAACATAGCAGACCGAGTCGAGGCGTGACTTGGTCGACGACCGCGATACAGCTTCTCTGCAGGAAGGCCATTCGCTTGCTGAGTTAACGGTCTCAAATCACACCCGGATATCATCAAGTGCGGTTCAGCGGCTTGGGCGGTGACGCCGTGGGGTTTGCATAGCCCGCAGAGAGCGGTCTTCGTCTTCTTGCAACGCACAGCATCAATCGACGTACGTTCCGCGGAAGCTCACGTCCTCAGCAGACCATAGAAGCAGGCGGCGGTGACTCCGTGTATCCCGCGTGTCAGGAGATCAGAAGAACAAGCAGTCTCACTCGCTTGATGACAGACGGAACCTGGCGGTAGTTCGTCTTGGCATCAGCTACGCCACTGAAATCCAAGGGCCAGGCAGCCAGCGGCGTGCTAGGCAAAGTTACTTTTCAATAGCTGACTTCTGACAAGCGATGCTCATGAGCGGCCAGATCGCAGCAGCTCTGGATGACCAGGAAGTTGACTGTCTACCGGTAGGCGGCTCGTCGACGACAAACCTTTCTCATCCATGATTCCTCCCGTGTCCAATGAAGCTACATCATGTTGACCACAGTAGAGGGTCGACAGAGCTGATGTCAGCTAAGTTCGCCATGCGCTCTCCAGTGGCGCGTCTATTGTTGGACATTAAAGGCAAGTCAAGAAGAGGCTTAAGGTCTTCGCATATTGTTGTCACTGATCCCTCCATATCATTTTTTCCTTACTGGCTATCAGAGGACGACGCACTCTTTCATCGTCAGGCTGAATGGCCGCTACCTTGTCCCCAGAAGACTTGAAGCTTGAACATATCATTAAAATAGAAAGTGTACCGGTAGATGATGAGGAATGGCAGTTAGATAGCCCTCGGGGTTTCTGCCAGGATACCGTATGGGGACAAGAAGAGCTACAGACTCACGGCCGGACGACCTACTTGGTAAGAAGTGCGCTTGCTTTGGGATTGCACGAGTCCCTAATGTGTCATAGGGCTCAGAAAATGAGTTATCACTGGTACTTGAGAGTCTGGACACTGAAGAGCTGAGGCCGCCATCGGAAAAGACGCCCCAAGTGTCTGCGGTTGCTATTCCAGCAACGTCTGAGTATCTCGGACGCAATGAAAGCTGTCGTGAAAGCACGGCCGCCAACTTCATCGTCAAGCAGCGTAATGTGAAGAGTCAAATCACGGATCACCTCTTTACGAGGGAAGCGCCAGGAGCTGCTGCTATCAAGCCTGCAGTGGATCTCTTCGTACTCTGTCGGAGTAGGGCAAGCGCTGATCTACGCAGAGCATTCCAAGCGCTGGAAAGCCTGGAGTACCCGAACGGTGTGCTAGTCGTCCATGTCCTAGATGCAACAAACTCGTTGCTCGCTGAATCTCTGGCACAGCGGAACGACTTCGATTACATCCGGATTCACGGGCAGCATCTTCGACTCAATGATCTGGAATGGGCGTTTGAGCTAGCACAAGGGGATATTGTGATAGCAGTCGACTTGGTAGGCTCAGTTTATGCCCCGGCTCCTTCGTCAGTATACTGATGCCAATCAGGACCTATGTTCCAGCGTAAATGATATGTTGCAGGCGCCGTCTATGGCTTTCGCCTCTTGCAACAAATTGCAAGAAAAAATGTTCCGATGAAGAGCAGGCTCTGAACTTTCGGCAACTTGATTTTGTATTCTGTGTTTGATTATGCGGATGTCCACTCCGGAACTTCGATAGATGGCATCTGTCTTACAACGAGTTATGAAGAGAAACATTGTAATACTCTGAGTTGATATGGGGACGCCTCTCAAAACAAATTTGCACCTATATCGTGAATTATTCGGTCATGCGCGTCTGCTATTTACTGGTAAGATTTTGGTAGAGCGCGCAGTGCAAAGGACTAGATCTGCCAGACGTTCGGTACGGGCAAAGCAACGCAATCGCAAACAGTGGTGCGAAGCAAGCCTTGACGATGTCGGCAACCGGTACCGTTCACTCTATGGTCATTACCACGAGGCAAGTCTGCAATGAATGAGGTTAGCGTGCGGCACTTCGTGAGAGCTACCCAAGGATTGACATGCGGATGCACAAAAAAGGAAGCAGAAACTCTAAAACCGTTCAGCCGTTCTTAGCAAATACCCACGTGGTTTCCATGCCGCGGCCGACGACTGGGTAGCTTTAGAAGTTTAATCTGGATCAGCAGCTTCTTTTGTAACAATACTCTTGGACACAATAGTTTCGTCTCGCGTTCTGCATACGATGGTTGTGAAGCTACATGCCCGAGTGAACACTCAATGCTCCAGTGTCAGCTTCTGATGCATGTCTGCTCGCTATTGCATACTACAATCAAGTGCTTAGTAGCCCAAGTTAGTGTCTTGTTGGCGCGAGGTCAGTGCTATGTCTTCTAACACAAATGATCTTGTGTTCCGGCTAGAAATCAAGACGACGCTTGTGAAGCGACTACCGAGCCTAACAGGCCAATGGCTCTCCAGGTCTTCTCAAGACCGCTTCAATTTTTCCTACACGCTTTACCGGAAACCCTATTCTTCCCACGTGGTCCATGGGCCAAACGGCAAGACGCCTGTACGGACAAATGTGCCGAGACCGCAGCCGTCCTTGACTCGACAAGATCCTTGGACCGATTCCAGAGATGGTAAGAACGCAAAGTCTTCAGGGCGGCTTCTCAAATTCACCTCTCTCGCTTCGCGGCATATTGGGACAGCAGCTTCTCAAACTTCGACTTCTCGCTCCGCGGTCTTCTTGGGCTTTTCAGCTCCGTTCGAAGTGACTGCGCCTTTCGCCTTATCTTTGCTGCGCCGCGTGATGCGCTTTGGGATCACGGCTGGGTTGGCGAGGAGAGCAAGACGCGAAAGGTCTTGGTGTCTGCGGCACGAGAGTCGTCCTCGACTAGCATGAAGCCACTACCAATATTGTCCCCAACTAGCAAGGGGTGACCGATGAGTCCAGAATCACAGTACAGTGACATCTGTTCAGCATCAACCCAGAAAGCAAGGCAGGCCTTCCTCCTTTAGGACTGTCAGACGAAGCGAGAATTGGCTGTGCTTGGCCGAATATACCATTTGCGGGCTCAGGATGGGTGCAATAGCATTCGTCGGCAGAGCTGCAGGCCATCAGCAAACATAAAAGGCGACTCATCTCCCAGGCATGTCGAGCTTTTCTTGCTATTCCTCAGCTCAACTTTTCAGCCTTCGAGAAGATTCTCAGCTTCGTAAATCTTAAGACAAGAAGATGCCTTCCATCCTTGTCGCATCTCTCGTCCTCGGACTCGTCGCCGCAGCGCCCAATCCTAACCCCATTCCCCAGGGCTTCGACTTTGGTGTAGTCGACTCTGCTCCTGAGCCCACTGCTCTGGGGCCTCCCGCTGATAAGACGATCGATGCAATCACCTATGACCGTACTTCGGCCGTGGCTGCGGCGTCGTCCCAGGTTCTCGCTACCGCGGTGCCCAGTGCCAAGGTCAAGAGGACTGATGATGCTCCTGTGTGCCTGACCGATGAGCAGCCCGCAGGGTAAGTTTCCTCATCCACATGGGCAACGGATTCGTGAGCTAATGGCAAAGCAGATCTGGTGTCTTGACAAGGAACCCAGATACAGCTGCCGCATTCCGCGACAATCAGGCGTATTCTGTGGCGGCTAATAGCGCTCCTGCTCCAGCTGGCTATAGCAAGGCATTCACGGACCTTAAGGCCAGTATCGAGCAGATTGGTTACCTTGGCCTGCGAACGGTCGACAGCTATGATCCAGCGCTCTGCGCCGAGCACTGCGACCCGGAGCACGGCTGTGTTGCTTTCAATCTCTACTTCGAGCGCGACCCTTCCTTCGACACGGACCCCAATTCTTGTCCCAACCCTCCCTCGACAACCAATATCAAATGCACACTGTACGGCTTTCCCGTTGCCTCTGGAGGAGCGACTAATAAGGGCCAATGGCGCGACGGCTTCGCAGTCGCCATCGCGGGTTCAAACGGGTATAATCGCAAGCCTCTTACTTCCCCCGACATCGACAAGTACGATGGGCCAACGGAGCTGCAATGCGCGATCAATGCTCCGCTCGACCCCGACACCGGGAAGAACACCCACGTAGGATCAACGGCGTTCAAGACGACTTTCGATCCCTCTCAATGTGCTGCCGCATGCAACACTCATAATAACTATCACCTCTCGCACCGCAACCCGGCCGATGGAACCTACCCTCCTTGCAACTTCTTCAACTCGTACGTCCTCTATAATAACGGCGTGCCCGAGAGCTTAGTCTGCAGCATGTACTCCCGTGCCTGGGACGAGTCGTACGCGGTAAACTGCGGACAGTGGCGAGGCCACGACGAATACACTGTGGGACAGTCGGCAAGCTATGCGTTGCAGGACCGCTTGCCCGGCGCTTGCGAGGCGCCAAAGACATGGGATGGCACGGCGTGCGTGGAAGGCGCTGCCCCTCCCGGCGCAAACCCCGGCTGCAAAGGCGCCACTTGCAGGACGTTCAAGCAGTGCAGCTCCGACACTGATTGCGTCTGTGTCACTTCGGCTGAGGGCCCGGGCTACTGCGTCCCCGGCTCGACGCCCTGTGCCAACCCGTCCTGTGAGACATCCGCGGACTGTGGGACCGGCATGGTCTGCGCGGTCGACACGTGCTGTGGCCGGCCAGTCTGCGCACCAGTCGCCAATGTCTGTGAGAATCCGATGCGGAAGCTGATGCGGATGGCCAGGGGGCTAGCAGTAAGGGCGGAAGAGGGTGAGGATACACTTGCTGGGGCGTGGGATGAGGATGCTGGGAGTGTGGTGCCGCACTTGGAGGCGGATGCGTGAATGCTCGGAAATGGATGGAAGACGGGTACTGAGGCGTCTACATGATTGACGATGGGGCGTTGCCGCGGTTTTGGGGGAGTCATAGTTGCTTTTTGCGATGATCACATTTCGTCTTGCCCGTATACATTATTGTCTTAGCTCTGTCTGTCGAGAAATCCTGGCTGCGGTGATGGTGAAGGCTACACTCTTTTGGCTGAGAATCGCGGCTGGGAAATGCCGTCGGGTTCTTGCATAGCACTTACGTCTCTATCGATGTCGTGTATTTTCAATCCAATTGGCTTGCTGCTGCCTTCCACAGCTTCTCCGCCTCGCAAAATGACTGTTGGGCTACCGTATGCAGCTCAACCACTTCATGTTCGTCAGTGTCCTTGGCACGCTGCCCGTCTATAAGTAATCCATCCACCGTTCTTCCACTCGGACTCGGGGAATTGATCACAGCTTTTGGCAGTGACATGTCTTGCACCAAATTACGTTAGATGAATGCAAACATTGCATGGCAGATCATGGGTAGGTGCTAACAGCTTCGCAGCGGATGCCCATATCATGCATGCTTTCAACTCTCCACATCCAATGTCTTTGGAGAGCAACAGCTCCATTGATCATGAACAGTTATGAGCTGAGAGGAAAGCGGAAGATCAAATGATCAGTACGTACTGTACGGGACAGGCTGAATCTTGGATCCTACCTTGATGATGATACATGATGATTAGTGTTTTGGTATTTCGCCGTAGCGCCGGTACATGCTCCGATGCCGGAACCCCCGCGCGAAGCTTCATTTACCCTCGGGCTGTAGGCAAAAGCTGCCTTCCCGGCCTTTGACATCGTCAGCACAATAGACTCACACGGTCACCATGTCCGCCCTTCGCCCGTTGACCGCTCGATTCGCCACCGCCTCGCAGAGCGCATTCACTTCCCCCGTCTCTTCTACAGCGCGCACCTTCCCGCGACCGGTTGCCGCGAAGCTCCAGCAGCGAAGAACCATGGCGTCGCAGATTCCCAAGATCAAGGTCAAGAACCCGGTGGTGGAGCTCGATGGCGATGAGATGACCCGGATAATATGGCAGACGATCAAGGACAAGTTCATCCACCCTTACTTGGACATCGACCTCAAGTATTACGACCTGGGTCTGCCATACAGAGATGAGACGAACGACCAGGTGACGCTGGACGCGGCCGAGGCGATCAAGAAATACAGCGTCGGTGTCAAGTGCGCGACCATCACCCCGGATGAGGCGCGAGTAGAGGAGTTCAAGCTGAAGCAGATGTGGCTGAGTCCCAATGGCACCATTCGCAACCAGCTCGGCGGCACTGTATTCAGAGAGCCCATCGTCATCCCACGAGTTCCACGTCTAGTACCCGGCTGGAAGAAACCGATTGTGATCGGCAGACACGCGTTTGGTGACCAATACCGGGCCAAGGACAGCTTGATTAACGGCCCAGGCACTCTCGAGATGGTCTTCACGCCCAAGGGCGGCCAGCCGGAGAAGATTAAGGTCTTCGAATTTGACGAGAAGCACCAAGGTGGTGTGTCGCAGACCCAGTACAACACTGTCGAGAGCATTAGTGGCTTCGCGCATGCCTCCTTCAAGCATGCCTTGAACTTGAACATGCCCATGTACATGTCTACCAAGAACACCATCCTGAAGAAGTACGACGGTCGGTTCAAGGACATCTTCCAGGAGATCTACGAGAGCCAGTACAGAAAGGAGTTTGAGTCAAAGGGCATCTGGTACGAGCACAGGCTCATCGACGACATGGTCGCTCAGATGGTCAAGAGTGAGGGCGGCATGTTGATCGCCATGAAGAGTAAGTTGGGGATCCCGGCTCAATCATCTTTGAATGGAAATGCTGACAAAAAACCTCCATAGACTACGACGGTGACGTGCAATCCGACATTGTCGCCCAGGGCTTCGGTTCCCTAGGCCTCATGACCTCGGTCCTCATCACCCCAGATGGCAAGACCTTCGAAGCCGAAGCCGCCCACGGTACCGTGACGCGTCACTTCCGTGAGCACCAGAAGGGCAACCCGACCTCCACCAACCCCATCGCATCCATCTTCGCCTGGACTCGCGGTCTGGCGAAGCGTGGCGAGCTGGACGGTACACCGGAGCTGGTGAAGTTCGCCGAGAGCCTCGAGGAGGCTTGCGTACACGTCGTGGACCAGCAGGGCATCATGACCAAGGACCTGGCCATCAGCTGCGGAAAGCCGAAGGACTTTGTGACCACTGGCGAGTATCTTGATGCTGTCGAGAAGCGGATGAAGAGCGTGCTTGGATCGAAGTTGTAAGCGCCGAGAACGCCAGGATAAACTGGAAAAGGTGGGAAGACATAGCATGGAATGATACCATCTAGGTAATTTGTTATAGCGAGCACACCTTGCATACGGGATTGGTAGTCTTCTTGCGAGACCTGAATCTCTTGTAGTATATCAGATTGAAATCAACCTTATTTCCTTAGCGGAAGCAATGCCGACCGTTTTCTGACAAGGCTCCCGTTTCCGGAAGGAGGGCAAGCCCGACCGCGTCCCGAGCCGTTGCGACCCGCTATCCGACCTCTACAGGTGACGACACATCACCAGAACTGTGTCGCCTCCTTATACAGCACCGCATAGCACACGATCTGCTCTTGATACTGTCGAAATCATTCAATGCACACCCCGTAGTGGAATTGAGAGTTGTGGTGACCCAGACCTTGGCAAGCAAAGCCATTGAGCAGTCCTGTTGTGCATTGCCCCAATGATACACCAAGCGTTTTGCACGGCTTGGGGTAGGTCGAAACAACGACGCACGTTGAACGCGCCAGACTACTTGTCTCACTGACGAAAAGCACATCGCGATCGTCGACCACAAGACGGGAGGGGTTTTGCTTATACCGGAACATCTTATGTTACTGCGCGGTTCGATGCCACAGCAAGTAGATGTCGCTATCAATAGTCTCGTCAAGTCGTCGATCATGAAAGCGGTCCATACGGCTGGGGAAACTCGCCAGAAATGTGAGAAAGCGAAATTTTGAAACTGCAATTTGCACAAACCCTGCACTTTTGATTGATTGCGAAGAGAGAAGACCAGAATGATGTGCATGCACTGTAACCCGATAACCTGTCACCCAATCCTTTGGTAAAATCCTCAAAGATGCCCGCGGACGGACGGACAGGACGTCGTTGCTGCTGTTGAAGATCAACGACTGAGTCGCTGCTGCAGTGTTACCAAGTGGGGGCTCGTAGACTTCCATTTGGACTGATGGCGACACAGGCAAGACTCCCTCCCTGCGCGTGCAGTCAGAAAGCCGAAAGAAGTGTTCCACCGCCAAGCCGGGGAGGACTGCCAGATCTACATCCCACGTGCGGGAACAGCGGGCTTATCATGCGGCGCTGCGGCTGTGCCGCAAAGCTGGGTTCTCACGAGAGTCGGCATCGGTATTCCGCCACCCCCTGGTCCCAATTTCGCCATACACATGCCGTGAACCACGTGGACTTATTTGTTCGAGTCAGGAATCACGGTTCTAGGAAAAGGAGGGGGAATGGGGTTTCTTGACTTGAAACGGCGAATGTGAGACATGCTGTCGGTAGTCGAGATGAGCCGTGCTAACATTGGCTACATGCTGAGTGCCTCCTGCGTCGAAGGATGCATAAGCGACAGTGCAGTAATAAACTCATTTCTTGGTGCGCATGTTGGGAATTGATCGAAGGACGGGTGAAAGATAGGCAGGGTTACAAATGGTCCATAGCATAGACTTCCAATTGACTGATCGACCTAGCAGTCTCTGTCTGCAAGTTTCAAGTGCGTGGTTGTATACCCGACTTGGTCATGGAGTTAGGGCAAGCAGCAGGGCGTTCCTGTTGGTGGCTTGGGGCTACGGTTCTGTGGGTGTTCTCGCGAGCTTCCAGCCGCCCGCCACGTTCAGCAGGGGCGCCTGCGACTAGACCGTGTCTTTGAAGTCAATCTGGTCGTGGGACTCTGGACATGCAATGAAAATACGAAGCGATCAGGGCTCATATTTTGGGGTTATGGCCCTAAAGTAAGCAGAAAATGCTTGATGTTATGGCGTTGTTTTCGGCGTTTAACTATCGTTTTTGAACAGCTCTGAGGGCGCCCCTGGGGATGCTCAAGTTGCTCGTAGCCTTCCACTAGTACCTGTATCTCCCCCCGACGCTCTCGAACCAATGCACGCGGCTGCCGCGGGCATAACCTCACTTAGGGCACGAGCGATAGGATATCTTCTGGAGCAGAGCGCATTGACGTCGCACTGCTGACCACCCGCATCGGCAGGAACGGTCCAGAGGTATGTCGCATGATGCTACACTTTGTCCGCTACTCTGGGACGCACTAAAGAGTGATCTGAGCACCATTAGCCCGGAACCATTGGCGGAGAAGAGAGCCGAACCACTGCCATCCCCATGATCCCGGTGCCTATCAGAGACCTGAAGCCGGCACCGGGCAGACCAAGTGTTTGAACTAGGCCTGCACTGCCGGGGGCATGTTTCCTCTGCCGTGAATGGCGTCAATAATTTGGTGGTGGTGGTGATGGCGGTGGTGTTGCGCACAGAGACATGCCAGGAAAACGACCGCAATATGCGCATATGCGGGACGCAGGTACAGGCAACTTGTTGTGCCTCTAAAAGGGGGGTAACACCGACGCTGCATCGGGTTTTGCCCTGGGGGTCGCCATCAGTGAATTCTTTGTCTCTCATTTCGTTGAGCACTTGTTCCTTCTCGAAACCATCGACCGGCCATGGTTATACCCGCCAAGAGGACTAGGGATACCGCGTTCTCACCTCCACAGACACATGGAGAACCAGCAAGAAAGGCCGCCGAAGAAAAGGCCGATGCAAACGTATATTTGTGTTCTCCAAGATACGATGTCGTGGTACTGACGTTTTCCCAGAATGATGATAGCTATGCGGAAAACCTCATCAGAGACGAAGCTAGTCAGCTCCATCGTCAAGCGTTGTCCGAGTACCAGCGCCAGCCGCACGCTGTCAATTCGCGTTCGCCCCCAAGTGAAAGCGACAGCCACCAAGAGCTCTTAGCACAGATAGAAAGGCAATATCGCTCTCACCGTCCTTCGGATGCTTCGCCAATGGAGCGATTTCTGACGGTCGGGGCAACTGCGGACCCCTTCCCGTTGTATACCAAAAAGGCTCTCAGTGACATGGGCATCGACTACGGCTCCCTAGAATCGCTAGGAAGCCGGTCGAGAGCCGCAAGAATGGCAGCAGGGGAATGCTACCCTGAAGTCGGCAGTCCTGACGAATTGACAGACGGCGGTAGCGTTCGGAAGGCCCACTCGTCTCCAATGGATGACCGGGGGAGGAGCAAGACACTGCCAGTGTTACAATGGCAGCGAGATGTAGCCGAACAAAACCAAGTGGCTAGAAATAGAAGGACCAGGACCGGATAGTGCTGGGGCCTGCTTGTGATCCCAAGAGGCTGCCAGATGTAGAGAAGATCTCAACTCGACGCTGTAAGATAGACTGTACGATATTGGAATGACGACTTCTCCAGATCCGTGACGAGGTAAAGCTCTAGCACTGTGATCCGCCACCCGTTGCACGCTGCAGAGCGTGGGCAATACATTCTTCAAGGTCCCTTGCTAGCCGTTCGAGCTCGTGCAGGATTGGAGACAAATCTCCCTCGAAAGTATCCCTTCGAGGCATTGCTTAGCCATACGACCTCGCCATCCTTCAGGTCACTGGCATAGATTTTGCCTTCGATACAGAGCTTCTTCTGCAAAGTCCAGCGTCGCGTCGTGCCCTGCTGGCCGCCGCTCATGGATTCCGGAGTCACCCACTGACCGTCGCGCCAGAAATAAACGCTGGTGATTGAGCCGTCCATGATCTCGCCTTCGGGGTTAAAGAGCAAGACTTCCTTGCGTTCGACGTAAGATTCGATGCCTGCCGTTGCTCTCGCACGGTCGTAGCAAAAGCGCTCGCTTGTCTTGTACATGGTAGTTTCGCTCACCTCGGTCGGCCTGTCGTCCAAATAAATCTGCCATTCAGGCGACGGGGGAGGATCTGTCGGCCGTCCCAAAGTGGATGGGAAGAGCTGTTCAATGGGGATTCTGGGGACCGGCATAATGTCTGTCACTGTGCGGGAATCGGCATACACCTTGTGTTTCAGTCTCAATGCATCAACATGCTGATCAGGATTCTTTGCGAGCCAGTGCTGGACAGCCGTCAAGAGCTGCCGAAGCAGCTCTGCTGGGCTGCTTCGAGTGAATGAAGTACTCCATTTTGCCACCTGAAGTCTGGTCCAGTGATGCTCCAGCATGTAGATTGGACATGACTGGTTACAGGAAGCCGCTGCATTTTCAGACGACTTGATGAGCATTGGATCCCATCGGACGGTCGTAAAGACGCAGAACTCCCCATCGCCCTCGAGATCCTGAGGGTTGCGCTTGGCGCCATTCTTCACCGAGCGCCCATACTCATCAAAGCTCTGCTTGGAAGGGTGGTCGTAACTCGCGTAATCCATCGCGCGGACCTTTTCGTTCCAGTGCTACCGTTCGTTCCCCTTCGAGCCCGAATTGCACGCCCTACCGACTACTGCAGGGCCGCGGTGCCCAGACTTCAACCTCAACACAAGAACGTCCCCAAGGAGTCATCAGCGCGATCCTGTCTCCGATACCGCCCGGTGGAGTTCCTCCGCAACGACCAGACCCGCCTCGGCGGCGCACCAGCCACGCTCAGTCCAACGGCCCTGACAACTAAGGCTGATTCCGCGCCGTCTGATTTGTCGGCCGGGTCTCTTATCAGTGTTTCGCCCAGGGTCCCGGGCGGTGAGCGGGCTGTCGCCGGCATGGTGGGGTACATGTGGCGTATGTACATCAGCCCGCCTGCAGCCGGGCTGGTATACCGTAGATAGGTCAGGACACGAGAAACACGGACGGCGGCGTGACGGCTAGAACGCAGTGTTGCGGACAAAGAAAGTTAAGAGGCTACGGGTGTTTCACGAAAGTCACGAATGTGCGCGTGCATCTTTTGTGCGACCAAACTGTCAGAGGTTGTTTGCGGCACCTTGTATTTCTGCCGCAAACACTACTGAGCGACGTAAGAACCACTTGCCGGCGGCACACATGCGCCTGCCGCGTACAGTAGGATGGATGTTCATGCAGGTGCTTATCAAAGGCTGATAGTGATAATGAATAATCGGTTGTCGCGGCATTGGGGTTGTCGTCGTTTCGCTGCAAGCGACTATGTACAATCACGGCCGTCACTGTGCGAGGCGAGCGGATAGTCACACAGCAGCAGGATTATTATTAGCTGTGAGGCCGTTCCCTTTCAGCCGGGCGTCTCTTGTGACATAAGAACGGCAGAGGATGTGATGGGCAAAGGGAGTTTCGATAACTCGAGAATAAGCAAAACCTCCATTCGACCTATGAGATACCGCGCGTAGATAGATACCTAGGTAGATGCCCACGGAACCCCAGATGATCGAAGCAACAGCCTCCCACATCGAGTGAGCTTTTGCTTCTGTCGTCAAAGTTCCAGTTGGCCGCGGGAGGGAGGCTAGAGCGGCAGTGTCGTCGTTCGCGTGGGTTGTTGGAAAGGTTGTCGGCGGCCCAAACGAAGACGCAGCCACAGCCCCGGTCCGTGCGTCCAACAGTTCTGCCGGCCGATTTGTCGCTCGTTCGCTCGCGTGCGCGCCGGTCGTCCTTATTTACTGTACTGTCCTTCACTTCATCGCTATCACTTCACTCCCCCACTTTGCGCGCATCCCGTGGTTACTCACTGCTTCTTACAATCCACTCAGAACTACGCTCAAGACATCAATACGCAGTAGAAATTGGAACGGATCAACGGTTCACCTCAAACCACAGTCACAATGGTCTGCCTACCTGGCTTGAGACCAAATATTGGACTATGACTGATAGCAACCATAGGCGTCTGACGACAAATATCTGTCCAACACCGCCAATGTGAGTACAGCCTGACAATTGTATTGCGCATTCTGTACTGACATTGCACAGCTTCAAAAGTACCTCAGTCTCCCCCAGAAGGGCTCTGTGATAGCCGAGTATGTCTGGATCGACGCATCCGGTGGCACTCGGTCCAAGTGCAAGGTGAGTCTCGCAACATTGCCACCTCCTCAACACCCTGAAACATTCCGGAGGCAAAATATCAAAAATGTTGGGCGGATTCCCAAGGGTCGTCGATATGACGAATGGCCGGGGCTTGACTTTCGCCGCGTCTCGGCTTTTTAGTCATAGAAATGGCGCAGCAACCTGGCCGAGCAATATTTGGGTGGTACAATGATACATGCGGCAGATCTGGAATTCTGGAAGCAGGAACCTCGCGACAGCGGCTGCAAGCCGGATTTGGAGCACCTTTGAGCTAACTATGAGCTTCGCAGACCCTCAAGCAGTCGCCTTCCTCAGTCAAGGACCTGCCGGAGTGGAACTTCGACGGTTCCTCAACCGGTCAGGCTCCAGGCGACAACTCCGATGTCTACCTCCGCCCCGTTGCCTACTACCCCGACCCATTCCGCACTGAGGGCGGCGCAAACATCCTGGTCATGTGCGAAACCTGGATGTCCGACGGGAAGCCGAACGCATACAACTTCCGTCACGATGCCGCAGTACTGATGGACAAGCACGCAAAGCACGAGTTCTGGTTCGGCCTCGAGCAAGAATACACACTCCTCGACGCCATGGGCTGGCCATACGGCTGGCCGAAGAACGGCTTCCCAGCTCCCAGGGCCCATACTACTGCGGTAACGGCACCGGCAAGGTCTTCGGCAGAGATATTGTCGAGGCCCACTACAAGGCTTGCATGTACGCTGGCATCAACATCTCGGGCACCAACGCTGAGGTCATGCCGGGTCAGTGGGAATACCAGGTCGGCCCATGCACAGGCATTGACTGTAAGTGGCACTCAAATCTCTTCGGGTTGTAAACATACAGGCTGACATCATTACACAGTGGGCGACCAGCTCTGGATGTCCCGTTTCCTCCTGCACCGTGTCGCCGAGGAGTTCGGTGCGAAGGTCACCTTCTCACCCAAGCCGATCCCTGGTGACTGGAACGGCGCCGGACTGCACACCAACGTCTCTACCACTGAGATGCGCGCGGACGGCGGCATCAAGGCTATCGAGGCGGCCATGGAGAAGCTCTCCAAGCGCCACGCCGAGCACATGAAGGTCTACGGCGAGGGCAACGAGGCCCGTATGACCGGCAGACACGAGACGGCGAGCTACGACAAGTTCAGTTGGGGTGTCGCCAACCGCGGCGCATCAGTGCGTGTCAACCGCGCCTGTGCCGAGGAGGGCAAGGGTTACTTTGAGGACAGGAGGCCCGCTTCGAACGCGGATCCATATCAGATTACTGGCATGATTGTGGAGACGGTAAGCACGACCTTGACATCTAATTCACATGCAAACCACTAACTCTCCTCCAGCTCTGCGGTAAGGTCGAGGGCGTCGACCTCTACGCCAACACCGTCAACGTCGAGAACGTCGAGAACGAGATGGTCGTCCCGGTCGCCAAGCCATAAGAAAGCACGACCCCATTCCCCTTCTTCGGAGCCAGAAGCGAAGAATACGAGAACCACAAGAGCTCAGAGCAGTCAGATGATGAATTTTACCGAGTGCGATACAATGCGGCAAAGAATGGAGTTTTGCTAGAAGTTTCTCCCTCACAACAAGCGGGAGGGATGTTGTTTTCCAGATGGGAAAGACGGCGAACATGATACCTTTCAGTAACTTGAACTTTTTGGAATGCGGGAATCCTGAAGAGCCCCTCATTACTGGGGACCCCCTTTTCAAGAAGCAGCGAGAGCGCGTCCATAGCAGATGATTGGGGCTGAAAGCACCACGGCGTTATTTTTTTCTTTTTATTTTTGGGGAAACATGGGCGTGCTATGAGCTGCTTCTTCAACAAGTGAAGTTGTGGCCTTCTTTTTATGTACCTAGATGTGCATCATGAATGAGAGCGTTGCTAACCACACGATGTCTTTCCTGATCCATTGGTCTTTACATTTCTTTTGAAATTCTTCTCGTTGTAGCTGGTCAGGGCAAGAGCTCAGGTGTTGGTGCGCTTGTCGGTCCAAGTAGAAGCTACCTCAGTACCCCAATGTTTCTAGCTGGATGGCCTTACCCGTCCGCTCTCCAGTGATCTGGCAAACCTGAGCATGCTCTTGCTAAAAGTTTGTTAGAGATGCGGGCCATCCAGTACAGTCACTGCGTTCAATCACTAAGTAGCCGCTACGACCGGCCTCTACGGCCTCGGCGCAGCTGAGTTCAAGCTGGAGAGAAGACCATTGTGTACAAAAACAGCAGCTGGCCCCGCTTTGATGTTCCTATTCATCAGGGCGAAGACGTTGTATACTTGATGACAAGCGGAATGGATGGAAATTCGTGTCGGTTCTTCCAAAAGGGGAAGTGCTACCCAGCCGATCGATCTTTGCCGCCAGTGCCAATCTCTCAGAGTGAAAGACTTCGGGGGCGTATAGAGCAATGACAGCAACGAAGATGACGGGTAACAGATTGATAGAGGGCTTGCTGAAAGCCAGGACACGTATGTGCAATCTCAATATATGGACAAGAAATGCGATTTTGAGCGCTATACTTCTTCTTAAGCATGCGATTCCCAGTTTTGTCCAACGCCTGCAATGCGCACCTCACATCTATCCTATAGCTTCGAGAAAGTCGCCTTTCGCTTCTGGATCCCAGCAAGCATTGCATCCTGCACATCCTTCGTCTGCAGCATGCTTGCATTCCAAACCTTGATGTAGTTGAGACCTGCGTAAACCCGGTCAGCAGGCGAACGCACTCATATGTGAACAAATCAAGCCTACCATCAGCCACGGTGTGATCGCGCGAGAAGTTCAACACCTCCTTCGTTCCTTGCACAGCTACCGGAGATTTGCTAGCAAGCGTCTTTCCCAGCTCAAGCGCTCGATCCAATGCAGTGGCCTTTGACTCATGAACACTGGATACAAACCCGACCCGCAGCGCCTCCTCGGCCGTGAACTCCCGGGCCGTAAGGCACACCTCCTTCACCCACGACATCGGCACATTAGCATGCGGCAGTCGACTCAGCGTGCCGATATCAGCCGCTAATCCAATCTCGACCTCGCGGACAGCGAACCGCGTATCCCGCGCGCAGATGCGGATATCGCAGCACGTCGTCATGTCTATAGCCAGACCGTATGAAATCCCGTGCAACACGGCAATGACAGGCTTCTCGCACTTCTCCACGGCGGAGATCTCGTCCTGGAATTCCTGGATGTGGCGGCGCAGCTGCGTGGCCTTCCTCGCGCCATCGGCCACTTCGTCGGATTGGCTGAGAGCGCCACCTTGCGATGCGGCTTGCACGTCCAGGCCGGATGTGAAGGCGCGGTCGCCGGCGCCGGTCAGGATGATGGCGCGGACTTCCGGATCGTGGGAGAGTTTGCGGAAGATGGCGCCTAGGTTCATCCACATGGGCTCGTAGAAGGCATTGAGCTTCTTTGGCCGGTTGATCTCCACTTGGGCGACATATTGGGCCGGGAAGGTGACGGTGAAATGCTCGAAGTTGTAGTCGGAAGGCGCCATGATGGGATTTCGCTATGTGATTCTACAGGTATGCGTCGTGCGACGTGGTGAGGTTACGAGTCTACATTTTGGCCTTGGTTGTCGAAGTGGACCATACGCAAAGCCGAGGTTGAAGCTGTCTCCTCGAAGCGAAGCCTCGCATGCCTGGCTGATTAGTCAACATTAGCAACACCCACAGTACATTCCTAATTACTCCAATGTGTAAATTACACGAAAACCCGCGTGCATCCAGGAGAAAATCCTTGAGGCTGATTAAGACGAATGGCTGAAGTATGAATTTGTATGCATATCGCCAGCGGCCTGAGAAATGGTATCCAAACGCCTACTCTTACAGAATAGTGAATGTACCTAGGTACATATATTTCCAGTCAAGGCATCAACGCCAATCCAATACTCCAATGACGAGCGCAAGTTTCGAAGCCGCCTTTACAGTGCTTGTATGATCTTTCTAGCACAGGTTAACACCACTTGGTTCACCTTCGCACTCATCAGATGCGGTGCCACCCGTAACCTCAACGCCCGACACAGTCCAGTCCGAGCAAGCAGCGCATAAGATATAGTAAGGGGCAGCATCATCACCAACGGAACCCGTGATATCGCTGAGAGTCAGATCGGTAATGGGAACACCATCGGTCGGCGTACCGGTCGGCGAGCCGTTCTTATAGTCCTGCTCAATGACTATGCCGTACTTGTTGATGCCAGAGAGAGTGATGCCGGAGTATGTGACGTTCTTGACCGATCCTGTAGCGTCGTAGACAGTCTTGATGCGGACACCTGTGTATGTATTAGCCCGATGCATCAATGATCCAGCCGTAGAAATTCACGGTACGCACCATTGTCAGAGCCCGTGATTGTGGAATCAGAAATGAAAACGTTCTCCACTGTATTGTCATCGCGACCACCGACAGAGCCGATGGAGATGCCATGTCCGCCGGAGCAGGTAGCACCGGTGAAGGAGATGTCGGTGCCGGAGTTGATGGCCAAGCAGTCGTCCTGGTTCTTGACATTTGCGCCGGAAATGTAGACTCCTGTCGACGAACCGACATCGAAAGCATCGGTGTTGTGGCCGCCGTCCTCAACATCGCCCTTTACCTTGTCAGCAGGTTCAATCAAAGGATTTCCGTGCAAGCTCACCTCGGAGTTATCAATTGTAATGTCAACGACATGCAAGTTCTCAGCCCCGTTGATGGAGAAGCACTGGATAGGGGTGTTCTTGATGTTCAGGCCGGTGATGACCGAGTCGGTCAACGAATGGGCGTAGAAGCCTTTAGGCTTGGTGACACCTCCATTAGAGCCCTTGCCGTCCCACCATTGATCGCCGCCCATGTCGATGAGATGGCCGTCAGCCCCTTGGATAGTAATGTCCGTACCAGAGAAAGAGATGAGAGGGCCCTTCCACTCTTCGTATCCGAATGTCGTCGTGCCCTCGAAAGTCACGGTAGTCCCATCGTTCAAGTCGGTCATGTCCTAGCACAGACTGTTAGAGCTACACTAAGAACCACTGCCGGCGGCCAAAGGTCCATGTACTTACCAGCGTTGTACCTGCCGGCACGGCAATGTCTTTCAGAACGATGTTCTTGCAGTCAGCCTTGCCACTCGCGGCAGCATCGGCTTGTGTAAAAGTACAGCCTGAATCGGCCTGAACCTTGCTCACCATACTGGCCGATGCACCACTGGGCACGGTATCGGAAACTTCGGAAGATACAGCCGTGGTTGAGGCGGTAGGGACAGCAGCAGCAGTTCCAGTAGCGTAAGAACTCATGCCCGTGGGCATCGCAATACCGCTACCCGAAGCACCGGCATAGCCTTTCAGCGTGGGAGCGGCAATACCACTGCCACTCGGGACGATATAGCTGCCGAAGCCACCAGTAGCCACAGCGGTGCCACCAGTAGAGCCGCGTCCTGTTGGAATGCCGCTGGGGTTGCTAGACAGTGGAAAGTACCCTGGTTGATCGTGGTGATGATGAGACCTAGGAGTCCATGACCATGGAGCAGGATGCGCAGCAACCAGACCGGCGCCGGCGCCGAGAAGTAGAGAAGTAAGCGTTGGTTGATGCATCTTAGTAGGGGCTCGTGTTCCAACTAGAGTAGAATGGTCAAAGAAGGACGAAGTAAGAACTTCTTCAGAGCTTCTCGTTGACGGTCGAGCTTAGTGAACGAATAAACGAAAGCGAACAGCGCAGCTGTTTGAAAGATCAACAACGAGAAAATACTTGTTGCCCATGTGGATCGAAGGAAGGCATTTTATGCCGGGCACGATGGCAGATATACCTCCGCAGCTTCAACACCCCAACAGATTAGATGCCCAAGGGGTGCACGGTGTTGATCTCACTGCACTGCGGGACTCATCCACCAATTCCATTCCGAGTAAAGAGCCGCTCAGCTCTATTCAGAAGCTGAGGCTAGACCTGATCTCCATCCAGGGCCGTACATCGCATCTACCCTTAAAAGGACAAGTCAAGGATCCAAAGACGAGAGCCAGACGAACCTCATCATTCCGCCTCGCACTGTGAGTGGTGGAAAGTTGGCCAGCACCGGCAAGTGGGCGGGCATACGTGGTTTGAGAGCCTGCCCGCATTGGGTTCTGCCCGAACTGCTTGTGCATTTTGTGTGAGCGGCCACCTTAATATGAAACCGCCCAGGTGATGTGCAGGAGCGAAGCGCACGTAAGCATTGGAAATAAGCTTCCGGTAGCGCGCAGGCCCGCTTTTATTTTTTCCCAGGTTCCCAGGTTGTCAGGTACCGTGCGCGGGTTAGGAACGCAGGGCTTCATGACTGTAATGGAGATCAGTTTCAGGGAGTCGAAGTGGATTGATGGGAGAGCTGAGATTTGGTTATTGGAGGTGGCCGCAGGGCTTCCAGAGCGGGTGTCAGCCATCACCGAGGAGAAAGTGGGAGATGGAGGTAGGTACAGTCAAAACTCGCTGTAGGGATCTTCCGACTAGCAATATCGCCCTGTAGCAATAGTTTTCATTAGATTATTTTACTGATTTGGTAGTAGGTGTAGCAATAAAAATACAACGAGCTATAATTTGACTGTAGCAACAAATTATAATCAGATAGATCTTACAGCACTTTTGGGCAATGGCTCGCCGTTCCGCACCGTACTATACAATCCTTTTCACACACACAACGCCTCGCAAAAATCAAAGCGATCAAGATGGCAGCCTCTCACCCTTAGTTGTTCTCAGGTCTCAGGCTGCGGACAGCCTTGCCAGCGCGCCAGATCTCCATGTTCCTGATCTCCTCCATCTCCTTCTCGAAAGCCTGTCTGTAATCCGGACGGCTAGGCGTACTCCATGGTACGCTGGGTCTCCTTGCCGCTGCGCACGCTCTCGTAAAGGTCCTCGAACACCGGCTTGAGCGAGTCCTTGAAGCGCTTGCTCCAGTCGATGGCACCACGGCGAGCGGTGGTCGAGCACGCGGCGTACATGTAGTCCATGCCGTTCTGACCGATCAAGGGGTAAGGGACTGGGTAGCCTCCTCGACGGTCTCGTTGAAGGCCTCAGACGGAGAGTGGCCGTTCTCACGCAGGACCTCGTACTGGGCAAGGAACATGCCGTGAATACCACCCATCAGGCAGCCACGCTCACCGTACAGGTCAGAGTACACCTCCTTCTCGAATGTGGTCTTGTAGAGGTAGCCGGAGCCGACCGCGACACCCATAGCGACGGCGCGCTCCTCGGCCTTGCCGGTGACGTCCTGGAAGACAGCGAAAGAGCTGTTGATGCCACGGCCCTCACGGAAGAGGGTACGAACAGTGCGGCCGGAGCCCTTGGGGGCAACGAGGATGACGTCGATGTCGTTGGGCACATCAACCTTGGTCTGGTCCTTGAAGACCGGGGAGAAACCGTGGGAGAAGTACAGAGTCTGGAACAAGGTCAGTTCATGGAACCATGCCGCCTGAGAATGTGGTAGGCCTCACCTTGCCCTTGGTCAGCATCGGCTTGATGCGTGGCCAGGTCTCACTCTGAGCGGCATCACTGAGCAAGTTCATGATGATAGATCCCTTCTGGATGGCCTCGTCGACCTCGAACAGGTTCTTGCCAGGCACCCAGCCATCCTGGATGGCCTCTTTCCAGCTAGCACCATCTTTTCTGACACCGACAATCACGTTCAGGCCGTTGTCGCGGAGGTTCAGGCCCTGGCCGTGGCCCTGGGAGCCGTAGCCGATCAGGGCGAGGGTGTCATTCTTGAAGTAGTCCTACAAGCGAGTCAGCGATGACCATTTTGAGTGTATACTTCAGACTGAGCATACCAGGAGCTTGTCGTGAGGCCAGTCATTGCGCTCTGTTGTGTCATGTCAGCTGCGCACTCTCCTGAAGCCCTTGAAGCCATTGAAGCTGTAATCCCTTACCGTAGACCTTCTCCTTGTCACCAGCAAAGTCCACCGTCTTCGCGCCACGGGTCTGCTGGACGAAGGAGGAAGCAATGGCCTTCTGGGCCGGCTGAACGCTGGGTCTGCTGGCCGCGTTGACAGCGGAGACAAAGGTGCGCTGCTGCACGCGCGGGGCGCTCGCCTGCCTCAGGGCGACGCGCAGAGCTCGGCTGGATCTTTGAGATGCCATTGCGATTGGTTTTTAGGAGCGGAGAGTGATATAAAGGTGGATAGAGAGGTGAGTCCTGCGTGAGCAAAGGTTTCGAGTTTTCCCCAGGCACATCTCCTGCCCACGGACCAGGCACCCGCCGATCTCGGCCCAACTCATCTAGGCCCTAGCAATGGTTGATAGCAACAACGGCTGTTTGCTAGGCTACAACATGAACGAGGACTCGTGATTTATTATATAGACATCTGTGAAATAAACATCTTTGAAAGTGTTGCTAAACACATTGCTGGGAAGTGTATGGGAAAAAAGCAGCAAACTCGCCTAGTTATCATCAGTATCAGCTGGAGGACATTTGAGGTTGCCACCCATGCCAACCACATGCATTTGTATTGAGCAGTGCGCAACGCATCAGAACTTCAGAGAAGATCGCAGACAGAGCTTGCTCACGCATGATCGTCTTACCTTGATCCACGCGTAGGACTGCTGGGCAATACGTTTCCGTGGAATGAGCATGACCGAGCAGCGAGTCATTACTGTCAAGCGCCGCCTTCTCGTCAACTTGACCTCCTGATCAAACGAAGGATGCCCTCAAAATCTCTACATAGAAAGTCGCACTGTAGTCAAAGATCTTTCCAAGAGGGGCCGCTTGCTGTTTGTCCAATGGCTCTGCCTTGACCGCATCCACCATTCGTGTCCACCATTGCAAGGAAATCCAGGTATCTGACCTCATCTATCCGAAAGCATTATATATGTCCTCAACCCGGCTCCGTGAATCCAACGAAGACGTCCTCGCCATAGTGAAAGCAAAGGAAGTGACGCTCGATTTTGGCTGATCGCTGCACTGCCGTACAAGTCTAGTAAACTAAAAAAAATCGATCCCTGCACAGCGAAATGGTCAGGTACCTAAACTCTCCCTCCCTCACATCCCTGATCCATTTTGACCCTTCAAAATCTCGCCTCTGGCAATCAGAACGATCGTGTCTCTCACAAAAGAGTGCCGGCTCCAAACCCCCTTCGACGCCATGTAGACCCCCCCTTCCATCATTTCCTTCATTCAACTAAGCAGTCAAACTCGCATAACGCCCGTGACAGCACCTCGTCTCTCGAGACGATTAACTTCAGTGCGTCCAAACCCCGTAATCCAGCCAACTGAGAAAAATCAAAAAGTGCTGCTGCCCGACAGCGGATTGCGGGTATCACTCAGGCAGACTAAAGGTTAGTGAAAGCGAAAAAATCTGTGTACGGGTGTTGATGTTGCGGAGCAGAAGTTCAGCTCGGGAAGCATTGGATCCCTTCGACCTTGAGATATGTCGTAAAGTCAAGGCAAATCCATTTCAATCATGGTCCGCTTGCACTTCCGCGTGATGAAGTCGAGCATCGGCCGTAGTCTTGAGAGCCGCGGCTCTGCTCGCTCATGCTGCCGCTAGAGTAAGACAGTGGCAGACTGGGTGGCCACAGTGCCGGCTGAGGAGCACAGACCGACGCTCCAGATACCTCGAACAGGGAGTTTATCGACGGTAGTCTATGTTCGCAATCTGGTGGCGCTGTCGGGGATGGTGCGATGCCTTGTTCGCGTATCTCACGCAGCAAATTGAAGACATCTTCCGGTCCGCAGGAGCGAATCCGGTTGAAAATCTCGCGGGCTTCAACCTCAGGGCGCGATTGGAGGTAGGTCAGAAGCTCGTGCATTTCGGCGCGCTCGGTCTCCAGGATCTTGTTACGTCGTCGTAGCGCAGACCAGCGACTCTCGCCTTCTTCGGCTTCGTACTCGCAGCTAGTCTGGAGCGTCTGGCAGCGTGAGCAGGCCGGACGGTGACCATCGCACTGCGCAGCTGGGTCAGTCGGACACGACGTGAGTGTTGGATGAGAAAGGCTGCACCTACTCTGGACTTCCGACGGCGACAGGCAGCACAAGCATTCTCAATCAGAGTCCGCTTGGATTTGCCAGCGGAGCGCGGAACAGAGAGGGAGCCGTTGAGATTGATGTCGCCGTTCCGAGAGCTGTTGGCCGATGTTTGGTGCTGTGCCGGCCGCAGCGCTGGCGGCTTGCCAGCGGCTGATGACATGGGAAAGAGACAACCTAGGTAGGTCTTCGAATAAGCCCAAGTCCAGGGTACACACGCAGTCCTGCATGCCTCAGGCGTCCTGAACGGCTCCCTTTTCAAAAGAACATATGGTATGTATAGTGAGCCGCTGGGCCTGGTCAGAAGAGGGAGATGGCCTTTTAGCAGCTTTGGCATGTTGGAGTCTCGCGCAAGAAACCTGATGAGAGCCAGAGCGCGGCTCTCTGGAAAAAATCCACGCTAAAGCCATCGACGATATAGAGCGGCGATCGCGATTCTCACCGCCAGCGATGAGCCTTCGTCCGTTGATCCAAAAGATGGGAGAGGTGGCGACCCTCGAGCGATTCTACCTCACGCGCACGATTCGCACCAGATGCCTCCCCACAGTTCGGTTGGTTCCTTGAAAAGCGAAGAGGCGAAGAACAACTGTTTCCACCTTACCGGGCCCGACCTTTCTCACATGCGTGGATTGGGCAATGATCAGCTTCTAAGCCGTCGGGTCGCATGTGCAGGGTCTCGGTCTCCCGCCGCTTTTGGCGCCCCGAGATACCCGTGCCTCAGAAGCTTGGAAAGCCAAAGGCATTGACACGGCTAATAACACCGTACCGATAGGATCCCGTGAAACCCCTTGGTGCCTTGGTGGCGACATGCTTCGCGGAGATGCTCGACATCGTCCCTGCCACTGGAGAGCCAACCGACGTCCAACGCTCTCAGGCAAGAAGGTGTGCAACCGATATCAGAACCGCTGTCCAACGCACCGAGAACAAGCGTGGCAATGCGATGTATATGCAATTCGGCTACGCCCTTGCCACAAGCTAATGCACTCACTGACCCCAACTCCCCCCTGCTACGATGGAACAATGGGAGCAGCCAGCCAAAGACAACTCAATGGGAGCAATTCCGGTATACGCATCTAGGCGCCTAGCCGAACAAGCGGACCTCCATCAGCGCGGTGGGTTCCCCGTCTGTCTCCCTGCCAGAAAAACTGGTATTCCCGGACGCAAGTCCCCCCCTCGCCGAGCACAGGACGTCGGTTCCTCATGAGCTCCGACTGTAGCCATTGGCCGGCCGGCCGGGAGGGTGGGCGAACCGGCTTAGCCAGCCAGCAAAGCCGACCAGGCCTCAAGGAAGGGAGGGGTGTGGGGAATCACATCACCTTCTTCATACCATCCGCACTAGGCTTTTCGTTGCGGCAACCCGGCCGGCCGACGACGGAATGTGCAAAACTGGATGCGGAGCGTGCAGCGAACAGCAACGCGCTGTCGCAACAGCTCTTTCCTCGCTTGGGCCCAGAATGGAATTGCAAATCAGGGGCGGTCAGAATCCTCATCGGTTTTCACGAGTCGAAGTCGTTCCTTCCCCCGCCTTCCCTTCTCGCGATGCCCGTCTCCGTCGGGAAGAGGCGAGTAACCCCGGCTGAAGTAGACCAGGACCCTTGCAGCGAACAAGTAGTTTGAACGGGTAAAGAAACCACGTCCCTCAGCCTCCCCATCTCGAGCCTCTTAGATTGGCGGGGTGGCAGACGGAAGACCGGGATCCAGTATACAGAGTGAACATCACTGGGCTGCAACGACGATCCTACACGTATACCCCATTGGGGTGCGTCGTTTGCCATATTCCGTATCAGTTCATTCCAATTCGAGGATGGAGATCCACAGGAACGCAGTCCGAACAAGTGGCAAAATTTTGCCACGCTTCTCCAAGTCCTCGGTTGGGAAGAAAGAAGGAAGGGAAAGTGTACACCTTTCTACATATGTGTGTGTCCACACTTAACGTAGAAAATAAAGCACGACGTCTCAAAACACAAAAAGCCCTCTCCTCAATGAAGGAAGGAAGGCAGGACGACTATGGTCGGGGTATAACATCATTTTCGCTGTCGGAATCCGAAGATTGTCCAGGCCCCTGTCTGTCTGTCTGTTCGTATGTGTGTGTATATGTGCTCGTTGTTCATAGCTCATAATCCGCTCCATGGTCTTAATCTCCCCGCATTACCCATATTTTAATTTCCCCCCACCCAGTTGTCCAACTCGTTATCTCGTTCTCAGTTGTACTTCCTCTTCCCCAATTTCCTCTAAATAAGGGAAATACCGCTAATAATCATCGCTCTGAAGGCTGTCTCCCGAAGCTGAACGCAGAAAATTGTCAGAAACCTGGGACTCATGTGTCGGAGCAGAGGACCTTATAAGAGCCAATCTCACCTTGCTGCCGGGCGACTGGTTTCCGGGGGATGCTGTTGCTTGGAGGGGCGGGGCTACGGCTGCCCATGGGACGGGGTCCCGTGATTTTCCTCCCGGGGGAACGCATTTCGACGGCTCTGGCGTTCGCGACTTGTGGCTCCGGCGAATCCATCTTATGATTCATGTCAGTGCTGAGTTCTGTTGTTGAAGGTGTTGGGGAGAAAACTTACGTGGCCGCGGTCAGTCTCGAGACTGTATCTTACTTCCGCGATGGGCTCTAGCAGATGACCGGAGCCGAATGGGCTGGAGTAGTATCCGCCTTTGCTGAAGCCGCTGTTACTGTACTCAGGTTCCCACTCGGGTTCCGGCTCTGGATCGTACGACTTGCCGCCGGGCTTCGACGGTACCAATGGACCATCGTCGTCATGGCTCTTGCCACTGCTGACCGGGCTCACGGCATCTTGCTGGTTGATGCGGTTGCGAGCCAGGGCCGCTGTCCCGCTCGAGCCCCACATTGCCGGGTCGAAGTCACTACTGACGGTCGATTGGGAGAGGTCGCTTGTAGCACCAGAGACATCACTTCCCCCTCCAAAGTTGTGAGTCTGCGCCTTTGTCTCCAGCGTGTTCTGGTGACGACCTGTACTGCCTTGTCTAGGCTGAGGGTGCTGTAGGAGCAACGAGTTGCGGTGAGCCTGGTATTTTGGATCCTCGAGCTCATGATTGAAGTCCTGCTGAACAGGTGAATCTTCTTGGTCATACCCTCCGCGCTCCATTGTCGAAGCTTCTGACGGAATAAGAGGGGATGGTGTCCGCGTGATCTTGCTGCCATTGCTGCGCATGCTCTGCGTATCTGCCTGCGACAGGGCTCGATCCTTCTCCGTAGCCAAGCTATCACTGGAGTGTGGACGCTCCTGGAAATCCTGCTGGTAGTGGTCACCATCATACCTGTTTATTGACGAGCCGGAACGAGATCCTTCCGATAGTGGGCGCTGGTGGCGCTGTGCATTAGGGCTTTCAATGTTGCGTAGATCTGGAGCCGCAGATGAAGAAGTAGTCTTCGACCACCGCGATACCTTTGGCGCACCAAAGAGCGAAGAGTTCCCGCTGTTGTGCTTTCGTTGCTTCTCCGCCTGCTGCGTTGCCCAGTCATTCGAGGGCATCCCATTGAATGCCCTAGCGTTTTGTGGAGACGTTCGAATCTGATTGGGTGACAGGCCGCGTCTGTTGTAGTACTCTTGGGTGGGAGTAAGCATACCACCGCTGCCCTCGAATTGACGCGAGAGTAACTGGTCTTCTTCGGGAGTAAGGTCCTCATCCTCATCGCCTTCTAAGACAGTACTGACACGGTTGACCGACCCACGCCTGCCGTCGTATCCAGAGTGAAACTGTTGCTTCTGATCTCTAGGAGTGACCGACAACTGTCCAGCCGACTGATTTGGCGTGCTGGCAGTGTTCGCACGTCCAGAGGGCTCGTAGCCGGAGTCTGGTGGAGCACGCATCCTCTCGTACGAGTCGAGAGTATTTGTGTACGACTCCACTTGCTGCCGGACAGGTACGCCACCTTGTTTGAGATCTTCCACGTTGTCCAAGATCTGCATGAGCATATCTTCGACCTTCGCCAGATCATCGGCTTTCTTGCCGCCCGTCAAGCCCTTCAGAGCCCGACGCAGAACACCCTTGCGCTTCGTTTGGACGTCTTCCTGGGATTCTTGCCTTGGTGTTCGCGGGGAGCTCGGTGGCTGAGGACGAGGCCCGCTGAGAACCTTCTGCACCGTCTCGTTGGCATCTCGATCTGTGTTCTGCATGATGAGCTTGTCCTGCTCAGCAATGAAACGTTTCATCTCGTCAAAGGAGCTACGCATCTCAGCAGCGCTGCGGACCAGCGTCACGAGAATCTCGGTGTCGCGCGCATTTCGTTGAGCATCTCTGACCGTGAGATGGTCCATCAAGGCCACGATATCTTGGGACTGAATGCCTTCAATCCCTTTTCCAGTTGCTCTGTCGAAAACGGGGGACTTCATACCGTGCGAGTTGCCACTGAACTTGCGCTGATGCTGCGCTCCGCCTGTGGCAAATGGGTCATCCTCCCGAAGACTTCCAATACTCTGAGCATCCATTGCACGGTTGTACTCATCCAGGTCCTCTTTGCTGTACCTCTGGTAGTCATCACCAGGGGTCAGAGCACCAGCAGATCGGGCATGCGCGTCTGTAACATATCCTTCATCCCTGAAATGAGCGGGACTGCCAGTAGGGGTCGCGTCCCGATCGATGTTTTGGCCCTTGTGCCTCATATCTGGGGTCAAACTCCTTGACCTCTCCCTTTCATCCTCAACGCTTGGTTGCATGCCAGACCTCTTACCAGCCAAAGCTGCGCCAGCAGCCGCTGCACCGGCCATGGCCGGAGCCCCTCCCATGAGTCTCTCTGACCTGCTGTATGCACTCCTCATTGATCGGCTATCGCTCTGCGCGTGATGAAGTTCCTTGCTCTGCCGTTCAGGCTCTGGAGTGTACGGCCAGGTATCCTTTCCTGACGCATCGCCACCAAGGGGACCCTTGATTATCGACGGGTTCGTTGAGATCTCAGATTTGGTGTCATCATAATGTCCTATCTCAGGCAGCGGATCATCAGCGACAGGTAGGCCACTAGCTCCCATTACAGGCTTCTCCTCTTGACTCCGCTGGCTCCTTGCTGGACTCTGTCGTGGGGATCCCTCGCTTTGAGCAACATCACTCTTGGACAAGTCACGAGCATGCCCTTTGATCGCAGCCCATCGGTCCTGGCTAGGCATATTTTCGCTGAGAGTCGAACCTTCGTACACAGGGGCGCTGTCATCTTGACCCATATTTCGCATGCGGTCTGCGAAATTGGCATGCTGCTTGGGCTCAGTGCTGTGCGTTGCTTCGGACGAGTACATGTTGCTGCTCAAGACGGAAGGGTCCATAAGAGAGGCCACATTTGACTCAACGCCGAGCGCCGGGTTGTATGTGGGCTTAGCGCTGAGGCCTTTGACATTCTGCTCAGGGTTGGTTTCACTAGCTTCGCCACCGTAACTATTGTCAGTATAATGCGAGAAGCGCTTGTCATCTTCTGGGTAAGGATTTGTCTGGTAGGAATCGCGGTTCGTTGTTGACGTCGCCATCGAGTCTCGGTAACGATCGTTGACTTCGTGCTGCCGCTGATACCAATCGTCTACGCTCTCCCCGTTGGTGTGCCCGGCGTGCCATCCCTTGCAAAGCCAGGGCTAGGCTTCTCAAGTGGAGTCACAAAATCGTCGCCGCTGATGTTGCCGGATTGCTTCCGAGAAGCTTGATGGGAGGCGTATTTCTGCGTCGTCGGTGATGAGTCGGCCGATCCGAGAGAAGAATGAGACATCTTCTCAGAACGCAAGCGACCGGCAGATGACCGAGAAGCAGCACTTGTTGGACGTAAGCCTTGGGGTACCAAAGGGTCGTTATCCTCGAACTGCTTCTTCAAGCTCGATACACTCTGTACCGGGCTTGCCATACTCCGCTTGGACCTCTCCTCTTGGTATGTATCCGCGTGAGAAGCTCCACTAAGATCATCTTCAGCTCCGGGGCTGGCGGTATCTCGCAGTCCGGCAGCCGTTAGCGCAGCCATTCGCGCCCTGTTCGAAATGGGGCTGCCATCGATGGACTGATTTGCCTGACTCATTCCGATGCCTCGAGATCCGGAGGCCGGCGAGCGAGTGGGTGTGCGTGTTGACTGCGGTGACGTTGCCTTTCCCAAAGAGTGACGGGAGACCTCTCGCACTGGAGTTCGGACATGGCTCGAGTGCTGTGAAGATGGGCGTTCGGTTGCCGCTGAAACAATGCTATCGCGTGTCATCTCGGATTCGTTGATCGCACTAGCCATGGGCATGGGCGGTATATCTTCTTTCCTAGATCGTGATTCCCCTCGAGACTCGGCAACGCTTTCTGACCGACTGCGGCTACTGTGAGACTTTCCACGCTTCTTGCGGCGTGCCTGGGCATCGTCCTGGGAGTCATGTGGACTTCAAAGCAGCGGCCGTCAGGATCCCGCCGGCCATACCGTCCCTCATCGCGTGGCTACTCTTCGACTTGTTGCGGCGCTTCTCCTCCGCAATCTCGTCACAATCTTCGCTTTGTCTTGATTTTCTGCCAGAGGATCGCCGGCTAGAAGGGCGGTGGTCCGAATACTCGCGGCTTGACTTGCGACTCTTCGTACGTTCCGAATCGCCTCGCGAGAGTACAGTTCCTGGGTCGTCACCATCCTTGTTCAAGACCACCTTCGGCTTGCTCGAAATATTCGGCGTACTGGTGGACTTGCTCATACGTTGCTCGAGATCCGAAGGGGAGTCGTGCTCAGCTCGATCTAGGCGACGCCCACTCTGCTGATCTGCTTTGATAGCATTGATTTCAGGCAGAATCATACGCTTGATGGTATCCTCGACCATCTCGAGTAGCTTTGGGTTGTTTGTCATGCGTGATGCTGGAAAGGCGCCTGAACGGTAAGACCTAGCACTGGATGCCAAATCTGATGAGAGGATGCTGGATTCCGCGGCGCTTGCTATTTCCTCTTCTTGTTGAGACCTGGATGATCGTCTGCGACGCTCTTTGCTGTATCCTTCGCTGTCGTAACTTTGAGTACGGCCATGGCCTGACTTGCTAGGTTTCGTCGCGCCAAGCTTCTCCATGACCCGTTGGGTTATGCGGTCCCGACTTGCGCTTCGGTCGCGAGATCCAATGGGTGCGGACAAATGATCCTTATCGGTCGTGACATTGGATTCCTCCGGGCCGTAATCACGGCTGAGCTCGCTTTCGGTCGGGTTGCCGCCTTCGAGCATGCTGTCTGGTGGCATGGATGAAACGTTCGATTCGTTCTGTGCGTATAGAAGGCCGCGCGATGACTTTCCGTTAGAAATCTCGCTCTCCTTTCCCATTACCTCAACTTCAACAGGGTGTCCGGAGACGTTGCTTTCGCTGGACTGGGACACCTGACTGAGCTCTGTGCCTTCAGTCGGCGCGAGACCTGCTGCCTTCGCCTCCTGGCTGCTTCCAAGAGATATCCGTCGAGTGTACGACGGCTTGCGATCCTTCCCGATGCCCGTTATCTGCACAGCATCGTGTCCGTTCCTATGCTTCTTTTGACTGCTCGGTGTGACTTTGACTCGTACACTGGGCCGGCTCCGGCTCTTCTCGCCCGCCTTTGCTGCCTCGAAATACTCGATCAACAACGAGGTCTGGCTCTTTTGCCGGTGATGGCCAGGCCTGCTCCCTTGCTTTCCAGAGGTAACTTTTTGTGTTGAAATTGTAATCGGACTGCCGTCTTCTGGAACTTCGTAGCTCGTCTTATCGGTGGCACGAGTGACGTTTGTAGCGACTTCAGAGTTTATCACAGATGTCTCGTCCATCGATTCCGTAGGTGCTGGTAATGGTGGTCGTCGACTGCCCACGCCCATTCTTCCAGCGCCGAGGCTAACCTGACAAGGTGCTGTTCAGGGTATGCATACCGATCTGAACGAGGGATCCAGGGGGTAGTCGGTTACAGTGCCGCAAACGCAGTGACTGGCGATTCTGCGGCAAAATGTTGCGTTCGCAAGGCGGAGAAACCGGGGCGAAGGTGACGCTGTGTAACAGCAGTGTGAACAAAGACAGTGCCAATGGCTGACGATGGGCAGAGTCTCGGTGATGCAATGAGGCGTAGGTATCCGGTGGTGTGAGAAGTTGTTGGCGGGAGTGTGGTTTGCGAGGTCCTTAGCAGTGGCCGGATGAATCGATGCGGTGCCAGCGCATTACAGTTCGCGGGGACGGAGCCCAAGACACGGCCAGCTCTTCCACCTTGCCTTGCAATCCTCGCCAGATCGCAAGGCTCTGTGTATGATCTTCTGGCGATCCGGCGACACAGGGCCCTTCCGCACGTGCAGGAAGGAGAATAAAAATGGGAGACCGGTGGAATGGTGCAAGTCAATCCATCAAACTACTCGCGAAAGTTGGTGGTTCACCGTCGTCAACCGGACGATCGACGCTCTCACCGCACAGACCGAAAGCCACCCGGCAAGCAAGCCCCGAAGCACCAGGCGCTAGGCTAGTTGCCACGGGAAACCATTGTCAGCGCCACACTTCTCATCACCTCTGCTATGTATGAGCATTGAAACCGCCTGCCTATTAACTGCTGCCACTTTAATCCATCCAAGAAGCGCGTCCGCAGAGCTGCCAGTGCCATTCCTAATCGCCTTCAGGAGTTAGCATACGCGTCACCGACAAACATGCACCCGAGAGCTCCCCAGCCATCTTCCCAGCCTCCTGCACTGCCCTCCGTGAAGATTTCAACCGATGGCCCTTCAACTTCTCTTCCATGCAGCCGCCCGCGTCACGCACATGCACGCCCACGACTAGCTTTCCCAGCCAGCTGCAGGCCAGCTGCATCATCGTTCACGTCCTGTCTTCTACCGAGCTGCACGCTCACATCATCCTTCTCACTTATCAGGCACCAGTACAGATCTCTTCGCGATCAATCATTTTTCACGGCCAGGCTTGCGTCCTGACCGGTTTGTCTGGTAGCTTGGCCCTGTGGCTAACGAGCCCCCATCATTAGTCCAGTCCCTAGTCTTGTTCGGCCCAGCGCGACCTTTCCGACCCTCTCCAACCGCTGTCGGTTGCTGCGCCTTTGCGAGCCTCTGCCTTGAGACCAACTGTTACGGCCGGCAAATAGACGTTGCAGCTTGAAGGTTGGACAACCGTTCATCCGTTACATATCCGTTGGAGGAAACAGTGCTCGTCAGGGACTGGCACAGTGCAGGCACTCGCCACACCGCGTGATGCGGGCCGGCATCCGCCATACAGTACTTGGCTTATTGCTTAATTCATGTGAAGCGAAGCGCAATTGAAGGTTTCAACGGCTTCTTTAAATCGCCTGGACATTCTCTTATCACTTTTGATATAAATCATACGTGTTGCCTTGCGGACGCCTTGCGAGAACTGCAAGGCTCATGGAATTGGCACTCCTAATGCAACAATTGAAGCCCAGACGCCGTCCCACAAGACAAGTCTTACAGGGCGTCTCAAGACTTGAAACCTTCAAGCTGACAGGTCAATAAGTCCTTGCGCCTCCAGCAGCTTCGCGACGCTGTTGTTCGGTCTTCTGAGGAGCTACACTGGATCTACGCGCAGTCGCGGTGAGATACGGCGCAGGCCGTACGTGCACCAATAGATTTACCCAGCCTCTCTCGTGGGCTGCGATATAGGTTTATACATGTTGTAATAGATGCTTTCGAAGCTCCCAATCAGCGCTTTGAATACGTGAGTCTGCATCGTTAATGGGCAGGCAGCGTGATAGCATGCCTTAACAAATACCACATACTTCAAAGAGAGAATTAGCAAGCGTTAGCAGTGCACAATGTACTCAAACCTGCCATCGCTTTCTTCTTCATCCTTGCTGTGCAGAAAAGCAGCCAAAACTCAGTAGTTCAATGGCGAGATGATGTCTGAAAATATGGATGTCGACAGCGGTCACCGTCAATTGTTGGAAGCTGAGGGGTGGCTAGGCAAAGATCTTCACGTCCAAAAGTGATTGTCCATTTTATCGGCACTTTGGAGTGCGCCGTGAATTCTCGCGGTTAGGGCGCTCTCGGGATACGAATATCAAGGGCTGATAGTGGGCGAAATCGTCAGCGTAGTCTTCCGATAACTGTACACGAAATGTTCGGAAAGAAGGATGGAAGTCGCCTACGCAGCTAAATGAACTCCATGTCCGGAGTAAATGAATTCGTGCACTTTCCTAGAACCTCCCATTTAACATTCTAGGAAACCGTTCTCACAATGAGTCAAGACTGACCACGGCAATGAGCGGGTTCTGATCATCCTTACCGCTGCCGAAGATACTACTACACACCGCCGGCGTCAGCAACGGGAAAGAGGGTACAATACGATGCTGTTCGGACACTCCGCTGTGGAAGATCACACGAAGGCGGCGGTGCGTGCTCAGCCTTGCATCCTTTCCGAGCGTCCCGCTGCAGATAACCACCCCACCAAGACCCCTCACTAGCCAATGCTATCCATAGTGCTACGTAACCTTTGGGCATTTTACCCTCTCACTACTAGGCTATGCTTACGGAGATCTATAGACTTTTATAAAGTACCGGCTAGCCAGGTGCTGATATTCTACCAGACGACTGCTCCCGACTGCTAGAACGCTGTGCCGCCGCTGTCTCGCTGGTCGCAGCCCTTCTCCGCTCGTTCCATTACGTCGCACCATCTTGCAGCTCTCGGTGGAGAACTGGAGACTCACCGGTCTAGGAAGCTAGGTCTGCTACAGGGATTGTGAAGGACCGACTAGTAGGTGAACGGGAGGTCGTAATACTGTGCAGGAAGCACTTGAAAATCGAGAGAAGAAGAGAGTAAAAGGAACGCTCAGCAGCAGACAAAAAAAGCAGGTCACATCCACCATGGCCGACCTACAAGGCCGCAAGGTCTTCAAGGTGTTCAACCAGGACTTCATCGTAGATGAACGCTACACGGTCACGAAAGAGCTAGGACAGGGCGCGTACGGTATTGTCTGCGCAGCCACAAACTCCCAGACTGGCGACGGTGTTGCGATCAAGAAGGTCACCAATGTCTTTTCCAAGAAGATTCTGGCCAAGAGAGCCTTGCGAGAGATCAAGCTGCTGCAGCATTTCCGAGGACACAGAAACATCACTTGCTTGTATGATATGGACATCCCACGGCCGGACGGCTTCAATGAGACGTATCTCTACGAAGGTAGGAGCTTTCACACGGGGAAGAGTAATGGTGAGACATTAGGCTAATAACCAGCACGCAGAGCTCATGGAGTGCGATTTGGCTGCCATTATTCGCTCTGGTCAACCTTTGACAGACGCACATTTCCAGTCCTTCGTCTATCAGATACTATGCGGCTTGAAGTACATCCACTCCGCAAATGTATTACATCGTGACCTCAAACCAGGCAACCTTCTGGTGAATGCGGACTGCGAGTTGAAGATTTGCGACTTTGGTTTGGCGAGAGGCTTCAGCATAGACCCAGAGGAAAATGCCGGGTACATGACGGAGTATGTGGCCACGCGATGGTACCGAGCGCCAGAGATTATGCTCAGCTTCCAATCTTACACAAAGGCCAGTGAGTATAGACCTTTTAGCATTTGCGCACATTCTGGAAATGACAAAAGTGCATACTAACTCACGGCTCTAGTCGACGTCTGGTCCGTTGGCTGCATTCTCGCCGAGCTCTTAGGCAGTAAGCCTTTCTTCAAAGGCCGCGATTACGTCGACCAGCTCAACCAGATCCTTCACTACCTTGGTACGCCTTCAGAAAGCACGCTCGCGCGTATTGGTAGTCCAAGAGCGCAGGAGTATGTCCGGAATCTGCCGTACATGAGCAAGATACCCTTCCAGCAGCTATTCCCACGCGCCAACCCAGACGCCTTGGACCTGCTGGACCGCATGCTCGCTTTCGACCCAGCCAGCGGATACCCGTGGAGGAGGCGCTGGAGCATAGGTATCTCGCCATCTGGCACGACGCGTCTGACGAGCCCGCCTGCCCGACTACCTTTGACTTCTCGTTCGAGGTTGTCGAGGACGTCGGCGAGATGAGACAGATGATCCTGCACGAAGTGCGCAACTTCCGCAACGCGGTAAGAGCGCCGCAGCACATGCAGTTCAGCACGGCGCATGCCCAGCAGCAGCAAGTGCCGATCCCGGAAGGCTATCCAAGGCAATACGAAGACCCAAGGCCTCAGGAAATGATGGGCGCTGGGGGACAGGACTTGGAAAGAGAGCTGCAGGGAGGATTGGATGCTATGAGGCACTAGGCGAGGTGCAGATGTGTTGTCGATCTTTAGAAAAGAACTCTCTTGGTATAATCATTGCGCTGGGCGCAGTCGAGGCATCTAACTGGGTTGACTGTTCTGAGGGAATGTCTCTTTATCTAAAAGTGAAGACTCATCAACGCATTTCATGTATTGTTATCCTGGGGCTGCCCTGTTTTCCGCCACTATTGAGTGCCTCAGGCAAGAGAACTTGACCTCGGCGTTCTCACATGTCACCACTTCAGCTCCGCTCGGTTGTACTCTCACACCAAGCATGTAAGCCTGCGGGGACATCGCCATTGACGCCCGTGCTCGTCACGTAAGAACTACATCTCATCTTCCACTTCACATAGAGTGTGTCCATCTCATCAATCAGCTTACTCTCCGTACAATTCCGAGGATTGCCACATTCAAGATGATTCACCTAACCATGGCGGACTTGCCGCCCTTCACAGATACTCCGGTGAGTACAGTCCGCTTAGGCGTGCTGCTCAGAATTTAGTCCAAGATGATGGTGCTGACTCTGCAAATAGATGGACAAAATCCCCGAGCTCCATGAGCGTGTCGTTAAGAAGTTCCATACTCATACTACGCGTCCTCTCGCGTACAGGCTTAAGCAGCTTCGGCAGCTTTATTGGGTAAGTCTGATAAGCTCATTCTGTAGCCTTGTCGCTTTGCTCTCAGATAGCGACAGCGTAGTGTTCGTTTCGAAGGTCAACTCGAAAATGCCTGAGAGGAGGCGCATCTGATCTGCTCAGGCATGTGCAAAATACCGGACTAGATCTGACTCTTCAACAGGGATTGAAAGATGAAGAGCCCGCGCTCATGGAGGCTTGCAAGCTTGATCTGGGCAAGAGTCAATTTGAAACCTACCTGACAGAAGTAGGATGGGTGCTCAATGACATCCTCTTCATGTGCAAGAACCTAGAGCGCTTTGCCAAGGATGAGAAGGCCGAAGACACCAACTTCATGAACTCGTTCATGCGCCCAACGATTCGCAAGGATCCGCTAGGCGCTGTGCTGATTATCGGAGCGTACAACTTTCCCAATTCAGCTGTCTCTTGGACCGCTTATCGGCGCCATTTCTGCCGGCTGCACTGCGATATTGAAGCCCAGTGAGAATGCTTCGAATGCTGCAAGGATTATGCAACACATCATCCAGCAGTCCCTGGATCCCGATGCTTACCAGTGCGTGCAGGGTGGCGTGCCGGAGACCACTGCTCTGCTAGAGCAGAAATGGGACAAGATCTTCTACACTGGTAATGCCCGTGTTGGCACGATCATCTCGAAGAAGGCTGCAGAGACGCTTACGCCGGTCACTCTTGAGCTCGGCGGCCGCAACCCGGCTATTGTGACCAAGAATGCTGACCCACGACTTGCTGCCCGGCGCTTGCTCTGGGCTAAGCTTGTAAATGTCGGGCAGGTATGTGTGTCTCAGAACTACATTATCGTCGACCGTGCGATCCTTCCGGCCTTCTTGCAGCAGCTGGAAATTGCTCTCAAGGAGTTCCAACCCCGTGGCGCAAGGGAGGCCGAGGATTACGGTAAGATTATCAACGAGCGGCAATGGCAGAGATTGCGCGACATGCTTGACAGCACCTCTGGCAAGCTGCTCTTCGGAGGCAACACTGATCGGGAAACATTGTTTTTCGAGCCTACCGTCGTCCAAGTCGAGGACCGCGAGGACCCTCTCCTAACAGACGAGTCGTTCGGTCCTCTCATTCCCGTCTTACCCGTCGACGGCCTAGACGAAGCCATCCACACTGCCAATGCTGTGCACGCGACGCCGCTCGGCCTGTACCCCTTCGGTTCCAAAGCAGAGACAGACAAGATCCTGTCGTCGACTCGCTCGGGCGGCGCTAGCGTGAACGATGCTTTCTACCACGCCTCCATCCCCACCCTCTCTTTCGGCGGCGTTGGGGATTCCGGACAGGGAGCTTACAGAGGCAAAGCATCTTTCGACTGCTTCACTCACCGAAGGAGTATCACTACGACTCCAGGGTGGATAGAAGGCATGCTTGCGATTCGCTACCCGCCTTTCACCGACGACAAGCTTAAGCAGTTCAGGAAGATGCAGGATATGAAGCCCGACTTTGATCGTCAGGGAAACCCCACCGGCGGTTTGGTCTGGTGGCTCATTGGTCTTGGTGGGCGTAGTAAGACTAGCGCAGCTGCTCGATGGATTACGTTGGCTGTTCTCGCGGCTAGCGTGAGGATGTACAGGCAGAGCAAGTTGTAATGGTGAAGGGTCGGAGTCTGTGATCGTCCTGTTGATTAGGATGGTCTTGCAAAAGGCAAAGATCTGCTCTGATCTGCACAATTGAGATGGAGAGATACTGACAGAATCTTATTGTATTATGGAGTTTAGTGGTTCAAGCCGGTTTTCATTCATACCCAAGGAACTGCGAAACAGTCTAGTCTAATATTAGGTTTATCCAGGTAGCTCATTATTTATCGTTCTTCAATCCTACCCTCTTCCTCTGATTCCAAAACGCCAAAGGAAAGAAAAAATCCTGCTGCAGTGGATCAGAAACTCAGTTTCCGGCAAGCTGTCGAGAGGCAAAGAAAACTTCGCGGCCATTGTCATGGTATTAGTCTTTGGTACAGAGAATGGAAAAGCCTATTTCGCGTTCATTCTTCTTGCATGATCAAGCCTTTTCGACCGTCCAGGTTTGGCCCACTTTGAGCGTCGGGGTTCTGTTGCCCTTGAACTCCTCTGCTGGCCAGCCTTGGCTTGTGCTACCTTCATCGACCACATCGCCTGCCATGACCAGAGTGTGCTCGAGCAAGCATGTATCTGCCTCCATTCGTGCACCGGACAGCAAACGTGAGCCCGAGCGTAGGACGCTGCGATCGCCAACATGGAGCGGGTTGAGATCGAACTTGCCACGGGTGTTGATATGACCGACTAGACTGGCATCGTCGACGCTGACTCTGTCCCCGAGTGTAAGGAGGTCCGGTTCCGTGAACATAAGCGAAGGTAGACCACCAGCAAAAAGCGCACAGTCCTTCCCACATTTCAGGCCCAAGGCGCGGAAGTACAGGACAATCCAGTGAGTACCTGTGAGCATTCCGAGGATGCCATGGCCACCGTAGCAGTGGCGGCGTAGGCTTTCGAGCTTTAGGAAGAGTTGCCAGCGTTGGCAGTAAGGGCTCTTGTCCCAGTCGTAATTGCCTTGTTGTCTGCGGCCCATGAGTAGCCATTTGGATCCAATCAAAAAGGCGAGTACAAGTGTACTCTGGAAAGCCATGATGGCGATGATGATTCCAGAGAAGAAGATGTACAGCGCCAAGGGCCTTAGGGTGTTCTGTCCAAGAAAATGTTGCGAAAGGATTGTGTTTTTTCGTACGCATGGCCAATCACTTGAACTGCAGATATCGAGCCGATGTTCCAGAAGATGGCTGTTGAAAGAGCGACGAGTGTTGAGTAAAATGTGATGGTGGATTGACACCAGACTTTGTAACTTGCCTTTCCCTGGTAGAAAGCGCGGCCGAAGGGAGAGGAAGACTCTGCCTCGGCGTCGAGAGAGCCTGATGAGCCGACTTCATGTACTGTGACGGAGGTTGAGTTGCTGGCCTTGAATGGAAGTCCGTGAGGTTTTGTTTCACAGTCGGTGATGCGGCATTGTGCCTTTCTCAACGAAAGCAATGCTTGAGGCCTCTGAATCGGGATGAGGGACCAGGGTCGTGGATGTTGAGTTGATACCTGAGTGATTGTAAGGGGAATGAGTCACGTCGTTGATGCTCAGAGCAGGCCCTGCTGGCACAGACTTTCCAGTCTGAATGGAGGAGGGTGCCTTGTCCTCAGGCTCTGTTGTGGTGAGACAAACTGCCTCACCTTTCTTTACACCTACCCAGGTCGTTCCGGGGGCATACTGTGAATATCGTTTCGTCAATGCTCCGCTACCCATCACAGTCCTCTCACCGAGCTCGACTCCAGGTAATAAGACGACGCGATCCGCTACCATGGCCCCTGAGCGAATACTGATTGTCTCGCTACCGTTGCCGTCCGATGTGACGAGATGAGAACGAGACCCAAAAACTACATCGTCGCCGATCTCCAGTAGTGGAAAGTCCTGTATAGATGGGCCCGTGCCAGGCCAGTAAACCCTCTTACCAACCTTCGCACCCATAAGGCGTGCCAACTGAGAAGTCTTTTCGTAGTGCGTGCCAAACAATTCCGACAGGTTGTGAAATGCCGGCGCAGGCATCAGTGACCTTAGCAGCTGTGTCCGAAACTTGCTTACATTTGATTGCTGGTCTGCGCGAGTTGGCCGGGCTACACCAAGTGCGAGGTCGAATGACTTCTTCACGAGGTAGACAGCGAAGAAGTAAGCCACCGGGCTCAATACTGCATTGGCAGAGAGGGCGGCATAATGTAACCCTACTCGGTTCTCACCCGAAAACCAAATGCATACCTCGCGGAGCATGTCGTTGACTTCGTCATGAGGCTTATGAGATACCAGTGCAATCAAGCACAACAGCCATGGCATCGCGCCTACGAACTTGACCAGAAATTGGATCGGCAGACCGGCAAACAGGTTGAGCGTCCAGTGTGCTGCAGGAATGCGGCTCGGCGCAAGGTCTCGATTGCTCTCGTCGGCATCTGCCACTTCCCAGCTCGAGGTGTTTGGGCCCAAGCACGCATTTTCAGGGACAACGGTTCCAGGTGCGACGATAGATGCTGTCCCAATGACGGCCCGAGGACCAATGCTGATGCGGCCAAGGTACATCGAAGTATTCCGCTCCACGCCAAAGGGACGGACTATGCAACGCTCCAACACTGCTTCGTCACCAATTGACACAAGATCATATTCACCAATTGTAGCTCCCTTCTGAATGCTCACGTTGCGACCAATGGTTGCACCAAGCATTTTGTAGTATGCAACCCTCGTTGTATTGCAGATACCGAAATTGCCCATGCCAGCAATGGCGATACCTTTTGGCACAACCACCATCGGGTGTGGTATCGCGACCACATTGGATACAGGCCTTCCTTGTACTTTCCAATGACCAGCCATTTGAATGTGATAGCCAGTAGAGGAGCAATCGTCCTTGTCAGCGTTCGAGCGACGAACATCGAAATGCACAGATCCAGCAAGCGACCTAAAATGCTTTGGTTCGTCACCCAGCCTTGCGTGTAGGTCAGGAAGTAGATGAATAAGGTCCAGGTAAAGGCTCTTTTCATTGGATATATTACGATTAGCGGCAGCAGCTGTATGGCGAGCAACACAGCCTTTGTAGAGGAGTGTGTCTCTTCGCAACCTGGCAGGAGCGTCGGTTCCATGTGAGCCACACCAGCAGCAGTGACTTTCGAAATCGGTGACTCTGTCTCTTTCTTCCTCTCCTGTATTAGCGCCGCTAGATGCTGATACCTTGCGGGTTGTGAATAGCACATCGATTGGAAGCCTCATTTCGAACTCTTTTCTCAGCTTCGAAAGAAGTTGTCCTGCCGCCATACTAGAGCCGCCAAGGTCAAAGAAATCGGAAGTCCTGCCGATGTCATTGACTGGCAGAGACAGCGTCTGTGCAAACAACTTTGCCACTGTCGCCTCGGTGTCGTTCATGTCGGCACGAGGGCTCGGACTTCCTGTTGATTCAAGCTGAATTGCAAGCTTTGCTTCGTCCACTTGACCTCCTGGAAGCTTCGGAAAGGCATTCCGTAATCGATGGATCTTTGAAGGAACACAATATCCTGGCAAAATGGCTTTCAAACGCCCGACGAAGGTTTCTTCTTCGCCGACTGGTGCCACTTCTAAGCTGTTTCGAGGCGCAAGAAGTAGCTCTGGGTAGAATTCTGACGTGTGAAACCACACATGGAAGTCAAGAGATGCTGGGACTAGCTCAGCACAAGCTTCAAGTAAGGCATTATTTGACTTCGGATAGTAAGTCGCACTCAATGGGTGTTTGCAACGGACTGTTAGGCGGAGGAGTGATCGCTTGGTAGTGACGCTGAGAGTGTGGTGTCTGGTCAGAGATTTCCGGTAAGCCCAAACGATCGGCGAGCTTGATGCGTAGGATCTTGTTGTTGTTCGTGGGGAGACCGTGATCCATGAAGACAACGAGGACCGGGATCTTGACTGAACCAAGTAGCGGTGCTACTGATTCTTGTATGTCGCGCAGGCATGAGCGCTGTGCCCCTTCAGGAGTCACGACTGCAACTCCAACCACCTCTTGTAATACATCGTGAGCCACAGAAAAGGCGAGAGCTTTGCTGATTCTTCCAAAGGTAGCAGAGCCCTGGATGCTGGCAGCTGAAACCACAGCTTCTTCGACCTCGAAAGGACTGATAAGCTCTCCGCCACGGTTTATGACTTCCTTACTTCGACCAGTAATGTAGAGGTATCCATCAGAATCAAGAAAGCCCATGTCGCCGGTGTCAAACCAGCCATCGTCGGTAAAGCAGGACGCATCAACATGGTTATCGGCTTGAAGGTAGCCCTCAAACATGGGAGCGCCTCGCACACTGACCCTGCCGACTACACCATGAGCGACGCGCTCGCCATTATCATCCATCACAGCAAGCTCAGGCCCAACAGAAATCCCTGAAGTTCCAGGCCTGTCGAGACAGTAGTCCAACGGTGGGGTCGAAATTGGCATGCATTCCGTCATTCCATAGCTGGGTAGCACCGTACACTGTGTGGTCTCCGTTGAGAAAGTATCGCGCAGCCGACAAGCCAGGCTGGGGAGAAGACCTCCTGCTGCGTTGCAAACGAGCCGAATCTGACTCTTGTGCACAGTCTGTGGCCTCTCCAGAGCAGTTTCAAGGATGCATTGATGCATACTCGGACTTGCATAGTACCAAGTCGGAGCGAAGTCCTCGACGCAGTCCCAGAACTGGTTTGCATCGAAAGCGCTGCAACATATTACAGAGCCGCCGGACATGATGGGAGCGAATAGGTTGCGTATCAGCCCACCTACGTGGTTGAGCGGCATCTGATTCAAGCAGCGCATTGAAGGCGATAGACCCCAGGAATCGATCACCATTGCTATTCCGCATACCATGGAGTGAACGTGGAGAGGTACTAGCTTCTTGGTCCCTGAAGTGCCACTGGTGAAGAGCATGATGCCCGTATTTTCCGCCTTGTTGGGCACCGGAGTTGAAAGAAAACGAGGAACTACTGCGCCGTTTAAATTCTTCACAGTCAGATCCATCTCTTCAGTGAATTCGACAAGCAGCACAGTGATTCCAGCTTCCGCGAGCCAGCTGTCGCGAAGGCGCAGTCGGTCGATGTCAGCGGTCGATGCCAGGACCATGTTTGAATTTGACTGCAGAACGTCTGCTTTGAATTGTTCAGGCCCAACTCCATTGCCGTGAGCTATTGGTGCTGCTGTGTAGTAAGAAGCGACTGCTAATACTGTGAGAGCCAGCAGAGGCCCGTTGGGTAGGGATATGGCCACAATCGGTTTATGAGAAGAGGTGCTGACTAAAGGTGGCAAGGAGAATCGTTTGAGAATGGAGTACAACGCCCTGTGTTGTAAGGATTGGCCGTTTTCCGGGTTAATGATGGCGACAGAGTCTGACTTCGGTTGTAACAAGTCGAGAAGAGATCCGTAGCTTTGCTTACACAATGCCAGACAATGTTGAACCAGCTTCTGGGCCTCGATTGGTGCATGTGCAGCCTTCGCTTCTTCCGGAAGTGATTTCCATGCCCTGACATATGACTGCTGCAATTGGAAAACCGGCCAGAGAGCCTTCCTTCTGCTAAGTAGCGCCGCCAGGGCAACAAATGGAGCGAAAGTCCCTCGAACATCGCAAAGACGATCGACAGAGGCCAGCAGTTGGTGACAATCAATGCTCTGGTTTTCCTCATCTTTAATTATTTTTTGAACGCTTTTGAGTTCGCTCTGCTCAATGAAGTGGGCACCGAGTGGTCGAATCAGGTCCTCCATATTGACAGTCGAAGAGTTAGATCTAGCGACGGAGGGCCAAGATCTGGTGAGTGTTGCGACGGGAGGGAGAGAGCCAGTGGTTGTGTGGCCTATGTATAGGGAGGTTCACGTTGCCTCATGGTAGCGGCACTGTCTAGCGAGGTAGAGGATGAAGACAAACGGTCAATTGAAAATACAAGGTATGTCAGGTGTTGCAGTGGATGATTTGCTGCCCGGAGGTGGAAGTCCAAGCCTTTCTATTAGAGAGCCTTCCGACCCCCAGCAAATATCACCTTTCTGACTTACCGAAATAGTAGCTGGATTTTTCAAGCTGAACCGTTGAACAGAGATCGGGATTGGCGTCCAATGGTGGTTTCTGACAGGTGCTAACGTTTATCATCCTGGAGACGAGACCGAGTTTCGGTCTATTCCTCTTCTGAGTAGCAGAGGTCTGGGATCTTTGAGGGACGTTCAGGGTCAGATACCACACTCAAATCACCTGCGAGCCCTGAAAAACTTCTTTCGCCTGTCTAGATCGTTCCTCAAGTCCAGGTTTGAGCTTTTCACGGCTATTTTGTCCCATTTCGTAACCACGCGAGCTACAGCACGCCACATGTGGAATGCCCGTTCTTTAGTAAGTTGCACTAGCAGGTCGGTGGCATCTGAAGGAGACGAGTCTAAATCAATTACAACCGGTGGATACAGTTCAGAAGACCGCAGGCTGCCGAACCCTGGTGCACGGGGCGTCAAAAACGCCATGGTTCGCGGATCTTATTCTGCTGGTTCCAAAAGCTAGACAGATAGTTGGGTCACTGTCGCTCGCCGTGTCTGTAATACTGGGTGTACACCGCGGTGGTTCAGGTCACTTCTCGCATCAGAAGGCAGAATCAGCATTGCGGGTGATCGAGAAATGTTCACACTGGTCTCGTCGTGAAAGCTGAATTTTCATGCCGATAAGCTGAAGTCATCGCGTGAAGTGGACCCAATTTGACTGCCGCCGCGAGTCATACTCGGTATTCGGGACTGCAAATACCCATGAGTACCAGCTCGCCACTTGTCGAGCGGTCTTTGTGGTGTTTCCAGTGGTCGCACATTTGCTTGACGGGACAGAGCTGTCCGGAGTGCCCGCTCCAGACTACGAAACCATCCCATGCTACCAGAAGAGTCTCTGGATTGCCGAGGCAAGCCACCGGTACGGTTCGATAACAAGGTCCGGGATCAAGAAGGAGGTGAAGTGCTCTGGCCCTCGTGGCCGGGCTGAAAAGTAAACTAGTTTAACCTGTTTAAGCTTTGTGTTTTACCACTTCCGGCTAGCAAGAACCTCATTTCGGTAATTCTCCCTCCTTCCGGCTTTGTGCCCTCCGCCATTGATACCTTTCTTGAACATGCTTTAAGACCGTTTTTCGACTCTCGCTTTGCGTGCTATCGCGAACACCCGCCACAGTAGGTGAGGTTTCAGCTCCGCTAGTGTGCACATGGCGAGCTGAGCGCCTTGCCAAGTCGGCGGAGAGGTATGTCGGCCATCATCCACTTCTCGGCAGTGTTAGGCGCGATTTCTGCAAGCCGCAGCAGTTGAGGAAAGCAGAAGACGGAGAGTCTGATCTTACCGTGAGAGCTGCCAAGCAGAGTTTGATAGCCTATCTATGTCTCGACAGTACTGTAGCCGGCTCTGCAACCCTTTGAAGGCAGTCTTCCACTTCGTTTTACACGGCATCTCGCTTGGCTGTGTCGACTTCAACGCAAACTATGAGCCATCAGCAAGTTCACTCCCGGAGTGATGCTCGGTTGGAGATGCTCTGAGCACGTACAGAGTATCTAGGTACTGCTATCTAGTAGACTTGGTGTTTTAACATGCACTTTGAAAATCAAACTAGGCAGAGCAGGGTCATCATTATGCATGCGATTCGAAGGAAGACCAGCCTGCACCATCAGCCTTTCAAAAGAAAGCCCATGCAGAGGTAGGCTTGGACATAGTATTTGGTTATTCTATTACCAAGCTCTTATCCATTTTCCTGACCCCTGAACTACTTTGCAATGGCCACCACCAGACCAGTAATGGTCACTTTCCTGGCCCTTGACATAGACCATTCACAGTGCGCCGCACTGCGCAACGTCATACTCCAACATGGCTGGCTCAAATCTGGTCGCAGCCAAGAAGAATTCGAATTGACAGCCCATCCGTACCTAGAACTGAACCCTCAAGCAGAATCTGTACCCATCCGTTCTTACTTTCCTCCGCGCTGCAAGGGCGCTTCCATTAGGCCACAAGATGGAATTTTCTACAGTGTCTGATGTCGCCGCCTCCGCACAACGCCATTTCCTCCATCAAACTGTGACGGATCTCATGCGGAGCACGCGAGTTAACCAGATGGTCTCGTGTCGCAGCCAAGAATCTTGTTTTCTCTTTGAAACTTGACAGCACGCACAAAGCGATCATGCGTTTCGCATCACAGACGACCTGACACCCGATCAGTCCTGGCAGCGCCTGGAAACTATCCTTCTTGTTTGGATCGAGATGATCCAATGCCAGAAATTCGTCGCGTTTTCCAATACCGCCGGCTGAGACGCTGCAGGGATCTAGAGCGCTTCCGTTTAACCACGAGGTGAACCCTTTCTACAACGTCTGGGCCCCGTACCCGTGGACGATAGTCCCTTGAACCTCTCGAGATATGGAGGAAAGTGTACGACTTTGCAATAGGATTGTTGAGCGGATCGAACCTAGATCCGATCAAGAACGACCTTCTCTTTTAGACAGTGATGCGCTCAGTGCTCTCCGCTTCCCAAAGGGCTTCGCCACACTTTTCCTGTCGCGGGCCCGAACTCCGCGGTTTACATACTTCGCGCCTGGTCTGCGGGTCGCTATGGAGCAGGAAACCCTCAACCAGCCTTTCACCCACCATGAAGAGGACAGTGACGCTGAAGGACGAACTCATCAAAGTCCCGCCTCTCCTTCTCCTCCGAGCAGACGTCTCGGTCAGCGCAGCTGAGCTCTCTGGCTCCGCGCTTTCGAGCCCGTCATCCCGCGATCCGCCCAGTGTCCCTGTGGTCTTTACGTGACCCCCTGCGACCGGGCATATCGCTACCCGCAGGAGAACGGCTGCAGTTTCGTCTTACCGGGGAACGGCTTCCTCAGGTTGGGCAAAGAAAACGCATGTCGGGACCTGTGGAACCCTATGATGACCTTCTACAAACGGACGTGAATCCTTTCAATGATCTCCATCCTGTTTCCTTCTCGGCATTTGTGGAGAATGTGGGCTTTCAGATCGGGCAGGGTCGATGACCCGTTGATAGTGAAGGCGTAGCGGGCGGGCTAAACGAAGTGGTGCAATACTGATACGGAAGAGAGACGGAAGGACTATGTGACGGATGTAAGACCCCAGGTTTACTGGTGACAGTAGCTTGAACGTTACTTTTGGTATGTCTTTATGTCTACCCAAGTGAGCGCCATCCTGTCCCGACGTGATAGTCCGGGAGCTGGCGATTTCCATGCCAACCTCCGCGGTGCCTGGTATCATTAAATAGCGTTAGATCGGAATCTTCAGCTTTTCGCGGCATTCGTGTAGGCCCTTGTTGAGCGCATCCACTCTTTTGGCATCGCCGGATTCGTGCCAGGGAGTGGAGACCGCAGCTTGGTGTAACCTGGCGGTGGTGGTAGTAGTGGTACGTTGAGACAAGGAGACGATGCTGCCGACCTGGATTTACCAAGTTGGACACTCCCGCAAAGGACTGGTAATCCGTGCAGTCTGAATTTCTTTGCCCCAAATTCATTCCTTGCGCCAGACGCCTCGCTAATCCCGAGAATTTTTGCTCACAATCGTCTCTCGCACCTCAGAGCTTATGGATCTATTGTCCCATGGCGGAAACACTGCAAGCCGTGGCAGCAGCTACCATGCAGAACCGCCGAGAAGTAAAGTCCAGTGACCATAGCACTGCTTTGAATCCTGCCTCGCCATACCCGGCGGAGCTCCCGGACCACCCATCCCCGGCGGTGCAGGGCTTGGGCCACCTGGAGGAGCCATACCAGGTGGGAAACCGGACGGGGGCTGGAATGGCATACCGCCTGCAGGTGAGCCTGTTGCAGGCGGACCACTACCAGAAGGAGTCGGAGGCGGGAAAGGCATAGGCGGCATGTTCTGAGGGTTGAAACCAGGCGGGAAACCTTGCGGTGGTGGCAGGAATCTGTGAAAATAGCCTGTTAGCTTACCGCGCGTCCAAATGAATAGGTGCGCGCTATTCCAAGCTCGCACGCGCTTGACTTACCCAGGCGGGAGCGGGTGGCATTCCCCTCCCTAACGGCATCGGCGGTGCTCCACCCGGTGGCGGCGGTCCACTGAACCCTGGCACTCCTCCTGCACCTCCCATTCCTGGCATCCCTGGCGGTCCTCCACCGCCTCCTACACCCGGTGCACCTGCCATCACTCCGGGCCCACCCATACCCATGCCCATCATACCAGGGGCTGTCTGTCCTTCCGCTCCGTACGCGCTCGTGATGCTGTCAATGACCGACTGCGCCTTTTCCTGTCCGATCTGCTGGTAGTATTCCACGACATTCCGAAGATGATTGCGACCGCTGTTATGCGCGCGGCGGACGGACATGGAGTCGTGAGTTAGGTAGACATCGCAGTAGTCGCAGAAGAATTTGGGCATTTTCGGGTCGAGTGACGCGCGCGCAGGCGCAGCTGACAGTGCGGGAGTCTCTGAAGACGGCTTCTTCGCCTTTTCCTGTAGGTTTCCGGGGCCTTGTTGGTGTAGGAGCTGCAGCTAAGGCGCAAAGCGGGTAGTCTTAATACAACAAGGGACGGTTCAGGTGGAGGTCGATTGGAAGCTCGAAGAGCTAAGTGCCCTGTCTCGGGGCTTGCCGCACGTGATAGCGCGCCTTATCGATAATGGTTTGGCCGCGCGGATGAAACGCGACGCGACTGTCGGAAGCCGACCTCAGCTGTCCGATGAATAAGAGGAAGATGATCGCCGAAGCGCAAGATGAATGTTGACATGCAAGAACGAGGTGAAGGGTTGTTGAGCGCAGAAGGACAAGAGGGGTGTAAACCCAATTACGACAAAATCCACGGACGCGTGCATGGGATTCACTTATCACCATGCTCTCTTGAGGATTGGCCTCATGCCCAGGATTCCAATCAAAGGAAGCCCCGGCCATCGTCCTTACTCTGTCACCTACCAAGATGGTACCCATTCCAGCCTCTAAGCCATCTCCCGTCCAATCCGCTGGCCATGCGGAAGACATCCCTGCGGCACTTCTAAGCGAATTACTTGTGAAGCTGGAAGAAGGACTATATCAAAACGCCTTTTCCCAGCTTTCCAGTCTCCTGAACTCGAACAATTCTTCCGCGGCTTCACTATCCTCTCCTGCTCCCCCATATCACATAATAGCACTAGCCGCAACATTGAGCGTGCATCCCAGATTGACGACCCGGGCACGGGATGTTGAAACTACGAAGAATGCGGACTCGGCTTTGGATTTTCTTCGAGCCGTAGGGAAAGAATTGCGGTTCACGAGCGGCTGACCTAGGTCAATCCCTTGTTTTTGCATCTGCAAGTGGCGAGAGGACAGCTCGAGGGCAGCGGCAACGGGGTGGTCGGAGAGGCATCAACAAGCCGTTGGGGATGAGCGAGCACGGTGCGGAAGACAGCATCAAGCTGAGGAATAGGTACTCTGACAAGGATTCGATATGGAGTAATGCTGAAGACTTTTGGCATGTCCTTGGGTGGGCCTTTAACTGCTCCATATTGCACCAGAAAAGATGGAAAAGGTACCTATTGTTCCTCGACTGGATGCTCAGTGCTCTTTTGTTGGACCTTGAGAGCAATGCCAAGCACGGCGCCGCAGATCAGAGCATACTTGCAAAATATCTGGGTAGTGTTGGCGAGGGCCGAAACAACAAGCGCAGGGTCATGAGAGCCATTCTCGCCGATGGCAGTGCCAGAAGCAGGGGTGAATTTCCAGAGATCTGGAAGAACGAGACAAAGCCACCAAAACGCAAGGCGGAAGATGAATTAGCTCAAATGGACAAAAAGAGGAAATTGGACCTTGAGGCCGGCGAGTTTGGTGACTATTACATTGCTTCCGACTCGGACCTCGAAAGCCCGGCGCCTGGTTCTCTGTCACGCTCGCGATCTGTTACGACTTTACCATCTGTCAAAGGCAGCAGGGATCCCTCAGGCGACGAGCAAAGATCACAAAGCACGCTTGGCATTTCATCCGCCCTCGCCTCATTTGGCGGCTTAGATGGCCTCAACCTCCGAAGAAAGACCCTTGACCTTCTTGTGCGGCTTTCTCAGCTCTCGCCAGCCACTTTTCTGGACACAGAAGATCTTTTTGACCTTTTCACTGAGTTTCTACGTCCGCTCCCATTGCCAGTCTTCCAGCAGCTGGTCTTCGCCAGTCTTTGCCCTTCTTCTAATGACGATGATACAACGACAGGGTTCGGCATCAACGAACAAAGCAGTCTAGATCAAATGCTCCTGAGACCACTTCTGGCGAGTGCAGCGCCCGCATACCATGACAATTGTCTTACGCAAGATGATTTCCAGACGCACTTTGCGCCGCATGCGGCAAATACCCATTCGGCAACCGACAATGCGAAGGTGGCACTGCTTCTTGAGGACTTGTTACGGCTTCTCTGGCGCTCGGGAAATTTAGAGTGGTGTGAAGACCTGCAGACTGTGGTAGAAAGAGGTATCGAGGCGAGGAGAGAGAAAGTCGCTTTTGATGGGAGGAGGAAGAAAAGTCAGCGTGCTAAGGAGGATGAAGAGGCTGTGGCTGTGATGGAAAAGTCTGGTGAACGGATGATGGTCATCTTGGACTTGGTCAAAACGTGAAAGCAGGCGTTGTCTGTTGGACTACAATGTCATCGCTAGGCCGCATCCGCATGGCTACGCAGACAATTTTTGTGCCAGGCCGCCGTCGCCCAAGGAAGAAATCCTTACAGAGTTCGCTCGTTCGAAAGCAGAAGATCTTATCATATCACGTGACCAGAGAGTCAATATTTGCCATGGCACCACCGCCTGTCGGGCATCTGCCAGGTTGCGTTCTCATGGTCCCAGACGCCTCCACGTTCATTTACATTGGACCTCAGGCTCAACCTTTGTTCTAACCAGCAACTGCCTGCAAGCACCTCAGGCCCTCCGAGCCTCCCATCCAACTTTCGCCACCCGACTGGCCAGGAGTAGACATCCTCCAAGGATCAGGCTTACTGTCGCGAATATCTGAGCCCCCAGATATGTGTGATCCATCCCTCTATTGGCTCTGTAACTGATGAGAGCGCCACCGATTGGTGTTCCAATGAGGCAGGCTAAACCAACACAAGTGAATATGCCTCCGGCTTTGAGTCCCAGACGGTCCGTCACCATCTGTGTCGGCTGTCGTTCTACGCAAGATGGACTCGACAAGCGATTTGTGCTCCTAGTCGGCTCAAGGCAGAAGGCATACACTGCAGGGGCATAGAGAACCTGGATTCCAGCTGAAACAAACCCGTAGAAGCACGCAATAACGATCATTGCTGCCTTGTTGGGCTCTCCACTCGCAATCCATAGGCCGATCACTGCGGCGCTGAGGAAGATGCTGGGTATGATGGTGTTGAGCGGTCCGATACACTTGTCCGAGATCAATGCTGGGAGGAAGCGCCCAGGCAGATTTGCGGCCAGCATAAAGATTAGTAGATTTGTTGCTGCAGTATTCGACATCTTCAACTCCGTCGAAGCGAAAGTGACCATCATGAAATAGCCGAAGTAGACGCCCAGAAAGGTCAAGAACATGCCGGCTGCCGCGAGAAGGTATGATGATGATAAGCCAGCTGCCAGCCGGGTCATCCTACTCTTCAACCCGGGAGCGAATGTCCTGCGTACTGAAGACCTGTGCGCCTGATGTCGCATCCGGAACACCAGATTCGGAGGTATCATCGTTACCGCCGCCACCCCACCCAAAATCCGCATCGTCGTAGCAAAACCTCTACTAACCAAAAAATGCCTCGCCAACAACACATACACAATCCCCCCCAAACAACTCCCCGCCGCTCCAAGCCCCATCGCAATGCCCATCTTCCTCTCATCAAACCAAGTCATCAACGCCACCACGCCCGAACAAAACACCATCCCCATCCCTACTCCCCGTCACCAACCCCTGAACCAACCACACTTCCCACAACCTCCCACACCACGCCGTCGCGAATACCCCAAGAATCATCACCACCGTCCCTCCATGGAACATCATCCGGAAGTATCCCCGATCCACCACCATCCCCACCGGCACACCCAGCCCGAACACAAGCGCGAGCTGCGTACTCCCCACCCATGCCACGGCGCTGGGGGAGCTGGATGGCAGGTAGTAAGTCGTGTAATACGCTTCGAACAGCCCGAAAGCGTTCGCTAGCCCCCAGCAGTTAAAGATTACCAGCATTCCTGTCAGGGCGTGGAGCCAGGCTGTGCGTCCGTTTTGCGGAGGTTGAGTAGGGTCTCTAGGCGGGAGGGGTAGGGGTTTGGGATGCCGATCTGCCGGGTTTGTTGATGAGGTTGTGCAGGACGATGGGGTTATCGAAGGTTTGAGGGTGACGGGCGGGTTTAGAACGGGTTGTTGGCGTGGTGGTCTTTCGACTACGCCGAGGGTTTTGAGGGCTTTGTTAGGAGACTTCCAGTCTCCTATTGCCAGCAGGGAAGGGAGTGGGCACGAGGGGTACGATAAGGCAGTTGGTAGAAGCGAGGGGTTCGAAGTCGCGGTCTGCAAGACCCGAGGAGGTGGACAAGGATATCTGGAAATTCCGGCCTCTAAATCGAGGTCATACCTGTTGCCAGCATCACGGTGAGCGGTCAGAGGAAGGCTGATTATTTCTGTCGGGGTTGATCCCTCGCCTCGGTAGGGGACTGTGTGGTTCGCAAATTGGGTTGGGCGAGGGCGGTGGATAATCGGTCGCTGCGAAGGGTAGGAGAGCTCTTCCTCGTGTTGCTGGCCTCGTCGCCGGCCAGGTTGCAGCGGTGATGGTACGAGGGATTCGACGATGCTTGGTTCGTAGGTGTTCCACTGTTCGGTCTCTAGGCTCCCAAGTGTCTGATTAGACGCAGAGGCGGGGACTCCAACAGCGAATGGCTTCGATAGGGGTTGATCCATGACCGGGGTTAGTGTCGGGTGCTTGCGACCTCCTGTGAGTGTCTGCATCTGCGTTGATGGCTTTTCTGACCTGAGAACGTGTTCTTGAGTTGCCTCCAATTCATTTTGTTGGCCAAAAGGCCAGTTGCTGATACTGCATCGAGACATGGCAGCATAGATTGCTGATAAGGACGAAGGATAATCTTTGGCCAGTATGCGTTGACGTATTATTGACTGCCTTCCTTTCGATTGCTTCATCAGTACATGAAGTGCCAGATGACGTTGATATCTTGATTATCGTGTGACTTCTGCAGCTGAGCTGAAAACGAGTCCCTTAGGCACCACATCATGTGGCAGTGATGCGCTGTATCGATGGACCTGACGATCTTGACATCACACAGACCTTTGTGGCAGAATGGCACATGAATGCTCGCAGAAGCATCGTTGTGATTCTGGCCTTAAAGGGACTCCTTGGTTAGGACCTGCTCGATGCAGAAGTCCGCAAACGAGCTCAAACCTTTCAACCTTGGCGAAGCGCTTTGTGTTCGTGAAATGATGTGTAGGGGATACGCGAAGCAGTCTATCAGACATATGAGGAGGAGCACAAAAATAAAACGGGTTTGTTCTCATATAAGTTCAAGATCATTTCCAAGCATCAAAGATGGGAAAGGAAGAAAAAAAAAAAGGACCACAAACACTTCAAGGCTAGGGAGGCTACGGGCATTCTGTGACTTCAAAAATCCTTGACGGGGAAATGTAGAAGAAGCTGAACATCTGTACCACAAGCACGTAAAGCAGAATGCGAGCAGTGGCCTGCCTCTATGGTAATGTATGTCGGCCATTGGCGCCTGTGCTGTAAATCGGTGAACACGCTTTGTGAGGAGAAAGGCGGTTAGCTGTAGACTAATATTTACATTTTGGGCCCCCGGAAAACAGCCTTCCTGGCTGCATGGCATCCACAAACCACAAGCAAAGATCGCACGAATCAAAGACCTTCTCCTATAGATCGACCGTTCGAAGGTAGAAATCAGGAAAGGGGTATTAGAACGGAAACTTGCGTCTTGCCTCCGACATGCTTAGACTTCAGTCTACTAATCCTCTGGCGGTGACAAGTCTGACGATGGATGACGCTTATGCCACAGTGATCCGACGGAGATTTTAGAAAATACAGAGTTGATGTACTTTTCCCAACATCCGCTACCTGGGCTAACGGCTGCGCCGCTTCTGAGTCTCGGGCGTACATCCCAAAGCCATCGTGCTGGATGGCCCCTTTCATGTACAGATTCCATCAAATGCGGTGTTCCGCACTTGCAACCCTGACTATCAAATCTGCCTACACCGCGCTTGGCAATTGATCTCGTCTGGTACACCGCGAATCCTGTCACGATCCTCGTTGCTTGCCCCTTCTCCATCATCTGGGAGGAAATCCTCCCAAGTACTTTTGTGTGGCAGACGCCAACTACGCTATCATACAATCCAATGTCCTCACACGCGTCCAGCTCGTGAACAGTAGAGCGGCTGTGGATTGTTACAGGTCATTTTGATGGCCAAAGTAGCCATGTGTTTCGTATTGTATGACCTCCAGCCTACTTGCAGTCTCTGATTCAATGATAGCCAATGGCAAATCAAAAGTTGACATTATATGCCTTGACTACTGAGCTAAGCAGGCATGCTGTTGTTCATCGGCTTCGAGGCAGGTGGCATATCCTCCACTAAATCGATGGACTTGCTAAATTGTTGCGCGGAAGCCGGTTTGACGGTTCAATTCGATGTGTCGTGTTCACTGGATGGTATTGCGGGTTGCGTGGATATGTCGTTGCATGGAAAACGAATACCTTCAAATGTCAAGTGCTGTTCCCTGTACAAGTATCGTGTACTGAGCCTTTGGTGTTCTACAAATCCAAGAAAATCTTCGAACTCTTGCACTGGTTGAATCAAAACCGTGTCATGTTGCCGGACCTTGGGTCGTTCTGGCCTCTGTAGTTTCTGAATGTGCACCGAACTCGCCGCTCCCGTCCAAACTCTCACTCCTGACGATAGCTTCGGTGCTACTTCCTTTTCCCCGGACACCTCCTTCTGAGTCGGCTCGCGGACGCGTACTTAGCTGGTACGTTCCAGGATAGTGGTAGGGGGTTGTATTCGACCTCGCATTTGACGTGCCGAAGAAACGGGGCATGTACCAGGTTATGACAGCCTTGATGGATGGCGCGCAGGACACCATGATGGCAACGTTGTTCTCCACGCCAGATAAGGTGTTCCAGAGACTCCAGTTTGGATCGGGAAAGCGGCCATACCAGAAGTTGACGAAGAAGTAGATGCGGATCGCGCCGACGACAGCAACCGCCCAACTCAGGGAGAGAACAATGATCACCGCCAGCTTGCGGCGGAGTGGTAGCTGCAGATTGACCATGATCGCTATTGGCACCAGGAGTATCGCGATGTCTGTGGAGACTGAGATCGCCGCTGTGCCCAGGGAGAACGCTGCTTGATCGATGCAGCTATAGTTGTCGTTTACGACTTGGCCATCGACGACCTGATCGGTTCTGAAATGATCCCAGTACATGTGTACGGGAGAGCACTGTAAGAGCTGTGATATGATCGTTAGCTTGCCTTGTCACAATGGGTCGCATGAGCAGTCGCGTGAAGCACTAGAATTGCGCGATGTCTGTGTGCACTCTGGAACATGCAAAGAAGATGGCTCCTAGTACGCGAGTGGCATGTCCATTGCAGTGTTGAGAACTTACCACACCAAAGAAGACTGCGATAAGATGACCAAGGTTGACAGCCAGAAGTATTCGCAGTGTCCACTTTCTATAAGACGATCAGCATTCTGGCACATCGTTGACGCGACTGAAACGGCAATTATCCAACTTACATAATCTTGCGTTTGTCGTCGAGTCGCATCAGAAACACAATGATAGACCATTTAACGAGACCCAGGACCGGATTGTAGAGCAGTCCTTGAACCAACATGATCTTGGCTTGGTGTACTTGTTGCTCCACGGTGAAGTCGGGCACGTCGCTAGAATGGTAGCCATACCAAGTGGCTTTCATCCATGCGGCGGCCGTCCCTGTTTGTGCGACGTCGATTGCCCATGCAATGAAAACTAGGATGTCATCTGCCGGCAACTATTTTAATTTATGTTCATGAAGACCAAGTACGCGAGCAGCTGGTCAAACACAACAAGCGGTTACATACCCCAATGATATTGGCGAAGCAACTTGCAAGCGAACAGTCGCAAGCAGACAGTGACAGTAGCAGCACCGAGAAAGATAAAGATGATCGCGAAGGCATCAGGTTGCCTTGATTCGACCGCCATGATGTGACGACTGACAGGCCCCTGTGGACTCTGTCAAAGACAACGTAAGTGAAGAAGGGTCAATCTGGAAGATGCCCATATGCCGGACAACCATGAGAGGTCATAATGAAGGCCCTTATGGAATCTAGGTTTGCCTGGCTCGCTTGGTTGCCAGACACTGGGTACAGTATCCGCGGTCGCCCAGGCGGGCGATCAGATCAAGCGTTTCCTTTGATGAAGAATTGACCTGTGCACATCTACTCTACGGCCGACGGGCAATTTCCTTGTTCAGGTTTGAACGGAGTCAGGTCGCTGTCGTAATGGCTGTCAAGGTATCATTTACTGCAATCATAGGGTTGATTGGATCGGTTCAGGGTTGACAAAAAAGCTTCTCGCCATTTTAAGCGAAAGGATTGGATCCCTGACAATCATTCCCATTCGATGGTACGCCCCCACGCAATCGCTCGCGTGGTGTTTCAGCATTGATGCTCTCAGGGATCGGGCCCACCTGCGAATGATTGTAGTCGGAACTCGGGACTTGCTTGGCGATGACCCTAGGTCCCGCCTGCGTTGACAGAATATGAGCAGCGCCTCAATCGATATGCATTCAGCATTGAGCTTTGGTGTAAAGACTGATAGTCACTCTAGGCATCCAACTGCGATTTGGAACTTGTTCAACGCCTTTTCTTTTCCCTTTTCCTCTGTACTTCTGTTGATTCAATAGAGCAGTTTCGATCGCCGCCGATGGCCCCTTGATAGCTGTTGATGATCCGCGATGAACGGATGCGAGCCGGATCGTTGCACGATCATCGAAGCGAGCCTGTCAGAATGAAGCAAGAGGCACCACAGAACTGCGGCCAAGTCCGGTCCTCGCTGCCACCGGTTCCTCTTCCACGCACCCACGGGTACCAAGTGCAAGTTGGAGGGCTAGTAGGGAATGACCATGAGTCAGATGTCTGCATGCAAGCGATTGCAAGCATGGCAGGCTACGCACCTGGTGGCTCACCACCATAGACCATCGAGGCTGCCCTGCACCTATTAGATTGACGTTGAATTTCGAGACAGGAACGGCGTTGCTTCCATATCAGCCGGCCCGGTTCTGATTGGCAACCAGGCTAGTTCCCCGACCACCCCCGCTTCGCGAAGCCTCCCGCGCCTCCTCTCCCCACATAATGCAAACGGATGTGGAATCCCATCCGAGCCGCGCAGCCATATTGCCGTCGGCCACCACCTCCTTCCCGACTCCCCTTGAGCCGTAGTGCAAAGTTAGATAGATCATTCATCAAACATCTAATGAAATGGCAGACGAGGACCGTGCCAGTAACGCGGGCAGCACCAAGGCCGAAGTGCATAGACAGTCGTTCAGGAGCTAACCAGCACAACAGTGCTTCTCGTCAAGCGCCGCAACAGCAATCCGTCCTCGCGGCCTGGTAATAAGGTGGGCATAAAGTGGGCATATTCTTCTTGCATGCAGCCAAGCTCCCCGTCTTCAGGTACGGTTGAGCAGTCGGTCAGCCTCGCCGCCTCGCCTCATGCGGATAGGCTGAGTCAAAAGTACGGGTCTCTCACGTCGAAAGCGGTTGACACTACAACTACTGGGAGTACTGGGCTCAGGAATAAGCCGCCCGGAGGGCCACCCGCCCACTGGCCACCGGTATGCAGAAGCCAGGCACCGAGACACTACTGACAACTTCGCCCGCTTCCGCCTCTTCGTTTGAACATGTCCAACCTCCGTAAAGTGGGCCGGTTCTGCCGCTCGTCCCGCCACAGCCTGCCTTGCAGCATCAGGCAATCGCACCGGGGACCGGCCCACCTGTGGCTTTGCTCACGGCCGCATAGTCAGGGTACAGATCCGCCGTGCATACCGTGTGCATCAGGGACTTCCCACGTGTGAACTGCCGATGCCAAGCCATCCGCTGGGATCCACGCCGGCGTCTGGTTAGAGCCTAGGGTCTCCAATGGGGCGAGAAGCTGGAAGCATCTTTAAAAGGTCCTTTGAACCCAAGATCATACTACAATCGCACATCATCCTTTAATCACATTCGCTTGGCGGGTATCATCTTCACGATGTTGATGCGCAGCTCTTTGAAGCTTTTGCCTTACGCCTGCTTGGCAGGATCAGCGGTAGCAGAATCCTTTGGATATGAACAAGATCACCTTACGCCAGAGAACATCACTCAGGCGCTGAACGAGCGCCTTCCCAAACAATCAAGGGTCCGCGGCGCAGAGGCTCTGGAATTCCTTTCTACCTTCCTCATCTCATCAACCGACGTCACGAAGGATCATGACTTGCAGCCCAACTACGACCTTGCTGGACCCAACAACTGCAAAGTCTTCCCTGGTGATGAGAAGTGGCCCTCAAAGTGGCTGTGGAACGGTCTCAAGCTGGCTACCTTGGGTGGCCTAATTGAGCCAGTTCCACTTTCCAACGTTTGCTATACCAACGGCACCGGAGAGATTGACCAGGATGCTTGCGACGAATTGACCTCAAGTTGGAACAATGCACGTTTCATGTACGAGATGAAGACCCTCTAAGCCGCAAAAAGTCCGCCCACTGACCCAGTTTTTTTTAGATCTGATGACCCGATCGAAGTTATGAGCCCATCTCAGGTTGGCTTGACTTGCCAGCCTCCTTCTCTGTTTGACACCGAGGGATGCACCCAAGGTGGCTACCCTTCGTACACCGTCAAGGCCTCTAGAGTCGATCAAATCCAGCTTGCTGTCAACTTTGCCCGGAACACTGGCGTGCGATTCGTCGTCAAGAACACTGGCCATGATTTCCTTGGCAAGTCTTCGGGCGCTGGCTCCCTCAGTGTGTGGATGCACGGCATGAAGGACATGACCTTCATTCCTAACTACAGCGGCTCCAGCTGGTCGGGCGCTGCCATCAAGGCTGGTGCCGGCGTTCAGGGTTTCGAGCTTTACGATTTCGCCCACCAGAATGACGCCACTACCATTGGAGGCCTTTGCGTTACTGTTGGTATTCTCGGTGGTTGGTTCCAGGGCGGTGGACACTCGCCTTTGACTCCGCTGCTTGGAATGGGTGCCGACCAAGTGCTGTCCATTGATGTCGTCACCTCTGATGGACGCTTCGTCACAGCAAGCGAAAACGAGAACAGTGATCTCTTCTGGGCACTCCGTGGTGGCGGTGCTGCTGCTTGGGGTGTAGTGACGTCCGTCACTGTCAAGGCCTACCCGCCAGTGCAAGCTGCGACGGCTGGCTGGAGCTTCTCTTACCCTGCTGACGTGTCCGAGAGCACTTTCAAACAAGCGATGAAGTCCTGGTTGAGCTACTTCCCACGCTTCGCCGACATGGGTCTCTACTCCTACTTGAATGTGGTCCCTGCCGCCGATGGTGGCCGGACTTTCCTGATGAACCCTTTGATCGCTCCAAACCAGTCGCTGGATGACGCCAAGTCGATCATCCAGCCGTGGATGGACGACATTAAGGACCTTGGCATCGACCTGAACGTAACATGGAACCACTACGATACGTGGGCCGGCGTGGCGAACAACGCCCTGACCAACGGAAGCGCCAACAACTACGGCAGCATCACGAGCAACCGTCTCGTTCCAAGGGACAACTTCAACGGCGATCTTTTCGACCAAACCTTCGACAAGCTATGGGAGATGGTCCAGGCTGGCAACGTCGTCCTTCCATACAACATTGCACCCACCTACGACCGCGGTGGCCGCCAGGATAACGCGGTCAACCCTGCATGGCGTGAGGCCGTCGCCTACATCATCATTGGCGACACTGTAGACTTCACTCAATCCGGCGCCGAGATCACCGAAGCCCGCAAGAACTTCACCACCGGTCTAGTGCAGGACCTGCGCGAGCTGACGCCCGGCGCTGGCTCGTACGGCAACGAGGGCGACCTCCTCGAGCCCAACTTCCAGTGGTCCTTCTTCGGCAGCTTCTACCCGCGCCTCCTGGAGCTGAAGAAGCGTTTCGACCCCTTCAACGTCTTCTATGCCCCTACCACCGTCGGCTCCGAGTTCTTCGAGATCCGCAGCGTGGACAACTACGCCAACGAGAACGGTCCCGTCTGTGTGAAGGCCAACCCGGACCTTTACACTGCTGAGGGCCCGGATTGGGCGGCTCCGACGCAGTAAGTAGGGATGGAGTTGCATGTGCATTGAGCGTTTCTTTTTGCGAGTAGGACTTTGTATTTAATTTTGCTAGCTAGGTAGCTCTTTCTACAAGCTGCTAGTTGCCAGTGTGAGCTTCTTTGAGTCGGATTTGCTTCAATTTCACTGGTGATTTATCTATTCATTCCGATTGCTACGTGGAAATTTGAGGAAGTAGGTTGTTAGACGCGTGGCGCGCGCCGTTTCTTTTCTTTTCTTGTTTTCTTCCCCTTTTTGAGAGTGAAATGCCACGGACAAGAAGCTGGTCTTTCGCTCTTCTTGGCTAGTCGCCACCTTGGCCGGTTCGTTCAAGTCCTTCAGGGAAGCGGGTAGAGTAGCGTAGGTGGGGACGCGATGGAATGGCTACCCGCTTCCTGCACCTTTGGCGAGCCGCTACAGTGCATGCATGGATGAGCGAAGTTATGCTGATCCACCAGGCTGTGTTGTTCTAGATTTCGTCTTTTGTGAATCCTTGCTATCGCACAGGAGAATCTGATGGGGGTTTCTCAGTTTCTAGGAGCGCGTCACATTTGCGTTTATAGTGGCAGACAATGCCTCATTTACCGTTGGTGTCCAATTAACATTAGAGGGTTGAGGGCCGCTCCCTTCTTTTTTTCGGGAATTCATCCGACGTCTTCTTCGGCTGTGGAGCGCCTGTCCGCCGGCTCAACTTTCTCTCACGGATCCCCCGCCTGAGGTTGGCTCACTGACTCAGGGCCAGGCTACTACTTCTCCCGTCGATCGAGGTTGTAGTTCTGATCTGCCGCCGTCCACCACTAGTAGGGCAACCAGAATGATGTAGGATCAATGTAACGTATTGGCTGTCGCATTCGGTGGCGCCGAAATTGGTCTCCCCGCCCGTCAGCAGCAGAAGAAGAAGAAAGAAGTTAAAAAATTGCCTTCTAGAATGACGCTTGTACAGTCCCACAGCTACATATCCGGCAATGATCAGGAACGGGAATAGCGGATTCTGAACGGCATGAGCGAGCTCGGTAAGAAAACCGGATGCAGGTCCGCAGGAGTGAAGAACCGTCTCTGCCGGTATCTTTCATCCGGACCTCCCACCTCTCTGCCGGCCGCTACTGTATTGCACTACCAGGATCGCAGGCAAGGGGGAAGTGAAGAACGGACGGGGTCGATGCATGGGATATGCATACGCACGGAGGGGTTGCATGGGTTGCAGCAAAGAGGATGTCTTTGATTTTCCAGCCAAACCTCACCGACCAGCCTAGGTCATGTCACGGCGTGGATCCAGCAAATGATCTTCGGTGCATCTGGACCGTGATGACCTCTGCTTTTTGCCGGTTCGTGAGGTGGACTATGAACCTGCAAGCCCTATCCACCTGGGCACTTACAGCTTTAGAATCTTGAGGGCATTCCTTTTGCAGTCGAAATCACTGGTTAATCAATGCCAAAAATAAGAAGCAAATGCTGCTGTGCATCTCAATTCTCCGTGGTCGTCCTTCACCGAAGAGAAGCGGCAAGACGGGGGCCTCCTACTCGTATTGGTGGATCTTCACGCCTACTGGTGGCAGAACACTGTTCTTGCTTCATTATCACGACAAGCGACGAGCAAAAGGCCTGCAGGAACGCTCTAAAAATATCACCGCAGCCTCGCTTGCGCTGCATGTGATGGAGCAAAAGTACAACCGTTCCAACGGCGTAAGGAGAGATGGCGCTTTCGCATGGCTTAGGGATTAGACAAGGAAATCATCAGCGCAAAACCGAGTTTTCAAAACAAAACATAAGAGAAGACTGGGGGCTTCGAGGCTTCTGGATCTCATGATGCTGCAATGGCGGTCGTAATCCGAAGGCAAGACGGCGCATGGGCTTCGTTTCCAATACTGTCTAGCGATGGAACTCCTACTTGCCCCCAGTAATTAGCTTCTAGATTGATGTATGGCGGTCGTCCTTTTGGATGCGGCCAGCACCATTGCCCTTGTTGCGAGCGTCAACTGTCGGATACTATGGAGCTGCAGGGGCGAAAGCGCAAACGAGTATGCCGAGCTCTAAACGCTGACGAGCCCGTATCCTCAAAGGGTATCATGTATAATACAGTATACTACAACCACGTCTACCGACGTCGAGCAACCCCCGGCGTCCATTCCTGCGGCTGCCAACTGTCGCCGGGGTTGCCTTTCGGCAAGTTCTTCTCCCAGGGTGGGATTTCCTTCTCGCGCGTCTTGCCCTTGAATCTGCCCTCGTCCACCTCCTTTGTATCCTTGCCCGCGCTGACTTCTTGGACCTTCTCGGCATCTTCCACGCCGCTGGTCACGCCTTCGCTCTCCTCTGGGGCTGTCTGTCCCGTGTAGCCACCAGGGTCTTTCATTTCTGTCGGAGGTTGTGATTGCTGCATCCGCGGCGGGTCGAGATAGGATGGGACGCTCTTCCAGCGCTCGTCGGCTTGTGCGGCGAGCTGTTTCATCATAGCCTGTCGCGAAACTTCGTATTGCTGCTCGGGGATTGTCGGGGCTTCGAATCGCGTGTGTCGTAACCATTGATGCCATTGTGCTGTCGCCTGGGTCAGTACTCCTGGTCGAAAATCATCTGTTCGATGTGATGCCAAAGACTTACGTGATATCTTGACATCCGCATAATCAGTCTTCCTGCTGTACTTCACAATCCGCCGAAAGCGATTCGCGTTCAGGGCATCCTTGAATTCCCAGAAGGTGTTACCGGCGAGATCAGAGCCGACGAGAAATTGTTTCCGCCATGGCAAGCGCAGCGACTTCCACGTCAGCCATAGGGATTTGATGTATCCCGGTCGAGACGCCATTAGGACTTGTGTTATTAGCACGACATGGTAGTGGAGGTTTTGCGACCATCAACCAAATGTTTGGGAGGCGACTCAAATGAAGTCATCGAATGGAATTTCTTCCGCGAGGAACCGTCAATTGCCAGCACCTTGATTTGATGGCCTTCCCTCGGAATGCCCATCAATGTGCCATCAATGTTGGGGCGACTCCAATGACACCTCCTTCACTTCTGCAACTGAGCATCAGCATTCTTCTCTTAGCCATGATTATAGCCAACATCACCTGGTAGAGATAGGCAGATGTAATCTGAAAGATACGAGATTACACGGACAGTAGTGGACAGGTCCTTACAACATCTCTAGCCATTGAGACCAGAACGCTTTAGAAAAAGTACACAATACTCATCACTTATTTGGAAGGTATCTCAAGTCTCTGTCTTCGCGTTCCTGCATCACGAAGAGGATAAGATCGCCGTGGTACAGCAGGCGTCCCAAATGCGGGACTTGGCTGCAGACGCACCTTGATCTTCCGGTGAAAGATGTAGATGCCTATTGGACCCCAGTACACGCACAGCAGGGTCGGCAGGATGAAAGCTGAGGCTTCCTCTACGCAGGTAGTCATGTGTCGATCCTCTCTCATTACCCATTCCAGCATCTCGCATCTTGGACGGCTAATTTTCACCTTGTTAAGGACTTTGATTTAGAGCCCTTCATGTCACTTTTTACGCCTTGCTCTTCCCCGGTTTATCATTCTATCCTATATCGACTCCCTCTCTTTCTCATTGGGAGAAGACGGTGCGCGTACCGGCGCTCTACCTCGAACAGAAAAGAAAGATGAGGCATGTATTTGCGTCTGCAGTGACAGCCGCGCTGGGCTTGAGTGTCTTACTTCTGCTTCGCTGCATTCAGAGAAAGGGCATGCAAGCTTCTCGACATGGGGAGGGCACGGGATGAAGTTCAGTTGTGTGAGTTCACTTTCTTTGTCCTTCACTTTCCCTTCTTCTTCTTCTTCTTCTTCTCTTCCCTCGTTAATCAAAAAAATCAAAAAAAAAAAGAAAAAAGAGAAAAGACAATTCAGCAATCATCTGAAGAAAAAGGAATGAAACATTCTAATCATTTTACTATTATGCAAAGTGCTCGGCTATATCGAAAGTGCTAGGAGACAAAGTTGTTTATCCCGATAGCGCTCCCTACGAGGAGTCTATCGCGAGCTACTGGTCCGCCCAAGAAGAAGCAGTCTCCCCGAGCTGCGTCGTGCTGCCGGAGAGCGCTGAGGATGTGGCTGTGGCTGTTGCCACGCTGAAGGCATAGCTGCGGTCATGTCAGAGATCACGATGGATGTCAGTTTGCTATCCGCTCGGGCGGCCATACGCCTTGGGCTGGCGCGGCGAATATCGAGGAGGGCGTGACGATAGACCTTGGTAACTTGAACCAGGTCGAGGTGTCGTCGGATCCGCTCCACTGTCACTATCGGTCCCGGAAGCAGCTGGCGCGATGTGTACGACGTCCTCGTCCCCCAGGGGCTCGCTACTGGTGGAGGCCGTGTCGCGAATGTCGGCGTAGGTGGTCTTGTTCTTGGAGGCGGTGTTTCCTTCTTCTCGCCTCGTAAGGGCTTTGTCTGCGACAACGTCAAACGATTCGAAATTGTTCTTGCTTCGGGGAGGATCGTCAACGCCACACAGAATTCACATAAGGATCTTTGGCTGGCCCTAAAGGAGGCAGCAACAATTTCGGCGTCGTCACGGCGATCGAGCAGGAAGCCTTCGAGCAAGGCGATCTTTGGGGTGGCTTTGTGGGGTTCGATGAGAGCACTTTCGACCAGCAATTCGCGGCCTTTGAGGCTTTCACTGGCAACCCGGATTATGATCCTTACGCCTCGCTGATCCATAGCATGATCTATAACTTGACCACCAAGAGCTGGTCCACAATTGCGCAACCTGGAGTACACCAAACCGGAAGCTAACCCTCCCGTCTTCGAAAACTTCACCTCCTTACCGACGACTTCTCGACCGACGCGGATCTCCAACCTGACGGATGTCACGGAGGAGCTTGCCATTTCGAACCCGCCAGGTCAGCGTCGGATGTTCGTCACTAGCACCTATCGCAACAGTGCCGCGATGCTCAAGCAGATCTTCCTGATGGCGAATGAGACCGTGCGCCAGATGGAGGACGTAGCCGGTCTGATATTCATCTTCAGCTTCCAGCCAGAGCCCACAATCATTTTGAAAGCGTCCGCCGAAGCTGGTGGCAACTCGTTGGGTCTGACGGTCGAGGACGGCCCGCTCTTCAACTTCCAGTGGACGTTGACCTGGGATGATGCCGAGGACGATCAGCTGGTGGATCAGCAAGTCAGGGACGCGTACGATCAAGCGGAGCGCAAAGCGCGAGAACTCGGCGTGCAACAGAAGTTCATTTACCTGAATTATGCAGCGCAGTGGCAAGACCCCATAAGCGGTTACGGCGAGGAGGTTGTCAAGCGGCTTCAGCACGTTAGTCGGAAGTATGATCCTACAGGGGCCTTTCAGAAGCAGGTCCCGGGCGGTTTCAAGCTGTTCAATTAGCGAACGTGCACTGTCATAAGACTATGTGCTGTTTGGAAAGTAAAACGGTTTTGCTAGTATCATGCTTCGGATATGTAGGTCAATGGATTGTTTTCATCAAAAGCACCCAGTGATTCCTTTCTACAGGCTCACTGCTCCCAACATGCCATTGAACCCTCCTCTCTTTTCAGTTAGTTTCCTCTTCTCTTCCATGTTCAATCCCATTTTGATGTAGTCGTAGAGTTCAGCCACCAAGCGAACATGTAGGCTCCAATGATCGAAGCCACTTGCATCTGCTGCTGATGACGTACGGAGGAAGTGCGGCTGATGCGCCCCACATCCCACCATGAGAGTCCGAGACTCACGAGCTGTTTGGTTTCAGGCAACTGGGATATCCAACTTTCATTCTCTCCTCTCTCTCTCTCTCTCTCACCAAACAACAACACACCCGAACACATTCCCCGCCAAAACCCTCTCGCTTCTGATCTACACATACGCTCCTCGCCCCTCCGAATCCCTTTCGAAGAACCGCAACAGAAAACCCACAAGAACAACAACAAACAACAACCATGGCCGACGACGCCAGCGAAATGGAGCCCTCGCTGGCCCCGATCCTCGCCCAAAAAACCCTCAAATGGGTCTTCGTAGGCGGCAAAGGCGGCGTAGGCAAAACCACGACCTCGTGTTCCCTCGCCGTGCAGATGGCCCGAGCCCGGAAATCCGTCCTCCTGATCTCCACCGACCCGGCCCACAACCTCTCGGACGCCTTCGGGGTGAAATTCGGCAAAGATGCGCGACCTGTGCCCGGGGGTCGACAACCTCGCCGCCATGGAGATCGATCCGAACGGGAGTATCAACGAGCTGATCAGCGCGGGCGGGGACGATGCGCAGGAGGCTATGCAGGGGTTGGGCGGCGTCGGGAATATGTTCCAGGATATGGCGTTCTCGATCCCGGGCGTGGACGAGGCGATGTCGTTTGCGGAGGTGCTGAAGCAGGTTAAGGGCATGGAGTATGAGGTGATTATCTTCGATACGGCGCCCACGGGCCATACGTTGCGGTTTTTGCAGTTCCCCACTGTGCTGGAGAAGGCGCTCGAGAAGCTGAGTCAGTTGAGTCAGCAGTTTGGCGGCATGATTGGGAATCTGGTGAATTCGCGCGGGGGTCTGCCGAACGGGCAGAGTTTTGAGGATGTCATGAAGAGGATGGAGGATCTCAGGAATACGATTGGGGAGGTGAATAAGCAGTTTAAGAATGCGGATCTGACGACGTTTGTGCCGGTTTTGATCCCGGAGTTTTTGTCGTTGTATGAGACGGAGCGGATGATTCAGGAGCTCGGGAGTTATGAGATTGATACCCATGCGATGGTTGTTAATCAGCTGCTGTTCCCCAAGAAGGATAACCCGTGCGAGCAGTGCAATGCCAGGCGGAAGATGCAGAGGAAGTAAGTCTCGCCCATCTCTCTCTCTGTCTTTCCAACGACACGCATCTATTCTACAGAAAGCTAAAATCATTCGTCAACTAGGTACCTCGAACAGATCGACGACCTCTACGGCGAAGATTTCCACGTCGTCAAGATGCCACTACTAGTCGACGAAGTCCGAGGCGTAGAAAGCATCAGCAAGTTCTCCGAAATGCTCGTCAAGCCCTTCCAGGAACCGCAATAAAGGATGTAGACGACAGACGATAAAGGGGAGACTTCCCTCTTTTGCTTTGACAGAGTGCGTGCAGCGAAGGCGTTAGGGATGTGGCGTGCGGGAGAAAAGTGATTCATATGTATGCAAGGGATATTGCAATGAGAACGAGAGCATGATACGCCGATAAGAAGAGGGAAAGCAAACCTTTGAATCCTATTCAATTCCCATTTCTGGAACTGTGGATCTAGTGCCTTCTCAATTGTCCATTGTCAATCTTTCCTTCTTTATCCTTTATTCTTTTCTTTTCCCCCGCCCCATTCCCCTTCCTTTTTCTTTTTTTTTTTTTTTTTTTTTGAGGAAAAGGGAACATTCAAAATTCGAAATTCTAAGCAAAATTACAGGTGAGGATGGGGGGGGGGGGGGGGGGGGCCCTTCCATTAAAAGAGAAAAAGAAGAAAAAGAAAAAGAAAAACGGAGTGCTGTCTTAATTTTGGGGTTGTATCTACTTATTTCGATATAGCCATGGCACTACCTACCTACTCATGACGCCTCTGACGAAGCCAGTGCCTCGCCACCCTGCTCTTGCTGCGCCTGCTGCTTCGGCCGCGCAGCCAACTTCTCCTCCTTCTGCGCCGCGCGCTTGGCCGCTTTCCGTTCGCCTTTCGTCCCTCGCCCATCTGCTCTCTTCTCCCCTCCTACCGCACCATCTCCCGCCCCCTCACCACCGCTTCCCCCCTCCTCACCACTCTTCCCCGCGGGCTTCGTCGGCGAAGGGTTCCCCCCCACACCAATTTCCTCGGCCGCATGTACTCCCGCATCACGCTGTGATCGACTTTGGCACGCCGTTCCTGGAACGCGCCGACGAACTTCTGCAGTTCGGAAATACAGCGCTGTTTCATCTCGCCCGTCAACATCTCACCCGATCGGTACTTCGCTGCGAGCTCGGCGAGCTCGTCGTCCGATTCGAGGAAATACGACAGGTAGGTGTAGGCGACGTCGACGTCCGGGTTGCCACCTAGCTGGCGGTGTTCCTCGAGCGATTCGCGGCCGCCGGAGAAGGCGTGCCGGTTGATTTTGTTTTGATTTGGGAGGCGGTGTCGGACATGAAGATGGCGGAGTTGGCGTCCGAGGCGGACATTTTGCCCCCCGGCCCTTGCAGCGCGGTCAGGAATTTGGACAGGATGAGGCAGGTTTTCGGGTGGGGGTCGGTCATGCGGTCGCACCGGTCGCGGAGGATGCGGAAGTAGGGTTCTTGGTCGATGGCGCAGGGGATCAGGGTCGGGATTTTGGAGAGCGGTTTGTGCCGGCGCATGCCTTGGGGGTTGTTGTTTGGTGCGCGGTAGTCGGGAAGGCCGAAGAGGTCGGGGTAGGATGAGGGGAAGGCGGCTACGCATTGTTTGGCGCCGTAGGCGATCAGACCGATGTTGGTGCTGCCGCCGAAGCCGAAGGCGCCTTGGGCTTGGTTCAGGGTGATCATGGATTCGAATTCGGAGGTGTTCCAGTAGAAGTGGCCGCCGAGGAACTCGTAGTCGGTGTAGATGAAGGTCTTGTTGGGGTCGAAGCCGAGGGCGATGATGTCCTTGATGTTTTCGTGGGCGAACTGGAGGAAGTCTTCCACGCCTGCGCCCTTCTTCTGCGTGCCGTCATTCTTGGAGCGGGTGTACAGGTACTTTTCGTCGTCGGTCAACATGATGACTAGGGGCACGTCGAACATCTCCTGCAGTTCCTTGGTGAAGAGGAAGGGCACAGTGTGGCCCAGATGCATGCTGCCGCTGCTGGGACCTCGTCCGGTATAAAGCATGAAAGTGCCATATTGCTCGTATGTATCCAAGATTTTGTCGAAATCGCGATGGGAGAAGAAGAGTTTCCGCCGCATGAGCCTGTGGGCAGGTTTTCCCGTGACCTGTTCGAAGCGCTTGAGGTGATCTTCGGTCAAGGGTTGTACGCCGAACTCTTGGATGAGGCGGTCATAGTCAATCGCTTTGATGTTGCCGGATTCATCCACCTCGCCGGCGACATTGTATGGGTCGATCTGCTGGCCACTCGGCTTCTTCTTTTCTTCCTGCAGCTCTTCGGCTTTTGGGGGTGCGCCGACGGCGGAGGGGGAGGCCATGTTGAACGGACTCGGTAGTCAGGAGTGCTACCGGAGTTGGGCGGGAGGAGTAAGGTGTGGATGGCGGTATGTCATAAAGAAATAAAATCGCTGAAAATTGATTCGGACTATGACTGGATGTGCAACTGCAGCATTACCTCAAAAGGTATTTTATTCACAATGCCCTCTGCCCCTCCCCCACATTCACCGTCCGTCCACACATGAATCGCGAGAAGGAGGTGACCTATCGGAATCTGTAAATGCCGATTATTGACGAGCTAAACCCAATCCAGCCCGATCTGGAACATCCAGCGGGAGTTCGACGGCCTTCTCCGCGTCCTGGCTGTCTGACGATTGCATCTGCAGTGCAGGACTAGACCTGCTCGTGTGATCACTACCTTACATACCAGTACTCCCCTCAGCTACCACTATCCTTCATCGCCCACCTCCGCCGTTCATACCAGCCGTCCGATTATCCCTTATCCCCGACTATCGGGTGATGCATCGCTCGAATCACAACCGATAAATCCACCTACGACGTCCGCCTCCATCGCCGCCAACTCGACCGATTAAACCGATTTTCTTCTCCCTCCAACTCCGCAACCTTCCACCTCCCTTCTCACGACATCCCCACCGCTACATCCGACTCGCCCGCGTCCATCGCATTGAAACCCTCTCCCGCCGCCGCCGCCGCTGCAAAACCAAAATGGTCAAATTCTACAGCAAAGAATACACCTACGACTACGCCTTCCCCGCCGTCTCCCTCGCCTACTTCCTGCGCTACCCGAACCCTTACTCCCGCCACGTCGCCTCCACAGACACCATCTCCCGCCACTTCGACCCGGAAACCCAACGTCTGACGACCGTCCGCCTGCACCTCAAGCGCTCCCGCTTACCCCCCGCGGTCGTGAAATTGTTGCCCAAGAGCGTGATGGCGGACCGTGCGGGCAGCGATGGGAGCACGCAGAGTTTCATCCTCGAGAAGAGCGTCGTCGATGCGAAGCAAGGGTGGATGGAGTGCGAGAGTCGGAATCTGGACTGGGAGAATGTGTTGAGTGTGTTTGAGCGGCATAGTTATCGGCGGGCTGCTGGTGGTGGTGCTCCTGAAATGGTCGAGGGGGTTATGGGGCTACTGTTCCTGCTGCTAATGCTGGTGCTGCTGGTGTCGCGGGCATGGAGACCCCCGAACAAACCCACGTCGCCGTGTCAGTCACGCTGAAAAGCCGGATCGGCGAACAGCTTCGCAAGAAGCGACAGCGCTGGGGCGAGCAGGCGTCGGCGTCCTCTGTGATGGGTGGAGGTGAGGAATCTGCATACGCTGCCCCGGGTTGGTGGGGAAAGCAATCGCAACAACAGCAACAGCCACAGCAGCAGCAAGGGTGGTTTAGCAGCTGGGGTTCGGGAGCTGTGAGGAGCGCTATCGAGAGTATTAGTCTCCAGCGCACGGAGAAAAGTCAGCCTAAGGCCCAGAAGGGCATGTCGGTTGTCCTGTCCCGGTTGAGGAGTGGAGGGATTCAGGAGGTTTTGGAGGGGATGAGGAGGGATCGGGAGGTGGAAATTTGATGAAAAGGGGTGAGGTCTTTTTCCAAGGGGGGTCTGCCTCCTTGCGGGATGGTTGGAAGGAGGGGGGATGCGCGGATGTGTAAGATTGGATCTGACGAGGGGCGTCTTTGGCTTCCTGTGCTTTGCATTTCTTTCTTTGGGCTGGTTGGAAAGCGTGGCGTTTTTGAGGGTTTTTCGCTCTGGTTCCTGGGGACGGATGTATTGTTACGCTCGATCATACCTTTCGCTCCTGTTGTTTGTTACGCGATGGATTTTGTATGATGGCGGTGAGTAAGGGGGGAAAAGGGGTTTAGTATGAAGGGAGTTGCGGGAATCGGGATTGTATACATATAGCATGGAGGCCCCAAGCCTGATTAGGATGACCTCTCCACTACTTTCGAATCGAAAACTTGTATTTATGCTGTCTACTCAATATTGGATCTGCATCGCTTCTGCTTTCTCCAAGGTGCTGGTGCCGGATATAATGAGGAGCGTCATGGGAGTTTCAGCTTGCTTCCGAGGTGGTTGTTGGTAGTCCTTCAAACGTTGAAGGTGACAACGTGCTGAGGTCTTCTCACAATTGCCCAAGGCGCCTTACCTGGGTATTCATAATGCAGTTCATCATCGGTCCGAAAGCAGCTCCGCAACAATACAATACTAATAAAACATTCGATTCGGTGGTTGGTCTTTTTCTTTTTCTTCTTCTTCTTTTTGTTAGTTGGGGGGAGGGGGGGTTGACTCTCTTTGGTTTGGATTCTAGAAACTGCCTTGCCAGCTACAGCCTTGATACATACTCACAGTGCAGTGCATTACCCTTCTGAAAGCAGCTCCCCACAAGTCCATAATCCCTATTGGAGATTTGGTTTCGCGACCTTCCGATCTAGCGGTTACATTGAGGGCTTTGTAGAACTTCACAATTTACCCTAGCAGAGTAAGCAGCAAGATAAGCGAAGTTGTTCGCTAAAAGGGTCAAGTACTCTATTGTATGTACCTCGCCTAAACGATCGACGGACCGCATTGCTTTGCTTCTCATGCAGACCACGCAGACCACAGACTGCAGAGATGACGAAGATTTCGTCTACCTCTGAACTCCGATCAAGGTGAATGTATGCATCTTCTCCGCATGGGTTGTACAGAGACTGGGATCCTCTATTCCCCAGATTGGCCTGGCTGACTGGCTGCATGAAAGCGGTTCGATCTTCCGATGCAGCAGCCCTGCTGTGCATATATTACCTGGGTATCTTTAGCAGCACATGCATGCACAGGTCCCGACCATCGCCAAGTCTATCATGGGATCTGAGGGGGGGAGATTGGACGGCACCCCAGCTAGTACCTGGGATTTTCTTTTCTTTTTCTTCTTGCGTTAACTGTGATGGGGAAAGTGGTGACGGGACCGGGGCTGAGGCCGGTGGTAAGGGCGATGAGTGCCTGGCCGTCAGCGGCGATGGGTCGTCTTTCCGCCGGGTTGTAGGTGGGAGGTGATGGGTCTGGCAATCACTGCTCACCTGGCCTACCTGTTCCGCCTTGACTGCCTCCTTCACCGCCATCGTCTCCCTCGTCCTTGTCGCCAGCACTACTGAGCCGTTGCGGCCGAACAAGAAGGCAAGTAAGAGACAAACAGTGGGAGCCTCCCTTCCGCATCTAGTCGCCTTTGGAGGCAGGGAGTGGCCTCACGCGATCAGCTCTCTTGCTCTACGCCAACGCCACGACTTCTATTCCTCCATTCCCCTCTTGTCCGACGCAAGCCTATTTAATCAATCACCTGTCTGGTGACGGACACGCAGCCGAACGCATTCTTCCCATCTGACTCCGAACAGTCTTTCCTGTCAGCAACAACCTGAACTGGCATCCGCCTACTACCTGTATACCTGCTACACGCCCACACGCAAGCACCGCGACGCGCGATCGAAAGTCTATTATTCACGCGCTGCGATTGCAAAAGCAGGGCCATCGCCATTCGGTCGCCTTCCGATCTCCACCCCATCGCCATCCCCCGAGACGTCAGAGGCACGTAACCCAATTGCCAGTTGAAATTTTGAACGGACCGCGTCAAATCTGCCGCTTAGGGGGCCCACCGCCGTTTGAGCCTGGGCTATCTGATAAGCTGGTAGCGTCACTTCAGCACAGGTAACCACTCGATGCCCCCACTGTACCTGACGTCGTGCCTGAGCTGTCACTACTGTACATTCTATACACTTTCTTTTCTGGAAGCACGTTTTGCTACACTGAGATTGCACCCGTCACTGTGTGCACCTTTGTTCTGCTGGCTTCCTCATCTACACCTCAAGACGACAAAGAGGCATCGGCCGAGACGAGACATCCCGAAACTGATCCTTCTCCACCTGTATAGAGCATGAGCGGGCAGAAATCCGAGCTGCCGCTGCACCCCAACCCTCACCCCGACGGGAACGGTCGCGACAGGCAAGCCCCTCGAGTCTCCCTCTCCCTCGACCCCTATGCCGCTCCCGATGTCTACTATGGCCAGAGTCACACCCCTAGGCAGGTTGCCAAGAGCCGAACATACTCAGCTGTAAGCCTACCTGAAGGGTAGTCAACACCGGGGTTATGAGAGCCACCGAGACTGACGCAAACTGGTGTTGCAGGTCGATTCTAGCCACAACCCACTAGCATCAGCCAGCTCGTTGAAACAGCCAGGAAGGCGCACGAGTCACGGTATGACAACAGCCGAGCCATTGCTCGAGTGACAGACGAACTGACACGCTGCTGTCTACAGATGCCCAGGGTGCGCCTCGCCGCTACCTGATCAACGTCGATGAAACGCTCAAGACGCTCCTTGCACGTGAAGACACCGACCACAACATCCAGATCACCATCGAAGATTCCGGCCCCAAGACCATCGCTCTTGGAACTGCCGCCTCAGGCGGCTATCACAGCTTCGATGTCAGAGGGACGTACATGCTCAGCAACCTGCTGCAAGAATTGACGCTTGCCAAGAAGTACGGACGCAAGCAGATTGTCCTGGATGAATCACGACTGAATGAGAACCCGGTCAACCGCTTCTCTCGACTGATCAAGGACCAGTTCTGGCCGAACCTGACGAGGAGGATCGATGGTGGCAATATTGCGCGGGTCGCCAAAGATCCGAAGGACTGGACGGCACACCCACGACCGAGAATCTACGTCCCTGTTGGTGCGCCGGAGCAGCATCAGTACTATACCAGAATTGCCAAGGAGCATCCGGAGGTGGAATTGGAGGTCATTTGGCTCCGTGATCCACCGGATGACAATGAGTACGTGCGTGACTTGAACGAAGCGCCTGGTCTGCTGGCCATTGAAATGGAGCGGGTCCAGGACACCCCCAGTGGCGAGCCGGATTTCAAGGGGCTTCCTTTCGTCGTTCCTGGTGGTCGATTCAACGAGCTGTATGGCTGGGACAGCTACATGGAGTCGCTCGGTCTGCTGGTCAACGACCGCGAGGATCTTGCTGAGGCTATGGTTCGCCATTTCTGCTTCTGTATCCGACACTATGGCAAGATCCTCAACGCTAACCGGACCTACTACCTCTGCCGCTCGCAACCGCCTTTCCTCACTGACATGGCTCTACGTGTCTACGATCGCATCAAGCACCGTCCCTACGCCCTTGACTTCCTCCGTAACTCGATTATCGCAGGCATCAAAGACTACTATAGCACCTGGATGGTTGCTCCACGATACGATCCAGTCTCGGGCCTGTCCCGCTACTGCCCCGGTGGTCTCGGTGTCCCGCCAGAGACCGAAGCATCGCACTTCTTACACGTCCTGCAGCCGTATGCGAAGAAGCACGGCATGACGTTCGAAGAGTTCGTCAAGGCCTACAACTACGGGCACGTCTACGAGCCCGAGCTGGACGAGTACTTCCTGCACGACCGAGCCGTCCGCGAGTCAGGCCATGACACTTCTTATCGTATGGAGAGAGTAGCTGCTCACCTGGCCACGGTAGACCTAAACTCGTGCCTGTACAAGTACGAAGTCGACATCGCCCGCACGATCCGCGCCTTCTTCGGCGACCGCCTCCAGATCCCCCCGGAGTGGCGCGTCCACGACATGCCCGAGGTCGAAACCTCGGCCACCTGGGACCGCCGCGCGAAGAAGCGTCGCGTGATGATGGACAAGCTGATGTGGGACGAGGAGAAGGGCATGTTCTTCGACTACAACACGGTCAAGAAGTGCCAGACGGGCTACGAAAGCGCGACCATGTTCTGGGCCATGTGGGCCGGGGCCTGCACGCCGCGCCAGGCCGCCGTCATGGTCTCCAAGGCCCTGCCGAAGTTCGAAAAGCACGGCGGCTTGGTCTCCGGCACCGAGGAATCCCGGGGACCTGTCGGCCTCGAGCGGCCCAATCGCCAGTGGGATTACCCCTTTGGCTGGGCGCCGCAGCAGATCCTCGCCTGGACCGGTCTGCTCCGGTATGGGTTTGAGGAGGACGCGCAGCGGCTCGCGTACCGCTGGATCTACATGTGCACCAAGGCCTTTGTCGATTTCAACGGTGTCGTCGTAGAGAAGTATGATGTTACGCAGCAGATGTACCCGCATAAGGTTGAGGCGGAATACGGCAACCAGGGGTCGGATTTCAAGGGTGTGGCTACGGAAGGGTAAGTCTCCTCATTCCCCCTCCTCCTTCATTTCCCCGCTCGACAACGGGCATACTGGTCGTCTGTTCAAGCCAAGCTAACTCTTCTTTCTTCGTAGTTTCGGCTGGGTCAACGCCTCCTACGTCTACGGCCTGCAGATCGTCAACGCGCACATGAAGCGCGCCCTCGGCGCCGTCACCTCCTGGGACACCTTCCGCAAGATGACCGAAGGCGACCATTCCGCTCTGCATTCCCACTTCGAACCCCCCTCCGGCGTGCACATCGCTCCCCATGTCCACCAGGCCGCCGGGTCTAGGCATCCTAGTCTCGCGCAGGTGCATGAGGGTACGCAGAGCTCGGTCCCCGTCCCGCCTGCTCATCAACAGCAGCAGAATGGTGGGCAGGATGGGAAGGCCCCGGCCGATTCTTAGGGAAGTCGGGCCGCTGGTCATGATGCCCCTGCTCTTGCTGGTGCTGTTGGTGCAGGTCTTCTGCATATGCAGCTCAAGCATTCCCATGAGAGTGACAAGGGCCATGCTGCTACGTTTGGAACTACCGAGGCGGGGAAAGTCCATGTGCATTTGACTCCAGTCACTGCCGCGGAGGATGTGCATCATCAGCATCAGTCTCACGGAGCGTCCTGAGTAAGGAAGAAGAATAGACGGCGAACAGAAGTGGGCATGGGGTCTAAGTCGTCCCGTTCCTGGGGGATTTTCCTCTTCACCTGCTCACGTTTGCCTGCACGCCTACTTCCTCCTTCACACATCTAATCAGCTATTCCTGGTCCTACCACCCTGCCTTTCCCTTCCGCGGAGTTTAGTTGGGGGGTTTCATTTTCTTTATCGGTGGGTAGAAAATGGGGGACGAGTATACAGATACATAAAACGAATGCATGGTTGGGGGTCGGGGTATATATTTTGCTTTTTGCCTATTCTGCCTCTGTTCTCTTGTTTTTTTTTTTTTCCCTTTCTCTTTTCTTTCTCTTCTGATGTCTTCTTTCTTCCTTTTCTCTTCTTGGATAGGTATGTGTGAGTGTGCCTCCGGTTTTTCTTCTTCTTCTTCTTTTTCTTTCTACTGTGCCGTTTTTAATAGATTGATTGATTGATTTTGCCTGCTATTTTGAATTTCTTTTTGTTTTTTTTTTTTTTTAGGTGGAGATTCCGAGAGTATATTGCAGCGACCAAATTTGCCTGTCAAACGGTAGATACATGTAGCCAATTGCAGTAATAATATTGAAGCCTTACAGTGGTCTCCTGATGAAGCCGAGACAGGAAAAGTTGACGGCATCAATTATCTGAAGCCGTCCTGGGATTTTCTTTAGCGTTCCTCAGTCGGACCCTGACCCGAGCTGACCTGACTTGCTTCTCATCAGCGCCCCGGCGAAATCTTGGCGATTTTTTCGGGCTTTGAGATTTTTAGATCCCATAACCAAAGACATTTTCTGGTTTCTACAACACGTTTTTTATTTTTAATACCCCGACGTAACTGGACGTTGTGAGTCTTCCTTGCTTGTGTTAATACACGCTGAAGGCAAATGTCCAACGATTACGACTACATCCGTGCAGCGGGATCCGGTGGTGGTAGCAAGCGAAAGCGCAAGCACCAACAGAACAGTATGAAGCGACCGAGCCACCCGGCGATGATGTCGGGCGCTTTGCCTTCGCCTGACGAGGAAGAGAATGAGGCAGAAGAAGGACTAGAGGCGACGAGGAAGAAGGCGAAGAAGGATCATAAGAAGCGGAAGCAGGGTGAGGTTGCTGAAGAGGAGGAGCAATCGGCTGGCGCTGCGAATGGAGATTCTGCCGCGACTCCTGCGGCACGGAAGAAGGCGAAGAAGGAGGCGAAAATGGCACAGAAGCTTGCCGCTCAGGATGGGATGAAGAATGGAAAGGCTTCGAAGGCGGAGCGGGAAGAGCAGAAAGAGGAGGCTCAGGATGAGGATGCGCGCAGGATGCGCACGAGGATGAGGTTACCGCTGAAGCACAGATGAATCATGAATTGAAGAAGGCGGCGGAGAAGAGCGGTGTTGCTGGCGTGAAGGACGATGATGATTTTGCCGGATTTGATGAGGAGGGTGATGAAGAAGACGACGACGATGACGATGCAGAGGGCTCCAATGCAGGAGATGGTGAAGAGTCTAAAACGAATGGCGATGCTGGCCAGGCGTCCGATCTCCCTTCAGCGCTTGGTGTGCGATTACCGGATACTGCGAACGAACCGCAAAAGTTCTCCGAACTCAACCTATCCGAGCGAACGATGAAAGCATTGAAGGAGATGCCTTTTGATACTATGACGGAAATCCAGCGACGAGGCATTCCGCCGTTACTGGCTGGCCGGGATGTGCTGGGAGCGGCGAAGACAGGCTCAGGCAAGACTTTGGCGTTCCTGATCCCGGCTATTGAGATGCTGCATTCGCTTCGTTTCAAGCCGCGCAATGGCACCGGTGTAATTGTCGTCTCGCCTACTCGCGAGCTCGCACTGCAGATTTTCGGCGTCGCGCGTGAACTCATGGAGCACCATTCGCAGACCTTCGGTATCGTCATCGGAGGCGCAAATCGTCGGGCTGAAGCGGAAAAGCTCAGCAAAGGTGTGAACCTCCTCATTGCTACGCCAGGAAGACTTTTGGACCATCTGCAGAACACGCAGGGCTTCGTCTTCAAGAACTGCAAAGCTCTCATCATCGACGAGGCGGATCGGATTCTGGAAGTCGGATTCGAAGACGAAATGAGACAGATTGTCAAGATCCTACCCAAGGATGAACGACAAACCATGCTCTTCTCCGCCACGCAGACGACCAAAGTCGAGGATCTCGCACGAATCTCGCTCCGTCCAGGCCCACTCTACATCAACGTCGACCACTACCAGGAACACTCCACCGTCGCCGGGCTGGAACAAGGCTACGTCATCTGCGAAGCCGACATGCGCTTCCGCCTACTCTTCACCTTCCTCAAGAAGCACCCGAAGAAGAAGATCATCGTCTTCTTCTCCAGCTGCAACTGCGTCAAGTACTACGCCGAGCTGCTCAACTACATCGACCTCCCCGTCCTCGACCTCCACGGCAAGCAGAAGCAGCAGAAACGCACCAACACCTTCTTCGAGTTCGTCAACGCCGCCCACGGCACCCTCATCTGCACCGATGTCGCCGCCCGCGGTCTCGATATCCCCGCCGTCGACTGGATCGTCCAGTTCGACCCGCCCGACGACCCCCGCGATTACATCCACCGTGTCGGCCGTACGGCGCGTGGTGCCAGCGGCAAAGGGAAATCCCTGATGTTTTTGCAGCCGAACGAGGTGGGTTTCCTCGGTCATCTGAAGGAAGCCCGGGTTCCTCTCGTCGAGTTTGAGATCCCGCCGAAGAAGATTGTGGATATTCAGAGTCAGCTGGAGATGTTGATTGGGAAGAATTATTATCTTAATAAGGTATGTCTCCGCATCTCCCTGCTCGTATCCCGTTTGGCCCTTAGCATCTATTGGTCTCTGCGATGCTTTCTCCCACATCTTACATCTTCCTCCCCTTATCCGTCAGAATAAGATGACTGACTTCAAACTCCACAGTCCGCGAAAGAAGGCTACCGCTCCTACCTGCAAGCCTACGCCTCCACTCCCTCCGCAGCGTCTTCAACGTCAACCAGCTCGACCTCAAGAAAGTCGCCAAGTCCTTCGGTTTCCCCGTCCCGCCGCGCGTGGACATCAACCTCGGCGCAAGCATGAAGAAGGGCAACGAAGGGCGCAGGGCGTATGGCAGCCAGCCGAATCAGGGGAAGAGGTTCGGTCCTGGTGGGTTTAAGGGGAGGAATTAAAGTAAAGGATGAGGTATGAGTTTCTCAAGCGGTCGTTTATGGGAGATTTTTTTCTGGCGCAGGGGGGAAAAAAGCTCTGTGAGATATAAGCGATGGCGTTTTTTTTTTTTCCCTTTCTTTCCCCTTGAATTTTGGGGAGTCTGTGAATTATAAAAAAGGGGGAGAAGCTAGGAACGAGGATGGAAAACAATTAATCGCAAGTTTCGGTTTATCTGCTTCTTGTGTAGGTAGTGTATCTACCCCGTCCCAATTGTCCAATGAATTTGGTCTGTATCGCCATCGCCTAAGTTTCAGGTAAGATATTTGAGATCACCTCATGCAAAAACGGATTGTAGAATGGGAGAATAGAAGTCTGACCCCATTGTTGTATCTTAGACCAGAAGGAAGAGTTGGGGGAATGGGAGGGCGGGGCAGGAGATACCAATTCACCAGATGAGGTCGGCAGTTCAGCGGGCGGAAGGTGACATTCAGCTTTTTTTGACTTGCACTTCGATAACGCAAAATTAAAGCCATGAATTCTAAGCAAGCAATTGGACTACAAGACTGCAAGTATCAATACCAAAATTTTTAACAAATCTAATAGCTTTTCTTGGTATTTTCAGGGCATGTATGTACCGTTGGCTGCAAGCTGGCAGTCCATTTTGTCTATAATACTCTTGAAGGGGGATCAATGACTATCCCACCTTGCAGTCCCTTGTGCCCTACAGGCCTGATCAGACCGGGGATGTTCGTTTCTGCAAATGCTTCCTCACAGGCTACCGCCTCTTTTACTTCTCTACTCTCTACACCTAATCCCTGCACCCTTCATCCCTCTTCGTAGACTTCGAAAGTCTACACCAGGGCTCTCAACCCAAACACATTCCACGCTCCACCTTCCCCACATCGACGAGGTCCTACAAGACCGGTCCGGCCAAGCTTCCAGCTACTCTTCCCCATCAACCTGGACTCCAATACCCTCCCCGACCCCAAAAGCTGCGAGGCGGAAACCGCCTCACCACCAAAGAGGCCATACCAGACACCAAAGCCGCAGCAAGACCGAAGAAACCCACACCGGTCCCCTGAATCCCCTCCATCATCATCGTCGTCGTCATCGCCACAACCACAGCAACCACCCCCACGAGAAGAAGCCCAGCCAGGACTGCAGACCCGGCGACCGGGTTCCAGAGCATCGCACTCGACGTCCCGAAGCCGCTGGCCACGAGGACGGCTCCCGCAGCAGAACGACCAAAGTGGTCCCTCCGCCTAACATGATCCGGCAGTCGCTCTTCCTGCACTGGTGCGGCAGCGACGAGGGCAGCCGTCGCAGGGGTCCCGCGAACGTGGTCTTCAAGTCGGACGTGGTCGGGCAAGACGCCTTCTTCCTGTAGAACCACTGCGGCCGACTGTCGGCTGCTGTGGCTGCTACCGCTGCTAGTATGGGTAGCGTGAGCGGTGCCGCGGGCGGATGTGGCGGCGGCGCCGGCGGGCGACGCGGCGTGTTGATCGCAACCGCCTGAGGCGGAGGAAGCGAGAACAGTCGGGAAAGATGGAAGCGATGGGGTAGGTTCGCTCCTCTGGTTGGGTGTCCCGGGTTGGGCTTGAGTGCGATTGGCGCGTAGGGCGAGGGGTAGACCGTCGCCGGTCAGGACCGCGCTGCTGCTTCCCTCCGCTATAGTCTGTAGAAGCGGGGTTGGGGAGTCCAGCCTCTCGTGCTTGACAGCGGGTGTTTTGCTGCCGAGATATCTCGATAGACGTCTCCTCGACATGAAGAGTTGCGCGGATGAGCTGGATGACGATGAGATGCGATCGCCAGCTTCGCCCAGGGCCGGGTTGGATTCCGGCCTTCTGCCTTCCTTCACCGTTGTAGATTCTTCAGCAGAGGCTGAAGACCTGCTAGAGCGTACCGCGGAGGTAGACGGTAGCTCACGGTCGACTACGCTCTCCGAGCGTAGTAGCGGCGTGGATGCGCCTGCGCGACTCGATGGCAGATCAGGAGGTCCGTGGATATCGAACACGTACGACGAGCTCTGCAGAGCCGCTTCGTGCACGTGTCTGGTATGCGTCGGTTGGTGGTTCTGACTTGAGCGAGTCGGCAGCAGCGCAGCGCCGGAGTGACGGGGTAGTATCTGGTCGAACTTCAGCGCTTCGTGGGTATTGGCTTCGTTCATTGGAGTCGAGCATTGAATGTTGCTTCCGCCTGTCGATTGGTAGAAGCCTCTCAGGTAGCCGTGGTTTCCTGATGCTTCTGGATGCGGTAGCTCGTGATCGTGTGAGCTTTCGTCTGTGTTCCACTGTTGTTGTGCGCATGAGGCGTTGCGTGATCCGGTGGCCGTGGCTTGCTGATCCTGCCTACGGTGATCGGTTGGGAAGAGTGGGTTCTGGTGTACTTCCGTGTTCAGCAATGGGCCTTGTAGGAGGAAGTCGTCATTGAAGTGCTTCGAGCGATCAAAGCCATGCTGAGGCATGTGGGCCGAGGGCATGTGTAGGAAGTTGTCCCAATCAACGACGTCATCAAAGAGCGGCATGTCACTCGTAAGGAATTCGTCGAAATCGAATTTCTCAAAGTCGTTGTTGCTGAAGCCCGTCGGAGCGGGCGGCGGCGCCATGGGTGTCGGCGGCGTCGTCGGCTTATGCTTTACATTCGCGCCCGGATCAGACTTCTTCGCCTTGGACCTCTTACCGAGAGTGTCCATTGCACCCTGATTATGGTTACACTTGCGCTTGCGCTTCTGGCATTTTTCGCAGGCTTTGACCATGCGCCTCTTGCGATAATCAACCTTCTCCGCCTCTGTCATCTTTCTCCTGACCCTTTGCTTAGGCTGGTCATTTGTTGAGATGCTGAACACACCAGTCATCTGCTCAAGAGCCGGTGGAGAGAGACCGGCTGCATTCTCGGTCATGCTTGGTGAGGTTGTTGTAGTCGATGCAGCCATACTAGGGTGGCGATTGGGCTGTCCAGATTGAGGGAATGGCGACATGCCAAAAGATGGCGTGCCCAAATCAAGCGTATCAGGGCTGCTGAATGTGGAAGTTGTACCAGATGAAGCCATAGAAGGCCATGATGGTGCTTGCCATGGAGTAGCTGCTGCACCCTCGTTGAATGAAGTAGCAGGAGAAGTCGAAGCTTGCATCTGCTCGCTCTCCCTCTCATTCAACAGGAACTCAATGATAGCGTCGCGCATGCGCTCCGAATGGGTCTTGGTATGCGGATACTTGGCGCGCAAAGCGTCAAACAGCTCATCAGAATCCTTAGGTGGGAAGAAGACTGGAGGAGAGGTGGGGTCGAATGGCTGACCGGGTTGGGTGTCTCGATAAATAAAGTAACCGTCATAATTTGGCATATCCATTGGGATCTCAGCGGTGAAGGCCATTGGTGCGGTGACGGGTTCTTTCTTGTTCCGGTTGGAATACACGGTGGTAGTATCGTGGTCAATTGTCAGATTTCGTGACAGCCTTGAGGCTGAAGACGTATCTTGGCGGCGCGAGCGTCCACGCTGCCGGCGTCCTTCTTTTGTCGGAATTGGCAAAGATTGGAGAGTCTCGAGGGAGGAAGAAAGGAAGACGAAGGAAATGGAATGGCCGGCCACCTACATACAGTTCAGATGCTCCTTCAGCTACTGACCAGCAACAGACACCGAGGGCTGACTGCGGAACGAGAGCCAGGCGGTCTCTCAATCTGGTTAGCGCTTCTGAGTCACCGGGAGGCCCGAGTGCAGAAGTGAATATCAATCCATCCATCTTTCTCAAGCCTGAATGCGAGATGAGGGGAGACGATACCTAGGCACACGTAGACGGCCTGCCTTGAGTGGACCGACGCATGAAATTGAAAGTGCCGTTGACCAGCTCCGGTTCAGACTCATCTATAATCACGTTAGCCCGCAGCGGTTACAACAGAGAGAGACAGAAGTTCAAAGCGGAGTGAGGACCGGCCGGTGGAGCTTGAGCATGGGCCAGAAAGCTAGACTGGCGGACCAACAGCATCGCGGCATCTGGGCGCTGCATAAGCCACCTGCAGTAGTACCTAGGTACATAGTACTGTATGGTGGAACCGCCAATGGCACTGCCACCTGAGCATGCTTATTGCCGGGGCCCCACAAGATCGGTAGACAGTGCCAGTGCGCTCTTGAATGTCTTGAGCCATGCACAACTCCAAGAACAGGGAGAGAATGAAGCAAGCAATGGTCGGCCAGCGAGAGACAAGCCACAGCTAAAAATGAGCATAGGCCCAGATCAAGAGATAAAATCCTACGAATGTCCAGCGGACCCATAGCCTCATCTCCCCTACACTCCTATCCACAACCCAGCAAGCACTGGGGAAAGAAAGTTATACACCTGTCGCATGCGCTGCCATGTACTGCGCAAACGCCGTAGGGTTGCGCGTCTGAATAAACACCGTCCCGGGACCCGTAAACTTGCACACCAGCCCTTCCCCTGCGCTGAAATTGCTGATGATCCCGCCTGAAGCGATACGCTCGAGGATATACTTGCAGTTCCATGCCACGAGGTGTCCGTTGTCGACAATATATTTCTCCCCTTCTCGTAGCTGCAAAAGGGAGACAGAAGTGGTCAGCATGCGGATTGTGATAGATCTCCTTTTTTTTTTTTCTAAAAAAAAAAACCTGGAAAAAACAGAGGGTTGACGAGAAGAAGAAGAAGAAAATCAAACTCACATCTTTCCGGATAATAGCCCCCATACTCATAATCCAACAGATCCCCACGCCGCCAATCTTATACACGAACAGTCCCTCCCCGGAGAACATGGCTTTACTCAGACTCTGCGTCTTATAATCCTTGGTCACGCCCTGCGTGCAGGCCATGAACGAGTCCCGCCCGACATTCCACGTCTCCTCCGCGCCGCCATTGAGCCGGATATTCGTCACATCGCCTAATCCGTGGGGTCCTAGCAACAGCTCCCCGGGTCCCGTGTACGTCGAGTGGTTCATCTCGTTCCCGATTAGCATCTTCTTGATCCCGAACTTGAAGTTGCCCTTCAGCGTCATGGTCGGGGACATGGCGATCATGAGCCCCGGTTTCACGATCAGGGGACACCCCATGGCTAGTTGGATCGTCACGATCGTGTTGCTGTCGCGGTGCGAGATGCGGTAGCTGCCGCCGTTGAATGTGCCGACGTCGTCGATCGTCGCGCTGGCGCCTTGGAAGTGCCCTTGAGGGGGTGCGCCGCCGGGCATCATGCTTTGGCGGGAGGTGTTGTATGGTCTCTCAGGGGTAGAGGTTTGCTCAGGCTCTTTAGGATTTTCAGGTGTTGGTGGGCCAGGGTAGTATGGTAGAGTCTTCTCGGTCTGTGAGGCCGCATTGCCGGTATTGCCATCTGGTAGAGGTGGGGAGACGGCAGGAGGTGGTGAGAACTGTGGAGGAGGTGCAAAGGTCGGAGCGCTGTTGCCTGTGTTGCCATCTTGGATTGGAGAAACGGATGGGGGAGGTGCAAACTGTGGCGGCGGTGCGTACGTCGGCTGGCTTTCAGATGTCTGCTGCGGCTGCTGAATGGGAGGAGGATAGTAGCTTTGTTGCTGATCATCGCTTGGGGGAGGAGGATAATGCTGTTGCTGCTGCTCTAAAGGCTGTCAACGTCTGGATTTGTTTCATGGAACCGTAAGCAATACCTTGGCTGGGCGGTGGTGCTACTCGGTAGTCAGCCAGGGCTCTTGAGTGGGTTCTTAGCTGGTGTGCAGCTTACGTGGGAAGTACTGTTGCTGTGTGGCTGCCATTGAAGCGACTCGTTTTCAATGTTATTATTCACCAGTCGGAGGCCTTTGGACACCTGTATGTGATCTCTCTCAATCGCCCGGCCTCTGCCAAATCGAGCAAAAGCTCGTGAAGTAAGTCGTAATGTGTATCTCAGACGGGTTGCTTGAGCTGTTGCTTCATTCACCTCGAACTCGTCGATGTTAGAGGCTCTCAGGAAAGAGGATTTGACTGGAGAAGGTGATGAATTGAATGAAAAAGAACACCGGCCCACCTACCTACCTTCTCAGCCTACAAGTACGTGGACACGGTAGCATAAGCTGATCAGAATAGCAAGGCCACGTCCAGAAGACCTGCACATCTCGCAGCTGTGATTGGCCCCGCATGGCGCTGCAACAGGGCGCCTAGCTGACGCCGAGGACGCATGTCGGCGCTTAGAGACAATCTGTCGTGTCAGAATGTCTGCTGTGATTGCCGATGCAGTGCGGAGCTCTACCTGCTGGCCGTCGTACAGACTGTATCGTGTGACAACTCAATTTTGGGTCATTGGGAGTAGTGAGCTTGGCTACCTCTACCTCAGGTGGTAGCTACTATGTATGTATGTGGTGGGAAGTGGATTGTCGGCCTTTGACAGTTCGGAGTTAGGAGGTCTTTGATAAGTCAGCAGTGATGGCCTGTGCTGAGAAGATTATCAAGGAGGCCTGGGATAGAGATAAGAGGCCACGAACATGCACAATCAACGATGATAGGTACGGTCGATGTGGTTGCAACAACTCCATGATTGCACCTGAATCTGATGACTCTGACCAAGGAATTCCTTTCGAAGGATGGATTCAAGCATTGGGTGTCGCTCAGTAGACTGACTTTTACAAGATCTCACCAAACCGACAGTTAGACCTCTGGGATGCCTAGAACCAAGAAGAGTCTGAAGCTTCAAATTGGACCTACCAGAGGTCTCATATGATTGTATACATTACCCTGCGAACATCAAAGAATGCAAACAAGAGAGCTAGAACGCAGCAAAACAGCTGAACTTACCTCAACTTACCTTTCAATCCTTATTTGGACGACCCCAGCTTCTACGCCAAAGATGGAGTATAATGGTACCCATGTCCATCCTTATGGCAGCAGCAAGTCAGGACAACAAAAGGACCCCACTCGACCCAATCCCGCAACGTCCGGATATCCCGTCCAACCTCGATCGGGTTAAAGTGCTCGTCAACAATATACCCGTACTTCGCACACAGATCGCATCGGACCTCGCGCTTCTCGGAGATGGCTTCAAGCAGTTTTGGATCCCGGTACACGACGGCGTTGTCGTGGATCAGTCGCTTTACTTGCCACAGCCGGTGCTCGGAAAGCAGCTGCTTCTCGAGGATGATGTGGGCCCCCGAGATCAGCGTCTGGTTGTAGCAGGTCTTGTGATACGAGCGGTAGGCCCAGTCGATCTTGTCACGGATCTCTTTCGCTTCGGCCGTCATGGCTTTTTGTCGTTTCCAGTCGCGGAACTCGGCGTACTCGTGGTGTTCTGTGTTGGATCGTGGACGGAATGAAGGGGTACTGGGATCTTCTGAGGAGAATTTCCGCTTGGTTAATACTGATTGGGGAGTGTAGGAAGTCCCGATAGTGCTGCTGTGGTTCACGGACGGCCCTTGCGATGTACCGGTCGCGGTCGGCCAGCAGAGCCTAGCCTCCTTCATCGCAATCTCCTTCTGGGCATCTTCCCATTCCTGACGAGTCAGGGGGTTGTTGTCCATGCGACGGTTAAACTCTGTCTGCTTGAGCGCAAACCTGTACCGTTCACCGAAAAGGTCGTCTTCAACCTTGGCATTGGGAATATGCCACTGGAAGCGATTCGCTGTCTGGCCTGTCCTAAGCAGATCGAGGCGGACGGAACTGGTGTTCTTACAATCTTCGGTGCGGTGACCAGCTTTGTGGCATCGATCGCAGGACTTCTGGCTCGGGTTGCGGCATTCATCTCCCGTGTGGCCGCGCAGAAGACAGCGCCAGCATGCTTCGCGGCAGTACAGCAGCTTGTATGAGGACTCCTGACCATTGGGACAATGCTGCTCCTGGTGATCGGTGCTGTTGCAGCCACGGCAGTAGTAGACACGAGTGGACGGCATAGGGATTGGAGCACTCTCCATGTGCACATCCAGCGGACCGTCCGGTATGCCTGTGTAAAAGGTGTGTGCCGACCCGTTGGATTCACGACGCTTCTTGGCCCCTGCCTTCTTGCACTCCTCCGTGTTGTGGTTATTCAAATGGGGATGGTGGATGCACTTTTTCTCCTGACGAATCGAGGGAGCATTGCCGCTAGCTCCGTTGTTGTTGTCGTGCTGTTGATGGTGGTTATTGTTGTTGTTGCTTGGACATTCTTTTGCGTAATGCCCAAACTGGCTGCACTTACGACACTGGATGTTAGAAAGATTACTGTTTTGGTTACGATTACCTTGAGAGACGTTCTGGTTCTGAGTCTGCGCCTGGCTTGATTCCTTGTTGTGGCGGCTCTGGCCTGCATGGCCGCCACCGCGCTTGCCCTTGTACGGCATTGTAAGTTCTTTTAAAATTCTCTTTTTATTTCTTCTTTTCGTATATTCGATTCACGTCGCTGAGACACTGATGGATCAGAGAAGACGCGGTAAGAAAAAGGCTCTGACCAGCAGATACCGAAAGGAAAATACACAAATGAAATAAGGAAAGACAGCGATAAGGCGGAAGCGACCTGTGTTGTGTATAGTAGTGAGAAAATGTTTCCACGGATTCAGACAGGCCCGGGTCTTATGAGGAAATGATGGTGCTAATTTGAGTCTTTGTACATTGTGCCATTGTGTGGCCGACAAAGGGATGTGCTGTAGTATTTGCGGGGTAATGATCTCCCATGCGATTCATTCATTGTTCACGTTGTGGACAGCTCGACAATGAAACAATTGGACTTGTTAGCGCTGGAAAGCAACTTCCATCAAATCGGCCATTTGTCGTTCTGGACGAAAGGTGAACGCGGAAGACTGCTATGGATCGGCTGGGCTTGATTGGACTCGAATTCGGAATGGGCATGCCTTGAGACACAACGGTCTACTGAAGCAACGAAAGAAGATCAGGAGATCTTTGGACCTGGGACTTCTGGATCTCCAAAATAGCAATGCTGACCAATACAGGCATCGAAGACACGTGCTCTGCTACTGAGCGCCTTTGTTCGTCTATACGGCAGTCTCTGGTCCATCCAGTAGCGGCCGCCCCAAACAAGCCACTGATTCGGGTATTTCCACAGACAGGACAGTTTCGTACCCCTGTCTGACTGCAATGCACTCTTCGGATAGTTGCAGGCTGTGCCTTGCCTCCGGACCAACAACTCTTTTTCGCAGCCAAGCAAGCAACTCACTTACACTTGGGGAGTCCCAATAGTCATGAGCACGATTGTCCTAATAGTCATGCTGGCCATAGGAATATAGCAGTGTTGACCCCGTTCTGAAACCATTCTTGAATATACGTCTGGAGCTACACATATCGGATTGTCCGTTTGCGGTTTCGGATACGGGCATTTGCGACGGCAAGGAAGCAGAGAAGATGATCTCGTTATCGATCTGTCTATTCGTTTGCAAGCTCACGCTCTTCCACCTCTGCTGTTGGAATGAGTCTTTTCTTACGCTGCTTCTGTTGCTTTGTGGTTGAAATTCTACTGACCTAATCACAAATTGAGTTCAGAACGACGAGCTCGTGACGATGTCGGGCAATGGACTTTCCAGTATGAACATGCTTGGTGGGTTGCCTTACTACCGAAACCAACGACAACATCCTCATGGATCTTTCTTGCGGCAGCTTTCTCAAATTCTTTGGGAAGACTCTGAGAGAATCTCAAGTCTTGAGCATGAGTTGAGAGACTTGAAGACCATCAACGGAAGATTGCAGTTGGACATCAAATCCAAAGATGATGCCCTAGCGAAATGGCGAGCCCATGACCTCTCTGTCAGCGAGCAACTCAAGGAGTACGACCAGCTTGCCAAGGACCTGTCAAGGGACAAAGAGGATTTGTTGAAAAGGCTTGAATCTCAGCCATCGGGAACGCAGCACTTGCGTGAGCAAAACAAAGCGTTGAAGGAGCAACTTGCGGATGCCGACGAGAACGCCAAAACCCTCAAAGAATCCTATAGCCAACAAGAGGATGCTTTTCGGACAAAGATCAAAAGTTTGGAGGATGAAGCGGCCAGGCGGGAGTTGGCATTGTTCGATCTTCGTAGTGAGCTTGAAGAGCTGAAAGATGAGCATACTGAGCTTCAGAGCAGTCGCGACACCTTCGCGAAAGATTACGAAAAGCTCGATCAGGATGTGGTCGCTCTCAGGGAAGAACTCGACGGGGAGAAGCAGTGCAATCAAGCTCTTCGCACTGATGCGGCCGCTGGAGCCGAGCAACTTCAGGAAGGTTGTGCAACTCTTGAGATGGTTCGTAAAGAAGTAGCAAGTCTTTTCGACAGCTTGCTGCCGTTCCTGGAGGAGAAGACGCAGGGTGGGATGAGACTGAAAGACGAACGTTGCTCGAACGCCAGTCTGGAGCTGAAGCTCATTGCGATCAGGCGCGCTATTGACAGTATGTTACACGCAAATCAAGGGCTCAAGAACAAGCTGGAAGCTTCCAACTACGAGAAAGCACAATTACAGACCGATGTTACCAGCGCTAACAAGCGTTGTGTAGAGCTTGAAGGCAAGAACAGGTCTCTTGACTCTCGTCTGTCTTCTCTCCAATCCAAACAGGACAGATTGCAGCTTGAGGTCAAGGACATGAGGGCTGATAAGTCTCAATTGAAAGACCAAATGCGATCAAACGAGGAGCGACTCATCTCGACAGAATCTGAGCTCCAACAAGCCCAGGCCAAAGCATCCAGAATTGAGGACGAAAGAGGCAGGTTAGATCGAGAACTGTTTGAGAAGAAGCGTACTCTCAAGAAAATGTGCCACAACTTTGACAAGTTGAAAAGAGAGTCCAAGAAGCTTGGCGAAGACAACACAGCATTCACATCTAAGCTTTCGGAGCAGTCAAAGACGGTCAAGCAACTCCAAGATCAATTGAGCGAATACAAACTCGAGAACGAAGAGTTGCACGATCTGCAGAAGAAGAGTAAGGATGATTTACGTGCGAAGCAGAATCTCGCCGATGCCTTCGAGAGCCGAGTGAAGTATTTGGATGAGCAGATCGACGAGCTGAGGTCAGATCTCAAGCGCAAGGAAGAGGAGATGAGCGCAGCAAGAGAATTCATACGGCAACAGCATGCAGCTCGTGACGATTATATCAGAGCTACCGCTACGCCTTCACCGTTCCAACCTGTTGCTGCTTGCGGCGGGTCCAGCCAGGCTTACTGCAAAGACGTGCCGATGGACTCACTCGAGCAAACTTCACCTTCCAAACTGATTCCATCGAGCAAGATTTCCTCTTCTCTGACATCTCCGCTTGGGAACAAAGTTGCAGCTACTCCTCACAAGCCCTCAGATGCCACTGAGGAAGGAGATATCAAAGTCTCGCCAGCTGCATCCGTCCTGGACAATGCTCAACACGACAACGCCGGAAGAAACAGCAGGCTCGAGAGTCGGGATCCACGTCTGAATCGCATCAAATTCTCACTTTCGCCCCAGAAGCGCAGCATCGATTCTGTCCATCAAGGGAAGGACAAGGGGAATCCGAAGGACCCGAAGAAGTCGCGCTCGATGTAGATGATTGAAGGACTTTCCGGGTTGGGAGACTGGATTGTTGGGCACAAGTCTCGTTCTGAATCACGGCCCCATCGCATGAGCGTGTAATTGATATGCAATCTGTCACAGCGTCTGACATGAACTATCATCATGTGAAACTTGCTGAGCACAAGCAATTTTGGCTGAGATCCGAATCAAAGTCTGCGACCTTGTATAATGCTTTTGAAGAGACAAATTCTCCCTGAGTGGATTTATGTACAACACCGAAAACATCAAACACCTATACAATCTATTCATAAAACCAGTACTGCGCCGCATATGCAATTGCAACTTGTGAGCCGGACTCTTCACTAGTGCAAGATGATGGCGCAACACCTTTCGCCGTTTCAACCCTGTACGCCGCCTCTAGCCCATCCGAAGTACCATCCTCGCAGTCGACTAGATATAACCAGGACACAGCATCGGAGACAGGCGCCTCAACCGCCTGGATCTTGGCTGCTGATAGCTTCCGCGGCGGCTCGGCTTCAAAAAGATCAAATGTCGGAACCATGTCTGATGTGAAGAAATGCTCTCCCAGAGTCGGTAGCTGAGGCTCTCGATTCGACGATTCTTCGCAGTGATGGCTTTCTTCGTATGCTTCCAGTCGCTCTATTGAAAGTGATCCGATTGCCGACGGATTGGAGGCGAGGTAGGCAGTGGCGTCGTAAAGTGTTGCGAGAGCTCCATCGCTGGATTGGGTCTGCACGTAAGATGTGCCGTTGCAGGTGTAGTTTTGTACGCCAACACCTAATGCAACGTACCGGAGAGTGATGTTGGTGTTCGATGGCAGTCCGTCAAGAAGAGGTTGTTTGGACTGGAGCTGTTGTGTGCTAGTCTGGTATGGCAGGGCGTGGACGATTTGGAGGAGGCCGGCAAGGGAGAGCATGGAGTATAATATAGCACCCATGGTGATTGGACCAGAACTTAAGTTCCGAGGATACTTGAGTAGTGTTTTGAAAGCGAAAGCGACTCGGGGATTGGAATTGATATGCTGTGTAGCTTTGGTAGAAAGAAGACAGGCATCCATCATATATACCTCAACCTCACTCGAGCCTGCCATGCCGCACGCTGGTGGATCGAATTCCAACATGAGATAAATGCGGCAGGCATAGCTCAGACCACGCCAGACCCGGACCATTCTAATCCTGACCAGAGCCGCCCGCAAGTGGCACGACAGATGATCAAGCCAAGCCATGCACGATGCTCGATGCATGATGCACGCGAGTGTTGTGCCACTTCAAAATCGCCAACATCGACTATACAACAATGCCGTGTCATACGATGCTCTGGTTCCGAATTGGCAGGATTCACCCGGATAAAAGGATCCAAAAACTTCATGTCATCCTTGAAGCTCGTGTGAGATTCTGGCAAATGTTGGCTATCGTAAGAACCAAGAGCGAGGAGCATAATCAGAATTTCCGTGATCCCAGAAGAGCCGCGTGCATGAACGCAGAGCATTGACAGCAAAATCCAGAGCTTTACCACATTGACTGCTGCAGTAGAATGCATGGAAAGCATGTTCGACATGGGTCGAAGTTGGTATTGTCAACCTTGTCGTGGCGGGGGATTGAGAAGACTCCGCGGGATCTTGCTAAAGGTCCAGATGCAATGCTTTTCGTACCGCCCTGGGAGTGTAAGTGCACTTGGCATCGAACGTCCCAAGACATCATCGTGTCCGCCATCCTATCTTTGTCTGATTATCTGCAATGAGTGATCCGTATCGTGTCCTAGTCATATGGCTAGCACTACCAACAACTTGGCGGCAAGGAAGGCGCTTCGAGATTGTGCCGCTCACGTTATGCAGCTAGCCGGATTCGCTGCGGCATGGCTGACATGTAATGGCGGCTAAATCACCGGATCTGGATAGATTTGTTCTATTGTCAGAGCTGCACGTCCAGTCGCTAGTCCATCTATTCAGAACCAGAGACCCCGAGAGAAGTACCAGGGGCAGTCTAATTACCGCGAGCACCACTGAGAGTTTCTTCACAAAGATGGAAATCGAAATGTGCCATCATAATGACCAGAAGTACTGCTTTTGCCTATTTCCTAGACACTTCCAGTATCGTTAGATCCTGTAGAGGTCATAGCAGGGCTCCATTGCATAGAGCATCTTTTTCTCCGGTTCAGGTGGAATAGACTCGCAGCTGCATTGTTGGCTGACGGCTTCCTCGCAACAAATCACCAAGTCTGTCTATGCGTTTGACCCGAGATTTCAAGGGAGATATGCAAGATGCGCGTGGTAAGTATTGTATCCGCCTTCAATAGTCGCTACCGCTATCCTCGGGACACAGCAAGCCATGATGCGGATGGGTTTTCCCATTGTGGTGCAGACAGTGTATCTTCACATAACCATAAGACGACTGTGCCCGCCGTTCGACCCACCAAGGATGCCAGTGGCGCGGGGAATTTTAAGTCGGCAGATGATGTTGCCGACCTCGGTCTCGTCTCTCACCAGACTCGTCTCTCTACAAAATATCATCCACCTGCCAATGATGACCTTTTGGGATTTAAAATGCCATGAGTTATAGGAAGCTTGACGCACACTAGTTCAAGCCTACTATGTCTGGGCCACAGCTTGTAACGCTTCGCTCTGATATGTGATGAACTGGGGAGAGCAAAAGGCGGAATTAGGAAACATCGTAAATCCAGAACCCGGATAACCGGCCTTGGTGACATCACGTTCGATGGCAAGATCAATGACATTTCAGTTCAGCATTCTTGCATCTGTGTAGGATTTACTCAAAGCACAAAATCCAGTCAGATCTTCACTTGCATCCTTCAAAAGCATTCTCTCTCATTAAGCGTTGATTACGTACATTGACCACGATGCCATTTGAATACAAGAAAGTGCTCATGCTGGGCGCCACCAGCGGCATAGGCTGGGCCCTTGCAGCAAAGATGGTAGAAAATGGTGTCAGTGTCATTGCCGTGGGTCGACGTCAAGAGAAGCTGGATGAGTTCGCCAAGCAGTATGGATCTGGCAAGGCGACTGTCGACACGGCCGCATTCGACATCACGAAGCTCAAGGAGATACCAAACTTCGCCAAGGAGATCTTCACCAAGCATCCCGACCTGGATTGTGTCTTCTTGAATTCGGGCGTGCAACGGCATCTGGACTGGAGCAAGCCGGAGAATGTTGATCTGGACGTTATGGAGCAGGAGATGCTCACCAACTACGTGGGTGTACCACGAGACGAATTGCTGTAATTCGCACTGACCGGGAAACAGACATCCTACATGCACCTGACAAAGGCCTTCCTGCCTTACTTACAAAAGCAAGCGCCGAAGCCGACAAGTCTAGTGTTCACGACCTCAGGGCTGGCTCTGGTCCCTATCATCTACTGCCCTAACTACTGCGCCTCCAAAGCAGCTCTCCACCACATGATCCTTGCCATGCGTCAGCAGATGAAGCAGATCGACTCCAATGTCAAGATCATCGAGGTGTACCCGCCAGCCGTGCAGACTGAACTGCACGACGACAAGCATCAGCCCGAGTTCCAAGGCAAGGGCCGCAGCCTTGGGATGCCGCTGGATGAGTTTACGGAGGAGGCGTGGGCTGGTCTGTCTGCGGACGACAACGAGCAAGTCCCTGTCCAGGCAGTCAAGACTTTTATGGGCTTCAACGGCTGGGAGAAGGAGCGCCAGGGGACTATGATGAAGATGATGGAGATGATGAAGAAGTCTCACTAGCTTAATCAAATTCAGACCTGGTAGCGGGTTCTTCGTCAGGACGAAGTGTCTTGCTTCAAACCTATACATTTGTGGTCATGGTTTACAGGAAAGTGACCTTGAAGCACTAAGCTCCGGAAAGATCTCACTGGAAACAAGGTTGTTGTCTTTTTGCTGTGTCGGACTAGAAACTATACATAAGGTATTTTTACAAGCATGATTGTACAAGATTGATTGGAACCTATCCAAGATGTTGTTTCCGAGCTGCCATTGGGTATTGCTGTCCCTTCTCTCCACATACTGTCAAATCCTCGATTCCACGGTGGCACTATGGAACCGGCCTGCGCGTCGATCCCACCAAAATATCGGTCAAGGTCAAGGTTTCTCCATAAATAGCGATTCTACGGCATATTCAGCCAAGTCTTCCGCTTCCCACCCGTCAACCGGCCAAAGAAGCTCGGCTTCTTTCCAACCTGCGACTTCAACGAATCCTTCTCAGCCTTTTTCCGCGCCTTCTCCGCATCCCGCGGATTCAACTTCGACTGTCTCCCGATCGAAGGCGCAGGCGCGCTCTTCTCGTCCTCTTCAGGCCCAGAATTCTTCAAGAAATCGGCAAGCTCCTTCGTGTTGGACTGCTTGTGGAAGGCACCCAGTCGCTGCTGTCCATCTGGGCCAACGGTGTTTGGCGGCTTTCCGGTAGCCCCTGGACTTTTGGCTTCCATTCGGGGTTTGGAGCCTGGCATCGGCGGCAGAGCGCTTGCTCCACCTTGTTGGCTGCTAGGCCGACTTGGCCTACGAGCAGGGCTTCCTGAAGCCGTTGATCGCATGGATGGAGTGTAACCGGGTCTCGGACCTCCAGGATTCTGCATGCTTTTCGTTCTTGCAGCGTCGTTGGCGCTGGCAGACCTAAGACTAGACATGCTGCTTGCGTTAGATCTGCCCATGGGTTGGCGAAGACGAGCACTTCCCCCATTCACGAGTGGTCGTGGAGCATTATCCTCAGGCGGCTCGTTGTTTCGAAGGAAATCGGCCAAGCTTTCTTCTTGTCGATTGTTTTGGGGGAGCGCTGTCAGCAGATCCTCGTCTTCATCACTATAGTCAATGGCATATGGATCTTTGTTTCTGTGCTGTTTCCTTGCGGGCATCGCACCACCTTCATCCGTTGGCAAAGCCGGCGCCGCGCCGTTGGACCTTCCTGTTCGACTTTGCGATTGTCCATCATAAGGTGAGCTCTTTGTGCCGTCCGCGTTGGCCGCTAGCATGGCGCCCGCGCGAGTATTCATGCCACTAGAAGGTGGTCGCCCTGTGCTGCCCTTGTGGCTCCTAGAGCTAACCGATCCCGGAGCATCGCTCACACCTGTGTCGAGTTTTAAATCTGGCCTTGAAGCGGACTGGAATCCCATCTCGTTAAACTGATCAGAGTCCATTGTGCTTCTGAATGGCGCCACACTTCTAGAAATCCTTCGCTGGCCTTCTTCCTCGGGCCCTGAGCGTATGAAGTCAATAAGGTCAGCGTTGCTGCCTCCTGCGCCAGTCGCAGCCCTCGCTTGCATGTTCGTTCGGCCAGCCTTAGCGGGCATGGGCGGCACAGGTGGAATATTCTCGCTCTGCATTCTCGCTCTGGGCACGCTTTTCGCTCGCTCTCGTCCGCCCTTGTCTGTGCTTACTGCGCTCGACGACAGGGAGGTGGAAGAGCCATTGATGTGCGCAGACCTCATGGAATGAAGAGAGGTGGTAGACACGCTCGCCGGGTTCATCACTGGCCTCACCTCCTGGCTCTCACTTTGGGGCCCCGTCGAACGGATGAAGTCGGCAAAGTCTCTCGTACTTTCGGTCACAACCTGTGGCTCGCGAGCCATGAGGCCACTGCGTCGATGTGTACTAGTATTACGAAGTGGCGGCTTGCTGACAGATCGACGCTTTTCAAGGCGAGCCTGACGCTCAAGCTCCGCATCAATCTCATCAGACGTCGTCTGAACCGTCGTTTGGCTACGGCTAGCTCGCGTGTCGTTCATAATGGCAGAGTTCCTCGAGCCGGCAGGCGCGCTCGTTAAGTCAACCCCACTTGCTCGTTTTGAGGGCGGAGCACGGCCGTTCTGCACCTGTATTGTTAGCGGATCGATCAACTTCAGACTCTAAATGTCTGCATAGTATCTTGACATACCGAGCTTTCACGCACCTTCTCCGGCGTCAATGTATACTTTACTGTTTCTCCACCCTGAACAAACATGTCAAAGTCTTGGGGTCCGCGAATCGAGGCGCTTGTCAAGCCACTGTCGGAATCCAGATCGGCCGAGCTTGACTTCCGGTCATTGCGCTTCAAGCTCGCCATGCGTTGAACTACTGGATGCTCTTGTATAGACGCGTCTGGTGATTGCGCAATGGAGCTGTGACGACCAGTCGGTACCCCAGGAAAAGCCGAAATGGACACTGGCCGCGCAGTCCCAGCATCTTGCTGCTGCTGAAGCTGAGAACTCCATGACTGCCGATGTGGATTTCGTTCAGCCAACGGCGATGCAGTCGCACTTGTGAAAGCAGCGCCTGGTATGCTTCTCCGCTTCTGAATTTTCTCTGGGGGCGCCGCGCGCGTCTGCTCATTAGGTGATGGTTGCCCAATTTTGCCACCGGATGATGGAAGGTCGCTACTCGGTGCCAATGCCCGACTCTCAAGGAAGTTGCGCGGACTGTTTTGTGAAGGTGAGTCGGGCACCATGGAGCTATCGAGGCCCTTTCTATGGGCTGAATTGGTACCGAGCGAAAGCTGCGAAGGTCGCTTGGCTGGGCCCCTTGCGTCCCGTTTAGCTCCGCCTCCAGCAACCACATCCGACGTCGCCGCAACTCCAATGCCATTACCAACAACATCGGAAAGCTGAGATTGGTTTTCAGGCATATGCTGCCGCGTCGCAGGGGATTGGCGAGGTACTGACTCCTTGCGCAGTGTGTATGACTTCTTTGACTCGCTCGATTTCCGGGATCCATCAGAGGAGGGCTCACGCGCGAGCACAAGGCCTGCACCCGGCGGAGATTCAGAGTCCGATGCGATGAGATCCTTCACGTCCATCAAACTCTTTCGCTTATCCAGTTCCTCAACATTCTTGCCGTTGCTCTGGTTCAGAGTAGAGATGTCAGGATGGTTCCTGTCATGCTCCTTGGACGATCTCACCGCCGGTCCACCGGCCTCTGCTGCCACCGAGGCGGCCGCAACAGCACCACCAAGCAGCTCTGTGCCATGCGAATCTGGGACAGCCTCTGATCCACTCGAACTCTCCTTCCTATTTAACAGCGTCGTTGCGTCTATTGAGGCTCGTTTGTGTGGAGCCATTTCGTCAGCGTGGGACTTTTGCTCTTCCCTCTCATCCGCCTGTTCCGGCTCCTCCGCGATATCTTGTGGGAATGCACCAGGCATGTCTTCGATAGGTAAGGGCGTGCGAGCAGGAGTGGGCACCGAGACAGACCGCTTTCGAGTAAGAGGTGGCTTTTCGGCAAGTTCTCTGTTGTCCGCTACGCTAGAGCTGTCGGGCGTAGGGAGTCCATCAGTAGTCCTGTAAGAGACTGGACCTGTCAGGCTGTTGCGGCGAGCGGCCGAATTCGGGATGTCCTCTTGATCTTGCGCGTCAGGATCGCGCGCAAGTCCAGGAACCTCAATCTCATCCACATCACGTTGCGAGTTACCCATGGGTAATGGGATGTTGGATGCCAGGACATGCTCGGGATATTGCAACTCTGGTACCTCGTCTAATTGCACGCGCGATGGCGCGGCACCACGGGTAGGCGAACCGTCCTTCGCCATCCCCGGACTGCCCCTCCGAGTACTCATGGGAGAGTAAAAGACTTCATTCCCAGACCTTGTGAGCCGGCGAGTTGGCGACGATGGGTTGGCGGCAGCAGCGTTAGCGCGGAGAGCCTTCCTCCATGTCCGCCAAAGTCGCCCGATCGTCGAATTTAAGGCCACTTTCTCCACATCGTGCTCCTCGACAGTCACTGGCTGTAGCTTACCTTTCGCAGAGCCCACAGTCATCGATGGGTCAGGCGATGCAACGCGGGATGCGCTACGGCTTTGTCTTTTGGTACGGGTGTGTGCTGCAGCGCCGGCAACCTGCAGCGTTTGCTCCGCAACATATTCCAGCACGCCAGTGAGAAAGATGGCAGCGGCCCAGGATACAAGACCAGACGTTTGGCTAAACCGACGCTCCGACCCATGGAAGAGCTCCTCTTCTTTGATGTATCGTTCTTCATCGTCATCTTCCATCTCGCCTAGGCGCATGTACACCATAACCCTTAACCGGGTGCGCTTCCACACGAGCTCCAAATCCCATCTGCGATTGTGCTCTGCAGCATTTTGTTTGGTATTCTCCTCCTCTTCGTCCTCGCCTCCCCCCAACAGTTCCTGCAACTCCTCTTCGGCGCTGACGATTGCATCCCGCGCCAACCTTGATCTAAGCACTTCAGTGACTGCGGGTTTGAGCGCATACAAGCTGGTTGATCGTGCGTTCGAGAGGAAGCTGAGAAGCAGATAGTCGAGAAAGGCATTGACGAGCGATAGGGCAGGAGCGGAGAACTTCACATCGTCCTTGTCCACCCTCGCACCTTCATCTTCGCTACTTGATGCTCGACGGCCGGTTGCATGGTGCTCGCTCACCACCTGCGACGCGCCAAACGGTGCGACGTAAGCGGGCTGCGGGTTGATATTCTGCAAGTTCCCACTGCCCTGGAACAAAGTCGTCGACGTCAGGCCCGAGACGGTGGAAAAGCGATCGCTCGTGACACTCGGGCTCCGCGACATGATGGGCGACACGAAAGGTTCCCTCAGCTCGTCCGCATCGTGCAACTGAGAGACCTGCGACGTCCGAGGGAAATGGGCGCTGGTGACGAGGGGTGAGACTGGTGTACGCCAGGAAGTGTCGTACGAAGCATAGGGCTGTGAATGTCGAAAGGCCATCCGCTCTGGGAGGCGGCCTTCCGTATGGGGCCTGTTGGATGCGCGCCTTCGGGACTCGGGGCTGTCGGGGTTGAGTGGATGCGTCTGTGCAGGGGTATCCTTAATGGTAAATGCTGCCGGCGATTAATAGCAGCAATAATGGCTCGAGCACCAGTCACTTCTGCGTGCTCTGTTCGCAGTCGAAATGGCTTCAAACGTGTGTTTCGGCTATGTATATTTTTCGTTGTCCGAGACGAGTTGTTTGGGCAAGAAGAGATGGCGGCATATCCAATAATAATCTAAAAGGGTCGGCAGACTTCAATTAAAGTTGTTTTACTTTCTGAATCAGCCGTGCTTAGATTGACATATAGGTAACGGAGACCACGCGCTCCATGCGAACGATCGTTTTCATTCAGATCAGTCTTGAAAAGAAATTGAAAAGGCGCTGATGTGCGTTCCCCGTAGCACCCTCGATTGTCTTGTTTTTCACATATCCAAATGCGATACATTAGCCATCTCGTGGAGAGTTTGCAATGCAAGCTGCTGAATTCGGCTCTCCTCTCCGCGTTTGGCTTCTGTAGCGCGAACTCTTTAGGTAAAACTCCGATTCCACGTCTTACGCTAACTCCTAGCTGGTCAGATCACTCACCAATCAACTCAGATGACAACCTCCTACACATGGGCTATCCGTTGGCATACATACACAGCCATGTAGCTCACTCATAACCTTAACGGTAACGTTGTCTTATACTTGCGCGCTCAGGGGATAACGCTTGATTGCAAGATGCAAAGTCTCGAAGTGAACAGATGATACAGACTTTCGTCCCATTATTAATTGAACAATATTGCGACGCCCCTGATCCCGCCGTATCGATCGTCAGTCTCAATTCATTCAAAATACAGATTTGCGCGCACTGTGCTCTCAAGGCATGACTCAGCAACGGCACTCTTCTTTGCGCCTCTTTCAATACCACAAACGTTGCCGCTTGAATCCACACCATCGCTCCTACCGCTTTAAGCTTGTTCGATGTCTGAAACGTCGTCTTGCGCCAAATGCGCCTTCTCAAAGGAGGGCTTGAAGGCGGTGTTGATACCGGCGTCCTGGAAGTGATACAGTTGCGGCTCTGGCAGGCCTTTGCGTCGGAGAATCCACTTGCCAAACCACCAAGGGATCTGTTCGTTCAGCTCAAACGCAGCATGTTTCCGCGTGGAGACTCCGAAGACATAGTCAAGCTCTTCCAAAGTCCGTTGTTTCGTTTCGGGCAAGAAGAACAAGATCATGAAAAAGGCAAGCACGTTGAGGCCTGCGTAGAAGCCGCTGATGTTCGTCAGCAGGCAGGCAGTCATCAATGTTAGTTGAAAAACGTACAACGTGCCGGTAGGCGTGAACGCGGCAAGCATACGAGGCAACGACATAGACAGGATGGCTGCCCAGAAGTTGTTCGTTGCGACTGCCCATGACATGCCAACTTCTCTGTGGCTGAGCGGGAAGACTTCAGCAGAGTATGTGAACGGTACTGGCCCTTCTCCAGGCGAATAGAATGCAGCCTGTGCAGTGTCAGCGTTACCGGCTTGGCAGCGTAGTCGCAAGACGATCCTTACAAAGATAAAGACAAAAAGCGCTACCAATGCGATGTGAGCTGTACTTGAGTCGTCGATCAAGAAGCAGAGGCCGGCGGTTAGCAGAGACCATGCCATATTTGGAAAGGTGAAGATCAGAAGCCCTCTTCTGCCAAAGGTGTCAATCTGTGGTTGTATTAGCGGATCTGGTCATCTTACTTTCCCTCGTCCATATCGGCATACAGTATATACAGCAGGCCACGCGAAGACGAAATTGGTTAACCCGAAGCCCCACGATACGAGCAAGGAGTCTCGTGTGCTGAAACCGGCAGCCGAAAAAATAGTCGCGCTGTAAAAGGCAATGATGTTAATGCCTAAAGCATCCATGTGTTAGAGCATACTTCCGGCTTGCAGACGGTTAACATTGTCCATCTTGCTTACCGCACATCTGCTGAGCGATCATGACAATGCCCGAAGCCTGCGTAGCTCGTCTCACGCGAGGTATCGTGAAGAGCTCAATGCATCTGTTGACGAAGTTGTCCGTTTTGGCGAGGCCAGACTCTTCAATCATTCCCTTTTCTTGATCCAGCTGCGCTTGGATGTAATAGACGTCTCTCGCAGCTTGCAATGGGGTATTTCGCAGCCGGCACAAGCTTTTGAAGGCGCTCAACACTTTGCCTTTCTTGAGATACTATCTTGGAGATCTTTGGACCGTCAGTATCAACCAGCTTAGTAATGGTATGGAGAGCGTACTCGGGACAGAAGTAGATACCCAGAACCAGTGGAACGGCTGGTATGAATGCGCTGCCGAGCTGGAGCCTCCAACTGATATGAATGTCAGTACACCTCAACTTGAATCGCTAACAATGAGCATTCACTTGACTCACGCGATCGAACCAGTCCTGAAGACCGCAAGGTTGGCTGAGGTGCCCAAGAAGATACCAAACGCCGTCCAGAGCTGCCACGACATAACAAGGCCGCCACGCACCATTGTCGGCGCATTCTCCGCACTGAAAACTGGAACCGTCACCCTGTACAATTGTGTCAGAAGCGGCTGATTCGCTCAATAATCCAGTGTTCTCAGGGACCCTACTCTTTCAGGCCCATTCCAATGCCCAACAAAATGCGGCAAGCAACAAGCTCTCCCCAATGTTGGGTGCAAGCAGACCCGATAGGAGCAAGCAACGAAAAGATGGCACCCACGAAAATGGTGCCACGTCGTCCGAGATAATGATTGACTGGGTCTGATATCCAGCCAGCGCTGAAGACATCTCAGCACAAGGAGTTGACTTGGAGAGGGATTGGGGTTGTCTAGATCGACTCACAAGACGGCAATAGCAAGGTACGGGCAACTGTTGACAAAGCCAACCTACTCCACGAGTCAACATAATACCATGCATGCGATGAAGCCGGGCACTTGATACCAGCCATGAACGATCTGTTGAAAAGTAGGCCCTTGATCAGGTGGATATGAGTTGCTTGAGAATCTACCTAAGGGAAGACTAAAGGCCTTCTTTTAACTAGATTCAATCAAAGACTTAACTGTTTGCTAATGAAACAAGGGCTGCTTGCCTAACAAACTTTCTCTCCTTTCTCCTATTGTCCTGATCAAAGGGATCAGAAACAACACGATCTTGACAAAGCTGCGCATTCGGATTGCTAGGGTCGCAGTATGGGGGAGTATCCGCGATGCCGAACTCGATCGGGAAAGACCTAGCAGTTGAAGTCAGGTCACAATCTTCCCTGCACTGGATCGGTCGCCTTGAGGATGCTTACAAGTTTGCGCCATTGGATCCAGTCTGGTCCCATCTGGAGGCGGTGTTAGTGTCAACTTCCCGGACAGGTCGGACTAGATTGACTTTACCCCTGGATAGCCGCAGCTATACTATTCAGCACGATAGTCATGTAAAGTGCCCAAGGGTGCTTCCATCGATGTGTGATTTCGGTGCGCAGAGCGTCTCGATCAGCATCGTCCAGCTCTGAAATATTCTCAAAATCCGCCGGGCTCTGGGCTACCAGAGCACCTTTGCGCAAAAGCGGTAGATGCTCTGACATGCCGTGTCGCTCTGCAAACGATTCGACATCGGCCATCAACTGATCTTTCGGGATGTCAAGGAGCGGATTTCTGATCTCTCCCGTTACGTTCTGGGTCATGGCAGCAACGCTCTGCTTGCGAATCGCGTCTGCGCTGCCGTCCTGGACGCCCAGGTTCTGGACGCCCAGGTTCTGGCTGCCATGGTCCAGGTTTACCTCCTTGGGTACTTCAGTGATCTCGGAGTCACTATCGAAGTCAGTCAATCTTAGCAAGCCTCACGTTGGTGACATTAAAAACTCACCCGTTTCCATTCATCGTATTGGAAGCTCTGCGAGACTGCTTTAATGCTTCTTCCTCTTCTTCTCAGACTTGGGACCAAGCGCAACAGGCGGAGTGAAAGACTAACATTTCAGTGCAACCATGTCGTCGGCGGACCGTCAGCTTATGTTACGACCCCGCCAGTACATAGTATGCATGGAAAGCGCTCGGTAACATCACACGACTCTCAGCCTCGCTGTCTGTGTAACGAAGTGAAGCCAAGGCATGTAAGCAGTGGGATGTGGCGTTCGCTCAATGAGGTTAGGCATCTCAAGCATAAGGAAGCATTGGCTAGTCCATCGTAAGAATGCGGGGTTGAAGAGATGGAGGGCATAAGCAATACCATTAAAGTGTTCTCTCGCATTCGCGCGTGGCATCTGTCGATGATGTGGTTTGTCTGAGAAGTGTTTGGACTGCTCCCACGTATTTTTCGCCTTGTGCTGTGACTTGGAGAGACATTTTTGAATCTATCGGCTATTACAAAATGTCTTATATGATTTTCTCTTCGATATTGACACCCGACAGGCCAGAAACGTCTTTTGTGTTGCGCATGCTGCCGGCTTCTTGCCGCAGTCGTGCTGATGGCGGAGGAGCGGAAAAGCTGTAATGGCGCTCAGGCATTCTTCCGGTTGGGTAATAATTCCGTCCGGGTATCACAAGGCTCTTTTCGATGTATCGCTAAGTATCGTAGAGGTACTTGGGTGCCACAGGTGGCCAAGACGAGCTGATGCCCAAGAAGCTCACTGCAAATGGATCATCTTTGCCGAATAGCTGTCTCGACAGCAGTGACAATGGAAGTAGAGTCAGAGTCTGATCGGGAGACGAGACGCGACGTCGTCCATGTACCCTGCTAACAGGATGCATGCACCACCTGCATGAGGTGAAGTGGTCACTTGTACCTGTTGCCTGAGGCAAGTTTGAGTCTCTTCCAATTTGCAAGAAGGGCCGCGAGTCTTCTGTCCCGGTAAAATCAGCCTCGATTGCCTTCTTCGTAAGGGAAAGCTTTTTATTACTATAGTCACTCATTGAGATTGAACGGCCCATTGTTAGGACAATTGGATGAAAGCACAGCTCATTAATCTCTCAGGTTTGAACACAGTCCATCAAAGTAGTGCTGAAAGAAGACGTGAAACAATCCTGTTCCCAATATTTATTATAAACAAACAATCCTCATGTCTCGTCACACTGGACAGACAACATTCGTGTCAAGTGCTAATTAGTGAACTTGCACCTGACCTCCATGCACTGCTCGATGTCAGGCACCCTCAAATCCATCGAGTCCTCGTCCATGTCGAAGAATCGGTATCGACCGCGATGTCCGTCGGGACGGAGTACGTGATCGAAACTATATTCTTCCTCGAATTCTGTAGGAGTGAACTCACTAACGCCAAAGGCAGCAGCGTAGTCTTTGCCAGTCTCTAGCATTGTGTTCAGTGCCTTGCGACGCAGCTCCGACTTCTGGGCTGCCTTGGTGGCCTCACTGAGCTGCCAATCAATATAGTCGATCCGCGCATGTGCACCTGCGTCAGAGGTGAGGCTGGCGTTTAGTGTAGAGAGAAGATCCAAATCGTGCACAATGACCATAATAGAGGAGCTTGCGCATTGCTTCTCATCCTCATCTCCTTCAGCGTCGGCGTGCTTGTTCTTGCCGCCACGCAAACGGCGGGGCCGAAGTTCATAATCATCGTAATCATCGTCCGACGAACTCTTCACCGTGGTGGGAGAGGTGACGGTGGTGTTAAGACCCGCATCGTTGAAGACGTTCTTCAGACTGTTGAGGAAGTGTTCACCGTTCTCATTTGCCTTGTCCGCATCGGTATCGCAAGCCCGAATACTCAAATATGCTTCTGCCATCTCAGCTCGGTGGCTGACCCGGATATCATCTTGAACGCTGACGGTCAAGGGTTTCTCGCGTTTCCCAGCGAAAGGCGACTGCGCGGCTTCAGCGATACCTTGCAAAGGTGTCTTGAAACCACTAGCTGAGGCCGTGGCTGCAGCGAGGATGAGAAGACTAGAGGAGGTTGGCTTCATGATGAAATGCTGAAACTGCGAAGCCAGTATACCAAAGATAGAGAGTAGAACTGTGGAGAGTAGGCACGACCAAAAGTGCTTAGATGTGCTTGGTTCTTTACTTTGTACGGACTACACATGCTCCGCGGTGCTAAAGAAAGCGACCAAAAATGACTCAATCCTTCGAATCCTGCCGCGGACGTATATCGCCACCTATATGATTTGGATTCTAGTCAGGGCCGAGAGCTCGGTCAATCAGCTTGCGAATCATTTCACTTTCTAGACTTTGTTGAACCCACCAACACATCTGACCGGTCAAGGCATTGAGAAAGTATGTCTGATTCAGAATTGAAATTCAATTGATAGCTCTCCAGTTCCATCGCAATCTTGGTACCTTGAGCCCCAAAAGGACATTATACTTCTTTTCTGTCTGCCGTTGAAAGAACTTTAATTGACTCATGAGACATGTTGCAGCAACACGTTGTCGCTCTGCCCAAGGATTTGCTCTTCAAGGCCAGTAGCTTTGGCTAGAGCGAGACGCAGGATCGTGCACTAGCATGACAGAGAAGGATCGCGGACTATTGCTTCTTTCGCAGGGCCTGGACCTGCTGGAGAGTTGCGTAGTCTAAGTTCAACCTTTGACGTAGCCGCTTCATCGAGATACGAAGGGACATGGAACTAAGAATTACTGCCAGAGTTCCAAGAGCGCAGGCTTCAGCTTCCATACGCGGGACGTCTGAGACGACCTGGCCTTTTGCATATTGTGAAGATACATTGTCCACGGGTCGGTTTCATTTCTGCAGGGCACACAAGATCAACTTAGCGAAGCTCAGTTGCGAAGGTGAGGCATGGGAAACGATAACAACCCGCAAAGCAACGCTTTCCCCAACACGCGCCAAGTTCTCGACACTCTATTGATAAAAGTCGAATTGTGACCTGTCTGACACCTAGGACATTTGCCAATATCAACTTCTTTGAGGCCTTATAATCGTCTAACCTCGATCACATTCCCTTATGGCAGCCAGTATGTTCCGCAGCGTTAGAAGCAATGAAGCCTTGCTTTGGGCCTTCCTGCGTCTCCTGAGCTACGGTCAGGCTTTGTGCTTGACGCTTCAATCGTTGCTATTGGGCTACGCTTGATGAGGTTCGACAGCGAGATGCAAGGCGTTCGAAGAAAAGGAGAGTGTTCGCCGCCGTCCTTGCCAAAAGCCACACAAAGCTATCTACAAGGGCATTCCTCGATCTCGTGGGAGGGCAAATGAGAGAATCGGGTCGTGCAAGTTCCTCTGGCGCCACCGATCTGAAGATCTGGAGTCATACATCATGAAGTGTCACCCACTTTGCTCATTGATTTGAAGCTGCGATGCATTCAGGCTGGTTTGAGGAAGGAATCAATCCGCCAAGCTTCGATCTCGACCACCAAAGCCTTCTGTACATCCATGGGGGCTTCTAGCTGACTTGCTGCTCGTCGTTAGAGGCTGATCTTGTTGTACCACCTTCCTCCAAGCTTTGCTAAAAGCAGACAGCGCAATGTGCGCCTCCTGCATCATCACCACTTCGATTTGCTAACGTTCAGTTGATGCGGATGAAAGTTCTCAGAATGTGGTATGGACCCCAAGACGCCTCGTTTCAGCCATTGTGGGATGCTGTCTTCCATAAGATTCCATGGTATATGAGGGTTCGACTTTTCGCTCTTTCCATGCTTCCACCATCCAACCCAGATCGCCCACAACCATCTTTCCTCCATCCAACTCGGGATTTGGAAGTCTTTTTACAATTTTTCAAAATGATCTCTGTTACTACTGGGCTAGCACTTACCCTTGCTTACCTCACCGAGGCCATTCCAATGGTTGAGAGACGAACGAGCGCTCCAAAGTATAACGTCCTTATTACCGACAAGGTGAGCCAAGAAACGCGAGGCATTAGATAGATGTTGTTGACAGTGGAAAGTATGACGATTTAGGAAGGACGTCGCCGGTATTCATACCAGGCAGCGAAACCGTCATAACATCCGACGGCGGTTGCGTGTATACTAACGCCTTCCTGACCACAAGAGCAGAGACGGCGATGACTGGAGTCGTACCGCAGTCTCCTCCCAATGTCGCCGTCTTCCTGCAGACCGGAGGGAGCACGACGAGTGCTGCGACGACCGGGCTCTGCTTCCAGGCAAAGAGGCTTTACTTTGGCTGTCAAGCCATGGTGAGAGAAAACGCGGTTTCGGTACAAGTCCCATGCACGCTCACTTTGACCGGCCACAACAACATCCTAGACCGCGACGTTGGCAGCCAGTCATTCAAGTTCGCTCCTTCGGGAGCAGAGTCGCCAATGGCTTCGGCGGAGATCGACCCGCGCAAGATTGGTCCTTCTTCCGTTGTCCGTTTCCAGTCCCAGTTGGACTTGGGAGCGTTGGGACCCGGTGCACTCACTTCCATCCTGAACCAGCTCGGATTAACGGACATCACGGGCGCAACGCTCGTCACTCTTTTGGACAATTTTTCGTATATCCAGTATGAGGAAGAAGATTACAAGAACTGTGGAATCAGTTATCAGAAGTGATCAGGCCAAGTCAAGTCTGCTGAGTGAATAGGAATGCTCGAAGAGTGAAAAGACAGTGTCAGATGCAACGTGTTTTGCTTTTGGGTGCTTTTAGTTCCGTTTACGTTTCCTGCGGTCGGCTGGCAGGTTTTGGAGGCAACAACGCTCATTTCTAGGAAGCCTATCACCCTGAACACCAGGACACGAGGAGATCATTTCCCAGTATCCTTAATCTGTCTCTCGAAAGCTCAGTTTGAGACGTGAAATATTTTGTTGCTGTGTTCCGGAGCGCATAACACTCTCGTTTAACGACTTCTTCTGAAACTGAAAGCCACCAGTAGACATGCAATCTTCAGCACGTGCTCAGTAGAGGAGTGCGTCATTTTGGTCAGTTATGTTCGTTGTTGACCATCTGCAGTTGCTCCCGTACCACTAATATTTGCTGGGGGCCGGGGGATTCGGTAGCTCAACGCTTCGTGCTTGAGCGATCGTCAAATCCCAGCGCGATGGAGATGTTAATGTACCGGCTAATGTCGATCCAGAGCCTTATAAGCCTGAAGCCTGATGTGGTTCCTGAGAGTGCGTCTCTATCCGTCAACTAATTTAATTGAGTCAGAACTGTCAGCTAACAAGTCCCAAGTGGGCCGGCTAAGACGCTGTGATACAGGATGGCCCTACATGGCCCTACATGGCCCTACATGGCCCTTCATGCGCAGCAGCGCTCGTGAGAAAGAAGCAGGATATCGTACATCATCTCATCGCTTCAAAATTTGGATCACAGCTCAGCAGCCGCAGCTTCAGTCCTCGCCTTCTTTCCACCACCTGAACCCTCACCCTCAGCACTCGTCCTCTTTCGCTTGCCTTTCCCACCCCCTCCCCTCCCACCTTTCACTCTATACGTTCCATCGGGATCTCTACCTCGCTTACGACCACTGCTCGGGCCCTCTTCTAGGAACGACAGTTCGTCCTCATCCACAAAGCCGGCGCTGCTGGGGCTGAAACCTTCCCGCGCTCGCTCTAACGCCCTGTCACCGAGTTGCTTGGCCAGGTTGCCCTTGCCTCCTCTCTTCCGCGGTTTGCTAGCAGATTGGGTTTCCGCTCCCGCGATAGAGTCGGTGTCCCCTCCTTCATCAGCCGTTACAGTATTCTTGCCGTGCGCCTTTAACCAGTTGTGTTGGGATTGAGGGTTCCGTAGCTCGGTGATGCGATCTTGCTCGCGCGGGGTCATCTCCGCAAATTGCTTCTCTTCCTCGGCCAGTTTGCTGGAATCGCCTGCCGCGCGGGATAAGGGAAGCCCGTACTGGTCCATGCCGAACTTCGCGTCTAATCGCAGGAGATAATCGTCTTCATGTGCGGCGGCGAGATAGCTCGGCGGCGGATCATCTCCCACCTGTCGCATGTCATCTGGGAAGGGCTGGTCGGGATTTGGTACGGGATGCGGGATATGCGCCTGTAGGTGGTCGAGCTCTTCGACGCCTTGCGCTGCTAGGCGTTGCTCGATCTGCTCACGTACTACGTGTAAATCCAAGGGAGGAATGCGGCCAAGTGACACGGCTTCGCGGTATTCGGCGATCATGGCATTGGCGGCTTCGGGAGTGATGTCGGAATCGATGGGTAGAGGTGGTTGTTGCCGGGGTGGAGGACGGACATTGAATCTCAGTTCTGGGGGGATGCTGGGGTTCTCGTTTAGATCGAGGCATAACTCAAGCAATCCACTGTGGCATCACGTGTCAGTTGCGATCCATGATCCTACATCTAGTGGTGCATTCTATTGACGTACTCAAGCTCCTCTCGTAGCCGCTTGGCCGTGACTTCAAGCTTGTGCTCCTCTCGGAAGAGTCGTCTATTGTCCTCCAAGACGCCGTTGAAGCGGGACCGCATCTTGCGGTACTTCTTGCGCCATGATTTGTAAGGCCCTTTCTGATGTGGTTGCTGCAATGTCTCGATTGACTTGCCGCCAACAGTCGGGTGCGAAGAAGGTGGTGGGATGGGCGAGGACGCGCTCGACATGATGGTCCCAGTTACGATTGAATCCGCGAAGCCGCCGGTCGTCAGTCAACTGCCAGGAAGCGATCACTCATGCGCCAGTGTCAGATGCAATGTGACGCCTTTCAAGCGGCTGTTGTTCGTGTGATCGCGGTCAGGTAAGAATGAAGGGATGTATCGACTTATGGGCGTATGGATGGTGGATCCAAGGACGACTTGAACACTTTCCGCCCCCAGACGCATCCACGCGCGTGAAGCTTCCAGCGGGCCGACGTTGCCGTAGCCACTACTGTACGCGGACCGGCAACTCTTCACATGAAAATCATCGCTGGCTTTTTCGATCCAATATTCAGTACTGTGGCATAATACACATTCGCCCGCACTAGATTTTTATGGCGACGGATCACAGCAACAACCATGTCGAAACGCAAAGTAGAAGCGTCCAGCTCTCCCTCGACTTCTCCCGAGCCAGAAGGCAAGAAGCGCAAATTCAACCGAGACGAAATCCCCGACGATGAAAAGCTAGAGGTGGACGTCTCATTGCCCGAGCCACCCAGCAAGAAGGCCCTGAGAGCGGAGAAGAAACGACAGAAGGAAGAAAAGAAAGCAGCAAAGGCCGACCGGAAAGCGAACAAGGCCGCCGACAAAGCATCACAGCAAGAAGCCCAGGCCACCAAAACTCACGAGTACAAACCAGAAGAGATCGCCGAACATGAAGCCGCGATGGAACCTACCAAGGCCGGCGCGCCAGCGAACAAGAAGGGCGACCATGGCATCTGGATCGGCAACCTTCCATGGTCTGCGACCCGCGACTCGCTGCGACAGTTCTTCAAAGACCAAGGCCAGATCTGGGACCGCGAGATTACCCGTATCCATATGCCAGCTCCACACGCGAAGCCCAATGATGGCCCGATCAAGGCGCATAACAAGGGCTTCGCGTACGTCGATTTCAGCACTCCGGCTATTCAGCAGAAAGCTCTTGGGCTGAGCGAGAAGCTGTTGGTCGGGAGGCGAGTGCTGATTAAGAACGCCAAGTCGTTCGAAGGCCGGCCGGACAAGCCCAAGACGGGTGCAGAGATGGTTGAGAAGGTCGCTTCTGGGAATGGAGTCAAAGAGGCAACGAATAGGATCTTCGTGGGTAACTTGGGCTTCGATGTCACCAAGGATGATCTCGCCGAGCACTTCAGTCAGGCTGGTCTGGTGGAGGACATTCACATGGCTACGTTCGAGGACAGTGGGAAGTGCAAGGGTTTTGCGTGGGTGCGCTTTCAAGACGTCGAGGCGGCCCAAGCGGCTGTACGTGGATTCGTGTACCGGAGGTTGAACGAGGACGGGGAGGAGGTTGATGATGAGACAGCGGCCGCGCAGGCTGACGAGAGCGATGAAGAGGAAGAGTCTAACAGCAAGAAGAAGAAGAACAAGGGGATCAAGAAACACAAGAAGCATATCAATCGTCTTCACGGCCGTGAAATGCGCTGCGAGTTCGCCGAGGACTCTCAAACGCGCTACAAGAAGCGCTTTGGCAAAGCAGACAACAGCCAGCCAGGCCACGATAGACGCGACAAGCGTGCTCATCAGCAGACGGGTCACGACGGCGTTGAAGATTTCGCTGCCGACGGCGCAGAGGACAGCAAGGCCCGAGGCAAGCCTCAGAAGAGATCAGGCGATGCTGACCAGCGAAGGGAGGAAAGGAGGAAACGCCACGAGAAGATAGATGCGAGGACTATCGCTCCGGGTAAGGCTTTAGCGAGTGCGCCCAGGAGTAGCGGTGCTATCGTTGCGGGAGCTGGGAAGAAGATGACCTTCGATTAAAGTTTCAATCTTTCTTCGTCACATGGTGTCTCTGAGAGCGTTACACATCTCCTGTGTCCATAGCCAAATAAGTCAAGCCGTGCGCTTGCATTGTTCCTTCTTGCATCAACCATGTAGTGGAAAGCCGGACAGAGTGATAGGTGAGAGAGGCTAGAACTAAATATAATAATGAAATCTTGTCTATGCCATCTCGCTGCAACAATTGTACAGTACTTTTGCAGAAGAACATCCTCAGTATACTCTTCCCGCCACCACAGCGTGACTTTGGGATCGGTAAAGGCATCTCAAGACGGGGAGTAACGTCAGAAATATAACCTCCCATCGCTTACCTCTCTCATTCTCCGTAGAAGACAACGTTCTAATATCGATCATTGTCAACATAGATGAACATTTTCTTCTGAAGGCCCTACACAATGCATGCGATACGTTACGGCCGACAAGACTCGGCTCCTGGTATGCCGGCGCGCATGCAATCTTGGCTTGTGGGGCATGGCATTATGCTCGGCTCGTACGTCGTATACTTCGCGAAGGCTCGGAAGTCTATATAGATTATAGAGAATGAGGCGAAGCAGAAGGGTTACGTTAGCACTGCAATATTTTGCAATCGCTACTTTAAAATCATGCTGCCCATGCTAGCATGGACGACGTCAGCTGTAAACTGCAGTAAACACCCACAAAATGATGCGCCACCGAAGCACCACCCATGCTAAAGGACCTGAATTAGGCGGAGATGCGCATACTTCGGGCACCGACGTAGCCGCTTCGCTTCCACCAGCTTATTCTTCTGTCGGAGGACCGTCGATAAGACAATCGGACGAGGACGTTATAGATTACACCCAGATTGACCCGGACGCGGACGGCCAACCGATAAATGTCTTGACCGAGCTACCTTGCGTTCTGGAACCGAGCAGAAAAGCCACACTCCTCTGCCGCTCTGGCAGTCTTGATGAGGGCCATCTAGTAGAATACCCGCTGAGTGCGTTCGCAGCAACTACACTCATTGATGCGGGTGAAATCTCGCAAACACAGCTTACACCTATACCCGGTTCTTGTGGCGTTTCAGTAGACGAGCAAGCATCTCCCTTGCTCCTCCAGCGCAGCCAGAATGGCGAGGAATATCATTTCTATCGCCCAGTCGAGCCTCTGACGGGCGTATTAGCTGCATGTGCACAGGCTTTCGGCAGTGTTGCAAAGGGCTTTGCATCGATGCCTACAGAAGTTTCTAAACAAGCCCCGTCGTCTTCGTATCCCGACGCCATTACCGCTTCAGATCATCAAGCCCAAGCCACCGATCATGGCAAGGAGAAGCAGCGATCCTATCGCTATGCTTCCGCTGCCTCCGTCGGCGTCGGCAAGACTTTCGGCTACGTGACCTTGGGCGCTGTCCGTTTGCCATTCCTCGTGACACTCAACGTGGCCCGCGGCTTCGACAATCTCCCTGCTTTATACAAAGATCCGACTTACAGAACCCCCGACCACATAACAGACACGCGATCAGGAGCGATTTCGGCCGGGAAGGCCTTTGGATGGGGGCTCTACGACGGCCTAACGGGCGTCTTCACACAACCCTATGCCGAGGTGGCAAAGGCAAAAGGGGGTGGGAATAAGGCGGCAGGTTTCTGTAAAGGCCTGGGCATGGGCATAGCTGGTCTGGCCTTTAAGCCTACGGCTGGTTATTATGGCCTCGTGGGCTATACCTATGAAGGCATCGAGAAGGACATCAGGAAATGGTCCCGCCGTACGAGGTCGGAGGGTGGCGACCAGGGGGTGATCAAAATGGGAACTCTGGTGACTACGCAACAGGTGCTGGAGGATGCAAGACCTGAGTTTGAGAAGACCAGTCCCGATGTCAGGAGGGTTTTCGTCAAGTCCTGGAGGGAACTACAAGGGCGTGACCAGTGATTTGTGCTGTGATGGAGACATGGCGATTTTAGCATTGCGAACAAAATTGAGGGGCTAAAAGGTCGATATCGCTGCATTCGGCCTTAGAATTTCGTCTGGGATGGATCTCAGGACTCAGATATACGCAGTAACTCTACAACAATGTAAGGGGCGTAATGGTCCATATGGTTGCACTGACACTCAGCACCTTGCTAGCATTGGACTTCCAAGTCTTGGATAACGACGGTGATGCTGCGGCGAAATAAGAAGCACAAAGTTCCATATGACTGCACGGAAGACTGGAGTCTTCGTGGAAATGTCTGTCGTTGAGACGAGGGGGCATTGACTGCTTGAAGTGTGTTACTACGGTGGATAAGTACCTCAGGGCGGAGAAGGTCCAGGATTCATCAGTCTTTTTCGCCGGCTTGAGCATCTTCCATCGGCTGTACTATCAATATTTTGAAGGAGTAGCATTATTGCCACCGCATCACCTCCGAGAGCGATTCAAAACGATGACCGTCTCTCAATCTTCATATGCCAAGGTCCGTCCTCTCCGGGTAGGACCAAAAGCTTGGCACGGTCTCGGGTCGAATTTCCGTCGCCGAGATGATGCTCATCCTGTGGTCCAAATTATTTCCCAGACACCCTATCTTGACCCCATGGCGCCGGCCCCAAAAAACCTTCGCTGGCTTTTCCTGTCTCCCCCTGTGGATGACATGTGCCAATCACTAGTAGTAGACACAGCATCTTATCATTGAACGGCAAGTCGTGCGGAAGTCCCTTTCTTAACACATTCAGTCTCGTAAATCTCACCGCCACACAACTTCTTGTAGTCGCTGATTCACACTGATTCATTGGCGTGATACTCACAATGCCAAATAGCCTCCTATTTGTCAACGGTCGATTCTATACAGACAATCCCGATGGCCATTTTGCTAAATGTATGCTTGTTGTGGACGGCTTCATAACGTACATTGGCGACGACATCCAGCATGCAAGGGCCTCAGCAGCAGAAAAGAGCGCCACCGTCCACGATCTTGACGGAAAGTACGTTTTGCCGGGCTTCATTGACGGCCATGCGCATACGCTTCTGCTCGGCCAAAAGCTCCAGAAGCTGGACCTAGAGCATTGCAAGAATGTGGAAGACGTAAGGTCCGCCATACATGCCTACGCCCAAACGCATCCGGAAATCCCCCGTATCATGTGTAGCGGCTGGATGGAACACATGACGGAGGGCAATGTGACAGCCGGTATGCTTGACGACTTGGATCCTAGGCCGATTTTCATCGATTCGAGAGACCTTCATTCTAGCTGGTGTAATACGCCTGCGATGAAGGAAATGGAGGTCTATTCACTGCCGGATCCTGTAGGTGGTAAGATCTATCGCGACGCTGATGGTGTCCCGTCTGGGCTCTTCAGCGAGGCAGCTTGTGTATTCCTGGTCTGGCCACACCTTGCCAAAGTGGCATCGCCAGGGGATCGGATTGAGGCAGTTCGTCGAGCTATACATGACATGAATGCATCTGGCTGTACTGGACTTATCGACATGGCCATGGACGAGATCTCCTGGGATGCGCTGTGGCAGCTACGTCAGGAAGAAGGGGGTCAGCTTCCTGTTCACGTCGCAGCACATTGGTTCATCAAACCTACAGATTCCACTCCTGATGATCTTGCCCAAGTCGAAAAAGCCATTGAATTGCAAAAGAAATTCAATCAGGAGACATCTCCAGACTTATGGATCACCGGGATTAAGTTGATGTGTGACGGCGTTATAGACTCGTGCACCGCTGCTCTCCTCGAACCATACACCACTGGACATGATTCCGCGCCTGTCATCTGGTCATACGACGCTCTAGGCGCGGTGGTTCAGAAAGCGGATCGTGCCGGATTACAATGTGCATTGCACGCCATTGGCGACGGCGCTGTGAAGTTGGCGATAGACTCGCTCTCCGAATTCGGCACGCCAGGGCATCGCCATCGGATAGAGCACCTCGAACTGACCAGTCCAGGCGACGGCGCTCGACTCGCAGCAGCCGGCATTACCGCCTCCGTTCAACCCGCACACGCCGATCCTTCTCTCTTGAAGGAATGGCCGAAGCTCCTTGGCAAAGACCGCTGCAAAAGAGCATTTGCATATCGGGAGTTCCTAGATGAAGGTGCCAATCTTGCCATAGGCTCAGACACGCCCACGGCTCCGCATCGTACATTGCAAAATCTGTATGTCGCGACCACGAGACGATCGCTTCGCGAGCCTGAGAACACTCGGACTGTCAATCCGGACTTCGCCCTGTCGCTCAGCCAAGCAGTATCCAGTGCGACGTACGGAAGTGCGTATTCGTGTTTTGCGGAGTCGTGGACAGGCAGCCTCGCCGTCTCCAAGAAGGCGAACTTTGTGGTGACAAAAATGGAGTGGGATCCTTTATCACTGGTCCAGGCGCGAGTGTGTGAGACGTGGTTTCATGGTCGGAAGGTTTTCTCCTCGTGAACGATTTCACGAGCAGTATGACACAAACGGATCTCGATCATGTGTTGGACTAAGCATGTGTTTTTTGCAAAATTACGGGCCAAAGTGGCAAACGTGAATGCAATTCAGCACATGTGGCTGGCAGAAATGTTCACGTGCGGAAGGCATTTCTCCGGAACTCTCGAAACGAACAAACCTTCCCTCCTACAAATACACCCAACTCACCCGCTCAAGCTCCAATCCTATCGCTTTACCATACCCGGCTCCAAAGCGCATAAAGGTAATGCCATGTCTGCTAACAGTCCCCTGTTATCCACTAACCAGATTCGTAGAACTCGAAGCGCCGAGACTACTACATGGACACTCAAGCAAAGGAATTTACTCGCTAGGACGATAGCGGCCCCCTGCCTCGACTCCGATGGATCTGCCACTACGCTACAAACCGGCTTCAAACGAGCTGCCGCTGCGAATCACCCAAGAAGCTACTGGCGAGAACAGCCAGTCGAAGACCGAGGATGATGCAGCAGAGAGCATGAGCCGGAGTAGCTCCAGCGCTGTGGCAAAGCAACGTGCACTGAATGAGATGCATGTTCGTCTCGGCGGAAAAGTCGAGGATATTCTTGCGAAGCGTATCCAGCCAAAGGAGAAGGTCGCCGAAGGTGAATGGAGGTGCAAAGCACCTGTGCGCTGGAAGAAGGGGCTACTCCGGGCATTGACTAAGCTGGCACGGCTCGATGTCACCATCCAAGAGATCAACGATTTGTTGTGCGCCCGGGTAGATGCGCGTCAGCAGCAAGAGGGGAGATCTGGGCCGGGAAATTCGGCTGTACGCCAAACTGAAGTCTACGAGGCGGTGGATCATTTCAAAGCCATGGGACGTGGAATGAGGAGTGTCGGTGGCGAAGATCATGACATGGAGGACGTCGGCGAAGATAGTGACGAAGGCGACTCTATGGACTGAATGTAGGTCGGAGTCTCCCAATGCAGGTTGTTAGATTCTAGGCTAGAACGTCTCCACGAAAATTGTATCTTCAGATGCAATGGCATAGTACTCCCGCCTCGTATATCACTGCAGCGCGACTGCGTCTGGCCTGCTCCCCAAATCTATCCCTACTGAGATTGTAATGTGCGATGCAGCGAGATCGACCTCTGTGCTCTAATTGGAACAGCATCGCTCCCATTTGTCTCCAAAACCTCGAGCCCATCTCCAGGAAGTTGAAGGTTTCTCGTGCAGCTACAGGGATCTTTATGGCCTTTACATTGCTCTAATGGTACGGTGTCGGATTCTGACTTTCGAGCCCATCTCTAGAAAGACAATGATTCCTAACGCAGCGATATCGACCGTTAAGCTCCTTATCTGGTCGTAATGGCACTGCATTTTTCCAAGGTCGGGAGTCTTTTTCATGGAAGCCAAATATTCTCGGTGCGACCATATCGAACCTCATGCCTTTCATATCATCGCAACGCTCCTGTTTCTATCCGAAGCACATAAATTTTCTCTAGACGACGTTTGCACTTCATTGCAGCTATATCGACCGTCACGTCTCCCGTGCTGTCGCAATGCTTTTGTATCTGTCCGAGGGTTGTAGTTATCCCCCATAAAATCATGATCACTGGTGCAGCAGTATCTACCATTCCGCCTCTGAGATGTTCGCAGTGCTAGTACCTCTATGAGAAGTCGATAGCCCGCTCTTTCAAAGATGACGATCCTAATGTCGCGATACAGCACGTTGTGCCCCTTGTTTGTCGCAGCTACATTAAGTCTACGCCAGACTTGATGTTCATCCCGATGGAAATGTCGCATTCGAATGCCGCCATATCGCCCGTCATACCCCTGATTCTTCGCAGCTCTACAAGGCTCTCGCGAGGCCAAAGGTTCATCTCGATGGCGAATTTGCATTCCAAATGCAGCCATATCGATCATTGTGTCTCTCACGTCGAAGCAGTGCTGCAGAATCTGCCGAGAACCATTTCTGCAAAACAAGACTTTGCCTCTCTATGCTCCTTTGTTCTCCGTCTGTTTACTGATTAGCGTACTGTGATGTGGGGAGATACGGAAGGGGGACACATATTCTTCTCCAACAAATCGAGCTTCAATATACTATGGTACGCTAATTCATGCGCATGTGACAACCAATAAAGCATAAAACATCCCCACAACATTCCAGTTTCGTTGGAAGGAGAATAGAAAGCCAGGGATGGTCATGAAATGCAGGCTTGTGATTGTTTTGTTGAGGTAGTCATGTAATTCACCGACCAGCGCCGGTGCGGACAGTGCGTTGGCGCGGAGCCTTGCACTCGTAACTCATGTCGTGCTTCGAATCCAAGAATTACACCACGGTAGATGTGGATGCAAATCCAGTGTACTACGATAAAAGGCAGGCCGACAATGGCGATGTGAGCGAAAGACATACTTGGGCACGTTTGGACCTTCCTGAGACTTCTTGCGGAAGAAAAACGACTTGATTCTCCCCCAGATGACCATACAGTGCTCTGACGACGTCTCTGGATTACGGAGATGATCTCTTCTCATAGGAGCCCCTCAATCCCAATCGCATCATTAGTATTACCCCATATGCTGCTCCTTCCGCCCTTGCTCTGACAACCACCTCCCAGTCTAACAACACCCCGGCAGCAAGCCCAAAAACCGATCCATCCACGCCGAGCAAACAGAGCAATACACATCAGTACTTCCGACCAGCTGTCCACCCACAAGACTAAGCTCAAGCTCAAAAACTCGATCAACTTCCAACTTCTCCCCGCCACTGGCTTCCTCGCCCTTACGTCCATCCTGACGATTCTCTGGATCGAAATCCGGCCTCTCAGTATCAACCAATACCCCGGTGGCCGTGGTAAACTTGTACCCCGGACCCTCCCTCGGAATCAACTTCAACGTGATCCTAGACGGGAGTGAGATGACTACATCCGGCGCTCTGCTCCCCTTTCCCCTTCCTCTCCCCTTTCCTGCATCGTACTGCTCAGCTTCCATCGCCGCTGCGCCGGACGTATCTTGTCCCTCTCGCGCCTGCTGTCTTTGTGACTCGCTAGAGGGCGTTAGGGGGATGTAGAGCGTACATAAGTTCACCCTGCCGCAGCAGCCGCGGTGGTGGATGTGCAGGTCTTGATGATAGAGATTTTTAGCGTCGGTGTGTAGGATTGAGAGGAGTTGGGTTGGGGGGACTGGATCGCGGCGGAAGATGGGGACTTTGCAGAGGGCGCGGTTTTGCGTCGTCATTTTATCTTTCGAAAAGGAGCTTGTGCGTCTGTGGATTCTTTAGAAGGCCTTTTCGTATGGACCAGTTGGGGAATACTGCTTTCTAGAAGGTCGGAAATCCCTAGGCTCTTTTCCAAAAGGAGGTCTGAAGTATTTCGGGGGGGGCCACTCTCAGTCTTGATCTCTCCTGATTAACAGTCACTGCGGCTGTGTGCTCTTTCGAGTTTGTGCCCGACACAAACACAAACGTTACGACCAGCTTCTCCTCACGCGAGAAGCCTCTCCCTATCCTTACTGCCTTTGACTGTCCCACGAGGCGAGGGCACGGAAACACAACTCTTGGTAAGCTCAATCGGCCTTCTCGCCCTCTTTGCTCAGAGATTAGCATAAGGTATTTGGATGACGTGCATCAGCATTTCCACCAGTCATACAGAGAAAGAGAGGAAGGAGGTAGCCTACAGCGACTAATAAGCTACTACGTATCTCGACAGTAACACAATATCCCACAAGCCATGACGTGTACGTTAGTAAACGGAGAGCTCTATCGTTCATGACTCGAGGAGCAATGGGGCAGAGAAGGAATGGCGAAAGCGGCAAAAGTGTTCTGATGGAGGCTCATATGCTTTTTTGTGCTCGTACATACCACCATGACCATCTACGCTATCATCAAGAGCCCTCGCGGACGCCGAAACGCCACACTAACCCATTGTTCTCACCTGTTTTCTCACCTGTTTTCTCTCTGCTGTGTAGCAATACTCGGAACCTTTCTACCACCGTCTTTCCCACTCCCTCCAACTTCCTAGGCAAGAAGTGACCGGTAGCGGCGCGGGTTCTGCTGGCTCGGTTCACTTTCCCCCATGACCGCTCGATACAAAACGACAAGCTTAAACATGCGTCTAAGCTTGCTGTCTCTTTCTCTTGCCGACCTGGGCAGAGAAACCGGTCTTGATGGCGGTGACGGATCGCCTGGAGCCGCACGAGTTGCACGTCACGAAGTAGAGACGGTTCTCACCCTTGTTCAGCTCGGTGTCAGGGCTACGGCAGGTCTTGCACGTGACGTATTCCACTATTTATCTGTGTCAGCTTTGCCTGTTCCTTGTCCTTTTGCGTATGTGTGTGTCCATCAAGACGCTAAATGGGTGTTGGGGCAATGACTTACCGATATATCTCCTCAGCACGTTCTCAATCTGCTTCTGCTGGAACCGACCCTTGATGACTAGTCGTCGCGAGCCGTCCACGGAACCCGAAGTACCCAATTCAGCGAACAGGAACTGCGTAACGTGCTCGTCCGTACGCTTCATACGCTTGCAGATCTCGGCAATGTTGGCGAAAATGGTCTTCTTGTTGCCTTCTCGCAGACACTGCGGCGGTGGGATCTTGTAGCTCTTGCCGCCGCTGCTGGCCAGGTCGGGATGGCTGTCGTGGAGCAGAGCGAAGAAGCGCGAGAGCAGGGATTCGTAGTTGATGGGTTTCTGCTCGTCGTGGGCCCAGATGCCTGTCCCCTTGACGAGGTCACCCTCCTGTACGCCGGTCGGGGCGGCATTTTCCTTGTCTTCAGAGGGGGCAGCAGCATCGTCACCGGTGGCGCCCGCCTCGGCCAGCTTGGCTTCGAAGTCGTCCTCTGCGCTCTTCGCCTTCTTCTTCTTCTTTTTCTTGAGCGCACTGAGGTCGACTTCACCGTCGTCTGCGACCTTCTCCTCGCCCCCTTCCTCGCCGTCATCCGTCTTCTTGGGCTTCTTGGATTTCTTCTTCTTGGCCAGCCCCTCGAACATCTGGGTCACCTCATCCACGGCCTGGTCGCCTTCGCTCTTGCCGTGCGATTCGGCGGAATCTTTTTCGCCGGCTTCGGTCATGTTGGAGGAGGTGACCTGGCCGTCACCGTCGACGATGGTCTGGCCGTCGGCGAAAGCCACGCTCTTTCGCGGCTTCAGCTGCAGATCTTCGTCCGCCATGTTGTTGGGTGTGTGAAATGAAAGTGCTGTCGCAGCAACAATAATCCAGATGTGACTCCGCTGGCTCGCCTGGCCTGCCCCGCGACGGCGTCCGATTTCTGGACGTTTCGGCCTGAGGTTCACAGGCAGTCAGATTTCACCAAGTCCGATTAACTCCGAAGGCGGGTCGGCTCCGAGGCTGCTTCCGCCGCGAATGGTCCGGATGAGGATGAGCTTCGAATGGGGAGATCTGTATACAATCCAAGACTATAAACATAATAACTTCAATTTCTTTCCGGCTGCTACGGCGGCACACATACTCACACCTCCCTCACTGTCCGCTCCGCCCTTGTATTACTCAGCCATGGACCTGTCCAGCTACGCCGACATCCATACTCCCATCGAGGAGGACATCGAGCCGGTCGACTCCCTCCCCTCCTCCTCCGCCGGCAGCAGCACCTCCGAGTCGCCAAGTGACGACGACGAATACAGCGATGCAGAGCGGGAGTGGCGCGAGAGCTTGCAGCAGCTGGAACTGCTCTTGACTATGGTCCTTGTGCCGTATCTGGGCAAATACTTTGGGAGGAAGTGCGCGTATTGGAGTATGTATACACCTGCAACCCTCCAAGATGCTACCTGACAATCAGTTTCACCACATCACAATACTATCCATGTCACACAGTTGCAATGCTAACCCTCAAATTTTCAGGCTGGGCCAAATTCATGGAATGGAAGTACCCCGTCTCTGTGGAAATAACAAGCTCGAGGACTTTCAAGGGGGCCGGAGCAATCGAAGCTGCGGCTTCACTATAGATTGGGTCTCGAACCCATGATTGTCATACTATCTGGCATGGAGCGTACTGGACTTCCTCCTTCAGACCCGACAGGATGGAGTCCTCTCGGGGAATGACCAAACTTAGCTATACCATTGGAGATGGGCACTGGAAGCACCATCATCATGATTCGCCCCCGCAGTTGCAGCGTGAGGGGTGACAAACACTTAAGTACGGGTGGATGCACTTGGTTTGCATGTTCAGAACAAGTCCATCTGCCAAAATGGGTCAGTCACACAGTACGAGTACCTCGTCGCCGCGTCCAACCACAGGAGTTCGCAAACATAAAGTCAGCAGACAAGACTCCCTGCTCGAGACTCCGGCCCTGTGGAACAATGGACCTTCTCGCAATGCACCTGTTATTCAGTCCGAGGAGATTGTGGTACCCATTCAGGAGCTTCGTCCGGCACCTCCGCCCAATCGCAGACCTAGCTATATACCTGCAGTCATTTTCTCCCCTCACGACATTCGAACGCCAACACAACAAACAACTACCAGTGGACGTCGAAGATCACTCCCAGGTATCCGGAGAGCTCCCAGACTACTTGTTGCACATCCGCCTGTCCTGCATGACGATGACAAGTCAGACTCCGACCAAGGCAGCGATGATGACGGTGAAGATACGGACACCGATTTACAAAGCATCTGCTCCAACTCTCACACCCCTCGAAGCGACCGTCCCAAGACTCCATTGACGGATCGACCACCAACCCCCTGGGCAGACGCCAGCGATTCCGAAAACGAGAGACCTCCCTTATCATCACTAAGCCCCAAGCAACCCCCCTCTACGCTCCCTACTCCACCCTCTCTAATCCAAACCACCCTCGCCAACACCCCCGGCATCGTAGTGAAAAGATACTTCACCCGCTACCCACGCTGCTGCAACGCCCTCTTGCTCGACCAATGCTACCTCTCCACCTCTACCTCCCCTTCATCCTCCCCCTCCTCCTCCTCCTGCCACCTCGAAGACACAATCCTCCCCAGCCCCGCCCAAGCCATCTGTCCCCGCTGCCTCCACCGCGCACACATCACCGTGCACCGTCTGGGCACGAAATCAGGCCATTTCGACCCGGGCACCGAAACCGCTTCCCATGCGTCGCAGAGACGTCAAGCTTGTTGTCGTCGGCGTCGTCCCAGGGACACCGGCATCGCGTTCAAGTTCGATCTGGTGGAGGCGGCGTGGGTGCTTGAGCTATTGAGGCGGTGGAGGGCGGCGGGGGAGGCTAGTAAGGCGGCTGCGGCGGCTATTCAGCGGGTTTGTGATTTGCAGCCGGTTGTTGATGATCGGGGGAGGATGGGGATGGGGATGGGGATGGGGATGGGGGGAGGTGGTGGGGTTTTGGTGGGGGAAGCAGATGGTGTTGAGGAGAGGGAGGGGGTGGGGGAAGTCGATCCGGGACTTTTCTTGATTGGAGATGATGAGGATGAAGGGGGTGATGCTGAGGGGGACGGAGGGGTATCTGGGAGTATGGAGAGGAAGGTGGAGGAGGAGGAGGAGGAGGAGGAGGAGGAGGGAGGGAGGGGATGTTTGGACGATTGAGCGGGTTTGAAACTCTGTTCTAAACGGGGGAAAGCCGGCCCCTTTTCGATTGATGTTGATGAGATTCGGGAGGGTTTTTCAGTTGGTCATCTCAAGCTGTTTTTAAGGATCGATCTGGTTTCCGTCTTTCCCCCATTGAACCCCATCTTACTCTCATCATCCTCTGAAAGAGAAAAAAAGAAGGTTTAACTTGGGGATACATTCGGGGCCCCTTTGACACATCCATCATACTCGTTAGCATGATTCTTAACCTTTTTCTTCTTCCTCCTTTTCTTTTCTTCCCCACTTCCTCCTACCTACGTTACCTGCGAGCGTACAGAGCCAATCTTGCCCATGCTTTCCCCTAAAACCCTTAACCCCCGCTCTATACATCGCTTCCTATCTGTATACAAAAAAGGGGGGGGAAATGTTGCTAAGGGCCGGTTTTAGTCTATAGTAGGAAACTCGCCTGTCTTCTTTTTCTCCTCTCCCCCTGTTTTTTTCCTTCTTCCTAAAAAGGAGGACGACCTATGTTAAAGGGCAGGAAAAGGGTAGTAGAGAGGAGCAATAGGGAGGGAGGCGTGGTCGGGGAAAAGGAAAAAGGAAAATGAGGGGGGGGGGGGGGGGGGGGGGGGGGGGGCGGGGGTGAATGGTTACGCATCGGCCATTGATAACGTAAAGGATCTGTACATTTTATACACATGTCCAAGTGAACTTTTTTACAGAAGATGTCAGATGAGGGGTTCTTTTCCCCCCCTCCCCCCACCTTTCATACCCCCTTCGTTTCACCCTCTCTGCCTTCTCTGTCCATATGTGCCCTTGATCTTTGTGGGATTGTCTTATATCCAAGGGAAAAGGGGGAAACAAGGGAGTCTCCGAGTCTACCAAGTAGAAAGTATGGCCCCCATACCTCCTCCCTCCTGCTCACCCCATCCAAAACGCCCTCTTTCCCTCCCGTTTCCGCCCAAAACTGCTACACCCCGTTTCCTCCGCTCCTAACCCTACCTCTGCACCCGCTGCTGCCCCATCTCCTTCCGACCCATCTTCCCCCTCCCCACCGGCTGCCGCGCCTCCACCATCACAGGCTCCTCAGCCCGCTTCGCATCGATGGCGCGCTGCTGTTCAATCGCGCCGACTCCACTCACTAACAATTTCTCCTCCACTTTCCGCCCTTCCTCCAACAATTCCCTCCGTCGGAGACCCTCGAGCTCCGCTTTGCGCTCCGCGGTTAGCAGCCACTCGCGCGGGAATTTCGGCTTGGGTGTGCGTTTCACGTGCCGGGTATCGAGGGGTACGTCGGCGAACGTGTCCGTGGTATCTTGCGCTTCGGAGAGCAGTTTCTGGATCGTGTCGCCCAGGAAGCGTTTGTTCTGGGCTTGGGTCTCGAAGCTTTCGCAGTTCATCTTGATGGTGCCCAGGGTGGGGTTGTAGCGGGGACCGGCGAGTTTGCAGAGTTTGGTGCGCTGCGGAGGGGTCAGGGATTGGATGTGTGCGGGTTGGAATTCGACGACGACTTTGCGGCTCGCCGGGTGGTGTTCGCCCATGTAGGTTGTGTAGCGCCAGCGGAGCGGCAGGGCTTTGCGGTCCGGTGGGTGGAAGGGTTGGTGGAGGGTGGTGAGGAGGGGCATTTCCCAGGCGGCGATGCGGACCATGTCGCGGAGTTCGCGGTGCTGTTCCAGTTCGGAGTGGCCGAGGGAGGAGATGTCGTCTTCTTCGTACATGGGGTCGCGGGTGGCATGTTGGGAGGATTCGGGGAAGGGGGTCAGGAATTGCGATTCTTCGCCTGCGTGGGTGGGATTGGCGGATTGGGTTGGAGTATTGGTGAATGGTCGGAAGGGTTGTTGGCTTTGTCGGGGGAGGGTTGGTTGTGCGCGGGAGAGATAGGAAGCCTGACGGCAGATGCGCTTGAATGGGGTAGCCATGATAGGAGGAGATGGGGGAGGAGTATCGCACTCAATCGATCTCAGTCGGAGTCTTGGTTGAAGGCGTCGCTGAGCATCGATATGCACCTACGTGTGTGTGCATACAGTAGTATGTAGAATGGATGGCCCATGTCCAATCGCTCGGATGCAGCCAGCCGCGGAAGTGCTCGGACCAGGCGAACAGTCAGCCACCTGCAGATACAGTAGATGCACTCGCCAGACAAAAGTCGAGAGCGGACCACCGAGATAATTGCATCCGAGACTGGAAATGGATGCCATCATCATCTGCACTTCGGGTTCGGATGATTGGATGGGCCCCCACCTCCCACCTGCCATTCTCCGACTTCCCACCTGCACTACTAGTAGAACTACTACCTGCAGTGGAGGTGCACACAACATCTCCCCGCCTCAGGCAACCGAAGATACTAGAGGTACAGTATACGCAACTGGTTGTATAGGTAAGCATTGGATGGAGGTATCCGAAGTCCTGCATTTAGGTAAGTACCCTAGGGTTCGGGCTACCATCCCTCAAGGTTACCTGGTAGCATTGGGTTCGCTATTCCTCCCTGCATCCATTCCCTTACCTTTTGGTACATATCTTAGACAGCTCCCATATCCAAACATAGTAAGCTCGTCCACCGACAACAACAACCATCGCACCTTCTCTCCCTCTCTCCCTCTCCTTCCCTCTCTCTCTTCGCCCATCAAATAGACCCACCTCCCCCCATGGCGACTTCCTCCCCCAAAACCTGCTTCGTCACCATCGGCGCCACTGCCTCCTTCGCCGCCCTCATCCGCTCCGCCCTTTCCTCCGATACCCTCTCCGCTTTAAGCAAGCTCGGCTATACCGATCTCGTCGTGCAGTACGGCCAAGATGGGAAGGAGCTGTTCGATAGCGCCATGCAGCAGGTGAAGACGGCGGGGGGTAGCAATGTCAATGTCACGGGGTTCGATCTGGATAAGGCGGGTCTGGGCAAGTACATGAGACAGGCGAAGGGCGGTGGGTCGCGAGGGGGTCAGGAGGGTGTTGTCGTTAGTCATGCTGGTATGTTCATGCTCTTTCCTTCTTCCATCTCGGCCTCTCTCGTGCTTGCCGGAGGACTGTGATGGACAGTTATGTTCATGAAGCCGGATGCTCATCCCTCTACCCTTCTTCCCCAGGCTCCGGAACCATCCTCGACGCGTTACGAATCGCCGTCCCCATCATCGTAGTCCCCAACCCCGACCTCCTCGACAACCACCAGGTCGAGCTGGCTGAAGCCCTTGCAGAACAGGATTACGTCGTCCATGGCAAGCTCGAACAGCTTCCCAAGGCGTTACAGGATGCCGAACAGCTTCGTCAGCGCCAGAAGGCTTGGCCGCCTGTCAACGCCGGCGTGCAGCGGGAAGCCAAAGGGTTGAAGGGGATTCTGGATGAGGAGATGGGGTATTTGGATTAATAGTTTACGGTTCATGAGAGGGGATGAAAGCGAGGTACATGCATCTTGGAAATGAATAGGAGACAAAGAAGAGAGGACGGTCCGATATCCAACAGGCATGGTTGTCGTGCTGGTTACACTTGCAAGGCAGCAGCCATGACGAGAATGCGTCCACACCATCCCTTCCCCTCTACGGCTTCAGCGTTGCATGCATCTCTTGCCTGGTGTATCCCCTTGCGCGCCCATCAGGCACCCATCTAATCTGTGTAACCCATCTCCAGGCAACCATTCCCTCACGCAGCAACCAATTCACAATGTCAGACCCTACATAAACCCCTCGTCACTTCCGGCCAATTCCCAAAACACCAGCCCTCAAATCCAATCCAACCCTCCCCTCCTTCCTCCTCAAACCCTTCGCATCTCTTCCTTGCCTCCCCCAAAGGACCAGAAGAAAAAAAGAAAAAAACAACAAAAGAAAAGAAAAAGTAAATCATGGGCCAATACTGGGAACTCATCAACATCGACGCCCGCCGCCAACTCGTCAGCCGTGGCCGCGGCCGCAAACTCTGGGAGGTCCTGCATAACCGTCTGCCGGAAATGCTCGTCGATCTGTTGAAAGTGCCTGATTTAAAAAGGATGGGGTTCGCTGAGGGGGTGGTGGGAGAGGTGAAGGGGAGGTGAGTTTGCGGGGTTTCCTTTGAGGGGGTGGGTGGCAAGGTGGGTTTGTGGGGTGGGTGAATTTGGGCGGTGATGGCCGGTGATGGTCATGGGGTGTTGTTCTTGAGGCAGCAGCAGCAGCAGCAGTAGGAAGCAAAGCGGGAGGGACCTTTTTCGCACATCTCAAGAAGGGAGGAGAAAAGATTTAGAAAAAAAAAAAAAAAGGGAGAAAAGAGAATCTCATGCTGATTATTCACTACTTCTCTTCTAGGGCCATGACGAAGAATAGAGCTTGTAAGCTCCTCGCGCTGCCGCAGGAGATCCTCGACAGGATTACTTCGTACGTGCAGGAGGGGTTGGATGTTATCTGTCTGGCGCTCAGCCATTCGTATTTCTTCCGCTTACTGGCGGAGAGGGTGAGGGAGGCGGTTATTGCTGATGAGGCGCCTTGGGCTGGTATGTTCTCGCCAATTTCCTTCTTCGCCCTTTCTTTATCTACCTTTTTCCTTCCTTCCTGGATGGTACACCCCCTTGGCCCGACCAAAAAGGAAGGAAAAGACGACAGGAAAAGGCAGAAAGAAAGAGGCAAAAAAGAAAGAAAAGAAAAAAAGGAAGACGAGATGAAAGTTTTTAGGGAAAAACCACCCCCTTTCTCTTTCTCTCCCCTCCCCATCTCCCACACAACACACATCCCCCCCGGCCTCAAATGCAACGCTAAATCCCCAACCCCCTTTCCAACTACAGGCGCCCGCATAATCCTCGTAGGCGACTACGCAACCTCAGTCCCCTCCAGCGTCACCCCAGCCGAAACCCACGCCTTCATCACCGTCCACGACCATGAGGATGACCCGGACATTCCCCCCTCGGCCGACGAGCGCGCTTTCCGCGCCCGGAACCCGCTCTATAGTATGCAGAAGGGCAGTGTTAGCGATGCCGTCGTCCCCGTCGATTGGGCGGAGGAATGGGCGCGCATCGGAGCGATGGATAAGTCGCGCGGATGGAAAAACATGCGGTATGAGCAGGTCGCGTCTGGGGTTCGGAGGGCGCGGGGGAGGAGGTTGACGGGGGAGGAGATGGGGGTGCTTGATCGGCTTTTTGCGCCCTCCTCTCCCTCTTCATCTCCGTCTTCCTCTTCCGCTTCCGTTTCCGTTTCCGCTTCCTCCTCATCTGCCGCCGCCACATCCAGCACGACCAACAAGAACCTTGCCACCAAAGACGAGATACCTCCCCCTTCTTCTTCCTCCTCTTACGTCCTCCGCAACCTCACCAAACGCCTTTTCGTCCGGGACTCCGTCCTCGGCCACCGGTCTTCGCGATATCGCTATTCCCTCGGCGAAGCCCTCTGTGCTCGCGTGCTCTGGACCGCAGATCCCTCGGGAACGATGGGGTTAGGGTGTCGGGGGAAATGGGCGGGGGATCGGTTTGATATCGTCAAGGGCGAAGAGATCGGGGTGGTGGTGCGGGGGGACGAGGAAGGGAATGAGGAGGAGGAGGAGGACTTCTACGATTTCCCCTACCGGAAGGATGAAGAGGAGGAGGATGGGAGGGACGAGACGATGGCTTGGAAGGATGTGAGTGCTGCGGCGCTTCGGCGGTTTAGGAGGGCGGGGATGGATTTCCGGATGGATGGGAAGAGGTGTTGATTTTCTTTTCTTTTTTTCTTTTTTTTTCGGGTTGGATTCCTGGCGGAAAGGAGGGAGGGTAGACAGGCAAGTGTGGTGAAAGGAAAGGCGCCAAAAAAAAAAGGGGGGGGGGGGGGGGGGGGGGGGGGGGGGGGGGGGGCGGGAGGACGACGCGCACACCCGCCTTCCTTGCTTTTTTCTTTAAATGTTCTTTTTTCTTCTCCCTCTCTATTCACCCATGCATTCACCATACTAGGTAGCAATCTGGGAAATCTAAATCCTCTCGTTAGATTGCCCACTTTTTCCCGTTTATCCTTGCTTCTTTTCGAAAACTTGAGAGACCTTCGATCTGTCTTCTCCTTTTTCCCCTCTCTCCTTCTACGTAAATGAAAGACAAACAGAAGGGAACATGAAGGTGAAGGTGGGGAAAGGAAATAAGATACTTCTTCAAACACCGTTCTCTTAGCTTTCCCGTTAATTGCTTGTACTAGAGATGTACAGGATGAAGCGAAGGCTTGGCGCTTGTCTTTTACTTTCCTTTTTCCAAACTAGCTCATTGTTCTTTTCTTGTTCTGTTGAAGATCTGATGCTCGGGCGACCAATCTGTTCTATCCCGCATGAACTCCAATACCAGGACTTGAGAAGAGGAGACCAAAGAGAGATAGAGGCAGGAAAAGGGTGCAAGAGAGGAGTGCTCCTCCCTGAGGGGAGGGAGGACAGGTGGGGATCGTCGTTAAGGAAAACTTACCTTTCCATCTCTGTCCTTTTCTCTTCTTTGGATCTATGCCGTCTTTTAAACCCTATCGAAGACGCGAGGGATGTAGGAGGTTTCCCGGCGGAAGGGTAGAACAACAAAAGGAGAAAACGAAAGGGCACAACAGGACACTCTCGTATAAAACGTCTTCTTGCGTAAATAGCTAAGCTGTCTAGTGTTGAAGGGAAAGACCAAGTATCGTGAAAAAGTAACATCAACAATCAAAAAACTTGCGTTTTCTTTTCCTCCTATATCCCCCCTCGTGTACACAGTTCCCCGCCTCCCGTTCCTCCCCAAAATCCCTCAGTATTAGATGGTATTGTATGCGGTCACAAAAACAGGAAAAAAACAATATCGCCCTCTGATGTTTCGCTATGCTGGAAAATCAAAATTTCGTGAGCTTCGTATCGTATCTTTTTTTTTTGGTTTTTTTTCCTTTTCTTTTTCTTTTCACTCGTTAGACCATTCCAAACCCACCACTTACATCCATCAAGGTTCGCGTTCTCCAATCTCAATGAGAATATCCAACCCGTTCCCGCCTTCCTCAGATCATCAAAGGAAGACGGCCAGGACCAAAGACCCACCCGCCACAGCGAACCCGGTTATCTGGACCGCAAGCGAGGAGCCCGAGTTCTGTAAACTGGGATCGTACTCTTCAGGGGTATTTGAACCAGTAGCCGAAGCGCCAGGGCCCATGGATGTCCTCGTCACAGCGCCTCCATTCCCACCGCCATCCATGCCAACGGTATTGGTCACTACCCCGCCCGTCATCTGCACTGGGAAGAGCGTCTCGTAGCTCGTGGCAGTCACCTGACCGTTCCCATTCTCGGACGAGATGACAAGGAGACTGGCTTGGGGAGCGAGGGAGACGACGAAGGTGCGGCCGGAGATCGTTACGGTTTCCGCTTCGTTCGGGGTCAGAGTCTTGCCGGAGATGATGTAGGTGGCGCCGTTGTTGATAGCGGTGAAGGTTTCGCCGTTGATGGTTAGGACAGGCGCGGCGGTGGGCATGACCTCGTACGCATCAGGGATGGTCGAGGTAGACGTTTGTCCGTCCGAGATGATTTCGATGGCTGTTCCGGCCGAGTCGAGGGAGACCGTCTCCATGCCCTCGCCGTTCGTTCCGGATAGTGTGACTTCACCTCCTCTGGTCAGGGTCTGACCGGAAATGACATACGTTGGACCTGAGCCGGAGTCGTAAGAGTTGGCTGTATAGGTCTGCCCGTCGATTGTCAGGACAGGAGCCCCTGTGGACATAGCGCCCACTCCTGCAATCATCGAGGTAGCAGTAGTCCCCTCAATGCCCGTATAGAGCTCATTCGCTGCAGAGTTCAAGGATAAAGTCTCCGCTTCACCAGCACTGTTGGTTATGGTGATAGCGCCGCCGGGAGTGAGTGTCTGGCCTGAAATAACGTAACTTGTTCCTCCATTGGCCGCGTAACCCATGCCGTTCACGTTCAAGACTGGCGGAGCAGTAATAGTTGACATAGCTGCAGCATTAGGAAGATTGGTACTCCTCGTAGTGCCGTCAATGACCGAGACCAGCTGGTTCGCAGGGGAGTTCAACGAGAGTGTCTCCTTTTCTCCATTTTCGTTGGTGTACGTGATGGCGCCTCCAGGTGTCAAGGTCTGGCCCGAAATCACATACGTCGCTCCTTGGCCTTGTGGCTGTACGCGATCTCCGTCCACGGGTAAGACTGGGGCCGCCGTGATGGATGCTTCGTTACTTGCAGGCGTTGTCTGTGGCCCTCCACTACGCAGAGAAGTGGTCTTGCCATCAACTACGATTGCAGATGCGCCAGGGGCCAAGGAGATTCTGGTCCCGTCGCTCGTGATGACTCCACCAGGAGTCAGAATGGAACCGTTGATGTCGAACGTAGATCCTGGATTGGCTTTGTAGACCGTTCCATCCAACGTCACCATAGGCGCGGGAGTGAGCCTCGGTGCATCTAGTTCTGTTCTCTGGCCATTGACAACCACTTGCGAAGCGTCTCCGGCCAAGCTTACAGTGGTACCGTCAAATGTGACAACACCTCCAGGTGTCAAGGTTGCACCAGACGCCAAGCTGAACTGGGTGGCAGCGTTTGCCGTGAAGGTTTGTGACCCTACGGTGATTAAGGGGATGTTTGCAGCTGCTCCCTGTGCTTGTTGATCTCCGGCGTTTGACTCTGAGGCTCCCATTGTGGTCATCTGGAGGTTCCTGGTCTGTCCATTGATCACAGCCGCGCTTCCATCAGAGACTACGCTGATGGTAGTTCCGTCGACTGTAATCGCGGAACCTCCTGCGGCAAGTCTTTGTCCGTCAACGTTGAAGACCTGTTCAGGTGATGCCGTCACCGAAACACCGTTAACGTCGAGGACCGTAGAGCTTGCTAGGCTACCTGCTGCCAATGAGACAGTCGATCCATCAACCACCAGAGCATTTCCTCTCTGTGCCAGTGAGATAGTGCGGCCATTCTGTACAATAGCATCACCACCAGGGAAGGCAGTTTGGCCATCAAAGACAACAGCGGGAGTCGGTCCGGCGGTGATAGTCGAGTCGCCAAAGCTTAAAATCGGTGCTGCGAAAGGAGCTTGGCCATTTGAGCTACCGGAAGAGGAACCTGATTCAGTTCCTGATCCTGCCTGGGAGCCACCCGATCCACTTTGTCCTTGAGCACTTCCGTCAGGGCTGGATGAGCCTCCAGAAGAATCACTGGCGCCTTGCGAATCGCTTCCCGAGTTAGATCCAGAGCTCGAGCTGCCGTCATTGTTTCCGCTATTTCCACCGTCCTGCGAGCTCCCTGATCCAGATCCGTCTTGCCCACCACTTTGAGCGGCTCCTCCGGCTGCAGACCCACCAATGCCAGCCATAATGGCAGAAGCCACTGCTTCATCATCAGCTTTACCGTCGCCCTGGTTGGCCGCACTATTGAAAACATCGAGCGCGTTCGTTGGTTTTGCCGGTTGCGCAGCGCTCTCAACGGCAGACACCAGGTTCCCGACATTAGGTCCCGGGGATGGCGAGGGCGGTCCTTCGTCCTGAGCGACGCTGAGAGCCGTGGCCGTAACCCTTTGGCCTTGGAATGCAGCTGTAACGACAGTTTGAGTAGGCTCAACGGGAATGTTCAACGTGATTTGGCCGGTTTCTCCGTCCGCAACAAAGGGCATGACGACCGTGTTTCCACCATCGTCACTTGAGCTACTGCCGCCCACCGCGGCACCTCCATTGGGGTTCGAGCCCGAATTATCATCTGACCCCGACCCATTGCCGTCGTTGGAATTTGATGCAGATCCTGAGCCCGATCCATCGTTGCCGTTTGAGCCTGAGTCAGAGCCCGAGCCGGAGCCTGAACCATTACTGTCGCCAGAGCCAGAATTAGACCCAGAGCTAGAACCTGATCCATTTTCATCGCTCGAACCAGAGTTTGAGCCTGAACCTGAGCCTGAGCCATTGTTGTCATTAGAGCCTGAGTTGGAACCAGAACCAGAGCCAGAGCTGTTGTTATCGTTTGAGCCAGAATTGGATCCGGATTCCGAACCATCGTTGCTATTCGATCCTGAGTTCGAGCCAGCGCCTGATCCAGTGTCACTGTCTTCCTTCGAGCCTGGAGCGCTTGTCTTTGTCGGTTCCTTGGTCGTAGCCGGTGAGCCAGGAATAGCCAGACTCTCAGCGCTAGATTCGACGCGCCCACCACCACCTCCTCCTGTCGGCTTTCCGCCACTACCGCCATCCGTAGTTGAAGGAACCAGAGGTACGTAATCTGGCAGCGTCGGCTCAGGAGTAGCTAACGTCCGGAGCGGACTCTCAGTGAACGCAGCAAGGACGGCTTGGGCTACGAAAATGCGCTGTTGAACTACAGCAACAGTGGGTTTGGCCACCCAATTGCCCGCAACGGCATTGCTAACGTTCACAATTTTCAGGAAGTCAGGGTTAACATCGCCGATGACTCCTTCGCCCACTAGTTTCTGACCATTGACATCGCCGCCAGTGTAAGCAAAACCAAACGGCGACGTCATATTGTACCGACTGGTTGTCTCAGCGCAGCGTACGCTGCCATTGCGAGTCGAGTTATACTTGCTCATGATCTCGTACTGGCTGAAATAGACGAAAGGCGTCCCGGCAGAGAAGGCGCCTGTAGAGCCCGGTACGGATATTGTGGCTGGTGTTGGAGTGATAATTACGTCGGGGATCTTGCCGCTACCGCTCGTAACGTTCGGTTTTAAGGAGGTATGAGCAGTCTGGGTAATGACTGTGGTTGCGGCTGCTACCGGGGCAGGCGTTGAGAAGCAATCCTGATCATAATACGAATACGTCGACCAGTTGCCGTTTGTTGCATTCCACCCTCCGTTGTAGTTGTAGTATGAGTAAGATGTCAATGAGGAGGTACATGATGGGGAAGCCAAGGCAGAGGCGACGTCAAAGGTCGTTGTTTCAGGTAGCAATGTCCATCCTGTAGATGTGTCGTTCCTATCGAAGAGGACGGAGAAAGTCGAGGCAACGTGAGTGTAAGTCGCGGTGTACCACCAGTCCAACGACGCTTGTAGCACATTGAGAGTAGCGCCGCTGCATATGGCATTCGTAGTGTTCCTGCTATGTCTTCCAGTGCCATATGGATAACGGGGATGGCCAGTAGGATTGTATGGCTGGGGTGGAGTCGGCGTAACAACCACCGTCGGCGTGCCAGATGATGGTCCAGTTGGCTGAACGATGACCGACGGCTGGCCAGATGACGGGGCATTCGCCGGTCCCACTGGCTGTGGTCCGTAGGAACTTGGCGCTGAGCCTCCCGTTGGTTCGTAGGTGTTTGTCTCGGTAGATCCACTAGTAGTGCAAGACGTAGACGTGCCAGTAGAGCCGGATACTCCAGGAGAGTAGCCAGTAGGCATGTCAGTGTGCTGAGCTGAAGGTCCTGTCGTTGGACCGGAGACACCGGTGGAAGACAGGGGCTCCATGCCCTGACTGAAGCCGGTATCTGGACCAGAGACGCCCGTTGGATTGCCATACGTTGTCTCTTCATATTTTGGAGGCGCCGTCGGCGAGCCAGAGGCGGCGGTGGGATTGGCAAAGGCTGTCTCTTTGTATGTGTTGCCAGAGTCGGCTTCGGTAGCAGCTTGCTTCGTATCCGCTGCAACCGTGCCGGTCGAGGCGGACTTAGAATACGTGACATAAGAATCTGTCAACCCCACCATGATAACACTGGAGGGGGAGCTTGAGCTGCTCGCAAGCGGTGACATAGTGTCATCGTCGGAGTTGCTATTCGCAGACGGCTGTGCATTTGGAACATACGCCTCTCCTGTTCCTTGGGAGGTAGGTGCAACATATGCGGAAGGTGAAGCACCGTCGCCAGTCGGTAGCACGCTGGAAGCCTGGGCTGTTGATGCTTCAGTATCGACGTATCCTGCAGTAGCCTCCTCCCCCGGATTCGCAGCGCTCGACGAAGAGACGATTGTGGTCGACACATCTCTTGTTCCGGACGAGGTGGGTGAAAGGTATGCTGGAGAGACAGCGTCGCCGGTTGGCGCTCCATAAGATTTTACAGCGCCTTCATCTTCAGAAGTCGGTGTGCTGGATGAAGGTGATTGCGGATTGAGAGTAGAGGCACCCTTAGTGCTCGATGAGGTAGCTGGGACGTATGCCGTTGAGGCAACATCGCCGGTCGGCGGTCCATAAGACGTCCGAGCACTATCATCTTGGGGAAATGATGTGCTGGATGAGAGCACATCGGAGGTAGAGGAGTCTACGGCGTTCGGCGACGTGGGTTGGACGTACGCGGCAGAGACAGCATCGCCAGTTGGCTGATTGACAGTTGCTTGGACGGTTTCTGTGCTTGAAGTCCACGTATCAACATACTCCAATGTAGTGGTAAGTTCAGGCGCGCCCTCGTCCGAGTACGTAGATGAGCCTGAATCCGAGCCAGAATAGAATTCGACGGGCGCGCTATCAGACGATGAGTACGACTCTGCTCCTCCGCTTGACGACGGTGATGCTTGGCTTTGGAATGAGGGAGGACTTGAAGTGGACTCCGTATCTGGTACAGAACTCGAGGTCAATTCCGAGCTGGGGGAGGGCGTCGAATATGCAGCACCCTGCTCATCACCGCTACTACTATCGCTCGTTTCGGGTATGGCAGCATCACCGGCCAAATCGGAAGAAGTGATGGCATAGTCCTCTGAGGATGTCGTGATGATCGTCTCTGGAGACGTCGCGGGAGCGGCTACTGTCGTGTTCTGCCATGGATCGACTCCGGCATTACTGTCTGCCTGTCTTCGATGTCGAGGTGTCCTTCCGCCGGATACCAATGACGCATCTGCCCACAAGCCCACCACCAAAGCATTACGGAAAAACATCGCGATCGCGAACCCCAGAAGAAGCGAAAGTGCTGATCACCGACACCAACCAGTTAAGCCTGTCGTCTCATAACATTGCGCGCTGGGCCTGCTTCAACGAGTGACTGCGGGCGATGTACGATAGAATAGTGGTGAGGTCTACGTGAGGCAGTGCACACAGATTCGCCCGCCTACACACGGCGTCGAAGCGTTGAAAGTCACGTCCCGCCGTGGATACCTCAGCAATGGCAAATGGCCCCGTGGAGGCTGAAGTTTCAAGGCGCGCAGCCTAGAGGGTGATCGACGCCAGCAATAGCGCCACCTGCCCAGAATCCTTCTCCTGCCCAGCACGGTACAGCACCACCCTAGCTGGCATCATGCATATCTGGCGAATAATACCCCTTCAACCCCCAGCGTATGACGGGATTCCCGAGGAACTTTGAGATCACCATAGACTTGGCATCCCGGCGAACTCTTCATGATCTCACCCCCCTACATTTTTGGAGACGTTAATTCGTTCACGGTGCCAATCGATAATTACTTCGTGTTAGCACATCGGAACTGTGCCTTGCTTGCCTAACCAAACCATTGGAGCGCTCTTGTCTGCACAACGTTTCCCAGCCACGGGAACGGACAGCCAGCTCCGGCAAGCGGTAAAAAGCCTGTGCATGAGCAGAACCATCTCCGCATGTGCGTTGGCCAAGCTTGCAGCGAGAACCTGGTCCAGTTCTGGATAGCCGAGATAGCCTTTTCCAGATTTTGCTATCTACATGACGAAGGCTACTCAGAGCATGCACAGCGACACGGGCTCGTAGAGCAAAAGTCTCTCCCGCAGACGGCAGCCAGCGAATTGCGCGTCGTCTCGTGATGACGGGTGGCATGCTTACGGGGGCAGGCAATAATATTGAGTACCGTAGAGGTTTCTCCTATCATCCGGTTGATCCTATGGGAGGGGAACTCGTAGGCTCGTAGGCTCGGCTTCAGCCGGTACCACCTGGCTATCACAGCGGTCGAAGAGGTGCCCGCTAAACTCCACCCTAGCAGCTCCTTCTACAGCCAAGGATGTCTTGAAGTCTTGCAGATACGAAGCGCAAGCTGCGGACTATTCGGTCACATACCTTGCCCTAAAAGAGTCGATGATGCATCATACGGGGAGACTCCAGAACTGCCTATTCTGAGCATGATATGTAATGATTGATTCCAAACTGTCTTTTGCGCCGCTGCCGATGGCGGTTGATGGGACGAAGACGACTGCAGTGCCGCTTAGCCCGAAGACGGGACACCAGCATGTCAACCATGTGCCACCACATATTTCCGTCTTGTTCCTGCGTATCTCACACCACCACGCGGGATGCAAATATAGTAGCACTCATTGAGCTCATTCCTTGCTTCCTGGTCCTACCGTACCTATCGTATCAATCCTGCCGGTGTGTACGTATGTACCTCCACCTGGACCCCAAATGCCCTCCCAGGTCGTCTTCTGAGATCGGAAGCCGTCGCCTCCGTCTGCCAAGGTAGACTAGGTTGAAGTATGTTATGAGCTTGTCATCCTGGCACGCATGTCAGCCTATCACACTGCTACTTGCGGCGCAGGGTGCTCCTAGCCAGAGTGACTTTATGCGGGCTCGTTTAGGCATCCTTGGCGAGGTCTGGCTGCGCTTTGTACCGTTGCATGTGAAGTCGTTCCCATCCATCATGGAGAGACCACTTACACCCGTGCATTCTGGACGATTAGGAGATTATTGCGGACTACAGAGAGGTTGAGAGGCTGATGTGCTGAGCCATTGGAGAAGGCGCGAGAGCTATATCGAGAGTCCAGGCCAGCCTTACATCACCCATCATCGAAGTCGTGGAGGAAGCGGGCGGTCATGGCGCCCTTGTTTCGAGGCTTGCGATGCCTACCCAGCGCGCTGCTGGCTTTGACCGTATCGCATGCCCTAGGAGCGTCTCTGAGTAGACGCGCCTCTGAGAACGCGACCATACCGGCGCCCATCTCCTTTTCGCCGGACGAGAGTTGGGAAGGTATCGACGGCTCATGGTCCACCTTCACCCTCGGCATTGGCACGCCTCCACAGTTCGTTCGAACATATGTCTCCTTTAACTCTTACCAGACGTGGGCCGTCCTTCCCCAAGGCTGTCAAGCTGCAGCCGACCTGGAAGCATGCGCCGACACCCGAGGTGGGCTCTTCAACGAAAGCGCGTCCTCTTCGTTCGACCAAATAGGAATATATGTCCTGTATATCGAGCAAAACCTGAACTATACAGGCAACAATGCCATCTTCGGATACGACGTAGTAGGCTTAGGAGGCAACGGCACGGACGGGCCAACTTTAAAGAATACTACTGTAGGAGCGCTGGCAGTGGAAGACTTCTATCTGGGACTCTTTGGCGTCAATCCAAAACCAACCAACTTCAGCAGTGATGGCGAACCTTCTCCTAGCTACATGACAAAGCTGAAGGAGCAGGAATATATCCCAAGTATATCGGCAGGGTACACGGCAGGTGCCAAGTACAGGTTCTCCGGCGTGTTGGCATCTCTCACACTAGGCGGGTACGACACGTCTAGATTTGTTGAAAACGACGTTCAATTCTCCTTCGCGCCGGATAACGATCGCGACACCGTCGTAGCCATCCAATCTATCAGCACGCCCTCGCAGGTGGAGTCCTCTCCGACCGGCACAGAGCTCCTACCGGCGCCGATATATGCATTTGTCGACAGTACGATTGCTGAGATATGGCTGCCAATCGATTCGTGCCGGATTTTTGAGCAGGAATTTGGCCTTGTCTATAATAATGCTACGGACCTCTATCTTGTCAACTCGACCCTCCATCAAACTCTCACCGAACGAAATCCCAATGTGACCTTTGCCATTGCATCAGGGCTTGACGGTGGAGACAGGGTGGAGATCACACTACCGTACGGCGCATTCGATCTCACTGCCACGAATCCCTACCAAGGAGTTCAGAACACTTCGAATTACTTCCCACTACGAAGAGCTGCCAACGACACGCAATACACGCTTGGTAGAACGTTCCTGCAGGAAGCGTACTTCTCTGTGGATTGGGAAAGGCAGAAATTTAACGTGAGCCAGGTCGACTGGAAGCAGGACTACGAGCAGAACATTGTGGCTATTCCAGCATATGATCCAGCGACAGAGAATCAGAATAATACATACCCAGGCGCTGGCGACTCCAGCGAGAGTAACGACGGGGGAGATGGGCTGAGCGGAGGCGCTATCGCTGGTATCGTTGTAGGAGTGGTCGCAGGAGTGGGCATCCTGGCGGGCTTGCTCTTCTGGTGCTGCTGGCGCCGTAGAAGCTGGGCCAAGAGCAGCGACAGCATCAAGGACGAAAAGCTTGGAGGAACCGAGTCTCCCGAGCCCAATCAGAAGCAAGGTCGCGAGTCCAATATTTTCCCCAAGGCCGAGCTCGAGGGTTCCTCGCCTGTACCTCCAGACTCCGACCGTAAGGGCCTGCTGCTGTACAATGATTCCTCTACCGAATCTGGCTCACCACATACCCCTTCAGCCCCAAGCCGTCTGTCTGGTTTCTTCCGACCTGGGAGCTCGTCAGCCTACTCACCTACTACACCATCGGGAGGTGAGGGTACACACTCTAGCTCTAACAGCGGAGTTATAAGCAATGGCAACCGGTCTTCCTTCTTGTCGCCTCTTACGCCGACTACCTTCGCGAGCGAGGTCGACGGGAATGAGCGACAGCTCTACGAAATGCCGGGCGATATGCCTACGATTCGGGAGAAAGACGGCAAATCACTGTCGGAAAAGGAGGCGCTGGCCCATAGAGAACGAATCTACAATGGCGTTGATTCCGCCCCGAATTCAGCAACAGCGGTGAATTTCGCGGAAGGCGTGAGGGAGCCGAGAAGGGTGAATCCCGATGATGTTGTAAAAGCGGACGTTCGTCATTCTGACGAGCAACAAACCGCCGGCGCCCTTCATCGTGCTTTCTCTTTCGAGGAGGACGATTCCAAGAAGCGTACTGGAGAATCTACTTCGGGCTCGGATGAATTGTATGAATAATAATAAGAAGGGTCTGATCTGGCTTTGCGGACTTGGTTGTGTATTTAGCGAGGCGCTCAGAGGTGTTCATGCCCATCTTGTCTAGTTTTTATGTATTTAGACTATGTAATGGTTCTCGCATTGGAAGCGAGCAATCTCATGGCTGTCCATTTCCTGATGCTTCGAAAGCCAATGTCATCCGTGTATGCCCTTCTCGTCTGTGTGCACAAATTGATGCGACGAGATATCGCCTCCATTCTTTTCTTTTTTTTTTCTTGCCTTTTTTTTTAACCGAAATTCTCTCTCTGCGGGAACGTCTGCACCCGTCTGACGATTGTCATGATACACAACACTCCGTCAAGATGCCAGGCAGCCTGGCGGTATAATCTACTAGTACATCCTAAAAGCTCAACAACAGCTCAAAAATCGCCCAAGGCTTGTCCATACGTACAGTGAAGCTGAGGAGATATCCTATCGTCGTGATATATAACATTCCCAATGAACTGATTACCTAGTATCTACCCTCGCGATCTGCCAAGAAGTGAATACCTCCAAAGCTCACCATTGCGGTCATTATGCTGGGCGCTTCAGATCGAAGTGTCCGCATTCCGACCAGAACGTGATTCGTCGAGCTGATACTAGACACTCTGTGCAGCTTCAAGTGATCACATCATGCTCTTGTGTGGATGATCTGAAAGGGAAAGTAAGAAGGGAGACCACACAAAACAAAAAAGAAAAGAAGTAGACATATATATGTATCGTGTTCTAGACGTAGCACTTCGAGACATGCGAGAGAGAAATATAAGAGATTTGAAATCTGTTGGCTTTTTTATTTTCATAATCCTTGCGCCTGTACTACTGTATCTACTACTTACTCGAATGTGCTCACGGCGAGGGTTGGCGATGGCCTGTCCCAGCTCATGATCCATGTCGGTGATCATAAGCACATCCATCCACTTGGATTAAGCATTGGACGATCAAACCCAAACCCAAATCCTAGCATTGTTGCTCGCCACAAAACGAAATCAGAATCATAATAACTATGAAATCAATACGACATGTGGTTGGCTCCCGTGAGGTATAGTTCTCGAATTGCAATACAATGATATACACTCAAAAGAGGCCTGTCTACACATTACTTACACCCAGTTTCCTGAAAAAGAATAACCCAAAGACCGCGTGCGAGAGGGAAAAGGCCAGAGCAAGACAGAGAGGTATCGCGCGTATCAATTTCCAAAGACAATCCTCATCATCCCCTTAAGTCAAGATCACCGCCGCCTGCCTCCTCTGGCTCCGCGAGCTGACGAGTTGGCTCGAGGATACTTGCGATCAAGGTCCTGACCAGCTGCTCGGTTGAGATTCTCCCATAGTTCAGAGTGCTGCCGCGGACCTTCAGAACGCGATGGTCCCGCTTGTGTTGTGACCGAAGAAACGTTAGGAGTCCGTGAGCCAGCGACAGATCGAGGAGAGGAAGCAGATCCCGCTTGCGATGCCGAGGAAGAAGAGGAAGAGTCAGAGTACTGCCGTGATTCGACTCGCTCGATGACCTCGAGCTCTTGTGCGAACTGAACCCGAGGTCCCCGCTCGAATGATTGAGGTGAGATTCTAGGCGCACGCCCTTCCTGCGCATTAGACGATTGCTCCAACGGGACCGAAGAGGCTCGAGAAGAAGTCTTGTCAGTATTTCCATGATGACGCTGAAAGGAACGCCGCTCGTCCTCTTTCTCATCACCACTATCGTACACGCCGTCGACCGGCTGCGAATCCAGTGCTTGGCTCTGCTGAGAAGCAGGTCTGGAAGCGGCAGCCGGTGGAGCGTCTTGGTCGGACTCGACGCCGGCCGCAGAGCAGCAGGAGCGATACTACGACCTATCCTCACCGTCTCACGTTAGCGAAAGCCCGGCAGCAGACCCTCTCGCCTTGTCATCGAAAGGTATGAAGCGTCTACTTCAGCTTCTCCTTCAGGCGGCTGAAAAGCCCCTTCTTCTTCTCCTTTCCACCTTCCGTGGTGCCGCTAGCACCGCTCTTCTGACTATCGGCGGGCGAGTTGCGCATTCTGTCGATCAGACTACCGCGCTTCTGAGGAGTCGTGTTGGCTGACTCGGGGTTGCGCGGCGTACCTATGAGGGGAAGACGGTTAGCATGCAGCCGCAGAAGGAGACAAGAAAGCACACAAGTCAAATGGCTGGCCGTGCGAAGCGTATACGTGGTGTAAACGTGCGGATAAACGTAGATGCTGACTGTGATGACCGTGGCGCGATGTGTACGACCCTGATGGAGGGTAGGCAAGCGGCCAAACGGTCACGCTGAATCACCAAGCCGAAAGCACCTGATGTTTTGAATGTTGACCAAGAAAATGGAAAGAACTTACCGACTGGCTTTCCAGCCCCAGCTGCCGCAGCACCTTCTTCGCTCTTCTGTACAGCAGGTGCAGCGCTTGTTGCAGCACCAGAAGTCGCTTCCGGCTTCTCCTGTGTCATCTTTTCGCTCTCGCCGGCTGGCTTCGAGACCTCTGGTGCTTTGCTAGACGCAGGGCCTTCGGTGACCACGGGCTTTTCCTGGGCCATGCCACCAGCACCGGCAGCATCTGGTCCACTCACTGCCGGAGCCTTGCTCGACACAGGCCCCTCGGTAACTTCAGGCTTTTCCTGCGTCATGTCACCAGCCCCAGCGGCACCTGGTCCGCTCACTTCTGGTGCTTTGCTGGACGCAGGGCCTTCAGTAACCACAGGCGTTTCCTGGGTCATGCCACCAGCACCGGCAGCATCTGGCCCACTCACTGCAGGAGCCTTGCTCGACACAGGACCTTCGGTAACCTCTGGCTTGTCCTGTCCTACTGGCGCGGCCTTGGTCATGGGAGAGACATCGCGGCTCTGCTCCTCTCGCGCTTGACCTACGAGCTGGTTCACTTTCTCAGCTGGAGTCTTCGCAGGTGCATGAGCGGGAGCGTTCAACTCCTTGCTGCCCTCCTTGCCCTCAAGGTTGATGGCGCCTACGCCCGCAGTTGGGTCTGCGAGCTGTGGGGCACCACTCGTGCTCTTGGCCGCAGCGGCGTCGGGCGAGATGTTATCTGTTTTCTCTGCCGATGCGAGTGGAGCCGTAGAAGTCGTAGCAGCCGAAGCCGTGGGCGCGGGCTGCCCTGTAGCCTCACTCTCGGGCACTTTAGACTTCAATTCAGACTCGAACTCGTTCTTTTCCTCGACCGCTGTCTTGTTGGCTGCAGCTTCCGGGTCAACATGGGCTTCCTTTTGACTAGCGGTAACCTGCTCAGGAACAGTATCGGTAGTAGCGCGGTCAGCTTCGGCGGGGACTTTCACGCCCTCTCCAGCATGGACTTGCTGCGGCAGAGCCGCGTCAGAGGCCGTAGGCTGTGCCGTCGGCCTCGCTGAGGGCACTTTGCTCGGGTTGGCGGAAGCCTCCTGATTCATGCCACTTATACTCTTTTGTACGCTCTCGGGCAGAGCAGATACAGGATCCTTGCCAGTGGACTCCTTGACCTTATCGTTCATGGCATATGCAGTTCCTGCTGCGGCCGCGCCAGCACCGGCAACGCCTGCAGCAGCCAGACCAGCAATGCCGCCTTTGCTCATTCCACTATCCTGGTTGCCTTTGTTCTTGTCATCAACCGACGGTTCTTCGGGAACTTTGCTGTGAAGCTCGTTCTCCACCTCATCCTTCTCGCCGAGGGCTCGCGAGTTATCGCTGGCTTCAGGATCCACGTTGGCCTCTTTTTGGCTCTCCTGAACCACCTCGGGTGCAGCTCGGCCCTGCTCCTCTTTCGAACGGATTGGCTGCTGGCCTGCAAGCGCGGCGGTCGTGCTTTGAGGAGCGGCAGAGCTGATCGCTGGACCAGTGTCCTGGCTTTCAATCGGTGCAGGGGTGTCCTTGCCCATTCCCATAGAGGACTCGGGCACCATGTTCGTCGTCTGGGGACCGACGCCGGCGAAGATTGGTTGGGCACCAGCGGCCTCGCGCTCAGAGGTTGGGCTCAGAACCGCGGGAATTTGAGGTGCACCGGCATCGGCCTTCTCGTAGGACTCCTTGTCCAGCTTCACATTGGATTCGGTAGTGTTGGCCGTGACCGAGCTGGAATCTGGGACCTTCTCGCCAGGCTTGAGGTGGACTGGGTTTCCAGCTCCGCCGGTCGCAGGCAGAGGAGCCACGCCATATACTTGCTCGCTACCGCCGCCGGCTGAAGGAGTCTCGGTTGCGGGCGTTTCGGGGAAGGCGCCCGGTGGCGCTTCTTGCTTAGTGGACTCGAGAGGTTGTTGGCCGGCCATAGCTGCCGTGCTGTTTGAGCTATCGTCAGTTCACATGAGCTGTCGGATTACGAGGGGTCCTCAAAGGATGAACGATGTAGCCTACCTCGCGCCTGGTCCTACGGAGTTGATATTTGCTGTAGAGGCAGAGAGCTCCAAGTCCGACGGGTCGAGAACGTTGTTGACGTTGCCGTCGCTGTCAGTTTCGGTCTTGGCGGTTGGATCGTGTTTCCACTCGCCGTCTGCGACAAACTAGTGGAGAGCAAGTTTCGAGTCAGCGATCTGTGCGATGGTGAAGCCAGAAGCTGGTGAAGCGTTTGCTGCGGACATGGCGCACTTGCATATGACAGACACAATATCCGTGCTCCGTCCATACAAACACGTCACTGCTGATGGCGACCTGGACGTACCTTGTAGAAGATCTTCTCGTCTGCCTTGGGAAGCTCCACTTTCTTGCTGTGCGAAGTCCCGCTCTTCTCAAGTTTCTCCGATTTAGACCAGTCATCGAAATTGCCGGTGACATAGACTTCCTCTGCGGGATGGTCATCTGTACGGTGCCGCTGTCAGCGCTGTCATTCGTTGCATGTCCCACAGCACCAGCTTGTCCTCCCTCGTGCCAGGAGGATCGCAAACTGCGCGCTGCGCCGTGCCGCGTTGCGCCTTGGTTTGCTTTGCCTGGTTTGGCTTCGGGGTCCTGCCTACAAGTGAAGGTGTAGCTCGCCATTCTGTCGCTGCCAGTGGTGTCCGTGTTGGCTACCTGCTGCTGGCTTGAGGTCCTGGCGCCTTGACCTCTGGGTTTGTTCTTGCGCGCTATGATGGCGGTGGTTCGAACAATACGCTGTTCGAGCGGCGACTAGGGGGAAAGATAAGAAGAACAAGGCGGTGCTATCAGCAAGACCAATGCACCTTCGCGTACGAGTTAGGAGGCTGGTTCGGTAGCGGAGGGCGCAGTTTCAAGCTCGCGAGGAGAGAGGCCGGCGGCGGCGGCGGCGGGGGATGGTCGAATTGGCTTCGGCTAAATTTAGGAGACCACCACCTGTTCTCTGTCGGCCCAATAATGCTGCCTGGCCTTCGCTCGTGCCAGGAACAATGATTGATGATGCCCATCAATAATACTAGACTGAATGCTCTATCACCCTGCTCCAGCTCTACACGCCCTGGCCGCAGTTCAACCTCAGTGCATCCACTGGTCGGGACCCAAAGGAAGCACTCGATGCGACCGCAAAGCACCTGCATGACAGCTCAGAGCTACCACTGCACCTCGGCCGCGGCTCCACTACGCGCCCAGTCCATTTACGCCGTAGCCAACTTCCAAGGTTCGTCGCAGGGTTCGAGAGGCTAGAGCATCATTCCATCATCACAGGCACTACTACCTACCTGGGTAACCACTACATCCACTTCTTGGTAATCGGCGCTCGATGCATGGCAGCGAAAAATCAGCAGGCCTCGTGCAGGCAATCTGCGTCGCCAACGAGGGTTGCCTGACAGTGTAGATCCGCTGTATGAGAGCTGCGGTGCCTGAAGATGTCTATTGTCTCTTGTCCTACCTCTATGTACAGTATCAATCCCTTAGCACGTCGTAGTGTTTTCTGCGTATTCACGGTCGATCTGCTCAGAAATCTCGTCACCGTCCCATCTGTTGCAAACGCATGGATCAAACCGGGACACGATCTAAAGAAACGCAAGAATTGTGCCTAGTGCTTTTGGTCATCAACCGAAGGGTTGTAACGTGAAGAGCAATAAATACGTCGGTCGTCTCATGAGTCTCTATTCCCATTCATGATTATGTTGTGTATACCTGCTCGCAGCTTTGGCATTTTTCACCCAGCACGTCGGGGTGGTTGCGAAGATGAGAAAGCTGACTTTGCAGGCAGCGTGGTGGATCTGGATGTGTGCAGCGTCCCGTCAATCAGTGTCGTATATGAGCCTGCTCTACCCCCGCCATGCTATGGTGAATGCTCTACACGCCCTTCAGTCCATAACCCAATGGAAGGCGGCTCATTGCTTCCCCTGCCACATTCGCTCCAACACGTGATCTTTCATCATGATGCATTGCTCACCCCCCACCAAGAGTTCTCGAAGGCGGGCCGTGAGCGGGAGTCCATGCGACCCCGCAGGCGGTCACCTCATTGATGAATCAGAAGGGGTAAGACGATGCAAACGCAGCAGCATCTCTTTATTAGGGACTAGGGAGGTCTTGCGTACGCAGACATAGCTTGCATCACTCTCCAGATACCCTACCTACTACCGGTACCTGTTCCCGCTGCATATCCTTCTTCCAAGGCAGAGGAAACCGTCTACACGTTCCGCACGGACAGACATCATCCAGCACGCGGGCGCCTGTGAACGGTAGCGACCGATCCATCGAAGCTTGACCCTTCAGACTGAGCTCATCAGCTCCACCCGCCGCACGCACGAGCGCATCACCGCCGCAGCATCCCACTTCACCTCGCCCGCAAGCTCTTCGCCGCTCCCAGCAGCGGGCTCAACTGCCGCGGGTCCATGTCTTCCCCTTCGCGCACGCAACTTCCGCCCGACTATCTCAACGCACGCAACGCCCTCGACCGCGAGATCCTCAAGGAGCAACCCACCGACTTTCTCCAGTTCGCCGCCAACTTCTTCCACCGCCGCCTCGAGAGCCAGCGGAAAGAGTTCCTGCTGCAGCAGCGGCATTCCAGCGGGGCGGGAGTGGCCGAGAGCACCTTCCCGGGGCTGGGGAATCCGTTTGGTGCGACGTCGCCCGCAGACGCCGGCAACCAGAACCAGAATAGCTTGAGCGGCCACAGTCCATTCGCGGCAGGCACCTCTCCCGCAACAGCAGCAGCAGCGGCAGGCGCAGGCACCACCATGGCAGGCACGGGACCCGGCGGCGTGGGTCCGCGAGGGGGCATGCACGCCCTGGCAGAGGAGGAGGAGCACGACTTCGCCTCCCCGACCGCTGCCTCCTTCCCTCCCAACTCGCGTGACATCCCGCCGTCCGCCATGCTCTCGCACAACGACGGCGCCGTCCCCTCCGACTCCACCGGCTCCACCGCCACCAGCGCCGCCGCCACGAACCCTTCCTTCTCCAACTACCAGGGCTTCTCCTCCGGCTCCTCCAACTTCAGCCCACCGCCCGCTGCCACCTCGGGCGCCATGGACCACCCCAACAGCTTCCCGAACAACTACAACTTGAACCGCCGGACCTCCGTCTCCGCCGAGTCGCTGGCCCCCGCCTCGGCTGATGACAGCAACTGGAAGGCTCCGCAATACCCAAAGACGGCCGACCAAGTCTCCCGTCTCCGCGCCGCCGTCTCGCACAACTTCCTCTTCTCCCACCTCGACGACGAACAGTCGGCCCAGGTGCTCGGAGCGTTGCAGGAGCGCAAGGTGCCCGCCAAAGACGTCCGCGTCATCGTGCAGGGCGACGCCGGCGACTACTTCTACGTGGTCGAGAGCGGCAACTTTGACATCTACGTCTCCAAGACCGGCCGTGTCGAGCCGGGCGGACCCGAGGGCATGGGCTCCAAGGTCGCCTCTTCCGGTCCCGGCACCTCGTTTGGTGAGCTTGCCCTGATGTACAACGCCCCACGTGCCGCCACCGTGGTCTCCACCGAGCCCTCGGTAGTGTGGCAGCTGGACCGTATCACGTTCCGCCGTATCCTCATGGACTCGGCCTTCCAGCGCCGGCGCATGTATGAGTCCTTCCTGGAAGAGGTGCCACTCCTCTCGGGACTAACTCCCTACGAGCGCTCCAAGATTGCCGACGCACTTGAGACACATAAGTACCCGGCAAACACAACCATCATCAAGGAAGGGGATGTTGGAGACAAGTTCTACATACTCGAGTCTGGCGAAGCGGCCGCTCACAAGAGAGGCCAGGAAGATAAGCCGTTGAAGACGTACGGCAAGGGCGACTACTTTGGCGAGTTGGCACTGCTAGACGACAAGCCCCGTGCTGCGAGTGTGACAAGCACCAGTGAAGTCAAGGTCGCGACCCTGGGTAAAGATGGGTTCCAGAGGCTACTAGGCCCGGTCGAAGGCATTATGCGGAGAGACGACCCAAGCAAGACGGCCGGCCACTTGGAAACGTCGGCAGACCCCTTGAGATAGAATCAAGAGGGCCGAAAAGGGTAGGTTGGAAAGTGTGTGGTCACGGACGTGGCTTTGAGAGAAGCTGCTAAGGGCAGGGGACGAGCGTATGGAACAAAGGAATCAGCAAGCAGCAGAGATTACGAGACCAAGAGGCTGCTAGACGAGTATAAGATTATGCAGGCATGCTTTGAACGGTTTGAAGAGGGACGGCGTTTTGTCTGTTTCTGACATGGGGCAGAACCTGGGTTGCTTTGTCGATCATCCTTGCAGACCGGCCTTACTGTAGCTCGAATTAAATCGTTCTATAGATGATCCACCTAGTCCCGATGCTTTTATCTGAATACTTTCAGGCTTGTAGTGCCTCACACTTCTCGTGGGAGGATATGCACATGAAACGCGCGCACATAAATAGGGTTTTTGGTAAGTGAGGACGCTGTCTGCTACACAGCATATTTGAAGGTGAAGTTTTCCGAATGCGACCGCATGCGTTTCAATTTACATGATTCATAAAGAGTACGGAACATGAGACTCGCTCGCCGCGACATATGCGCTCGTACTCGATCACAACCGACCGCCAGAGACGGTAGCCTCTCATTCGATCCGGAATTCCCCACTTACCCCTTCGAAACTCGTAATCTTCCCACTGAACGCCTTCGCGTCTCCGTAGTATCTAAGTCTGTAAAGGCCTTTCAGATCGTCCTCGTCTTTGCGTTGCCACTGCCACCGCTGCATCTCACGGCGTCTATTCATGAGTAGATCACCATGTACATCCCCTCCCTCACCTTCTAGCTCCTCCTCCTCCTCCTTGTTTCTTGACCCCATCCGCCAATCCCCCATCTCCCAGCCCGTCTCCCACGAAATCTGTACCTCGCTCGTCCCTACAACTTCACTTGTCCGTCGCCACTCGAACACTAAACTCCAATCTACGTCGCGTCGGACTTCGTGCCAGGCCAGCGTCCGCTCATAATCAAACTTCTCCACAGCCGCGAACGTGCCATCCAAGCGGAGATTGTTCCGGGGGTTGGCTCCGACGAAGGTTGCGGAAACGGTGTCGCCTGGTTTGTACCGCGCCGCGACGTCTTGTTTCACGGCGCCGAAGCTTTTGAAAAGTGGTGCGCGATCGACGATGACGGGGGCGATGAAGGACCAGGAGTCGTTGACTTGGATGGGTGGCTGGGGACCGTGGATGGCGGTGTTGGGCGGGGAAATGGAGGAAGAAGAGTGTTGAGTCTTTTTAATTTCATCTTCGTGTTCTGTTAATGATGGGATGAGACGGGTGAGTGTGTAATTGATATAGGCATCGAGAGTGTGCGGACCATACAAGGTCGAAGCACCTTCGTAGCGCTGGATGCTGTATTCCTCCGGCGTGGCGATGTAGTGTGCGTAGGTGTTCGCTGGGCCGCCAAGTACGACCGTGGGCTTCGTCCTCTTCGATTGCGAGATGTCATCATCTTCTGGCAATGAGGCTAAGGCGTTTGCAGCGTCCTCTTGTACAGCCTCTCGCCATCTTCGCCCGGCCATTGTGGTTGCTTCTCCGGGCGATATGATCATGTACAAGTCCCCAACCTGTAAAAGCTGCATGTCCACAATGTTGGGCGACCACACATAAGGATTCTCGCTTTCGCCTACATCCAACAAATGACCTTCTCCGCATGACAAGCCTTCTGGGTGTCGTTGGGCGTTGCAATGCGGTTTCCGACGACCTTCCATAGTGGACTTGCATTGGGATCATCGGGTTGTGCTTGTTTAAAATCAAATGCGCCGGGTCCATCGGTGGTTCCAGCCGCGAAGGAGTAGCCCAACGCTGCTGGGCAGGTGCTGACTTCTGTGCCATTTGGAAGTGTGAATTTGTGACGGAGAGATCGACGAAATGATGAACTCCTTTGACCATGTTTCCTCGGACGGTGCTTCCATGCAGCAGAAGAGGAACGGGCTATCCCAAAGCTTATGCGCTGCCTCGAATTGTCGCCGACCAATCTCATAGGTAGAAGCTGTGCCACTGTCATGTCGACCCCAGTACGGCCCACGACCGTGACAAGGTTGCGTCCTGTTCCCACACAGTGAGGTTCTGAAATCGCATTGCTCGCCTACGTAATCGCCATATTCGCAATACGCGCCTAAGACGTTCGGCGAGGTATCACCAACATTCGCCTGACTGAATCCGGCGACGAAGTCGGAGATCGTCGATGGAAGATTCGAACATCCAGGCTGCGACGCCCTTGTTGTCGCCCGTAACAAGGGTATTATTCCCATACATTGATGTGCCATGGACCGGAAACCAGGTGAGGATGCCGACGTCTTTCGCTTCTGATATAGTTGAGGAATTGCTCGTATGTGTGAATCGGAGGGCCGTCATCGTTTTGTCTACATCATGCGCGTACCTGGCTCGCTCATCAGCCGGGTTGGCAAGGTAGGCATAAGGGCTACGATTGATGTTTCCATCCTTCACCTCCACCTCTCCGATAGAGAGACGGCCTGGCGCTAAACTATCATGTGCGCGGACGATAGAAGCAATGGCTCCGTCAACAATGGCATGGTACGATGGCTTATGAAAGCCTTTGCTTGTGATTTGCGGTAGCAGGTAATTCAACCATGCCCCTGGTCCGCTATGAGAATGAGTTCCGGTGACAGCGACATTCTGGTTACCATAGACGGTGTATTCTCCGCCTATTTCCGCAAGGCCTTGGAGGATGCCGGATCGGATAGCCGTGTCACCTGATTGAGTGTCTAGAACAAGATAGACGAAACGGTCGTCCGGGTTATCGACGGAGCCAATGATGAAAGCCCGGGAATAGAGACGCTGACGGAGACCACTGCCAGTCTGAGCAGGATCCGCATAGCCCATGAAGTTGATCTCGACGACCGGGCCCGTGATGTCTGCCTTTCCCACGCCGAGAAGGTACGGTGTTCCATCTTCGGTGTTTCCGACGGGATCATCGGCAATGAACGGACGCTCGATATGCCAAGGATAGGAGAGAGTTGACGGATAGAAACGATGCAGTATATTTATCGTTGAAACGACGAGCAGCAAGCTTGCTGCGAGAGCGAGGAAGAGTGACGAGCGGGCCATTTTGATGATTAGATGTGACCGGGCGGCTCTTCAGCTAGGTGGCCATAAAATTGTACATGGTTGCGGCCGCGTCAATGGTTACACGGTTGTCGGCAGGATAATGTGAGATGTAAGGCAATGCGATGCGATGCAAGTCATGTCATGTCACAGTATGTCATACAATCGATAGACCGTAGTTCCTGATCCCGGTGGCGATCACCTTCGGTTGCGGATCCGATGACACGACCTTTGGCCATCATCGCTGGGAGGACAAAATTCGCGGCTCGCTCCATTCTTGATGGCTTTGGCTTTCCCGTCGTCACATGAAATCGCGCCTGGCGGGCAGTGGGAGAAGGAGGAGTTTGACACACACAGAGGACAAGAAGGCAAGACCTATAAAGAACGGAATTAGGCATTAGGTGGCTCACACAAAAAGATGCCTCTCATCACCTCTGCACCAGATGCGCTGCCCTACATCGACGCCAAACCATCAGACGCCGCTCTCTCTGCTGCCCATGCGCTCGTTCAATCCGAACTGGCGCAAGAGCATGCAACCACTCTACACCCGTCTATCCCTACCATGCGCGAAGCGCAATTCTCCGATCTGGTCGAGCAAGAATATGCCCGTATAGGCTCTGGGCAGGCAAAGGAGCCCGGTACGGGCATTGACCTCTCCCGTTATGAGGCCCTCGATGCTCCTGCGCGTGGCGATCTGCCTGCCTGGAAGACGACGCTACAGCAAGCTTACACGTCTGCTGAGTACCTTCGCGGGCGCGAGGTTAATCTCGGTCTTCTGGAAACGTACGGCAAGAATGCCTGGCTAATCAGCAACGCGCGGCTCGAGGATGAGCTGAAGGCATTGGAGAGAGAGGTCGAGGCCGCAAAGTTGGAGTTGGAGGCAGTGGAGCAGGGCAGGAGGGCAATGCAGAGCAATGTCGCCGGAGAGTTGCAGGGCCTCGAGGAGACGTGGAGAAAGGGTGTCGGCCGCATGGTAGAGGCTCAGGCTGCGGCCGAGAGGGTGAAGGAGGAAATACTAGAAAGAAGGCGACAAGGCGCAAGCTGAACGATCTCTGAAGCCATATGGTTTGCATTGAAGTTGAGAGGTCGCTCAGAAGCTGATTCGAGCGTCTTTGAAATCCGGACAACGCACATCCACGCTCAGGAACTTGGTGACATGATGTACCCACGCCACCAGTGCAATATCGACGCTGGTGAGATGCACGAGCGTCCATCCAACTCCGTGGGACCCAGCCGAAGGCGGCGTCTCACGATAGGCATACCAAGTCACCTTTCAAGATAGACAGGTGTGTACCCTGCAGCATCACATGCCAATCGGCTCACCCGAATGCGCATGGGCACATGTGTAACGCAAGACGCGGCATGTAGGCCTCGCGTTCTACGATTTAGGAGGTAAGAGCAATGGAGGGAATAACCTAGATGCAAATGTTCGACACATGAATGAAAACGTTTTTAAGACCGCCAAAGCTCAACATGGACTGTTGCTCCTTTTCACACTTCATCAGTTGCCTTCACGTGCGACTGTCGACACGCGCCTACATGTAGTTGGGCAACATAATGCTCGTGCAGGTAAAGACAGCCTCACCGCTCTGCCGCCTATATCTAGACGACCACGCCCAGCCTATACAGCGATTAAAACACTGCAAACGCGGCAGGTATCATTGATCCTTCTGAACACGCTTTTCAATCATGATCCCTCTTTTACTGGCCCCACGCCCTCAAGACCATTTGCATTCTAACGTCAAAGCATCCTCATCCAACAAAAACCCCAGAAAAGCCTCGTCCTTCCTGTTACGCCACTTTCGAAGCCTCTCTCGTCTTCGATGTACAAGCCACGAGCAAGAAGATCCAAATGACGAACTGACACCAGTGCAGCAGCACTACTGGGCCTACTCCAGCAAGGGACGCCTCCATCGTCTTTCCGCCCTTGAGCGGAGACGTTCATCGGATGACCCTATCTGGGCTGAGCACGCCCACGCCATCGAACTCGCTCGTGCCCGGATGAAGGACGGCAAAGCACATGGCGAAGCTTCCCAGCAAATACTAAAAGGAAACGCCAGGCTGAGAAGAGTCATCTCCGCCCCTTTCGACGTCACCCGCACGGCTTCTGCGACCTGCATCGCATGGGACAGCACAACCTAGTCCGTGAGAAAGCAGCTTTGCTGCGCTCCATCAACAGCCTCAGAAATGGCATTGCTGTCTCTGCACTGGCAGAGGATCTCGAGCTTTCCGAGGAGTTGGAGCGACATGCCGAGCTCATGCGAGATCTTGTTGGCAGCGTCCCAACCCTTCGAAGGCGAGTGAGTACCCGAACACTACCATAACGCCTTCCGGATCGGTGGGGCAAGTATACTATTCGGCTTGTTAGTCCGCCTGGACTGGTGGCTTAGCATGTGGGAGCTGTGGTATGTTTCCGCTTTTTCAGTGTTTGGTTTCCACCATTTTTGCAGTCTCTTGTCCGCCATGCGTGCTGTCTTCCTTGAAGTGCCCCGATCAGAAGAAATGAAGAAACAGAAAAAAAAAAAAAGGAGAGAAAGGCAGAAAAGATCAGAATGGTTGCTAATAAGGTCGACCTCCTCCCCACAGGTATAGTGGGAAATTCCGTCGTCATGCCTCTCAACAGGCCACAGTTCCGTCAGCAAAGGCAGGTGACCAAAGAAATGTCCATCCAGATCTATGTCCCTGTCGCCAAAGACAAGTCTACGATATCCTCACCTACCCTACATGGACTAGCATCGGCATAGGATGGACAAGGGATTCGCGGTGGGTGGCTGAATTGGTAGGTGCCCCGGAGGAAGTGGAAGGTGGACATGCGAGCGAGAAGGCATTGCCTGAGATTCCAGGTATGGAGACCAAGGACAGTGAAACGGAGAGGCGGCTAAGGAGGAGCGGTGTTGTACCTTTGAGACTGAGCAGCAAAAGGAAGAGTGGGTGTGTTGCGGCAGGGGCGAGATGAGGGAAGCTGGGTGGGACAACTGATATGACACCTTGGGAGTATGGGTAAGGGTATTCTGGCCGAAGACTGCAAGCGGATTGCATGTCCGGGAGGAACATGGCAGGTTCGTTCTCTTTTGAAGAGAAGAACAATCACAATACGGCCAATGCAGGACATCAGTATATTGATAAGAGTAGTTGAGTGAAGTCCAACGGCTTTTGCTGGCATCTACGCATTTTTTTTTTTCCGAATATTATTCTCTCTTCTGCGGCGGTATGTGTAAAGAGTGCTTAGACCACATTATGTAGCATTCCAAGAGCGTCTATGTATGAGTGGATGCATCTGAAGGGTTGGTGGGTTGGTGGTGGTCGGCTTGAGAGATGTTGGCCCGTGCACCACGGGAGTCCGATGAGATTTGGCTGCTGCCGTCCACTGTCCGTCCATCCAGCTCCCTGAGAACAGCATTGGCGGCGTCTGTGTGTGCGGCTCAACCCAAGAAGCCACCTCCGTTTGGTGACACCCTCTCTGGCCCGGATCCATATATCACCATCTAATAACCGGTCATGGCCACCGCCATCTTCCCCCGGGCAATCCGGCCCTCCATCACCTCCTCCGCCGACTCCTCCGCATATGTCTGCCAGGCCTGTCGCCGACACCAATCTTCATACCGCCGCACGCGCAAGGCCCTCAGAGTAAAGCCCGACGCCTCCTTCCTGCCCTCCACCACCGAAGCGCAGGACCACATCATCTTCAACCCGCCATCGAGTGCGCCCAATGTCTACCACACGCCGATGGCCTTCCTTCCCGCCAACGATCCCCGACGAAAACTGCATTCCGTGGCCCCCACGAGAAGCGCAACTCCTCCTTCGACCCCTTCTACATCCAACATCCCATCCTCCACTTCCAACGAGACGCGGACGGTCCCACCCCCAGTGCGGCCGCTGTACGAGAAGAAATACCACCTGACACCCGAGCAGATCGAGGAGATGAGGAGACTTCGCGCCGAGGACCCCAAAACCTGGACACGCGTGCGGTTAGCGGAGAAGTTCGAATGTTCGCAGTTCTTCGTGAGTCTGTGCTGCTCCGCCCCGCAAATCAAGGAGGAGCGCGAGAGGGAGCTGGAAGAGATCAAGCGGAGGTGGGGACGGAGAAAGACGGAGGCGAGGGAGGCGAGGCAGGAGCGGAAGAAGCTTTGGGGTAGAGATGCGTAGGAAGCTTGAATACCCGCTGTGGGTTTTGGCTACGCGGAATGGGCATCAGAAGAACACCTGTCTGCTGTTGCGATCAGAAGGCGCATCTCCTTGGGCAATGTGCCTTAGGTATGGCAGCCAGAAGACTCGCGCAATGTGACGTCTTCAGCATTCATCAAGCAGAAGCTACTGTCTAAATCGGAGATGCTGCGACGAACGGAAATATGAGATGTGCGTGCGGCATGGTCTCGCGACAAATGTAAGAGCTGAAAAAGGAATGGCAGTTGTCTAGATACTGTGCCAGGAGTGTGTATACTACATATGTTCAAATTGTATTGACTACACGTGGCGGACTTCAATTATAGTCGCTATTTTTCCCTGGTCTCTCCAGACTATAGCGTGACAGAGACTGTGGGAGCTCTGCTCGCCGGCAGCGACTTACCATCTACAAGGTCACAGTTCGCAGCAGCTGATCCTTGTGAAGCTCAGTCATACCAGCTTTGTCTTTCCTAAGCAGAAGGCTGAGACCCCTCTTGTCAATGCATTTTTCTGCGATGATGTGGCCAGCGACCTTGGACAAATTGTTATCTCCGATACGTAGATCTAGCCTTGATGTTCTGCTGTCCACCATTCTCGATTCTTGGCCATGAAGCCAGACCGAAGCATAGCATCTCATCGTGATTTTCGTTTGGAGACCGAAGTGCCAGGCCAGTTCTGCTGTCTCAACACCAACCCGAGTTCTCCTTCTATGGACATCAAAGAACACTGTTGCCAATAGAACGCACGAGAAGGACATCTGACTATGGACCAACCAGATCCTAGCCAATTATGAAAAGGGACAACATGCCACTTGGTTTCGGGAAGCACATGATCATTCCTCATCATCACGTCGCTATGTACACTTCACTAGTCGGAAAGATCCTACAGCTTCGGCTGCATCTTCATCGTGGCATTCGCCGTGGTAAAGTTGAAACTGTTACCAAAGTTGCCACTTTGAGTAGTGAAGTCTGATCGTTCGCCTAGGCTGTCAATCCTGCCAAGCAGGAACTCAAGTTGTCTGTAGGCGGCGCTCGGAGCGTACTGAGGGACCATGTGACCACTGAGATCGATGGTTACGAACGTCAGATCGCGTTCGGTGTGGTATTGGCCGAAGACCCTGTAATAAGTGGATTAGCTTGCATTCCATGCCTTTGACTACTCGTGAAAGGGGCAGTCCTGCAAGGAACAGATAGGTACTTACCCGGCGCCTGCCAGGGATCCAAGGCTAAGCTCACTGTGATATGGGACGAAGAAGTCATCCCACTGGCTCGGTGGAGTGGAGAAACCTTGAGAGCCGCTCCATGTCATGTTCTGGATCGCCATCAGAGTCCCGTTGCTAAGCAAGATGAAGTCAAGAAGACCATGTCCAATGACAGTCTTTTTGTTCTTCTCAATGACTCGCGGCAAAATACTGAGGCCTGAAGGTGGGCTGCTGTCTGTGTCTAGGACGCCGGAGCTGCATTCTGCCCAAGGCCCAACGGGAGCGTTGATCGCACGCTGCACCTCAGTGCGGTTGAAGTAGATCTCTGCACCTGGCGGCAGGTAGTCGAATGAACCTGGGAAACCGAGCACATCCCACAGCAGCGGGCAAGTAGTAGCAACCTTGAGCGATTGATTAGTGATGGGAACATGGACCACGTCCAGCTATTGCTCATACCTGGTACACATCCCAGCACGGGTTGATCAGCTGAGCCGCAGTGATAACATCATCCCAAATGTCGCACCCTTCTTGGTCACCCTCAACGTTGGGCGGTGTCGGAAGTGTGCCGTTCGGTGGAAAGGTCAATGCAAGATCCATGAAATCGTCGTAGCCGCATTTGGCAGACCGACCACGGATGTCCTCCATGAAGGTGTCGTTAAAGTTGAAGAGGTTCGACCAGTATTCCACGAACGGCACTGTAGGAATGCTGTCTTGGACGACGCCATAACTCATTGAGGGGTCGTAGAACAGAATAGACTCGACGCCGTAGTAAGTCTCGTCTGTCTGGTTGTGCATAGCATCGGCAATGTAAGGAACGTCTAGAGCGCTAGGTCAGATTCAATCCAGTGCTCATTGTTAACTTACGTTTGTGAGTGCTTACAATATCCTGCATAAGACTGCGAGAAATGTCAGCTGCCATTCGAATATCAAACACGACTGTCAGCATGTCTTTGGCTTACCTCGCCCGCAATGTACACCTTACGGTTGTGCAAACCAAAAGTGTCGACAAAGTTCTTCCAGAATCCCAAGAACTGCTCGGCGACTTCAAGCTCGTTGGTAGCAGCAGGGGTACCGCGCTTTTGACTGAAGCCTGTGCCAGCGGGCTGCTCGATCCAGACGACGTTCGTCAAGTTGACCCAAGTGTAGGGATTCTTGACCGGTTTGAATGTGCCGTATTGCCATAGGAAAGGTCCGTTCTCCTGTAAGATGCCCTCAAGACTAGAGCAGCCTGGGCCACCGTTGAGCCAGATCAGGATCTCGTCCTCAGCCTGTGGGTTGGCGGAAGGGTAGAACCAAAAGTACAGCTCGCTCGAGTTCGGCGCGCTCGAGATTGGCAAAAGGCCTGCGTAGCTTTCTCCAATGTCGAAGTCTACATCCGGTATGGCTGTCCCGTCGACTGCATACTTGCTCGTGTTGTAGGTCTGAGGGATGATGGTGCCATTACGGCAAGGCCCGCCATAGTACGGGGGCGTTGTGTGGAAGAAGGACGATGCATCCGGCGTAGCACGCTTAGCTTTTTCGTGCACCTTGTGGTGATCCTTTCGTACATGCTCTGGGCTGCGTGCTGCTGCTACAGCCGCCAGAGAGGCGACTGCGAAGGTAGTCAGATGCATCTTGTACAGCTGTTGTTCCTAAAGATGCTTAGGACTGCAGACAAGACTTCGGGTTGTAAACAAGAGGAGGTCAAGCTTTAATAGTCCTAAAAACTGACGAAGGCTAAGGAAGAGCCATCTGCGTCATTCACTTCGCACGCACTTCAACCTCAAGACACGCGAGCCCAGTGTAGAGTAGTTTGCTTGATAAGAGTGGGGTTGATACTGCATCGCGTACTCCCCTTGCGTGGCCGCCAGGAACGGGGAGCTGGTGGTCGAATCACGATGCCCGCAGTACGCTGGCTCTCGTCGTAGCGCAATGTAACGAGTGTCTTAGCCATTTGATCGTGTCCGTAGCAGCAGTCGTAGCGATGGACTAAACCACGCGAGATGATAAGGCCTTTCCGAATGAGGAAGCTCGTAACAAAAGTTTGGGGCATGCTTTTGATCATCAATAATTTATCGCGGTTGCAAAGTAGCTCTTGAGCCATGACATTCATTCAGCTGCTTCGACAACGACACTCCTCCCCATGGTCACTGAAGCAGTTCGCAGGTACGAGATCGATCTAGCAAGAAATATTCTCGGAACCGGTGTACCATGAAATGGGCAATTTGCCAGGTGATCCCGGCTTCTTCCCGCAGGCAAACAGCAGCAGAGTGTGAGGTGCAAGACCGCATCAGTCTTACAAGCACTGGCCAGATGGTGTAGAACGGAGCGAGGGAAGCAGACAGACATGAGGCGAACATGATGAAGTGAGGTCGACCGGCAGGAAGCCTATGCTGTGAAACCGCCGAGCACTGCAGTGGCGCCACTCACGTCGACTGCTCGCAAGCCACCAACCGCTGTGAACCGCTGTGGGTTTCCTTTACCTCCTGTTGACAGGTGACCTGAAGAGACAGACTACATAAACATGTTGTGCAATGGCCGAAATGAAGCTGGAGCAAGCTAGATCGCTCTCCATCCATTTCGAACGGACCATCGCTCCGTTTATATCCAATATTCCACCGCAGGGTCAGAGGGTACATCTCAGCCCGTCACGCGAGAACGACTGCATATCACAACTCAAAGACCTCACGAACCCCTTGCCAATCGCCATTCGCTCTACGCTCCCAGTAGCTACCCTTCCCTCCCTTCAGCACCCAGACTTCTTCATCGCCTTCACCCTCGACTTTCTCGAAGAACTGTGGATTCCAGGTCTGTCCATGGCTTTCAAGAACCTTTCTCCGTGCCCGTTGTCGCTCCTCTAGGCGAGCCTTGAGCCCCTCTGCCTTGTCGACCTCTCCGTTTTCGAGAGCCGCTTGATCTGGGCGTAGTCGTGAGTCGGTGAAGGGAATGGCACCCTGCTCGATAGCGGTCACCTCGTTGAGCGCCGCTGCGAACGCCGTGAAGCCATAAACCTTCGGTGCATCCGGCACCAGCTGGCCGACTGTCCAAATAGTCGCTCCGGTATCAGTCCGCTTTAGACTTTCCGTCCACTTGCCTTCCAGACCGAGAGCCAAAGGAGAATCAGACTGCGCTTCGAAAAGCTGCACGGTGACATCTTCGCTACGTCCGGAAAACATACCGCCAGCCTTGAAAGTCGCCACCGCACGGGCTCCGCTACTCTCGCAGGTGATTGTCATGCTCTGAACGGGCTCAACGTATTTCTCGCCTGCAATCACATTACGCAGAAAGCAGGTAGCCTGAGTCCAAGAAAAGCACTCTCCGGTTGAGTGTAGAACCACACGAGCTCGTCCTTCCGTATTGAGCTCCACACTCTTGCCCCAGAATTTCTGGACTGGCTGTGGGGCTTGTGTAAAACCCCATCCGCCGTTGTTGAGACTCTCTGCTTGACAAGCCATTCGCACTGGGTGATGGAATACCTTCTCCGCGATAAATCTGAACCCCAGATCCTCGCGCACTAATTCGTAAGTCTCACCTAGCATGGGATTGAAAGGCTTGCGAATGGCTCTTTCTTTTACTCTATTGTTTGCAAAGTACGATATCGCAAACGCAGAGACATACATTAGCCGCTCATTCGCTGAAGCCAAAGGAGATGCAGCCTGATCCAGCAGCTGTGGGTACTCGATGCTTTCTGCTAAACGCTGGAGCAGCGAGGTGGGTTCGTTTGCCGTTACTGGCATCGATACAGTGGACAGGTCTTTTCCTGCGTTTTTTCGCAGGAAGCCGATTATGCTCGGCGGCGGTTGCTTCGGTGCTCTCACAGTCGCCCGGCGTTTAATAGGTTGATCGAAGGGCAACGGGGCCAGGGAAGCTGGCTTGCTGGGAAAGTGCCTGTTGCACGTAGCTTGTGGCGTTGTTGTGAAATGTGACGACTCGCGAACAGCGTCGCCAGCATCGCTGCTCGTATCCGAGTCTACGTCCTCAGCTTGGTCGAATAGCTGCTCTTCCTGCGCGTCTTCGTCTTCGATTTTAAGGAGTTGTGATGGACTATTCTCGCCATCTTCAGCATCGAAAAACTCCTGGTCTACAGATTCTAGCGACATGCGCGAAGATGATTTAGGAAGAGGCGGGTGGCGTCGTGCTTTACTTTGAGATACAAGCGCCGAAAAGTCTGTCACAACGTCGTCGAGATCGCGCAACAGAGCCATACAGCGTTCGTGGACGTCTTCATCCGGTAGTTCGGGTTGCGGAGTGATGCTTGGTCGCTTGGGTATGGAAAGGGTACTTGGCGATTGCGAGACAGTCCCAGGAATGCTAGAGGGCGTTGGCACCGCCAGCTGAGCCGAAACACTTCTTCGCAAAAGTGCTACCGGGCTTCTCTCAGCAGAAGGCTTCCGCTTCCAGAACGGACGTCTACCAGGCGCAGCATCATCTAGTTCCGGGCCAGGAGAAAGAGTTGAATCCGAAGGACTTGGCGCAATGCTACTGCCCCCTGACCGTGTCAAGCCTAGCCCGGCGCCATTTGCTCCAGGCATGTACTTTGGATCTGTGTCTTTCGCGAGACCGCGCACAGCATCCCTAGTACCGGCAACCTTGCTCACTAATTCTTCAACACGTTCCCATTCTCTATCTTGAGCATGATCAGGGGGCGGAGCGAGCTTCGGAAGGCCGGCAGTAGCTCTGGAGGGAGTGGAGTGTGTTCCGTCGTGGTGCTAATGGCCGAAGCACGCTCCAGCGCTTCTCGCCACCCTTCAAAGTCTTTTTTGTTGAGAGCCTTCAGGTGCCACACCTCAGCACCAGAGTCGATGGAAAACTCTCTATTCTTCTCGTTGACACCGACGGCTGCCAGAGACAATGGCACAGCGCCGCGAAGAGCTGAAGAATGCCTGTCTCTATAGTAGGAGAGGGTGGCTGAGGTAAAGTCGAGTGAAAAGAACCGCTTTGCGTGGCCCTGAGCCTTCTTTCTTCGCTTCTTGTGCAGGACACCGGTATAGAACGAAGTCCCTTCTATACCCTTCGTTTCTAGCCCTCTACGAGATGGCGGTCTAGGATCCTCTAGAACTCCACGATGTGATTGAGCGAGTGACTCGTTTGAGTTGGCCGCAGGTCGCATGGAGGGACTGTTGCTTCTCCCGATAGAGTTCGTGTTGCTTCCGTACGTATTCGAGTAGTGTAGATGATGCCCGGACTTGGGTGGCGCATCGGTAGGGTGGGTCATGACTACGAAATGCACGGTCTTCGAGGTCTGCTTAGAGAACGTGTTGTCAAACACCATTCCGTAAGTACCGCCCTGGCCTGCTAGGATGTCGTACTGGCCCATGGTGACTTTGTCCGCTTCGCATCTGCCAGTCCACCACACGGTTCTAATCCCAAGGCTCTCAAGCTTGTCTCTCGCCTGGCTGGTCTCGCTCTTTGTCACTGATCCTCGCCGTCCTTGCTTGCTGGTGGCAGGCGCAGCTGCTTCATCGACCGCGGGAGTCTGCACGCCTGAGTCTGGAGCATCTCCAACCTCGTGTTCGGGCAGGGCGGGAGTCAAACCTCCCTTGGTGCCCGGATGTTTGAAGATGCCAAAGTTGATGCTTCTCTTGTGAGGCTCCACCGACCAAGCAATTGACTGATACTCGGACACGTCCAGCCATCTCACAACGTAGCTCTTGGAGTGGACGACCAACGTTTCAATCCCGGCCATCGCTCGAGGCTGGCTCCCTCTCTTGTAGCGATCGCGTGCTCTCAGCTCTGCCTCGCTGCATGCACATAGGACTGGATGCGGACGACGATTACCACAGCGCCAGGATGTTTTGACTGGCTTGCGCGTAGTAAGCTGCTATGATTATGGTTATAATTATTATGCGGCCGTATCGGAGCCGGATGTGTTGGAAGTCGGAATGTCGATGTTGCCGTCAGCCCGTACCTTATCGTCGGAGCTAAGAGTCGGCGGATTCCACGGCTGCCATGGCTGAAACGATCGCAGGGGCTTGGCAAGAAAGGGGTGGTGAACGGTGGAACGTAGGGCGTATAGAGGTATCCATATCCATCTGCCTCTTCTTCAACTTGTTGCCTTATTATCTCATAAACACGGGATCCTCCAGGGCCGCACACCTGTATCCACATCCATGCAGGTCGGCTGCTCGGTTCAGCCTTATCCGGTGCCTGCTTAGAAAGCGGGCCGGAATCTTCACCTCCTCGCCTCCCTGGTCAGGCTCGGAGCCAGGCACCTTACATATTTGACGCGGAGATGTCTTGTGTGAGAAGGGCCATGATGTTTCACAGCCGTAGTCAGAATCCACAATGCCAAATACACCAAAGAGTACTGTGATATCCAATGTGGCGTGCAGAACAGAGGGAACGGCAACGAGAACAGGAACATTGACCATGGCTAGAAAATAGGCTGAAGGCCCAGTAGACCGACAGCTTTTCATGAACATCGATTAAACTAATATTACATGCGTACCGCCCGAACGAAGATGCTGCCTCCTTGCCGTAACTGCCGTACCATGCAATGCCAAAAGAAAAAAAAAAAAAAAAAATGCTGTGCCGTAATGGCGCCCTCTGCGCGAGTGTCTGTTTGTCGACAGACCACTCGGTGGGTGTGGGTATCATATGCAATTCGAAATCCAGTAAATGCAACAAGTAACTTTTGGGTGTGCTTTTGGTGCCGTGCCTCTCCCCCACTTAAAACTCCGCTCCCGAAATAATCAACCGACGCTCAGATGCCCTCCGACGCCTTGTCTGCTGATGCTGAAGAGGAGAGGTTGATAGAATCGTTTCGTCATCTGGTTGTGACCAACGAAAAGATTACCGGTTCGAGATCTTCCTGGTCAAACGGTTGAATGTCCCCTCCATGCGGCTGCGGACGCTGCTTGCTTCACTTCGGTCAGAGTTGACGGACATGTCTGAGCCGGTGCTGCCCATCCGGTTCGTCCTGGGCTTCATCTCGTCGACGAAGTTGGCTGCACCGCCACGCCCGATGTGGTAGGTGGGTGCTGCGGTTTCCCTTTGCTTCATCATTTCCTCGTCGAATTGGAACATCTCCGGTTCAGGTGAGTTGGTGACTCGGCGCATGTTGCCAGCGCCACCACGACCACATGGGACAACGCGGTCTGGGCGTTTCTTCAGAGGTATCCGAGCGGCAGGCCCTTGTGCAGACGGGCCTGGGGTAAGCTCGGCGCGGTTGTAGTGTTTGTAGTTTCCAGCGCCGCCGATGCCTGAGCCGATGTAGCCACCATGATTCACCACAGATGGATGGGGCTCGACGACAGAAAAGTTACGCGGCATCGTTGAAAGGTTTGAGAAGTCAGGTGACTGAAAAGAGTGACCGGTGGCGAAGAGCCGTACTTTGCTATGGAGTTGTCGATGTTGATTCACAGTTGTCGTTAGGAGGGGATGGGTAAACTAAGGGAGAAGAAAACATCCTACCTGGCTCACTGGGTTCATATAGCTCAGGCTTAGATTGGCGGTGGACTCCTGCGTTACCATGCAAATTTTGAGCTGCGTGATCACGCGGTAGCCAAGTGCAAAAGCCGCTCGAAGGCGTCACAGAGTAGGGACTATTACGCTAGTGTTGCCATTTGGAGCAGGGTTTTTTTCATGAAGCGGAGCTCGGCTCTCCGTGCTTAGCGCGCGCGCACGTTTTGATGTGCAAGATCTGCGTGATCTGCCAGCTGTTCGCATTGAGGTATTTTGTTCCTTGATTGATTTTCATTGGGCTGTATGGCATTTTGTGGTTTCTATGCTCTGGCATATATGGTACTGGTTGTTGACCAGCAACATCCAGTGTCAATAATACTTCCAAGACCGCCCATTTGATTTGAGAATTTTTTCATAGTGCTCGTGCTTCCAGCGGCTTCCCCGCAATCTGGACTCCTAACTTTGGGGCCACTGACGCTCGCCAGCCGCTGGGACCAACTCCTGCGAGCCTGCGCTACTACCACTACAGCTACTGTACCGTCTCGACCGCTACGACTGTGCCGGACAGGTCATGTGCGCTCATGACTGGTCATCGGTGGGCGGTCCGGCGCGGAGCTGTGGAGAGATGATCATTTCGCGAGGCACGCGCTTGCTCGATCGAGTTTTGCGGGGGTAATAGAAAATACAGACTTTCGATGCCAATGTCAGACGATGCAACACCGGTGACGCGCGAGGCGAACCTGGCAGACGATGCAGAGCACGACATTGCATTTCTTTTACTAACGTAGGTACCATCGGATTCCTGACCGCATGCATTATTGACAAGGTCGTGCACGTGTTCCAGAGGGGTATCGTTATTGCTCGTTGCCTATTCGCCCTTCTACTCATTCGCCATGCAGCTCGAGTCCGACAGGCGTACCCGAATGGCTGACGAGCCGTCCGGTGGATCGCACCTCTTCAGTCTTCGGAGGAGGTTTCCACGACACGTATACTACTCCTGTACCCAGGACAGTACTGTACCTGAACCTTCAGGAATTAGGTAAACCTTGACCGCACTTTTCCACACCCCCCGCATGTCTAGATCCTTGGCATTGTCCAGCTGGTCCTTTGCCCTTAGAGCCGCCACCAGCCGTCGTTCTGCTTGCCGATATCCGTACTTCCAACCACCTTTCCCCACATCCCCTTTAGGGCACTCCATTCTCCGCCTTACTAGCCAAGGCTTCTCCAGTTCGATCGTTGTGTCCTGCGTGCGGAGTGCTGCCCGGTGATGCACTCTTGGAATGACGGCGGGGCCATGGTCACCTGCTCTCTGACCTCGTTGCCATGGCTCATGATCAAATCGATGGCGTGCTTCAGCCTCCTCGGAAACACCACCTCAGCTTATTAGGCGAACTTCTGATGTATGATTTCCGGATCTAGTGATCAAGAAGTCAGCGTCGTTTCCCACGTGGTTGGTGTTCGTACCGCAGCAAGGCGTCACTTACTCTCGTGCCAATCGTCTATGCTGACGTACATCTTGCGGAATGTGCTCAGCCCAGCAAGGATGCTTCCTCCAATCCATGTACTGTACAATCGTTCCGGCGGCGCGAAGATCTTGATGCGCATGTCCTTGACCGCTAGCCGTTGTACTTCATGCAGCAGCCTGTCACCAAATCCCTTGATCATCGTGCTGCCTCCAGAGAGCACAATGTTGCCAAATAAGGCTTTGCGGAGATCCATGTCAGTTCTATTGATGGCATCCACGACTATTTGATGCAAGCCAGGCCACTCTGATCCAACAATCTCTGGATCAAACAAGATCTCAGGAGCCCTGAACCGTTCTGGTCCTATCCTAAGCTTTTGACCGTCTGGTAGCGGATATTCTACCGCCTTCGACTCGCCGCCGCGGCCTGCTGCTGATGACATCCACTCCTTCTCCTCCTTCTTCGGATCTAGCGCTATGTATGATGTCTTCTCCTTAATATTCTTGACGATCTCCTTTTCTGCGCTGGTGTGGAAGACACTACCTTGCTTTCGTAGTAATGTTTGCAGGTGTTCAGTCACGTCTCGGCCAGCGACGTCTATGCGCCGAATGCTGCTGGGGATCGCGAAGCCTTCGTACACTGGTACGGCGTGGGAGACACCATCTCCGGCATCCAGCACTATGCCGGTCGTGCGGCCGGAGGCGTACAAGGATAGGACAGCTTGGATCGAAGTGTATAGGGCTGGTACGTTAAACGTTTCGAAGAGTATTTGCGCGGCGGTATCGCGGTTTTGGCGGGGATTCAGAGGCGCTTCTGTCAGCAGCACGGGGTGCTACACCTATGGGTCAATCTCATGCGCTGTCCCTGCTTCACGCCGTCGCACACTGACCTCAGCCAACACATACCTCTTCGCTCAGCGTCTTCAGCTCATCGGTATAGATGTATTGCCATATCCGTTCCATGTCGTCCCAATCCGTGACTATGCCATGCTCTAGCGGGTATTTGATCTTCAGGAGGCCCCGTAGTTCTTGCGCTCGGTTGCCGATGAACACATCGCCTTCCAGTCCTCCTGCCAGCACCCGCAAATGCTTCGGCCGACCGACAAAGGAAGGGAAGAAACATTTCGGCAAGTCTTCTCCGGCATAACCAGCCCTGATGGTGCCGCTCCCGTTGTCGATAACGATTGGGGTATTGTGCAAGTCCGCCATTGTGGAGTCGATTGCTGCACAGCCGAAATCCGGGTGTTCGACTGTCTATTCGGTCCCGAAAGCAGGCAGGTATGGATGTTAGGTGGAGCGTATCATGTTCGCGTGAATGGATTCAGGGAGCTCGAGTAGGGCTGGAGTTCGGAGACGCGTTGCGCGAATTGCGATCCATGTCATAGCAGTCCTGGGACTTTTTCGTGCCGAGGTGCTGCTGGGCGGGCTTGACTGGCTACTGTACAAACAAATTGTGAATGGCTTCGCTATGAGGCTATCTTATTACATGAGAAGATGTTGTGTATTTTGTACCCTCGTGCTGCTACATGGACGGTTTTGCAGGCTATTTGAGCGACGAGAGATGGGCATTTTGGTAGCATCTCTTGCTACTAACTGAGTTCGCCAGCCGTCACACCAAGCGATGACAAGGCGCGTCACCTCGCACGACCAAACTGCTTGTGCCCAAGAGATCCTTTCCAATACCTCAAGGCAGTGGTATCATTGCATCGGACTAGTATCAGTTCACCGGATGGACTTCATCCATCGAACTTTAGAATTGTTGATGGCGGCTTCGTAAGCCGTATAACCCTGCTGTGCTGCGCATTATCGCGAATGACCGTCATGGCTTGTGACATACCGCCGTCCTCATGGATACGGCATTGACCCTGCTTGATATGGCGGTAGAGTCTGTGAGAGTGGAAAGAGACACTGTTGCTCGCCGAATGGCACAATAAGAGCTAACCTGGAAGGCATATATCAAGGAGCTTTAAAGAACCGTGATAAGGATTATTCTTCTGTCGAAATCTATGCTGTCAGAAACGTGACTGGATGAATTTTGGCACAGGAACGGGCGGTTTCTCTATCAGTCCCAAACAGTAGTCCCGTATGTAGTCCCGTATAGGGTTGATTGCATTCACATGCGAAAATATAGCACTGTAGTGGCAGTGCAAGGACGTTAGAAAGCGGCGTAGCGCCGAGCTTGAAGCCCCATGTGTTCGTCAGCTCCATGCAGGTGAAGTCCAAGTCAAAGCATCGCAACCTAATCTAATCTAACAAGATACCTTGACCCTACATGATATTCTGTTACCACAGCACTGCACACGGGCCAAATCAATACGTTACGAGCATCTGAACCTTCCACCATCCAGTTTCATAATACCAACATCACCATGGCCCCGCTCGAGGAGATGCACACAGCTAACGTCAACCGCTCCATCCGAACCATCAAAGCGGCAAGTCATCATCCGCACCCTGTGAGACGTGGGAAATTGGATAGATAATTAACGGAACAACAGGAATTAGAGTATCTCTGCGATGCCTCGATCATTAGCCCGCAGCAGCTCTCCGACCTCCTCCAACGCATGCCGGAACAGACCGCCCTCCACGCCCCCATCTCTGTCGGCGCTATTCCTCAAGGCACTCCAGGCGCCCTTCAGCCTCCTACCTCTCCCCTCCACAACCTCAATCTGCAGAATGGCAACCGGAACCGTGTGAACGGCCAAGCGAACAACGAAAAGAAGGACAACCCCTACTTCCAACCGGCCGCCTCACCGCAGCCACCTCCGCCAGCCTACAACGCCCCACCGCCGCAGGCCAACTGGTCGCAGCCGCCGCTCGCCCAAGCCACTGCCTTGTACGCCTACAATAGCACCGATGAAGGCGACCTCGCGTTGCAGCCCCACGACCATATCACTGTCACGGAATACATGAATGCAGAGTGGTGGAAGGGCAAGTCCAGTCGCACAGGCATGGAAGGTATCTTTCCACGCTCCTACGTCAAGGTCATTGATGAGAAGGCACCAATGGCGAGCACCAGCAACAACTATGGCAATGCGCCGCTGGAAGTCAGCCAGATGGGCAATGGAGAAGGCAAGGTGCCCGGAAAAGGCGAAGAGATGGGCAAGAAGTTCGGAAAGAAGCTGGGAAATGCTGCCATTTTCGGTGCGGGTGCAACAATTGGTGGCAACATCGTGAATGGTATCTTCTAGGGTTTCCGGTAGTTACGGCCGTCTTTAGGAATGTTGGATTCTGGCAAGGTGTTCTGGTGTAATTTTCGGAGTGAATTCGGGCTGGAGATAATCAAATTGCAAATTGAGCTTCCCTTTATTCCATCTTCCTACACATTCAAGGGCGAATGCATTTTGCAAGGAATAAATACCAATCCTTACGCTGATCTTTATCTCCTGATTGTGGCCCCTTACAAGGATCGCAAAGCAAATGACAAACGCAGCGCGGAGTATCTTTGAGGAATTGAGAACACAGTTGTGGATATCAAGATTGCTTTGCTGCGTCCGTTCCGACCCTGACCGGCTATATCCACAGTGTTGTTGAACAGCCTGCCCTGTGAAAATAGCGAAAGACAATAGGCGCCTCCAGTGTGAGCAGTGTTGGGGAGCGATCAAACCCCCCGCCCCCCAACAACGTTCAGAGGGATTCCTATTATTCCATATTTCTCGGTATCGTTCCCGCAACTTTACATTACTCCTCAAAGTGCTAAACGCAGAGTCGCACCTCCCGGCACCTACTAATATGTCCGTAAGGCCGCGTAGGCTCGTCGCTTCATCTCGCTATCCATGACCCTGCGCAGGACTTGGATTGAGGTTAGTCTTGTTAAACGTTTCTCCATTACTCAAAACATCGTCCTGCCTCTTCAAATGCAAGAGATTTTTGTAAGGCGGATTTTATCATCTTCACTGTCATTGTGACCGCCTCTTTCACAGGTTCCGCATCGCAACCTGTCTTTGCTTCCCTTCGCCTCCTTCGGGAGCACACAGTTTCCTGAAACGCTCCTTTCCATTCCACAGTTTCTCCATGCCTTTGGCCGGTGCTGTCTCCCCCAGTACCTCGCAACCTGAAGAGGTCACGGAGAACTGTCGCTTGAGCATGTTGCTTCCGTTGTTGACTATTTGTTCCGATTGGAGGGTCTTTGAGCCTTCGGAAGTCTGGATCTAGTTGTGTTCACAACACAAAATTGTAGGTGGTCGATTCGAATCTTTTCAAGAAAGTCTCGTTACGCCCGCAGCACGGCCTGTGACCTGTGGTGTAGGAGGAAGGGGTTCCTCCCAGCTACGGCTCATCGGGTGTTGAAAACATCCAAGTTCCGCAAGTCGTCATTTCTTGTGGTAATTAATCCTACCAAGAATGCTCTTGTGAGCGTCTTCAAGATTGAGATCCACGTCTTGAAAGACATTTTGATTCCGGAATGATGCCTTGGAACATAGCTGATGCTTAAAGGCGCCGCGCATCAGCGCATACGATGCCGCATTGCCAGTATGGCATATCGGAGAAGTGCACGGGGTGCAGAGCAGGGTCTTGAGTATTCGCAAAGTCCAGAGGCGCTTCCTTCCAAGACGCGACCGTCGTCAGACATGAAGCTTTCGACAAATGAGACACGTTGAGATCATCTCACGTCCTCGAAAACCCCTCCTGTGTCCCAGACTCGGAATGATTAGGTCGCACCGAGCTACTCGGCCAAGACAGCCTCGCGTTCTCCTCGACAGACTGTGTTGTCGCTTGAGTGTAGTCGGGCGGCTTAAGCCCAGCCTCCTCCCGCGACAAGGTCTGCATTGGCACCGCAGGCCCCCCACAATTGAATGTCGCCTGCTCTTCTTCCTCTCTTGTCTTCGGCGGCGCGTAAGCCGGAGGCGCCTCACCGAATTCATTCAGTCCTTCTTCTCTGCTGTTATTCTCGCGCGAATCCCACTCTCTTGGCTGACGATATCGGCGTGGTCCAGCCCTTCCTGGACCGGGATACCACTGAGATATATCTCGCGGCATTACGCTTTGTCCGCCACGGTGGAAATGAAACGCCGCCCTTCTGCGCTTCCTCCAGACCATGAAGGCGCCTAGGGCTGCAATACAGACGAGCAGAGCAAGGAAGACAAAGTAGTAGTTGACCAAACCAGTGCCGTTGGCGTCACCATCATCGGCCCCGTCGGAAGCGCCAGGAGCTGTGTCGCTGGCCTTGCCTGCCTCCATTGGCGTCGTTGGACTCGGAGATGCGGTTGCCATGGCGGTAGTTGCTTCGGTGCTTGTGTCCTGGGCGGAAGTGTGGTCGACCAAAGCGGAAGCGATCAGTAGTAGAGTGAGTGAGACGGAGGCTCTCTCCATGTCGGCAGGTCACGGGTCGTGATGAGCGCGCGTCGTTCTTGTTATTAAAGGGCGTGAGCCTCGCCGCGTCGATTAGGTCGATGCGCGAAGCACCAATCAACTAGTAATCAATTGCATACAGTCCACGCCACAGTAGCAGACAAGGGCGCCTTTGTCCTCAATCAAGTGTCTATGGGCCCCACGTGAATGTTTGTTAGAACCATCACTTTGACCCTTTGACTGCGTAGATGAAGGATACGGGGAATTGGGGATGATAACAACGATAGGGCGGTAGCGTGCATGTGCATGTGCGAGCGCGATTTAAAATGCGGGGTGCATCATCGGAATGTGGCGCTCCGGACGACTTGTCGATCCTTTGGATGTAGGATTGGCAGTATATGCCTCTCCCTTGAACCATCGATAACAATGTAAAGGACTCTATGAGATGTGAAATGATTGTCGAGATAGGTTAAAACATCAGCTACACGCAGAGGGACACGACAAGACTTCATTGTCGTCGCCACGATAATCACTTTATCGATCGCAACAACGGGGATGCTAGTTATCACTCTTCCTCCTTGAATGGTTGCTCTGGGCCTCGCCCCCAGACTCTTCGTATGCTGCTCTTACTGAGTCTGCCCAAGCTTCACCTTGCCCCCCTCCCACCTCCACGTAATCGTACAAGCGCTTGAAGAACTCTGCAAGATAGGAGCTGTCGATCATCTCCTCCATCCTCTTTACCTTGGTCCCGTCCTCGTTAAATGTTAGGAACCACGTATACTCCTGTTCGTACATGCCAACTGGCGATGATGCGGACCCAAAAACATGTAACGCAGCTTTCTTCTGACTCTCATCGAACACTTGGTCTGCGACTTCGATCTGTAATTCATACAGTATTAGCAATGCCTTCCTTTTCCTCTTCCCTTTTGTTTCCTTTACGATGTCCCTTTTTCTTTTGAACAACGCTCATATGAATCGATTTGACCGACCTTAAAGTCATGAAAGAGTGTCTGAACCGTGTAGAAATAAGCACGATATTGCTCGTTGTTTCGAAGTGGTCTAGCAAGTGATTTGGGTCTTAAATGATGAATGCAGTCCTGAGCTCGTGGTGCCATTACGGCGTCCATATCCCATCTCTCATACCCATCGCAGACAGCATGGGCGGTGTGCTTCATATTTGCAAGAAGTGTTGACATCTTTGAATAGGCTGATCGATATGCAAAGGACTCGAAGGATTTTACATAATACAAAACCGAATCTCTGTCCTGAAGAAGCGCGATCATTTATCATTTTCGATCCTTGTTCATGGCGGACAAACGTCTATCCGCGCCCTCGGACTTTGTCGGCCTTAGAGACTCTGGCATAATACTGGGTGATGACCGCATTGCATGGAAGGATCTATGGCGATTGAAAGATACTGCGCTGTATTTCCCTCGCTCTGTGCATTTTCGACGGAACGGCTTCACTTGAAAACCTGTTAATTGTCGGCACACTGAGAAACGTCGACCAAATCTCGCACGTCCAATGGCGCCAATTCCCGTCTGCATGCACGTTGACGGTTCGAGCCGAGCTTCATGACGGCATGGTGAGGTCCTCAAAACTTGGATGCACCTCCATTTCGCAGAAAGAAAAGACACAGACAATTGTTTCAACAACAACGACAACATCTCTGTGCGCAAAATGGCGTGGGATCAGATCGAAACGACGCCGCCTCATGTCACATATCTGTCGTTGGCAACATTCCTCATAACCTACACACTCTTCGCCAACTTCATCCGCAATCGCCTGCACCTGAGCGAACCGCCTCTTGCCTTGCTCGCGGGCATAATCCTAGGACCCAAGGGACTCGGCTGGCTAACCCCCAACTTCTGCGGCGTCAATGGCTGCAAAGACGAAGGTGTTGGACTCGGCGGATGGGGTTGGGGGGACGACGTGGTCCAGGAAATCACCAGAGTCATTGTCGGTATCCAGGTCTTTGCCATCGGTGTGGAGCTTCCAAAGTACTATGCTAGTCGCCACTGGAAATCCATCGCCATGATGCTTGGTCCCGTCATGGCTTTCTCGTGGCTCATCGTTGCTGCATTTGTTGTCATCATCTTCGAGACAGACATCCCAACTGGACTTATCGTTGGGGCATGTCTGACTCCCACCGACCCGGTCTTGGCCTCCTCGATTCTGAGCAACAGTCAATTCAGCAACCGTGTACCGAAGCGCTTAAAAGACCTCATCGCCTGCGAGTCTGGTTGTAATGACGGAATCAGCTTTCCGTTCCTCTACGTTGGACTATTTGCCATGACTACGAGCGGCTTGGGCGAAGCTGCCAAGAAATACTTCCTTCTCACCATTCTCTGGCAAGTATTGTTTGGGACCACCATAGGGCTGGTCATTGGCACCGTCTTCAACAAGATCCTTCGATTCAGCGCCAGGAGAGGGTACATTGACTACCCTAGCTTCACTGTCTTCTACCTGCTGCTTGCGATTTTCAGCGTTGGCGTAGGCAGCACTTTGGGGAGCGACGACTTCTTAGTCGCATTTGGTGCTGGCTATGGTTTCGCACGAGACGGGTGGTTCACGAAGCGAACAAAGGCCACACGTCTATCACAGGTCATAGACTTGCTACTCAACAGCGCCATGTTCGTCTACTTCGGTGCAATCATCCCTTGGTACGACTTCTACCCGCAAAGCATCACTCCTTGGATAACGCCAGGCAGGCTCGTCTCGTTCCTGGCCTTGGTCATTGCTTTCCGTCGGATTCCAGTCCTTCTCATGACTTGGCCTTGGATTCAGGACATCAGAACGATCAAGGAAGCTTTGTTTGTTGGTCACTTCGGTCCGATGGCTCTAGGTGGGCTTTTCCTGGCCATCGAAGCCAGAGCCGTTCTCGAGACTGGCACTTCTCTGCCAGAAAGGCATCCGCCGCACTATGGACGACCTTATACACCAAGGGAAATTGCCATCCAGACGGTCTGGCCTCTGGTGTGCTTCATTGTACTGGGAAGCACGCTCGTACATGGGCTGAGTGTTCTGGCGTTGAGTTTGACGACACACTTTTCGCGACCGGCAGACAAGAGAGCACCGATCGTGGCGGCGGAGGACGACCCTCTCGAGGGCATGGAGCACCAGGGTGGTGGCGGTGAAAGTGAGCCGGAGGACAGTGGCTCTGAGATCTAGGCGGTCTCTTCAGCTCCTGGAAAGAAAACAGTATGGAAATTTGTCGTTGTACTCTAGGCTCTGCAGTGCTTCGCGAATGAACGTTGCTGGCATACATTCTTATTCTGCTTGTAACATGCACTGCTGCCGCTACGAAGGCACGCTAAAATCGCATTTTACGAAATTGGTGAAGCGTTGCAAAGTACACAATAGTCGTCCCAATATCACGTCTATTCCATCCTGGCTGCGAAACCAATGCGCGCGAAAAAAAAAAAAAAAAAAGTGCGGAGAAGATTGACAGAGGCAAGAGATATTTCCTTCGTGTCAAGCATTTGAGAACGTGTGTCTGCTCTAGTAGTTCTCATAGCATCATTGCCGCAATGTTGTCTAGCTGTAAGCCTAGTCTACGCTTGGTGTGATCCTGAGCTACCACGACAACAAGTCGCAACTCTCATCCATACGGGTAGGGATTTATTACATATTCACCCGTCTAGTAACTACACATTTGATTGTAAAGCAGTACTTCCAACGTCAACCTCACCTTCACCTCCAACTTCATCTCCAACTTCACCTCCAACTTCACCTCCAACTTCACCTCCAACTTCACCTCCAACTTCACCTCCAACTTCACCTCCAACTGAATTCACCTGCAACTCCAACTGCAACTTCCAACTATCACTTCCTTCCAAATTTGACTGCCTCTGTCACCGTAGCTCGCGCTTCGATTGTGCTTCAAATCGACCTCTTGTAGCTTGGAATGACGTCTGTGCTATCCTGGAGAGCAGACTCAGGGCTGGTACAGTGGTTGGAAAGCAGAGGCGAAAATAAGATATTTCAGCTTGCTGTACGCCTTGCAAGCACGGTATACAATCCTCCAATCGTCAGCTAGACAGACTCATTGATCGCTTTAATGACTGACAAGTGCATTAAACGTAACCTTTCGTTGCCTCGGCGACATTGGTTAATTGTAATAGCGACAGAGGTGTCAAAAATGCTATTGTATTGTACACAGGCAACTCGAGGACTAGATCGCGATAGGAATTAATTGGTCGATATTCCGGATGCAACTGGACAATTACAATTCATGCTGCGTAGTCTGTCAAAAAATCGGCAAGGATCGAATCTCCTTCCTTTTCCATATAATGCCCAGGCCGGTCGCAGCAGGACAAATCAAATGAGAAGAAATATTTGATCTTCCGACCAAATATGCAGATTCTTTGTAACACATCGAGTTCTTGGACGCTGATGCTTGCCCAAAATTTGTAATTTGTAAATTGAAGTTGCGTCTGATCGTCCCTGGGCTTTGCTTGATCGTAGGCGCGTTGTCGGCGACTAGACATCAAAATGCTGTCGCGCGGGCAACTCGTATTCCCGCTAGAATCCTTTTCTTTTGCCTACTCCAAGACGGCGGATTCCACACTGCCATGCACAAAGCTCACAGCAAGAATGGAAAGCCGCTCGACAACCATCGGAACTAGGAACTGCGGTGTTGAATCAGCCAGCGTGACAAACAATTCGTCTTTGATCGGTCACGCATGTCGTTCTGTGCTGCGGCGAATTGTCGGATATCCCGGCTGCCTGAGGCGTGCTTGCGCATGGTCGCGCTTACTTTCTCTCCAGTTCAATTGACTTCTTGCTACTTGCGAGCCTGGATCGAAGCAACATTGTCTTGTCTTGCTCATCGGATCTGTAACAAGTTCTAAGGACTGCATGGGTTCATTCCATCCTGCATTGCAACATGGTATCCAGATTTGCGCTCCCGTACTACGCGCCTGATCTGCCCAGTACTTTGCCGACGGAAGCAGAGATCGAGGACGCCTCCGATCTGCGAGAGTACTGTTTCAAAGGTCGCAGAGTCGTTGCAGTCAGAGAGCACTACATCGTCAAATACGGGCTCGATGTGGATCATCTGGAAGGCGACAATATGATTTTTGTACGGGAAAGCACCAACGTCCGAGTTCCTCGGGTCTACGCCTTGTACACTAATCAAACAACGGGCAATAAGTATATTGTCATGGAACGCATTCGCAGCGCAAGCTTGCAATCACAGTGGCCGCTCTTGCAAGAGAAACACAAGCAAGCGATTATCAAAGAGTTACAATCATACTTCATAGATCTGCGTAAGTTGACGCCGCCGAATCCGTCTTACTATGGCAGTTTAGATCGTCGGCCTGTGCAAGACATGGTCTTCTGGACCGCAAAGCCAGATGCCAAAGTCAATGGTCCGTTTGACAGCCACGAAAAGCTTATTGAGGCGATGGTCGAGAAGTATATTCGGGATGGCGGTGCAATTTTTCGTGCTGAGTACTACCTTCAATGCCTGCCACAGATTCTCTGCCGATGCGATTCAGTTTTCACGCATGGCGATTTCCAAAAGAAGAATGTCATGATCGAAGAAGACCAAGAAGGATCGGGATGGATTGTGACGATCCTAGACTGGGAGTCTTCTGGGTGGTATCCGAGCTACTGGGAGTACAGTACGGCCTTTTGCGCACTCGGCAAATGGGACGACGACTGGTGCTTACATTTACGTCGTGTAATGGAACCGGCGGATAGTGAGGCGGCATGGGTCAAGCCTATTCGTCTCGAGATGTTTGAGTGATGTCCTGATGGCGACTGGCAAAGACAAAGGACTTCAATGATAATTGTTCGCGCCTGGGCGTCGTCGACATCTCCGATTTTGAACGGTTTCAACAAGTCTGTGCTACACTGCCGGCGCCCAAGAAACAATTCCAACTCAGTCGCGGCCTCTACCCAGACGAGCCTCTTCGTACCTGCCAGGAGTGGACAAAAGAAGTCATCGACGATTTGAAGAGCCAGGACATCTTGAAGACTTCCTAACTTCTATGACGGTACTTGAGCAAGCTGAGATAATCATTCGATGATAGATGCAGATCTAATTTGGATGGACGAAGAGGCAGTACTACTGACTCTTGAACTTAACAACGATTAACGTGGGCAAGGGTTTGCAAAGGCTCTAAGTGGGCAAGATATCTTAGCGGGTAGTGATGAGGAATAACTTAAAAGTTCCTTCTTTTCGTTTTCCTTTTCATATAATCGACTTTGGCATCCTGGTTGTGGCCGGCAGCCGTTTGAGGTCCAGAAACGAGTATGTAGTACTCGCTCGCTTGTAAGATATCAACGGACACGAGGGTTTCAGCGCTGCGTGTCCGACTTGAGGGCAGCTAAAGGTGTCATTAAGCTTATGCAAAGGCCTTCCAGAGCTCGAAAGAGTACGCCAATTCGTCTAGGCAGCAGTGCTCATGTATGTGTTGTTGGCGCCGAGTCTAAGTCATAAAACGGCATCTCGACGCTTTCTAAGCGTTGCTTGCTATGCTCAATAGCATCTGTTTCGATTGATTCCTTTTCATGCTTGCACTAGCCGTCACAGTATCGTGATTTCCTTCGTCGAAAGTGACGCTATTTCCGCAGACACCGTAGGGATACGCAAGGATGATACGGGTCGGTATCGGCCTTCGAGGGGACTAACGATGAAGAAAGTCGAGGAAATGGCAAAGCATCAGAACGGAGCTGCCGTGACAGCTGTGAAGGCTAGAGGGGACACAATCGAGGTCTACGGGGCTCAAAGTTGTCTGATTCACCATTCCCTCTCGCACGTCACTGACCGGCGTATTGACGCCTAGAGCGGGCCTCTAAAAAGGACGGACAAAGCTGCTACGCGTTGTCATCTCCGCAATCCGCTCCGTCATGCAGGCTGAAATGCCTCTCTTTCTCCGCCTGAGCTGCAACGGGTGTTAGAAGAGAGAGCCATCGAAAGAGCTAAGCAGCTGGACCGTGAACGACATCGTCGTGCTCGCCAAGATCGCCGGCGGCTCGATGTCAACAGCGGAGGCAATCTCTCGAGCAGCGGTCCACCATATTCGATAGCAAAGACTGTTAAACACGAATTGCCGGCCAGACCCGCCGCGGTCTGCTGCTTGCTTGTAGACACCTGTATGTAGGTACCGTTGGTCTGATTGGAGGCGGAACAGGCGAAGAAAATGGTCCAGCCTATCTGTGATCACCGACAAAAGCCTTTCCAGTCCCATATAACAGTCGAGCCACTTCGTCGAATATGACGGCGAACTCCGCCAAGCCAGGACGACCAATAGTCAACGCTAACAACCCTAACATCTCGTAAGGACTGGCTTAAGCGTTTGCACAGATGCATTGGGGCTTGTCAAAGGGCAAGACAGTGCACATTTTACGTATGTTCATCGCAGCATTTCTCGGCTTGCTTCCGGCTCGTCATGCAAGTAAGGTGCACGTAGAGATCATTGTCATCGATATCAGAAACCCTAGACTCAGAATGTGTGGCGAGCTTGTTACCAACATGCGGTCGCCCCAGTCAATGTTTGCTTGGCTGCTTGTGTAATTCAATCAGACATGTTGATTTCCACCAATGCATTCGGCATTGGCGGGCACAGGGAGCTCGTGCACCTCCAAGGGCGAGGCTGCCATTTCTACCATGCCACTTCGTGCTTTCGCTTTGCCCAGGTCGCCTTCGACCTCCGAAGCACGCACCTCAGCGCCGAGCTCGGCTGGCTCAGGCTTACCATGGGCGGCCTCGAACACAGCGCTCTCGAATGGAAGTTCAGCGGTCCTCGTTGCCTTATCATGATACTCGCTGTCGTTATCGGAGACCTTCTTATCGCCTGTCATGGCTGTCGCCCTGATATCTTGTGATCTTCGTTTCATGCGTTGTCTGCGAAGTATGAACCAAACGAGTCCGGCTGCCACGACCACAGCGGCAAGTGCGCCCACGACACTTCCTGCGATGACTCCAGGTTCCATCTCACTCTCGGCATTCGAGATACCATCTTGAGTTGAGTTGGAGCTGTTAGAGTTCATTTCCGGCGCTTTTGGCATTGCGACTATGTTCGGCTCGTAGTCGTGACTTGTGAAAGCTTGTGAAAGGTTGAATTTTTGAAGCTCAAAATTTGCGGCAACGTAGAGCTCTTGGAAGAGCATGCGTCCAAATGTGTATTGCGAGTCGTTTCCGGCCCTCCGTATCGGGAAATAGTTGGTTGCGTTCTGATAGAACGGGAAGCTCGCTTGAAGATCGAATGCGGCGAAAGGCAATTCCAAGTTGAGGGTTGTCTCGGTGTCATCAATGATGCTGCCACCAAGAATGAAAGTGACAGTCGGCTCGAGCTCTCTCATGCGGTCGCGCATAGTGTCATTGATGAGAAACAGGCCAGTTTCATTGTCGTATGTCAGGCCGAAGTTCTCCACAAAGAGTGTAATGGCGTTATCAGGGAGCCACAGGTGAGGCACGGTCGAGTCAACGAAGTGATAGGTAGCTTCAGGCAAGAGGCTCACACCTGTACCCCCCAGAGTGTTCTCAGCGATGATGTTCTTGACAGCGACTTGCAATGGCCGCGAAGTGTCTGGATTCATGTCCAAGCTGATACGTGAATTGCCCGATCTCGCATCGTCAAAACCGCCTAAAGTGAGGGATGCTAAGGATTCATTTCGATAGCTCGCGCCTGCTGTGTAGGCCCAAGAAAGACTTGGTATTGTTTCGTTGTCGACCATTTGACTCAGCATGCTTGGCATGGGCTCGTTGAACGTCGTGAAGTTGATGGGCTTTGGTCCCACCCCTATCACCCCGAGCCAGTACTCAAGACCCGGCAAGCTTCCGACAACCTGATTTTGCAAAACTACTGGATCGCTAACGCCGTTCCAGAAGACGATGTCATAGCCAAACTTGCCATTGCCGCCATACCCAAGCTTTTCTTCTTGATCGTCAAGCGTGTAGATGCCTATCAAGTCCCACGTAGTACTGCCATTGGAGGAAAAGCCTGAGCTGTTCAGGCCATCATTTCCAATGGCTCCTCGTATATATCCACAGTAGCCTGGATCCGATGGACTGTGAACTGCACATCCTTGGGCATCCGGCAACCAGAATTCCTGGGTGGCAGTGGAAGGAAGTATGTAGAAATCTTGTGCAGGTATCCCAATAGAGATCTGAAAGGTGTTCCAGCGTCCATCGTTCCCGGCCCAATGCGAGGACGGCGGGATCACAAGTGGTTCTGGCATGTCGACAGTCTCAGTTCATGATCGGAAGTCAAGGTGAAGAAGCCTCCCTATCGACCAATGTCCTCTACCATGGCGCTCGAAATTGGCCACGCGGAATAGTATAGGTACCTCCTAAGCCCCATTTTATTTCCGGTGAGTCCTGCCTCTTGCCGCTGCTGCAAGTCAAGGCTACATAGCCTGGAGCCAAGATGGGATGAATGCAGTTCAAACCTTGCCAGGGTCACATTGCTAAAACGGGATGTGCATTGAGAGCGCATGGGCGGAGACCTTCGGTAGTTCACGAATTCCCCTACATACCTGCTGATCAATTTCTGGAATAAGATCGCGCTTTGTCGGCATTTCCACCTCCACATCAGTAGCATCTTCCTGCCCAGTAGTTGAACCCGTGCAAGTACCCGAGAATTGCTGCTTGAGCAGATGATTTCATGGCGCTCTAGACAGTCATTTGCTTGCACCCCTTGGACGCAGCCTGCGCGTCCACTTCCAGCCACATCCAGTGATCGGTCGTGTACGAATGTAGTAACTATGTTGCATTATCGCGCAGGGTTGTGCCTAGTTGTCAACAGATAACAGGTAAATTCTCCCTTCAGCAATTACCTAGGTAGTTAGTGTATGCCGTTCGGCGGTAAGTAGGCAAGTAGGATAGGGTACAAGAATGTCTAGCGCGGTACTATTAAGAGCTTTTGTATACTAATTAGCATAAATACTTGACCTTGCTTAATCTTTATAACAGATTTTTGAAAGGTAGAAAGTAATTCTAAATAATGTTACAAGATTTAGCTTAACTCTATTAGGTAAAATACAAATTTCTATGTAATATGTTAGATAAATAAAACAATTTACAAATTATTTTCCTTCTTTAGTATAGGAGATAGAGCCTATTAGAGTCTATAACTCTCTAATAGCTTAAATAATTTAGATTTTAAAGTACTAACCACTTTAAGTATAAGTATTAATATACTAGAACATTACACTTGTTTCCAAAAATTAAAAAAGAAAGGGAGAGGGGCTTTAAATTCTTAGGGAAAATATTCTAAGCTCTGTACTATTAGTCGCTATGAGATAGTGAATTCTTAGCTATACCCTGCGCTAATTCTAGAAGCGAAGTGTGTGTAGCCTGACAGCGAGTGTCTGCCTACGACCGGTGAGCAAGTGGCTCAGTTACGTCCTTTACCGGAACGTGGCTGCAGCGAGCCAAGAAGTTTGCTGCAAGGTGGGCAATAGATCTAGCAGGGCAGCCAATATCTGCTTCCTCCTGGGGTTTGTAACAAATCACCAAGCAGAATCATACTGCGCTGAAATACTTCGCTGACCTCCGGCAGCAGCATTGCATCGATCATGCATACCGCTAAGTCTCCGAGATTAGATTGCCATCCTTCTTCGTCGTCGGATGAAGGATCAATGCATCCAGTCTTGAATCATGCAGAGCCATCATGCGCGCGCTGTTGGGCTACATTGACTTGCCATCGCCCAGCATCGACAAGTAGTGCTTCGTTCAAGCGAGGCCTCTTTCAACAGCCTATGCACTTCTGTACAACATGTCTACACTCGCGAATCTGCTAAGCTACGGCGTTGCGCTTGCAACTCTCATAGTCACAGTGTGCGGAGAGGTCGTTAGGCAACCACGCGCGGTCTCCTTCGGAAACAGCAGCATTACCACCAGCTCGAGTCAACATCGAACCATCACTCGTACCCTCACGCGGACTCGTTTTACCTCAACCCGCACGATGAACACGTCATTAACGATGACAACGTCCGACAAAACATCGAAAGTCACAGCGCCAAAACCCGATATACCTCCGTGTTGCTGGGTTTACGGGGGATCCTTTGCCATAAACATAAATTCGTGGTGGACTTCTACGTGGTCCATACCTGTAGCGACGGAAGCTCAAACTTTACTGAGCTATCCGGACTCTATCGTCACCGCCAACTCCACAACTATCACTGCGCAAGGGCTTGAGGCATCTATACAAGCAATGGACGATTCAGTCTTTGAGGGGCCTCTGACGACGGACGTCGTTCCGTCAGACCTTGTCAACTCAATTTTCCTTAGCGATGCTGCGAGTTACGGTAGATCTAGGCTACATCTGGGTACCACGGCTGCTTCGATCTTGTCCGATCACCAAATGTACTCTCCCGCTACGGTGTTCCTTCTCAAAACGCCTCATGCTAACTTTCTACAGCGGCATCGGGACCGATTTTCTCGTTTGGCACGCGGCCATTGAAACTTTTTATCCGATGGTGAATGCAACCGGAAGCACGTCTTTGACCAAGTACGAGCCAGAGATGTGTGGCAAGTACACGGTTTTGCCCTCCTATTATAGTTTCGATACCGTGCGCTCGGGTACTTGGGCTAAGTACCAAACCCCTCTGCTATTGCCAACACATTCTCCAGATACAGGCGGCTGGTGGAGACTTGATATTATCCCTAGTGACGTGACCTACGTACAAGAGCTCTCCACGACGGTGCCATCCATGACTAGGCAGGTATTAATGAACTTGCCATCCGAGATGATGCAGTGGATGGCACAGGAACCGTCCATTATCGAACAACACCCTTATATTGCTAATTGCTGGACTCTGCCCGGCGTTGGACAGCCAACTGTACAGATTCCTGTGGCGCGAGCCACCGTCACATCGTCGCACATCATTACTATGAACGGGCCCATTGAGCCCGAGCCGTCAAGCACCGAGAGCACTGCGCCGCGAACGAGAGCTCCAACTTCAAGTGCAACACCGCAACCGACGTTTGAGAGCGCATCTAGTGACGCCGAGTCTTCTGTGGTAAACGGTGACGTTGCAGGCGCGGACGGGACGCCGCGGACGTTTGACAGTACGAGCACATCTGCCGGGCTGTCCAGCTCTCACTCATCACCCTCAACACAGGCTCCAACGTCTACGTCGGGTCTATCATCAGATGATCTTGATCCGGCGAATGCATCGCCAGCAGGCCAGTCCCAGGCACCCACAGCTGCTCTCCCAAACGATAGCGTACCAGTATCATCATTGGAGACTTCCGTCATGACAATTAAATCACCATCGGACAACTCTGAGGCGCTCACCACGGCTATCTTGGCCACTGAAAGGTCTGATTCGCGGTCGTATACCCCCAGCGCGGGGAGCGAGACGCCGTCGGACCAGTCTTGGACAGCAGCGACTACGTCTTCAAACAAGGGGGGCGGAGCAGATTCATCTTCGAATATTCCTGATACGGTGAACGAGGTCTCTTCCACCCGACCTCAGGCGGCAACGACTGCAACTCCAGACATTGACGCACCTTCTACCCATGCGTCTGCCACGATTGAGTCTATAACAGTCGCGTACGAAGTTTCCCGCGATGGTGCGACGGCACCCGCCGCCACCAGCTTTGTAGAGGACAACAACCAGGCATTCGGTGCTTCTGAAATGCAAGAACCAGGACAGGCAGAGACAACAACAGCGATTGACGGCGAGACCGAACCAGTAAGTGAGATCACAATCGGATCTGAAGTTACCGGTTTCACGCAGATCGGAGACCTGTCTGCGGTCGTCGGTAGCCAAACCCTCTCGGTGGGTGGACCGGCCGCGACAGAAGCAGGGCACGTCCTCAGGTTGACATCGGCTAATGAGGGCCTTGGAGTCGTCATTGCCAGTGCAGTCGGGCCATCTTCTGCCCCGGCACAGGGGATTGCCACCATTACAGCCAACGGAAGCCCTTACGTGGCAAGCAGGTATGGCAGTTCTGCTTTCGTCGTAGGCACGCAAATCGTGCTTCCCGGAAGTGCGGTCTCAGTTGACAGCATTGCATTCAGCATCGAGAGCGGAAGGCTCATTGCCGGCTCGGGATCCTCGGCAGAGACACTCGCTGGGTTTGAGAATACCGCAACAGCAGAGCCTACAGCCCCCGTATCCGGACCAGACGCTCTCGATGTGGACCAAGATGCCACGAAGTCTGCTGTTGTCATTGCCGGCGTGACGCTATTGCCGGACGAAATGGCGACAATCGGTGGTCAGTCGATGGCGCTGATTGAGAACAACCTCGTGGTGGCTTCTGGGACGAGCACATCGACCCTGGCTTTGCCTTCCAATGCTCCGTTCAATGAAGATCAGCAGCTGGTGATCGATGATCAAACCTTCACTGTCGCCAGCGCGGCCTCAGGAGGGGTCGTGATTGCGGGAGCATCGATATTACCTGGCAGTGCAGTTGCAGTAAGTGGACGAACGTTCAGTCTGACAGGGAATGCACTTGTCATAGCTTCCCAAGGATCAGCCACAACCGCAATGCTGGCGCCGGCCTCACCAGAGCCATTTGCCGTCACCGTTGGTAGCCAGGTCTTCAGTGCTGTGTACGAACCTGTCGCCACGGTGCAGAGCAAGACATTGTACTCAGATGTCACGACCGTAATGGTGGCTCGGCTGACAAGCTCTGCGAGCGGCGAACCTGCGGATGTCTCCAAATCAGCTACCACTCGACCTGATTTCGGAGCAATCATCATGAGTGGGCTGGGCGTAGCGGCGGACGCCTCTGAGCAAGACACAAAGTGAAGCCAGCACCGGGCAGGCTGCAGAAACTTCATTGGATCTCTCTTCCACAAGCGACAGCACCTCCGCCCCCTTCAGGACAGAGTTAATGCCGACTTCATCGCCTGATAGCGATATTTCCGAAGCAGACACTAACGGGTCTCCCTCCGCTTCACCATCTTCGGGGGCGAGCTCAGATAGGGACATATCGTTGGGACTGATGGTCGCAGCCGCTTTGATGCTTTTGACGGTAGCAACGCTCTAGACTCCGCGACACACAGGCGATAGACAGCTTTTCGATTTCGTGGAAGTAATCTCGGTAATGTTGTACCCACTCAAACATCCGGCAGAGTCCGTGTATTATACACGTTCATTTGTGACATGTGAATGGTGTCTGTGCGATTGCCATGATTTTTATCAAGAGGCTATTAGCGGGCAGTGAGCATTGCCTAAGCTTCTTTCCAATGAGCCAGGCATTGGGAACTTTCGAAAAACCGTTTTCGCCGTCACCTTGCTACAAGATTTGACCGTTTCGTATCCCACTGCTCGTTGCTGCCAGGTTTCGACCAAAAGCTTCACTCACAGCTGTCTCGATCAATTTCGGCGTGGCTATGTTTGCGGGGGTTATCTTCCTTGCTCCAGCTTACTACGCGATCCATTGTCGAAAAGTGCACGTCTCACTAGTAACACATAAAGTGATTACTCTGGCGTTTCTTACTCTGGTCGCCGACATTATTGCAAAAGTAGCGCCTGCGTCCCATCAGCTCTCTGCTGCTCCGAAGATCAAGAGTGGAAAGACGGTTTCTCGTGTCAATTTGTTTAACAATTATGAATTCCAATAGCTCAAGTAGATACATAAAGCGCAACGATGATCGATATTATAGCTTCACGGCGGAGCTTGTTGACTTGAGTCCTTACACTTTTTTGTTGTCATTGGAAAGACTCGACTTTCGTAAAGTCCAAAGAGGCTCAAGTTCGAACGACGTCTTTGCATAATGGCGATGACTACGTACGTGACCTAAAAGTTATTAGGTAAAAAGGTTACTTCGGGCGAGTATATAACTATTCTACCTTATAGCTTCTACCTAGGCTACTATGTATGCCTACGGTACACATTACCAACCACGACGAGCCTACATAAAATGCAATTGCGAGAAGCGCGAACTGCCAATTTTGCCCTCGTACGAAGCCAATGGAATAAACATCAAAATAGAGGATGACACAAATTCCTCCGATCAATGTGACATGTAACAAGGTAATAAGAAGTGTCGCGACGCGGGATGAGAACACTGACTTAACTATCCGGAGCGCATCTTCTCTTGTATCGGGAAATCCCAAGTTGGAGGCGTTGGGACTTCCAAGAATTTGAAGCAGCACAGGTGGATATGCACGGCATCTCTCGGGCTCCTCGGGTGATGCGTTATTCACCATTGTGGCATGCTCGCAACCCTGGACCCTTGAGTTGTCGCCTTTTCCGGCCGTTGGGCGCAGCTTTGTATCTTCCGTGCCCGCCGACTCATGAGAAACCCAGGCCTGTTCCAGAATGGTGCCTATCGGCTGTATCAACAACACCAGTGGCACCAATTGACCAAAACCCCAGCGCTCTTCTTGTGCGTGAGTTTGCGCATAAGTTTGGTTCCGCGGGACGATGATTTGAACGGTCCCAAACAGAAGCCCGAGTGCAGAAAGCCATAACGAGGCAGAGAAAGATGCCAAGAACTCAAGGACTGCAATGAAAGGTATGCACAGGATGAGAAGCAGTCTGAAGCACCAAAGATAGCGCGTCTGTTGTGTTCGATGGTACCTCCTGGCTGGCAGGGTCAAAAGTGACTCCACAGCACTTTCCAAAGGTCTACGAATGCGGGAGGCGTAAAACGTTCTCCCCGATCCGAAGACGTCGCCAATTTTCCAAACATAGCTAATGACCAAGAGTACGTAACCAATCGGGCGTCGTTATTTACGCCATCTGCGTAGGTTTTGCTCCAGAAACAAGAAGCGGGAACACCCCAACCAGTCAAGTCATTTTTGCCGATCGACGAGTCCTTAGGATCCTTGAAGTTGATGATTCCCCAGTCGTAGCTTACGGTTGGTACAAGTCCAATGATAAGCATGATGAACAGAGCGCCCATGCCGACAAGGCGCCAAACCTTGAGTCCAGGGTGGCGATTCAAAAAGGGTCGTAGCAGAGTCAAGGCAGACAGATGGACCGAACTCGAGAGCCATGCAAGGTAAAGAACGATCTGGTAGTGATAGACGCTGATCTGGCCGCTGCGGAGGCCGACAAAGCCGGCGGTCATGATAGCTATACCAGTGACAATTTGCTGGTCGCTAAGCACAATAATCGTCTGTCGCAATATGCGGTGCATCCTGGGATGTCGTTCTGTCCTTGAACGTATCCGCATGACCTTGACATCGGCAAGAGATAACGATTCGGGCTCCACCATTCCACATACATATGCGGCAAGTATGGCAACGAACGATGCATAGGCGGTGATAAGAAAGGCGAGGATGACACCGATTCCAGAGATGTCAGCATCAGGCTTGATGTTTGCGCCCGAGGCCAGGAGGCGGTCGCACTCTTCCGAGGTAACCATACTTCACGCAGAATCAGGCGGCTCACAGATCCACTTGAAGGAAATCTCCTTTAGTAAACGGTGGACCTAACGACGGATTAGAGCCAGTAGGCCAGCCAGCCTGTTAATGTGCCGACATAGAGACTCTCCAGGTGGTGAAGATCGGCGCCCAACGCGAAGATTGGGTTCACCGGTGACCAAATTTGATATGAATAGTGTGCCTCAAGCCTAGAGAATCTGCTTCTCACTGCCACGACGGGCCTGTAAGACATGCGGATTGATATTCGGATGGAGGAGGGACGACCTACAGAGCATTGGACAGGATGAGGTGAAAATCTCGGGAAACTCTTCCGGATGACTAAGCATAAAGGGTGATACATGGGACAAGTAGACGGACCGCAGAACGGCTGGAACTTTTCCACGTTCCCAGGTGACCACAGAGGTAAGACGTTATTGTAGACTCCATGTAGAATACGCATAGAAGTCAGAAGGCGAAGCGCCTCCCACAAGTAATAAAGCAGCAGTTGCGAAACAAAGGTGTTTGGTCCATTTCGCGGAAGATGTCCGTCATATCGCCCAAGATACTGGGAGGAACTTCACCTTGCCTAGATAGTTACAGCAAGCGACTTGGCGTCGACTCATTGGACTTCCTACCGGCGCCATCCTTGCTGGGTTAGCGGATATATCACATGCCCAATCATGCAAATGTATATCTATACCAGCCTCGCCGAAAATGACAGGCACGTAAAACGGGTCCAAGTCGCTTTTTTCCCATCAGCGCAACAGGCATGGCAATCGGTACTTTGTCAGCCAAGGTCGTGATAGATCAGGCCAAAACTCCTCATTACGGCCGCACTGATCCAGTCACGGGCCATGTCACGCTCCTATACGAACCAAAAACCACCAGAGGAAACCGGATTGCGCCACCAGATCTCTTTGGACCGCTCAAGCTAACAGTATGCCTCTCTGGTCAAAGCAAGACGATGATCATCAAACGTGGTCCAAAATCGGATGTCAGTATCCTACGCAATTCCGTACCGTTGATCTCAATGACAACCACATTACACGAAGGCCCCTTTCACGCTGTTCCTAATGAAATTCACCGATTTCCATTTGCGTTGCAAGTCCCATCGTCAGTCGACATACAACGGACCAAAGGTTGGGAAGCCGACACCCGGTTCGATCGTAGACTGATGTCGGAGTTACCACCTACGTTCCATTGTGACCACTTTTCCAACCGGTTCACGGCTTGGATAGAATACCACGTCAACACTGTAGTCCAGATGCCGGGGATCGATATCAAGACGATGAGCCCGCAAACCAAAAACTCTTCGTTCGAAAACAGCCAGGAGCCTGGAATTGACTACGAACCACCACTGGTCACTCGCCCTATACATGCGAAAGCTGCCAAAGCACAAGTGGAATTCAGCAAACATTGAAGCTTCACAAGACAGCGCAACTACTTCCTTTGGAAGCCCGACCCAAGACATTCAAAGACAAGATGAAATTTGCCGTGAACCCGAAAAGACTTCCCACATGCCTCCATAGACCTGACCTGCGCATATCCCCGTCTCATCCGACCAGGGGAAAAGATGAGCTTCAGCGTGCAAGCCTCGATACCGCAAGACTGGGGACCCTCCCTCCTCAAGCCCGAAATCCACTTAGAGGCCTTCTCCGCGACACTGATAGGCCGCGCGACCGTTAGACATGATCGCGACGTCCTGGAAGGACGGGTGAGGATATTTCAATTCACGGGGAAGAAAGAGACTTACCCCCGGGGCCATTCGATAAGAAACAGGGGTGAAGAAGACGATGGTGATGCGTGCACCGCGACACGCACCCGTGAGCTTCACGACAGTGAATATAGCGTGGGAGTACAAGTGGGACATCGAATGCACGGTAGCGGTAGCAGGGAAGAAGTATACAGTGAAAGAACGGGCTCCTGCGACGATGGAGCAGCGCTATGGAGCAGATGAAGAAGCCAGCTCGGGTGTAGCTGCACGAGGTTCAGATGCGAGGGACTCATCGAGCTCTTCTTATAGCCAGGAGGCAATACCGGTTGTTGCTGGGCCGTCGAGAAGGATGGATAGGCCCCACCCTCCTGCGTACGGTGAGCAGTAAGCATGATGCGGTCGTGCTTTGTATTTGGAGTGCGGCAACAGGTAAACAAGGTTAAGAGCCATGTGGGTTCGAATTGACTTTATTGTGTCCTGTGACGTAGGCTGTGGACTCCTATAACAGCTTCATTCATCACGCAAGTTGTGGCCAGGTCTCCTACGATTTTCTGAATCTTGAGCGTGCACTTCCACAACGTGTGGCGCTTGGCCTCGCTTCGAGAGCAGTTTTCAGTTCGCGTTGAAAACGCGATTGCGTCATACACTTCTCCCGTCCATCGAGCGAAGCCCGATGCCGAATGCTGGAATCTATACCAAGATCATTCTTCAAGGCTCTCTGGCCTTACATCTGTACAATATTGTACAGTCCCTATTCTTCCACCCTCTGCTGAGAAAAAGCTACCCATTGGTCCCTGCTTTACCCCTTCATCGTCCTCCTCTTCTCTCCCTTCCTCTTATCCTTTCCCTCTCCTTATCCAAGAACTTCCTCTGTTCATCTGCCGTCATCTTGCTCAGCCGCGCATCTCTCTCCTCCCTCTTGGCCTTTTCCATGAGCAATTTTCGCTCTTCAGCCTTCTCCTCCTCGTCCAAGCGGCGGATCTTCTTGGCTTCATCCTCGCGGGTGGCTTTGATTTTGCGCATGGCTTCAGGACGGAAATGGGCAGAGGCGGCAAGGTGGTCAGGCAGACGGAGGAAAGTGGCAAACATAGAAGTGGAAGTCGGACGGGTGTTGAGCTTCATCGAAAGATGGACGCGCTTCTTCGGGACGAGATCATTGAGCCTGGGAGTTTTGTCAGCGGTCTTGTTGAATTGCAAAGATGTCAAGAGCGTTTGAATTCGACATACTTCTTTGGTGCGTCGACAGGCATGTCGCTGATGATGAGTGCTTCCAGGTCTTCACCAGCGTCTGTGACAGCCTTGACCACATCCGGGGTGAGCAAGGCTTCAGTTATTTCAGCGCTCTCAGACATGACAGTCGCCCAGGCAGGCAGCTTAGGGTGATCCTTCGTGCTGGTGAGGCTGACATCGAAGCGGTCTTCGCGGAGCTGTCTCATCTTATCTTTGTGCACAATGGCGAAGACGAAGCCGTCGAAAGAGCTGTCCTTTGTTGCAGGGCCGGATCCACCCTGAGCAGTCGCGGGGACAAGGCTCTTCTCCTTGCCATCGAAGCAGTATGTCGTTGCTTCCATCCTCTCAACTGGAGCAGGCACGCTGTCAACGAAGAAGCTCAGGATGCTCTCGCCAAACCATCTGAATGGGTTGAACCGGGGGTAGAGCGAGAGCTTAATGTCCATACATGCCACGTTCTGGCGACCGGTGCAGTAAGTGACGTATTCGGATTTGGTCTTCTCCCGCAGCATGTCCGCAGGCACATCGGTAGTGCCAACCATGGCTTTGGCGAGCCCATTACCGTCAGCGTCATCTGGCTTGGGGCTCGTCCGCGCCCCACTGAACCCAATGCTGGAGAACTCCGACTCCAGCATGGGGAGATGGGCGGCGGCCCATTCCTTGGCGCGGCGACGGTTGGCGCGTGTGCCCCATAGGTGGGCGAGGATGACGACCAACAGGACGGGCAGGATGAAAAGCTCCTGGAAGAAGTCGGCGATGGTCACGCGCTCCCACACACGGTACCACTTGGTGTATGGCCGGCCGGTGGAGGTCAAGTATGCGGTGCTATATCCCGGGGTGGCAGCGGCAGAAGAGGCCGCCGACGCAGCGTGAGATGGAGCGACGGGCGAGGCGGCGGTGGCAAAATCGGCGAAGTCTGGAACAGGCAGGAACGCGGTCAGTGAATGCTCTTGGGGCTGTCCACGATGATACACAGCTTGTCGCGGATTGAGACATGGCCGGATGCAAGCAATACATACCCGCATCGACCTCGGTACTCGCCGAGCTCACAGCGCTTTTGGCGCCGCCGAGGAATTTCTGTAGATACTCGGCCATATTCGGAGGGGATGGGAGTTGCTGAGTGGGAGCAACGGACCCAATGGCTGGAGGAGGGAGGTGGAGGGGGCAGAACCAATGCGTCTCTGTCGGGGTGCTTCTGGCGGGAAAGGCCACGTGCGGGATGAGCGACAGCGGCTGCGGCTGCACCAAAGTCCGCAATTTCGGGAACTCGGCGGAATCCACGCCGCCCCACGCGAGACATACCTACCTAGATAGACATTCCATCTCGTCATCTGCAATACATCTACAACGACAGTGCCTCCAATACTACAGATGTAGATAAACACCCCGACGCACGTCAATGGCACTCTCAACACTTGGTCGACTACAACAGCACTGACCCACTCAATTCTGTCGAAGATGCATCTCTCAATCATCAGGTGCTTACGTGACTTCTTGACCATGACCATGCCGCTGTTCTGCCTACTACCGAAACGGGTAAATAGCTCTGCCTAGACGCCCTGTGGCTAACATCATTGCCCTTCTGCTCAATGCTTCGTTTGCTCCAGCATCTTTAAAGATACGCAAGTATCCTGACTATCTGACTTTACGTTTCCTCCGTATTCTTGGTCTTCCTTGCCAGACTGTCTTGCACTTGACCAACCTTTTGCCACCTCTAGGCACTCCTTCCGATAGTCCTTCTGTCCGTTGCTTATCTACCCAGAACTTCAGATCTCGACTGTTCCAAACGACGATCATCCACTCCACAATGTCTCGTGAACGTCCAGATCTACCCGGACAATCAAAGCCTGCCGGCCTGCCTTCAGAGCACTCAACCAAATCCTTCTGGCACACCGAACCTTCTGCTCTCTTGCTCGGCCACCGTTCCACACGCCAGCTGCCCAAGCATGCCGACGTCGTCATCGTTGGATCCGGCATCACTGGGACTGCTATCGCCCACCATCTTTTATCCAAGAGCCAGCCCAGCGCAAATGGCGAGAAGCGTGACTTAGACGTGGTAATGCTGGAAGCCCGTGAAGCTTGCTGGGGCGCCACCGGTCGTAACGGCGGACATTGTCAACCCTTGCTCTTTGAAACCCCTCATGATCCTACTATCGGCCAATTCGAGCTGGCGAACTTCCACGCCCTTCAGTCACTCATCAAAGATGATGAGATTGACTGCGAATTTCACGCCCAACCTGGCGTCCGGGCCATCTACTCGGACCATCATCTCAAAGAAGCAGAAGAGGTTTTGAGCATCATGACCACGACAGCACCAGAATTGAGATTGATGATGCGTCTCGTCACTGATTCCGGACAGTTGGAAAAGTATCGAATCCCAACCGCCAAGGGCGCAGTAGTGACCGAGATTGCTGCGAGATTATGGCCATACAAGTTCGTGACGCATATCCTGGAAAGGCTGCTTACAAGCACAAGCGACATAGCTGGTAGCTTCAACCTGCAGACCCTGACTCCCACCACGGGCATCTCACGCGAGTCCTCAGATTCCGCAAGCAGCCAATGGACAGTGAGAACGGAACGCGGCGATATTTCAGCACGACATGTCATCTTGGCAACGAATGGATACACCTCGCATCTTCTACCAAGTTTCTCCGACCTTATCGTGCCTTGCCGCGGGCAGATGAGTGCTTTGCATCCCTTGGACAGCGTGAAAGGCGACAGACGTCTCAAGACTTCTCTCGGCTTTCTCGGCGACGGACTAGACGACTATCTGATCCAACGCCCGAACGATCGGGAGGGCACATGATGTTCGGGGGTGGTCGACAGCATGGTCCCAGCATCGGAGTAACCGACGATTCAATCTTAGACCACAAGACTGCAAAGTACCTCCGACGAAGACTTGTAGAGGCACTAGGGCTTCCAGAAGGACAAGCAGACATGAAAGCAGCAGAAACGGAATTCAAAGCTGCGAACGAGTGGACCGGCATCATGGGATTCTCCAGAGACAATCACCCATTCATAGGCCCTGTCCCGGCGACCCACGGCCCTATTCAATATGGTCCAACGGACGGACTGTACATGGCAGCGGGCTTCACAGGACACGGGATGCCCAATACCTGGTTAGGCGGAGCCTCTGTCGCCCTTATGGTGCGCGAGGCCTTGGATGAAGAAAAGCCCAAGAAGACTTCGAGCGACCAAGTTTTCCAGAGCGCAAAAGAAATATACGGGCTACCAGAAGCTTACTGGTTAACCGAGGAGAGGTTGAAGAGGGCTATGAGTGGCTTAAGCGTGGAGGAGCAGGAATGGGCAGAGATGGACAAGGCCGCAGTTTCTTCAACGTGATGTAACAATACTATCACGTGTCTGCAGTACATAGATTGCCCTAGAGGGCTTATGATAATCTTAGACTTCTCGGTAAAGTATAAAGATAAAAGGCCGTGAAACTACGTTATCTCTGCAGAATGCTACATTCCAATCCGAAACTTCAAGCTTGAATCCATAACAGGCTACCAATTGTGTAGAAGTACACAGGAAGTACACAGTAGGAAGTGTACTAGGCCAACGCAAATTTTTGCCATCCCTTAATCTTTCTTCACCGGAAAGATGCGAAGAGGCTGCTTGCGCAATTCAAGGCCCGGCAAAAAAAATATTGCAAAAGTTCCAAGCAGTTTTGGAATCCTGTCGCTGAAATCGTGTGGAAGTACAACATAAACCTCTCCAGTCGACCTTTGGATCAAGCTACGATTTGATTGGGTATCTCAGTCACCAAACTGCGCAGCAGCATGAATAAATACTTTTCTTAAGACTCCTCGAAGACCAACCCTACGCCGTCGTCACCAGCTGTGACAATCCTCTTCCCATCTCCACCCGCCTGCACGAATCCGAGAATTCCACCGCCTTCTCCACCACCTCTATGTCCTCGCCACTCGCGGACTAAGCCCTTGGCAGCAGCCGTAGTCCCGCCCGGACGTCCCATCTCCGTACCACGCCGTCGTTTCCACAAGAGGTGAGCAGCCAACCTCGCTCGTTAGCCGTGCCAAGTGGAGTCTTGACGAACCCAACCTGGATGACTGCTTCCTCCTCGTGCGCATCGCGGATGTGTCGGCGGACGGCGAAGTTGTGCGCAGCGTCGTAGAGAGCGATACTGCCATCTACTGAGCCGGCCGCTAGCAGTGTGAGAGGCGGCTGGGAGAAGTCGAGGGTCTCGACACCGTCACTTTGAGCCTGCAGACTCGCTAGAATCGAGCCTGCTTGGCCGGCAGAAGCAGGTGCAGAGGCAGGAGCAGCAGGTCGAGGGCCATGAGCCTGCTTTGCCCCGCCTGTCTTGCTCTTTGCTCCTGCTCCCTTGGCGCCAGCGTTAGATGCAGCGGCTGGGGCTGAGAGACGCGGCAGACCGACAACGCGGATGTTGCCTTCGGCGCCACCGACTGCCACAATGCCACCGCCAGGTGAGACAGCGACCGAGTAAAGTCCGCCATCGACTCTAAAGCGCTCATCCTCACCTGTCAGTCCGACTACTGCCTGGCTCCCTCCACCAAGCGGATCGCTCAGCCCGGCGGCTGCTGCGTCACCGAAGACATCCCAAACGTACAAGCTAGAGTCTTCGGAGACAGTAGCCAACATTTTCCCATCCGGCGTCCACGCACCAGCGGTGCACGGCGCTTGATGAAGGAAGAAAGTTTGCACGATCGTAAGCGGGGCAGCAGGATCAGACGGGTTGACGGTGTACACCCAGACACTGCCATCTGAAGCGCCAAAAGCGAGGGTGTTGGGGTAATTCTTGTTCGGACAGGGGAGCAACCAGTTGATCTCTTCCACCTCTTTCGCGGTTCCGACCAGCTGAGCAGGTTGTCCAGGCGCAGCCGGCGTGGCGTAGACGCTCAGCTTGCCAGCAAGGGAAGCGGTAGCGACGAAGTCCCCAGCAGGGAGAGTGAAGCAAACCGCATTGACACTCTCGTCTTGCCCATCCAGCTTCGCAATCAGATTCTGTCCCTTCCTCTCCACCGGCTGCGGGTTGGACTCGTAGCTTTGAGGGAGCACTCTACTCTCCCTCCGCTCGACAGGCTCCGAAGACCACAGGTAGGCGATATCGTCACCACCACCAGTCACCACGAGTTCAGGGCGTGTCGGGTGCTGGGCTATGCAGAATAGACTGTCCTTGTGGTGATCGAAGTGGGCTACGCTGTCGTTGTGGAGTTCGATCTGCTCGAGAGGGCCTTCCATGTCTACGTCGCCGGTGTTTGCGCCATCGTCTTCGTCATCGCCCGAATCCATGGCGGCGTCATTGTCATCCTGTTCGATCGTTTCATCGGCCTCGTCGTCGCCGAGGAGGGCGTCGGCCTGATCGTCTGTCAGGTGCGGAGTCTCGTTGGGGTCTTGAGGGTTGTTCGAGGAAGACATGATGAATCGGATGTGCCCTTGTTACAGAGTAGAAATGTGTAGTGTCGTCAGGTGATTAATTTGCTTGCCAGTGATCAACCACGCCAGACTGTGAGACTTTCACATGCTTAGAAATGCTGTCAAAAATTCGGGCTTTCGTCATCCGGAGCTTATCGATATGCTGAATGCGGCGGGGATGAGTGCCTCGGGGATTTGATTGAACACCAGATCGAATATTGATCAAGCTCTTGGTGAATCCAATCCGCTGGCCATAGCTTCCCCAGCCTGCCCTAGCCCGTTCCTATCAATGACGCTGCCAATGGAATGCCTCAGCAACTAGGAGACCGTTGATGTTTAACAAGTATAGGCAGGACAATCAAAGGGTGTCTGTCATAGTCGCTATTCTAGAATCTTCAACTAATCAACAACTGTCCCATCAACAAGCATCCCACCTCTTCCCTAACCTCTTACATCGATACGTATCCAACAGACCAACAACAACACCATCATCAACCATCATGGCCTCAGGCGCCTTCACCAACTTCCGCGCCGGCCTCCCCCAACCAGCCGAGTGCTTCGGCATCGGCGTAGGCCTCATGGAACTGATCATGTTCGGAGTGGCCGGAGTCCTCAACCCACTAGAATTCAGCAAAGGCTTCGGGGTACCCATGCTGCCAGCCTCACACACTCAGGCGCATCCAGGGGCGCTACAGAAATCGCCCGAAGAGGAGGAGAAAGGACGGAAGCTGCAGAAGACGCAGGAAGGGTATATTATGGCGATTGCGGCGCGGAACCTCCAGAACGGTGTGCTGCTGTTGACGCTGGGATGCTACGTTCGGGATCGCCGGGCACTGGGTATCGCGGTGGCGAGCGGGGTTGTGACGACGGTCAGTGATGCTTTGATTGTATGGGCGCAGGGACCGGAGGCGAGCTCGTACATCTGGGGACATTTGATTGGAGTTGTGAACAGCATTGCGATTGGTGGCAGCTTGCTTTATTGGGGAAAGGGTGAGAAGCTGGCATAGAGAGGACGAGGCAATGTGAAGATGAACGTGCCGAGTATGATATGCAATTGACTGCCAGATACGGTGTTTTGATTCCGTGTTGAGCAATGGCAATACATGCACTTGCTGTGCACATTCAACTTTTATTATATTATGATCTAGACGCTCAGAAGTATCAACATCAATATCCGCATCCATCGGCCGCTCCAGCAATGCAACTCTTTCCAACGCCATGCTCGAATATCCAACCTCGCCCCCCAAAACACCGTCATTTACTCCTCAATTTCTTGCCCTTGTGAATTTACACGTTCAATTCGCTGACCTTATCGCCTAGCCGTCCGATCTGCACTTCGTAGTTCTCCAAGGCTGGTCTCACATCCTCCAACAGTACCTCCTCCACTATCTCAGGGCATCGGCCAATGAATGTACGGCTATCCGTAAGGACGTCCAGCTGATCCCAGATCGGCTTGAAGAACTCGTTTGTCTTGATACGCTCCAGCAGATCATTGGGCTTGCCTTCTTGCTTGACGACGGCACCTGCCTGATGGGACAGGACACGAATCTGCTCGTGGGTTTCTTGACGGGAGATACCCTTGTCGACCATGGCCATGATGACGTTCTCCGTGGCCATGAATGGGAGCTCGAGGTCAATGCGCTGCTTGATGATAGCCTTGTTGATAACGAGACCGGAAGAAATGTTGTTCAGCTAATCGACATGTCAGCTCAGTCTTCTCATGCGAGCAATGCAGTCGGAGTATGGGATCCGTTGCCACCAACTGGACATGAGACTCACCAAGATCATACATGCGTCAGCGCAGAGGAAAGACTCAGGCAGAGTGATACGCCTGATAGCGGAGTCGTCCAGCGAGCGTTCCAGCCACTGAGACTTGTAGGTCTGCTCCGCGGCGCCGGAGATATTGGACAGGTTCCTGCCAAGCGAGCAAAGTCGCTCGGAACGCATTGGGTTACGCTTGTATGCCATGGCACTGCTACCGATCTAGGGCTGTAAGTTAGTATGCGTGCATCCCCGTAATCAGACTGACAGAGACGGGAAGCAATCATACCTGATCCGCCTCAAATGGCTCCTCCAATTCCTTGAACATCGCCAAATGGCGAATATCACCACCTATTCTCTCGGCGGTACAGCCAAACGAGGCAAGGGCATGGATGATGTCTACATCAACCTTCCTTGAGTAGGTCTGCGTGGTACTTCTGCTCGCCCGGTTGAACCCGGACTTCTCTGTCACCATTGCGTCCAGCTGCCGTACTTTCTGGTGGTCACCCTTGAAGATGGCCAAGAAGCTTGCCTGGGTACCTGTAGTACCCTTGACGCCACGGAACTTATCCAGAAGGCGTTCGCGCTGGTGCTCGAGGTTGTGCAAGTCATCGAGCAGGTCCTCAATCCAGATCGTGGCACGCTTGCCGACTGTCACAAGCTGAGCGGCTTGACCGTGGGTGTACCCCAGGCATGGCAGGTCGCGGTACTTCAGTGCGAAGACGGACAGTTTTTGGATTACGGAGGCAAGTTTAGGAAGGAGTATGTCGATAGCGTCCCGGAGGAACATGAGGTCGGCGTTATCGGTGACGTAGCTAAAGAAGGGTTAGCAATGTAAAGGGAACAGCGCAAAGGTGTTGGCTTAGATGTGCCATTTGCCACCCTGGCTTAGGCTTACCAGGAAGTAGCACCCCAGTGGATGATACCAGCAGCTGCTGGGGCAGCAAGGCCATATGTGTGCACGTGGGCCATCACATCGTGCCTACGCCTCTTCTCCTCGGTCGCTGCTGTTTCAAACTCGTAATCCTGGATCTGCATTCTGTTTTTCATCTGCTCGATGGCCTCTTCGCTGATGTCAAGGCCAAGTGCGCGTTCAGACTCGGCAAGGAAAACCCAGAGCTCGCGCCATGTGCTGAAACGGTTGCGCGGCGAGAAAATGTACTTCATCTCATTTGAGCAGTAACGCGAGTTGAGCGGGCTAGGGTAGGTGTCAGTGTCTGAAATGTACATTGGCCGAGCAGTTAATAGAAGGGGTGCCATTGGACACGGTCGGCGCAAGGGGATGGCCGATGGCAGAAGACGGGTGAAGTGCGCTCATCATGGGCAACGGCAACAGTAGCGAGAAGACGATTGGAGTGGTGGTGACGCTGGTGGTGGTGAGGGTGGTGAGGGTGCAGATGACGTAAAAAATATGAAACAGTCCTCCTCGCACATGCGAAAGAAAAAGACGGGGAAGGTGCGCTCGGGCTGCCTTTCAAAACGCCCAGCTGCGACGAGACGGAAGCATCGGCCATTGGGTTGCCCTGAATGCCAGGACCAAGAACCTGGAAGCCTCGTCTCGCTTCCACCCGCCTGGTGCTGGTCCAAACTCCGCGGAGGTGACGGGGAAGGGAGAGGAGAGGGGGGCGCAGAGGGAGAGGAGCGGCTTACTTTTGGTAAGTATCGTATTTCGCATCCAGGGCCGACTTGGTGGGGGTCAGCTGCGGGAGATCCATGAGCGTCGCCAGGCGGACATCTGGCGTCGAGACCATCCTGTTGGTCGAGTTGGGCAGGCGAGAGTGAGCCATGGTTGACGATGGGGGGTGAGTCTGTGTGGTGGCGCCTCAGATATGGGGACTCAGCAGCAGTGAAGGGATAGAAAAGTCGAGATGGATGGGATGAGACCGGGGAGTGGAGGGGCAAAGCAGCGAAAACGGAGGTGTCTAGTCGGCTTCCCCTGGGCAGAGCGGGGCAGAAACCCAAGACTTGTTGGCAGACAGTGGAAAGGCGCAACGAGACGACACGACGCGAGACGTAGTAAGTCAACTAGAACAGTGTTTGAGAAGAGATGGTCAGAGAGGATTGGCAAATTGCTTTATGGCTCGCGTGACACTTGCCAGCAGTCACTGGGAGAGAAAAAAAAAACCTCTCGTGCTAGGCGTAGCGTGGGAGACTACCATTCGCAGTAACTTTCTGATGATGCTAACGGCCGCGTTCCGCACGTGCGACGTGTGCCGAATTGCCCCTCGAGATCTCCAATGCCAGCTGCATCTATCTGCTTCCTTCTTCTTCGCCATCTTCTCCCAACACCAACCCACCAGTCACGAGGACCCGCCTTGACGCTCTTGCTACCGCTCTTAATCTCCTGAGCATTCACCGCAATTCCTGCCCTTAGATCCTGCGGAAGCCCGGCTGGCGATACCGGCCTGTACCGCATCCTCACGTCGTCTCGCGCTTGACCGTCGTCCGAAGTCCGACTATGCTGCGGCTTTTGGTCCTGACTCCTGAGCTCCTGTCTTACCACGCGGGTTTCGCTTCGCGAACCATCCCATTATTGCGCAAAAGCATACGTGGCAAGGTAAATTAATTGTGTCGCATGATCTTTACGGGTTACGACGATCAAGGAGGTCTTTGACCGCTCCTGTAATGCTGAAATTGTTGAACAGCCAGTCGTTGCTGTGTCGGCCACATTCTGTAAAATTACCCTGGTTGGGCTTGCTTGGGCGACGTTTGGCCGATGATTTTGGCACAGACCGGGAACCAGAGCTTGTTGACGTCGCAATAGACGAGTCCGTCGATGTGGAAGACGAAGTTGCTCTCTTCTGAAGACCACCGTACCGTGCTTCCGTGCCAACACTATCAAGATTCGAGGAGGCAGAGCAATTGTGAACGTGCAGTCGCTCGTTGACTTTGTCTAGGAAGCTGTCGCGCTCAGCGTCTGAACGCTGCGAGGCGTAGTGATGTTGTTTGGGAGGCGATTGCGCCGCCGTATCTTTGTTGCTCGTGGACTTTGCAGACATTCGACTCCGAGGCCTTTGCTTGCGACGTTGTATTGTTTACTTCGAGAGTTGGGATAGTACCGTATGCTTCCACTCCAACTGAAGAAAGGGAAAAGAATTATACACCTGTGTTGTGAGGTGCGAAACAGCGCACCTTTAAGTGTAGCTGACACCACGCATGCCTTTGTGACACCATCTGCATATCCAATCTCATGACCATTTGCCAAGTCACATATATGCCGGTGGCCGGCTTTGAGTACATATCAGCAGCGGCATCACCGCTCGAGTCATCGCTGTCCACGTACTACAGTCATCAACCATTGGTTCACTCATAGCCATAGCAGCATTGCACGGGTGCCGGAAACCGGTCAGCACGTACGCTGCCTCGCAATCCTGCCCCACTTCAATCCATACGCTACTAGGAATTACGTTCGCAGCTTGGCAATCCTGTAGGACCACTAGCGTCGTGCAGTCCGGCGAGTCATATTACCTGCGGTCCCGACGGAACATAACTTTATTGGACGAGATATCACCAGCAGCACCGAGTGAACCGAATGCCTTGTGGCTTGGTCCAGAAGTGATCATGAGAATGGCTCACAAGGGATGGTACCAAGGCTGTGTTCGCGGAAAGGCAAGATCGTTTCCTTTTGACGATGCGGCATCTTTTCGCAATAATGATGCATTTCTGGAAGATGCACTAACAAGCAGAACCCTACAGCAGCAATGAGGGCTGGCTAGTCTTAGGAACACCAAAGCTCCAAACGCCCATCTGACTGTTCTGCCGAACTATTGAGTCTCCAACAGCGCCATAATGGTTATATCTGCTGTCCCTACGTCGTTATAATCTGTGGTCTTGGTCAGGCTATCCAAGCCCTTCCACGATGATGGTTTAAAGCACCAGCTACGAAACGAGCATAAGGTATCCATTCAGGCGCCAAATACACGGTATGCACTCTTACTCGAGCACAATCTCTAGCATTTAGGACCAGAGTTATTGGCTTTGTTTTCGCAAAGGAATGTGAGGATTGATCCAGAACAGACATCCGTCGCAATGTCCCGCAAAAGCTGTAATTGACAGCAATACTTGATTTTGTCTTTGTTGTGGCGTTCGCAGTCAAGATCTAGGCTACCTGGAATTAATGCCGCATTCTTCTTTCACATTGGACCCTGCTTTCTATCTAGCTTTATTTGACGTCCAGACCTGGCGTGCTAAAGTAGGCAATTAGATGTGCCAGATACAGCATTCATCACTTTACGGACTACAGTTGCCCTGAACTATGTCACAGGTAGAAGTATCCCATTGCGCTCACTGTGTAGGACACCAAAAGGAACGTGAATGTAGTTGCCGAGTGCTTGTGCAAACGATTCGAAACCAGTGAATGTGCAATTGAACGGCATTGGCACTGAAGGCATCTACAGAGACCAGTCTTTTGCGAGCGAGGCGAAGTTGGGCTGTCGAAAGCACTTTGGGATGCATCTGTATTCACTACAGTAACCACAGTACAACCAGTCAGCCCTATCTCCGACTAACACGAAACGCGCTAAAAATAACGGTGGCGTCATCCGTGCCGCCGGATGCCGTGGCTGGACCCTTCTTTGTTCGTGCAACCCCAGGGACAGCCACGCAAGCCAGACTCCCAAACTGACCACTCGAGCCACTGCGCGATTTGGGCCCTCAGACCAACAACAACTTAAACCCCTGGCTTAGGCAGCAACGATACCTCACTCTCCCTCCAGTACCAGTACATAGACATAGCCAACACTGCAGACAACTCCGAAATTGACGACGCTCACCAATATGATCGGCCGCGCAGTCGGCATCACTGCCGCTTGTGCGCTAGGCGCCGGTGCGCTCATTCTACCACCAGGCATCGCTCCGGAACACCGTGAGCAGCTATCCGACCTCTCGACGACAATCCACGACCCGAAAAGCCAGATTTACACGATTCCTTGCTCCGAATGCGCCTTCCCGGACGCGTCGGAGCGAGCAAATGATGCCGTCGAAGAGGACGACCTGTTCTGGATCCAGGGTGGAGCGAAGAGTCTGGTGTTGAACTTCACTGTGTCGGAGGACGGGAAGGCGCTTCAACTGAACGGCGGCAACATTTACCCACCAACATTCCAACAGGATGGCCTCTTCGAACAGCAGCCGGTGTATGTCAAGCAGGTTCCAGCAGAAAGCGGCCTGTTGGACATCAAGGCGAACAAGCTCAGCAGATCTGCCGACTTGGAAGTCACGGCGTACGGCGTGAAGGAAGGGGAGAAGCAAGCGATCTCGCCCAACGGCGACATGCTTGTGCCCATCAAGCTTGAAATCTTTGGCCTGGAGAACCAGTTCATGCACAACCTCGATGAGGTTGCCCTGAACCTCCTTCTTACCGGCGACGGCGAGCTCCTGATCATGAGTGTCGACAGCAAGCCAGCTAGCGACGCATCTCCACATGGTCTGGGCTTTTTACCCATCCCACCGCCGCCTCCGCCTCATCATGATCACGATGATGTCGACTCCTTCCCGCTGCCCGGCCCTCCTGGTCACTTACACGGCCCTCCCCCGCACAAGATGCACGGCTTCGAGCTCAAGGAATGCACCATGCTTCCTGAGCCACTTTGCAAGCTTACTTCTATGATTGAGTCTAAGATTGACTCTGTTATGGCTCACCACGGCCCACCCCACGGCTTCCATAAAGGTGGATGTCATGGCCGCAAGGGGCCGAAGCAGCTGCCAGGTCATATCAGACCACACTTCATGCGTCCGGGCCAGAAGGATGATGAACGAAACATGGAGCCGCATCATGGGCGTCCGCATCACGGCAGGCCGCACGGGATGCATCACGGACCTCATCCTCATCACCACCACCGCCATGGACACGGCCATTTCAGGGCACACTTCATCCACGCCTTCGTGAAAGGCTTGGTGGCTGTGCTCATTCCGGTCATGGCCGGCATAACGGTGGGTATGTTTGTGAGTCTTATTGGCCTCGTTGTTGGTCGCCTCATCGGCTACCTCTGGATCCAGCTGGCCCGCGGAGGTCGTCGTGGGAGCGCCAGTAACGCGAACCGTGAGATCGTCCTCGAGGAAGGTGAAGACCGAGCTATGATCGCTGAGATCGATGGTGAGGCCCCCCCTCAGTACGAGGACTCTCCTGCTTACGAAGACGTAGTGGATGAGAAGAAGGGCGGCGATTAGATGCCGAATAAGGCTTCATTACTTTTTCAGATAGGGCGAGAAAGGGTTATATCGAGTTTTGAGCACTACCTCTGGGATGGTAGGCTGGGCGTTCAAAAAGGAGAGATCTCATTACTTGCAGTCATAGATGCTTCTTTACATGTCTTATGTAGCTTTGGCAAACACGCGCGGCCACAACTCTTGTTGTTCCGCAATACCTGGCTGATTCTGTTCCAAGCACGAGTACATTTTCCGTCTCTGCAATGCTACCTGGGTAGATGGTGTTAGACGCTTTGTCCTACCGTTGCAGATGGGCTTTAATCATCCTTGAGGACATAAACCTTCCAGCGGCTCAGTGTGAGATTTTGCTGCTGTCCGATCGATATTGACTCGAGGCAGCAGTCTCGCGCACCGTTGAACCGCGCAAAGTCAAGGCACAAATAGGGTGGAAGTATGCGTTCGGTAAGTTCAGCACCACGATCGATGTCAGCGTCGTCAGCGCAAAGTTGCCGGCGGCATCCGGCCTCGCGGCTTCTGGAACCTGGGCGAAAAGAAATAATCGCTAAGGGAGGCCGGCCTCAAACCCCATCAGGCTGCCGCATAGCTGAGCGATTATTCCCGTGTCGTAACCGCTCGGACACTCTACCAAGGGGCGGCAGCTGTGATGGCCTCAAATAATCACGCGAGGCCGACGCTCTTTCCGCAATTGATTCCTCATCGATCTCTTGGCCTCACCTGCCGTGATTGTTATTATGGCAGAAACGCTGTACCTACTTCCTCCAAGCAACTGCCGATACTAAGCTGTGTCTTGTTTCTGAATACGCCAGGTCATTTCGCTTGTTGGGTTTGGATGTTCCTGTGCTCACTATATAGTACGCCACCTATTGCTTTTTTTGCCTATCAAAAGAATCAACGCTGCCAGCACACCTGCAAAATCAAGATCTTCCACCTAACTTATAGGGCCCCGAGACTGTCGATTCGGAGGACCATTCCCAGCGTGACTTTACCCGTCGGATTAGCAACAACAAAGACAGAATGAGTTTCTCAGCTGAGGGACCTCCACTTCATCCGCCACGGACTCTCCGCAAGCAAGCGCCTTTCGAGTGCGAGCCAAGCAAGCAGTTCAGCCTATCGCACGAGACGCACAAGAACGAGCATATGCCATCGGTATACCATCTGCACCGAACACCCTCAGAACCTGAGCTCGGCATCATTACACCTCCAGCAAGCCCGCCACGTCGCTTCGATGCACCATACGCGAAGCTAAGGGATGAGGACATGGCCGGCGTCACATGTTCCTGTGGCCATGCGATGTATGACGGCAGGGGATGTTGTCCAGCATGCTATGACCGCCAGAAACAAAGACAGCGCAGCACAATCAGCACAAGCTCTCATCCCTTGACCCCTCCGCTGAGTCAACCTGCGAGTCCTCGAGGTTCCATGGATCGAAGTCATGCGCTGCCTCTACATGCCGGGTCCGATCAGGACGGGGCAGGAATGAGTGCGGCTTCGGATCAGGCATTTGCGTGGCAAAGGGGACGTACAACCAGCTATGCACCGATGTTCGAAGAGCGAAGTCCAGCAACATCAGCAACAGAGTCGGCAAAAGTGGCAATTCCTGTACGCGCGGCAACGATCAAGCACAGCGACGACCACATAGGCCCCATCATGTCGCAGCTCGCAGGGCCCTCGAAGCCTAATACTAGCGGTCAATCAGACGTAAGGGCATACTCGCCGATGGCGGCTGGTTTCGCGCGACTAGGCCATAGAGAGGCTCCTCCGCATAGCCACCAGAACCATGTCGATCAACGGCGGGCAAGCGAGAATAGCAGTCTCGAACTTCATGCCCGGATGTTTGACGGAGCGGCTTGAAGGAAGTCAAGAGTGAAGCGTTCTGTGAAGCGATTGAGGCCACAGACACGGGGTATGAGTCATGCGGTGAGGCCCAAATCATAGACTGCTGGTTGGCGCTCTCCCGTAGGATATCGTGGAGATGTTCAAAGTAAGCATGAGCCGGGAATAATGGGTTTTCTTAGTATACAATGATTAATGAGACATGTTCATGACCACATGATGCACCGCTAGCTCTTCTCATCCCTGCCACGAGCGGTATATAGCTCCTCCCTACACAAACAATTAGCACAACAATTCTATTGCCCGCATGACGGTCACAAGGTGTCCGATGCTTACGCCTTCTGGCTCTTCCCGTCCATCTTCTTGCCCTCGATGCGCTCCAGCGAGTCCTCAATGAGGCCAATGTGTCCTCTTAGCGTTCCTTCCAATTCGTCCATGCGCGCTTCGTGCTCTTGCAGGTTGTAGTCGTGATGGGATTTGAAGTACATGGTCATACCGCCGAGGGCGGCCAGATTGACCATCTGGAGGAGAGAAGCAGGGGCACGCCAGGTAGACATTGTGACAAAGCTTGAGAAGATGAGAGAGGTGTGAAGACTCGGTGAATGTGCAGTGTCATCGAGGTGTCTTGATACTTGCTCGAACTCGCACCCGTCATTCTTGGTCCAGTCGTCGATTAGACTTTACCGTTTCCTGTCAATGGTGACGAAAACCAAAGGTTCAAGGTCGGACCAGACGCCTTCGTCATGTTCATATCGGCAACTGGCCGAGAACAATATGCTGTCTGCTCTATTGTTGACAGATCTAGGAAGAATTTGCACTCGCGCCCCATGTCTGCTTGCTATGTAGCTAAGTAGTTGTAAGGATAGAGGAACCTGGGAGTCATCCATGGCTTAACGTAATAGGATGCGGCGTCGCAACGCAAGCTGGGACGATCAGATGCTTGGCATGTGGCGCGTCGTGGCTGAAGATCTGCTAGCGTTGCGGGGGCGGATCTGACGAGGCTCGCAAGGCAACCGCTTTCCAGCGGAGGGGCCTTCACATCAATCTCGAGATTGAGACTAGGCGCTCACATTTCTCAATACCTTTTCTAGACAAGGTATGCCTTTGGTCGATTACGATAAGCATCCGAGGACCCGACATTTCGACAGGAGACCCATCTGATTCGGCTACCAATTGCACCTGCGAGGATCATGATTCCAGCTTACCATGGCGTCTTACCGGCAAGCAGCTCATTACATGACTTCGCCCTTGACGAAACTGTACAGTGATACGAAGAAAAGCGCCTCAAATAGTGTCGACACGCATGCTGCGACGAATGAGCAATTTCCGAATTTGCACAGAAAATATCGAATCCAGAAGGACCGCTTCATCACTTGGGGCTTGGCCTGGAGTGATGAGGACAAGGGCTCGGACGGAGGCATTGACGATGCTGTCGCAAAAGCTGGCCTGACCGAAACCGTCGATTCCGTCTTGCGCAACATAAAGGATGTCATCGAGGAAGTAGAAGCAATTCAGCAGGCCAGTCTACCGCAGCATACTTTCACTCACACGGGCGAGAAGGTGGCAACCAGCCCGAATCCGGCAGCTTTCGATCCTGGACGGTATCAAGACCTGCTCAATGATCTGACGACCTCAATCGATACATTGTATGACTTGTCCAGGTCGAGAAGGGCGATCGCTCGCGGCGAACACCCCAGCTTCACCTCTTCTACTTCGACGGAGAAGACATCGAGCAGTGCGGAGAAGTCAACGCCGGCACGGAGAAGTCTGCTCAGGTCTCCAAGTTTTGCCTCGTCAGACATCACGCTTGTCAATCCGCCATCTTTTCAAAGACCTGCTTTGTCGCCTTACGCCGGGTTGCCACCACAGATTGAGCTCTCAGCTCTACGCCTACCCGAGGAAGGACCGCCCCCGTATGAAGCATTGGGAGTGCCTTCCACAACCAGATTCGTCGGTCAGCTGATAAGAGCGAGGACCTCGACTAGTGTGCAGAATGCATTAGGGAGCGATGCCGCCGAGGTCCCGGTATTCGTCGAGTATGCTAATTTCGACTCCATTTACCGTGACACTCATGTTTCTCCACCACTGCAGCGCCTTGAAGCTCTGGCAGGATACTTGCAACCGGTGAGACCAGAGTCTCAAAGCAACCTGAGCCTACTCGGCTACTTCGAGGATCCGTCTCAGCCGCGCATTGGTCTTGTGTATGATGTTCCTTACTCGATACAAAATCGGCTCCAAGATGCCAACCAAGGCTTGGCTCCGGTTAGTCTCTTAAAGTTGGTGCAGAAAGCCAGTAAGACCCAATCAAACAATAACGAGGCTGCCGCACCGGCTCTGGAGCATCGGTTTCGGCTGGCGTACCGTCTGGTGGAACAACTTTACGCCCTCCATGCTCGTGACGTACCGCATGGCAACATCAATAGCAGCAGTATTATCTTCACGATGAGATCGGGTGAAGCGTTCCGGCCACAACATGCCAGAGCACCATTACTAGCCTCCTTCGACTTGTTTTCCAAGTGCAATGTCGAAGGCACACAGCGGGCCGCAAATTTCAACATCTATCGGCACCCGGATGACACTGTGCCAATATCAAGTCGAGCAGTGGCAGCAGACTTTCGCCACGACCTCTATGCACTAGCACTCGTCCTTCTTGAGGTGGGGCTATGGACGCCGATTGGCGACCTCTACAAGCAGAAGTACACGCTGGCAGACTTCAAGCTCCGAATTGAGAAGCTCTGGATACCGAAGCTAGCTGCGAAGTGTGGATCAGCGTATATGCGAGCCGTGGAAGTCTGCTTTCGTGCCGTCGACGATCCTATGCTGTCGGACAACAGCATAAGCACTGACAATCTATACCAACAACTTCTTCCAATGCTTCGACGATGCTGCCTCCTAGACGATGCGGAAGATGAGATGGGCCAGTTTGGTGAACACGCCAGTGTGACAGGCAGCTCCAAAGCAAAGGCCAATGCGTCACATCCGGGCAGCCTCTTGTCCCGGTTAAACTCAGCGCCAGGTCAGCTATTGCAGAAAAAATCCGCCGAGACGAATGCGCGCCTACTGTTTAGAGAGCCTGAAGATTCCAGGCTAGCCTCGAACGCACCATCTTCTATCGACGCAGGCAGGTTTATGTTTGATGCAGACCCATGGTCAGCTGCCAACCGAAACAATTCGCCTAAGCGTGCAACTGGCAGCCAAATGGGACATGATCTAGCTCAGAGCGCTAGGACGAAGCCATCCTTCAAAGACTTCAAGCGAAAGATTGTCTTAATTCAGCAAACCTGGCGCCAATATCGTGCAGCCCGTAGACAGGCTCACCAAAGCAGAGACGGTAGTACAAGAGAAACACATGAGACTGCTCCTCCCGCTTCAGACATCCTAGACAACCAAAGGCCGAAACGCCAGCGTTGGCCCTGTCTTGAGCTTCCTCAGTGCGCAAAGCAGGAATGGGAACAGAAGTATTGCTATCAACTGCTCAAATTATGCGAACGAGCTCTCAAGGCATCTGCAGAGTCGAGCAATATCTCTTTGACAATGTACGGCGAGACGCCTGAGACAGCGAAGCCAACCTTTCTCATTACCTGCGAGAAGTCGACAGCGAAAATCAAGCAAACGCTCAAGCGCCACTTCCGATACGATACCTCCATGTATGATATCCGCGTCAAAGGCGGGGAGTATGTTCGTCGTTGCAGGAGGTCGAAGGCGTATGGCGACTCGGCGGCTCACCGAAGCATGGCCATCACAGGATGTCTGGACAAAGCTGCCAATCCTGACTATCAAGAGCGACCAATTTGTGGCGCATCGATTGGTGCGTACAGGGACGACGAGCATTTGCCACCTGTATCTTTCGGCGGCGTCATCTTAGTAGACGGTAAGGCTTACGGCATGAGCGTACACCATATGCTGGAGCCCAATGATGATGACGATCAAGAAGAGGGACAAGCTGCAGAGGGCGCTTGTAGTGAGAGCGATTCTGACTCTTCCAGTATTGGCAGCCCAGACAGCATATCCGTTTATTCCCACTCTGACGACGAGACTACGATACGTCCGCCATCAAGCATGTCAGATGATAATGAGGCCTCTGAAGTCTATGAGGGAGATGTCGCAGGCATCGCGCCTGATGATTACGAGGACGTCTCCATTACGCAGCCTGCCTTAGATGATGCGATCGAATGCGATTTACACGTCGATGAAGACGCAGACGACTCCGACTCCGACTCTGGCATCGACGAAGACCACCTTCTCTCCTACCGACTAGGTCAGATACACGCCTCTTCCGGCCTGAAACGCAGCGCCACCTCGAACCAAGAAGGCTTCCGAAGCATCAGTCAAAGTCTTCCACAGGAAATAGACTGGGCACTCTTCGAGCTCGTCCCGCCCCGCGCGCAGGCTTACAATGTTGTCAGGGGTGGTATGAAGTATCGCAGCGACGGTGGCAACAACAGGAGCGGAGACAGTTACCCAGTAGCTATCAAGCAGAGCTCCGAGCTCGCATGTGCCAAGGTCCACTGTATCGGCCGCACGAGCGGGCTCGGCAGCGGAACGATCTCTAGTACCATGGAGCTCGTCAAAATTCACGGCCGAAGCACATTCTCCGCCTCGTGGACTGTGGACGGAGACTTCGGCGTAGGGGGTGACTCGGGAGCGTGGGTCATTAGCAATGAGGATGGTAGGGTGTGCGGGCACGTTCTCGCTTCGAAGCTGGGACGGACTTTCATCTGTCCTATGGATCTCCTTCTGGCCGATATCAAGGAGACACTGGGTGCGACGACGGTCGAGTTGCCCATTGACCCAAGAGTCTCCGCAAGCCGTAGGGCTTCCACAGCTGAGGCTGAGAAAGCAGTGGAGGATTCTCTGGGCTTCTTAAAATTAGGGGACGATAAGGACGGTGGTGTTGCGTTGCCGGCTAGTCCTGTGAAGAGGTCGATGGCTATGAGACCCCCTACCGCCGTGGAGATTGCTGGTTGAATGGGAGTTTTCAGTTGATGGCGAGGGCGTCCGGTTGGATTGAGATACCCGGCTTTTGCATGTTCGGTATGAGTGTTTGGGATAGCTTCTGTACTGCATTGCAATTTGTCTTTCGAAGCTGTGTACGTCTGGCCGTCCGAGCGGATTCGTTCACGTACGACGATGTGTATTAATCTTAAAGCCCGAAGCACCTTTTATTGAATAGAGTTTATGGTTGCGACGGGGCATGTGGGGAATGGGGAGGTCCGAGTCCCGAGATGCGGCTCTGCGGGATTCAGTCGATCATCCGCTCGCGGCTGCAGGGAACGGACAAGCTTCGAGTTCCAACTTCCATGCATTGAGGTCGCTTTCCTTGTTATTGTCGCGTATTGGATACATCAGCCAATGTCTCGCGAGACAAGTGACTCATGTGCTTTCAAAACTCCGTCGCACTGATTGCACCGCTTGCCAATGCCATACCGCAGCACGGGAAAGCGACGACGAGAACTACCCCGAGACGCCTTCCGGCCTGGCTGACCACGCAGGTCTGAGAGGCAACAGTGACAACACAGCGCAACACGCAGCGCAATCAGACTTGCGACTAGGCCGAGACTATTCAAGAGTGCGCGACGTAACCCAATATATATCCAGATAAGCCACCAGGATGGCGGACTTCGATGACCAGGGAGTGGAAGATGAGTTCGAGAATGAGAACGAGGACGAGGAGATGGAGGATGCAAACGAAGGGGAGCAGGATGCCGAGCAATATCAGGACCAGGATCAAGATCAGGATCAGGACGACAATGATGACCAGAATGATGACGAGGATGATCAAGAGGACGATGGTGACGATAACGATGAGGATGAAGATGATAATGAAGACCAAGACAACGACCAGCCGGACTCACCCTCTCGCCGACCGAGTCAACAGCCGCGACAGCCCTCTCAACCTGCTGAACAGAAAGACCATCAGCCCTCTACCACATATACCGCACCCTCGCCTAAAGGTCTATCCACTACCACATACTATCCGCCCCCGCGCGCTGCAGCACTATCTGCACAGGCCTACGATATTGTTCCAACCATTGCCGCACCGCAGAGTACATCCATCAACGCCGTGACAGCCACACCGGACACTCGGCTTGTTTTCTCCGGCGGCAGTGATGGATACGTGCGAATGTACAATTGGGTCGAGACAGCCAATGGCAAAGTCCCCCTGACAGTCGCACAGAAACATCCCTTTGTCGACAGCGTGATGAAAGGCGGGAGCTTGGTGACGTATTGGGAGAATGAAGAAGTCTACTCTGGAGATGGGTTCCGAACTCCTACCCGTGGTGATGCGGAGAGTCAGGCGAAGTGGACGAGCCCGGTCTACTCGTTGGCAGTTCAACATCAAGCGGTCTGGCTTCTGAGCGGTCTGGAAAGCGGAGGGATTAATTTGCAGACATGTAGACACAAGGCTGGGACACGGATCACGACGCTGAAGGAGCACACGAGCGCCGTCAGCGTTTTGTCCCTGAGTCGAGACGAGAAGAGCGTTCTCAGTGGAAGCTGGGACAAGACGATTTTGGATTGGGATTTGAACACCGGTCAGACCAAACGAACATTTAAAGGCAGCGGCGGACAGATTAGCGCAGTCGAGGTCAGACCAGAGAGCAGTGTGCCCGTGCCTGAAGTCGCCGCCGATCCTATGCCTGAAACGAATGGCACTTTCACATCGAACAATGCCGATAAGCCTCGTGCGGGCAGTGGCACGATGCCCAACGGTTTTGCTTCTGGGCAGATGAACTCAGGTGGAGGGAGTGAGGCAGACGCTGCAGGCTCGCCGGATGGTTCTTTGTTCGGCGAGAATGACCACGGGAGTCTGTTCGGTGAGGACAATGCGGGCACAGGCGGTAATGCATTTGGGGAGGAAGATGATGAGCTTACAGCTGCACTAGCCAACGGATTGCAAGAGCCAGATGCACCTGGCGAGGAAGACACTGAAATGGGTGGTATGGGAGCTGGTGGGCCTGTACAACCTCCAGCCGCTTCCGATGATCAAGCAAAAAACCAAGATTCAGGTCCCTTACCAGACGGAGACGCTCAAGCCCCTGTACAGACAGACGGCGAGATGCAGCAGCCGCCGTCAAATGAAGCAGAAAATGCCAATGGGCTTCCAATCTCGGACGAGCCCTTAACAGCCCCACCAACAAATACATCTACCCACGCAACCTCCACCAACAACCCGGCAGACCTCCCGCCACAAAGTGAGAGCACGTTCCTCTCAGCCGCCATCGACGGTTCCCTCCGAATCTGGGACCGCCGTATGCCCCTCCCCATCGCCACCCTCCCTCCCTCAGGCAATACACCCCCATGGTGCACGAGCGCCTGCTGGTCGCCCGACGGCAACACCTTCTACGCCGGCCGACGCAACAACACAGTCGACGAATACTCGATCCACCACCTCGGCAGCAAGAAGAACGGGGAACCGAGCCGGCAATTCAAATTCCAAGCCGGGTCCGGGCCCGTGTACTCAGTCCGCGCCATGCCCAACTCCCGCCACCTCGTCTGCGCTTCGCAGGATATCCTGCGTATCTACGACCTGCAGCATTCAACTGAGGGGAGCAAGAGGAGTACGGTCCCTTTTACCATTGTGCCGGGACATCGGGGTGGTGTTATTTCGTCTGTGTATGTGGATCCCGCTTGTCAGTTTATGCTTTCCGCGGCGGGGAACAGGGGGTGGGAAGGGGGCGGGACGGAGGTTCTGCTGGGATATGAGATTGGGGTGTTGGATCAGGCTGGGGTGTGGCATAAGTAGATGGAGTGAATGGGAGGTTCGGGTGATGTGGGTGTGGCAACCGGTTCAGGAAGGAGCTACCCAACTAGTGCAGCTTCCCATTTGCAGCGTGACGCACGTGAATGCCGCCATCGCTGCTGTTTCACCGAACTCTTCTCTCTTTTCAACGTCGTTTCGACACCTCCTTCAATCCAACCGTGCCTGTCCATCCATCAGCCGCAACCAACATGGCGAACAACGACGATCCGGTCACTGCATTCAAACGAGGCTTGAGCAAGTGAGTTCTACACAGCCTTCACATCTCATCAGTTCTGTTGCTGACCCTCGTATAGCCTGCTCGAGAACGGCAAGTTCGCAGACTTGACCATTATCTGTGGGACTCACACCTACAAGGTGCATAAGAACATATTGTGCGCGCATTCGGACTACTTCGCTGCTCTTCCCAAATTTGCTGTGAGCACTGCCGCCGCACATTCCCATTGTAGCAGCCTTCAGATATTAACAAGAGACAGGAGGGCAAGACAAACACCATCCATTTCAAAGCGATCGGCGACGATGAGGACGACGAAGCTTGCGATGATCCGGAGGCCATCAAGCTGATGATTCACTATTTCTATTACCTCGACTACACCGCAACCATTGCCTCCAAAACTTCGCTATTGTCCACGACTGGAACCGAAATCGCAAGCAAAACCGTGCCTCCACCAAAGAAGAAGAAGAAAGTAGACAAAGTTCCTGCTAAGCGTACTGCCACCGGGACCTCGGCGTCCAGCTCCCGCGACGATGACATGGTGATGCACGCCAAGGTCTTTGCAGCTGCCGTGAAGTACCAAGTAGCCGGGCTGAGCAAGCTGGCAGCTAAGAAGTTCAAAGATGCGGTAAAAGTCAATTGGCATGATGGGACCTTTGCTGAAGCGGTTCACATCGTCTATACAACTACCCCAGCGCATGTCCGTGCCTTACGGGACGTCGTCACAAAGATACTACATTGCTATGGCGACACGCTGCTTGAGCTTGACGACGTCATGCAGGTCGTGAAGAACAACAAAGATATCATGTTCGATCTGCTGTGCAAGGGCCGTGAACTAGGTGCATTCAAACAAAGCACGTCTAGCTCCCGTGCCTGGGGGGAACTCCAGATATGCTATGAATGCAGCGGTCCTCTCTCATCGGACATCCACGGCACTTTTTGCGAATATTGCGACATCGACTACGACATATACTAAGGGACGCTGCAAAGCATGTCCGGCCTGCTAAGGGTGTCTGCCGTTAGCATACAGAGACGGAGATGGCCAGGTCCTGGATCTTGGTGGTTTTCTCGCTTGGGATTTGAATTCAAAGCAGCCGAGCAGGCTTCACATGACGCTACCGGGACGGAGACTCTGGGTGATAAGGGAGCGAGCGATAGGGTACCTTAATAGCTTATCAAAATCAAAATGCTTGTATCAAAGTGCTCATTCTCTTGACTCGAATTGCCTCTTGTCCCCAAACCTTATCATAGACTTTCAGGGCCCCATCGTGTCCTTCCCGCTTCCCCTTGACTACTTCTCCCACGGGTATGTATAACTTGCAAGTCCGAGAGCGGACGCCTCGGATTCATCTACCTCGGCAACGAGTTGTTTAAGACCACAAATTCAGCGGAGCAGCAGAATGGATCATAGAAACGAATGTCCATCTTTCCAAGGATCGATTCCGCGAGCGCGCGCACATATGTGCATTCATACACACGACGGATAAAATTACTTCAAATAAGTTAAGAAATCGAGAGGGGGCGAGAAATCAAGAAGCAGATTAAGAAGGTTCATGTCTAGAATATATGCTAAAAAGATATAAAAAAAAAAAGGACCAAAGAATAATCGCTAGATAGAGGGCTTGCAGAACCAAATCACCCTCCACGCGGAGCCAAAGAAGGAAAGAGAAAGATGGAATTCTCGCTTGCGCTCGAATCCAAATATCCATAACAACTTGGCTCAATGCGCCACAATAAAAAACGTATTAATAACCAAACAGACCACCATAACCACAACCCCATACCCCGCGAGCGCCAGACTCAACTTCCTAAGTAAAGCCTGCCTCCACTGCCTCCCCTTAACCTTCTGGGCCCAGGAGTCCCTTCGCCACAGACCACTCCCGCCCTCTTCGGTCGGCGACCCCGCTTCTTCGGTAGAGTCGTAGACCTCATCATCCTCATCCTTCACCAACCGCTGCGCGTGCGGGGAGTCCGGGGCGGAGATCTTGTAGTAAAAAAGTCCCGGGAGAATGAAGGAAATACTCGTCGAGCCTGTGGAGCCGACATACGCCAGGACTTTGTCGAGGCTGGAGACGGTCATGGCGACGAGGTAGGAGAGGATGATGATGAGGGTGGTGAGGCAGGCGAAGCGGAGCTCGGACATTTCGTCTGGACGCGGACGGTTGGAGGCAGAAGGGGAGAGTTTGTTGGGGTTGGCGCTGTTGCCGCCGAGAAGGGAGGCGCGGGAGGGGCTAGTGTCGTTGGGAGTGCGGTCGGAAGAGGCGCGAGAGGATTGCGGACGCCAGCGGGAGACGGCGTCGAGGGAGGCGCGGCAGGGGTGGACTTGGAGGGGGTAGGAGAGGCCGACCATGATGACGATGGCGAGACGCGCGATGGTGGCCGCGACCGAGGGGGCGTATTGGGCGACAATGTTGCCAATGACGTTGTTGCCGTAGGAGAGGTAGCCGGTGATGGCGACGAGGACGTAGACGGATGCGGCGGTGCCGATGGAGGCGACGATGACGGAGGTGGTGCGGACGTGGGTGGGGTTTTTGATTTCGTTGAGGATGGAGAACATCTGCAAGGAAAGTCGGGTTAGATTGGTGTGCATAGTGATTGGATGGTGATGGAGACTTACGTTCTGGTGACATGTGTATGCAAAGACTATGACAGGAAAGTTGGCCAAGGTTGGAATGATCCCTTGCCATTTGATAATGTTGACTTCGCCCTTTTCGGCCAGAGTATCGCCTGCAGCGAAATGGTAGACGACAAGTACAATCAAATATGCGATGGCGGTAAGGGCAAGTACTGAAGTGTACTTGAGACTATCCAGACGACGGAGGAACGAAAGTGGGATGACCACCAGCCTAGGAATATGTCAGTATACCGTACTTGCCACTCAGCGGAAGAAGTCTCGTGACCTCGAGCAGTCACCGAGACAATATCAGCAGGGATCCAACGCACATAAAGGCAGTCACCCAGAACCTCCTCTCGAACAGATAAGCCGCCGCATCCCCCGACTCCGCCACGAACCCCTTCACCACCCCCGGCATCAAGTCCCCAATAATGATCAGATAGCTGACCCCAACACCAAAACACTTGATCGCGATCGCCCCATCAAACACCACCGCAGCATTGGGGTAAGTGATCTGACTGAGGGCGAAGAAACTACTCCTCCCGCGGTCCAAATATCGCGCACAGCGGGTCTGGAGGTAGAGGCCGAAACCCGAAGTCAGGCCAGCCCAGCAGATGACGAAGGTGCCGAGGGTGATGCCCATGTTTGCCATGGCGTGGGGCATGGCTAAGACGCCGGCGCCGACGATGGTGTTGAGGAGGTTGATAACGGAGGAGAGCCATGAGGCGGAGCCGTGGCTGGCGAGGTTGCGGTCGAACTTGCTGGAGCGGGAGCGGGAGAGGGTGCTGGGGGTTCGGGAGGGCGGTGGAGGGTGGTGTTCGGAGGGGGTGGTGTGGATGGCGGCGTAGGAGGCCATGTTGGTTGTAGTAGATGACGGGGTGAGGCCGAAATGGGGAGGGGGGCTATCGCGGGATCATTGGGAGGGAGGAGAGGGTGCGCCGGAGCGTCGCTATGGGTGGGAGAGGTTCCTGGAGTGGTGGTCCTGACGGTGTAGACAGATTGTCGAGAATACGCCCTGAACGCGAAGAATGAGTAATGTCTATCAAAGTATTGTGCTGTATGATATGAAGCACCATTTTCATTAGCCGACAGGGTCACCGGGGTGGTACGAAGGGAAAGGGTCTCGGGAACGCCTCGGCTCGTTCGTGGGGTTCATTACCTCCAGGTTATTATTGCCGAGACGCGACGGAACGCGTTCAGTTAATTCCCGTCCCCCATTTATATTTACATATCATTTACATACGAGGATCTATACGAGGACTCATAATTGTATACCGTGCTGGCTGGACATTGATTGATATCCCACCGAGAGGTCTGAACTGAGGCTTCGTCTGGATCGGTTGAGAAATCCCTGGGGATACCTACATAGTAGGTAACAGAGAACATGTCCAAAGAGACGGCGGCCGACACTCTCGCCCTGCTGGAGGAGCGCATCCGCCGCATCCATCATCTCCTCCACGGCCACACCACCCTCCCCTCCTCCTTACACGAGAAAGACGCCGACTCTCCACCCGCCTCGGCCACCGCACGCCTAAGGAAACTAGAACGCTCCCTGGCCTCCCTCCTCGACCGCTCTCCCACCGCCCAGCAGGCCGTCGCTCTCCAAAAGTCCCATCCTCACCTCTTCTCTTGCCACCCCACCACACCTACCGACTTACCGACCTCCACCCTCGCCACCCTCGTCCTGGCTCATACTCACCTCTACACCAACCTCTCCACCCAACTCACCCAGCTCCAAAGCACCCCTCTTCCGGACTCAACCCCATTAACCCACCTCGTCGACCTCCAACCCCGCATCACCCAACTGCAGGCCAAACAACACGAGCAAGCGCAGAAACTCGCCGACTTACGCTCCCGCAGCGCCCAGGCAGTGGAGAAGTGGTATACAGGCGGCGTCATGGAGATGGGGGAGCAGTGGGCGGATTGGGAGGAAAGGGTGCGGGAGGTGGAAATATTGGTTCGGAGAAGGGAGGCGGCGAGACGGAGGGAGGAGGAAGGGGTTGTTTGAAGGGGAAAGGAGATTACATGCACCAGGGTGATCGCTTGACCTGAATCATGGCGATGTTGGGGACGATTCGGGACGAAAGAGCGACCTCTAGGACCGAGAAGGGAAGCGACCATGAGATCCTTCTGCCTTCTCACACCTCCCCAACCGGCCTGCAAACCTCTCTGGAATAAGCAGGCACACAGATCAGCAATGACCGAGCTATGGTTCACCTTCGCTCGCCTGCGCTTTGCTCCCGCAGAATCCTTCCATCCATATCCGCATGGGTAGAAAAGAGGGGACGAGGGGAGGAAATTGTTCTTTCCCTTTCTCCCTCAACCTCGCATTAATGCGTTTAGCTCCGCGATAGATGATGAAAAGAAAGGAGTGTGGTTGGAGCCTAGGGTATTGGAGGATTCCTAGGAGCCCGGGACATATGCACGGAACTACATCGCCTCCATTTTGAGAATTTCGGGAGTGGCTGAGGGAGATGAGTGAGGGGTTAGTCTTGATGGGGGGGGAATGGTGGTGGGGATGATTTTCATGGGATTGCCAATCTCCAAGGAGACGGTGAATAAGAGTGGCCATCGGGAAGAAGGATGTCGACATGGTGGTAAAGAAAGCCCGACAGGTGTGCCGATGTTTATCTCTGCCTCTCTTCCCTTTGCATTCTCTTGCTCTTTTTCATTCTTCTTCGGTCTTTATTTTATTTTATTTTTCTATTTCTTTGCAGTTTGGTTCTTAGGTACGCCGGATCAAACACCCTCCATCCTCCATCATCGTGGTAGTCTGTTCACGGTCGAGATGGAATGAGCGGGATAGTATCATCCTCTCCTTCACCGCCTCCTCGGCGACTGCTGGGTCGAGAAGAGAGCGTAGTGTATGAGGAATTTGATCTCCGGCTCATCAGGCGATTGAAGAGGACCTGTAGTTTATCCAAACGCTTTTGGAGAGCCTTCGACTTTCCTCTGAGGGAATGCTGTACCTGGGTTCGCATATTGGTTTCTTATGGTGTTTGGTATGCTGTAAGCTTTTTGTTTCGTTCAAAAGACCTGTAAGGCGGGGTTGATGCAGATTGCAATAGCGAATGTGTGTGAGAGTGTCTAGAGAGGGATTGATATTACAGGACGTAACGACCTTTGGCAATTATTCAATGCTACGGGTCCGCCATTGTCTCATTGTCAATATCGAGAATAAAGAGGAATCTGCTACAAGACAAAGAGCTTCCGATTCCCATTGTGCACCTTCCTGTGGAAGAAGAGAACAAAGGCGAAGAAAAGGGCAGATACGTTTCACGTTCTCTTTGGTACGTTTGCTACTGGTAGCATGCATCTGAAAAGCGGAGAGGATGGGCAAAGAAGACGGTCATTAAATTGAAAGGGTAGAAGCTGAGAAATACATCCATGATAATGGCGTTGCATTGAGGGAGGCTACGGACAGGATGAGATCCTAGGGTAATAGTTGTCCACGCCCATTCACTCCATTCGCCGAAAGGTTAAAAAGTAGAAGTAAAAGAAACGGGCGTGCATAAGAGGAGGAAATAGACAGCAAGAAGGGAGAAGAAAAAGTCAAATGAAATGAAACAGAGAGTAGGAAGAAAATGAAAATGAATCCAACCCCGACCCCCCAACCACAACTCAAAATCAACGATTCTTCAGTTGAGCTGCAAAACCTCAATCACCGCATCGACTCAAGACAATTTCAGCTTGATCGGTGACTACAGAGCCCCTGCTACCGCTACCGCCGCTGCCGTTCCTGGCGTCCTTGTTGCGATTGCTGAAGCGCCATAACCGCCTGGGCAAAAGTAAATCCCTGCCTTAGATACTGAATGGCGATGACTGCCTGCTCTCTGCTATACCCTTGCTGGCTGGTAAGATGGAGGAAGCGAAGGGCTTCCTGGCGAGTGTAACCTCGCTGCGTGAGTGCGTAGATTTGCTGTTCGATTGAATCGTTGTCGTCGTCGTCTTCTTCTTCTTCCCGTCCACTGCTGCCCTCCTCCTCGCCGTCTTCGTCGCCGTCTTCATCAAATTCGTCCGCCGCTTCATGACTACCTTGGACATGAAGTCTTCCAGCCCGCGGATCCACATGTAAAGATTCTCCTCTCAATGAAGTATCTTCAAATTGGGCTCCAGCAGCATAAGTATAATTGTTCCTATCATTGCCCCCATTCGGCGAGTCCGGTCGGGGCGTCTGTTGGTTGTTGTTACTGCCGGCTTCCCTATGCTGCTCCAAAAGCCCGGCGCGTGGGACAGAGCTCGGACGGGGAACCCTCATGCCATTCTGGTAGATGAGTTCGTCGGTTTGGGAATTGTAGTAGTAGTAGAGCCCCGTCGAAGAGTTTAAGAACCAGCTGCTGTCAGTTGCATGCTGTTGTTCTTGTCCCTGGTGTTGCTGTTGATTCGATCGAGCAGGTCTCCGCGATGCCATTATGGGATATCGCAGTTGTCATCAGGTCTCCCGCCAGAAGTTCTCCCCAATCTTCATTTTGCCTTGACGTCTTTATCTTCCACTTCAATGGCTTTCTGTCGGCTTAAGGGATGCTTACCAAGATCTCAAAAAAGTGTAGAAACTGTGGTAAGCCGAAAGCCAGCCAGTAAAATACAGCATTGGATTAACCCGTCGATACCCAAGGTCGCCAGTTGTCTACGATCTACGTCAAAGACGGAGATAGGAACCCTTACCATGTAGAAAATTCACATGCTGCCAAAGAACGGCCAATCGTTACCGGATTGGCTAGTCAGCAAGCACGTGGGAATGCAACTCCCGCTTGCAAGGGAAGATTATACATGGTACATGAGGCTCTGCTGCTTCCATGGTATGAGACGACGTCACAAAATGTGCTTTGCCTTTCAGGTAGCAAGAGCACATGACCCCATGGTCAAAGGCGAAAGCCGAGTAAAGCTTGGCTGCACTTCAAAACAACGTAGCTCTCGCACCGGGATCCGGGTTTGAAGGGAAGCGAGAACCATTCAGCTAGAGGCTCATGCGTTCACCATGCAGACAGCCCAATAAACCAATGAGCCCAATGAGCCCATGAACCCATACTAACGGTTACTGGTGTTTATCTGCATGCACCCCCGTCGCCTCTTCACCGGTCAAGGTCGTAACCCAATCATATTGTTAAGCTTCTAAGCCATTCTGTGTGTGCATAACCAGTGAGCCGCGCTGGATCGAAGAAATGCCGTTGGACCCGGGTGAGTGGGAAAAGGTCTCGTGATTACCCTGCTTCGCTTATTGTGCAGTTCAGGCTCTTAAAGGGCATATGAATGAGTGGAAATGCCGGAGAGCCTCGCAAGGGGGAGATGAAAAGCCACTGCAGCTGCGGCTAGATTAGGAGGCACAAGTCGATGTCCATGTTCGCTTAAAGCTACATGCATGTCCGTATAAGGCTGAGATCTCGGCAGTGGTGGGTATGTGATCAGACGTTCTACACTGTTGACGTCGACCGTCCTGAAAGTCGAGGTCGCTGGAAAAGCGATGCTAGAGCCTGAATGCGATTCACACGGCGGTGTATCAGTGTCATGTGGTCACGGCTTAATGCGTCGGCCGTTGGTCAGCAATCCTTGATCGTAATTGAATATCGTCATTTCTCGTCGAGCAAAATGAGTTGCATTCCCAACCATATCAAAAGCACCAGATTCCTTCAATGGAGCAAGCAGTTGCCTGACATCACATCTCAGAATCACCATTTCGCTTGAAACTCAGCATCACAAAATGGATGAAAACATGAACTGCCCATTGTCCACTTTACGGCAGCCTCTTTTCCCACTCCACAACCTCCGGCATATCAATCCTGCCCGGCTTAAGCTTACTCCAATCAGTCTCGTACTGTTCCTCGATATCAGGATATGGTCCCAAAGGAGTGATCGCCTTGGGGTTGAGATCATAGTGGCTCTTTGTATAATTCTCCTTGATGTGTCGAAAGTCGGTAGTGCTCTTGAAGGCCTCGTGGTCCCAGTACATATGCTTCAGCCAGTTGTGCAAGACGGAGTAATTATGGCGGATCGTGCCCAGGTTGCATTTGAAGTGCTGGACATAGACAGTGTCGAAGCGGATGAGGCTGGCGTATGCGCGGACGTCGATTTCGCTCATCTTCTTGCCTAGGAGATATGGTCCGCCGTTGGAGTGAGCGATGGCTTCCAACTTGTTGAGACAAGCGAACGGCCCAGGGACTTTTTGATTGTAGACGTCCTGGTTGGGTGCGAAGCCAGCTTTGTAGACTCCTGTGTTGAGATCGGCTTGCATCCACTCGGCAATACGGTCAATATCGTTTCGGAGCTCTTTAGGATAGAGTGTGAGGCTTGCCACGTCGTCCGGCAGAAGGTCATTGAAAGCCGTCTGGAGGTCTCGAAGTAGCTCATGCGACTCATTGTTCACGATGGTGTTGAGTCTCTTGTCCCAGAGCACAGGAACGCTGTACCTGCCTTTATAGTCTTTATCGGCCTTGAAATAGATCTCATGCATGAATCTGCTCCCAAACAGCTTGTCTGCCGTGCTGCCCTCGTAGATACCGCCTGGTTCATTCTTCTCATCGGGATGATTGAAGCGCCATCCAGGCCACCCATTGGAATCGCCTTTGGGATAGGGCTTGGCTATGCTGATATCAATTCCAGCATAATGTTCAAGCTGCTTGAGCTTTCGAATGAGATTCGCACGATGCGCGAATGGACAAAAGAGACCAACGTAAAGATGATAGCGCCCTGCTTCAGGCTGAAAGGGCCCATCTGATGTGATCCTGCCATGGAAGCTATCATCGGGACCTTGATGCCAATCGGACGACATGGATGAGCCATTGCGTGTTGAGGAAGCCATATCGCGGACTGTGTTGGTTGTTGCCACCTTGGGTAGACGAATCTGTCTGGTTACAGCGGTTAGGCGCCGGTACATGAAGATGAGATGTGGAGTGGTTGGAAGGTGGGAAGATGGGAACTAAGTCAAGCAGCAAGGAAGGCTTATGTAGCGTTGCAGCGCAGGCACAGTGAGCCAGTAGAGTCTTTCAGCACCCCTCGACTATGTCTACATACTATGCAGTATGTAGGTAAGTGAAGTGCTTTGTAAGCGAGCTACTGCCTTCAACTTGAAGAAGAGTTGTGTGTAACAAAGTTCTTGCTGATAAAAGGTATAGAGGCCGCGCGTGACGCGACACAAGCATACCTTACCAAAAGAGCCTGCGGCAACGCTTGAAAAGGAAGTAGACCTACTGCCGCTGTAAGTAGAAAATGGCGAGGGGCGCTAAAAGACTCCACTCCAGTAGGCGGGAGAAGAAAGGAATGCACAACGACTAGTCAGTCATAGGCAGAGTGAATCATACCTAGGTAACTTATTGATCGCTCGTTTGCTCGTTGAGGCGATGGAGCCCACTGTTCGGGATTTGGCTACCGACATCCATGGATACGTTCGGATGTGACGACACTTCAAGTCCTCATTGACCCTCTTACCGGCGCCGAAGGGTCTAAACTGGAAATGACATTATTACTTGCTAGACTGTGACATTCGCGCGTTGGATTCCAACAGAAAAGTTGGTCTTACTATGGTGAGGTTCGAAGTTGATCGGAAATAGAAGTTGTGAGTGAATGCAAGTCACGCTGCCGATGCCGCAGCCCGCAAACAGGTGAGACAGGCAGCTGGATGCTCAGCGTGACGTAAAAAATCACCATTCGTGGAGGCGTGGAGGCGTGGAGGCGGCAGAGAGACTACTAGAGACTAGTAGGGAGCAGCACATGCACACTAGAGCAGCGTGACGGGGCGGTGTATGGTTGGTATCGATGTTGCCTACAGCGTGTCATGTCATGTCCAAATACTCTGCCTTTCTTCTCCATGGCGTTACGCTGCCCTTTTTCCGTGAAAACAAGAGTCCACCACAATTGTAGCAGCAATCATGGCTATGTCTCGCTACGAGGCATCGCGGGCATCGGATGATCGCAGTCACCATTCACGCAGGCCACCTCCTCCTCGTTCGCGATATCGGTCGCCATCCGAAGACTCTTACTTCGACGACGATAGGCGGTCTTATCGCTCCTCACGCACACAGCGCACCCAGGGCTCGAAACGTAACCATGGCAGGCAAAACCAACGTCAAGGGCGCAATGCGAACAACGATTCGGGACGAGGCGCAACCGATGGTCCAGGCGGATCAAAATACGACATGTTAGGCAAAGCCTCCCTCTTCATCGGCTTCCTCGAAATCACAGTCGGACTGCTTCAGCTCTGGACCACCAAGAAATCCGCAGACCGCGACCAACAGAACCAGCGACAGCAACAGCAAGAATTCGAAGATCGCAAGCGACAGCGCAGGCGAGACGAGGCGCGCCGTGACAGGGAGGAGCAAAGGAAGTGGGATGCATACTACGCGGATGAAGACGGGCCAAGTCAGGTGAGAAGTATAGGCTATCATGACGGGTACGAAGACGGCGCATCCCGCGCTAGCAGGACCAAAGGCCGAATAGAAGCGCCGCCTTCACGGGCGAGAAGCAGGGCAAGAAGCGAAGGCGGCAGAAGTCATGGTGGGCGCAGTGTGCAGGAGGAGAGTGAAGAAGAAGATAGTGGATATGGTACCCCGAGCCGTTACGATCGAGAGGCGCCCAGCCGTTATGAGCGCAGATATGAGGACGATAGGCGGTCAAGGCGAGGCTGATGCCCTACGAATCGCGCTTTCGGGCGGGCTTTTAAGACTTGCAGCTAGCCACAATCATCTGGAATATCTTGCTGCAGGTCGGCATTGGATGGGAAGAAAAAGGCGAAATCATGGTAGACGGCTGGGCGGGAAAGTTGCCGGGTTGCAGTTTTGCACCCAGGCTTGGGCTCGGAAGCGAAGTTCACCTCGCAATTACGGATACCCACACCTACTGGAGACAAAGAAGGGAGAATTGCTGCTCGGTAGAGGCATTCATTTAATGAAGGTTACGTATAGTTCATTCTACGACAAAAGCCGGCGAAATTGCAGCGAGTAAATCGGGAATACTGGAACCCTAATTGAAACACTACGATCGACTCGTTTCATCATGATTATCGTCATCATCATCATAGTCATCGTTAATCGTGGCCATACACGACCACCATCTCAGGACGGCAAGCATATGGCATAAGTCATTTTCAAGAAAGCTCCGTCATGGCTCACCACGGATTGCCAAATGGAAGATTGACCTCCTTTTTATTTTGCAATTCGAGCAAGAGCAAACGCGTATCTGTGGGTGAGGCATTATAGCCTGGGCATCCCCTTATAACAACCTGGGAAATGTTTCAAAAGAAAAGGGGCGGTACTGTGACACCCGGGGCTGCCGAAGTGCAATTCATATCCAGCCAGTACCATAGCCGAAGTGCCGAGGCAACGATATCGATTCGTGTTAGCGGGTTTCATTGCCTTCCAGTGGTCTTTTTGAGTCGACACTGCCGCACTCTGCATCGGTACCGTCCTCAGAGGTGGGGTGTGGGTAGTTCATGCTTCATGGTTTCCGGCTTGCATTTCATTGGGGTCATCACCATCATCACTATCTTCTGACGAGGAGTCTTCCTCATCATCGCCCTGGCCACTGAAGACACTGCGAAATTGAACTTCCAGCGCCCTCAGGGAGTGCGGGTGGACCTTACCGAATGGCTTGACTTTGACATTGTGTTCGACGGTGTATACCTTGCCAAAGTGAATGCGGGACATGAAGTGCAGCTGTTCGTGGTTGTCTGCATCGACACGAATGGGAAGAGGCCTCATTGCTGCCTGACCTTGTGTCGGCCGCTCCTGACTCGTAGGCTGCGGCGCCCTGTGTCCGGTGTAGATGATGGCGTGTTCGGATTTGTTGACACCCGCCTTCGCCACCCCCTGGCCCCCATAGGTCATGATAGGGAGTGCTGAACAATATCTGTCGCTTCCACGCACAACGACAAAGCGGCGTATCTTCGAATAGACTCTTTCCCCGAAACGGACTGTAGACAGCGCCGATCTATCGTCCTGGGAGTTACCGTTTCGATCATTCGCCTCAAATGCCGTGATTTGCGTTCCCGTTGCACCAGCCGGCTCCGTCCAGAGAATCTGAAAGACACGTCCGACTGTGAAGAAGACTGAGGGTCGAACTCTGTAGGACGAGTAAAGTGGTTCTTCGACCCTCTCATCCCCTCTTAGCAGTCCGTGAGCATGGCCGCCTGCATGGTAGAGCTCCTGGTCGGTAATCCTTTCTGGAGGTCGAAGACCAACCGTCGTCTGGACTTGAGAAGCGGAGCTGAAGGTCCTCACGAAGTGCACCCCGTCTTGTACATACGAATCCCGGTGCACGGATGGTGGGAGCGCAGGGACGGCCTGCTGTTGCGGCTGCACGGAGCTTGCGCTCGATTGAGCGTGCGACGGCCCCGCCTGCGGCGAACGAGGGGTTTGGCCATGAAGATGCAGATATTGTGGTGTCTGCCGATACGCGGTGCTCTGAGCAATGTAGCCTGGGCTGCCAGGCGTGTTGGTATAGTTATTGGTCGATACTGCACTGCCGTATTGCGGGCTCTGCTGGGCGAGAGCATTTTGTTGCTCATAGAACGTCCTTGGGACCGTGGAGGGCCTTGGCACACGGAGCCCGTCCGTGTAAATAAGTTGATCTGACTGTGAGTCCCAGTAGTAATACAGCTGCCTTCGCGCGTCCCAGGTCCAGGCTGGCTGGGAGCCGGTGCTATAAGGTTGCGCCATTACACGCCTGTTCTAGAGCAAGGCTCACTTGCAATCGTACCTACACAATAGAGAATTCACGCCGCTCCTCAGCAGCTTTATCAACACGCCGTGGGAGGCTCAGCAACCTGCCCAGTCGCCCGCTCACCACTCACCCACCGTCCGGCCACATGCAATACATGCAAAGCAAGGTCATGCGCTTGTGACCGCCAGGCTGGCTCCATGCCGGCATGCAAGGTAAGATCCTGCATGTATCGATAGTACATCTGTTCATACACGGACATGTACAATGCACCCGGTTGTGCGTATGAGGGTATAGCGGATGGCTGCAGCAAGCCATGGCCCATGTCTCGCGTCGTGTACCTAGGTATAGTTCGCTGTGCCACGAATTTTGAGCCCGAGGCTGCACATGCTTAGGTGGCTCAGGTGTCCAAGAACAAACGAGTTCGGATAGACTGACATTCTACTGGGTCCCTGACTTCCACTTGTTGTCCTCCCTGCCACCAATCTGTGACGACCCCTCTATGTGGCTCGGCGACCCGCCTCGCATTAATGACTGCGTGGTACAGTCCAAACCTGCCATTCCAAGCTCCATAAGAGTGACAAGTTACGAAGCCCCGTGACAGTAGACATGACTTACGAACGGCGAACTCACTTGATTGGGAATGGATGAGCCAGAGGAGCCTACAGTGCCGCCATATCAACTGCAACATAGTGCGCGCAGTGTTGAGGAGACCAATGCTGACCCATCAAGCCCGCAGCCTAATCCATCGCCAGCGAGAGCTGACTTACCCATACCCGGACATGACCATCCCAATCGACTTCCTTCGCCTAACCACCATGGCGATGAAGGTCCCGCTGGCACTGCTCGCGGGTTACCACACCGTCGAGCCAACAGCGACTACAGTCACTTCCAAAGCGCTGCGCAGAAAGTCATCAACCAGCAAGCAAAGCTCGACCAACTTAGTCAGGACGTGGACGTTCTTCGAGATAGTGCAAACTACGCGTGGGAATGCAGGAAGCATCAGTATCGCTTCGTCCAGTCCTCCATGACCAAGTTCGTGGAGGCGGCCAGAGAAATGCTAATCGAAGTGCCTCTGGGTCCTTCACTCGAACTTCTCAGTCAACTACTAGAGCAAGTTCAGGGAGACATCAAAGTGGTCACCGACCAAATAGAGTCATCGACGGCGGCCGAGGGGGAGTTGGGCAACAAGCAGTTTCGTTTGAGACGACGGGAGCAGAAGTTCGCTGCCGCTGTTCAAGAAACATTACGAACTCTAAGCGATCAAGGCAACCTCACACGGCGTAGTTCAGAGATCGCATCCTCTAATGAAACTTCCCAAGTGGATGCCCCGTCTAGCGTACATCCCCTGCTCGAAAGATACTACGCAAGCGTTGCTGACCTTGAAGTTTTGCAAGAGCGGCTTGCAGATCTTCAGACTGAATTTGAGGAAGAGCGGATCAATCGTCAGTTGCGACAAGATTAAGGTCAATCGCCTGAACATCCGGACGAAGAATTTAATGCCGCCTACACCAAACAAATCCAAGACGCCAATATAGCCTTAACAGAAGCGGAAAATGGACTTGCGCATTTAGAAGAAGAATGCGTGCACGAAGGACTTCTGGTCGACCATGCGGCGGATCACTTCCTTCCTCAGCCAATGAGTGCCGACGCTCATGCTATCGAAGAGAGTGACACGCCAGACGAAGGCAGTCCATCATCTCTGGCCCTCGGTATGCCTGTCATAACTCCAGGGACGCTCTCTCGGCTGCAGCTAAAAGACATGGTGAACGATTCCAATCCGCCGCAAAGCCAATCCTCGGAGAGTCTTTTCAGAGGCATGCCTGTCAACCATTCGCTACATCACGGAGCACTGGCGAAATCCAGGATAGACAAGTGGTTGGAGCAAGAGTCTGAAATGACGCCAGTCAAAGACACTGAGCTTACCCCCACCGAAGATGATGGCCACCATGGTGGCCCAGTCCTTGCTGGTAGCCCTGCCTTGTCGTGGCCGGTGGCGACAACAAGAGTGAAGGAAGATACGGAAAAGCAGGCCTTCTCTTCTTCCAATGCGACAGCACCTGTCTCGCATCAACGCTCTGCTTCCGCACCGCTGCTGCCGGGCTCAGAGTCAAGATCGAGACCTAGAGCGAAAGGAGTAAAGGATTCTTGATACATATTTCACGAAGCAAGAGAGCAACAGAAGAAAGTACAGCTGAAACTGGTAGAGAGACCGATTTACGCTGGAGCATGAGCAATTCGCGTTGTCTTCTCTGTTCGTCGAAGTCACTGCTTTGCTTCCAGACGCCGCCAGCATGCGTTTCAACATCAGCTCAATCGTTGCAACTCCTATCCTTGCGAGGCCTTGCCGCAGAAATTGCTATTCAGCAGAACCTTCTTTCCACCACTGACCGCGTTGCAGTATGCCGAGATACAGAGACGCGTGATTCTGTCTTTATTGGCCGCCTAAGGGGTCTGATGCTGTTTGAGAAGCTGAGTGGGGGTCGAGAAAAGGGGTCTCTTTTTCGCAAAGAACTGAAGACAAGAAAGCAGGGATACAGACCGCAGAGCACAAGCCAACAACACATCTATTGAGCAAAGCAAGGCGCAACCAACGCACAAGTGCCCAATATGCCGTGTCGAGACTATTTGGGAGAAGCTTCTGTGGCACTATCTCTCAGCAGTCAGACCTGTAAATGAGGACAAGTCTTATTGACACAGCACACTCCGTATATTTTTAGTCTGTAGCTTTCAAGGACTTTAGTCCACATCACCATATGTCTACGCGGGTATCAATGCATGTGGAAGGCATTATCCAAATGCCGTCATACCGTCGCCGTTCCATGCAAGCTACAATGCCGTGTTTTCGGCTCAGCAAAAGCAATAATGAGCAAGGAGGGTTGAGAAGCGGGCTTCAATAAGCCCACATGACCCATCTGCGTTCTGTGACGTTGGCAATGTACTTTTGGGAAACACGGCAGGTGTTGTCAGGATGGCCAATGAGAAGACGCCTTCTGCACTGTCAGCGCCCAAATCCCACGCTCATCAGCCTTGTGTGGTGGCCTGATTTTTGCGTCAAGGTCTGCTTGTTTGTTGTGTGTACAATCAACTGTGTCGGGTATACGGCAATTCTAGGGGGAGAGCCGCGCTCGCGGTCTGATGCAGTGAGCAGCACGGATGAATAAGATGTCACTGTGAGTGGCATGCCGTGCCTTGCGAAGATCCAAGACACCCGATATCATCGGCGCCGCGGTTCAGCTCGAGAGGTCAGGATGGAGGTCTTTCCAGACTTCGCACGTGTATCCGCCGACCGTGAGGGTGCAAACGCAATGGAAACGACCCCTTCATGAAGTCGAATAGGGAATGCCAAGACCTCGGAATATTTGTGAATACTTCTTGAGCTAGACCAGTTCGGTAACAGGGACGTTTTACAAATTACCTTCCAGGGATCTGACTGTGCTCGCTGTGATATGTCCAGAGAGTCTCCACTTGATAATTTCGCCCCAGAAGCATGCCGGTACAGATCTCCTCGGTAGTCATGCCGTCCGTTGTAAGGCTGCCAGCACAGCCAGTCGGCGGGGCTAGTAAGGCAACAATGCAATTAAAATCGGCGAGTTTAAGTCGGTTAGAGTCGACGAAATGACGACGGCCACGGAGTCTACTGAAACCTACTGAATCGCGTTCCCTGGCCTAGCGAGACTAGCAAAACTAGGAACCTTTTCAGGAAATATTGACAGCTTCGGTACCGCACGGACGTGAGCTTCCAACTTCACATCTCAAATCATCACACCGTGATGACCCGCCTGCAATAATGATAGTCTTCCCGCGAAAGACTCTGTTCCTAACTAGTCAGCACGCCTTTGGCTTATACCCATGTCATCTGGTGCGAACTATCCTCCTTTGGACCTATCTCCTACTGAGACCCGGAGACGATGCTACTACTAAGCTCATAGCACTGTCAATTGGGGTAAATATGATAGATCTTTCCTCTTCGCAACATCTTCCCTAGACCCCCGTTTTCCCTCTCTCCTTCATTCAACGCATTCTTTCCCTATCTCATTTCACTCTCTACAAAACACGATGAGAAGCGCCTTCATCCCTCTCGCTGCCGCCACCGCGGTCAGCGCTGAGCACGTGTTCCCCTCGAACTTGATCTCTTCGATCTTTCCCTTGGCCTCGGATAGCTCCAACAACCTCTCCGGCGCTGGGTTCAAATTCCCGGAACACAGCACTTCCCGTGGCGGTAAAGCAGAGTGCGTTTCTGGCATCGTCCCGGTCCAGGCCAGCACCAGCAAAAATGTGAAGTTCAACTACCAGCTCCCGGAAAACCAGTCGCAAGTTACCGAGACCTTCCTCGACTACGTGACCCCGGGTGCCAACTTCTTGCCGTCTATTATTGCTGGCGAAAACACTGTCAATGGAACATACTCGATTGGCGCAACCCTCTGTGTGCCTGCTGACGGCAGCGTGCCAAAGAGCGTCCAACTCCTAACCCATGGCATTGGCTTTGACCGCTACTACTGGGACTTCACTTCCGACTACTCGTATGTGGATAGTGCAGTCGAAGCTGGATACGCAGCCTTCTTCTACGACCGTCTCGGTGTAGGCAAGAGCGAGAAGCCAGACGCGATCGAGGTGGTGCAAACCGCGCTCGAGATTGAGATCGCCCACAACTTCGCCACGATGCTGAAGGAGGGCAGCTTCGCCAACAAGGCGTTTGAAAAGGTCGTTGGTGTTGGACACAGCTTCGGTAGCATCAGTGAGTCTCCCCAGCAGCGCAGCGCATTGGATCCACCTTCAATTTACTAACCCGCATTCCTCTCTCTAGTCACCGAAGCCATCACCGCGCAATACCCCTCGACGCTGGAAGCCGCCATCTTGACCGGCTTCTCGACCAACACAACAGCGGTAGCGGCTTTCCTCCAGGGCCTTAACCTCGCCATCGCGAACGAGAACCAGCCTTCGCGTTTCTTCCAGCTCTCCAACGGCTACCTCGTCTCGTCGAACATCATCTCGCAACAGATCGGCTTCTTCCGCGCACCGGGCTTCGACCCTTCGATCCTTAAGCTCGCCGAGCTGACCAAGGGCTCGGTGACCTTCGGTGAGCTGTTCACGCAGGGCATGGCAGCCGCGCCAGCGACGCAGTTTAACGGCCCCGTCGCCGTGGTGGACGGACACGAGGACTTCCCGTTCTGCTTCGGCAACTGCAGCGCGCCGGCCAACAAGGCGCAGGCGGTCAAGGCCCTGTACCCGCAGCTGTCCGACGACAAGTTCGGAACCTACCTGGCCCCCGTGTGCGGCCACGGGCTGAACTTCCACTACGCCGCCCAGGGCGCCTTTGATTATATCATGGACTTCCTTGCGCAGCAGGGTTTGTAAGATGTGGAGATAGAGTGAGGGGCATATTTTATTGGCATCATCTCGTAATAAGTCATGAGAACCTTTTCGATTCTTTGAACACACTTTCATGAGGAAGGGTGGGGACATAGGCCACCATTTATCTATGTATGAATACCAATTCAATCACCCCAGAATTCCAACCGTGGGTCGGGGAACATACACTGGCTTCATGCCGCGTATCTGTCTGCAGTCTCCTTCACTCTTGCGTTTGACACGACTCTAGCCTGGATTTGCAATGCTTCTTTTGATTGAGTTTGAGATGAGATCTCTTACATGAAGTATTTATGTCTAAAAGGAGATAGGTGCTTCCATGTAGTCCTGCAATCCTGCCTTGATCACTCAAGAGCACACCTGTGCAATTACCAAATCCCCTGCAAAACCTTTCTTTACAACACCCGAACCCCTCGCCATAGGAAGAGAAACCGTTCGCGACTCGAATATTGCTACCGAAACATTGCGATATTACTTGCCAGCAGGCTTACTCCGCTCAACTGTCGCTTCCGCAGCAGTCTCCTGATCGCCTCTGACTTTCGTCCCATGGCCAACTTCCTCGCCGTCGACACGGTCTTCCGCATCATGCTCTTCCAGCCGTCTCTGCATGCGCTCCTCTTCAGTGAGCTGGCCTTCGCCTTCCTCGAGATTGCCATGGCTCGGCTGTCCGAGACTCCTAGTGGGCATGCTTCCCCCTGACATCTGCCACTCCATGAGCTTAGCAAACGCGCCTTCCTTGTCCTGGCTGAGCTCGGCGTATGGGCCCGTCTGAGCAACTCTGCCGTCCGAGCCGATGCAGATGATGAAGTCGGAACGCTGGATGGTGGACAATCGGTGGGCGATAGAGATAGTGGTGTTGTTGCCCTGCAACATACGAGCCAATGCTTGGTTGACTAGAGTTTCGCTCTCGGCATCCAACGCAGATGTGGCTTCGTCGAGAATGAGAATATCTGGGTTCTTCAATAGGGCACGAGCGATGGCGATCTAAATTAAAAAGCATGTCAGCTACGTGATCCGGTCCATACCAGTCTTAGTCTCTCAACTTACTCTTTGCTTCTGTCCACCGCTCAGCTGAGTACCTCGACTTCCCACAAACGTCTCAAGGCCATCTGGGAAATCGGAGATGAATTGACAGTTCGCCTGTCTTGCTGCCGAGACAATCTCGCTTCTTGACGCCATCGGTCGACCATAGGCGATGTTCTCTGCAATAGTGCCACTGAACAACACTGGCTCTTGGCCTACGTATCCAATCTTTCGGCGTAGCTGCTTGGGGTTCATCGTGCCAATGTCCCTGCCGCCGATGCTGATCGTACCAGAAGAGGGCTGGTAGAAGCGCAGAAGTAGAGAGGCCACAGTCGACTTGCCGGCTCCTGAAGGCGCGACAATGGCCACATTGTTGCCCTGAGGGATCTTGAAGGTGAGGTCGTTGAAGATACTCACGGCCGGGCGTGTCGGATATGAGAAGCTCACGCCCTGGAAATCAATCGTTCCACGGGCGGAAAGGACACGATCGCCCTTGGTAGGTGAAATCTCCGCTTTCCTGTCCTGAAGCTCGAAGAGACGAGACGCAGCACCCACACCTTTCATCAGCTCCGAGTAGAATCCCGAGAGACCGAAGAGCGAGGAGCCGGCGTAGGCGGTATACATCAGGAAAGAACTCAGCTCACCAATGGTGATGCCGCCGTTCTTCACCATACCTCCACCGACCCATAACACGGCAAGGAAAGTCATATTACCCATGAACCCGCTGGCGGAGAAGAAGCTGGCAGAGATGAACGCCTCTCGTCGACCCAGAGTGAAAATCTTCCGCACCTGTTGATTATACCGATGCACTTCCTGTAGTTCGCCTGCAAATGCTTGCGAAGTCCTGACATTACCCAGCCTCTCCTCTGCAATTTTGGTGAGAGTACCGAGGTTCTTTTGGATCCTTCGACTCAGATTCCGGATAGCGCGACCGTAGAGAAAGGCTCCCAGGGCGACAGGCGGGAAGCACAAAGCCAGCACGCCGGTGAGCTTGACAGAGACATATGCCATTAGCGTAAAGCCGGCCGTAGCAGAGACAAGACTACGCAAGCCGTCCGAGACGTTCTGCGTGATGGACTTGCCGACAATGATCGTGTCGCTGCCCAATCGTGAGATCAGGTCTCCCACGCGGTTGGCGTCGAAAAACTCGGCATTCTGTACGAAAGTTCTCTTGAAAAGGTGGGAACGAAGCTTGGTGACGATGCGCTCGCCGACAATCCTGAGGATGATGATACGACCGTAGTTTGCCGCTGCACCTGTTGCCAACAGAGCGCCTAGTGCGAGGAAGAAATGAGTAGGCTCCAATCCAAAGAGCTTGTCCCCTTCCGAGGCGGCCTGGTCCATGATCTTCCCTATGCTGAACGGCACGCTCATGCTGATACTGCTGCTGATAAGGAGGAAAAGGAAAGCCCAACTAAGATGTTTCAGCTCCGGCCGCGCGATCATCATAAGCCGTACGATTTCACGCCAGGTTCCGCCGGACTTCCCATCGTCGGACTGCTTGGATAGTTTGGCGCTGAGGTTGAGCTTGCTGGCTTGGGCGGCGCGTTCGGTGCGCTTGAAGCCATCGCCGTCGAGATGGTCATCCTCGTCGTGATCGGCGGGATCGGAAGAGGCGACCTGGTCTCGTTTGGCCGGCGGTGGGGCCTCCTGTTGTGACTTTTGCGAGGTCTGAAGAACGCGGCGGGTTTCTATACTGCGCGCTGGGAGTTGGCGCACCAGCGAAGGTCGACATTGGTTGGCACGTATGTTGTGAAGACAGCGCGACTGTAGCCCTCGCTGTGCAAGTGACTGAATGCGTCCCAAAGCTCCTGACTGCGTCTGGGGTGTCCATATTCTCGTCGTAAAGAGAGCTCCGTTTCCCAGACTGTCCCAGGCTCGATGCGCGAGCATGCGTTGTGTTGGTAGCGCCATGGCGATAGTCACTCTCGCCCCTGACTACCGTTTCTTTTCTAATCAAAATAGATTTCCTGTTCTCTTACAAAGCTACCTCCTGTTGCAGCTCGGTCTCGCGAATGATGCCTGCATTGCTGTAACTTTTCCTTGTGCCTCGGCTTCGTGCTTGTTGTCCAGCACGTATTCCAATCGCCTCCCTCACTGCGAAAGAATCCCGCTTGGTCCACGAACTCTGTGCGCGAGACAGGCCCTTTGGACAAAAAGCAAGCGTCGTTGTTGGGAGAAGCGTCGACTAGACCATCATCTCGGAGATCGAGGTGCATACGGATCTGTGACCTCACTGCGGGCCGAAGCGTTGAACGACGCGCGATATCACGTGCGTCATGATGGCCAACGTTCGTTGCGGCCGAACAATGACAGGGGCTGTGGGAATTGGAAGCATCCGACGTACCGAAGGAATCAGTCATGGTCCACAGAAGCCGCAGTATATTGGTACAATCATCTATCCTACTCAGCAATCCTCCCGGAGCCAACACCGAACCGCATGTCCGCAGCGCCTCCTGAACGCCAGCTGTAGCCATGCAGTCCAAAGCATGCCCACTGCCCTCTTTCCCTCCTTCGCAGCATCATTCTTAGTAGCCCTTCGCGCCCGGTGCATTCTCGTCCTTCCGCAGGCCCACCAGCAACTCTCTCATCTTGCCCTTGCCGCTTCCTGCCGCACCACCAGCGGAGCCCTTCCCGCTGAGGTCTACCAATTTACTAATCCTCTCCCATGATGTCCCGCCGCTCGTCGTATCTTCACGCTTTGCCAGAAACTCCTCTGCTTCTTTCCGAGTCTGCGCCACTTGCTTGTCCCGGCGGTTGTTGTAGTTCTCGTAGAACTCGTCGATAGCTTCCTGTGCCGCCTTGACGGTCTCCGCCTTCTTGGATGCTGAGACTTCGTCGCGGTGAGCGATCTGTGCGTCGCGCTTCTCCCTCCATTCCCTCACCGCCTCAGGCTCGCCCTCCTCTTCAGCATTTGGTGCCGAGTAGCTCGAGGTCGTGGGAGGCATGTAAGGAAGAGTCGAGCCCGTGATGGTGCCGCCAGGTGCGACGCCTTCATTCTGAGTGTCAACAGCCGGGAAAGAGTTCTCGAAGTCTCCCATCATGTCATTGTCTGCATCTGCGCCATTTGTGGGTGCAGAGGGTGCGGCATCACCGCCGCCTCCCAGGAGATCGTCGCCGGCGTCACCCTCTTCAGCAGTTGCAACATTGTCTTCGGGTGTCGCGAACTGCTGTGCATCGTCTCCGAGCGCTGCACGTTCACGGGCAAGGAAGTCGGAGGGCTCATCAGTGGGAGTGTCGACGTTTGGTTGGCCTTGAGGTTCGGTTTGGCCTGCAACGTTGTCAGTCATCTGAGCTGGTACCAGCAGCAGTAACAATCACCATCGCTTACCCGCATCGAACTCGTCTAGGGAAGGGAATCGGTCTGCCATGGTCGCTGATGCCTGTTGGGGCTCGAGCTCGCCTCCTATATCGCGGTCGCTTGTTATGAGGCGAAGACGCAACTCAGAATTGGTGTCGACTCCTCTGCTGGCTCTGACGGGCTATCGGACAAGACGTAAGGTCAATGTAGGCTTGTTGGATACTCAGCGTGGGATGTACAGCAAGTGAATGCTTGCAACAACGTCTCCAATGGCCAGCTTCCATCGAGCCCGAGCCAACCCATCGCAACGAGCCCAGCGGCTGCCAGACTCCAGGTCCGGGCTGTCCCGATCCACTAGCGTCGTTCGCACATGGCATCTCCTCCAGCCCCAAGCTTCAACTTTCGCGAGCAACCAGCAAGACAGTTCAAGTTGCCTTATTACTGCAGTATCTTTGTCTATTCACCTTTCGTTGCAAAAAGCTCGTCTGAATGCGCATAGCGACGTGATAAGCAATGACATAGTACTGGTCTTCTCCCGGATTTCTACCACCGCGTGCTATCGCCTGCTCAAGGCCGTCGCTCATCATGGCTTACTCGCCAGACGCTGTTCGCGCCAAGCTCTCCTCTTTGAATGAAACCCAGGACTCGATTGTCGCCAATGCACAATGGATCATGTTCCACCGCCGTCATGCTCCCTCGACAGCCAACTTATGGCTTGAGCGGCTCCAAGCTTCGCCGCCAAACAAACGCCTAGTGCTCATTTACCTGGCCAACGAGGTTGTTCAGCAGTCTCGCGCGCGGGGAAAACAGGACTTCCTGCTCGCCTTCGAGCCGCTCATGGGGGAGGCGACTGGTATTGCCTACAAGGGCCAAAGCTCAGATGTGCAAGGGAAAATAAGACGGGTGGTGGAGGTATGGAGACAGCGGAATGTGTTTGACGGCAGGATCCTTGAAGGTGTAGAAAAGACGTTGGGAGAGATCGACAAGAGCAAGAGCTCCAAGACTGGGGGCAAGCTGGGCGGTTCGCTGTTTGGAGCATCGTCAAATGGAGCTGGCAGTGGAGGAAGCGGGGCACCCGTTCCTGCTGAGATGCAAGACGTCGTGAAGAAACAGACGGAGGCAAATAAAGCAGAGTCCGGGAAAGTATCTGCGCTGGAGACGGCAGAGAAGGAATATGCGAAACTGACGGATCCCAACGCGGTACTACCCACGCCTCCTGTCCATGCCGCACGGCTTAGTGCGCTGATGCGGAATTTGGCGAGCGCGCAAGGTGCGGTGGAAGCCTCCATCAACGCGCGCCGAGAGCTGCTTGAGGGGTTGGAGAAGCTTGTGGCTACCAACCGTGCCAAGTTGAGCGAGGAGGAAAAGGCTGCTCAAGAGACGCAGAGTCGAAAGGAAGGTGTAGAAGCCAAGAAAAGCGAGGTAGAGGACGGTATCATGCGTGGACTTTCTGCTCCCACCTCACCTACCGTTGGCACCCCCACTTCTACGGGTACAGGAGATCAGAACGGGACCATGGTCAAGGACTTTGCAGCGGCGCCTGAGCCTGCAGCGCCGGAGGCGGAAGGCTTCACCCCTCCACCTGAAGGCCCTGAGCCTGAAAGCTTTACTCCGCCTCCTGCAAATGGCGAGTATCAAGGGACAGACACTGGAATCGATGCGGCTTTGTACGGGGCTGAAACATCCATCGGGCCTGATATGGCCAACCCAACGGGCGCTGAGAATCTACAAGAACAACCTCCAAACCTGGAAGAGCCGCCTCCCGCTTTCGAGCCGCCCCCTGCTCTTTCGACTGGTCCTCCACTTCCCTCATCTGCAGAGAATGCTGCAAATGACTTCCTGAACAACCTGGGGGCCTCTATACCTCTGCAGCCGCAGCATTCGGGAAACACAAGGCAGGCTTCGAGTGAAATACCGGCTGGGAATGGCGATGATAATTCCGCCGACCCTCGGTTGAAGCGCAGGAAAATGAGTCACAAGGCTTCGAATGAGGCGCTGGACAGAGATATGTTCGGGGAAGGCGCGGGAGGTGCAGGGGTGGATGAGGATGGGGTCAGTGCTTTGCTTTCGCAGTAATAAGAAGGAGTTGCCAATGTAGACGGGCTACGTGGCTATTTCAATGAGCAGTGAGAATATGGAGGGCAGTGCAGAGTAGGCGAATGCGCCGTTCAGATGTACATGCTATCAACTGCTGCGACCAGAGCGGTATTATGCCAAGCAGAGGCTGATTCCATCAGCGGTTGCCATTCACGCAGCATTAGGCCAAAACTTCATGTCTTTTCCCTCAGGAACTCCGGGCTGTCACATGCATCGCTCCTTCCTCATGTGTGACAAGAAATTTTGGCGCTAATTTAGCGGGGTTTCTGTCCTGCAACCAACAACAATGGACACGGTCCTGTAAGCTTCTTCTTCTACAAAACGCAATTTTTGCTTGTTGCTGCCGTCACCTCGAGATGACGGACACGAGCGGCGGTTCGCCAGCGAGCGTCGTTGATGACTCGGTATCACTGGTCCCACACGACACTGCTGATCACAAACCATTCCCCTTTTACGATTTGCCTCCCGAGCTCCGGAACATGGTATACTCTTTCTCTGTGAAAGATACAGAATGCTTTGATTGCTATGGCATGTACGACCTAAAGTTGGTTGACTATTTCCAGCCCTCACTACTGCGTATTAGCAAGCAGTTCCGGCATGAATATGAGAAGGAGGTCTTCAAGTCTGCCGCCATTTCATCGCTTATCCAACCATTTCGCGTCGGAAATGAGCTGTACTGGCAGAATATGGCATTGCCCCAGGCTTTGACGAATGTACGATTGCGGCTCAACTACAATCATTATCTAAGTCAGTTTTCCAATGACTCTACTTCCACTCACCGGGGCTGACGTCTGAACAGCAGGACTACGTTGGATTCATAAAAGGTTCGAGGAATGCGTGAACGTGTTTCCGTCTGTGGTCAACATTCTACTGAGGATCGACTTGTTTGTCTACCGATACGACGACCTAATCGATGAAAATTACATCACCACCGAGGACCTCTTTCGGCTGCCACCCATCGACGGCGGACGCGTCAAAATCGAGTTTGTACTGTTCTTGCATAGTCGACTCTTCAACGTGCTTAAATCGTGTCAAAATAGCGATGGCGAAGCGGATTGCGTCTCCTGGGACACTCCCATGGTCGTCTTTCGCGCTTCGCCCTCGGCCGGATCATACACGTACAAAGGATTGCATCTTGAGGTTGAGTCGATCGGAATCTTTGACGAAAGCCTTGACCTTTGTGGACTCGGGGTCGAAGATGAGGAGGATCGAGAGAATTCACTGTACAGACTTTGACAACTCCTTTGCTTGAGGAGGTTATTGCAATGCCAGCCTGTCAAGCTGCTGTCAACTGACAGCGCTCTAGCGGCCTCTGTTGTGTGTGGTGAATACTACGCGAATGATAAATCTCCGATACAAGCCGGAGCGACAACATCTTGATGGGAACAGTGTATTCGAACAAGCCCGCGGTGACTGCAGCCCTGACTTGCCTGTCATGTTAAGTGGTTTCATAGCACGAGCGGCTTACCGGACGAGGTCAGTATCGGAAATGGACATGAAATTGCTGAAGCAATTATGAGATAATCTCTTTGCCAGCGAGACTGGCGATTTTGAAGGGAAAGGCTGGCGGCTTCTGCTCTTAGCAAGTAATCATTATCGTCGCCGTACGCCGTAATCTTTCCTCGACCGATGGCGGAGCTCAGGAGCTCTTTGTTTCTTGCTATTGAAATGAGCCCCACCAAAGGGAACGACTTCGAATGAAAAAGGCAAGGAAGACAACAAGATATGATTACACTATCATGCAAATCTATGGACGCATGAAGTTCGAGACTCTTCATCTCGACTATCGCAAGTAGTGCGCACGGTGCGTGCGCTGGAGCTCAGGCCACCCTCTGTAGCTCGCGACATTCTGTTGTTCCTTCTATCAATTCCCGGCATGAACTCCTCTTGTACCGATGAATACATTGCAGACATTATATTGACTCATGGTGAAGGCTGACTTGGAACTGTAGAATAATATGTCAATGGTGTCATCCTGATGAGGCACCGCCCGCGCGCTCGATCTTTCGACCCAAGCTCATCTCGAAGCGAATGCCAAGTCAAACCTGCCAAGACCGCCTGATCTCCATGCCATCTTAGGGCTCAGCGGTACGTACGGAGAGCGTCGAGACGTCAAGGTCATACCTCCGTATTCTCATACCTCCTTAGTTTCGCAGACCAGGCCACAGACGAAGAGGTCGGTCTTTGAAATTATTCCGTCTTGGCACTAGCGTCCGTCTTGCTGCACACGCGATTGCAAATCTTCATCTATGAGAAACGACCATGTATAGACTTGCAGGTTGCTACAGTCAGGCGAGCCATCTGGTCCCATAACGTCGGACATCCGACCTAGGGCACTTCTACAGCTCTCAGCGCCTCTGGATGGATATATAGGACGACGTCTCTGGCGTTGAAGCCGCCCCTTTGCTCTCCAGACACTTCAATTTCCTTCTCCTATACTTTCACTCTTAGTCACTCGCTTGCAGCATTCCAACTTCATTCATCATGCAATTCACTATTCCTCTCGCCCTGGCGGCACTCTCTCACATGGCTGCGGCTCGGCCGTGTGCCGCTCACAGTTCTTCGGCAGTTGAATCTTCCAGCACTTCCAGCGCCACTCAAGCCGCTGCGACAAATGCAAACAAGGCTTCCTCGGCCGCCACTGCCACCACCACCGATGGCCCGGTTGGTTACGCCTCGCTAAACGGCGGTACCACTGGTGGTCAGGGTGGCACTACCACCACCGTCTCGGATCTCCCAGCTTTCACTGAAGCTATCAAGGCAGACGAGCCAATGGTCGTCTACGTGTCCGGCGTCATCTCTGGCAGCGAGCAGATCCACGTCGCTGGCGACAAGTCCATCCTTGGCTTGGACTCTGACTCCGGCATTGAGGGTGTCGGGCTTTACATCAAGGAAGTGTCCAACGTGATTGTACAGAACCTTAAGCTTAGCAAAGTCAAGGCGGATAACGGCGATGCCATTGGAATCCAGGCCTCGACTAACGTCTGGATCGACCACAACGACTTCTCTTCGGACTTGGACCACGGCAAGGATTACTACGACGGTCTCTGCGATGTCACTCACGCCTCAGACTACGTGACCATCTCGAACAACTACTTCCACGACCACTACAAGGCGTCTCTCGTGGGCCACAGCGACGACAACGGCGATGAGGACAAGGGCTACTTGCACGTCACCTACGCCAACAACTACTGGTCCAACATCAACAGCCGTCAGCCAGTAAGTACATGAAGAAGACCACTTTTCAAACAGGATGCTAATACCGCACAGTCGATCCGCTTCGGTACCGCTCACATCTACAACTCCTACTACGATGGTGTCGAGACTGGTGTCAACACCCGCATGGGCGCCCAGGTCCTCGTTGAGAGCACCGTCTTCACCAACCTTGACGACGCCATCGAGTCCGTTGACAGCGACGAGGATGGCTACGCTGTCACCAACGATGTCGACCTGGGCGAGGGCAAGAACACTGCTCCGGAGGGCGACTTGACCAGCGTCCCGTACGAGTACTCTCTTCTCGGCAGCGAGAACGTCAAGTCCGCTGTCACGAGCTCTGCTGGCAACACGCTGACCCTTGGTTAAACACTACCCGGAAAAGCCGTGTCGAAAGACAAGTGGTGAGGAATCTAGTATTGCAGAACAGGAGGCATGACGGGACGTAGCCTGGTAGCTAATCGTACGTTGATGTCCAACCATTTCCAAAATCCACCGTCTCATTTCAATTGGTAAAATCTCACGTGTGATAAACCACTCGAGCTGTCTACCTGCCAATACGTACTGAATACAGATATAAATCGTGATCAAGCTCTAAGCCTGAATCGCGAACGAATTCCGTTGTATTAATCGGCTGCCTTATATTCTGTCCATGCGGACATGAACATTGTCAAACATTCATTAGACATACGTCTCGTCTCGCTGCCCTGTGCCTGCCATTACTCAACACGCCAGGGTCGCGGGATTGTGGCATCCGCAACTTGCGCCATGCTAAACTAGCGACTCTCATCGCCGCCCTGGAGCTCGACTCGGAGATTTCTGGCGGCAATGACGGTCTCGCTCGAGGTTGCGTTGCCGATCCTGTCCCTTCAATGAAAAGAGTGAACTTGTGCGGCTTGGCATTATCGAAACCTGGGTAGCGCCGGATGAGGCGACGAAGCTGCTGATGGTAACTGAGGCTTTGGGGAATGAGACAGAAGGGGAGTGAAGCAGGTCGGTGCAGCTTCGAAAGTATCGTGTGTCAACCGGTAGTGGCTTGCAAACATCTTTCCCTCGTTGAACGCATTGGAATCCGGTTTCATTACGTTGCAGCATGATCTCCAGATTGACGGGCTCGCAGATCGAAATTCAGCTGACCATAGTACATTCAAAATGCCAGTCCCGATCTGAACTGATATACCGTTCATGCCAACCAGCTCTCTTATTGGTCACCTCCGTCACAAAATCACCCATCGTGATACCGTCTTCCCTGACGATGGCCGGCACCGTAGAACGCTGCCATCGGCGCATCAGGTGCAAGCTCGTGCAAGGTGGTTGCGAGAGGAACATCCGTCTCCAGGAGGCTTCCGGATAATCGACAGCAGGGTGGCACGTTGGCATTCGATCCGCTGGGAAAGAGATGCCGAGATCCCAGGTACAGTGCTCTTTACCTGGTCTGCCAAGGGTGATATCGATCATGGTTGGAACGTCGTTGATCCTGGCCAGGGAGATAGTCGGGTAGCACCCGGAAAGGCTCTGAGAAGTAAGCGGTTGTTTTCTGGTTTTTGAGATGCCCAATCTCCCAACGTCAAAGCGTGGGAATCTGCTTCGAAAATAGAGCTCGTCGTAAGAGAATGCTTGACGCGACTGCATGGCGGAAGCTGCGGGAGACCCGTTGGCAAAGCAATATGTCGCGTGGAGGCAAGTTCAGCAAGGCGATCTCAAGCAGCTCGGGAAGCGCAAAGAAGCGAGCGACAGCCGAATCAGATACATTCAATTCCTCCATCAGAGTTTCGATGTTCGCCATGTTGGAATCAATGCCGTCTATGTTACTCGAGCCATAGGTAAGACTGCGAGCTGAACCTCACTTGATGCTGAGCAATGACGTAAGGTGGGGTTTCCAAAGGTCACTGGCACTGGAATGCACACATCAACATACTCTGTAGCACACAGTGCAATTTGGATTGACGTCGTATCCTCATATTCATAGCTATAGGAGTCTCAGCGCCAACTCACACTCTAATCCATGTCATCGACCTCGACCACGCGCTCCTCCTCGCCCTTCTGACCTGGCATGGCATGCGTGCGCTCAATCTCTTCCATTTGCTTCTTGCCTTCGTCCGTCGTGGCATCAATGACACCTTCCTCTAAGCTTAGCATTCCTCCATTGCCAAGCTGCTCAACAATCTGCTCTGCTTCGTCCACTGACATCTTCCCCAGCACTTCATTGACCTTGTCTAAGCTAGCGCTTTCAAGTGCCCGCTGGAGGCCGGGTGGGAAAGTGTCAAAGATAGATCTGGAGGCGCGCTCGTCGTCGGACTGACACTTGTCAAGCGGTGGAGGTGTAATGATGTTGATGGTGGTGTTGGGGTCCACGGCATGCAGCTGGATCTGCTCCACTCCTCCTTCGGGCTCTTCTGCCTTCTGCCTGTTGAGTTCGGCCGTACGAGTGCGTATTCGATCGTAAGTCGAGTTCACATCGTCCAAGAACATCTTCCGCGCCTGGTGACCCTGAGTGGTAATGCGCTTGAAAAAGAGGCCCACACCGTCCTTGCCAAGCTGTCTACAGTACTGCAGCAGCAAAGCTTGGTGCACACACTGTCTAGCGTAATCCTGTTCCTGCCTATTCGTGGCGTTCGACTGCGTGTTGAAGGCTTCCACCAGAAGACCATCTGTCTCCTTCTCTGCAAGGACCTCTGGATTGGTAGAGATGAAATTGCAGACTTCCCTGATAGTCACCAAACTTGATCTTGCCGAACTGCTTCGCAATTGGGCTGGCTTCGATATCGTCGTCATCCGCTGCTTCTTGACCGGGCACAGGCGCGAGTGCGCCATCTTCAACATCTGCTTCTGAGCCTGGTGTCTCAGTGCCAGGTTCTGGGCGGCCGGGGTTCAGGAGCTCAGGGTCTGCTCCTTTCTTCGCTGTCTTTGTCGCCGCAGCAGGCACGGAAGGCTGACCCTTCGAGAACCCAAGAGCTGTTGAAGCCTTCGTGTATGCTGTCGGACGTGATCTTCGTGCCCTCTTGCTTTTCCAGCTTGTTCAGCTCCACCATAAGGTCTTTCTGCAGGCTTTGGACCTTCGTCAAGTGGGTTCCAGTCTCTTTCTGGTAGGCTGCATATCGGGCTGTACCATTCGTCGATTGCTTGTCTACCTCGCTCTTGACTTGATCAACCAATGCTCCCATCATCTTGCTGTACACCGGCTGCTGCTCTTGCGTGTGAACTCCCTCCGGTGGCTGCGGTGGTTCATCTGCACCGAGACTTCCATCCTCATTGACTTCGAGCAAGCAGTCGAAAACCACTTCATCAACCTCTCCCTTTCTCGTTCTTGCCCTCCACATCCTTCTTATGTGCTTCGAGACTCTTCAGGAGCGCGTCTATCCGTACGAGCAGCCCATCGTTGATCACCTTCTCGTACTTCAGAGTTGTGATGCGATGCTTGCGTGCCACACGCTCTGATGAATCTGACCCTGTTTAGCACGGATGAACGAGCGTTTGTCCACGTTTGGATGGACTTCAATGTCACTGTCATCGGACAGCTCGAGAGCGTCCCATTTACTGTAGTCGACCGGCATGACGAATGTCTGGTTGCGGGGATGTGGGGTTCCTGAGTGGCTCGCAATGCTCTGGAGCTCACTGGTATGCTGGGCAGTACGTGCGAATGTTCCAGGGTACCACTGAAGCTGTACTGGAATCAAGTAGACGAGTGGATGTTGTTCTCTTTCCCAAGATGGTAGTTACTTGAACTTTCTCGAAACTGCCCCGCTGAGTGGAGCTCAATTGAGTTTCCAGCACGTCTGAGGTGCCTCAGGTGTGAATTACAGAAGTCTCGGCAAACCTCACCTCAGTTCGGACATCAATTGCCAACGAGGCCATGATACTACTCATGCTGTTTAAGGCGAAGGCTGTGCGAGACGGCTTCAATTTGGTGGGAGCGAAAGGATTAAATAGAAACGAGACATTAAAGTGACTATGGCCAGGGATTCCTACATCGTTGAAGCATATGTTGTCATTATCTTGATGGCCGCTTGGAAGTCATCGCTTTAATCAACCCTGACGGCAGTCTACCAGCTTGACGGGACGATATAGCCCTCTTATCCAAGACTATCTTCCAATTTGGAGAACCTGGTAACAGCCACACATTGAATGATTCGCTTCCGCCATTAGAAAAACGCTGCCCCTCGTCCAAATCGTGATGCTCAATTGAACGATGGAGAGATTCGAAACCTCCTGTGTTATATGCATTCCAACCTTGGATTCGATGCAGGGTATATAGCTTTGTACTTCACATCATCTATGCCATCCTTCATGTACATCCGCTCATTAGTTATCTCTTCTCATGCAAATAGCTCAAGTGGGTCGAGAAGTCATTGTCATCTTGGTGCATTTACTTGCGCCCCGTCGAGCTGCTCGGTCGCGGGCTCATACTGCCCTCCCTCTTCTCCCTTTCACGTGCCAGTTGTTCTTCGCTGAGACATCCAATTCGGTTCAGGATGTCCTTGTGCTCGCCAAGGTTCAAGCCAGAACTGATACCCTTCGACCTCCGCTTCGAGCTTGAGCCCTTCCTCTTTGGGTATGTCGTGAAATCCTCGCCAGTGCTTTCTACTTCGATAAAGCGCGGTTGGGCTTTTTCAGAGTCACCCATTGAGATGGGCACACTTGTATGATCACTCGGCTGCGCGTGTAGGTCCTCGTCTTCCTCTTCGCCACCTTCGTCGTCAGAACGCGTATCGTCTGCGCCCTCTCCTCTCAGCACGCGTGCAACAACACGCATGATCATGACTAGCCAGACGAGCGTGATACACTGCAGAGCTAGCAGCAAGCCCAAGAACGTCCATCGGATATTGGCGTTGAAGCTTACGGTTTGGGCTTGTGGATGTAGGACGGGCTGAAGCAGGTTATCAACCACGTTTGTGCCACCATTGACAGACAGTCGCGAGCTATCCTTGGTGCTGTAAAGTCCGTATGGCATCGTAACCACAGCCACATGGGCGTAGATACTCCAGCAAATCGCCATGTAACAGACGTGCCTGCTCAGAATCCAGGAAATGACAAAAGCGCCAAAAGCCATATCACAGGCCGTTTGCATCTCCAGGTATTTGAGAATCTTGGCCAGCGGGAAGATAAAATCAACAAGGTCCATGCAGACAAGTACCGCGTTGCCAACGCGCCAGTGTCGATAAGGGTAGCTGCCAGCGAGAAGGCCAACAGTAATGAAGTGGTGTGTCAGCATCTGCCAATGGTCTTTTCGTCGCTCCTCCAGGTGCAGGACAACAATTTGCTGAATCCAGAAGGCTGACTGCGAAAGGTAGTACAGTTTCATGCCCGCTGACAGGTGCAAGAAAGGCCATCCCTCCCAGAGTGAGATGAGCAAGCTGTTCACGCTGTCTACGCCGTCTGGAGTGTCCGCGACAAACAGCCTTACTCCCCAAAGCCAGTACAGAGCGTAGTACACCATCATATAGCTCTGTTCGGCAAACCGCACACGGCCTTTCTTCTTCGCGATGCCACACCACCCGGCCAGCGGGAGTAGCAGGTAGTCCAAGCACAGGGCTCTCAACGCTGTGAAGAAGACTATGAAGCTTCCTACAAGGTAGAGGTCCCTTGAGCCTTGGCCATACATGCCCGGCTCTGACGAAGGATAGCTCAGCCGGAAGAAGGCTGTCATGTTCTCTCTCAGCGACGGGAAAAGGACGTAGGACAGTCCCACAAAGAGCATCAAGTTGACACTCAAGCCAGTTGGTGGTCAACTATGCCCTTTCGCAGCATCTCGGCCAGCGAGTCCTGCTGCTGCGGCTTCTCGTTCTTGACCTTCCGTCTCTTCATCGGTCTGGGTTCTGCGGGACTGGCGCAAAAGGAAACATCTTCGAGACCAGGCGTCGCGTGCAATTCTCGGGCTTGTTGTGGCGGAGGGGTGTAAGGTTGACGCATTGATGGTGGTTGAAGGGTGTGTGTCGGCGCTGGCCGTGCCATTGTTGGATCGCGAACGATTATATTGGTGCGGTCGCGCGGTCGAGGAGTTCTCACCCCTTTACTACTGGAGACAGACAGTCTTGCAAGGTGTCCCCCTCAGTCCCTAGACTTCTAAAGCTTCACGCTTCACCGCTCAACTGCATGAGCTTGCACTCGCACCTCTCCAGAGCCGTCGAGATTCGCTGTGCTTGAACAGTAAGTGAAAGACTCTCACACAACCAGCAGCTCAACCAAACGTGGCAGAAGCGGACGGGTCTTCAACGAATGTAACGTGACGTGGGACAGATAATAATGGCCACAGTAAACTTCGCAGAATCTCGAACTTCCGAGGCCTCCTCCCTGTGCGCTCGGCGGACCCTGCAAGGGACACCCACTAGCGTCCGAGGCTTCCGTTTTGCATTGGGGGACGGCGGCCGCAGATCTTCAGGGTTTCGCATATCGGACGACGCTGACAATGTAATGATTGTTATTGATCAATGGTAAAGTGCGCGACACAACCGGTCTGTGATTTCGAATTGCTGTTCTGAAACAAGAAAAGGTCGAGCAAGGCGCATACGCCGCGACTATCATATTGAAAGCAAGCAAACTTTTTCCTCCTTCCACACTTCTTCCGCTCCCTGTTCTGATACCACCCTTCGTTGATCAAGGCCTCCTCAACAGCGCGCCATTTGTCCAACTTCTCAGGCTGCTTCAGATCCAAATCACTTAGCCGCGCCTCAACTCCCAGCTGGCCATGCTTCAAGAAAAGGGTGCAGTCACGTAAACTCATAGCCTTGCAAATGTCATAAAGGGCATCATCATCAACGTTCCCAAGCACGCCAGAAGAATCAAAACGCTGTTGGTTCTCTTTTAACGCCCTCCGGAGTAGAGGCTGAGCATCGTCTATCAAATAGTCTTGCAACCTCTTATCCGTGGTCGTGGCCCCGGCAGCTCGTCGTCTGTCGTGAGCACTCTCGCTGATCATTGCCAACGGACAGTTCTCCTGCGCATCGGTAGCTGTGCCTTGATTCTTTGCCTGCCGCTGAGCTCCGAAGTGCGCAAGTCCTACATCGCTTAGAGCCTGCTGGTGCATTGGGCGATTGAGCTAGCCACTTCGGTTTGAACTGGACAAGCTTTTCCATTGGCAAAGGTGACATGTTCGTAATCAGGAGGCCGTATTGCTCATTGTTAGGCATCAAAACCCCGGTTCTGGAGGATGATCGCTTTGCCTGTGAAATCATCTGGTTCAGGCGTGGGATGACCTGGTCATCTAGCTGTACAGCTTCATGCTCAACCAAGTTCTGCGCAGGAAACAGCGGCTTGAAGTGCTGATTAAAGGAGCGTAATTGCTCTTCCGCAGTCTGGACGTGACTGAGATCTTTCCTGATTCTGAGCAATGGTACTCGTCCGTGCAATTGCATACTAGAATTCTGGCATGCCTGCGGCTGGATTCTGAAGACGAAGTTCGCCCCGCCCTCGTTCAGGTAGCTAAGCACACAAGGCGCGGCTGGTCTGTCTGTTGGTTGCTGAAGGCTTATGCGTGCGCATAATGACTCTGTCGCTTGCGAAAACCATATTACAGGCGGTCCAGAAGTGCTTGACGAAGGGACGTAATTTGAAAGATCCATTTCGCACTTCTTTACGCAGCAATGTCCTTCAGGCGATAGAAGCAATCTACCTCTCCGTCAGTGCGACGTACCGCAAATGACTACACAATCCAAAAGTGAGGCAATATCGAAAATGAAGTCGAAACAGTGCCAGATTTAGGTACCTACGGCGTGTCTTAAGCAGTGTTCCTAAGAAAAGCATGTCGTGGCAGTGCAGAACAGGAAGGCACGGACACGGACGAGATCCTTCGTCTCACCAACGCCAGCGGGCCGAAGCCCCAGTGCATCCGCCACCGAACAAGCTCGCCGGGGCATCGTCGTCATCTCTGAATCAAGCCACATCAACGCAAGATCAACGTATGGACTCATCACCTCAACTCCGGCACATAGTCCAAGCCATGGCCGAGCAAGAGCCCACTAAGCTGCCGACCCCGAGCTCGTGCACCGCTGGTATTTAGCCATCATCTCCCTCAGCATATCAGAAGTCATGTTTCGATGCTGACTTGACCGACAGACTTCTGCCTCGTACCGATAGGTACACCGACGGCTTCTGTCTCCAAGGAAGTCGCGGAAGTCCAGCGGCTGCTCAAGAAGTCTGGCGTGAAGTATTCTATGCACTCGGCCGGAACTACAATTGGTATCGTAGAGCACAATGCGGATAATCAAATTCAAGTGACAACTAACGATGGATATAGAGGGCACATGGGAAGAATGCATGCGCATAATCGGTCAATGTCACACAATGCTGCATTCCAATGGAGTAGTGCGCATTCAAAGCGATATCCGCGTCGGCAGTCGAACCGACAAGAAGCAAAGCTTTGACGACAAGGTATCTGCAGTGAACAAGCTTCTGGCAGAAGACAAGCAATAGAGAAGAGTCGTGCATGGGCATTTTGTTTTTCCTAAGCTATATCCAAATGCCAATGCCAGTGTATCATTCAGTGTGAATCACCAAAGGCTAGCGCTCGCTACGAACTGAAATGAAAAAGGAGGGTATCGTCAACATCGTAGTCGCTCGCTGAAACCATCCCAACCAATGCCATGTATCAACCTTTTGAGTAGCCTCCCAGAACGCCATGCTCGCTTCAAAAATTCCAAAGACCAAACGCCAAAGTCGAAAATCATTGCTTCTCAAGCAAATACCGCAAGCGTCAAGCGCCTACGACACATAAGCCGGCGGCGCTTCGTCATGCTCTTCTTGCGGACTCCATGCGCCCTGGCGTGCTTTCTCATCCGCAACTCTTTTGGCGATCTCAGTCGCCATCTTCACCATCCATGCGTGCTCGAGATCCCACCATTGTTCGCACTATCTGGACTGAACGCTGAAGGCGCGAGGTTGCGAAGGCTGACTTCAGACGAAGAGCGTGAAATATGTCCGCCCTTCTCCGACCTCACGGCTGACGCTGGTCTGGAGCCTTGATATGCGTGGGGAGCGGGGCGTGATGGCAGCGTCTGCATTCGCGGAAGTTGTTGCCTCTGCGGCTTCGTCTTCTCATCCTGTGATTTTTCGGGCAGAAAGGAAGAAGCTCGAGGCGTTTCGTCGGCCCGGTTGTCATCATCCCAGGGCATTGGTGCATGTGGTGTCACAGGTGGACGGCCTCGAATTGTCGCCTCGCCTTCCTCGCGCTTTACAGTATCCTTTTCAAAGCCGACCTTCTTCTTTTGCGGACTGCCATGCGGCGTCGTAATTTCGCCTTCTCGGGCTACTTGACTACTGGGCAAGCTGCTGGGCTCGGTCCCAGGTATACTTGCAGATCTGCTCGCGCTTTGACTGGCAGACTCTGTATATCCGCTAGAAACGCTGACAGCATCGCTGCCGGCATCTGTCGCGTCTGCATCCCTGTTCTTGCGCAGATTGACGATGCGATGTTTCTTCTTCCTTTGCCCTCTGGGTCTCGATCCGCGTGAACCAAGGCTGTATATGCTTGGAGAAGGTTGTAAACCTGGATGGGTGCCTTGGCTGGCGGTCTCGGACGTTTGGCTTGGAGCGGATGATGAAACACCGCTTTGTGTTCCAAGGGTGCTCTGTATTCTTGACAGAGTGGTGGGCCGATGCATTGGAGTGTTTGCACCATTTGCTAGGTCTCGATCTGCAGCACTGGCCCAGGCACGGTAAACGGTGTCTCTTATCCCTGGTGTGAAAAGGCTGAGCGTCCGCTGGCTCTCTGTCAAAGCCGCGAGACGCAGCAAGTTCTTTTGTGAAAAGGACTCGTACAGCTCATTCGTTTCGTTGAGACCGTAGTCAGTGTCCTCACCCAGCGGAATCCCTTCTGAAGCGCGCTGCGAGGGACTCGCAAACGGATCTGCGGACATCTTGTTCTTCTGCTCCGCCATTTGCTTCCTCGGCGCCTGCGACTCCGCAGTCTGGTACTCCGGATTAAAGAGCCTCAGACTCAGTCTATGTATGATCGCAGGCAGGTCCTCCATGAACAAGATGCGCAGTTGATTCTCGATTGTTCGCTGGAGGTAATCTCTCACAAAAGGTATGCTATCGAACGTGCTGCTGACCTTCAAGCTTTCTAGTGGATCGTTACGGAACACCAGCGTTATGCCCTTCATCTTTGAGAAAACCAAAATCACAAATCCAGAGAGTCTGATGTCTGACAGTGTGATCTGAAGAGGTATCGTTAATCCTGAACTTGCGGCCACGGCATCCGGTCTGGTAAACTTCGGTTTGGTGCTCAGGTAGGTATTCAGCGGGTTGGCTTGGACCCTCGTCTTGAGCGTCAAGTATGCATCGCCTGTATAGCTCATCTTGAAGATGCCTCGGAAACGATCCTCGGCCAAATCGCCAATTTCTAGAATTTCCAAATCGGGAGGCGAAGAGCCAAGGTTGAGTTCGCTCACGATAAGTTCATCGACAATGATAGGAGGCTTGGGGGACTTGTTCAACGCGGAGGTGAGCATTTCGCGCACGCGATCGGTATCCGCTATCAGCGGCGACCAGTTGAAGTTGAAGGCCATGTTGAACGAGGCGACTGTTGGCCGCTATGTGATCGAGAGACGTAGAAGATGTTTAACGTCCTGCGCCCGAAGCAAGACACGATGTCGCGTGCCTCATGCGCTGCTGCTAGTCCCAGCGCCGACGATCTTGCGGCGCTCACGGGGACAGCCTCGACAATTTCCTGGAGTGATACGGTAGGTACACAACGCGATCGTTGCTTGCAATCCTAGAGCTGATGAGGGACGCCTGGCCGGGATGAAGGTGGAGGTGAAGAGGACGGGATGTTTCAGGCTCTCTCAGGCGACTGGGGATGGGTGACGAAAACAATGCAGCACCCGTTCCTCGGATGCATTCCCTGCATCTCCCGAGCGTTGGCACTAACATGGCACTAGCATTTGAAGGAGGCCAGACCACCTGTACACTGAATAACATAAAAGAATAGAAGCAACCAGTATAACAACAACAAGCCCTAGAAACGAGAGTGACATAGAGGTTACACACACGAGGGTTATACATGGGCTAGAGGTCTCGAATTATCTGAACGAAACCCACTTCCCGCCATGACAGCGGGGAAATTGATCTGACTCAACTGTATGTACTGTGCTGTCCTAGCATTCCCAAGCGATCTACAGTACTTGCAGAGGTAACTGAAAGACAGGCGGTGAGTATAGCAGAAAAGCCGAACAAGACCAGCATCCTCTCGCTACGGTCAAAGAGCATGAAAAAGTGCAACGGCATCATTGTCTGGATTTGATATTCGCTGTGAAATCACCCACGACCGATGTGGATCCCCCTCCCTAAGACAGCTGCACGCACGTTATTACTAATATAATAATCGACGTCGACAGCCTCGGAGCATCATTGATCGGTTGGATTCCATGCTTAGAAATGCTGCTTGGTAGCAATGATGTCGATACCCAGCAACCTGAACCCTCCAAAACACAACGTAGACAAGGTAGAGGCACACTGACGTATCCGCTGCAGCTTACCTTACACATTGAAAGGTTTGTAATCGTGGTGTACTTCTTATTACTTGCATCCATGTTTCGCACCCCTCTCCTTCAACTGTATAATACCAGTAGACAGTTCATCAACATTGTGCCCGAGACCATCAAAAACGCAGGCCCAATCCATTGACAGCTAGCAACATGTCGAGACCAAGCGGCTTGATCGCCAACAAAGGCCTCGAGCTCCTGACCTTCGGCACTCCCAATGGTCAGTCCAGGCTCACTCACTGTGGCACGTCGCAGGACTAGCTGACCCCTCTTAACAGGCCACAAAGCCTCCATTATCCTCGAGGAACTGAAGGAGGCCTACGGCAAGCCAGACTATGTCTTCCAGTCCATCTCCATCATGGAGAACATTCAGAAGGAGAAGTGGTTCACCGACCTCTGCCCCAATGGCCGCATTCCGGTGCTTGTCGACCACGACAACGGCAAGCTCCCCATCATGGAGGGCGCCGCCATCCTGTCCTACCTCACACGCAAATACGACCCAGAGCACAAGCTGAGCTTCACGAACGACCCCGAGCTGTCCGAGTGCGAGCAGTGGGTTGCATGGCAGCACGGTGGTCTAGGACCTATGCAGGGCCAGGCAAACCAGTAAGCACCCTCATGCAGCCTTCCTGCGAAACCATGACATCCCGGCTGACCCGGTCATAGCTTCTACCGCCTTGCAAAGGAGCGCATCCCTTACCCGACGCAGCGCTACGTAGGCGAAACCGAACGACTCTACGGCATCCTCGACGCCCGGCTCGCCAACCGCGACTACCTCGTCGGCAACAAGTACAGCATCGCAGACATTGCCAACTTCAGCTGGGTGAACGTGGCCTACTTCGCAGGCGTGCAGCTTGATCAGTTCAAGAACCTCCACAAATGGTGGGAGCGCGTGAATGCCCGGCCCGCCGTACAGAGAGGCACGGCCGTCCCGAGTGAGAGCCAGCTGGTCAACAAGCGATACCAGGAGAGGCTGAAGGAAGAGCCGGAGTTTAAGCAGAAAGAGGATGAGTTGGCGGAGATCTGCAAGAAGGCTAAGGAGCAGTATGGGTACAAGTATTCCAGCCCGTAGGACAATGTTGCAAATATAGGCACAGACAGTATCTTGTCTTAATGTCACAATGAAGATCTCCCTGTTGCACATCTTCCACAGGGTGTGCATTAATTATCATCGGAGTCTGGCGAACTTCCGAGGTTGTTCTCGTTTAGAGAAGTTCCAGATTGCATACGCTTACGGAAGTCACAACGAGGACATAATGCTAAATTCACTTCTAATACTTAGGTATGCACGTTGATGCGTGCAGGCAAAGGACACGAGATAGCAGTTTGCAGCCAGACCTTTCACAAGCCTTGTGATATCGAAGCGGTGCTCTTTGACGTTGCTGACAGAGGACGAGACGGTGAACTTCATCAGCCGTACGCAAATTTGACTACGGACCTGGCTGGAGCATAAAGCGGATGCGTTGTATGGGAAACCTATTACTGTAATCACTATGAAGAACTGTATTACTATCCGCTTTACTATGCTACAAGAACAACTCGCGCAAAGAGGGGGATATCTGGTACTACCAAAAGAAATCAAGCAAGCATGCATGCATCAATGTCGTGAACAGAAAAAGGGCCACGTATCGCTCGAGATCATCATGTACACATTAGTCCCTCTCCCAAGCCTCTCCTCCCTCCCCAACATGTCTTACCTCACTCCGTTGTGAGTCCCCACTACACCCGTCCTCTCTCTTAATCAAACTTCTTTCAGCATCCTTTCTCTCCTTCTGACAATCGAAAGATTGGCACTACAGCTCATCTCTAATATGGCTTGTGACCTCAGCTGCAACGCTCGTTCCACTGCTAGCCATGTCTTCGATCGCCTCCGTAGCATGGCTAACGACATCCGCGACCGCTTCAGTTGCTTGGCTGATTTCTTCTCCAGCGACGGAGCCGGCATGTTCACCAAGGGATTGGATCTTGCTCTGGGCGCTGGCAATCGCCTCGGAGATTTGAGACTGCATGCCCTCCATGTAACTTTGCTCTTCGCCGTAGAGGGCACTGCTGACTGCGCTACTGACGGCAGCAGCTTGCTCTGAGGCGGCTGAAGTCATTGACGAATAGAGGCTTTCGGCGGAGTGCTGAGCTGCTTCAATCGTGGGCGTGGGCTTGCCGTACATTGCGCTTGACAAAGACTTCGAGGCTTGTTCGGCGATTGATTGAAGGCTGGCTTGAGCTGCTTCGGCGTATCCAGTCTCGTGTCCATAGACTGCCTCGCTTGCTCTTGAAGCGGCATCGGTGTACGCGCTGGCAGCGGCTTCCGTTGCAGAGTCCACGGGACCTTTCTTTGACCCATGGACTTGAGCGCTGGCGGCATCCACGGCAGCATTGAGCTGATCGTTGAGGGCGTCCATGAAATTGTGCATTTCTGCCGGCGGCGTGAAGATGCTCTCGACGGCAGAAGAGGCTGATTCATAAGCCTCACTGGCATAGCTGCTTGCACTGGATGCAAGTTCAGGAGCACCAGTGGAGTATGCAGATTGCAGACGGCTCATAACGCTCTCGGTGAAATCTGGTTCCCTTCCGCTGATAACTTCTGACAACAGGGCCTGGACAGCTTCATAATGCTGAGCGGCAGCATCTGTAGCTTGTGCTGCATACGCATTTGCAGAGCTCATTACTACTGCCGTGAAAGGTGGCGGCTGGCCATAAACTTGCTTGCTAGCACGTGCAATGATAGCCTCCCAGTTCTGGGACGCTTGCGAAGCCATGGCTTCCGTCCAGGGTGTTTCGCCACCGTTGATCGCTGAGCTTGCTTGCGACGCCGCATCTTCGTAGACGCCAGCGGCAACCTCTGTGACATGCTCGAAGCTGTTTTTCTCCGTTCCGAACATGGCTTCGCTGGCCTTCTTAGAGGCATCAGCAAATTGACTGGAGGCCTGCGCCACCGCAGAACTGTAAGTAGAGCTCATCTCGCTCAGGGCGCTCTCGCCCGGTCCGGAGGTGGTGCCTCCCATGGCATTGGGCACAAAGCTTGACGCTGCACTCACCATCTCGTGCATGTTGCTGCTTGCCTGCGAGACAGCTTCAGAATAAGTGCTCTGTGCTGCTGCAATGTAGGCCTCGTATCCAGCAGTCGAAGGAGCAGCCACAGCACTGCTCGCCTGCTCCAGGAAGCTGGAGTACCTATCGTGTGCCATGCCAATACCTTGATAGTAAACTGCCTGTGCAGAAGCCATGTACGCCTGGTGAGCAGGCGTCGGCTCAGCTCCCACGGCCTGCTTAGCAGAGTGGTATTGCTCAGAAGCATGACTCAGCCCTTCAGAAAGCCTGGAAGAAGCAATGGATGACATGCTCTGGTACGGCCCTTGAGTCATGCCAAACGTCTCCCCCAAGCCTCCTGCGGCAGGGGTATGCAGGGCTCCTTGAACACCTTCTACGGCGTCCTCCAGCCTTTGACTTGCAGCAGCAATAGAATCAGAGTAGGCTTGCTCAACGGAGGAGAACATCTGCTTGTGCACTGGCTCAGGCGTCCCTGAGATCTGAACGGAAACACGAGACTTCGCGTCCTCGTAATGCTTCGATGCTTGACTTATCGCAGCGGAGTACCGCGAGCTTGCCTGAGCAGCAGCCCCATCACTTGCTGAATTGACCTGTGTATTGAGGGATGAAATGGCGGAGTTGATGGAGGAAATTGCGGCGGCTGTAGTGGGTGTGCCGTAGATAGTTTGGGATGCACTGCCACCGTTTTAGGATACTGACTAAATGTTTAATGGCCGACGCAGACTTACGCATGGACAGCCTCCTTATACACACTCTTTGCAGCCTCCTCCCCATCCTCAATTGCACCCTTTCTGCGTACCGTGCAGCGCCTTACTCGCAGCACTGACGGCACTCTCGTACTGCTCGCTAGCTACACTACTCACGCTCTCCACAGCACCCTTGCGCGATGGTCGATTTTTGATGGCCTGCTGGACGGCATCTTTAGCGCGCTGGGCCTGGTCTGCAGCAGCTTCAGATGCAGAATTGATCTTTTCGCCGACCGTTTCATCGTCCTCGTCATCAACCGACACGTCCAGGATAGGTTCACGAGCTTCGACAAGCACCTGTGCCATGGCGCCCGCAAAAACTTTACTGCTCGCCTGCGTGGCCGTTTCGCTGGCGGCCTCTTGGAATAGTGCTATACAGGGATGACAAGCTGGAGCTCACCTCGTCCGCCATGTCAGATTCATGAGCAGCCGCTGACAAGCTTTCAGCAACAGGATCCAATCCTGTTGACACGCTTTCTGTAGCCTCGCTGGATGCTGACGCTAAGCTCGAACTCGCGGTATCTGAAAGACTTGAAAATGTCTGACTCGCCTTGCTGACAACGTCTTCTGCTGCCACACTTGCGTCGTCAGAAAGGCTCAACGCCTCTTCACCAGCTGCGCTCTTTGCACTTTCCCAGTCTGCCACAGCTTCATCAGCGATACTGGCAGCGCTCTCGCTGGCTTTGGCGGATGCCTCGGTCGCACTTTGGCTGGCAGCATCCTTCTGTGACTTGCCGGCTGCGAGGATCGACGCAGCCTTCGGGCCAAGTGACTCTGATGCTTGGTTGGAAGCCTTCGATGAGAGCGACGAGCCCGCTGAGGACGCAGCCGGGATTTCTGATTCGACAAAAGCAGCAGATGCATCAGTGACAGCTCTCTTGGCATCATCACCAAGCTTGCTGGAGGCCTCCTTGACAGAGTCCGAAGCCTCGGATCCAAGGCTGGATGCAGCTTGGCTGGCGCTCTCGGCGGATTGCTTTAGTGGTGACTGTCGGGCTGCATCACGGGCTTCATTGGCGGCTACCTTGACGGATGCCGCTGCCTGTGATTTGGCGCTTTCTGCGCTTTCTGCCGCTTGAGTCGCGGCCTTGCTGGCGGACGAAGACGCAGTTTCGACGTTCTCCTTTGCAGGCTCTGAGGTACCAAAGACTGCTTCAGAAGCTTCCTCAACCTTTTCCGCAACCTTGTCCCTAGCCTTCTCCGCAACCGGTGGCATGGCCTTCGAAGAAAAGTCGTCGGTCGAATCCTGTGCAGCGACCTTCCACTTGGCAACATCCTTCAGGCGGCCAAGCTCCTTCGCGACCTCCTCTGCAACGCTCATTGCCTTGCTTCCAATCTCCTCTGCAGCCTCTTTGGCTCGGGCGAGGTCCTTGTTCTCAGTCGTGACTTTTGTGACATCGTCTCTCCAAGCTTGAGTCGCCTTTTTAAGGTCATTGTACCGTGACCACTCCTTGTGTGGCAGGCCCTTGTCCGAGTACTTTCTCCCAATCTCTGTAAGCCTTAGGTCACGGATGTGATCGATTGTCTCGAGCGTGCTCTGGAGAGCCTTGTCGACTAGCTCAGAGTTCATAGTGGAGTACTGCTGCTCCCACTGCCGGACTGCTTGAGCGGCACGCTTAACGTTCTGTCCAGCGCTCCGAATGCCTTCCACAATCTTCTCCGTCGCTTCGTCCTGTGTTTCCTGCTCAGCGTCTTCGGGAAGACCACCAACAGTGGAAAGGATGCTGGCCTTGACGGAGCTTATAGCCGCTTCCGCTGTCTCTTCGAGCTGCACAACGAGGGCAGCACCAGTGCCCTCAACTTGGCTGCTGATCTGGTGGTCTGTAATTTCTTTGATCCTCTCTTTCAGATCGTCAGCACCTTCGTCGACTGCGCGGGAGCAGAGGCCTTCCCAGCTCTTGAGATCTGAACGAAATTGCTCCACAGGGTTCTCGCTTGGCTCAGGCACAGTGGATGAGGTTGTGGCGCTTGCCGAAGACGAAGGCTTTTGAGATGGCTCTGCGACTACCGAGGAGATGGATGAGGACACGACGGTGGAGCTAGACGAAGCTTCGGACATGCTAGACTCAACCTCCATGCTCTTGATCTCAGCCTGGAGCTTACGGCCATCTTTGTATCGCCCAAGGCGCTCAGTGATGCGCATCAGCTGCGGCTCCACATTCTCACCGTACAGAACACGCACTCGAGGCCATATCTGCCGTGCCCACATTGACCAAGCGGCCGATCCAGCGTACTGAGCCTGTGGCCAGGCCGTGTTCACGACGAAGTCTGCCCTTGAGTGTAGAACTTCTGTGCATAAGGCATCGTATGCCTATACACCGGCTGCAACTCAAGAACCCATATGTCACTCGCAGACTGGCTCATGGAGTTATAGTATGGTTGGACCACATCTTGAACTTTCTTGACATGCGGCGCGAGCGTAGCATCGTACTGCTTGCCGGCTTGCTGTCTGACGACCTCCAACTGGGGCTTGACTGTCTTCTCCCATTGCACCAGTGCCTGTTTCTGAGCATCAGCGACACGGGGAGCACCGTATTGCTTGTATGCTGCTAGGGCGGGCTTGTATGCATGCTGGTGTGCCTGATCGATGTAGGGCTGCGCAATCTGCACATACGGAGCGGCGTATTGGTCGTAGTAAGGCTGGGCATACGGGGCGACGAATGTCTTCGCTTGGAAGTATGGCTTGCAGACCGCCGGGCTGTCGGCGTCTACCTCCTCAAGCGTGTTGGGACAGCGGAAAAGCAGGGTGATGATGAGATACCACACGCCGAGTTTCAAGCTCTTGCTGGTGGCCCAGCCCATCCACGTCTGCTTCCTGTCGCCGCGTCTTCTTCCGCTGGATCGACTTGCTCGCGTGTTTCCCGAGCTGTTAGTTCTGGCGTCCATGGTGCCACTCTTGGGGCCTTTGGCGCGGCCGTTCGTTTGTCCTGCTGCCATCTCAACAGAAACGAAACGCGCGAAGCTGACGCGGGTAATCAAGCTCTCCCGAAAGCTCCAGTCTAGCCAGAGTTTAACCTCGGAGCATAAGGTAATGTAGCAATTGTAGGCTGGTACTACAGATTCGATGTGTTCGTCTGCTGGCAGAATTTGCCCAGCAAAATGAGCGAGGTATCGTAAAGATGAAAGATGTCGTAGATGCTTGCTAGCTGCTCACTTCCGACCACTCTCTCCTATTTTCCAATCCAACGACAGCAAAAGCCGGTTTCTGCTCCCTCCCTGCATCTGCCTACGGGTGTTCGCGAACAGACATTCGCACCATGACGTACAACGGCACGGCACCTCCCGCGACCGCCGAACCATACCTCTACCGCTACCGACGACCTTGTCACGCACCTTTAAAGTGATCATCCCAATCGGTCACAACAACATGTCGTTCGAGGATCTGAAGGAACGCCCAACGTCCAATGAACCCTTATTTGACGTATAGTATCTGCCCCTTCGACTTCACGCTTTCCCACATCGAGATCACTTTCCAACACCTCTAATTGAGTCTCCAATTGTCGAGCATTGAATTTAAGACAGTCGTAGGAGAGAAAACAATTGCTTGGTCTCCACTCCCATGGCTCGCCTCAAAATCACAAGCTTAGGCTCGTCATTCGCGGCCGGGCCCTTGATAGCTCCCATCGTCGACCGCTCAGCCATGAGATCAGGCCGCAACTATCCGTCACAACTCGCAAAGAGTCTGGACGCGGAGCTCACAGACCTCACCTCTTCTGGCGCGACTTTGTTGGAGGTGCTGCAAGAATCGCAGACCACATTCTCCGGCGAGGTACTCGCTCCGCAGCTCTCTCGATTGCCCTCTGATACGGACATAGTGACTTTGACAGGAGGCGGCAATGACCTTGGCTACAGCAAGGGAATGCTGTACGATGCCTTGCTCTCCTTTTCTGGCCCGATGCGAAAGGTAGCGCGAGGTCTCCTGAGCGAGCCAAAGACTGGCATATCAGTTGATGAACTAGTCGAGGGGTTCATTGCGGTTCTTGACGCCATCCATCATAGGGTTCCAAAAGCCAAGATCTATCTGGTTCAGTACATCAGCATATTCGGCATAGATTCGAAGCCTGGAACTGGACTTCCCCTGACGTGGGAGCAGATAGGCTTTTACCGCCAGATGGGAGTGCTCTTGGATAGGGCTTACGAAAAGGCAGCGGCACTGAGAAGCGATTTCGTTGATCTCGTGCCCGTTGCTTCACTCAGCGAGGGCCACGAGGTCGGCTCAGCAGACCCTTGGATCTTTGACTTTACGTGGAAGAATGGAATGATACAGTTTCACCCCAACGTCGCTGGGCACACAGCAATCGCGCAGTACTTAGAAGGTGTGTTGAAGAACAAAGATCGGCAAACCCAGCCTTAGGAACACATACTGTGATAATATGTTTGCATCGATACCGGATAGCCACATCATGAGGCATGCTATATACAGCCCCAATAGTTGTATCCAATCATAACGTCGTGCTCCGCTTACACAAGCAAGAGCTCATCTGCGAAGCGTTGTTGCGCAGTATCTTCGACTTTATATCGTACATCAGGATCCGAAGCATTGTGCTTTTCCTCTAGACAAGCATCATGCCGAGCACAGCGGCGACAGCACCACCGCCCAACAGTTCCATCTTGTACTTGCTCTGCAAGTTCTCGGCTCCGGACACGGCAGAGAAAGTCGAAGTGGGCGAGAAAGTGGAGGAAGCGGTCACGCCAGAGGTCAGCGCCGGAACGGTAGCAGACGCCGCGTCCTTCGAAGGCCGGAACACCGACAGCACTACCCTCGTCCAAGGTGTAGTCGTATCCATCCGGGTTGTCGTTGCTCGGGTTCATGACTTGATCAATCAAGTGCGCGACACCGTTGGAGAGGAGGATGTCGGCAACGATGACACGGGCATTGTTCGCATAGAGAGCGCCATCGCTCTCGTCGACGGTAATGTCGATGCCGTTCTCGTAGGGCGTGCTCGCCAGAGTGTTCAAGGTGTCGCCGTCAGACAGGTTGGTAGTGTAGTATGGCATCTCTGGAACCACGTGGAACTGGAGCAGGGTGCTCAATTCCTGGCCTGAAAGGCCCTGGAGCTGCTCGCCAACGTCGATAAATGCTTGGTTGGTGGGGATGAAGACCGTGATGCCATTGGCGGTGGCAACGTCAGTGGTCAGGTCGGTTTGCTGGAGAGCGCCGTACATGTACGTCAAGCCCATGTCGAGAGCCGTGGCATTGGGGCCGACCGGGGGCAGAAGAACCTGTTCGATTGTATGGATGACACCGCCATCGTATTCGATGTCGGCAGATGCAATTGTAGACTCGCGCTTCTCGCGAGACAAGACGGCACCGTCTCCATCATCCGTCTTGTAGGGGTTGACAGCATATCCGTCGAGCGCTGTGCTAACAAAAGATCCCGGGAAGATGGCAATGTCCTGGAGCGAGTATGCTGCACCTGGCACAACGTGGTATTGCCTGTTTTAAAAGGTCAATGAAAAGCGGTTCAGACACGACATGCCATTGCTTTGCTTACAAGATGTTCATAAATTGGTCCGACAGTTGAGCGTTGTCAAGGTTGAGATTGTCAGAGTTGCTTGAAGTGGAGCCATTGTTGTTGCCTGGTCATATGTTAGTCCATTGGTTTCCCTCGCGGCCTGTCGAACTTACTGTTGCTGCTGATAAGGCTCGGGAATTGGTCCAAAGCATTTCTCAAGGCCTCGTTGGTGGGGGCAAAAATGGTTGCACTGTCCATTGATGTGATGGTGTCGACGAGCCCGGCTTTTTGCACGATTTGCGTGAACAGCGACAGGGTGTCGGATTGACTAGAGAGCACATCGGTAAGGCTCTGCTGCGCTGAAGCCGCAGCGATGGCCGTGGCGGCCGTGAAGAGGTAGGAGGCGTGCATGATAAAGGAAGCGCAAGCAGTAGAGTACAGGCTGTAATGCAATGTTATGTTGCAGTTGTTTCCTTGTTGAAGGGAGTAGCAGCCTTTTGAATGCTTCAAAAAATGCTAGAGCCGATCAAGCATCCACTGTGTTTACCACCAAATGCATCATTCTCACGTATGACATTTGAAGGAGTACAACAGCCTGGGTCGTTGCTATGGACTTGGCTCATTGTGACGATGGTGAACGTCAAGACGTACCTGGTCCTCGGGGGCACTGTCGTTCGATAGCCAACAAGAGCTAACAGGAGTGCCAGTCGTTGGACCAGGCAACATGGCGCAGCACTGTAAAATTGGGTGTTCCGCCTGGGTCCGAACGTTGTGGTCAAGCAATGTTTCGTGCAGGCATGGTAGCCAAGATGAACGCTGACTGTAGGAGCCCAGCTCGCCGTGGAGATTTGACTCCTCGGACAGCTTCATGTCATACGAGCCGGAGTAAGACGCCACAACACATGGCAGAATGACCGCGGACATAGAAGTTTAGTTCAGGTAGGTCGAAGACAGACTCGTGATGAAGCCAAGTCTGACGAGTGACGAGAGGCACGACCAAAGGTAATCTTGCGATTGTTCTATGTTACCTCCTATTGACAGCGACCATGAGAGCTTGACGATTATATGGCCACAGGATGCGGCGAAACATTTCGTGCCTAGCATTGTTAGAGTAAAAGCCAAGAAATCAGTGGCAAGCCATGTAAAGTTTCGAGGAAGCCATCCAGGTGCCCTCGGACGCCGGACCTCCCCGGAAGGCGTAACGTGAGATTGTGCTGTGTATCATGTTGATGCGAATCCACGTAGTGATTTGAACTCTCAATGATGATTGAAACTAGGAAGGATCAAGATTCCACCAAAGGAAGGACAAGAGGTGAAGTGAATACCATGTAGGGACGGGCGGGAAGATGACAATCTCCCGGCGGCAGTTCGCTGCACCTTCCTCTTTCATTGCGCTAGTCCGGCAAACGTCACGACTTCGATTCCATGCACGTTGGACATCTGATCTCATTGCCATCCCAAGGACACGGCTGTCGAAAGCTCCGAACCAGCAGCGAGCATATGCATGATCACCAAATTTCCGCGGCCAGGACCTTCTTCTTCGTGGCTCAGACGTTCCTTTGCCAAGTCAGCGATGTCTCAGACGCCTAGGATCAACCGGATCGTTCCTCTCCGCGCGGACGAGGCGAAGTGGACGGAGCTTAACAAGATCGAATGGACCGACCAGACAGGGAAAGATCGTATCTGGGAAGCCGCAGCTCGCAAGACCCGTAGCAAAGGCGGCGTTGACGCTGTTGCCATCGCTCCCATCATCCGCCACCCTTCTAAGCCACCATCAACCTTGATCATCCTGCAGTACCGTCCGCCGGTGGAAGGGACATGTGTCGAATTTCCCTGCGGCCTCATTGATGAGGGAGAGTCGCCGGAACAGGCGGCGATTAGGGAGCTCAAAGAGGAGACGGGCTATGAGGGCAAGGTGAGCCATGTTAGCCCATCGGTGTGTAACCAGCCAGGAATGACCAACGCAACCCATCAGGTAATAGATTGCTCGCCCACTGTAGTCTCGGATCCGGGTCTGACGACAGCGAACATGCAGGTATGTCACTACTCTCGCCCTCCTTTGAACGCAGTCAGTCTGTCCACTTGCTGACATGAAACGACCCGGCAGATGGTTACGATGGAGGTCAATTTGAAGGAAGGAGACAAGGAACCCGAACAGCATCTGGATGAAGGGGAGTTCATCGAGCGGCGCATCGTACCGCTAACAGAGCTTTACAGCACGCTTCAAGGTAAGTCCATGATTAACCCCTGTTGCCAAACCCTCAACGCCAACTATCTCCTGCAGCGCTTTCGCAAGAAAAGGGCAAGATTGTAGATGCCAGGTAAGTCCGCATAGACCTCCTATTTGACATGTCACCTGCTGACAGCAAGAAGACTCTATCACTGGGCACTCGGCTTGCACTGGAGCGGGCGCATCTTCGAAAGGCAATGACGTGCTCACTATTGATCTCATCTAGACATGGCTTCGCAGGGCTACATACCCGACATTTATACCGCATTCATGGCGTGGGGATGGCACTGGGGCAGGATGTTTTGTGGGAACCAACGCTCCGCAGATACACGCGCCTGATATAACAGACGAGAAATGACGATGCAGAATATGATAAATCAACCCACGGCGCGAGCGCGCATTTGACTACCTGTTGGCCCCCGTACGTTGTTGTTGCTTCGCGCTCAATTAGCCCGTGACGGTCTACACAGACACGTTATGTGCTGTCCAAATTTTAAAAACGAGTGCAGGTCTTGACGGCAAACATTCACGCCTGGAGTGTGAGCGTCAGCTGCCCAAAAGAAGAAAGGAAAGGTTTTGATATTTTTGAAAAGGGTGTATAAGAAACTTGGTCCTTCATCCATCCAGTGGCTTTGGCCGACCTGATAATTTCACATATGCACGGAGAGGCCGCTGTTTCCGATGGGTGGTAAGAAGACCTTGAAGTCTGGACTCTACTGTGGTCCGACTTTGGAAAATCGCGGCAGGCGAACGCAAGTTTGAAAGAATTTCGTGCAAGCAGATGTCGACCCACGTTTTGCAAAAAGAAACATCCGTCGTAGCCGTGAGGAGAGAAGCAAGGCCCAATCCGCTCCGAGGATCTGGGTGCCAATGTATAAAGTAGATTCCTCGGCGCACCCGGCCACTACTGTATGTATTCCTGTAGCATGGATGAATTGCTTATAAACCACGTCACGGACATGACCACAGTCTTGCCGCAGCGGCCACAGCCAGTAACGAAAAGTTTACAATTCAAGCTGAAAATTATCGTTATCATCCTGCGCGTTCCTCTCTTCCTTGCAAGCGCCGGTCTCTGTCGTCAGCCAAGTTCAGCGAAAATGTGCTGCCCACAAAATGCACTCGTAACACCACGCTGAAAAGCAAATGCAACCTCCAAATTCATGCAAAAAAATTGTTCGTCCAGCATCATGGTCCAGATTAATAGGCATAAGCGAAGTCTAGTCCATCGGTCCAATCAGGCAACCAAAGTTGGTCTGTCCGGAAGCATCACCGGCCAGCATTTTGAGCGAGATGGCGAATTCATCGGTCCATGCATGGCACAAAACTTGACGCACGACCCTGAAGAGGCATTGCCAAGTTACACGGTGCAGAGTAATACTCCAATGAAAGATATGATGCTACAACTCTCAAATCTCGATGGATGGCTGGAAGTCCGTAGGAAAGCAGTCCATATCTGTCTGAAGGCCAAAGAAAGGTACTCGTTCTATAGCAAGGGTGGACCTATCCAATCCGGCGGCGGCTAGAACGATGACCATCACTACTGGACGAAGTAGTCGGCACACGATCCCGGTTGTAGGAAGGTTCCCTGGCAGATGGCATACTCCTCTCCGGCTGGCTTGAAGGATTTTGCACAGCTGACGCGGGAGCATCAGTTTATGTCCCTGTCTAAAAGGACTAGCGATACTTACGCCGACCGTATTGGTCATATGAAGATGAAGGCATTGAGCCATAAGCACTGTACAAGTTAGCTGAGCACGTCAAGGTGAAGCACCGGTGTAAGCGAACCTTGGCGCCGGAGATGTGACTGGCTCCCTATCCCGTCCCGAGACAGAGGTTACCGTGGCGGCCGGACTGGGATAGGCATACCTTGAGTCCCGGTTGTCACTGTAGTCGGGCTGACCACCGTATCTTGGATCACGCGAATCCCGACCAGAAGGTGGTTGTCCGTAGGGTCCGGCTCCATACTTTGGCACATCTGACCTACTTGGCGCGATGGCAGGGGCTGCCTCATACGTGGATACGGGCACATAGTAATTGCCCTGTCGCACATATCCTGGGGGTGCACCATCATTCGACGGGGATGGGTAGCTCGGCGCATACCTCGAGTCCTGGGCGTAGGCAGTGGTCACTGGCGTACGGCCGAAGGAAGCTGACATGGGTGGTTCCGCCTGATATGGCGATCTACTTTCCGCGGGATAAGGCCTGCTGTCCGAAGGGTATCCGCGGTCTGGATGACCGTATCTCCTACCAGGCTGCGGGGCAGATGAAGAATCTATATCCATGCGGTCTGCAACTGGGATCCTTTCCGCTGCGGGCATCCTGCTGGCGGGCATCCTCTCACCCCGCGACGGCGGTGGTCCATATGGGCCATCCACGGATGGCGACTCTCCTGACCTTGGCGGTGGCCTACCTGCAGTGGAAGCTTGGTATGTAGACGATCCGACGTAGGGTTCTATGAAATTGTCAGGTACTGTGAACCCTGACATGTCCACCATCACGGGACTGTTGCTACCTCGTGTGCCTGTCATACGCTGCTCTTGTCTCCATCTTGCGGAATCTGCGCGCAAGTCTGCAATCATGGCCTGTATCGTATGGTTAGTAGAAGTTTGTTGTGATATTGCACGTCGGTGCAGCGTACAGAAGTTAGATTCCGGTAGGCTTTGATCCAGTAGCCATGGATACCCTAGATTTTGTGAGCAAATGTGTGATGGTTGTGCGCGTCGGGAGGCGGTCTGACCTCGTCTTGGCCGGTGCCTACGCCGGGACGGACTGTCGCGTCGTTACCCAGATACCGTTGGATGTCCGCGGATATCACATGTCGGTCAATGCCATCTCCGGGGACAAACCACTGGCGTGCGATCTCCCGGGAAGCCATGGTATGGAAGGAAGGTCCAAGGCAGCTCCTTGGCGACGGGCGTCTGAATCCTGCGGTGGATGGGTTTCCAGAGGAAAGGTCAAGCAAAGGGCCTTGTGGGGTGGAAATCCTGGTTGGGATGAAATTGCGCTGATAGGATCGGCGCTCCGTCCGAGTCGAGCAGGGCAGAACAGAGGGAGTCACGGCAAGATGGTCGGCGGAAAGCCAAATGAAGACAGACTTTGCGATGTTGTGCAGGAGGAGGGGAGGAGATGGGGGGGAGGTCAAGAAGCCAGCAGGCCGGTTGGAGCGTCAGTCCGTCTGTTTCTCTCAGCGGACCGGCTGTGTCGCTCAGAGCCTGCCTGGACGGCGGGGAAAGGCGTGACAAGTGCTGTGGGTGGCTACCGTTCCGGGCTTAGCGAGGTGGGCGGGGCGGGCGGACGGTCCTGGATACGGCTGCTGATTCGTCCTTTACCGGGCAGAAATTGCGCCAGCGTCTCCTACCCTTTCCGGTGTGCACCTCAGGCTGCGAAACCGTTGGCTGTCGAGTGAAGGCTGTCAGAGAGAACAGCGGGCGATCGCAGCAGCAGCAGCAGCAGCAGCAGCACAGCAACGCTGAAGATGGTCACACGGGCGAAGACGACGCGGGTTGATGAGTCCAAGACAGTGACCGGCGCGATAATGGGAAAAGGATAGGGGAGGAAGAAGAGGAGAAGGGAAGGGAAGGGCGATTTTGCTGACGCCGGGCTAGAAGGTGAAGATGACAGTAAGAGGCAGGTAGGCGACGAACGATGAGCAGCCAGCCGACCAGACCGACCCGACCGCTGCAATTGACTGGGCAGTTGAGCAGCGAGAGGCGGCTGCCTGACGACGTGGCACCGAAAAATTGGGCACTCTGGAGGCACTTTGGGCAGCAAGCGCCACGCTAACCTGCCCTCGCGGATTTCTCGGCACTCGTGGCGGCCTCGCCTGCAGGTGATCCGTTTTGATCATGGGCCTTTCCACTTCGTGAATCGTGACCTCGATCCTCAACCAATAACTCGCCTTTTGCCACCCACAATCGCCTCGGTCCTGGCATCACAACGCGTGACTTGATGGCTATTCATTACCATCCGCACAAAGTGTCTTGACGGCGTCGCAACATTGGAGTAGTCTGCGGCAATCTCATCCCTCAGATGCCTCCAATCATGTTACCTACATAGGTATATTACAGCTACGGTGCCACAACAGGTTGCGCATTGCGGCCTTATCCGCACCGCTTGTAGAATGTCTCGAAGTGGTCCTCAAAGCGCTCTGCACGTACAACAAGGAACGCTGGAAAATGACGATTGGGTCTGCTAATGTTCCACGCCAACCAAATCATGATCATTGACGATGTGCCAAAACGGCTAGCTAAAAAGCCTCGCCGTTTGTCAAACCCCACTGCAACCGCGCGGCATCTTCTATCCGTTACCTCGTGGCGGATATATTGGGATGCAAATAATCTTATGTCTCACAGCATCGACCTAGCGGACGCCTTCTTGACACGGAAATGCCACCTCGGCGCATGTATCCGCACCTCCTCGCCAGACGGCGCCTGGACTGATATGGCAACCCCATTCTTCTCTAGTCGCCAAAGACGACCCTGATCCTTGAACGGATCGGCGCCGCCCCCATCCGTTGGGTATAGTTCTACCAGCGTACCTTCCTCCAAGCCCAACGGGTCGCCAAGGTCAACCTCCGGTGTTTGGTCAGATGAATCTGCAGTGAGAGTGGCATGCACGGCATCCTGCCCTTTCAAAGCTACCGGTTTCGGTGCTTGCGTACGCGCTGCCTTCACACTCTCTCTAAAGCGCTTCCTCCAATCGTATACTCTAGGGTATATGGCTTCGGAGAAGTACTCTGGCGGTGGCTCGAGATCCGAGATGATCCAGTCAAATGCCCAGACACCTTCATAGCTACAATCAGCAACGATGAACTTCCTCCCAAGCCGCAGTATGATACGCACCTTCTAGATCTGCCAGGCTTGGCCCGGATGTGGATGCCACCCAACTTCTCCCATCTGCGAAGAGGCTTTCGGCTATGTCAAAGCACTGTCGAACATGCACTAGATTCTCTGGTCTCGCGTTTGCTGCCGCGGTAGGCGACCATCCTTTTCCAATGAAACTTTGCCGCTATCAACCACTTAGTGTCAGCCTGAAGTCTGCTTTCCGCTATTACGAATGGCTGCAGCGAACGGCATGTCAGGGCATGCCGTAAGCCTACAACGACGTATTGCATGAACCAATGTTATCTGATCTCCACGCTTGCCTCCTGTCGCCGTGCGGGGAGTGACATGCGCATTGGTATATAACTTACGTCTTTAACGAACGCAGGATCCTGCAGAGCTGCACGGTCCGGCCTCATAATGCCAACCGCTTTACTGAACACCCCAGCGTCGACAACGAACTTATTCATTAGCGCCGCCATGCCTTCGGTCTCCTTAGTCGATAGCGCCGGATGCTCAGCAGATGGCGGGAAGAGCTCCTCCAACTTCCGGAGAATCATCCGAGAGTCGACGTAGATGTCACGTCCAATGGCCATGACGGGTGAGCGCCGGTAGTGCACCCCCAACGCTTCCATATCAGGCCGTGGCAAGATCCACGGTTGAATCTGTTTGGCGGACGGTCAGCTTAGCGGAATGGATTTGGTGCCCAACAATGCAATGCAACGATGATGACCTACACATTCCGCATACGCGATCCCTCTCAGCGCTAGATACCACCTGACTCGTCGACCGTACGGCGACTGTGGATAGTGAAATAAGATTATGCCATTGGGCGCGGCTTGCGCAGACATGGTGAACTTTTTCTCTCAGCGTGTGTTGCAATTAGTGACTTGTGTTGCGTTCGTAATGCGATTGCAGGTGACGCCTAGACTGTCAGATGCAGCGTGTAGTGTGTCTTGATATCAGTAGACCTCGGCTGCTCGGCTGTGTGTCCACCTGCCTCCCGGTCCCGCATGTCAACTTTGTCCCCTATTGCAGAGAACTCCATATACTGGAACGTTGTGGAACAAAGCTGATTACTGTATTAGTCGCTCTCCTGTATGGGGGAGCAATTCCGGCAACACACACAATTGCAAGTTGTTAAACGTTAGAAACAACCTGCTGGCCAGCATAGTACACCTGCCAATAGCTGAGTCGATGTCAGGAATGAAATTTTAATCAGTTATCGAGATTCAGAACTCGTTGCATTTTGAAGTTAAATCGTTATATATATGCTCGTCGAATAAATTTTAAAGGCAAAAATGGCATGTGGCACTTTTGAATCGCGATTCAATGAGACACACCCGGCTGATGCGCCCCTCCAGTCATTCTTGAGCCTGAAGATTCTGAAAGGTCTGGGAAGCGAAATTACAAATTCTTGATGGCGTTGAGGTAGGTCTTGCCCGACTCCGTGAGCTCTCCGTTGGAGGTCAAGGGCCAGACGCTGCCGAGACCAGCGCCGTTCTGAGAGGGAAATGTTAGCCGATTGCTTCACAAGGGCATACGATATGGATCATTACTTACCGATGGGCCGTAGGCAACCACGTGCTCGTTGCTCTCAAAGTAGGAGACAGCATCGTTGATCAACTTGTTGATCTGGGTCTGGTCGGTGCAAGGGCTCCAGCCATCGGCGTCGTTGACGCAAGAGAATTCGCTGACCCAGATGGGCTTGCCGTAGGTGTTGACGTAGTACTCGACGTCCTCCTTGACACCGTCGAGGTCGGGCTTGTTGATGTGGATCGAGGTGACGTCCCAGTCACGGGCACCGTTGTCCAGGAAAGGCGTCAGGAAGTCCTCGTCCTTCTGCTTGCACATGCTGGGAGAGCCGAGAACGACGCCCTTGTCGGCGAGCGGGGCGAGCAGGGCGTCCCACTGAGTCTGAGCATCCGACACGGTCATCTGAGCAGACATGTCGCAGTCGCAGTCGGGCTCGTAGAAGCCGAACATGATTTCCGGGACGGAGTCGTTGTCCAACATCGAGTGGAAGAGCGACACGCGCTCCGGGGTGACATCGCCGCATGCAGAGCCGCTAGCGCCCCAGAGCATACCGATACCCTTCACACCTTGCGCATCGGGTGTGTCTGGAGCGTAGTCAGAGTACCAGCTGATGTAGGGAGCAAGTTCGGAGAAGGCTTGCATCTCCTGGATACCAATGTAGCCAGAGAGACCAGCCTTCTTGCCGTTTGGAGTGAGGTTGTTGGTGGTGATACCAGTCCCGCTTGAGGGGGACGAGGACGTGGTGGAGCTGCCGCTGTCGTAGCTGCTGGGGGAAGCAGCAGAGGTGTAGGCAGATGGGCTCGCAGCACTGGCAGCAGAGGTAGCGAAAGTAGTCGAGGGCTTGGCGGAAGATTCCTCAACGGGAGCCTCTTCGACAGATGAATAGACGGCCGAACGCGCGGACGACTCCTTGGAAGAAGCCGGGCCGTGGTAGCCCCACTGGGCTTTGTGCTGAACCTCAGGAGTAGGAGCGGCAGTCGCGGTCACGTAGTGAGTGACGGTGACCATGTCGACATCGGTCACCGTGTTGACCTCGCGGTTGGCGTGGAGCCGGCCATGGCGGTTCTCATGGGCATGCGCAAGCGCAGCGGCCGCGAAGATGAGGGCGTATTGCATGTCGTCTGACGAGGTGAGAAAATGAGTGCAAGTGAGAGACTAGCTCTTCTTAATAATGAGTGACTGGGGAAATGAGTGACCCGAAGACGATTGCCTTCGTAAACAAATAGGACAACCAGACGTTTTTATATGAGAGCAGATGCGGAAAAGCAATAATATCAGAAAGGGAATGACGAGGTGGCCTGGGAAACGTTCAAGTAGTAGGCCCCGGACCCAGGTCTTCTCTACCGTTGCCGATCATCTCGCCGCAGATAGGCTTCTGCGCCTATCCTCATGGTTTCTCTTCCTTCCGCCATGACCTTGAAATGGGATTGGTCCTAGCCCACGCACGTCAGAATCGAGAACCGTGGTTGACGCTGTATGAGACGGCGATTGGCGCTGTGGTCGCAACGTGGAGCAGAAAAGGGGGCGGCGGAAATTACAGACCCGTTTGCCGCGGGGCGGTCCGCCGCGTAAGGCTGCATCAAGGCCGGGTTTCAGATTGAGCACGAAAAGACTTCACGCCCGGTCGCCGGTCCCCATGGGATGCCTGTCGTCCACTCGAAAATCTAGACCGCCTCCAGGATTTGACATGGTCAAATAGTGGATTATCACGAAAGATGTCGGTAACCGCTGTTGATCCTTCTACTCGAGCAACGTCCATCGACACTGATCCGGTCCATGTCTAAGTCATAAGGCTCATCGTAATCAGAGACAATAAAGCTAGATTTCCCGGGCGGTTGCCATGCCGGCATATTTGTCCTTTGTGCTGGCTTTCCCTTATGCGCCGAACTGCGCCGATGATCACTCCTCTCGGGGCCGCTGTTGCGAGTGGAGATTCATCCTGAGATCATTTACCAGAACCAGGGAAAGTCGAGGCAGCCATGTGTCTTGATCATGCACACTCTCGGCTGCATCAACTGTACCACGGCGTTGCCAGCTCATCAAAGAGGGAGTACCTTGCATGATCTGTACCTGTTCCAAAGATCTCTTTCAACGTGTACCAGTTCTCGTCACAAAGACATTGTTGGTCCATACCATACCCCAAGAGCATTGTACCCAACACTCCCAACCCTTAGCACCATCGAATCTGGACAACAGCAGCTAGCTATTTCGTGTCGCTCGGCTGCCGTAAGTGTGGCACGTCCTTCGTGACGTGCGGCGAGCACAAGCAAGGGCCGAAGAAAGCTTGCAAGCCACCATGCACTTGGCGTTGACAGGGCCTCGACACTTCCATTCGCATTGAGCTCATTGCAACTTTTGTGTTCACAATCAACATGCCATCCGTTATGCTCCTTGTATTGTTCAACACACGTCTGGAAGGGTCGCGTTGTTAAACGATCATAAGATGGAGTTGGAACATGTATCAGACTGCCGCCTTATGTCATTATCTACCTGCCAACCCCAGCATAGTGTCTAGGCTCGATGGTACCAGGACGCCCCATATCAAGTACCTAGAAACAAGTGAAGGCCCATCCATGTCGGCGCACTTCCAAGCACAAAGCGAAGAAATGACCATGAAACGCAATTAGATTCACAGTTCGCTATTCTCAGCAGACACAATGCTTTTGTTGCAGGAAACACTTCAAGTAGAAATATCAAAGATAAGCGCAAAATCACTTCGCCGTTCTCAGGCTGGCCCTAGAGACACTGACAACAACTTGAGTAACCTGATCCATTATCAAAACAATGAGTACTACCAGCCCAAACACCCCCAACTCTTCCTCACCGTGCTATCGTCCCTCAATAGGTACAAAAGACATCGCCCACTCTCTGCACTGCACCTCCCTAGCCGAGCGCGCCTACGATCTTCGCAAACGCGACCTGAGCAACCTGGCGGAGAAGTGGTGCAAACAGAATCTCCGATTCCTCACCCTTCCAGCCGAATACATCCCGCCTGAGCATCACGCTGACCATCGTTTCACCGCGGCCAAGGCGAAGGCATTCGAACACCATCTGATGCAGGTTGAGGCTTGCCTTGACGAGGCAGAGAAAGGTCTCGCGAATGGCTCGATAGGGGCTGCCGAGGTGCAGCTTCGCGGTGCTGAGGCTTTGGTGCGGGTGGCTGAAGAGTATGTGAAGACGATGGTGGAGACGGTGACTGAGTTGATTCGGCAGGTGCGTATTATGCGGAATTTCCAGAGGATGGGGGGTGTGGAGCCTGATTCGAGTGCTCAGTCTGATGTAGAAAAGGAGAAGGTTGCGGAGGACTTCGCGGAAGCGGTTGCTGTGCTGAAGGTCAAGAAGTTCAGGCCGCCTGTCTATTCTCAGCGGCGCTGAACGTTGTGCATGAGCTTATGTTGTTCAAGATTAGACTCGGGATGATGATGTTTGCAGGGAGGGAGAAGATTTTTCGGATTCCAATTTTGCAATCCGGATCGCATGTATCAGCAGTAGTTTCCCTCCTTTTTCGTTTTTCGGCTCTTCATAGACTCAATTGAATCCAGAGTAGACGTGAGATATTTGAATGCATTGTGCACAATGCATTCACCGCACCTTCCTTTTCAAGTCCTCGAGACACTCCTGTCCGGCCTTGATCCGTCGAAGCCCGTCAGCAATGCCACAAATAGCCGGCTCTTGCAACTTTCACTCGAGCACTCGGACTTGTAGACACGACAAGTTGACGCGTACGTCACGCGCCCAAAAGAAAGCCATGAGCAACCTGCAGTCATACTCACAGCCCTTTCAGGCTTGGTTCCCGACTATCGGTGCGCCTGTGCCTGCTCAAATGCAGTATCACACTTCGCAATCTCCGAGTCGTCATGCGAGTGCTACCACACACGAAGAGACTTTCGCGCATCAGTTCGCCGAAGTGCAAGGGGCGTCGCAAGCTCAGGCCGTCCAGCAAACGTACTTCGACCCCACCATGGAAGGCCAGCTTCCTCTCCCGGCGGTGCCAATGAGAATCTTGCAGCTTCAGTTTCGCCCTAACGCAAGCTTCCAGTACATCGCATACTTGAACGGATTGCGGGTGGCGTATCAACAAGTCGCGGTCCTGTCAGCCGCATACGGACTGCTGGGGGATGAGTACCACAGCCTACCGCTCTCTGTTCGTAACACCTGCTACCTGCCATTCTTTCAGCGGGCGTTTGCGCGGGACAGCTTCATGATCCAGCCGAATGGTGCTTTACCAATGCCATTGATGTTGCTGCGGATGCTTGATGAGGCCTTGGAGGTTATGGCAGACGCACTGGAAGTCCAAGGTGGAGGCGAAGTATTTGGAAAGCAATTGCGTGATAAGCTGAGGGGAGTAGATGTGCTACTTGAAAGGATGGAGAGATGTTTGGATGGGATTTATCCAGTGATGTCGGTGCTAAAAGAGGTGGCGTCGGGTGTTGAGCCCGAGACGCTGCATGAGGATGAGGCGCTTGTGGAGGCAAGGGAGGTGACATACAACCTGTGGTTAAGTTGCTTTCGTTAGCCGCGGTGGCGGCAAGAGAGTCAGAGTCTCAGGCGAGACAATGAGATAGTGAGTCTGTATGTAACGTATCTCCAATCCGAACCCAATCAGAATGGCGTTTTGGCTCTTGGAATGATGTCCAGGAGTGTTCACTTTGGGCAGAGCTGAAAAGTCGTCCGCGTGCCACATGAAGACGGATCTCATGGGCATGACCTCTATAGGATGGACATGAAGAGAATGGCCATGGAGTTGAAGGCATGCGGGCCATATGAGTACACGTCATGTCATGACGGCAGCGATGTAGTTGTGAATCTGGAACGCCGAGGTCATCCGCGATGATGAATCAAGGCCGTCGCCATCTCCATTTGAGCAGCTCGGTCAATCGTGCCTCACGAGGGTGGAGCATCACTAGGTAGCATTATAGGCAAGCTCGTCTGGTGTAATCATACCGATGGTGAACTTGGGAAGGGGAAGCGAGCAGCGATACACACTGTGAAGTGTGAAGGTCACCAAAACGTCTGGTTCTGAGCGGAGCACGGACCATTTCTGGACAAATTAGTCAGGAGCGAGCGGGCGACTTCGAGTCCAAGTGGACAATTCCGGGAGGCGTCGCTGATTGTACCACGATTGCTCTTTCCGCCTCATCCTCCCTCCCCAGTCGCTTGGCCCCCGCAGCTCCCGGATTCGATCACGAAAGGTAAGGGCGAACCAAACATCGGCGAGATCAGGCAAGAGCGGGGATGAAGGCGGGGATACTGATTGATGGGTTTGCAGTGTGTGCCTCTTGCTCTTGACGTATCAGGAATCCCTGTGCTCTGGAAGGCAGGAAGAAGTCCAAGAACAAGACTCCTCTCCGGGAAGGTGTGACCGTGTTGGTATACGACTGCGCGTTGGAGAACGATAGCCCCATAGCGGAACGGCATTCCATATTGCGAGAAAAAAAGAAAAGCCAGGCAGCATGGCGACGACAGCTGGTAAGGCATCACGCGAGCATCCTCACCATCATTCCATCCCACCCCAGCACCACCCGAGGCGGAGTAGTGGACATCAGGGCAGTCTTGGCCAGCGACGGACATCTCAGCCGGCCGAGACGGCATCAAAGGCAAAGGCAAAGGCAGACGTAGAGACAGAGACAGAGGCAGAGGCAGAGGCAGCCACAACCGCACCCGCACCCGCATCATTACCACCACCACCGGCGAGCAAACGTCCTATTGGCATCGTCCCCAGGCACTCCCCGGCTGACTCGGCAGACTTCGCCTCCTCGCCCGGCCCCTCCTCCGCCCACCGCGATTCCTTGACCCGCTCCCCCTCGTCCGCAGCACGATCGCCCGACACCGCCTCTCCCATATATCCGGATCGCGCCATCCGGCCCCTGCCTCGCTCCCGCCTGAAGTCGAGACTGTCGCCCGAGCAGGCCAGCCATATCGTCTACCCGCCTGCACCGCCTCCGCTCTCGCCGACCCTACAGTTCAGCCATCCCGCGACTGTTGACGATCAAAGGCACGTGGCGCTGGGAAGGGGCGTGCCGGTGGGCGGTCACTACGAGGACAACAACGGTGGCTGTGTGCACCATTGCACTTGTGGGGACGACGTAGACAGCGGTGACGAGGAGGTGGAATTTGACCATCCAGACTACCGTTACCACACGGCGTCCGGCTCTGTGCCCCCGGCCAACGGAAAGCCTGTGGACAACATACAGCAGCGGCTGATGGCGGCGAGCAAGAGTGGTGGGAAATTGCCGCCCAGCCTTAGCAGCGCAGATGGGTACGAAAGCTTCGAGAACACGAGCAATAAGAAGAAGCGGAAGATCCCGCTGTCGTCGGCGAACAGCTCGTTGCAGCAACATCAACTGAGCGCGGAAATGGCGAGCATGGGCTTGAATGGGTCGACCGACGGCACGCTGGAAGACGAAGGGCCTCAGGCAGGTGCATCGCACCCTTCACCGCATGGGACGCAGACCCAGGCCAACGCACCGATGGCGAGTGGGAGTGGGACAGGCATCAGCGGCGCCGGCCGAGGAAGATACGGAAGGCACATGGGCTGGGCGCGCGCCGGTGAGCGGAGACCGCTTGGCAGCAGCTTCTCTGGTGGGAACGGCGGTTATGGCGCGATACGGACACCCGGCAAGAACGGTGGCGGAGGTGAGACTCATCACATTTGCTTGCCTTCTCTGGCTCTGCCGCGACTGCCCTACAACGGTCCGGCACTGACAGTCTCTGCACGGCTCTTCCCGCTCCCTGCAGCGTGAACTTTTGCTTGACGTTTTTGGTAATTAATTCGAGTGAACTGTTGCGCTGACGATTATGACTACATTTACAGACATACCCAACGGCGTCGAGAACGAAAAGGGCGGCATTATTAGTCAAGCCATCAAGGTCCGCTGCCGAACAAGGTCCGCTGACCCCTCCGTCTGCAGCCAAGAGCGCAGGCACAGGGGGCAGAGAGTCTCGCGCTTCGACACGACTCCCAAGACACAGTTCACCTTCCACTGCGAGAGCGAAAGCGCGAACAAGATGGAACAACAAGCGGCCGATCAGCGAGCGGCCTACGCCCACGCCCAGCAGCAGGCACAAGTCGCCTATCAACAGCAAAGGGATGCCCAGGTCAAATATGCTCAGGCCGCCTACAATACACCTGGCTCATATCCAGCTCCAGTTGGAAGCGTTCCGGTCAATGGTCGGGTGGCGTCGAGTGGCCAGGTACCTGCGGTAGGCGCTGGACGGCCAGGACAGGGTACACAGACAGCATCGAACATGAGGCAAGCACCCAACATGCCGTCCAATGGCAGCCGACCTCCACCTCCTCCAGCGGGCCATCCAGGTCAGGCACCTCTCCCTCCGAATCAACACGGTCAACAACCGGCCCCTCCACCGAAACCGAAGCCCCGTCGCCGCCCTTCGAAGGAGTATGCTCTTGCCGCCCGTCAAAGACAATTACAGCAGGAATATACCAACTATCACCACCGCCCTACGAAAGACAATCTGTGGATTTGCGAGTTTTGCGAGTATGAGGATATCTTCGGCGTACCTCCTTTGGCAATGATTCGACGATACGAGATCAGAGATAGGCAGGAGAGGAAGAAGGCTGAAGAGAAGAAACGCTTACTTGAAAAGGCTCGTGCAAAGGGAAGAAAGGGAAAGAAGGGGAAGGGCAAGAACAACAACGGTGGCAACGCTGGCCAGCAAGGTGGTCCACACACTGCAAATGGTCAGCAGCAGCATCCAGACGACGGTTCATACGGTCATGGCGATCACTTAGGTCCGCCACCACCTGGTGAAGAGGAGTTCTATGATGATGATGAGGAAGAAGAGTATGAGGATGGAGAATATGGTGACGAGTATGAACCTACAGGACCGGACGATGGGCATGGTTATTATTCACCGCCACCGCCGCCAGCTGGGACACCGGGTGTGCACCATCAAGCTCGCGCTGTGGCGTCGGGTCCACCGCCGGGGTAGCAGTGCGTGGATGGTGAGAAGAGCTGGCGAGTCATGACAAGCAGCCGTTTGGACCAGATCTGGTCTGCTTTCCCAGGCCTTGGCTACGTGGTGGTTTTGGTATGCTCTGCATTGTCAAGCATTGGCCTCATAGCGATTGACATCATTCATGGAGGCAATCTTTCAACAATGCGCCGCATGCCTATGCCATTACACTCTGCTGTGGTCTCATCCTCGCCACTTTCACCTCCGGCACCTGCTCCCGGCAATATTTCGCGGTGATCACCTTTTCCTCTTTTGTAAAAATCGCGTTGAAGGGTTAGCAAAGGCGTACCGGAGGATTCTTTGGTTCGATTCTGGAAATTCGGTTGGCGTCGATCATCAGGTGTTGTTTTCTCTCATTCCATGGGCATTTGAATGCGGACGCACTGGGCATTTGCATGGTCTTTTCTTTGGAACGATTGATACTTGACTTTTGATTGTTTTTTGGGCAACCCCACTCAGCATTAGAAAAATTATGAACGCTTTTTGGTAGCATGATTCGCCAAGGGCTTGGACAGGATGACGAAAGAGGAGATGAAACGCACTTCAGGAGGGTCGCTGGGTATTTGACTCAGGCGGCCTGGATGTCAGGTCTCAGGGAGGCAGAGGAAGGAAGTGGGAGGGAAGTATTTCAGGTGTAGGAGTAGTTGAAGTATTACCCAACAAGGGTGTGGATGATGAGGCTGTCTTTTTCACTTTCTTGGTCTGTGTGCCGCTCTTTTCTGTCGTGGACCCAAATGCACAACCATTTCCTACTTCTTCTTTCACCAAGTCGAGGCTAAATTTCTGGAGAGCTCGGGAAAAGGCTGTGCGGACACAGGCAAAGACCTTGTCGCGAAAGCCTTTCCAGTCTTAGAAGAGGAGGATAAATGCCAGAAAGGGAAAAGGAAAGGCGACCAGGGAGGTTGGCAAGGAAAGGAAAGATCACATCAGATCATAACATAGATACTCACCCAAGTATTTTCCTAAGACCAGTCGATCGTGGCCCACTACGGCGTTTCCTCGACTCAACACAAAACTCATGTACGACGTTAGTCCAGCTCCGTAAAGGCAAGCTCCTGAGTCGATTCGTTCTGATCATCAACAAACAGCTGTCTCTTCATCAGCATATCCCTCTCGACAGCAGCGACCTCACCAATAGCAAGCCTCAGCCTCTCGATCCGCCTCTCCAACCTCTCAACACACGCCTCCATCGCCCGAACATGTCGTGCAGACATCTCGAGCCGTCCGCTCTGCAGGCGATCCCTAGCTCTGCTTTCGGCTTCCAAGCACGACTGGAAAAGCCAGAGCTCGCTCTCGACTTCGATGTGTTCTTTACTGGATACCTTGTAAGCTCGACGGACGGAGGTGAGGGTCCGCTGACTTACCCGACCGGGGCCGCGGGTCTTGGTGCAGCAGAAACTGTACGAGGTGATTCCCAGCTCGATGTAGGCGTTCCAGAGATCTTGTTGTTTGGCGTGGAGGTTGGTGAGGAGAGTGCGGAGAGCCTCTGGCTGTAAAGGGGGGTTTGGCGATGGGTTGGTGGTGCTCATTGCGGGAGAATTTGGATTTCCTTTTGGAGGAGATGGTCTTCGATCTGTGGTTTGTACAAAATCTCGAGGGATGAGAAGGTTGGACAGAGATGAGAGGGGAGGGTTGTGTCCGCATAGTCAACCTTCGCCCTTTGTTTGGAAGTTGAACAATGTGTCTTTGTTATACTTTCACCACCTGGCCAAAGCCATCAACATGAAACTCCATTTGGTCCGTCGAAGCATGCGAGGAAAGCAGCGATATGTCAACAAACACATTGTTCTTGGATCTAGTACAACTCTTTGCTCTTCCCGTAAGCGGTCGCTGAAATGGGCTTCCGTTGTCTGGCTATGCCCCAGAAGATTACCATCACTTCCATGGAGAGGATTCCGGTCCTTGACTTGTCTTTGTTACAGAGCCCTGACGCTGAAAAGAGCCGATTGTAGAATCAGCGGCGAAGACTTGGCTCCTTCCCTTTGTGGCTAACCTTGCAGGGATGATAACTCATAGGCATCAAAAGTAGCTAAACGATCGTCAGTAAATCATGATCGACTGCGGCGTCGCATATTCGAGTTTGTGTTTTACCGTTCGTACCTTCTCGAGGGCTTCTTGGGAAAGAACATCGCATCATGAGTTGCCACCAAACAGCAAAGTAGATATCTCGATTTTTGAAACATCCTTAAGATTGAATTGCTCCGCAAGGTTAGCTCATTGGAGCGATAGACTATGGACCGGGTCTGGCACAGGAGCCACGTCTGTGATCACTGTGACGATCGAGCAAGAGAGATCATTACTCAGTTGCGATGTGCAGCAGCAGCTTTGAAGTGCTTGTGATCACATTCTTCGAGGCTACCCTTAGCTTTTATCCTGCAGGTGTCAGGCTGGTCGGGGTGGACTAGGATTCAAGTAATGTCTTGTCTCTCTTTGGTGACGCCGTTGCCGTTTAGGAGTTCTTCTTTGTTTGAAAAGTGGACGTCATCGGCTCCATCTTTTGGATAACGTCTTCGATGGATCGAGAGGGCTCTATGTTTAAGACGCCAGCAATATCACTCTCTTCAATACTCAAAATTCCACCCGCTGAACATTGACTGCTAGTACAATGTGTGGCTTTGCTTGCAGTTTTCATAAGATGCAAGCCATGCTGGGAGACATTTTCCAGTTTGAGAGGTCACATATGATGTGCGCAAAGCCGTAAATCATTAAGGCACTGTTCATTGATATATAATGTCTACCTCCTTGAGGAGTGGGATGACTGTGCTGCGCTCCTTAGTATTTGGAAGCCTCTCGGTTGGCGCAGCTCAAGCGCGAAGCTTGAAGCGCTTCGACTTGCCCTTCAAACACAGGAAGTAACTTTAGCCCTGACCTTTAATGACCGCTATAATACGTCTGGATGGATCTGCTCTGTTCTCTTACAATCAACACAGGTGCCAGAAAATCATGTCGGGAAAGGCTGAGGTTTACGATCACAGAAAGCAACCGGTCAAACATGGGCGGATCAGAGTCAATGGCATTCGTATGCACTACATCACCGCCGGTTCGGCGAAGGACGTCCTTCTGCTTGTACATGGAACTCCAAAGGACTCTTACTACTGGTATAAAGTGTTCCCCTTGCTTACCGAGCACTTCACGGTAGTCGCTCCTGACGTTCGCGGTTTTGGCCATTCCGACAAACCGCCTACTACCGACGGCTATGACTGCAAGACGTGTGCCCAGGATCTTGCCGAGCTCATGGAACAGCTTGGTCACTCCAAGTACCATGTTCACGGAGAAGATAGAGGTGCTGAATACGCATATGCATTGACTGCTCTATACCGAGACCGAGTGCTGTCCTTGTCGTTCTGCGAAATGTTGATCTCCGGGCTTGGCTTGGAGGAGAGTTCTTTCTGGACAAAGGACAATGTGACCGCTCAATTCCGACAAGAGGGCGTGTGGTGCTGGGTAAGCTAGGTTGATGTGTATGACCTTGGATTTTGGCTGACAAGTGAGCCAACAGCATCTACCGTTCTTTTGGTTGCCTCATGTCCCAGAAATGCTAATCACTGGACACGAGAAAGAGTTCTGGGAGGTTTGTACCACATTCTACTGTTATTGTCTGCACAGGTCTGACCATCGATTATAGCACTTTATGCGTCAAGAGTGCTTTAATCCAACCGCCATTGAGCCTGTAGCTCTAGACCATTGGATCGAGTGCGTAAAGCAACCAGGCTGTCTGCGAGGAATACTCGAAACATACAGAGCCGGCTTTAAAAATGGGGAGATCAATATTGCCCTCGCGAAGAAGAAGTTGACCTGCCCTGTTATGACAATTGGTGCACCAGAGTTCTTCGGACCTACTGTCCGAGATCACGCGCTGAAGTTTGCTGAAGGCGTTCAGCGTAGCGAGCTGTTCGAGGAATGCGGTCACAGTCTCGCTTTGGAACAGCCGGAGCGGCTGGTAAAATGTCTGAGGGAGTTCATGCTCAAAAATAGCAATCATACACAAGCATTTGAATCAAAACCACTTGGAAACCCTGTGGAGTAGACGTTTCTTATTCATAAAATCGTACATCATCTTGTCATTTGTCGTTGTCATTCATCAAAATCTGTCTTTCATATAACTCGAGGGCTCAACCACCTTCGGCACGCTTCATAGTAGCCTTTTCCATATCCTCAAGCTGCTCAACCTCATCGGCCAAGTCCATCTTCTCACTCTTACCCTCCATTCTGGCCCTGTTGGCGCCAATTTCTTGCAGACTGACACCCTGAGCGCGAAGATCCTCAAACTCTTGCGTGGCAGCCGCCTCCTCGTTGCGCTCTTCCTGAGTCATCTCCGGCCCGAGGAAGGTGAAGAATAGAATGTATGCCCACACAGCACCGAGGAAGATACCAATCACTTTGCCGTAGTCGTAACGCTCATCGCCATTGGGCGCTGGTGCAATTGGGATAACGCTCTCCAATGGTCGCCTCGATGGTTGAGGAGGCGGACGAAGCCAGGTTACCGAGTTGATAAGTGACACCAAGAACAAACGAACGCAGCACTGGCGGGCTCAACTCAATCAGATGGACAGGAATTGGACCTGCGATTTGTTAGCTTTCCCAGCCCCAAGCACTTTGTAGGCAACTCTGCACTTACCCCACACAGCACCGACGAACCACTGCTCGAAGAACACACTGGCAATGAGCTTGTCACCTCGCGGAAGCATGTATGCTGGTACAATTGCGCCACCGAAAACGCAAGATACCATCATCGCCAACCTGCGGCCAGTGAAGGTGCTGAGATATCCCATCAAAGTACTTCCAATCAGGGCACCGATCTGACCAACGACCGTAATGACGGTGACCTGAGTCGGAGACATGCCTGCTTGGTTCTTCAGGAACGTGGGATAGAGGTCCTGAGATTGTGTTAGCCTTGATCGTCGTAAGCATAGAAGATGTGTGGAGTAGAATAATACCTGGCTTCCGTGGCTACAGCTGTTGAAGCCCGTCATGAGAACAACCATATAGGCGAAGAGGAACCAGTTTTGCTGCATAGCCTTATTGGACTCTTGAGGAAAGCGAACATATCGGTCTTTTTGGCGCCGGCGTGGCTGCCAGCGGCCTCACGTTTCTGCCTCTCGCGCTCCTCACGTTCAGCTTTGGCAACCTGGAAGTGGTTTGTCTCGGGCAGAAGGGCGCGCCAGATGATGATCAAGACAGGAGGGCCAGCGCCGAACCAGAAAAGACTTCGCCATCCTTGAGGGGTAGTGGGCACGAAAGCTCGGTAGAATACGGCAGCGAGAAGGTATCCGATCGCATATCCCTGCTGGAACAGACCAGAGAGGATACCGCGGGCATCGTAGGGAAGATCTTCCAATGCGGTGGCAGCAGCAGGCCCCAGAAGTCCCTGAAGAAGTCAGTATCGTTTATCGTAAGGAAGTTTGGAACGCGTACTTACACCCATGGCGATACCGTATAGCGCTCGTACGCCTAATAGTTGCGAGAGGTTTTGCGTGAAGCCAGAGGCGAGTTCAAGGACGATGAAGCAGACCAGGTTGCCGATCATGATCCATTTACGGCCGTACCTGTTTCATGTTAGCATTCTGCCTCGTGGAAAAACGTGCCAGACGCATAGACTCACTTGTCACAGATACTTCCTGAGATCAAGGCACCAACGGAACGAAGCATGAGCGTAATCGTAATACCCCAAGTGACAGCAGATGGCTCTTCCCCAAACTCTTTGGCGATCTCAGTGGTCGTCATCGACACAGTGAAGAAGTCAAACGCTGCATCAAGTCTTAGCATTCGCTTCTGTGCCCGTCTTTGTGTATTGTCCAGCGAACTTACCGTCCCAAGACCAGCCAGCTAAGCCAACGAGGAACAGGTTCCACTGATGCGAATCGAGTTGTTTCAGAATCGTCCATGGATTCTTCAGCGGTTGTCGAGGCGGCTTCAAAGAAGTGAACCGGGAAGGAAAGTAGTGCAAGATCTGCTTAGGGCTGTAGAACCAGCCCAACTCCATGTTGTTTCTCATCTTCGCTGATGTGAAACCTGCTAACGAGCAGGTAGCGAGGATTCAATGGTCACAGAGAGTAAGCAAAGGAGACTCGAGGTACTGAGAGAAAGGAGGAAAAGATCATCCGCCTTCTTTCAACTTCCTTTATTCGACGAACTGCTCATGCTTCCAGCGAAGGGGGGAAACACCGGCGTCTAAACTTGCCCCACGGGCACTCCATCAACTACAAAAGTTACAGACGGCATTATCGTCCTTAGCTTGATGATCCACCGCTGATCTCCCCATCTGCAAGCATGTCGCAGAGATGATACTGGTCAAGATACGGATAGCCTCCGCCTCCGCATATTCTCCACGAGACCTCCACGTTTGCCAAGCAAAGCCTATTGCGGGGAACCCAGACTGCCAAGTGAAGTGGCTCAAAGTGACAGCTGCGACGTTGCTCGAAAAGGCAGGAGGATTCATCGCAAAGCACTGCTATAGGCTGCACAGCGTGAAGGCAAGTCTCTTACCAAGAAGCTCAAGGCGGGGTAAGCAAGGCGAAGGTATGCCGAGTGGCAAAGCTTCACGCCAATGGAGCTTGGGAAGGTTGAGGATGCAAGGCCAAGATGCAACACCTGGAGATAATCTTTCGTAGGGCTCCGCTTATTTCCGTGAGTCGCGCAATGGGTGTGCATAAGGGAGGTCCTGGAGCTGCAGACCCGGAAGCTGTAAGACGCCGGTGACGGCTGGCGAGGTTATGCGTTGACAAGCTTCGGGACAACATTCTCCCTATCAATGAGGTCGCATCTGCACTTGCGGCCAGATTTTGTCAGCCTCTGAGTTGGGTTTTAGCCTGCCTCAAGATCCGTACCTCCTACAGTAGGAGGTCGCTTCCTTCTTCGCCTGTAGAAAACTTTGTGCTTTGGGCAATACACTGGGCCACTAAAAGGGCACCGACTACGTTAAGGCAGGGCTGTCATTTCTGTGGCAAATCCTACCCTTCGCCGTGTACCCCTGCCAGTGCGGACGCCTTGGTGGGACCGGAGGGGCCCACCAGCTGTTGTCGGCCGCGGGGACGACAAGGAGTAGCTGTTTTCCACACTGATTACTGGCCTCATCAGAAGAAGCTTATCCCCACGGCCGCGGAGAACCTCTCGTCTAAACGTGCCACTTCACAACAGAGACTGTCGCAAAATACTGGACCTACCTTGAGCGTGGAAGCCATCGCACCTTCCCACAACGACGAGCCTTTGCAACTATGATGTCAGCCTAGATATCTGTTGTCGAGTAGACGTTTGCAGTGGCCTCCCGGTTGTGCGAATTGTGCATGATAGATATGCATCCACATGCCACAGACGACTAAGCAGTTCCAGGGATCCAAAAGAGCGTCACTGGCACAAGCCAGAGTATACGCGGTAGGATGGGACAAACTCGCGAGCATCAGATTGCTAGGCCCTTCAAACGGCATTCTCGTGTGCCTAGCTCAACCGGTTGTCGTTGTCCTCTGGGCACTGCAGGTATCCCAATAATGCATCCGGGCCAAAAAAAGGTAAAAAACAAGGTAAAAAAAAAAAAGTCCTTGGGGACGTCACGAGCGAGCTGAATCACACTCCCAAGTTGTCCTCTGGTATCGGTTGGTGTCTCCGGCTTTGCGTCCAGCTGCAATGGTTGCCATAGCCGATGTTGTGACACACAGTCGAGATCGATTAGATGACGACTATACGACCAAGTGACAGCCATGTAGGGAATTTGCGCACGAATTGCGTACCTCATCATCGACATGACTTTGCGGGAACGTGTGCCACAACCACTGAGGTCCTTGGAACAGTCCCGGCATAAGTACTGTCGTCCTTATCCGAAGTACAAGGACGCAGTCAACCCTGTTCCCTTCAGTGAACTTGGCGTCACTCCAAGGGGCTTGAATAATCGAAGCCTCGCCATCAGAGATAGAGGTTGTAGAGCGCCAAAAATGCTGCTTAAGTCCACCGTGCTCCCAGCGCGCGACCTGCGAAGAGCGACAGTCACTCTCCATGAGACTATTACAATAAGCTGGTCATGCAGTTACCTCATCCACATCGTTTGAGCGTTGACTGTGGACTTCGATCTGCACACGCAGCACCGTCTGTGCATCGTCTGTGCATAGCAGTTGGAGTGCTACTTCATACATTACCTGACCCCCGATAGATGCCAGCTATGGACCGGGGCGTGATTTTCTAAGCCGTTCAGACCGTTCAAAGACAGAACCGGCTCCAGCGGTAGCATCGCGAAGTTGCCCAGACGGAGCGTTATAGCCGGAGTGCCAACTCGCCCTGGCGGAAGTGTTCCCCCGAGAATGGATCCAGTGGGACGGTGTACGCGTCCCAGAATGATTTTACAGGCATAGCATCCAATTTAGTCGAATGTAGCCGTATTTGGATACTGATTCAGATAGCACCGGCGGTTCCCCATGGCATGGCCCGTGGTCGCGTCGCCGTTTCTATACAAGGTGCTGGGGTCGAAAGGCAACGGCTTTTCACGCTTCGATGGGATTGGCGAACTGCAGAGGAAACGATAGCATGGCGGTAGCTCCAACGTTGCGCTGGTGTGATAACGACCATACGGTGGTCACGTATATCTCTGCTTTTGTCACTAAGGCGTTACCCGTACTGGCTCCGCCAAGGATGAGATTGTACTCGACACCACCAAGGCGGAGGGCGAATAGCTAAGCGGGCATGTGTAGCACTCTGCGCTGTTCCTGCGTGAGCGGCGAACAATGTGATGTCGTGCGCGACACCATCAGATCAAGGTTGGACGTTTTCCATTGTGTTCGAGACACCTGTGCTTCTCACGTGCTTCAGCCTTGCGAGAGGTGGATCTGAGACACACGGGTTAAGACCAGGGTTACGGCCAGGGCCGGAGCTCCGGAGGAAGTGAATTCACGTCCGAGCCAATCAGATGATGTGTTAAGTGAGATGGGACGTCATTCTGCAGGGCATCGTCATTTCAGGCCAGGCGCGCCCGGCTGCTGGCTGCCCACTTGGCCTGGAGGCCTGCTCGGTGCTGGCGTTGGGCGCAGGATACATAGGAGGGCGGCGAGTGCATGATAAGCCGCGAGTGAGAACCTAGCAAGCCTCCTCAGAACGAAGGCGTTCACGCACGGCACGATCCCCCCTTTTTCACGCTCCTTGCGCTGTGTCGAGGCACATCATCAGTGCAGTTGAGTGCATGGTGAGCTCGAAAACCTGGAAGCAGGGTCATCGTGCAGTTGCATTAGCCCCCCACTGGGTTACGCACGCTGGCCAAGCGCTTCACTCCACCAGACTCCCGGTATCGAAGGGCGAAGTCTAAACATTTTCTACACAACGGCCTTACAGTAGTAGCGACGTGTGGTGTCGGCGAGACTCTGGTGCCATCCTGTCGTCGCATACGGGTTTCGGTGGTCCGACCAAACGACGCTGCAGCGTGAAGGTTGACAGCCAGCGGGAAGCAAGGGAGTCCCGGGCTTGGAAGGCACAGGCGCATCGTTTGGGAAGAGCGACAGCTGGATAGTGAGGCTGACAGCGACCGGCCTCACGACTCGCGACCGAACGTCACCGGCCAACCCCTCCGCCCTGTCCTCGGACACAACATCGAAGAAAAGATCAAGACAATCGAGACGAGAGTGGCTGCCCAACGACAGACCACCGACGCACGTACGCGCGCACGTACATACGCTTATACTTGCACACGCCCGCCCACGCTCTCACTCCGGCTGTCGCGCTATGTGAACAAGGGCCTACCTGGACTTGGTCAGGCATCAACACGCGGGCGTATCGACAAGAATCAGACTACGAGGTAAGCCCCACCGCGTGCTTTTTTCCTATGTCCACATCCACATGTAGTAGGTGCAGCGGGACTATCGCTCCGCGCTGGAGCGACGCTGCACGTGAGCATGGTATGCTGGTTGGGCTATAGTCCGCAGATCACCCATACCAATTTGCCTTTCCTATCCTACCCGCAGCGTGCAAGAAGCAGCGTCCAGCTGCTGGAGCTGCGTTGGGTGAAAGACAGACTGCGGGTGGTGCAGCACCGCATCCTCTTCGCCCTCCACTTTTCCACCAAGCTGTCTTGCTCGGCGAACTGTGATTGTCGGCCACGCTCGCTTGACTGCATTCGTAGGAGCGGGCCACGCTGGTTACACGGCAGCTTTCCACACACACCCACATAGATCAGACCGTTGATCAGACCTGAGACTGACCCAACATGATCGAGCAGCAGCGCCAACAACGTCGAGCAACTGCGGGCCTCCCGCTCGGCTATAAACGCCCACGACCAGCGTCGATATCGGTGTTCAATCCATCGCCAACAGTAGCGGCCACCATATCTCCCTCGGTAGCAGCAACGGTCGGGCAGAAGATGAGCTACAATCGTGCCCTCTCCCCGGGCGGGAAGCGGATCCATCATCCGGCAAGAGCGAGTGACAGCTTTGCCGTAGACTCTTATTACGGAACTGGAAACGGAGGCAATCACAGAAACTCTTCCTCCTACGTTTCGCCGAGAACAAGCGCTGGCGTCATCCCACTGAGCTCGCAGACATATCTCAATACGCCCGCTTCGAGCATCCATCACAATTCACGTCCAGCTGAGCGTTTCGATTCGTACTCCGGCCGCCCGCGAAGATCCAGCACAGCGGACCAGCAGCGCGGTTCCACTGCCCCAGCCATCCATCAGCCAAGCCGCAATCGGCCGACAATCATACAAAATGACATCGGCAGACCAAGCAGTCCAATGAAAGGGTCTCGGGAAAAGGACTACCTCCCCTTCGGCAGCGCCGTCAAAGGGCACGGAGCACAAGAAGGTGTACAGTGTTGATGATGGGAAGGCAAAGTTGGTGGCCGATGTGGATACGCCAGCAGTTCAAGATGGTCACAGGCAGACCCACAAGAGACGGGACAGTATTGAGCGGGCCGGAACCAAAAGCGCCGGCCTCACCGTTGATGGTGACCGGCATCGAGATAGGAGCCGGCGCATCTACTATCCGAGCAACGGGTACAATGTGGAAAGAGGACGAAATGGCAAGAGCGTCGAAGACGAAGATGCTTATTCCTACACGGACGCGGCAGGTATGTATCGCGATACCGAGCCCAGATGGCGTCCAGAGCAAAGACCTAGAAGGGGCTCGCTCGATAGAGGTGGCGCCAGCCGCGAGCGGTCATCCACTCTTGACGCCACCGGGCCATACGGTAATCCGCGCCTAAGTGCGAAAGACATCGGCAATGGCCCTCCTGTTAGCACGCGCGGCTGGAGTAAGATAGGCGATGGTGTTGGCAGAACTACAAGCTTGAGAGATCCACCACCCCGTGTTGCGCAGTCACCGAATAGAGGAAGATATTTGGACGTCCGTGACCCTTACCAAGTTCCGTCAAGGGGTATATCCCGTGAAGGTCGGCCGCGTGACTCGTCCAGGGACAACAGGAGCCTTGCTCTCTACCCTGAGCGTCCTGCACATGTCGACAGATATGCTGACGCATATGCGTCTGAATCCGAACTCCTCCGTGACCCTCGCGCGTCTGGACGCGACAGAAGATCCTCTCTTAGCCGCAGGGCGGATGCGTCAGTGGAGCGTAGAGGCTTTGGCATCCGGGCAGGCAGCAAAGACCGTGCTGCAAGAGGCAGCGATGAGGAGCTTGGGAAGCAACGGCGCCCATACCGTGATTCCGGCTATGCCGAGCCTTCCAGACGGGAGACCGCTCCGCCGGAAATGGCAAGTGCTTATCAGCAATATGACCGGGAAAAGCGCCATCAGTCTGACTTGGCATACGGACGCGACTATTCCGATCGCTCACATGCTCGTGAAAGGGAGCGCGAGAGGGATTGGGCAGGGTCAGATCGCGACCGGGACCGGTCCAGGATAGCTGACAGGTCTGACAAAGGCGAGCGGGAAAGACATCATTCCCGTCGTGGTTCTGGATTCACCCAGACAGCTGCTGGCGGTCTGGCCGGTGTCGCTGCGGCATTTGGTGTCGACAAAATGTTCAATCGGGACAAATCTGATGACCGTGATTCGGAAAAGGACCGTGACTCTGACCGCGAGCGCGATCGCGAGAGGCAGCGTGAGAAGGAGCGTGAACGTGAGAGAGAGCGCGAGCGCGAGCGGGAGCGAGAACGTGAACGGGAGAGGGAGAGAGAGAGAGGGAGAGGGAACGGGAGAGAGAAGATCAGCGCTACCAAGAGACTGCTCGGCGCGATGATTTCGAGAGGAAGCCAGAGGTCCTGACTCCTACAACGACGATCCACACGACACTCACCGTAAAGACCGAGATGTCTACCGCGACACCGATCGTGGTTTGGGATTTGCGTTCGAAAAAGGTGGCGACCCGCCTAAACCGTCTCAGCCTGAGTACCGACCTGAGAGGACGAGGCGACCTCACGTTCGCAATACCAAGAATATGAGCGCGAGCGCGAACCCTATGTCCAAAACTCTGCGCCCACTCTGGATGCAGATGAGGATTACCGTCGCCGTCTGGAACAGGTATCAAGGGAGCTTGGCCGTGGCCCGGGCTCTTCAGATGACAGGAGTGAGGTCTCCGATCCAGACCGCGAGCGGCGGAAGCGCGAGAGAGAGGCAAGACTCAGAGAGCGGGAGGTACTCAGAGAGCCAAAGTTGGACGCAGGTATTGGTCCCACGTCTTTTGGCGAGCAAGACCCTCCTCCAGCAATGCGCGGAAGTTTCGAAAATGAATCGTCCTACTCTGGTCCCTCTGCCGGATCTGCTGACGGCCATGGCCTGAGACGGCGACCTAGTATCCTTGACAGGCCTATGCAATATGACGAGCCTCAGGCGCAGATTATCGACAACACTCAGTCCGAGAGACGAGAAAACCGGGTCCGCATTGTCGATCCACCTACAGAAGAGGAAGACCGCAGACCTAAAGGTATCCTTAAGAAACCAACTGAAAAGTTCCCAGAACATGCGGATACTGTCCGTGAAGGCGTCGCCCCGTTGAAGGACGCTAGCAAGAATGGTATTCCACCAGGCGCACGCTGGACAAAGATCGATCGTCGGCTTGTCAATCCCGAGGCGCTTGAGGAAGCGAAGGAGAGATTCGAAGAGAGAATGGATTGCGTCATTGTGCTCCGGGTGCTTACGAAGGAGGAGATCCAGAAGCTTGCGGATAAGACGAAGGCGATCAGAGGTAGGCATTATGCTTCTCTTACTGCATCAGGCGAACTAGAACAGGAGACAGGTGGCTGGGAGAATACAGCCACGCCGCCAGAGTTGGGCAGGGAGGGCGCGGGATAGTACTTCTCGCCTGACCTGATCACTGCGTCTGCGTTGGATGATTCAGTCTCCAACATGCCGACCATAGGCAAGAGAGGGGAGAAGCGGAAGTCGTTCGCGAAGCGGAGGCTATTCACCTTCCACGGGACGAGAGACCTGAAAAGTATCTTTAGGCATGTGCATCCACTAACCCGAGGTGTATCACTAGATAAACGGTTCGACGAAGAAGAGCGCTCAGATCGTAAAGCCGAGCGCCGCCGGGAGCGCAACCGGGACAAGAAGGAGAGGGACGAGTACCTGGACGATAGCGACGATGACTTCCTCCGGGAGAAGCCAGTCAGGATGCTCGAGGCGCCTTCGACGACCGGCGGTGCTTCGTCAGAAGCCGATTTCATTCGGGAAAATAAGGATCGGAGACGCGAGAGGGACGACCGTGCCGAGATGCAGTACAACATGAGCGGTGGGTTAGGCCGCAGGGATGATGATCAGAGCATTCGATATTAGGCATAGCCGGGGTTGAGGCGTCGAAGTTAGGGGAGCATTGTTCCAAGGCTCAGTGCTGGGTGTGGACAATGAATGGGGGCTGGGATCTTTTTCTGTCTTCTACCTCCTTCTCCGATTGCATTGGCTAGATAAGTGGCGGTTGCTTTATTCATTCTGTGTTGTTTCATATCAAGCACATGGATCTGTCGCTTTTGCATCTTTTCCTTCTTGCGGAGAAAGCAAGTGATGAGACGATGGGGTTTGATTAATTTAATTATCGCGAGATACCAAATCCAGCTGGCATTGTTTTTCCGCTTTTGGACTTTGTACAATGACTTCTCCCTCCTTGCTTTAGAATTGCTTACTCCTTCCCGCCTCAGTTCCACCGCTCGTCGCATAGTCACCACCAACCCGTCTGCCAAGCGCACGACGTAAGATCCAATCTTTCGCTGTGATCTCTTCGTCATCCCGACCTTCGCGTCGTTGGTCCTCTCGTTTCGTCCTGACCATCTCGCTATCCTCCAAGGCTTTCAGCACAACATCGTCTTCCGGCCTGGCGAAGTACACTAAGCTCATCCTCGTCATGTGCTCCTGCCCTTGGGGCGGTGAGACAACGCGATGGATGTTCGAGCGCAAGATCCGAGCGGTGAATTTCACCATGGCATCCCCCAGGTTGACGATACAATGCCCCTTTAGCGGCTTGACATAACACCATTCCTCTGACCCCGGGGGCAGGACCTGCAGTCCCCCGAGCCGGTTGAAGAGGATCGTGATGGATCCGAAATCCGTATGCTCCCCCAGCGACATCTGCCTATCGTCCATCACCTGCGGCGGCGAGCGTACCCACCGGACTTGATCCCCGGAGAACGGCATCCAACCGGTGCAGATTCTCCAGTGTGCCCGTCGGCAGACCTAACTTGCCGTTCAGCAGGGACAGTATCAGCGAGACAACGGCATGGGACCGTCGCATATAGCTCTCCAGCAACTTCCGACTGCCGTCCTGTTTCAGAACAGCGGGAGCCGGTAAGGGTTCTCCAATCCCTAACAGGTCATCTTTCGAGACGTTATAGAATTCATTTCGGTCCTTTGTCCCTTTACTATCGATCACCCCGGCCCCTAGCCCTTTGTAGCCAAAGTACGACCCTCGATCTTTGAAGTCGTACTTTTGCTTTTCTTCCGTCGGGAGCATGAAGACTTTCTCGCCCAGGCTGAAGAGCTGCGCAGCGTCTTCTAGCAAAGCATTCCCGTCGAGCTGGGTCGACACTACTGCTGCTCGTCGTGGTCGTCGGTTTCTGATTCCTGGAAGCTATCCCGTTTCCGAGCCTGGCCATCTCGGAGATCGAGGTAGAAGAATCCAATGTCGCAGCAGGCTTTCCAGAGTTTTCCTATTTCTTGGGGGTTTCCTTGGAGGAGGCGGTTGAGGTTTAGTCGGAGGAGCGGTGCAGTGGGGACGTTCTTTGGGAAAGGGGGAAGGTCGTCAAAAGCAAGTTCATCTTCATCATTCTTTTCCAAGTGGTGTAGCTGTGATGTGGGTATTGGTAGCTTATTTGTAGTCATGCTAGCCGGTGGTGCTATAGCAGCTGGGCCGATTTGGGTTTCAGTTGTTTGTGCCATGATTGATTATGATGAAGCTGGACTGGGCTTACAAAGTCTACCATCAGCTCATAGAGTATCTAGAAATCTTTTGGTGAACGATAATCTCTAGAGGCGAAGAGGAATTGGATATGCTTCTCCACTCTTTCAAGTCTCCGAGGTTATTAAGCGTGGTACTACATTTTGTAGCTTTCGTGCCGAGTGGCAGGTCACAGGATTGCCACTTGATTCGTACCTACCCCGCTGGATGATCGGGAAGCTTGAAGCGTCTTTTTGCCTGGCAGGCTATAGACAGTGATGGGTCAACAATGACGATTAAGCGTCGCGAATGGTTACTCATGTCTTCAGAAGGATTGGTGGTAACATAGCACGCTGATCTTCGTCTCGACAGTGAATTTTGGGGCTCGCGTGTGATGATCTGGCTTTCAACAACGATTAGTCCCGCGTGCGAAGTCGAATGTCACGTCAATGGAACACACCAAATGACGATCCTGAAGATGGAGGAGCCCGAAGAGAAAAAGCTATCACTTTCGTTACGCGCAATATCATTTGAGGTTCTGCTTTTGCTTCAGGTAATAAGATGCGCTGGTGTAAGACTGAGATGAAGCGCCTTTCACGATTACTTTACTTGCGCCAGTTCAATCAAGCGTAAAAAGGCTATCAATGTACGGATGTGTACAATAGTAATGGCATACATTGTCATTCTGCAGCAGTGATACGCAAGGCTGTTTATATATATGTTACACCCAGTGTCTAGTCTATACGACTTCGCCTTCTGACGCCTTCTTGCCAGGAATGCGGCACTCGGTGGTACACTTGAAGTGTTTAAACTGTTGGCAGACGACGGTGAAGGTGGGATTCGGTGAGACGAGATGGCAAAGGTGCTTCGCCTGTCGAGCTTCTCGCGTGAATATATCACCTCATAGTCGTCCTATGCATATGTGGGAAGAACAAGTATAGGTACTGTAACAAGTGCTTTAAGCTTCTAACGAATCACTCATTCTAGAACGTGCCTACCATTAGGTGGAGCTCGAGAGGAGCCATGTACAGGCTACTATGTAGCTAGCTACCTGGGTAACGTGATGTGCAGTGAGCTCGAGAAGCTCCGGACTTGACGGGTTCGTTCGCGTCCTCGACTGCCGAGTGTGCTGAGTGGATATTGCCGCAACAACCTTTGTGATGTCCGCCTGTGAGCTATCGTTACTGCGCTGTGCCAGCCACTTTGGGACATTCGAGGCTGGGCATTTGGGCAAAAGTAGGCTCGATCAGCCCGTCGTTCGCAGCGGTGTATGCGTGTCAGACCCTCCCGAGGTAAACATTGCCCAATGGGATATCAACGCGGGACGCGCGTGTGGAGTTTGTTATTCTGGAGCATCCATCTCTTCCGAGTTGCCAGCCACCCATCGCAGCTCGGACGTGCAGCCCAGCGCTTACACATGGAGGTGGTAGTCGCTGGCTGCTGAGAATGGGAGGCGTAGAGTATCATGAAATGTGATGACCACTGTGTTGCCGTAGATGGATGTAGGCATTGGAAGAATATATTAGAGTCTTTTAATCAGGCCCTGACCTCTCCACGATGCCTGAACGGGCAGATCCCAGTTGTGGCTGGTCGTTGCTCGTTGCTAGGGGACTAGCGCAGTGCCAAATCAGCAACATCCGTGCACGGAACCTCCCCGCCCAAACGCAGACGAGCTGCCACGCTCTTCCTCTTCCCGCCTTTCCCACCTCGAACAACCCGCGTCCGGTTGTAAACTTGCAACGCACCATTGTCGCCATTGGCTCAACCCGCAGGTACAAGACTGCTTGAGTGAGCCGTGAGCTCCGCAAGCCAGCTTTCTTATACCTTGACTGCCTACTGCTCCATCGACAGTTGGCCGAAGGTTGACAAGACCTGAGGCCCTTCAGTCGCAAATCTGGTAAGTCCTCCTAGCACGATGATCGACGAAGCTCAGGACCGACGAGAGACATCGACTGACACAACCGCTCACAGGACTTTGACGCCCGAGTTCCGTAAGCACCGCCTCGTCCTTGCGCGGCAAGATCGTAAACAATGCGCGACAACCATCAGTCCGCTAACAAGCAACGCGCAGAATCCCGTTCAGCGTCTTTCCATCCGCCTACAAGAACGAGCAGCAGACTTCAGAGGCCGCCGAAGTCAAGACTGAAGAGCGTGTAACTGTCCAAGACGCTGGACGTAAGTCAACCAAGCAATCCTCTACCTGGCACATCGAGGCGCATTGCTAACCGTACGCTGCGTTCACAGGGGGAGAAGGTCAACCACCACAACCAGCCCCATCCCGTCAAGACGACCGCTACGTGCGCGAAGACATCCGCATCACTGAACAGGACAGGTACCGCCCAGGACCTGACCGTGTGAGAAGAGAGGAGGACATCCGCGTTTACGAGGACGACCGTTACTCAAGCCGTCTCGACCAGCGGTAAGTCTACATTTGCTTCGTTCTGATGCCCTCATCTCTCTGGCGCGCGTTGCCAGCTTCCGGCAATGGGTCTCTCCAACCTCAGGCTACACCGCTCTGCTATGCATAGCACAGACCCTCCCCCTGATGACGCTTGGCAAACACGCTACGGCCCATAGTGGGTCCTAGTGCGTTGTCAACCTAGCAACCGAGCTTGACCTTCTTTCCGCCTCCATCTTCCTTGCTTGCCATCTGCATCTTCCAATCTCGGGTACACTACTTTCTAGTACCAACGTTGCACGACTCCAGGCTGACGGTACTGTGTCTGTTATAGCTACCGCGAGCCTTATCAGCGTTACTCGGACGCCCAGATCGACGTCCAGGACCGTGTTTACGACCGTGAGGGCTTCTACCACAACCGTCACGCTCCCGCTACAAACGTCGGAGCAGAGTACGACGCTCGCCTAGACGCCGCCGAAGCAGACTACCGTGGTCGTTTCGGTTCAGCTGCCCAGCCTTACCCTGAGGAGTACAACCGCGAGTACCGTGGTTGGCAGAATCAGAGCACTGAGCCTCGCGACTACCCCACCGGAGCAGGTTACGCAGAGCGTGAGCCTGTCCAGTTCGACGAGCATCGCTACAGGGCCACCGGACAGACGGTAGACCCAGCACCCCGTACGGGAGAGCGCAAGCACCGCTTTGACATGGGATATTACGACGAAGACGGCCAGTACCACAGCTTCCGTCACGGTCTGCACAGAGCCGCCGACCGTATCCTCTACGGCAAAGAGCACGAGCACCACCACCACCCAGCGCACCCTCCGTTAGAGCGTGACGAGGACGTCGTTGTCCAAGACCGCGAAGTCACCATGTCCTCCCCGCGTTACAGCAGCGAGCGTGTCGTGCGTCGCGGCCCAGCCGGACCACCAAACACCATCACCATCCCGTGCCACCACATTCGCATTGGCGACCTGCTCATCCTGCAGGGCCGCCCTTGCCAGGTCATCCGCATCACCACCTCTGCTCAGACCGGCCAGCACCGTTACCTCGGTGTAGACCTCTTCACTAAGCAGCTGCACGAGGAGAGCTCTTTCGTCTCGAACCCGAGCCCGAGCGTCATTGTGCAGAACATGCTTGGCCCGGTCTTCAAGCAGTACCGTGTCCTCGACCTGAGGGACGATGGCCGTGTCGTTGCCATGACCGAGACTGGTGACGTCAAGCAGGGCCTGCCAGTCCTTGACCAGAGCAACTTGCTCAACCGTCTGGCTGACAGCTTCGCCAACGGCCGTGGCAGCGTCCGTGTCCTCGTCATCAACGACGACGGCAGGGAGCTGGCTGTCGACTACAAGGTCGTGCACGGTAGCCGCCTGTAAGCTAATCAGATGTTCATATGTGTGAGTTGGTACGAGGAGAATGATAGAGAGGGTGCTCCCGACGATTTCGTCTTGAGTGCAATCTTGTGTGAGATAGTGCGTATAGTCCAGATTGTTGATAGTGTGGAATGGTTGTTGATGCACGATCTTTACCTTTTCCTTTCGACCCTGCACTATTTGCATTGCCTACCCTTGTGGCAGTTTCGAGACTACATATCGCCCATATCCACGATATGTGTACGTGGATGATGATCTTCGCCGTTTGGAAACGATATGCGGGGAAGTACACCAGATAGAGTTACAAAGGTGTTCGCCGAATTAAGGTTCAAAAGCTTGGCATGTTGCCATCCCGACGGGTGTGGTTGCCCTGGAGAAGCTGCCCGACCCAGAATCTCACCAAGCGCAACCATGTGCCTGGCACCTCGGCGCAGGTAAGCGTATGTATCTATGGGCTATGGGTAGTAGGATGGATCTCGCTCTGCGCGATCTGTGACTTGCAGACAAACTACGGTAGGCTGCAGCTCTCTCTTTAACCTACTTGCCACTCGGTACTGAACAGACTACTGCGTGTCTGTGGAAGACTATTGATTTCTTGCTTGGACTTCAACCATCTTTCCCGTGTTTGACGCTTTTGTGGAAGAAGACGACTTGAACTCACGTTCATAGTCCGTTGCAGCGCATTCGCACGCCCAAGGATAAGGCACAGACAGGCCCACCCTCGCATCTTCCCGTGATTTAACACAGGCCTCGGGAGCAACACAGCTGAAGCAAAATGTCGGGCAGACAGTATGGCGTGCAACCCGGCTATCGTCATTCTTCGCCCGCCCGGAGTCCTGTCTCTCCAATGGCCTCCCAAGAAAAGCTCGCACCTGGCAGATACCGAAGGTCAAACCAACAGTCTCCTGCAAGATCGCCAAACCGAGCAGTCATCCCGTCTGTCGGGATAACACCGCCGCCGCCACCAGCGCATAGGACGCAGCCAGCTTCGCCGTCGCCAACCAGGCCTCCCCAGGATCCCTTCAGCCCAGCGAGACCAAGGAGCCATGGTGCAGCAGGTGTTGGCTATTCAAACGCGGCACGGCCACCCAGTTTCGAAGACAGTGATCCATTCGGTACGCAGGCTCTACGAGACATCGACAATCTCTATGGCGGTCGAATGATGTCGCCTTCTCCAGAGCCGGAAGACGAACGACCGTTTAGAAGAGGGGCGCCACAATATTCACTGCCGACCACTCCCAAGAAGTCCCAACCAGCATATTCACCAGAACGTGTAGCACAAAGGTCCTATGGCATGTCACCTGCCTTCTACACACCGCCGCAGCGGCCGGAACATCGTCAAAGGGACTCGCAAAGCTCGATCGCTCCTTTGATGGCTGGCGGCCCAAATCCAGTGCAGCAGACACCTCCGCCGCAGCGACCTGACATGTTGCAGCGAGCGCCGATTTCTCGCGGCCAGTCATATAATGACGATGCGTACCATGACTTTGTTCCGAACGATATTGCAGACGACGGAGATGATGTCTCTGACGACCGATCGCGAGAGAGGCAGCGTAAAGGGGCTGCCGCTGGAGCAGGTTTGGCAGGTGGTGCGGCAGCCGGTGGACTTTTCAGGTCCCTCAGCACCCGAGGCGGTGGTGGTGGTGGTGGCGGCGGCGGATATGGAAATGGGATGGGCGGCAGTCGAGATGACTTTGGCCACTACGATGAAAAAAGCTCATGGCTTGAAAAGCAGAAGAGCGGGGGCAGGAAGATGAAGATTATCATTGGCAGTCTCATCGCACTGGTCGTGATAGCTGCCATTGTAGGCGGAGCTGCTGGTGGTGTTTTGGCGAACAAGGGTTCCTCCAACGGTGACAGTGACGCGAGCAGCCTGGCTTCGGACAGCAGCGACGATGGCAATGACAACAACTCCTCGTCCGGCTCCAACGACGGGAATGACAAGCTGTACGATATCGATTCGAAGCAGGTCAAGGAACTATTAGACAACGACGCTCTGCATAAGGTCTTCCCGGGAATGGATTACACGCCCTACAATGCGCAGTACCCGGATTGCTTGACGACTCCGCCGGATCAGAACAACATCACACTCGACATGGCAGTCCTATCTCAGCTTACTCCTGCTGTTCGGCTATACGGTACAGACTGCAAGCAGACCGAAATGGTACTTACTGCCATCGACCGGCTTGGCTATAACGATACACTGAAAGTGTGGATGGGCGTCTGGCTGGGCGACAACTCGACGACCAACACTCGGCAGCTGGAGCAGATGTATGACATTCCTGGATACTTACCCAAGCTCCACTTTGCAGGTGTCATCGTCGGTAATGAAGTACTCTTCCGAGAAGACCTCACGGAGAATGAACTCGGCAACCAGCTTCGCAACGTGCGTAAGAACCTCACCGCTCGCAACATCGATCTGCCCGTGGCGACATCAGATCTCGGGGATGACTGGACCACCAGCTTAGCAGCCGACACGGACATTGTCATGGCCAACGTCCACCCCTTCTTCGCCGGCGTGACGCCCGACGAGGCGCCCGGATGGACGTGGACGTTCTGGCAAGGCCACGATGTCATCCTCACGAGCGAGGCGCCCAACGGTGCCGCCTACCCTAAACACATCATCTCCGAGGTCGGGTGGCCAAGCGCTGGAGGCAACAACTGCGGGACAGAGAAGGGCTGTCCGAACGATACCGCGGGTGCTGTTGCGAGCGTCGAGAATATGAACACGTTCATGGAGGGATGGGTCTGTGAGTCCTTGACCAATGGGACTGCGTATTTCTGGTAAGTCCACATAGCACAAGTGTGTACTATACCGCACCTTACTGACGTCTCCTTCTTTGTCTAGGTTCGAGGCCTTTGACGAGCCCTGGAAAGTCATCTTCAACACCGAGAACGACCAGTGGGAGTCGAAATGGGGGCTGATGGATCCTAATCGGAATATTAAGGATGGACTGAAGATCCCGGATTGTGGTGGGAAGACTGTGGATAAGCCATATTGATCTGTACTTAGTATCCATTAATGAGTTTGTTGACGACTTGGGGGTAATTTGACGAATTGATCATGAAAGGCGTAGCAAGCTCTGCACGTAGGGGTATTGTGTTGGAATTGGTCAGGCGCAGCTAAAACGGACAGTGTACAATGATACCATGCATGGATTAACCATATTGTTGCAATGTCACTGTCTGATGACTGTGCAAACGTGTTCATGTTGAAAGGGCACTGCTGACACTAGCAGTGATCAATGCTCCTCTCTGACATCTCAGAATAGTCTGTTACGGTCGTGAGACCTGCACTGCCTTTGCTTCGTATAGCTGAATCATATCCTCTGTCAAACGACTCGGACATGGGTAGGGGCTTGTAGAGAGTTGTTACAGGTGAGTGTATATAATTCCGCAATTCCGCTCGTTTCAGTCAGTGTGCTATACGACAGCTCGCGTGGTCCAAGCGCAGGATCGCCCGTTGTCGCCATGGATGGCGCGCTGTCATACGTCCAATGTCCACACCTCTCTCATTGAAACTCAACCACCACTACATGATGCCAGGAAAGCCAGCTACATCAAGAGAAGCATGTCCAGCTCATCTGCTGACGAAAATGATATAATGAATGATGCTGCTAGCCTTGGCAACGCGTTGCCCTCGGGCGCTGGGCTCGGCGTCCGGCAGCACTGCTCCCGAAAATAGACAGCTATTGACGTGTACGGGCTGAGGTCATGAAGGCGCAGCCGCCTAGGACCACGAACATTTGCGAACGCCTTCTATAGATGATGAGTAGAAGGTCCACTGTATATGGCAACCTACTTTCGTAGCCCTATGCAAGCCAATCCGCCTCCAAGTTTCGTGACGAATCCCTCATAAGTCAATCCTTCGTCCCTATAAGTAACATTCGTCACAAGAAAATCAACGACCTAAACCTCCAGAAACAGCAGCAGAATGCTGCTTTGCACTTTGACCGCTCTGTTCGTCCTTCTCTCAGCCTTTCGAACGACGCTCGCTCAATCTACAAATTCATCGACGGCTTGCAATAACAGCCCAAGCCTTTGCAATCGAGCCTACAACAACCTCAGCCACCTAGGTGCTCATAATTCTCCCTTCGTGAGGGATGAATCCAATGGCTATTCCCTGTCTGGAAACCAGTACTTCAATTCCAGTACCCAGCTTTCTGCTGGTGTGCGCCTGTTAACCGCACAGGTACAAACCGAAAGTGATAGTGGCGAATTGCACGTTTGCCACACCAGCTGTGCTCTCTTGGACGCTGGAAAGCTGAGCGACTGGTTGGGCGAAGTCAATAGCTGGCTAGAAGATAATCCCAATGATGTGGTTACTGTTCTTCTCGTCAATGGGGCCGGAGCAAGTGCAAGTGAATTAGCTGCTGAATATGAGACCGCTGGCATTGGCGATATCGCATATACACCAACTTCATCTTCGAGCTCATCTTCGGCTTCCAGTTCAGCTTCGACCGCAGCTTCTAGCAGTTCTGACTGGCCCACGCTGCAAAACCTCATTGATCAAGGGACGCGGATGGTGAACTTTGTTGCGGACCTTGACGACAACTCGGGCGCCTCTTACCTTCTGAACCAGTACGATTACGTTTTTGAGAACGACTACGACAACGTCTCACCCAGCGACTTCTCATGCGAAGTAAGTCGGCCGGCGAGCGTAGCCAATAACGCACAGCAAGCCCTGTACCTAGGTCTCATGCCGCTGATGAACCACTTCCTATACGCCGAAGTGGCTGCGTTTGACATTCAATATCCCAACACTTCGTATATCACCACGACGAACGCGCCGAGCGGTGGAACCGGAAACCTTGGAGCTTCCGCTAGTCGGTGTAGCAGCGAGTACGGGCGCGCACCGACATTCATCGTAGTGGACTTCTTCAACGTGGGACCCGCAATCGAAACCGTGGACGGCCTGAACGGTGTGACGAATCCCGTTGGACGTGCGACCGTGTCAGAAGAGGTCATGGGGACTTCTAGTGCGGCGACCACCAGTGCGGCGGCGACTGTCACCACCCTACCACACCGGTATGCCTTATGTTGTGTTTGACCTTTTTGGCAATCACCCTCGATGTCGTATAGCGGTGGTACAGACAAGACAGGCTCTAGGCTGATTCGACGAGGCTGTGAAAGTCGCGCGAAGTGCCTTGCATGGGCATGATTGGGAACGGAATGCTGGTTGGCAAAGATGTCGAACATTTTGCGTGGCGAATACCCCATGTATTCTGATACGAGGCGATATCCTGGAATCCAGACCTGAGGGTCATCCAATGGGGAAGCGGTGTGTCGTCGTGCGCGCCGAACATACCTTGAACGCCAGACGGTTAAATGACAAGGCGACCGGTTTCACGGTCCTGTATCGCGTGGTAGCACGTATCAGCAAGGTCAGTTGTCGTGCTCCTGCGTGCCGCTTGGTCGGGCTCCGGCAGCGTAAGCGGGTCGGAGAACTGATTGTACCTGGTAGCTGGTAGGTTGAGCGACCGATGCGTCCCGAGGCCGGACCAAGATGGGCGCGTCGTGGTAACTCGATTCCCGCGAGATGTATTATTGACGGTGCACGATTGCATATGACGGGCGGCATGCACGCACGCACGATGCGAGTCGAGGAGTTGCCCCGGGCTTCAATCGACAGTGATAAGCTGACCCGGCGGTCAGGAGACGAGGGCGGCAGGACTGGCGAAACGAGAGTGGACCACTCCGGCGCGTAGTAGATTGTCCATGCAGAATACAAACAGGAGCATGAGGTGTACATAAATGCAAGGCGAAATGAAGCATAGGGTCGAAGACATCTGACTGGTGCTTCCTTCCATCGCGTCCTCTTGGCGGACGAGCGAAAAAAGGCCCTGTAAGCCACAAGCCGCACGACATGAGTTGAGCTGTGGCATTCTCGTCTCCATCATTCTTCTAAGATGCACGCAAGCGATTGCATTCTTTCGCACATGCTCGGTCGTGACTTGGTTGGTTGATCAGATGGCGTTGCGTCTGTCCTTCCTGCTGGTCCTAGTCTCGTGGTATGATAGCCAGGGAAGATAGCTTGGAAGCAGTGGCGGTTGGAGTTTCCGTGCATATGCTACGTAGAATTGCGAGGCACGCATGCTGGGTCAGGCAGCAGCGTGTGAGAAGCAATCATGGCATTCGAAGCATGGCCGGCTCCAAGGTTGCCCATCCCTTATTCTAGGTAGCCTTGTACGCGCGGATCCTGATTGCAGCCATCAGCGCGACCAGCGACTCGTCAAGCGGTCCACGGTACTGGAGCTGTGGCGGGATGGCGACAGCGCTACCGCCCCGACGGTCGAGGGCTCTTATGCACCTTGCCGTGCCGCTGTCACGAAGGGTTAACCCAGCTGCTGGCGTCAGCGGTGGTTGCAATATGCTGCGCCGCTTGGACGATGCTGCAAGATTGAGTCAACGGGCTGCTTCCCGTCCGATGCAGTGAATGATACTAGATCGCCCTTCTGACTAAGACTAAGTTTTCGTACAGCGGCTTGCTACTATGTAGTCGAACGGAGGGCCGGGAGTGATCGAATCCGAGATGTTGAGTTTGGACGGCACAAAGTCTCGCCCGTCCCGCCGCATGTGGCTCAGTGACTTCACCTTTCCCAGCAGAGGCGAAGTGGCTCGGAGTGGTTAAGGGCAACGTAAAGGGGTGGCGCTCGCGGTGACAGCTCGCAGGGATAAGCCGGAAGTCTGAATTTGACATGTCCAGGATGTCCCGCGTGTCGATGCAGATCTACTGCTAGCGTCAGAATCTATCGACCAGATCGGAAACCCCATTACTCTCCGCTCAGCGCAAGCTCAGACTTCACGCTTATGCGCTACCGCTTCAGGTTGGTCTGCTGCTGGCTGCCTCGACGGAGGTATTCCATCATCGCACTTCTAAGTTTCGAGCCATCGACCCGGTTCACAATGCGGCGGCTTCGCAGCACAGGAGGCGCGCCCACCGATCTGTCACGCAGGCGCCTCATCCGAAGATTGTCATGCTGACTACGGGAGGAGCCTGCTGTAACAGACGGAGACAGAAGGCCTTGGGCCCATCGCTCCACCTCGCTGTGGTTCAGCACCTGATTGTGTGACCAACAGGCCACGCAGCCCGGAGTGCTCAGAATCACGTCCCCACCCAGGCAGCAGTGGGCGAGAGGCAAGTAGTGTGTCTGGCGTCGACCCTGCCTAGGCCCCAGTCCTGGCCCGGCTTCATCTGTCAGGTCGAGCCTTTGGTCGGCGACATTGTGGGGAACTTAGTCGGTGAGGCGCTGCTAGAGGTTTGCGTTACAACGCGCGCCTGGTATCACCACAGCAGGGAGGAGACTCCTGCGAATTGCTCGCATGCCTGCAAGCCATCGGGTTAAGATCCCAGCATGCCTGCTGATAGAATTGCTACTGAAACACCTAGATTTAACAGGATCCGCTTCGTGCTGTCAACGCGTCCCCTCCAACGAGCGGAAGTTCAAGCCGAAGATGGATGGTAGTGGCGCCCATCTAGCTTCGGCTGCTTGAGCTTCGGGCAGGCTTATGCAAGGTCTCCGAGGCTGCTCGGCATATCAAACGGCCGCCCTTGATTATTGCAATACCCGTGAGCGGCATGGGCAAAGCCTAATAAGCAGTCGCTGCAGTGGCGTCCGTGCTCGAGAACACATCCCAGCTCTGGAGAGGTAAAGCATGAGCAGTGACGCGGGTGCCGCATGGTCCTGAAGCGGGTCCTGGGCCGTAAGGGCGGTTCCATGCGCCGCTCCAGTGGCAGCGGCACGTTGCATGATACAGTACCTTGGCCTCGCAGATCTCTTTAGTGGGCAGTGGAGTTGGAGTATCACCATTGGTGCATGTTCCGCATTCGCAGAATGCGTTTAGATGCTGCACGGATGCCAGGGTCGCGCTTCTCTGAAGCTTTCCCATCGAACCCCAATCCGTGTTTACCACACTGCATCCCGAAACCACGCGGCTCCTATTTTCAAATCGCTTCCTCCCCAAAAAAGCTTTCTGCTCCACCGGCACGGCACGTTAGAACTTGAACATTTACTTCTGCCCTTATCTGACGGACGCACCTATTGCTGGAAGCCATTACCTTCATTCGTCGAAATCCTGCCTCCACCGGAGAGCTATCTTCATTGTTCCTCATTTGAAGCCACTGAAGAGAGCTAGACGCATTGCATTGCAAGCTGGAACTTACGCTGTGATCTAGAAGCTGCACTAGACGACCTGGTTGTTCTGGCCTTAGCCGCGGACGCATTCTGGTCAGCAACTGGCAGAGGGTTCGTTCCTTCCAAAGTCCTGGTGATTGACCTCCCGATCATTCATACCTGGATTGAAGCTCTACTAGAATCCGTCTCCGGCCTTGGGAAACTGGAATGGAAAGTCTTACATTATCCGACTACCGTGGTTCGACACGTTTCCCAGCTCCCATATCGTATGATAGCAGTCCTCGACTTCCAACGCCTGAAGCATCATGCTCCGGTAGCGAGGGAATCGGAAACTCTTCGTCGCGCCGACAAAGTCGCCACAGAACATCACTGAACGACACACCGTTCAGCTCCACGATGGATTACTACAAGACTGGATCCCGAAGCTTTGCGTCGCCCAGGCGGCTTCATGCAACACCTCACTCTCCACCAGTCCACTTTTCAGAGTCCCAGAAACCTTCACTCCCTCCACTAAAGACTGTGAGTAATGCAAATCGAATATGCGCCCCGTACGATCTGACATTGAAACAGGTCCTTGCCAGTAGTATTACCAGTCCACCTCAAAGCCCTACAGCTGCTCCGAGTGCATTGCAACCAAGACCGTGCGAACCAGCATATACAACATCTACTTACAAGCCCCCATCACTCTATCCAAGCAAGAAACAAAGGACAGAACCGCTACCCGAATGCTATCCATTAACACGGCCTGGTACGATGAGTCCATCCCGCACGGCATCTTGCAGTCTCCACCCTGGGTATGCATGCCCTGCAGATGGTTCGCATTGTTTATCATCGGCAGGCAATGACATGCGGGCACCTAGACGACTGTCCGTGCAGCAGCCACCGCACATTCCGTCGCATCCTTTTGGCCCTGCATCAATGACACCAGAGAAGTGTCCAGGTCGCGTGTCCAGAGATCCGTCAATTGATGGGACTCGTTCCGGAAGGGTCCCAATGTTCAAACCAGTGCATGTAGCGCCCTCGCACGACCATGACGTCCACGATCTATCAGTTCACCGCACGACGAATGTGGGCTTCCCTAGCCCACGTGAAGCGAACGACGATCATCTCCGCCCAAGAAACCTGGCATACCACACACAACTCACTCCACGGGAGAGCCATGGGTCAAGGATAGACAACGCAGGACTCACAAAGAGAGACTGTTGGCCTGCGCCGCAAGCATCGAGCCCGTACGGTGGCTACGAATCACCACAATCCCAGTACTTCATGCAGGCGCACTATGAATATCAGCACGGGAAGACACGGAAGCGAAGCAACTTGCCAAAGCAGTCAACAGAGATCATGAAAACGTGGTTTGACGAGGTACAATTGGCACTATGAACATATCTGCAGCCGCGAAGCTGACACTGTTTAGAACATGTCCAATCCCTATCCAAGCGAGGAGCAGAAGGCATTGTTTTCGAAGGTATGTACTGAACTTCTAATATTCCATTGTCCCCCCTACTTGGCTTAGCGAAACGACAGGCGACAGGTATTAGCATGACACAGGTCAGCAATTGGTTCATTAACCACCGAAGGCGCTGCCCGGAGCTGCGAGACAAACGCGAAAGAGGCCGGGTCGGGGGGCGAGACTTCGATCTGTAGATGGTCATGTCATTGTCGAAAAGTACGGCGATATTCATGTAACATTTTCGAGACAATAGAGAAGACCAAGCAACACCATCTTCTCCAATCAAGGTCTTGCATCATTCTCATTGCATTTCAAATGGTACCGCGCACACCTAATCAAACTGGGGAAGAGCGACACTTCGGGACCTGCAGTGAGCAGCCCACGGCCATCGAATGCATCGTCGCATCTTGTACGTGGCTTGCCTAGCGCAATTGGAACCATTGGAAGGGATGCGGAGGAGTTTTGCAGTGATCGATAGAGGCTTACGATCGACTGTGGGCCTCACCAACTCCAATCCTCATCTGCTTTCAACCAACGGACAAATCACGTATAGGCAAAATCATGGCCCGGAAATTTTTGTAAGATTGACCGCGGTCAGCGGTGTGGCTGTGTCACTGGACACCCGACGTTGCTCATACGCTATGAATCCAAACTTTCCCATCAACCGCCACTTCGAGATGGTCGTGTGCAATGCTACGGTATTAGAAATGTTTCGAGCCTGCTAACCATTATCGGCGGCAAGCTCGCAAGCCAATACGAGCCAGCGCGCCTCGACTTGCTTTTTTCTAGGGCATAGAGTGACAGGTGGGCCTTGCATTCCCGCTTCAAAACCTTAGTTCTGCTTCATTCTTATCGTTGCCGCGAGAGCCCATCAAAAGCCCCGAAGCTCCGATGTTGGCAATGCGCACGTCGCAACTTCGGTGTCATTAGGACAGGCCTGTGGGTGAATGTTATCAAACACATCTGTATCGCTGGTGGTCTGAAGTTCATATAGGCTCAATTGATGTCTCACATTTGGAGCCCTGTGAGGAGTAGGAGCATTGGCTGGTGCATGATGGATGGACCCAACCGGGCTCACCCGTCGCAGGCGGGCGGCAGTCCGATTGTCTCTCGGTAGTCTGGTCCCGATGTCCTAACACAGCACTAGTCTCACCCTGACACACGCCGGCAACGTGTCACCTCTTCCATGGTTCTCATTGTGCCACCATCCTGGTCCGCGGATCTGGCCGATCAAGTCTCCCCTGTGAGATCCATTGTGCCAACCTGTCCTGTGCCGTGCAGTGGCGGCAATGCTTCCGATCACAAATGTTCTGGCCCCACAGGTTGCCGTTGACAGGAAGCAGGCTTTCCACGCCTTGCCTGCTCTCATTAAAAGACAACGGTCATCAGAAGAAATAGACCTCCATGCAACTCAAGCACTCAAGCTGTTCCCACGTGTGCAAAATGCTGTTCTGGGTTTGAATACCCGGGTTTGAGTTTGAGCCTCGTCTCGCGAGTCTCCAAACAGAGTTTTGAATTGCCTGTCACCAGACTTATGATGAGCTGCTGAGCCACGAAATACCACTTCGGTCCCGAGGGGAAGGTATGTAATCGATTACGGAAACACCAGGCGAATAGCAGCGGGTGGTTGCTCCAACGTTCATAGGAGGTACCCACCGAATAAGCCATTTGGAAGGATGCTGATTGCTGCACGCGTGGACTGTAATAAGGTTTCCAAAGACATTTCCGTCCGGACACCATCATTCCTGACCCACCATGGCCGCTCTATCCACACACTTATACATGTCTGGTGCCTTTGGAAGTTTTTCGGAGTGAGGAAGCGAGAGTTTGACGGCGACATGTTCAGAGACTTTGGTTTCATGGTAGTGGCACCCACATGCGTCCTACGCAAGGCCAAATTTTGATTACATAGTTCAGGGCTATGGCAAGATGATGGCTGGCTTAATTGAAGTTTTGACGATTCTTGCACAACCCACCGTGGACATTCAGCAATCATGGCGCAGACCACTTCGAGTACTCCAGATCAGTAATAATGAGTAAAATGGAACGAACGCCGAGCCGGGCTGTCACAATTCCCAGAGCACCTTCCTTTTCAGGTAACTGGCTGCAAGAGCCGCCGAAGTTTGAGTATCTTCGAACTACACAACCGTACAGATCTGCAGACCACCGGTACCGTTGGCTGGTTGAGTTCGGTCACACGGGCTGTCAAGGCGACGACAGAGGACGGTTGTCCGCCAAGACGTTATACTTGCAAAGTGCAGGTGCCGGATTAGGGTACTCCAGCCCGTTACTTCATACGCAAACTCAGCAACCTTCACCCGCTGGAAGGTATAGTTGACTATGCAGACGCGGCGGAAAGGTAGTGCAGTGATGGAGTAGTCAAGGACCGTCGCCTGCCGCCAAAGCTTAAAACACGTTGCAGGATCCTTTCGGCCTGTTTATGATGAGAGCTGAGCGACTACAGCTAGTTCAAGATATGCTCGCGAGTGGCGTCTTCACGACCAGTCTCGACGGACTTCCTCTCCATCATCATGACGCACTTTCTAATTACAGCAACACTCAGACTGTCGCGATTCGAATTAGGGTGGCGAACATGGCTACCACAATGACAGCAGGCATGCTGTGATCGCGATGGCCCAGCAAAGCCCTAAACTCTTTCAATTCGGCATTCGGCGTTGAAAGACCAAAGGCACAGTGCGCCGGAGATGGGAAGCAGACTTCAAGCCATAGCGGAATGGTTGAATTGGCCTATGCAACCCAAGTGCAGGTTGGAGCAGAGGTCACGCAACGCCTCGCCTCTTAAGATTTTCGTTTTCGCCTAATTGACGTGGAACGAAGGTCGCCCACGCAGGTCTGCCCGGTTCAAAAGCCCTGCCGCAGACGGGCAGGGGAGCCCTAGGTAGCCGTTGGGAAGGATGACGAGCAAACCACACATAGCTCAGATGGGTCATTATGCCCCCAGAATGACCCCCTGACAGCCGCAATGGACCAAGCAAGAGGCAACCGCACCTCAGTTACACCGACTCGGTCGCGGATTGGGCGTCAGCGTCGCGTACTGAAGGCCCGCGGCACCTTTTCACTTGGAGCCAGCATATGTCCCGTTGGAGATCGAACTTACTTGAATCCTTCGCAAAAGACACACTCGACTAGCTCTTGACGACTCGAAGGTACGCCTTGAACACGGCAGACAACTTCACAAGTGCTACTGTATCTCCCGATTACATCTTCAGAGCGTCATGGCCAAACGAGAAACGACACTCTTGGCTTCCACGAATGGAGACTTCCTAGCTTACAGTCATGGCTTTTGCTGTCGAGTAATCGCCGAAGATGCAGCTCCCTCAACATGACAAAAGTACCTCCTAGGTTTACAGATGTTGTGTGCACTAGTAGGTGGTGACTTGGACTTGTGACCTTTTGCACGGAAGGAGCGTTCTTGATTGGGACGATCTACCTAGTAGGTAGGTGTCAGAGGGGCGGCGCCCACCAGACTGTGGTCTCTTCCCGTCACTCTCTACGCTCTCTTGGCCACCACTGTCCTCATTCGACGTTCCGTCTCTGAAAATGACCAGTGCGGCAGCTGCTTCCAAGTCTTTGCCGGCCCTCAATCGCATCAGGCTCTCATGCCTCTCATACCAAGTTATGTAATTTGCGCAGCAGAGGAACTGGACAAGATGCACATCAGTTCTCGTGAATATTGCAGCTCAAGATTCACTACCAAAGTCGCAGGCACAATCTTAGTCTCTATTTCGCACGTTCATCTTGTACCCAAGATCTCATATCGAGTCAGCAAAACAAATGCCACGGCCGAACGATGCCTCCTCGAACGGCGCGATTGACGTCGCAGGACTGAAAGCTCACCACCAAAACAAAAGTTCTACGGTTCATACACCCGACTCGCAGGGAAACTGATGGGCCAGCCTCGCCAACTAGAAGGCGCACTCACGGTCACTCTGGTGTTTGACGTGTCTCCTTTTAGCCCTAGTGCAAGCTTCATCGAGCTCTTGGGACACCAGAGTATGGAAAAGAGCTTGACAATCTTTGAAGAACCGAGCCGTCCGGGTGTCGAAAGACAGCATCACCGCTCTGAACTTGCCTACAGCAGCTGATGCTAATTTTCTCAGCTGCAGTGCCATATCAGACTCACTTACCCTCTGCAGACTGTGGAGCGTGGATAAAGAGTCCTTGACTTCAGTCTCAACTTCGCTCACGGCGCAGAAGGCAAGCGTGTTAGGATGGAAGGACTCAGACGCCTCTGCTGTCCGCTTGTGCTGGCATCGAAGCGAAATGAGCCGTAAATTGGATCTTTGTGCAGAGGTTGGCGCAGATGTTCTCAGCCCCTTGGAATCAGGTACAGCAGGGAAGTGCACACGAGGTGATGGCCGGCTTGCAATACGATGACGAATTGACATCAGTGCGTGGCTACATTCATTCCCAAATGACAGCCTTGCCTCAGAGTCAACCAACCCCTTTGCCTCCGTCGTCTTAAGTGTTCCTCAATCGCGAACTCCGGGGCTGTGCCGCATGCGCAGGTTCCTGCTGCAAAGCCAAGCGCCTGAGTGACGTGGATGCTTGTGGGCCTATCTGAACATGCAGTCGCTTACAAAAGTACTAAGTACCTCTGCAATAGTCATGGCCTCTATAGCACTCCCTCTTTGGAAAGCAAGGTCAACGAATCGAGGTCACGATGTACAACACAGCAAGCTGATAGCAGCCGATCACATGATGTGCCATGGGGGTGGCGAGAGAACCGGGTGGGGTGGAGAAAGAACGCGACGACTGCCGAAGTACAGTACAGAGTACAGTTAGTACGGGAGTGCATGTACGGTTGAAAAGGGCAGTCCGAGGTAACAGAGAGTTACCCACATGGTGTCAAAGACTCTGCGTGGATGGTGCAGTTCGTGGGTGCTATTGGACCAGTCAAAGACCCGTCTGAAGGAGCGGTGAAGGACTGCCTTTTGCTCCCACGAATTGCCCGCGCGAAGCTCCGATCTGTGGATGCATCATCTCAGCATCCACAGAGCTGTGTACACCAGCAGGGAGGAGTATGCTGAGAGTCATGGGTTTGCCGACGCCGATGTCATGCGTCCAAGCCGTCGATGCTGCTCGCCGTTGCAGCAAGAGATGAGATGCCAGGCCATTGCGTTGTGCCTAGCCAGTCAGTCATCGGCGCAAACTGCTGTAGGACATGTCAAGGCTCAGTCGGATACTACTCCCAAAGCTTTGTGCACACCCAAAGGCTCTCATATCGGTAGCGAGAAAATGGTAGGCGCAGACATTCTTTCTTAAAGTAAATCGACAGCAAGGACGGAAAGAGAAAGGTGTCTTGGTTCGGGTACTTCCGGTGAATCCAAGCTGCAACTCCACTTCATCTGTACAATATCGTCTCGGCCCGGGTTGTCTTCATCCGATACCTCTTCACGAAGGAAACAACCACGAGCATGTCCAAGGTCAGCGCGCCGCCGTTCAAACGTTGGCAGACCTACATTCGCCCTATGCCACCACACCCTCTTCAGCGAATAGCGTCAGATACTGCGGCAGAGGAGAATAGCCGATACGTTGGCCGGCTATCCCATTGCTGAGAGGCTGCAGCTACTGCAGCTGTCCAACAGCTATGCAGCAAGACTAGTGACCTTTCGCGTTAGCACGACATGCCTCTGTCCGATTCTTTGCGTTGTCCACGGCTTTTGCAAGTATATCCTTACTCATCCCCAGATTTTGGGCCTCTGCCGGGTGCTCCCAAATGTCTCATCTTTGCCGGGTGCTGCCCATTGTCCGTCAGGCCGAATAAGAAGAGACGGGTCATTCGCCCTCGGTGGCCTTCCTTGATTTCTTTGCCACCTGCTGGATGGCGAGGAGCCTGCTGCAGTCTTCTCATGCTGCGACCCCTCCCGGCTCGCATGACCGATGAGCCATCCGACAGCAGACGGCGCAAACAGTTAGGCTCCTGCATCATTCATTGTTTGACGCGGTCGCACAAAAATGATTGAAAACACTCCGAGACATTCTACAATGAGACAACAGCGACAACCTTCGCGAGCAATACAAGTACACAACTACTGGTGACAACAGTCTGACCGAGCCCTGTCAGCCTGCGATAAATGGTTGTAGTCCAGAGTCATACCACCTAGGAGTCATATATCGACCAGAATACCTGCGTCCGCCTCTGTATCGGATTGATCAAACACCATGCCTGAGATTAGGAGAGTCCCCCAGGTTGCGCAAGTCGAAGATTGCGACAGCGATGAGAGCTCCGTGAAGCCAGGCACAAAGGTTCAAGCCAGGCGCAGAGCATCCTCAGTGAAGCCGCCCAGAAGCCGGTATGCCGCAAGCGATCCTGGCCATTCCGGCCATCATGGAACAGGCATCACAGCTTCGAATGAACAGCCATCAGCAGCCGGCTCCTCCGCTCCGAAGGCCCGGCCAATAATCCATAACCCGGCCTCACCAACGAAGAAGTCGCGATCTGCTTCCGTTTCCAGGCCTCCTGTCACAGAGCGGAGGTATACACTGCCAGACCGACAACAGGAGCAAACGCCCCACCATCCACCTTCCACCGTCTCGCCAACTCCGCAGCAAGTGTACGCTCAGCAGTATGCTGCTTGGGCGGCAAAGTATCCAGAAGCGGCCAGGCAGCATCAGCAGCAAGTACACGCTCAGCGTGCCGCGGCAGACGCGCAAGCCAAATCAAAAGCGCAAGCGACACATCCGCCGCGCCCATCTCTGAGTACAGTGCAAAGGCCACGGACTCATTCCAACACACGTCCCAGCCGACCTGTCAGCATCCATGGTAACGATGTACCGAGTGCTTCAACCTCGATGCAGACTGGTCCTCCTCCTTCTCCCTCTGCGTATCAGAATTACTGGGCCGCCTATTATCAACAGTACCCGCATCTGCAGCAATACCAGTATCCGTCCCACCAGCCTTTGCATCAGCCTTTGAACTATTTGAGCGGAACATCCCCGGCGCAAACATATCCACCGTATATGAGCCATTCTCCTGGCGCTGGCTCACCTCATGAGATTCCGCAGCCTGGCTCTCGAAGTCAACAGCAGGGCACCCCGGATTACTCTGCTCGCCACATCAGTCTCGATACCTCAGGGTTGACCAGAGATTTTACGAAACTCACAACTGCGCCACAGATTGGACCTACGCAGATGTATTCAGCGAGGCATAGTTTATCCTCTCAAATGCCTGGTACGTTTCCTGGCGATGACTCTGCTGTATCAGACTCCGCTTCCAGTTCGGATGATTCCCAATCGGAAGACTCCGAGGAGGAAGAAAAGTACGAGTATGAACAAAGGCGCAAAAGAGACAGCAAGGTCCTGCCGCCACCGCCACCGGCGGCCGTCACTCGGCGGCCTTCCATGCGGTCGCGCAACACAGCACCAGTCGCCTTACCGGGCAGGCACTTGCGTGCGAAGTCTCACCACATGCCACGGTCTGACACAGGCGTAGAATATCCCTCTTCATCCGAGCAATTCGACTCCGATCGTGCTCGGGTTGGTCGAACACGCACAGAGTCTTCATACTCCGGCCGTAGTCGCCGTGAGTCGGTCTCCACCGCCGCATCTTCCGGCCGTACCAAAGCGACATCAGTATCCGCAGGGTCCGGCTTACAGAAGGTCATCCTCGAAGACAAGTTCGGAAGGCGTCGTACAGCGTACATATCCCCCGAACAGCAAAGCTACCTCGCCCATGCGTACGAACGCTCACGGAGGGAGGAGCAAGAGCGACAGGACACCATCGAGCGATACCAGCAAGACGTCAGTGGCACGCGCAAGGATCTGACAGTTGACAACGTCAGCAGTCTCCGTCGTACTAGCGGCAGCCATATGTCGCAAGGTAGTCACAAGAGCAGCTCTTCTAGAGCATCACGCTCCGATGGCATCAAGATCCAGTCTGGCGAGACCGTGCTACATGTATATGGCGAAGCGAGCGTGGAGATGGTCCCTCAAGAGCATGGCGGCCCAGCTGTCATTAAGATCGGTAGCGGCATGTCGAGCACGAAGGATAGCGGCTATCATGGCAGTAGAGGGGCTCAGGCAGTCGTTTGAGCAAACGTTTCGAGCTGCCTCAGGACGGATACGAGTCTGGACACTAATTGCAAGGTTGGCTGGGACGTGACCAGTCTTTGCACACACACACACACACACACACACACACACACACACACACACACACCCACGACTGTTACGATGCTTCACGACATAACAGACTTGACCCCGTAGTAGCAGAAGCGTTCTGTCACAACCATCACCTCTTCCAACATCCTCGCATCACCGCTCGAAACAAGACTGAGCGGGAACCCTCCCATCCCATCGCCCCTCCAAAAGCGAACGCCAGTATCTGCCTCCGCTTTTCGACTGCATTATCCCAATATACGACGACTTGGTTTCTTGTCAGAAAAGAAAGTGGCAAAATCCGACAAAGGGGAGGAGGAAAGAGAATACGATGACATGCTTACCCCATCGACATGTGACATCCGCCCTACTTGAAGGCAAAACGAGAAAGAAAGAAGGATTTCGGTTTGGAAAGTCTTTTCATCCTGCTTGCTGTTTCTTTCACGCAAGCGTATTTCCAGGAGGAAGGACGGTTTTTTTTTTTTTCCCTTTGGGTGGGTCCCCTTTTACTCCTCCACTCTACCCCATGGTATGCCGCGATCGGCGTTTTTTTTTTTTTTTTTTTTTTTTTTTGGGGGGGGGGGGGGGGGGGGGGGGGAGAAAAAAGTCATAGGATGGGCGCAATTTCTGGGAAGAGAAAGGAGGAGGGTCGGGAAGTAAGCGGTTGAGAAAAGTGACCGGTGATGCCTCTGGCCATATCCACAGCGTGGGAAGGCTTATCAGACGGGAGGAGGGAGAGAAGGAGGCACGCATGCGCGCTATATGAGATGAGCTAGGCGGGAGGCTTTATGAAGTAATGAAATCTGTATGAGTAATGATTTCAAGAAGAAAAAAAGAAAGAAAAAAAGCAAAGTACTTCCTGCAGTGGTGCAAATGGCAAGAGAGGAGGGGAAATGAAAATCATGAGTCTGTTTCGGTGAATCGTGGGAAAATGAAGGATCATCTCGACCTCTTGTGATAACTGATAAGCGAATACATAAAGGTCAGCTAGGCTAGCTAGGCCTGATAGCGAGGCTATTCTGGATAAGAATGGCGACACTTTGCTCGCTTTGCTTGCATGCCTCGCTTCCAGTCCGTGCTAGCTAAGGAAAACGAGTTCTGATTATTATTTCCCGCTCTCCCATCCAAGATTCATTTCTGATGCCGTATTAAGAGGTAGTAAGTAAGCTCATATGCGCCCCTCAAAAAATTAAAAGCCCGTCTTCATCTGCTGTCCAGGGGGTTATCTTCCTTCGCGCCAAGTTCACACGTCGTAAATGCATTTCGTAGAGGGAGGACCAAAGACCCTCCCTATCGTCATCGTACCATCGTACCATCGTCCCTCCCTTCCCCTTCCCATCCCCTCTCCACCCCTCCACCCCGCTCGCGTCCCATCCTATCCCTCAAAAAAGTCGCCCTACACCCCTTTTACCCCACACCCCCAACCAGAACATCCCACCACAACCACGGCACACACCACGCGACCCACCCGAACAACCCCGCACCGGACCCGGACTCCGCCGTCAAGAGCACCATAGCCTGATACCACAACCCCGCCAACCCCCGCCCATCTGGCAGCTGATGATGCGTATTAGCCCACCACCAGACATACTTCTCATAGACCTGCAGTCCCGTAACCAGCACGACCAAACTAACCATCAGAACCGCATACGCCCACACGGACCTCTTGACCTGCGGCGGTACTAGCGTCCAGAGTTCGGTCCATGACGACGGGGGCGGCTGACGGATGATCTGCGGAGGGGGCGGGGGACGATTGAGCTGTTCTGTCGCCGTCGCGAGGCGCTCACGGAGGGACTTGAGGTCTTTCTGCAGGGTCTCGATTTCCGCCGTGCTTTCCCGGGCGATGGGGACCTGCAGGGCGATGTGGAGGCGCAGCCGGTCGATTTCCTCCTTGAGATCCGCTTTCTCGGCCGCGAAGGCCTCGGCTTGCTGGCGGGTTTGGAGGGCGAACTGGGCGCGCAGGGAGGCGAATTCCTCGCGGAGATTCGCCGTCTCAGTCTCGTGCTCCTCGGTCTGCTGGGACTGGAGGGCGAGCTGGGCGCGCAGGGGTTCGATCTCCGCGCGGAGATGCGCCGTCTCGGTCGTGTGCTCCTCGGTCTGCTGGGACTGGAGGGCGAGCTGGGAGCGCAGGGATTCGATCTCCGCGCGGAGATGCGCCGTCTCAGTCGAACTGCTGTGGTTGTCGTCTTCTTCCCAGAAAGGCTTGAAAGCGTCGTCGGCGGGAGCGGTGAGGGTGGGATCGTCGTCATGTGGTCCGTCATTGTCAGCTTCGCTGGCACTCTCATCGCCGGCTTCGCTGCCGCTCTCGTCCAGTCCCGTCAGCTCGTCGGCGACCGATGTCCCGGATACTTGGCGGTTGGTGTCCTGACGCTGGAGACCGATCTTGGGCTCGCCGAGGTCGCTTGCAGTACTGTGCTGGGACTCAGCGCGACGGGTGCGACTGGTCTGCTGAAGAACGTCGACGTGATCAAGGTATTCGGGCAGAGTGAGCCCAGTTCCCAGGCCCCTGAAGGTGAACTCGAAACGCGAGTTGATATTGTTGAGTGCTTGCTGGGCTTCATTGTGCTCCTGGGCTTTCTCCTGTGTAGTCGCGATCGTTTCATGCAGCTGGTCAATCTGTTCATGCATCACATCTTTCTCGGCGTTCAACTTATCATTGGCATCTTGTAGCTTGCTGACTTGGTCGTGTTTCTCATTCAGATCCGAGACTGCGTTGGCCAGCTCTGCCCGCAGAGTCTCGTTCTCGGACTCGAGATCCTTCCCTCCCAGGGCACGCTGCTTCTTCTTGGATTCTTCTGCCTTGCGTTCATCTTCTTCCTTGTGTTGGAGGATCTGCTTCTGGAAGTCTTCATTGTTCTTCTCGAGCGTCTTGTTCTGTTGCTGGAGCTTGATGGAGTCTTCTTTGGCCTGGTCGTAGGCTTTCTTCAGCTCGGCATTCTCGTTCTGAAGCTCGACGCATTTGTCGTAGAGCTCGGCTTCGGCTTCGTTGGAGCTCTCGATGCGCTTGGCAGCTCGTGCGCCTGGGTCTGCCATGGGTGAGCCGGGGACTCTTTCCAGGGAGAGAGGTGAGTAGCTTGTGGGTGAATGTGCAGTGCTTGGAAGATGGGGTGAATGGATATGATGAAGGATGTGTACTGTCAAGGGCGTACGCAGTGACTTGTCTTTCTAACGGATGCAAATGAATGCGTAGGATGGAGCGGCGCATGATGGATGGAGCATGGGCGCGACAATAGGTGTGCGCGACAATCGCAGCGCATCAATAGGAAGAGAGGCATCAATAGCAAGGATGTGAAGTGAGGTTATGAAGAGTGAAGGCAAAGAAGGAAGAGGCGGGTAAAGACGTTGACAATGACGGTGAGTGCATCGACTCTCACCTTCACATGCAGTTACTTACCTGGGCTGCTTCTCGCCCCGATGCCCTCGTCGTCCTCATCCTCATCGCTATGGAACAACGCTGCTACTTGCCGTCTTGCCACGGCGATGGTCGGCGACTGCACTCGACTGCGCGCGCCCAAGAAAGGACTTTTGCGACCGGATCGTGGTGCTGGTGCTGGTGCTGGTGCTGGTGCTGATGGTGGTGCTGGTGCTCGTGTTGGTGGTGTTCGCGGACTGGTCGCCGTCGGATCGGCATTCGCTTGCTGTGCTGCTCCGTCTGATTGGCTGAATGGGTCGCTAGCAGACGCAGATCCCCCGGCATCTGGGGCCCCGACTGTGCCGATGTGGTCGTTGCCGACGAGCTGAACAACCTGAAGGTTAAACTCGGCGGCGGTGGGATCAAGCCCATGGCCGCTGGTTCGAATGGGATCGAGTGTTGCTGCTCTGCTGCTCTTCTTCGGCGATGGCGTCTTCGGATCTGACACCTCTCCAGCCATGATTTGCGACCGTGGTGAACTGCAGTAGCAGAGCGTCGGAATCTGTTTTGCACACGCATTGTCATAGATACCCATGAGGAATGCGGAAGGATAGGACAAAGGCACCACATGCAGAATGAGGCCTTACAGATATGCAGACAAAGACATCCACCTCGCAAACAAGCTCATCACAGCCTTGGGGGGGCGTATCAATTTCTTTGCATCTTCGGAGATTTCCTATGGTCCCTTGACATTCAGACGGTAGGACTTGCAAGGGGCTTTACCATTGTGCTATGTATCCACAGGCGCTCCAATATAGCCACTTCAAATCACAGCACCGTATACACTAGCCTCTGAACCAGGAAGAAAGAAAATGATGTTCTCTCAAAGCAATGCGGTAAACCCAACTGTCAAGACCTCCCCTCTACTCCATCCTCTTAAACCCTCATCAACCCCATCTACGAAGTCCCCGAGCACCCAACAAAGTTATTCCCCGAAGCGCCCGTATGCGTGATGGCACCCGCATACTCACAGTCGGCCGTGAAGATCACCCGGTCCGCACCAGGGGATTCTATACCATGTGATCAGCACTCGAACAAGTCCTGATGCCCTCACAAGGAAACCCAATGCAGGGAGAGAGAAGGAGAGAGAGGAAGAGAAAATAAACATACGACAAGTAAACTGCCCACTCTCCAGAATAGGAAACTCGTAGTAAGTCCCATCGACGGGGAAATCGAAGCCCTCGTAGTTATTGTAGACGTGGGGATCTGTGAGCCATGCATCCGTGATCAGTATGATCCCATCTGCCTTTTCTCTCCTCCAACTCATCTTCTACTCCGCATTCTGCAAGCTAACGAAGGGGGGAAGAAAGAAGTCTTACAGCTCCCACTACACGCCGTCCCGCCCTGCGAGACGTAATTGCAGCCCGAGTTGACCGCGGCGCGGACTTGCGAGTAGCTGTAGTAGTTGCTCCCGCACGTGGTAGCGGATTGGCGCTCTTCGAGCAAAGGGGCTGCGAAGGTGTTGGTGGCCACCAGGGCTAGGGTCGAGATGAGGAAGCGCATGGTTTGGGAATCTCGTGGTATGAAGGGGAGAGGGGAGGGGAGTAGAGCGAATGTGCTGGTGAGCGAGTGACAATGCACTTGAGGATAGAGACAGGAAGAGCACAGCTCTTGTTCCTCCCCTAAAGACAAGAATGCCTATTCGACTCGGGGGAGGGAGGGCGCAAAGCAATACTTATGCTTCTTCACCCACAAAGGGAGAGACTTCGGCCATGCGCTTCTCATGGCAGCCAGCTATCCCCAAACAATTAAAGCCCGCGCGACCTATGCACGATGTATCTGTCCTGTCCAGCAGCGGCAGTAGTCGTAGCAGTACCGTTCCGTACCTGCCCCTTCGAAACATACTTCCGAAAGAGCGACTGTAGCAACCGTAGTAGTACTACCATCAAAACCAAATCACGCACTACATCTGCAAACCCCTCCGCCGATCAATCGCTCGCCCCGGCGGTCTCCTATCAGGAAAGCGCCAACCAGTCGAAAGCTTGCAGGACACCCATGTGGGACACGAAGCAGTTGGGTCCTGCAAGACACCGTTGCATGTTAATCCACGGCAAGAGCTGGGACTCATAAGAGACAAATTAGCACCTCGACACCACGTCCACTGAGAGAGCCCACCGCAAGCACATGGCGCCAGGTATAGACTTTTGATCTGCAAGGGTTTCGGGCTCGGCGGCGCATAGGCGCTACCTGCCATTATTATCCTATCCAGTGAAGTTTGACAGATGTCAAAAAAGTGTGGAGGGTTTTGTGAACTCCACCGAGATTGCAACCCTCCAACTCTTCGGTGGAGTTCTCAAGAACCGGCGGAGCTAAGCTGTCTTGGGAAGGAAGGTCCCTCCTCTTACGTTTGTAGGTTCGACTCTATGTTATTACTCTCACTCGTGTGCAGTGAGCAAGTGAGTCCAGCATCACAATGTTGATACCGTGACGGCGTTGAAGGCAAAAGGACGGAAAGTGAGCATCCAGACAGAATCAGGAGCGAGAGAGGAAGTTGTCGGCGCAGCGGTAGACCGGCGACCTTGCGGCCAAACATCCCAAGCAAAGCCAATTAAGTAGAGCTGCATCTTTTGAAGATCCGAAGACCGATAAAAAGATATCAAAAGGCCATACACGAGGGGATCGCCGCATCGAATGAGAAACGCAAGATAGCGCTCCGAATCCCTACTCCGGAACGAGAGCGCGCTCGACACACACTTCTTACAACGATCTCGAGCAGTATTCAGAGACGAACATCAGGACAAGCTAAATCCGACTCTCCTCCCATCCTCTGGAACCAACATATTACCGACTCACAACATACCCCCCACCCCCCAAAAATGTCGCTCCTCCACCCAACGACCAAACTACGCGAAAACCCCCAATACCAGCTCCTAAGCGCATACGCCCACGACAACGGAACAGCAAACCCCCAAAGCACTCTCGACGCCTTTTGCGAGCCGATCGAGAACAGATACCGCGAGGAAACCACCAACCCTTCAGACATCGAGGAACTGCTCTGGCCAGCGTGGCAGTGTCTGATTGCCTGTGCTGCGGCGACACCGCATAATAGTAAGGGACAGCAGAAGCTGGTGGAGCTGGTGTTAGGGGTGCAGCAGCGGCCTGCGCTGGAGAAGAGGGGAGGAGAAGTATGTCGTGTGCAAGATGGGGTAGTATGGAGGGATCTGCCGATTTTTGGGTGGCAGATGAGGGAGGCGTGGAATGCTGGTGAGTGGTTTTGTTCCCTCCTCCCTTCAGAGGCCGTATTTTGGGGGGGACGGGTCGGATGCTGATTACCCTTTTTATTAGCTGCGACAGATAGTAGTGAGGAAGAGAGTCAAGGGCATTGGATTAACGTCAATGCGTGGACTGCTAGGTTGGTGAGCGCTGTGCGTGCGAGGGAGGCAGATGAGCCGGACTTGTCGCTTTATTGTATATGGACGCTTCGCATGGCGCTCGAAACGGAGGAGCAGCCTTCGAATGTCGCGCTGTCAGCAGCGGCTGTCTGGCTCATCTACGCTGCGCCGACTATCTGGCAGTTCTGCATGCAGAGCAAAACTTTCGACGGAAAGGTAGCGAAGCCTGGTCCTCGTTGGAAAGACCAGGAATGGCGAGGTTTCACGAGAGAAAGGTGGCAAGCATGGATACAGCGTCTCATTAGTGAGCTGGAAGGTCAGATCTCGGATGGCGTGACGAAGCACATGGTCGACCAGGCCCTTCGAGCCATGCGCGATGCCCATTAAGCGGTAGCAGCGCGGATGAGTCGAAAGGAATTGGCGCTCGTCGTTCTCGGCCTTGGTATTTAGCGCGAGAAGCGAAAGAGCTGCCTCGGAGTACTCCGGGAGGCGCGCATAGACCGACTGCTGTCTGTCTGTACACAGAAGGTGCCAGGTGGCAAAAATATTTCTTCCGGCCAGTTTACCCGCTTCCGCTGCAGCAATGCGTGAGAGGGTGAGAGTCACCCCAGGAAAGCTGGATAGGTGGCGAATATAGAGGATTCCCATCGAATAGCATTTTCGTTGCAGGCCAGGACATCCTTCGATGAAGATGCCACATCTCTGATCCCTCGGAGGAAGCTGCAAGCGCCCCGTATATTTCGCCGCGAAATGCCTGTTCGGCAGAAAACCCGCCTTGCCCGCCGCGCCCGCTTAGCATCACCTTACTTAAGCATTGTGTCATCTTCCGTCGCTGTCGATTTTCGTGGGGTCTCGCCTGAACTGAAGTCACTGCCCCTCCAAGGGCTCAACAAAAGTTTGGAATCACCGGCCACCAACTTACTCTCCAGACACAAACTCCTGACTCTTCCAAGCAACAACTTACACCTTCGAATACTACCAGAACTTGATCAACACCGAAATCATGTCTTCCTCTCTCGACCAGCTGAAGGCCTCCGGCACCGTAAGTGAAGAACCGTCTGACAATGAGGGGGGCTGTCTATAGCCGCCTCGGGCTTTGAAAGCTCTGTCTGTCATCTTATACTGACTGGTGACTGCAGACTGTCGTCTGTGACAGCGGTGACTTCGCCACCATCGGCAAGTACAAGCCGCAAGATGCCACCACCAACCCGTCTTTGATCCTCGCCGCATCCAAGAAGCCCGAGTACGCGCAGCTCGTGGACAATGCCGTCGCCCACGGCAAGAAGCAGAGCAAGGACATCGACGAGCAGGTCGAGCACACTTTGGACTTCCTCCTCGTCCAGTTCGGCAAGGAGATCCTGAACATTGTCCCCGGCAAGGTCTCTACTGAGGTGGACGCTGCCTACTCTTTCGACAAGCAGGGCAGCATTGACAAGGCCCTCAAGATCATCGACGTATGTACAAAGTCGAGCAATAGTAATTTTGCTGAATTCTCGCTAACAATGACAACAGCTCTACAAGCAGGAGGGCATCAGCAAGGACCGTGTCCTCATCAAGCTTGCCTCCACCTGGGAGGGTATCCAGGCCGCCCATGAGCTCCAGAGCAAGCACGGCGTCAACTGCAACCTGACCCTCATGTTCTCTCTGGTCCAGGCCATCGCCGGTGCTGAGGCCGGTGCCTACCTCATCTCTCCCTTCGTCGGCCGTATCCTTGACTGGTACAAGGCCGCCACCAAGAAGGAGTACACCAAGGAGGAGGACCCCGGTGTCAAGTCCGTGCAGCAGATCTTCAACTACTACAAGAAGCACGGCTACAACACCATCGTCATGGGTGCCTCCTTCCGTACCATTGGGGAGATCACCGAGCTCGCCGGCTGCGACTACCTCACCATCGCCCCGAACCTCCTCGAGCAGATGTACAACAGCCAGGACCCGGTGCCGAAGAAGCTCGCGGCCGAGGACACCGCCAAGCTCGACATCCCCAAGCGCAGCTACCTCAACGACGAGTCCAAGTTCCGCTTCGACTTCAACGAGGAGACCATGGCCGTGCACAAGCTGTCGGAGGGTATCAGCAAGTTCGCCGCTGACGCCGTCACCCTCAAGGGCACCCTCAAGGAGAAGCTCCAGGCATAAACGTGGAATGACGTTTTATGATGTTCCATCCGCTTTTCTCACGACATTTTCTTGTTATAAAACAAGTGGCTTATCTAGTAGACTGCTCAATGGTGTGCGGATAGCTTTTACGTAGCATATGAAAAAAGCAATATACCCGTTGAAAAAGGAAATTCCCATCTTTTACAGTGATTGGTTTTATTATATTCATGCAACTATTTTTGACCATGTGCTACGTATACGTGATAATGAGTCAATGTCTCTCCATCTCGGCCTTCAGTTGCATCTCCATCATACGGAGATACCGCTTAGCAGAACCTGTTGAAGTCTCCGAGCTGCCGAGCCACGGGTCCCAAAAAGTGATGTCAACAGGTGGGGATTGGCGGGGCAGCATCACCAATAATCAATCAGCAGCAGAGCTTCGTTGCCCCTCCCCGCCGCTTCTCCCAAGTAGTCACTTCCTCTCTTCTCCCCCTCTCGCTGATACCAAGAACTCATCATCAGAACCGAAAGAATCTTCTTCAAGAGCCAGATATATCAACCCTCTTAGTCAAAATGGTCAAGGCAGGTACGTCAAAACTGAGCACCCACTCCACCTACCTACTTGTTGTGATTGGGGAGAACGCGAGAACCCGTGGGTAAGGGCTAGCCGGGGAGGGAGCAAGAATGAGCATGTTTCATGCCTCTCCCTCCCTCCAACAGCCATTGGGGACAATGCCCTTCGAACACAGGAGGCTCATCCGATGGGAGGAGGGCGCGTGTCCCCCCTTATATGCACTGGCTGGTGGTACCGGCAACCATCAAGGTTACCCCATTGTAACGGCGGCACATTGGAGCCTCTCATTGGGAGCGTTTACGCTGTTTTAGCCAGTGTCATCCGTTCGCCTGCCCGTCGTAACCTTGGTGGGACCTTGATGGTCGATAGCCGGCTGCATGGGACATACCCCTGTCTACATTCCCGACCACTGCATAGGCCTATCACCCACGGGTTCGCTCACAGCTCCGCACCAACTCTACCCTCTCCCTTCCCATACTTCCCCCCTCGGGGACCCAGCATGAGAAAGATTCAAAGGCTAAGAAATCCCGGCAGTGGCTGTCCTCCGCGGTGACTCTAACGTCAAGGGCACCGTCACCTTCGAGCAGGCGTCCGAGGGCGCCGACACGACCGTGTCGTGGAACATCTCGGGCCACGACGCCAACGCCGAGCGCGGCATGCACGTGCACGCCTTCGGCGACAACACCAACGGCTGCACGTCTGCTGGTCCTCACTGTAAGCCCATCCCCTCCTATCCTCTCCCACTAGAGTAACTTCTGACGTGCGATGACAAAACAACAGTCAACCCGCACCAAAAGACCCACGGCGCCCCCTCGGACTCGGAGCGCCACGTCGGCGACCTGGGCAACTTCAAGACGGACGGGCAGGGCAACGCGCAGGGCTCCGTGACGGACAAGCTGGTCAAGCTGATCGGGCCGGAGAGCGTGCTGGGCCGCACCGTCGTCGTGCACGCCGGCACTGACGACCTGGGCCAGGGCGGCAACGAGGAGAGCAAGAAGACGGGGAATGCCGGGGGTAGGCCCGCGTGTGGCGTGATTGGGATTGCGCAGTAGAGTGCTCCCTTTTTATCTTCCCTTTCGACCACTTTCCTCGTGTGGGGGGGGAAGAAAGAAATGAGGGTCGTTGAAAGGCTGGAGTACACTGTCGGTATATGAATTGATGCAGAATGAGATATGTGCGTGATTGTGTGACTAATTGAAGAAGAAGTCCCCAAAAAGGAAAAAATGCACACAAAAAGGCGGGAGGAGGCGACAGGCGTACACAGATATGATGTTTATGTCCGTGACAAAAACCGTCCTCTTTACCAACTTCCGGCATCACCCATTTCCCTTTTTACGGATGGTCGGTAGATCATCTCGAGCTCCCTTTCTGTAATAGCCCATCAAAGTCAAAATAGAAAAATGATTGGACGAAAAAAAGGGACTCCGTTGTAAGAACGTGTGGGATATATTACAATACGTCGAAGGATCCATTCTACGATGTTGTGATTCGCACTTGAAGGATTCGTCTCACTTTCTTCACGATGATCATAGCCTGATCTACAAGGCCCAAAGAGGGGGGAAAGAGGGTTAAAAGGGAAAGAGAGAAGGCAAAAAAAAAAAAAAGGTATAAATAAACAAAGACAGCCGTACAAGCCTTCGATCCCCAAAAACAATCCACCTACAACTTCCCCCCTACCCGCCTCCTCCTCTCTTTCTCCTGATCCCTAACCAACCGCCTCAAAATCTTCCCGCTCGGGCTCTTGGGCACGGCGTCCACAAATTCGACCCCGCCCCTCAACCGCTTATAATCCGTCTTATGCTGCTCGACATGTTTGATAATCTGGCGTTTAAGCATCGCGTCGGATTCTTCGATACTACCCCCCGGGGTCTTGACCACGAAGGCTTTGGGGACTTCGCCTTCCCGGTCGCTCGGGATGCCGATGACGACGCAGTCGGATACGGAGGGGTGGGTGAGGAGGTGGGCTTCCACTGTGAGGAGGGGTGGAGGGTTAGTTTTTTTTTTTTTCTTCTTTCTTTTTCTTTCTTTCCAATTGGTCTTGGGTCTCTGCTTTTTGAAAGGGGGGGCCGGGGTTTCGCCAACCAGGGGCAGTGGGGTCAAGGGGAAGGGGGGGAAAAGAAAAAAAAGGGGACCTACGTTCAGCGGGCGCGACTTGATGGCCTTTAACCTTGATGAGTCTGCAAGACGATCGGGTCAGTAAAAGATACGGAACCATTCCTCCCCCCACAACCTATCCCATCAAAACGCGTTCGAGCTTCTCCGGAAGGGGGGCGGGGGGCACAAAGAGTAAAGTAGGCGGGCAAGTGAAAGCCTAGGTGGAAGAAGGGGGAGCGGGGGGAACAGGCAGGGGGTGTTAGTGACAACATACTCCTTAATCCGATCCACAATAAAAACATGCTCCACTCCCTTCGGACTCTTCTTAATCACCGCCTCATCCCCCGTGCGCATATACCGTCCACTCCCATCCGCCGCATCGACGAACGTCTCCCGATCCGCTTTATCATTGTTATTATACCCCAACACGACACTGGGACTCTTGACCCACAACTCCCCGGGTTGGTCGTACCCCTCGATCTCATGCCCCTCGATCGTGACGAGTTTGCAGACGACGCCAGGGAGGATGGAACCCGAGCTGCCGAGCCAGATGTCGTCGTCGGTCGTGGTGCAGACTACCGTGCTGGTTTCGGTCAGGCCGTAGCCCTGCTTGACTTTCCAGTGGGGGAAGATGGCGAGGAGGTCGTCGGCGGTTTCTTTCCCCAAGGGGGCGGCGCCCGTGAAGCAGGCGCGCACGGAGGAGAGGTCGTATTTTGACAGGGTTTCGCGCTGGTTGACCAGGTGGATGATCATGGGCGGGACGAGGTAGAGCATCTGCAGTCGGTACTTCTGGATTGTGGCGAGGAGGATGGTGAAGTCGTATTTGGGGAGGACGACGACGCCGTCGCCGCGGTAGATGCTCGCGTGGTTGATCACGACTAGGCCGTAGATGTGCGAGAAGGGGAGCAGGCCGAGGCAGGATTCCGTGTACTCCGGGATGTTCTTTTCTTTGGCTAGGGCGTCCCGGCAGGGTTTCTCGTGCGTGACGAATTGGAGCGTGTTGGCGATGACGTTCTTGTGCGAGATCATGACGCCCTTGGGGAGGCCCGAGGTGCCGGAGCTGTAGCAGAGGAATGCGGTGCGGCGGCCTCCTTCGCCTTTGCTCCAGGAGCGGTCGGATGCTGGGAGGGTCGGGAGCTTACTGCCGGCTTGGATGAAGTCCTCGACGGTCTTGTGGCCGGTGGCAGAGATGCCTTGGGTCATTGCGGGTGCCATGGGTAGGAGATAGACTTTGTCCTTGGGGATCTTGCTCTTGTTCGCCGCGGTCATGGCAGTCTCGTAGAGTGGCAAGCAGGTGAACATGGCTTTGGCTTTGGAGTCCTTGAGCTGGTACTCCAGCTCGGCCGCATTGTAGGCGGCATTGGCGCATGTCAGGATGCCTCCCAGCCGGTGTACGGCCCATGCGAGGGTGAGGTAGTCGACCGTGTTCAAGCTAAAGCACGCGACGACCTTGTCCCATTCGGAGCCCTCGTTCGGCTTGAACCCCAGCTCTTTCGATAAAGCCCGCGCGAGATGGTCGATGCGCTCCTTGATCTCTAGTGCGTTGTAGGACTTCCCAGTCAGGGCATCGCTGAAGGGCGGCTTGGAGTAGCCAAGTGGGTATCGGCCGTAGTTCTCATCGAACATGAAGGTTTCGATGGAGATGGAGTCGGGCACCTCGGGGAGAGGCGGGGAGGCAGTGGTGAAGGGCATGATGGAGATGGTATGGGAGTCTTTCGGCGTGTTGAATTGGGTGGTCGACAGAAGAGTGCTCAGGCTCCTTCTGTGTTATGGTATACAACCCAGTACTAGCAGGGTAACCTCGGGCCCTCCGAGGGTGAAGCAATGGCGGTAGGATGGAGGACAGCTGACTGTATCTTTGTAGAGCTCACCAGTGCAGAACAGGGTCGCGACACAAGCGAGATGGTGTAAGAGAATGATGAAGGAATACAAGTGTACCTAGGTATGTACCTACAGTAATGTACCTTACCTGGACGATCTGCAAGCATACATACTATTATGTAGTACACGATCCCATCAGCCGAGACCCACGGTGACGGCACCGACGGGTGCACTTTGGGAGCTTGGGTGGTGTGTCTCCTGTGTATCCGAGGGAAAGACAGACGATCCCCGCATCTGCTGCTCCGTAGAAGCTGATGAGAGGAGAGAGAGAGAGAGAGAGCTTGGGCCCATGGGGGAAATCCACGGCTCGGCCAAGTCTCGATAACGGCTCGGAAGTGCCTGTGTGAAGACCATCCCCACCACTTCAACATATCATCTTGTCGCCAGAGACGCGCCTGGTTGGCTCTTGTTAGCTGTATACGCACATCATGTCATCTGAAGAGGCGGCTGACGTGAGAGAGCACAGGGTTATTGCCGTAGGTGAGCGCCGTGGTTAAGGAAGGCCAGCGTGGGACTTTACGCTCTTCAGCTCCTGACTACCCGGGTATGTAGCAATTGAGGTCCTCTCACTCAGCAAAAGCATTCATCAATAGATCTCCCTCGTACGTGACGCTAACCTCCATTACCAAAACCACCACTGATCCCTTAGCCACTTCTCCCCTTTTCTTTTCATTTTTCTTTTCATTTTTCACTTTTTGAGACTTTCACCTCCCCTCCCTCCGGAACAGCGGCTCAGCCAATCCCTCTACCGGGTTTTGAAACCGCGAAACTTTCCCCCGAACCGCCTGTCTGTTTGAGAAACCGACCGCATGGAACCTCCACTCGATACCGATTCACAGGGACCCAATTGAAACAGAGGGACCCCACGTGTTTCATGCATCCGCATCGATCGGGTACCATTGGGTTGATTGATTGATTGCTTGCCTGCCTGCCTAGGGATATCGCCGCGCCGCACAATCGCAGCGGCCCGTGGTATCAATGTCTCGCATGCAAGTCCAGCAGAACGAGGTTTTGCACTTGTGGCCTAGGTTAAGGAGGGAGAGGGTGGTCAGCATGAAAAAGCCTAGAAAAAAAAAAAAGGCACTCGGGCAAAGGTCCCCGATGAAATTGGGGAAATCCTTCGAAGAAATAACTTACAGATCATATAAGGACAACCCCCATTTTTCTGGATATTGACGCCGCAAGCAGGACATTTCCTTGTCGACTTCTGGATCGTCTGCAGCGTCTGGTCCTCTTCGTCCAGACGGTCTTTGATGCGGTGCTGATACTGGCCGCAGCTTTCGCCGTCGTGGTAAGGGCGGTCGCACGGTACGCAGGCTCGGGCGCCGCAGGCGTGACATTGGAAGATGTCGATGATATCCGGCTTTGTCTCGACTTCTTTGACGGCCTTGGTTGTCTCGTCGACGGCTTTCTTCTTGCTTTTGCTGCTCTTCTTGGACTTTGCAATCTGCTCGGGGCCTGCTTCGTTGTCAACGGCGGTGGTAGTGACTGCGACAGCGTCCGACGAGTCGTGGACCTGGCCTGCTTTGCACCCTGGCGCGAGGCACCATCGCCATCCGGGCGTGTGCTCGGCAATGTGACGGCGCGCTATCTCCTCGAACCTGATCGGTACCTGTCAGTCCCCCATTCTGCTCTCCTCAAGAGAGAAATGCAATGCCAGCCACTCACCGCCCAAACACCTTCCGCGTCGCCGCATCCGCCACATCCCCCTCCCTCATCGTCCCCGTACATCCCGGATGCGGACACGCAATACCAAAGACCTGACTATCCTGGCCATCGGTCTTGAAACTCCCCGCTTCCACCTGCGCCTCGACCCATTTCTTCAGACACGCCGTGCAGGTGTTGATCAGGTGCTGGCAGTCGGCGGTAGGGTTGCAGTCTGGGAACTGCGACGGTACGCGCTCGACGTCGCAGCCGTAGCAGAGGAAGCGCGGGTGGGTCTGGGTCGTCTTGCGACGTTTGGTGGCGGGGGCCATGTGGGATTTTCTTTGTGTTTGAACAGAGAAGTGGACGGAGTTGTAGCAAGGTTGGGTCTCCACACAAAAAAGAAAGTCCCTTGGGCACTGTTGCTCGTGGGAGTGCTTGACGATGTAACGTGCCAAAAAGATTGTTCTGACGTAGGTAAGTCAAGTACTCTTTCCCCAAGATATCGGAAAGAAGATCTAGCCAGCTAGCCGACCACGCTCTCCAAACGACACGCGAGGCAGCAGTCACTAAAACCCTGCGGCCGAAGAAGGAAAGCGCGAAGCAGGCGATTGCCGGGAACACCGCCGAGCATTCACGCCGTCCACCTCTCCCTTATGTAGGCACGTGAATATGCGGGTGCGGAGCTATTCCCGAGTCTGCTGGGGAAGTTGAAGTGAAGTGAAGTTCACGGACGGCAGGCGCGAGGAGAAGAGAAGGGCAGCTGGACTTTCCTCATTCGGTCAATGTGTTGTACTCACATCCATATTGTCCTCTAAAGGGAGTGGAGACTTCGACTCTCCGTTCTTGAATGCGACAAGAGTAATGACTCAATCTTCACCCTAGCAGTAAGGCAGCAGTGGTTGCCTTGAGAGAGGCGCAGTGCTAAATTCAGAAGATTCCGTCGAGTCGTGGAATTTTCGCCACAATTTATAGAGAAGTGTTATCGGAAAAGCCTAGTCCCTTGTTTTCATCACTAGATGCAGATAATTAAAATGCGAGACAACCTTTCTATTCGGAATCCGCGCCGCTCTTGGACTGGTATCGAAGGAAGTTGGGGCCGCCGGAGGAGGGGCGTGGGCGTGGAGAACGGAAGCGGAGCGGACGCAACGTCGACAGTCAGCAACGACATATCCAACACCTCGGACCTGGCTACTTTCGAAAGCTCTGCGCCTTTTCTCGTTGATGATCGAAACTTCCACGACGGGAGCAAAGCACATGCCTATCCTTAAATCACAGTACGAGCTACACAGACGTTGATCCAATCGCGACGACAAGAAAGAGGAAAAGACGAAGTTGTTTTTAATGGATATTCAATCGATACTCTATACGAAAAAGTCAAACAAGTAAAGTCTCTGTGTGGGTATATACTTTCTCCATATAAACAAAGAAGCGAAAGGGGTTGTCCAGTCACATCGCCGACCTGCGTTATAAGGGATGCCAAGCAGAAGTCGATTGATGAGACTTTCCCCCCCTTCGCGAGGTGATGGGCTTTTTGATGATGTCAACTGAAAACCCAACACCTCCCTCCGAAACCAAAATAAGCGCCGTGTTGCGATCCAGTCGTAGCGTCGTCTTGTGATTTGGTCTCGTGATTCCCCAATGTTGTTGTGTGAAATGAACACCCACTCCCCATATACCAATCCCAATCCTTCCTATTGCATGCAACAGGAAAAGGTGTGAAGAGATAACAACTCCGATTGCCCAGAATGGACTGTGAACGACTCCCCGTCATCAAAAGTGAAAAGAGGCGAAGAAAAGGATGAAGAGTTGGAATCTCGCTCAGCCGTCAGTTTGACCAAGAGGCAGGTAAGCGGATTCATGACGGATCGGAGGAGCGACAGGCTTAGTTGTCGCTAGGGCAGAAGGTGACCTTGAAGTCGGTCTTGCCCTTGTAGCAGACGGTGTCGGCGGGGGAGCCGTCGGAGACCTGGTCCGGGTTGGTCCAGCACTGGCTGAGCGGGAAGCCGTTCTGCTCGGTGCAGACCTTGACCTCGCAGTCGGAGCTGCCGTTGCCGTTGTCGAGCGGCTCGATCTTGACGCCGATCTTCTTGTCAGAGCCCTATGGAGGAAAGAACGTTAGCTGGGGTTTCTGGTATAGCAGTAAGAGGGAAAGGATCAACGTACGGTCATCATGCTGACATCGTAGGCAATGCCCTCGACGCCGCTCCAGCCGCTGTAGCCGAACTCGGCAAGAGACTGGGGAGCCCACTGGGCGGCGGCGCCCTGGTCGGCGGTGGCGGACAGCCTCAGCCCAATGTCCTTGTAGTTGGCGGAGATCTGGGCGTCACCACCTGAAGCGATCTCGGTCGGCTCGCACTTGGAGTTCATCTGGAAGTCGCTGGTGATCTCGAAGAGACCGAAGTACTTGGTGTCAGAGCACTGGTTGTGGACGTGCAGGGTGTAAGTGTCGTCACGAGCCTCCAGGGTGGTGTCGCGGGCGGCATGCTGGAGACCGTGGTGACGGCGGTGCAGGTGCTGGTGGTTGTGGCCAGCAGAGGGAATGGCGTTGACGCCGACGGTTGCCAGAACGGCAGCAAGAGCGATAGCCTTGGAGAACATGGTGGTTTGGATTGGTGGTGAGTTCTTTGCTGGATTCGTCGAGACCAGGTCGTTGGGTCGTCAGGAAGCTATAATAGCAGGGTGCTGTTCAAAGCAGTAATGATTGTGTGGCTGGAATGAGTGGACTAACGTCACAGACGTTGATTGTTTGCGTGGAAGCAGTAAAGAGAGTGTGTGGTAGAGAGACCGAATAGACTCGTGAATGGGGGGAAAGAGGCTGGCATTTGAAAGGGAGGGAGCATGGTCAATATAATGCCTGCCGCGTATTACCTTTGTCCCGTGCGAACAAACAATAGCGCTTACGACAATGGGTCGCCTAGAAGGGGACAATAATGGGGGTCTTTCGCATGCGCTCCAATAGGGGCTCTTTGCGCCGATTTAGGGTGGGCACAAAGGGCTCTGCACATGCTCGGCAGGTGTCAACCATGTGAAATTTCAACGACACGGCGATTTTACACCCCATTGTGCCATGAGAAAAATTCTTGTTGTACTGCTGGCGCCCACAGAAGAGTGTTTCGGGGTGGCTGCCGTAAGACTGGAGACTCGTGGTCCTGTGGTCTCGACCGGTGGTGGGTGCGCGGCGACCAGTCGCGTGCGAACCCGGCGATCAGGGCAACTGAGGGCGCGGTTCGGCCGTTTCAGCCTAGCCGTGCAGGGCGCCCGCTAATGCAGGTCCGAGCTCTGACTTTGCGCCCGGTGAGAAGTTTGAGCATAAATTGATTGGACACCCGCGCCCTTTGGCCAATCATTCATTAATTCCACGTGAATTGCGAGTCTCGGAAATTGCTGGTGGAGACGACTTCGCAATCCCGCCTCGATCACAAGCGATCTGGCTTTTTAGCCGGGGTGTTGGCTGCGTCCTGGCGATAAAGAGCGCGACCGACGGCACCGATAAGCGATGCCGACGCGTCCTCCGCCATTTTCGCGATGGTGGTGACTGCAGCTGCGCAGCCTGGCAGCCAAACCCCCCCCCGGTCTGTCGATGCCGTGTTGTTGAGGCGCAGGGCGGAAACTGGGGCCGTCATCAGCAAGAGTGCCACGACGTGACGACACCTCGACACCGCACATGATGTGTTGGCGATGACAGCACGGCACGGCGTGCGCGAAATGACACCGGGGCAAACCCTCAATGAGCTAAACGCAGCCCTCATGTGACTTGCGAGGGCAGCAGCATGAACGATAGAATGACCGTTATAGATTGCTGTCGAGTCGGTAAACAATCACGCCCGGACCTGTAATGTGCACTTCCTTCATTCGATCATTCGCCGTCGGTAAACGCTGTGGAGTGATAATACACTTGTTACTGTGACGTAGAATAGAAGTTGAGGGCCTGGAGTCGACCGGGGTCGTCCATGTCGATGCGTAGGCAAATGCGAGGCGTCGAGGGCTTGTTGCCGCCGCAACTGCACTGGTCGCAAAACGTTCAGCCGGGGTCAGACGGCTTTGCAACAAGTTGATTTTTACAATGAAGTTCTGATTTCCAGTAACAAGAAACCCTCTCTCCGACGGACCGCCTGTGCGACGTCGACGCAGCAGGACTTCGGTCGCCAGAGCAGTGTGCTTGCAAATCCGTTTATGGCATGGTGTATCTTGGAGACATAGATCGGGACAGGAGCCGTTACTCTAGTGAGAGCCGTTATTCTATTGAGAGCGATCCAATGTTGTAACATATGTTTGCCAGCCCATTATAATAATCAAAGCCCCGCGCATCATCTCCCCATTTCGAAGCTCGACGCACTTCGCCATAGGCATACCCAAAACAGGCGTCCATCCGAGCACGGTATGGAAACATGGAATTCGCTGACTGCTCACGTCGCAGTGCTGCATCACCAAATATAGCTTGTGTCGAAACGGCTTGAGGTGGACTGGCTTGAGCTTTGAGCTGGCCTGAGCAACACCGAGTTGTTTTGGGAGAATTTCGTTGGAGCCATGAGCTTCGCTGATACTCAGGTGGTCGGCGTACGAGGAATCGCAATTGCGCAGTCAGAAGTCGCCGCTGAAGCGGGTTCCTATCTGCATTCCGGTCTTTCCCGGGAAGTCATCACTGGCGCACCCTCAGAGCGCTCCCTACGATGCTGGCGAAAGCCTGGCGATGTGAGGAGTTTGCGATATGCGCGCAGCAGTGGTTCTTTTCAGCGCAGGTCATACAGTTGATAACCGGTCGCACACCTGGAGTCAGATCATCGACCTTGTGTACTTTCTATGCCAGCGAATTCACTTGGAAGGTCGGAAGGGCTAGCAAGATGACCACATTTGAGATGTTGCACGATGGTATCACGTTCAAGGCTACATACCTACCCGGAACAATATGAACCTCCCGGGCTCCTGCGGGCAGGGCTTAGAAAAGAGCGCAGGGCCTGAGGCAGCTGCGAATCTTCCCGTCCGATGGGTGGAACCTTTGGAAGGCGCCTTACCTTACCTAAGGTAGGCAAGAGGTACTACTAAGTACATAGTACGTACGTCAGGCACCTTAGCGACTGGAAATTTAGACCTTCACCAGCACCGGCGATCATCATTCCAGACTGTCAATCTGAATCCTCGGCGGACTGATGTTGATTACTACATGATTGCGTCGATATCGATGCGTTGATTCAACTTCTGCAATAAGGCACTAATCCTCAGGAGCTACAGCATTTCATACGATGGACTCCAGCGACGACATGCTCTCAAAGAGCCTGACGCAGTGGGTGGCACCTCCTAACAAACCGACTTCAGCGCTTCTAGCAAGCACGGCTGTGGGCATCTCTTCTTCACTTGCCTCCCTGCATTTGTTATGCTCTCCGTGTCCTTTCCCACACTGCGGCAGGTAAGAGGATCAGATGATTCGCTTTCATTGTGCTTACTCCTTTCCCCCGTTGTCGGTCTTTGATCTCTTACTTGCATGTACCATTCCGCATCTTACCCACGATTTGCTTGAACTCCTTGGCAAATATCCTTGAGGCTACAGGATGCTATCCAGGACCAACAGTAATGCTGGCGACCGGTTGCGCCGAGCGAAGTCGACATCCTCGCAGCATACCACGTCCTCGGGGCACCAGCGCAGCTCGACTTCCATCGATCCATTTGTCACGCGGCAACATGCCGAGGTCGCTGCCCTAGAGGCTTACAACAGAGCCCGGCGAGAAGGGGAGCCAGTGTTGCAAACATACCAGCAGGTTCCACCGAAGATACAGCGGCGCCGTAGTCAAGCAGGTCGGAGAGAGGGAAGCCACCTCGAAGAAGCTCGGTTAGGCCGTCGGAGATCCACGTCTACGAAAGGAGATACGAGACCACCGCAGGCATTTATTGCAGCACCTTCGAGGCGATCTGAGCCTGTGACTAACAATCCTGGAGAAGAGAGAGTCATTACCAAAAAGCGCTCAGTCATCCCACCGAACAGACGAGGTGGCGAAGCCGTTGGACAGGGCCAATTTCTCACCGTTCCGGCAAGCGCACAGCGCACCAGAAAGGCTCAATCGGTCTACACTGATGGTAGTCCAACTCCCAGGCATCCTTCCGCACATTCCAGAGACCGCCATTCTTCGCTCCAGCGCAGTAGTACTCCCACGGCCACTCGTGATGGATATAATGGTAACCTGGCTTTGCTCTCCAACTTCGGGGAGCCGCTTGACAGTACGGTTCGAACCTTTCGCTCTGCCAGACCGTCAATTCGTAAGACACAGACGGATGAAGAAATTATTGCACTTGCTAGAGACAAATGTCTCCGAGACTTCCAGCAGAAGAAGCCACGCGAACGAAAATCCATGCTCCTCGCTCCTTTCCAAAGACGGCGCGCAACGGTGTGGCAGCAGAGCAGCGACGATGGTTTTGACCATGAGCTGCCGCCTTTCAATTACGCTGGCAACGACACCTTACCGCCACTGCCGCCGCTGCCGCCTCCACCGCCCCCTCCAATGTCCACGATGGATTCAGCACTGCCTACTATCGCCGGAAAGGCAGAGAAGAAGTCACGGATGTTTTCCGACACCCTCAAAGGCCGCATCAAGAAAGCATTTCGCAAAACTTCCAAAACGCCTAGCGAGATTCCAGTCCAGCACGTCGAAGCCAAGCAGCTGCATTATCCTGCAGATCCGGCGTCTTACCAAAGCTCGAAGGCACCTAACAAAGATCCCTTCGCGGACTTTGACGAGACACTCTCGTTGCCGCCAAAGTTTAGAGCGAGTACCGGCAGCAGCAAGGAGAGCTTGGCTCAGTGTAGCGACTCAAAGTCCCGGGTGACCAGTTGGACCAATTCGACGGTAGCTGGTACAGTCAACTCGAGAATGAGTCAGCGCCCTATGACAGTCGACAATTCCAGCAGAATTCTGCCGCGCAGTGGTAGCCAGGCGACTCTACGCAAGGCAAGCTCTTTCTTTGGTCGTCCTGTTAGTAACAAGTTGCGCAAGACAAGCATGGTTCAGCTCAAGAGTAATGAAGAGAGCAAGAGCCTGTATTCGGCCCTTCAAGAGCGAATAAAACCGTCTAAGCGTCCGATCACTCCGTCTATATCGATCGAGGCCGCTCAGCCAGAATCTGCAACGGCCATCGACAGTCGTGCAAGCTTGCCGTCTCAGCAGCGTGGACGTGTGGCAGCTTCACGCTCTAGCGCACACAGTAATCGCAGCATCAGGACTGTGACACCGGATCCGACAGATGTGAAGTTCAACATATGCTCACCTGTGCCCGAGGTCGCCAGTCCAGATGGGGTAGAGCAAAGCAGTCTCAACATTGATAAGACAGGCAACAATGCTGCCTTTCAATTGCCACCAAGCGATTTACAGCGACGTCATGCTAGAAGGGCGATTCCGCCTTCTTCAGAGCAGTTGGCTCGTCGAATGGAGAAGTCCAAGAACAGATGGCAATGTTCTCTTGATGAGTTCTCGCCGGCAGCTCCCCACTCGACCCGAGCTGCGATGATGGGCGACAACCCATATGAGTTGCGGTCTTTGAGCCGATCCCACCCGCAACCTCCATTGTCCAATGATCTACCCCACCACACTAAAGTCGAACAAACAGCAGAGCCTGCGCGTCCTAACATTCTATCTCCGAGCCTGTATTCACGGGCGACAGACGGTGCTTCGCCACGGCCATATACGCCTGTCGAACCGGTGGGTACTGTTGTCACCATCACTGGCCGAGAAGTGAGGAGCTATTCCATCTCGCCGCCGAAGAAAGTTGCAGAAGAGCCTCAGCCGGTGAAGTCCGCGCGAACGAGTGGACAATGGCGAAAATGGCTGTCAGACGAGATGCATTCGTTCAAGAACGGTCTCGAAGGCTTGACATTGACACAGGCCCTTACGCAAGGCGAAGAAACAGCTTCCAAAGGATTTCTCAGCCCGACCAGGCAGTCTGAAGAGACGGGCTCGCAACCGGGCTCTGTGTCGCCGCCGTTCGGTGGGCGGCGTGTATCAGCTTCAGCGAGTCGCCCGCAGTCCGTAACAACCAACCGAGGACGCCGAACTGGCAGTAGGACATCCAGCATGATGAACGAGCGATATCCTATGATCGAGACAGGCCGTCAATCCCGGGAACAGAGTCTCACGAGTCGCAGCACTTCTCGGCAAGGGTTTCGTACAGCTAGCCGGACAAGCAACAGTCCTCCAGAAGAAGTCACTCACCAGAGCGGCGACTGTCATAGACAGAGACGATCTATTACCCAGCAACGTATCGTAACTGGCAGACAAAGTCTTGGGCAACTGAATACAATCACACGTTGTAGAGACGTTCTCAATTCCCTCGGTGCTGCCCAAGAGCTTATGATGAGCGGCGCCCTCCCGAGTGAAGGCGAGAAGCCGAACAGATTGACTAAAACCACCTCCCATCCTGAGGGGCCGCACAGAGTCGCAAACAAACATCGATCTGCATTGGAGCTTCGAGCGAACTACATCAACACCAGCACAGGCCGGACCACTCCCTTAGAGATCCGGCGCAAGAACATCATTCACACATCCAACATGTTGGAAGACAGTACCATTATGGACATCGCCGCAGGACCTTACGCCTCTCACCAGGCGCCTCTCCCTTCCGGCCGCAACAACAACGAAGACGAGAAGGAGAACGCTCCGCCAGCATCGGCGGATGACGACCGGCTGCCTGCCCTCTCCAGCTCGGAATGGCTGGCCGCGGGTCCAAACAAGTCTCGGAAACCTTCTACTGTGCATCCCGCTCTGCGGAATCGGTCGGTATCAAGATATTCTGCGGTCAGGAACCCGGGACCGGGGAAGAGTAGTCCGGTGTCTCCTGGTCAGAGGTTGGCGGGGGAGTGGCTGGAAAAGAGGAGTAGGGAGACGACGCCGGCGTTTATGTAGGGGAGTGGTTCTTAGGGGTTTTGCTACGAGGACTTTGAGATGTAATTTCTAGCAATCATAGGTTCTAAGCCTTGCGAACAATCGGACAGTGGCGTTCATAGAATAGACATTGCGAGTCTACTGTCAAGACGTCTAATATCACAACTGCTGAGGCAATAGATTGATGCGCAACTCAAATGAGTGCTAATTAGCCTGCTTATCTAACCGTCTTAATTGGGGCATGATCTTCACATGGCAGGTACCCGCGCGGTCTTCTTCCGCCAACCCAACCACATGCAGTTCCGCAATGTGCATTCGTCAGAGCTTTCTAAGCAACTTCATCTCGAATCCCATTTAGCGAATTGCTATGGCGGAATGAGCATTATTACGCAGCGGCATCTTCTTTAGGATTATGAAATCATTGATAAGTTCTACTTGATACCGCGCGCTCTACGACGTAAGTGCCAGAGCGAAGGTATGCGCCATCACCGTAGTATCGGCGCTATCATCGCAACTTTCACCGTTCTCGCCCTTGCCTATTTATTAACCCTCCACCTGCCCCTCTACGAGAAGATGGCTGCCCCACTACTCCTCCGTCCCACCTCATCTACCATCTCCAGACTTCTCCCGCGATTCAATCGCTTCAGCGCTCCTCTGCTCAGACCAGCAACCACGTCCACCTTTTCTTTACAACACCCCCTGAACCCGACCACCACCACCTCCCGTCCCTTCACATCCACCATGTCTCCTTCCTCCTCCGAGACCATGTCCTTCAAGGACGCCATCCACCTCCGCCGAAGCATCTACGCCCTGAACAAACAGAGTCCGATCGCCGACACCAAGATCGAAGAGATCGTCCGGACGGCCCTCAAAGAGGTCCCCTCCTCATTCAACTCGCAGTCCACCCGGCTCGTGGTGCTGCTGAAGGACGACCACGACAAGTTCTGGGACATTGTGCGGGATATCCTCAAAGCGCATGTGCCCGAGGACAAGTGGGAACACACCGGGAACAGGATTAAGGGGTTTAGAGGGGGTTATGGAACTGTAAGTTTTTCCTCAACAGTCATCTCTAGCTATACACATCCCCTTCGGAGATTTCAAGGATTGACCGTCCATGCCCCGACAACAGATCCTCTTCTACGAAGACCCGGAACCCATCAAAGCCCTCCAGGCCAAACTGCCCACCTACGCAGACAAATTCCCGACCTGGTCCGAGCACACGTCCGCCATGCACCAGTACATGCTGTGGACGGCGCTGGAAGCGGAAGGCTTCGGCTGCAACCTGCAACATTATAACCCGCTGCCGGACCAGAAGGCGAGTGCGGAGTGGAAGATCCCGTTGGAGTGGAGTCTCAAGGCGCAGTTGGTTTTTGGTGGGGTTGAGGAGGGGGCGCGGGAGGCGTTGAAGGTTAAGGATGAGGTTCCGATGGCGGAGAGGTTGTTTGTGCACGGGGCTTCTTCTTAGGATTGCTGGCTTAGAGGTGTCATGGTTGTGATGATGGTTTTGGCTGGGTTTAGCGTGGTGCGGTAGGGTACTGACGTGCAACAAACTTTTATTGCGCTGACCTGCGTACTTTCACAAGCCAAGAAAGACTTCTAAACGAAGAGCCACAGCTGCGGCTCCCAGGTGCATCGGAGCAATTGAAAATGATCGTGGGCCCACGGCACCTTCCTCAGCGCAACCGTCCGGCATGGGCTGGGAACGAGACGTCTAAGCAGACCGCCACGTATATGCAAGCGCTTTGCTATCAGCCGATCAGTGTCCAAAGACTGGCATCGTAACCGCATCAATCAAGACTCCAAACGCTGCAGAGGTTGCTGTTATGCCGCCATGTCGCTATGCTCTGGCACGTGCCAGAAGTCGTGATGCGCCAAGCAGACGCCTTACCCAGCTCGAGACTTCATCACTGTGTATGACTCCCAGGCGGCAATATCTTCATTCTTCGGAGGCTTGTCTACATCATGCCGATGTGTCTGAGTCGACATTACTTGGAAGAAGCAGGTCGGACATAAGACTGATGGCATAGGGCTTACCTTCACATCATGGACTCATCATGGACTGCAGCTTCCTGCTTCTGGACGCGTGAGTTTGACTGGAATGGAGCGCGTGAAACGCTCTAGGCATTGTTTCAGTACGCCTTTGCTTCACAATGTTGTTCGGGTGTTGGGTCCAGAAAAGGTTGTGTGTTCACAGGGCTTTCTCGTACACTGAGATCCTTGGCGGCCTGCAATGTTTACCATTTCGAGAGGTCATCGCTTTAAGATGGAGCTCTGGGTGGTAATCACCCACTAGAAGGTCACAGGCCTCGCTGTGGTGTATGTATGGGACAGAAAAAGATTGTCTTTGGCTTGGTTGCAGAATACCGGTGAGTATATGTTCATGAGTCTTGCCGGGCTGACGAAACGCCCGAGACCAGCAAGGATCTGGGTGATGATCACCTTTCACCGAATTGCTCGATCAACAGGTATCGATACGCTGCTTTCACTTTGATCGACCATCGGCTGCTCCAACCTTGGCGTAATCGTCCCGGTCGCCTCGTACTTTTGCCCGCTGGATCTCGTCTTCCCTCCGTATGGCCGTGACGTAGTCATGGAACTTTTCGCTCATCTTGAGTACTCTCCGGAAATGGTCCTCCTCAACGACCACAATCTGTGAAGATGACGATGGCGCTCCGCCTTCGCCAAGATCACCAGCTCCTTCAATGCTTTCAAATTCAGCGAGAGTAATGGCAGTCTGCAATGCGTTCCGGATTTCTCTCCCATTCAGCTCAATCTTCCGGACTTCGTCACTGTGCAACACGAATTTTCTCGCGCTTGGACCGACCAAGATCTTTCCAGCTCTTTCGCGCTCTAGCTTGCGGAAAAAGCCTTCCCAGATGTTACGCCGGAAATCAGGGGTCAGTCTCTCATAGCCGATTGCCATATGCACACGGGATACGAAGGCATCGTCAATTTGGCCAACTCTATTCGTGGTCAGGAAAAGCAGACCACGGAAGTACTCCATACGACGCAAGAAGGCCGAGACGAGGCCGTTCCGTGACAAATCACGATTCTTGCGCTGTTCTAGAAAGATATCCGCTTCATCGACTAAGAGTACGGCGTTCCAAGCTTCGGCGAGATCGAACCACTTCATCAGCTCCTGCTCAACGCTAGTCTCGGTGATGCCAATGTCGGCAACGGTAAGCGCGAGAAGTGGTCGTCGAAGCCATTCGGATATACCCTCTGGTTTTCTTTTAGTATCTACCAAGTCGACCTCGAGACATGCAAAAGCTTACCGACTGTGTACGTCTTCCCAACTCCAGGGGGTCCTAAGGACACATTTAGCCGCCAGAAATCATACTGTATAAATGCGTCTGCTACATACCGTGCAACAATATAATTTGGCCTGCGCCTTTCCCTTCAATGAAATCGGCACCCCATGAATCTCCACTCTGGTCTTGTTGCATCGACAATGCCTTGATGATCTTAGCCGCGAGAGGGTCTAGTTGCAGATTCTTAATGCTATCATTGGAGCGTTCTACCCGATCCACGTGTCCAAGAGAGATGGTCACTGCATCAACAGAATCAGTCTCTTGCTCCAACTAGTCATATGACAAATTGCTCACTCCATTTTTTTGTGCTCAACGCAAATGCAGGTGCCTGTGGCCACATCAAAAGCTTTTGGTGTTCAGTAATCTTAGTGGGGCCAAGTCTCTTCTTACCGATGGGCTCTTCTCCGCATTGAGTGTTAGGGTAATCTGTCCGCAACTTCTCTGAAGAGGACGAAGAGGACGAAGAGGAAATCGACGAGATGGATCGCCTTCGCCGATATGGCGGCGAACGGCTCCTCCGTCTTCTTTTCGGGATGATGGGCGGCTGATCTCGAAGGTAAACAGTATCGTACTTGGCAAACTTGGAGTGCTCGTCAGGAGGAAGGAATCGTTTGTCGATATCAATTTCAGAGTTTTCGTGATCGATGACGACTTTGCCACGGTGCTACAGCCGGTGAGATGTCGCGTAGAAGCTTGACCGATTAAGACCACTTACTCTGCCGCCATTTTCGATGTCAGGCCCATCGTAGAGGCAATGCATGTGTCCTCTCTGGTTATTTTGAAGACCTTCAAGATACAAAATATTTCTGCTCAGAACCTGAGCTCGCCTTGCGCCAGCATCAAGGGCGTCCCAGACAGAGACAGGACATACTGGCAATGAGACCATATCACGCATGCCGTTGAAGCTTCTTATGTATCTACGTCTGCGTCTTCGCGACATAGTGAGGCCATCAGCAGTGTCAAGGCACCACATTCTTATTGACCACTTCTTGACTTCTTTAGTGGGATTGACGGATCTTTTTGTTTTCCCCGAGACCGATTCGATCACACATACATGAGGAATGCCATCCGTGATGATGTATACGTCTGTTCCAGGTCGAAGAATATACCACAATAAGTCGAACGTGATGGCGTTTGCTTGGACAGCTGGCTGCATTGCGCTTTGTACGTCTTCATATATTGGTTTTAAAAAATCTCTGAGAGTCGCCAGGTGGGTACGGACTAACTGATGTGCGGATTGACTGAGATGATCCGAATTCTCTTCAGAGACAACATATTCGTTGATCTTCGGAAAATGATGGATGAGGACCGCGAACGGCTCTTCAATGGTTACTTCGTCATCAAAGCTCGAAGTGGGGTGTCTAGGATAATATTCCATCATTGATTGCAGAGCTTTTCGTACAAGCGAGGAGCGTAAAGTTATCGACTGGCCGAAACTAACGCAGCTGTGTATTTCCTTGCTTAACTTGTCAATGGGGAGCAAGGTACTTCTTCCGCGAGCTCGGCCTGCATAGACTTGCTTTCGCGGATCGAATAAATTTGTGGTGACCTCGATGACGTTTTGACTCGATGCAACCGATACTTCGTCGGTTTCAATTTGGGTTTGTAGTGTGCGCTCCTGTGTGATCCTCTCCAGGTCGAATGGAGTTGCTTGAGCAAAAAGACCGTCTTCTCGAGTCTCACCTCTTTCCCCACGAAAGAGGCGTCGAGACAAAACGAGCGTCCATAGAATTGGGACCGAGCGCTTCGAGAATTTATCAGCTGTAGACCTTTTCTAAGTCTCATTGTCGACTAACCAAATCCCCTGAAAGCTCATTATACGCAGTATTTGAATGCTCATTTTCATCGATGTCACTCTCAGACGGTTGGCTTCCAGAGGAAGACATGTCTGCGTGTTATTCCGGGCCGAACTGCTCAGAAGTTGCTGAAGATGCCAAAATCGGCGCAAGAGAAAATTCAGCGACAATTTCATGCAGCGGCTTCGAATTTCGTGTTGTTTTGTAGAGCAGAAAAGCATGAAATTCCAAAAAATTTCGAGTTGTCAGACCTGGACGTCTTCAATAGACGAGGTGTGGAGGGGCAATCGTAGCCATGGTGCATAAGCGCCTGCAGGTAAGCCGCCACGCTGATAATGATACTTCTCAGAGCAAATTGGAGAAGGATAAACTTTTTTCTAGACATCCGTTCAAAGTGTCACTTTGTAGCAATGCAGGTCTTATCTGGGGTCAGATCACAGTCCATTCCAACGTCGTTGCTAGCCAAGGTATGTTGTAGCGATGTAACTTATCTAAGACTAGATTACAACCCTTCCAAACGTCGCTGTTAGCAAAAGTATCTCGTAGCGATGGGGTTTCATCTGCGGTCATATCACAGCCCGCTCCAGGATCGTCGTCATCGGCGAAGGTCACTTGCCAAGCTCCCGGCAATAGAATATGACTGCATGCATACAACGACAGATGCAGCCAGAAGGCCCAGAACATGACGACCAAGCCTGATGGTTCCATTGGGAAGCTTGTTTGCCGCGTAGCCAGGGCCATTTAACGTGGCAATCTCATCCAACCATCATTTTGATCTGATTCAATGAGCGTGAAAATCGTCAAGAAGTCCTCGTCGCTTTGATTGGAATCCAATGCAACGGCAGTATCCAGATGCCGCTCGTTCATCTCCAGGAATCCTACGCCGATTCTCTCAACACGAGACGGAGGATGGCACGAGCGACCACACGCTCTCACGAGCCCTAGCCTCGAAAGTAGAAGCGGATCAGCGACTGGAAGCGCGTGCAGATCAGCATCATCGAGAATGGGCCTTGCTCTTCGCGGATGCTGACAGGATTTCGCAAATGTAGATACTCATGTCCTTCTCATGGCCATGTTGCTGACCATTTGGCAGAACGGCGGTCCCGGAGGAGACACGCCTTCTCAAACACGGTCGTGATCTTGCTAAGGCTTGGGAAAAGTTCCAACGGCAGCTACCAGAAGAACATCGATTGCCGCTGCGAGGCAAGCCCCCAAGTTTATCCATGCTGTTCGAATCGATAGAAGTAGCTCAAAAGAGATGGCAAGCAGCGCGAGATGGAACGAAATTCGGTCGAGTGAAGTCGACATTCGCCAAGGTAGCAAGATCTATGGACGACCACAGTCAGATTCTCGAAGTCTTTCCCAACAACGACAAGTATGTCTCCTTGATCACAGGCAGCATGGCATGTATTGTAAAGGTAGGCCACGGCTCTGAACGAGCAAGGATCGGTAGATTGATGTCTCACAGGCCACCATCAATCACGAAGATATTGCCCTTGCGCTGACGGATAGCCTCGAGCAACTATGTGAAGATATCATGCACTGGAAGAAGCAAGTCCTTGCCCATCCAGATCTCCCATCAATCCAGAAAGACGTCCAAGAGCTTTACGTGGTGGTGTTCCAGTATCTGACCGACGTATTTGCCACATGGAGCAGCTCCGGATGGAAGCGATTCTCTCTCAGCTTCGACAAAAGCGCCATGACCAAGCTTTTCAGCACAAGGCAGGCACAAATCGACCGGCTGTCGGAGCGAATCGATCGCGCAGCAAAGCTGCACGAGCAGAAGAGCATACAGACTATTCTGGCCTCAGTCGTGACGAAAGCCGAGCTCGACGATGCTCTCTTAAAGCTAGGTTGTCGTCTCCAGACGTATCTCGAGGGCCTTGATGTCAGGAGGCGTCCACGACGCAGCTCATGCTCCGATTCGTCTCCACCTTTGCTGCTGACGGCTCCAGAAGAACAGCAACTTGAAGATGAGCAGCCCGAAGTGCATGTCATTCAGGTAGACAAACAAGAGATCATCCATCAAGTCCCGGATTTCGAAAGACTGTTGAGTTTGCCACTCAATGATGCCAAAACCCATAGTCATCGGGCCACGCATCTTGAAACGGATAGCCAAGTAGTACTGAAGCTGCACAACTGGCTAGACGGTGCTGTTGGCCCCAACCTCTGGATACAGGGTCCTGCTCATGTGCCTTCGCCATCGCAGAATACACTCACAGCGATAGCCTTAATGGTGGCACTGCAAGACGGTGGATGTCCAGTCCTGTCATTCTTCTGTGACTCCATCAGGACCGCGCAGCTAAGTCCTCGCCAGATCTTGTCGGAGCTCGTTCGTTGCTTTATCGCACAGCTGGTACCGCATCTGCCCAGCGTAATACGCAGTGACCGAGATCTCTCCCCCTCTCGCTTCTCTGCGGCCTGTGGGGAGGACTGCCTAATCGAAGACGTGCTTGCGCTTCTCATGGACATCGTCAACTCCCCGGAATCGCCGGCATTTTTCTTAATTGATGGCATGCAGGCGCTAGAGCAACGTGCAGATACGGAACATACTCAGGATCTGTCTTGCATGATCGAGTACTTATGCGGCACCGATACTGAGCACGGAGTAATGTCGCCTGCAAACAAGGTCTGCTTTACGAGCGATGGGTTCGTCGATGCTTTAGCATTGCAAGCACAACGCGGACAGCTGGAAATGGTCACTTTTGAACTAGAGAGCGATGACGTCCAAGCAGATGACGTAGCGAGTCTGTACCCTTTCATAGGTCCGTCAGACGACGATTGATTTGTAGAGCAGAGAGCAGAGTCAGCAAATAGTAAGCCAAGTACCAAAAGGCAAGCCAATTGTGCATTTCACAGTGTGAGGTGCGTGCGGAGCAGGATACAGCTTCAAGAAGCACCGCTCAAAAATTCACGGACAATGATGAGACATAGTGAAACGCAAGCCAGAAGAAGGCGATGATTGATCTAAACTAAAGATCCACGTCTGGTATTCTATTTAAAACATACACATATTCATATTAGGAAGGCAGAGAGTTAAAACCTCATATATAACTCCATTACCCGGGTATCTACCATTGCCATCATAAACAACCAAAAGGAAAAAGGGAAAGAAAAACCATACCGAATTCCCAACAAATGTCATCCCATAACACCAGCGCTGATCAAATGGAAAAAGCCGAATTGCCACAACGCATCATCAGAAACCCACATGAAAACCCAACCGGATTTATACCCTTATAACCCACTCACCGATCCCCAAAAACCAACATCCGCACCTCACAATCCTCCCCCCCACTCGCGACCGCCCAATCGCTCAACCAACAACACGTGATGGGACCCGCATGGCCCGTAAAAGTCCTCTCGCACTTGCCCGTCCGGGGATCCCAGACCTTCATCATGCGGTCCTCGGAGCCGCTGACGAGGCGGAGGTGGTCGGCGGCCAGGGCCCAGATGCCCTCGACGTGGCCGAAGAAGGTGCGGAGGCAGGAGGCGGCGCGCGGGGTGTGGGAGTTGGTGAGGGGGTCGGTGGGGAGTTGGATGAAGGAGGTGTTGGTGCTTGAGGATGTTGCGCCTTCTTCGGTGGGATGGTGATGATGGGGGTCTTTGTTAGGGTTGTGGGTGTTGGGGTCGGTGGAGGAGGGGTGCAGGGAGGGCGAGGAGTGGACGTTCCAGAGCCGGATGGTGGAGTCGAGGGCGCCGGTGAGCATGTAGCGGGGTGGGGCGGGACGGTCGTCATCGGTAGGCCAGAAGGGGATTTTGGCTGTCGGTGCTGGGACGGGGGAGTCGCGTCTAAGGGACTCGGCGGCGGAGGACACGCTGCTGGTGTCGTCGTTCTCGTCGTCGCCTTTGGCTACGCCGGAAGCGACCTCCTCGTCTAATTCGAACTCGGCCGGCAGTGGGACGATCTGCTGGACTTGACCAACGTGCCCTTCGAAGACTTTGATGCATTCCCTGCTGTCCAGATCCCAGAGTCGGACGGTTAGATCGTCCGAAGCGGAAAATAGGGTCCGGGAGGCTTCGTCGACTTTGACACAGTTCACCCAATCGGTGTGGCCGCGGAGGAGAAATGTTTGCTTGTTCTCGCTGTCCCAGACGCGAATAGTCTTGTCCATCGAACCCGTAGCAACAAAACGAGGCCCGTTGAAATGTAAAGTCAGGATGCCCTCGCTGTGCGCCTGGAAAGTCCTTAGACACTGCCCAGTTCTCCAGTTCCACAGTCGGAGTGTAGAATCCAGAGAGCCCGTCATAAGTTTATTGTCGTCAAATTGCAGACATCTTATCCCACTCGTGTGGCCCGTCAACGTCCTCAACGCCTCACCAGTGTGTATGTCCCATACTTTGACGGTAGAATCGTAAGATCCGGTGATGAGGACATTCTCGTCAAACTGCACACACATTACGCCGTTGCTGTGTCCCTTGAAGACCTTTGTCGAGCACCTTCCGTACTTCCAGGCCGTGCCCACTTTGAATCTGTCCTTGTACACATCCTTCCACGGTCGTCGCTTCGGTTCAAAGTATCCCACCTCGCCTTCACCGCTTCTAGGAGCCTCCTCGCCAGACGCAGGGACTGGACGCGAACACAATCTCTTAACCGATACTGGACTTGGCGGCCCAGATTCTAAGCCCCTTTTCACACCAGCCGAGCTGCCCTCACCAGCGCCAGACTGTACTGCAGACACCGGCAGCTCCTCAGGGACCGGTGTGATGGCCGGACTCCAAGAGTTTTCTCCTCTACCCATCGCGCGTAGTTGTATCTGTCTCTTCTCGCACCGTAGCCTTTTCCTCTCCAGCAAGGGCAATCCCCAACCACACTTGGTACACTTCCTGTCGATATGCTGCTCACACATCTTGTGCCAAACCACATCATCGTCCGCCAAACTCCTCCACCGTTGGCTCACCTGTGCGGCTTTGCAGAGCGAGGTCGTGTCAAGGTAGCACAAGATCTTGAAGCCGAGTTCGGGAGGCAGAGCGGATAGGAAGTCGATTTTGATCAGGTCGCGGACTGAAGCGGAAATGAAGGAGAGCTGCGGAAAGCAGCACTGAGTTAGAATGCCTTGAAGCATCAGGTTGCGATGTTTCGCGGGTGCGGCGGAGAAGAGGGACCACACGTGAGAGATGGCTTGCTGGTCGGACTGGGAGAGCGAGGCCAGCTCGTTCTGCAGCTGCTCCATGCTGGGCTCGTTGGCTTGACGTCGACACTTCAAGTCCGGGCGATGACGGTAGCAGAACTTCGTGTTGGTTCGGTCTTGAGGCGGGGAAGGGTCGTGGTGGTAGACGCTGTCGTCGGCCGGCTGTTGGTGGGATGTGTGTTGGTTATGCATAGGAGCATGGTGCCCGCCGACTGGATTGTACTGCATCGGGATATGCTCTGAAAGGAATGGCGCCACCGTCTTCTCTGCGTGCTTCGAGCTCGCGGGGATGGAGATGTTGTGCTCGCCGTCGCTAACGTCCTTCCGGTAGCGGTTTCTCAAGCGCTCGTGGTCATGGTCGTGTCGGCAAAGTTCTCCTTGGTCGTGCTCTTTCTCATCATAGTCACGCAAGTCTACGCCTTCTTCGTCGTTTGGTGTTGGCTGCTGTTGCTGTCGCGTGGACCTTGATGGCTCCGCTTCTTCCGTGTGGTGCTTCGAAATGGCTGCCGTGCTCGCTTGCTCGACTGATGCCATGTTGGCGGGAAAGGTTTCAGACCAACATCCAGTAGCTACACGCCAGGCTTGAGCAAGCCTTGATTGCGTGCTCGTGGGTGGTATGACCAAATGCTGCTTTCCGCGGGCCTTATCAGGTAGCGAAGACTGGAGGATGTCGGCGTTCGGGTGGGATGTCGTGCTTTTGCGGCGTCGTTGTAGAACACTGGCGCAGTATTGTTATATTGTCGTGTGTGGCGTGAGTGCGGTGGGTGTGTAATCCGATCAATGTTCCGGCTCGGTTAGTCTCTTCCTCGTGGCTTCGCAAGATGTCGTGCTTCCAGCGCTGTTCTTCACCATCGAAGGATCGCCCGCGCCGGCGCTGAAGGTCGCCGATGGCGCAAAGCCGAGCCAATCACAACCGTCGGCTTAGTTCCTTTGTTTTCGCCACTGTCCACGTCCCTTAAACGGACATGAATGTCGATTATCAAAGCCTTTACGCCTCTCATGTAAGCGGTACTGGATCTTGCACTTTTCTTGTCATCCTATGTGCTTGGAGCTAGTGCATTTGCATTTTGATCGACTAGGTCTACGACCACACCACCACCTCACGTGGCATCAGTCAGGGTGTCTGGACAGAGTTTCGGCCCCATACCCACTTGCAATGCGGCCCAGCGTCCCGCTCCCTCTGTCGCCGACCTTCAGCACTGGTCTGGCTCCATCATAGCAGCTGACATACTGACAGCTCGGCGATCTACTGTTTTGCCATCCTTCATGATGTTCTATGATACTGTTCTACCTACGCAGCCGGGGCAACGGCCTCAACAGCTTTCGATTCGAGCATGCCTTCATGAGCGACATATTGACATAGTAATGGTAGAAACATGGTAAAGAATTGGATGTTAGCGGGGAGTGTCTCCCCAATCCTTGTCCTAGTTGCATGTCTATGTACTCCAAGCTTAGTTGAATCGATGGAGACTGTGGCATACGTCGTAGGCATTGTAGGTTCTACAAATTCATGTTTTGGTGCCGCAATCATAGACTGGGTTTCAAGTACCTAGATATGTAGGTAGGTATCAGATGAGTCGGTCCCGAAGCGCGCAAGCTTGCTGCCGGTGCATTCGCCGATGTTCGCCCAGCGCAGTTCAAAGGCAAGCCACCACGCGATCGTCAAGCACACACTACGTCCATCGTAACTCAGGCGTCACGCCTGAACAGTGGCTCCACAGAATAGCGATGAGCTCCTCAGAAGAGTCTTCGGAGGCATCAGCTTCTCCGTCGCCTCCCGCATCACCAGAAGCGAGTAATCAACAACTTCTAGAGCCGCCGAGTCTTGAACGCCTAGTCTTGCATTTCATCCATGCCAAACGCTCCCTCTCCGCCTCCGCTCTCCTGTCACGCGCCGGCGAGCTCGTCACTGGATCCCGTAGTCTACTGGAAGAGATAGCCGTCCTCAATGCGAGAAATGCATTTGCGCGCAGGGCAGTAGATGAGCAGGTTGAGACATTAGCTGCGATCAGAGATAGTGTAGGTGACGTGGGTGACTCAGCGACGGATGAGTTCCAGAATGTGGTGGATGGAGTCGATGAAGCGCATGGACGATTGGAAAGAACACTTGCGGGGTTGAAAGGGCGAGTGGTTGATGCTGAACTGCAGCGGACGGGGAACAATGAAGAGAGTGAGACAGAGGAGCAGAGCGAGCCGACCGAGAAGACTTTGTACGAGTTTATACAGGAGTCTACTCATACCGATCTCGAAGCCTCAATACGAGGGCTGGTGGACGAGTTTGGCGTTGTCAAGAATATCTTCGATCGTGACCTTCGCCAATACGACGGCCACCTGCAAGACATATCCGATACGCTGCACCATGCTGACTTACACTCTACCAGTGGTCCTCAAGCCAAGCAGACGCTATACGATGATCCTACACCTTCAATTCCTAAGCTCTTCCGAGCTATGGATGGGCACGCGGCGCAAATGGCCGAGCTCTTCTCAAGCCTGATCAAGCATTACGATCTGTGTGTCACCGCACTCAAACATACAGAAGGCGGCGGCGAAGCAGCAAAGCAAGCCGTGCAGGCCGAACACCTGATCGCCCAGAATCCCGCGGGAGGCGAAGAGTCCCTGTACAAGAAGACCGTCCCGGAGCCTATCGACGAAGAAGAGCGCAAACAGATGCTCCGCGTGGTCGAAGGCGACGCGACCGAAGTCGAAGACGTCCTGAACGAACTCCACGAGCTCAGCGAAGAAGTCGAATCCAGCTACGAGCAACTCCACCACTCCACCGCCCGCGCCCGCTCAACCCACACCTCTCTCCGCACGGTCCTCGGCAAACTACACGAGATCCAGTCCGCGCTACCCAGCCACCTCGAAGCCTCCAAGACCTTCCGCGCGTCGTGGGACGAGATCCGTGTCTCGATAGCGTCGAAGACGAACGAACTCGCGTCCCTTGCGTCCTTCTATGACGATTTCAGCGCGGCGTATTCGAAGGTCCTCCGCGAGGTGGACAGGCGGAATGCAGCGGACGCGCAGGCGAGGAAAGTCGCTGCCAAGGCCCAGAGGGAGCTGGATAGGCTCTACGAGGCTGATAAGGAGGCGCGGGAGGATTTCTTGGAGGATGTGGGGGGTAGTTTGCCACGGGACATTTGGCCCCGTGCGGGTGATGGGGGGTATAGGTGGGAAGTGAGACAGGTCATGAAACGTTGAGATTTTTGAACGTATCGGATTACAGCTGTATGCGGATATGTGACCAAGCTCCCATCTGCCTCGTTTAATTTTACATCCGTGAGCATGTATGTATTCCGAAAGAGGAAGGTGCGGCTTCAATACCGCGGTGTTGCCGCAAGCGGACTTCACTGCACTGCCTTGCTCGCTTTCGCGAGTATATGACTGATGACAACGTATTGAAGTCCTAATGTTCCAAGACACATTTCGTGCGAATGACGCTGATGTTAATGAGATCATGGGAAGCCATGTGAAAAGCACATCCAAAGCCTTGCATTCTCATCCCAATCCCATTGTCTGACGGGAGACAAATTTACAGAAATCCCGCCTACCGAAGAGTGCCTCGGTCTTCGATTTCTTGCGCCCAAAGAACATTTGTGAAGACCACTTATCAAAGCAGATTTATTTCTGCCATCATGGACAAGATGGTTCCTACCCAGCAGAGGCCAATCACTACCGAGATGGATTCCATTTTGAGTCGAGTCCGTAATCTTGCCGTCAAGCCACCGATCACCACGAACTCCATCATCAATTTCGACCTCGACATCATTCGCAAGGATGCCGAGACAACCCGTGTAATCGTACACTCCCGTTTCCCCGCTCTGATCGAGGCCTTCCTAAGCGGGAGCAAGGAAGCGCATACGAGAAAGCTCTCTACACCGCCTCCTTCACTTGGCGAGACGAAGTGGCACGTCTGATAGAGAAGCGCCCTCTGGTCTTTATGGGGGGAAGCGATCACACTGTCCTCCGTGACGGCTCGAGTATTCCCGGCAACAGCTGCGAGGAATGGGATCGCAATGGCACTGACGAACAACATCAAAACCAGTCTCTAGCACTAGAGGAGTATCTCAGCTATGACGAAATCATGCTCGGTTCCTTGATCGGCGTCAGTGGACCGAGTCACTTCATCAACGATGGAGAGAGATATAATTGCGGGGAGCCTGGCGAGCCGGGCACTTTTGAGCCTAGGGGATACATTGTGGGACTTGTAGGCGCGAGGTTCGAGAGGAAAGACAGGATGGACGATGCCTTCATGACGCCCTCTAGCACGGAGCCGAAAATGCATCCTCAGCTGAGAGAGGCTTTCTATGACTTTTTCCGATGCACGAAAGACGAAAGCGTGTCCTTTCATGTAGAGATGTATAAGGCGCGCGTGAGCATCACGGCGGAGATCCTCCTCCTCGAAGCGAATCTCCGTGCTCAGGAAGTTGGCGCCGGTCGAAAGGCGAGAGTCTATGTCGTCGGTCTCGGCCTGGGAGTGTGGCAGCATCACCCGAAGCAGGCAGAATGGTATGTCGAGACTTTCGCCTCCCTGCTTGCGACTCTAGACCTTCGGAACATTGGCACGGTGGAGTTCGCATACATCTCCAATGTGTCCTCCGCCATACAGGACCACGTCACGAATACAGCTGCGGAGAAGGGGATCAGAGTCCTTTTCTCCAAGCGCAACCCTGCCGCAAAACTCCCTACAGAGGAGAATAGTGAGGTGCTGGTGCTGAGCTATGCATGGGATGGCAATGCCTTCCCGCGGAACGAGTACTGGGTTGGATCGTTGTGCGGTAGTGGGGATCCTGCTGCGGCGTGTATGAGTACGGTCGGGGAGTTGCATAATCCGCTTGTGAATCCGGGTTTCACAAGGAGAGTACAAGTACTGGGACGAGATGGATGACAGTGTCAGAGATCGAACTTGAAGCTCTAGCAGCAGATATCGAATATGTCTCATAGATCATCGCTCGGAGTTGATGAAATTGATCTATGCGACTAGAAGCCACCTCATCGTCGTCATCGTCTTCGAAAACGCTGCCGTGCTTGTAAGTCCTCGCCTCGTCTTCGCAAGTCTCCGATATCTTCCAACAAGTCTTGGTTATTAAATTGAAGCGCTAAGTACGGGAAAGTCAAAGTCATCATGTCCACATTGGTCTCGGGGCTGCTCATCAGATTAAACCGGCCTCCTCACAGCAACATGGCAACAACACCCGCCAAGCCAAAGGCGCCCAAAATGGCAACATCAGGCTTAGCAGCAGCACCAGAGCTAGTTGACGAAGCGCTTGAGCCTGTACTAGATGATGCTGGAGCCTGAGCAGGCGTAGTCTGCGACTCGTCCGGGCTCACGCCCGAACAGTCATTAATACACTCCTTCATCGTATCATACGCATCCTGATCGGTCAGATCATCAGGATACGACGCCATCGCGCAGTCTCTTGCACAGGGGTAGGCAGAGCAAGGGAGATCGTCCGCGCTCCAGAACGATGCCCCGCCTAGGTTGTTCTCATACGCGGTATAGTTGCCCGTCCCGCCTGTGAAGTTGAACATGTTGCTATACGTTGCGCTTTGCGAGGTTGAGAGGTCGGAGATGGCGATGCTGTAGTAGTCTCCCGAGGGACCGACGTCGGAGGGGATCGAGATGTTAATGGGGGATGAGAGAGTGGTGGAGTTTTGTAGGTAGCCTGGACGTATTCCCGTTAGCAAAACATCTACATTGAAACTTATATTCGGATGCTTACAAGTCGGTCCGTTGCTCCCAGAGAGTCTTGCGGCAAGGTAAACTCGGTATTGGCTATCGTCGGCGTTTTCGAAAGTGACATTAAAAGAGTAGCCGGCTTGGACGCTGTCGGGTGCGACGATGCCGTTCAGAGCATTAGCGCCAATTACGAGCGACGCGCTCAAGGCGGTGATTGTCGCAGCGAATGAGACCATATTTTACGTCTCCTTGGTCGAAATTTCAGCAACAGATCAACGAAAGCAAAGCGATGCGATTATCAGCTGTAGAGAATGACTGTGAAGTGAGTATTAAGAAAGACGATCGCAACAGGAGAGAGAGAGAAAGAGAGAGCTTGAGCAAGAGACTTCAAAAAGGAAACCCCAATGGCTCGAACGTTCGACGAACTGCGCGCCGAGTGGTGTGGGAGGAAAGACACGACGAGTCTGCAACAAAACCCTACATCGGTTAAACATTTTCGACACCGCGATCCCTGATCCATGCGTGGGGCTTGAATCGGTCGCGACGGGAAGCGTTGAGTTCGCCATTCATGAATAAGGAACGCCGCTGAAAATACAAGGTCCCTTTGCGCGGAATGTCTTTGGGGTCCACAGACGAACATGAAGTGAAGTTTGAAGACGATACGATGACGATGGTGATCTGCAAACGATGTGCAGGCAGGGTGTGGTCAAGCTCGCCTTAACAACGCTTGTATACCGGGCGGATAAACCGGGGATCGGATTAGACTCGCACTGACGCAGGACAACTGCCGAGTTGTACCACTTTCCCCTTTCAGTAACCCTACCGGCCGGTTGCTACTGTACACCATGGTTAGTATAGACGCCTCCGTCGTTAATAAACGAAACCACCAAGCCATTCATGTTCCTGGGAAACATGTGGAGCGGACTGAGTAAATGATGAGCTGGAAAAGATCCAGCTCCACGCAAAGCAATTGTATCGTACTGTGTCTCAATTTCGAGCTCCATACAGTGAGAAAGAAAAGGCCGAAATGTGAATTATTCATAAAGTATCTGTGCATGCATCGCTACCAAGCCAAGATATGTCGCCAGAAACTCCTCGCAATTCGTTCACACGTTAACTAGGTGCCAAGAACCAGCGTCTCAATTAGCCACCGGTACCAGGGCATATTTCCTCTCTAGAAGAGAGACTATCTACTTGGGCGAAGTCGGGTTCATGCAACCAGACGGCTTGTCAGCGTTGGCGGTGGTGTTAGAGAAGGCGAAGCTCTGGCCGATAGTGTAGTGGTCGTTGCCGCGGTACTGGCCCTTGTTGGTGGCGAAAGAGGCGGGCCAGGTCTCGCTGTAGAGGGAGCAGTACTGGCCGACAGACTGGGAGTTCTTGTACAAGATGTAGGTGTTGAAGAACTGGCACGTCTGTGCGACGCCGTTCTTGGGCGGGTGGGCAAGGTTGTACTTGGACTGGGCAGTGCAGGCCGCGGCGCAGAGACCGGCGTCGAAGGGTCCCTTAGTGAAGATCTTCACGCCCATGTAGGTGTCCTTGTTGTTGCAGTCAAGCGGAGCGTTGATGGCGGCATTGCCGAGAGCGACCGGCGGCTGGTAGCCATCTGGTGTTGCGATGGACTTGTTAACGTAGCCATTCGAGCCAGCGATAACAACGTGGAAGTCGCGGCGGTACTGGCCAACACTTCATAGGAGTCAGCTACAGTTTCCAAGAATCAAAGACGTTTAGATACTCACTTGGTGGCAGAAGCCTCCGTCACTGGACCACCCCAGTAGACACACTTGATGACTTCCTCAGAAGGAGGGTTGGTGCAAGTCGCCGTCGGGTCCACGCTTGGGTCGCGTTCAAAGTCTTAAGAATTTGTCAGCATCCACTCGAGCATGGACGATATGAGAGGAACTTACAAATGTTGAAGCTCATGCAGCCCTGAATGGCATTGCAGCGCTCGGAGCACTGAGTAACATCATAGGTGTCCAGGACCGAATAACCCATGTAGCCATAGACACCCTCGCTGGAGCCCTGCTTGTCCGCATATGCTTGGTAGTAGCCTGAGGGGACGGTGGCACTGTTGGCAGCATCATCATATTCCTCATTGTCTAAAAAAGCTTCGGCAGTGTCATCCTCAGCAGGCTGTACAGCGCAACCCTCGTTGTTGACGGCACGCTTGGCCATCTTAAGGGAGGTGTCGGTTGGGTTAGCAGACACGGCAGCTGCTACTGAAGAGGCAGCTGGAGCAGCAGAGAATGCAACGGTTGTCTGAGCGGCCACAGCATTGACAACTGGGATAGATGGCTCTGGGACCGGCTCAAGAGAATCGACAGCATCCCAGTCGATGTCTTGGGGGACTGGGTTAGCGATAGCGGCACCTGCAAGCAGGGCAAGGACGGCGTGGGAACGCATGATGAATATTGTTCTTCGAGACTGATCAAGTAAAAGTGTTTCGAGTAGGAGACGATTGAGTAGATTCAACTGAATGTGGAGTGATGCTGATGAGGGAACAACTCAACCAACTCGAAGGGCATGCCCCAAGATATACTACCCGGTTGCGGACAGACAGTCTTACGAGACTGCTGTCTCAGCGCGACCTTGAAGCGGCTAGACCCCATGGACGAGGTCTGGGACACTTGGTATGGAGTCTAGGACAAATAATGGCTTGCGCGAAACAAGCCATTGTCATCGGAGACGGCGAGGTCTTGGCCACGGGACGCCTGGATACTGCACGAAAATAGAGACGGTCTGTAGGCATTCACTGCTTACCCTGAGCGTCTGATCATAATCCCTCAAGAGATCGGACGGCTCCTCAGCCCACAGGAAACCCCAAGCGGACCCGTTCCTAGGGACTCGAAGCGAATTCAGCTTTGCCATTGGTTCAGGAACGAGGCATGCTGCGTCGAGCCATGTGGGAGTGAGTCAAACTCAGCTTAATCGGACTGGTATGCCGGGGTCCACGTGAGAGGAACCGTCTCACTTCGGCATAGCGGGCGTGCTAAAACCCACGCGAGTGTTTATGGGTTCAACTGTAGCTCAACTCTGGGTGAAAGGCTATTAGTGTTTTGGAATCCACTTGGGGAAGTCAAAGCTTGGCGACAGTCCAGAAAGGGTAGGGCTTCGGTATGGATTTGGGAAGGCCACCGGAAATGTGGCTTGGGTCCGCTTGGACTCCCGTACTTACGCGACGCCGAGGATTGCGCTGGGCGAAACCTTGCAGAGTACGATGGCTGTCGCTGAGTCGCTGAAGTGTACTTGACCAGCTGCCACCACGATGCACGATGCTGCAGGAGAAGATATGGGTTGCTCACGGGCGAGCGATATCTGAAAGAGGTGAGGTCGAGAATGAAGACGAATTCAGCGTGGAATGATCGACGGGATCGTCAGACCCAAACACGTGGGATTGCTTATCGCCGCAAGCGATAGGCATCGGAGATCGGAGATTTGTTTTGGCCGACGGCATCCATCTCGTATTGCTTGGATTTTTGACTTCACGCCCAAACGGCCTCCATTGCGGTACTCTCGCTTATGCGCTTGAAGCAGTGCCGCGTTTGGGTCTCGTTATTTCCACGATTGGACGAAGGATCGCAGAGTCTAGACTTCCAGCATGCGAATGGAGACCTAGTATTTCGCGGGTATCAAGGGTCTCGGGTCAACATCCTCCCCTCACAACCCTCAACCCAATCCGCAAACGAAAACGCTCATTGCGGGGCACTGCGTTAACCGTAGAAGAGCCATTGAGAGAAATCCCGCCATGGAGCTTCAAACGAGCTGCATCCTGTTCCCTGCCGCCAGGTAGCCAAGCTAGTAGCGAGACGGGATCGCCGGCTTTAGGCCAACTGAGAATAAGCGACTGTGCCGCTTGGCAGCAGACGCAGGAACGAGTAGCAGATGCCGAGTCACCGGGGATGCACGGCGAAGCGTTCATGAGACGGTGCATATCCCCACTTCCCACTTCCCAGCTTGGAATGCGGAGCTACCACTCGCGTGACGACGCAGCGCTCAGCTTGCCACTCCACGAAAGAAGTGACAGCACTGCAAGCAGCCCTTACCGCCCACCCTCAACTCACTAATCGATCCCAGATCGATTTTCCTGGCAAACCACTGGCGAGTCTGGACCAGCCATTCGCACGATGTTTGCTCCTCTCCGAGTATCTTCTCGGTGCAGTTGTAAGTCAGGTTTACAAGAACATCGTTTTCTGGACAACCCCATCCAAGTCGCCTCACTCTGCCTGTGCCTCGCTCGTTGTAGAGCCTGTTGAAAGAGCTCGCAGGGATTCGATGGCAAAGGTGAGTGTTCAGTAGAGATCCTTCGATCCTTCAGAAAAAGCAGATCATCCCGCCCTCTCAAGCAGCTCGCCCGCCTCGGCCAACCTCGGAGGGCACTCAAACTCTGAACCTATGTCGTCGGTGTGATGGTACTTGGGTCCGGAAAGCCAACTAATCGCCCGACAGCGACCGCGGTCATATTCGACATAGCACATGGGTTCAGCCTCTCAAAAGATATATGTAGGAAACACGTATCATCGCCTTGAAACGGCCCTTGATCTTTTTCTAGCGTTTCTCCTTTTTCTGATATGAATGTCTGTACATACAAATTTCAAGCACACCCTGGTGATTTCGCGATGTACAGGAAAAGGAAAGGAAAAAGGAAGGAAAAAGAAAAAGAGAATAAAAAAAAGTGCAGACTCACCATCTAAACCCGACATCGACAAGTCCCAGAACCACACAAAATAGTCTCTCGTCTTCCTACATAGCCGTATGTAGAAAATCTTCGATCGCTTCCTGACCCGCACTAGCGGACGTGTGCACGGCATCAGACGCCGCACTTCTAGGGACGAACAGACGCCGCAATTTCGAGAATTGATAGGAAGAGGGGTTTCACCGTCCACGACTGGGATTCTGGGGCACCCTGTGGAACATCACGTTTGCGTCGAGCTCGTGGCACTGTTCAGCTATTGCCTGTCTCCGTTCGACAAACGGACCGGGCAGAGTGGGGGTGGCAAGTTTCTGGTTCGGCGGTCTGCTGGTTATTGTCCATTTAAATGAGGCCCGAGGAACGGTAATCATACTAGGGCGATTATCTGGTGGCTCCGAAGCTGCAAAGGTTAGCTCGAGAGTTGAAGGCAACTATGGCCGCTCAAACTCGACTCAATGGCCTCTTGCCATCGGCAAACGCTTCGGAGAGGAAGACGGACGTCCAACGCCTGAATGCGTGGTTTCGCATGCCTTGTTAGAATCCTGTAGACCATAACGATGAAAAGGAGGCGGAGAGCTAAACGGTACCCAGCGTAACAAGCCTATATTTTCATACCCTCATCAAGAAATCATGTCTTCGTTATCAATATGTAGAAGGAGCCAAACATAACAAGGAGAAAGGCTGGTGTGGATGGAGTTGCCAAAAATCAACCGTTTCTTGCCCACCTCTAGTCCCCAAGTTTCAGCAGAAGAAGGGAAAGGAGAGGGCAAGAAAGAGAGAGAGACAGAGAGAGTAAGAAACCCTCTCTCGCCCCTTTCCTCCCAACAATGCCTCCCCATCCCTTCCCTTCCCTCACCGCCTCCACCGCCTCCCCTCACGATCATAATAAACATCGCGTTCATAAATCCGCTCATCGTACGTGCCCTTAGGCGCAGGCGGGATGGGAGGGAAAGGGGGCGGGGGCAACATTTTGGGTCGACGTTCGAGCTCTTCCCGCTCCCATTGGATTTCAAGCAGCCGGTCCCTGCGTTCGCGCCGGATGTCCTCGGAGATTTCGACGAGGCGGAGGACGTCTTCCTGTTTGTTCGGTTGTGGTTAGCAAAGAGCCGAACAAGGATTTTTGGTTTGCTGCCCTCCCCTTGATGCCCTTGATGTCCTCAAAATCTTACATTCTGAAGAAGACTGGCGGCTGAAGAGGGAAGGCCAGGCGGTGAAAACTTACATATTTCAAATACTCAATAACATAGAAAAATTCCTCCGTCTCCTCAAACTCATAACCCATCTCCTCGACCGCTTCACGGATAACCAGATCCTTGGTGATCTCCGTCCACATCTTATCTTTCGTCTTGCCCCGATGCGTCTCGTCCTGGATCCTGCGCTCGGAGATGCGGATTTCGTCGTGGTGGTGCGGATGGTGGTGATGATGGCGATCCCGCTCTTGTTGCCGCCGTCGTCCTTCTTCGTGGGAAATGTTGATATCGATGTCGATATCGTTCCCGCCTTTCTGACGTTCGCGGGAAGGTGGCGGCAGTGGGGCAGGCGGGGGTGCAGGGGCGGGAAGACCGTTGCCGAATTCGGATTCGTAAACGCGGTCGCCGGCGTAGAATTTGCCTTTGCGTTCGCCATTGTACCGTTCCCAGTAGATGTCCTGACGGCCGCCGCCTTTGCCGTCCATGCGCACTCTTTCCGTTCCGGGAGGAACATCGACCAAACCCCAGTCTCGTGTTGCACCATCCCAAGCTTCGCCAGGATAGGCGCGCTCGCGGACCTTGCGATTGTAGTAACCTGCCTCCGCTGCGACTTCGTCGTCGTAACGTTGGTTGCGCGAGACCGGCGGGCCAGCGGAGGGAGAACGAGGACGGCGGACGAGTTCGCCTCCCTGCGCTCGAGGAGGGGCGCGGGAAGGAGCACGGGAACGAGATCGGTTGCGGTGGAGGTCTATATCAATGTCGATGTTCTCGTCGTACGGACGGCCATTGCGGATGCCCTGACGATGGATTGCAACCTCAAGATCTTCCTCTCGTTCTTGCGGAGGCGGTGGTGGTGGAGGGCTAGGTGCTGGTGGAGGAGATGGCGACCGAACGCGCTCCACACCGTGGTCGTAGTGTCTGTGGTGAGTGATAACCTCTTGAATGATGGGCGGTCTGTAGACGGGCTCCGGAGGTGGCGGTGGAGGTGGCGAGGGTTCTGGCGTAGGCTCCTTTGGTGGTGGTTCTGGCGTTGGGCTTCGCTCCCGACGACGAATAACAATCTCCTCTTTCTCATAATCCCGCGGCGGAGGGGGAGGAGATGGCTCCCTCTCCTTCTGGCGGCGAATGACCCATTCCTCGTGTTCCTTGCGGAGCAATGTACCTCTTGACATCGAACGCTGGCGCGGCGGGGGACGCGAGCGTTCGTGATTATGAATATCAATATCTATGTCGATGTCTTCTCTGCCCCGGCCACGAGGCTGGTACTCACTGCGTGGAGGTGGCGAGTGGCGTTCCGTATAGCGCACCTCCTCTCTATCAACCTCTGTACGCGGCGGCGGAGGTCTGTCCCCTCCACCGCGACGGAAGCGGATCTCCTCAATGTCACGCTCCCGAATATCGCTCCGGGAAGGCGCTTCACTCCTCGGGGGAGCCCGTGACCGAGACTCGCCGTGGTTGATGTCGATGTCGATGTCAATATCTTCCTGCCGCGGTCTCTCGCTTGGCGGCGGACCGCGAGACCTTGCTCGCTCCCGAAAGACAACATCTGGGTCGCCGCGCTCGCTTCTTGGGTAGGGTGGGTTTCTATCTCGCTCCCGGATCACCAACTCCTCCTCTCTCGGTGGTGGAGGCCTAGACCTAACCGTCTCCATACTACGTCTCCGGGTAGGCGCTCGGCTGTACATGTCGTCGTCCCGTTCCTCTCGCCGCAGCACCATGGGTCCAGCGTTACTCTTTCCGTAGTCCTCTCGCATGAAATCCGGCATGCGTGGACTGGGACGTTCGGTGCGACGGTCGCTGACGACGGTGTCGCGCTCCTTCACGGGTGCAGGCGGAGCACGGGACTGGCGGGCTTCGCGCTCACGGTTGATGTCGATCTGCAATGACGGGGTCAGCAATGAATTCTTGCCCACGTGCGAGTCATCCGGGGGCTCCGTTCACTCACGTCTATGTCAATATCATCGTAGTTGCGGTCTTGGCGAGGGCGGCGGTAGAAGTCACTCTCGCGCTCATCGTAGCGGTCGGCCACGGGGTAGCCGCGGCGTGACATGGTGGACGTGTGCCGTTTGGAGTCAGGCTACGGTGAGCGGAATGGTGGGGTGGGATGGGACGGGAGCGGGGCGGCAGTTGTGAGACGGATGTGCGCGTGCGATGGTATGTGGTGTATGAAGGTATGTGTGGTGTAGGCGAGTACGACGACGCCAACCAGTGGCTTCCCTTGGCCTCACAGCACCGAGGTGGGATGGTGAAGAAATGAGTCTGGCCCGGCTCAGGCGTCAGTAGTGAGGTCAGGCAGCGCAACACAGTGCAGCGTTGCAGCTTCCCGATCTGCCCCACCTCTGAAACAGCTCTAGATGGAAACTGCGACGGCCAGCTCTGCTTCAAGCGGACAAAACACACATCCGCCGTTGCATCCACGCGAACCCTCTTCTGCTGACGGCGGGAAGTAAGACACACCAACGAAGAGGTATCACCGGGTGGGATGATGGAGACGAAGTGAGGTGAGGTGAGGTGACGGTGGGCATGAGACTGTGCTATCGTAGCGCGTGGGGCGGTCCGGCCTCATGCACAGTGACGCCAGCGGTTTCAGCCCAGAACCGGTTCTCTTTCGGCCGCTCCAGTCCAATTCTTCTCCGTTGGGCTGCAAGGCTGTCGTCACGTCGCGCAGGCGCATGCATGGTTCATACTGCAGGTAACCCTTATGAGAGGAGAAGTAGCGGAAGCGGCCTCTTGCCTAGTCGCCGTTGGCATTGGAACGCCAGGGTACAGTACCAACCGTACGCTGTTCTCTTAGGTACGGTCCGCGCAACAACTCTGTCAACGGGCCGAGGTTGGTGAGCCAAAGAACGAAAAATGTACTGTATAGATGCAGAGCTATACCGTGCCCCGTGTCCCCCCGATATTCAAAGAAGAAATGACGATTATCAAAGGGCGAGGTTGTCGCGTGGACAATCACCCAAGAAAACCATATAAAAGAATAAGATAAAAGGAGTCAAATGCAGCGATGTGACCTACACCTAACGCTGCAGTTATGATCCATTTCGACTCTACCCGACCAGGCTCTCCCGCGCATTCATCAGCGATAGCTCGCACTGAACGGACGTGAAGAGAGCTAGAGGCGAAACAGCCAAGAAAAACATTCCGAAATCGTATTGCCCTACCTTTCCGGCCCGCGCCTAATCCATCTCCATCCATCCCTCGAAAAGCAAGAAAGCTAAGTAACAGTATACCCACCATCAACCCTCAACTCGGCTCCGGTCACATACCCGGACGCCTCGCTGAGCAGGAAAGTCACAGCGCCCATGAGATCCTCCGGCCGACCCATTTTGCCCACAGGGATGAGCGAGGTCCATTTATGCGCCAGCTCGGGGTTATCATCGAGGATCTTCTTCGTACTGTAGAGGTTGCGATATTAGCTTCTATCCGTGATTCTCTTACTGGATCTTTCATCGTTCTAGGAAGACCAAACGCCACCAATCTCTCCTGCTTCCTCCCCCCCCATCATGAGGGAAAGAGAAAAGACCACCAAACCAGGGGCGAAACCGGAATAGAAAGACTTACAGCGCGGTCAACATATACCCCGGCGAAATGGTATTGACCCTAATCCCGGCATGCGCCCACTCGACCGCGAGCGAAGCGCCGAGGTGCCTGACCGCCGCTTTGGCCGCATTATACGGCGCCTGCGGCTGGGGCACATTGACGATGGCGCCGCTCATACTGCCGATGAAGACCATACTCCCCGGGCTCTTACGCTCGAGCAGATGGCGCGCGACGCCCGTGGCGAAGAGGTAGGTGCCGTCGACGTTGACGCCCCAGAGCTTCTGCATGCGGTCATAGGGGTACGAGATGGCGTCGAAGTTCTCGGTGAAGCCGGCGGAAGTCACGAGGTGGTCCAGCTTGCCGTGCGCGGCGATGCATTCGTTGATGCAGGCCGTGACGGAGTCCGGGTTCGCCACGTCGCAGTAGTGCGCGGTCACTTGGGGGACGTGGTCGGCGCCGGGGTTTTCCGCCCGGAACGTGTCCATGAGGTTTTGGGCTTGCTTTTGCGCTTCTTCTTCTGTAAAATGGTTCCCAAGGGGAGTTCAGTGGGTTAGCTTGGACTTCTTTTTCCGCTCTCTCTGGCGGGAGTCATATCACTCCCTTCCTTCTCGCGGGAGAAGAACAACAGCGTCCCCTCGTTTATGACCTCCCTCATCTTAGGAATGAAAGTGAATACAGGAGAACAACGTACTGTTCAGATCGACAATCGCCACATCCGCCCCACTCAAATGCAACGCCTGGCTCATCACGAGGCCCAACCCTCTCGCGCCGCCCGTCACCAACCCAACCTTATCCTCGAGGGTGAAAGTTGCCAGCGTGCGGCGGAAATGGAAACCGCCCCGGCCCTGGACGGGCGCCGAGCTCGGCATGTTCGGCTCATCCGGGTGTTCGAAGGTGAAGCTCTCGTCGGTTCGGGCGAAGCGGCCTTCGTGCTCTGAGGCGCCTGGTTCGCCGGCCGTGGTGAGCTGTTCGGTCGGGTCGAGGGGTGTCTTGTCTTTATGGGAGGGGGTGGTGGTGAAGAGGCGGAGAGGGGTTGTGGTGGAGCATGGTGAGGCGGCGGCGAAGGCGGAGGTGGGAGGACGGATGGCGGTCGTGGAGGCTCTGGAGACCTGGCGGAGCAGGCTGGATCTGAACATTGTTGTTGCGTTTGCAGTAGTAGCAGCAGTTGTTGCTAAATATCCGGAATCAGCTATCGTCTTGTTGAAGAAGCTCGGGACCTGCGTTAGTCGGAAGTGAGCACGGCGTGTTGTGAGGACGAATATCTCGACAGGTGCTGTCGTTCAGTACGTGAGAGTGAATAAGAGCTCGAAATAGACAGTGAGGTATAATTGACAGCGGGTGAGAGCTCAGTCAAGATGCTGCATCGTACCTGATGAACTTGCGTTTCACTTTCCTGCTGAACAGGGGCTGGGACGACGCGGCTGCGCAAGCGGGAATAAACAAAACGAGAAGGGCTTAAGATAGCAACCCCAGATGCTACAATGACGAGTTTCCGTGATGATGTGGAATTAGAGATTAAGAACCATGTGTGACAAGACTGGATGTGATACTCTGGTTGTTGGATTGTCGCTCTCCCCTCCTCTTCTCGGCTCTGTCGCAGAGGAGGAATCCAAGCGAGCGCTCTTCCCCAACCATAATTAAGGGTACGCTTCCTATTAACAAGGTCGCGTTCCCTATCTAGGGAAGATACCGCCGGGCCCTGCATAGATGACGTACCCTGGACGGCTATGTCCGTCTCCGCATTGGGACTCCACGACGTCTCCGTCGTCTCCAAGCTTCTAACCGTTTTGGTTAGTTTCACCTTCGCCGCGAAGCATTGCGTGGTGACTCTGGTGGGTCTCTGGAGGATAGTTGGAGTGCAGGACCGCAACAGAGGCTGAATCGATGCCTTCGACTATTTCAGCATGGTAGCATTGATGAATTTAATCGGTGTTCAAACCGTCTCAAGCCAAAGCGTTTTCTTACAACGGCAGCTCGCACGTATGGCGTCTGCTTGAAGAAGCTCATTGAGAAATTCTCTCACAAGAGAGGTCTTAATTGAACATACCCTATTAGACGAACTCGCTAAATGCCTATAACTATATGTTCATCCGAAACGTCCGCCATGTAGTTGCTACTCATATCTGCGGCCAAATTGCCTCAGAAATCATCACCAGCATACCAACGCTGAATCGACGGCTGACGCTGTACGGGATCTGTGTCTCTTGTAGCAAGCCTTTGCGTTCAAGGGCACCACGAAGCAGCTCACTGCGTGCCTTGGCAGCAGGCTTCCCTTTGGTCCCGGCAGAGACTTATGTGGCTTCCTCGTCTACCTGGGTTGATTCCGGGACACAGTATCACCGATTTCCCAGTCTCTCCCTCCCTTAGATTGGAGTTCTCTACTTCCACGGGTTGCAATGCAACCCGCTCATGAATGCTTTGAGGAATCTGAATACACTCTTTTCTCCTGTCTTGTCAACGTTATCTAGTGATTCAAATGGGCAACTGCGACCAACTGTGGGAGAGACCCCATGCGTACTGAGAAATATCACCGTCACATCACGCATTTCCATCGGCGGCTTGCCTGAGATTCGAGCTGAGGAACAGATTGTCGATGGAGAGGAGAAACAGTCAGGTGTAACGAAGCCGGCTTGAACAGGTGGACGGCAAAACAGTCCCGATGTAGAACATGGGCTAGCGAGAAAATGCTGTCTCATGACTCAACCCGGCTGCTGAGATACACAGCATCACCTCCTAGCCTCTCATCTTTCTCCTTGGAAGCGTTTGGAAATTTCATGGCAACTTCTTCCCCAACAAAAACGCAATTTATACATGTCTTTTATCAACGGGTCTTCGCCAACCCCATGCACATCTCCCTCTTACAGATCTCGAGCCGGCCCCCCATCTGCAACTGCACGCTCAGGACATGAAAATGCGTGCAAGGAAATCTAACCCCACCAGGTCTTCTTTCCCAGCACCATCCGGCACATCATGTACATGGTACCTAACGGATTATCGTGTTAGCCGGCATGTTATTTTCGAGACTGTTCTCGCGCCTTTACACGCCGATAAGTTTCGCCCAAAGGGGGAAGCGGGACCTACCAGCAGAGGTACCGATCAGGAGAGCGTAGTACGGGTAGAGCATGTACTTGGCGTAAGGGCCCTGGAAAGAGAGGAAGATATCCTCGTTAGCCTATTGTGACGCATATTCCATCTGCCGTGTCGGCGAATTTTGGGGTGCGATATAGTGTAGCGTAGGCCTACGGATAGGTCTTCGGTCCTCCTCCCCGCTCGAAGTTGTGAATAATCCGCTTATCTGAGAATAGCCTCAGACCGCCTTCCAGCCTTTTGCCAGCCCATTTTAAGGCTTCATTTCCTCCACAGATCGCTTTGATTCCGGGGAAGGGTGGTCACGTACCTTATCCCACTGCCTCAGACCATCGTGGTGGTTCTGGTGCAGACGCTGCCAGGCCGGGACGTTGTTCTTGCGGTACAGACCGGGGAACTGGGGCGCACTGATAAAATTCATACCCAGTCAGCTATCGCTCAATTTCAAGTATCCTTCGCACTTGTTTCCTTCTCCTAGCTGTCGCAAGCCGGGTTTCTACGTGTTCGGGTGGCAGAAATGCCTCGAAGTGGGGGACTGGAGGGAGACGTACGCGGCCCGGAGTCTCATAGCAGCTCTCATCGTGTCGGGTACGGGTGGAAGAGCGGAGTTGGGGATGTGAAGTCGCTTGGAGGGTATATGAGTCGGGCGGCGTGATACTTGCGACGATTGAGGTTGGAAGGTCACGTCCCGGCAAGCTCCGACGGGGGACGGAGATGGAGTCTTGGCATTACCGATCCGGAGGTCGATGGAATGAACTTCGAATGGATGAAGCTGCCCATAACATTCTTGCGGCAACCCAAGATCGAATTTTTCCGGAATCGCATCTTCCCTTGTGCTAGAGGGAGGCGATAGAGATCAAGAGATGCAATGGCGCCTAGTAGCGGCTTGAGTATCACAGGCGGCTTATTATTGCAATGGGTGCTCGCTTTGAGCGATGGCTAGCGAGACCTTCAAATCTACACTTTCTCCGGGGGCTAGCGGGACCGGGAGATGTGCATACGGGCGCGACATGTCAGGCACATCAGAAGAGACACAAGAGAAGCATTGCGGCGGCTAGGGTGACGGGTTCGCGCCCACTAAATCCGCAAGATGAAGATTCGAAATCGCATGTCGGCCCCAGGATCGTTAGAAAGGATCACTCTCCAGAGGAAGCATTGGCCTTGAGCGCAAGAGAGATGGCAATGCACATGTCATTTCGATCTGGTGTGCCGCTCTTGACGGAGCCCCGTCAGGGTCGCAGAGAGCAGGAAAGAGTCGGACGTAATGACATGCAAGACTCGGGCTATCTTGAGAGCTTTGAGGAGTTGCGATACCAGGCGGACGTCAGTTGCCCGAAGAAACTTGGGTCGTTACTAGTCGACGAGCCGGAGCATCGCAATAACATGCAGCTGTGGATTGAGCTGCTTCACTTCCGACAACGTCTTGACGGGTTATCAGGGATAGTTGCTATTTGGAGGGGGGTGCGCCAGCGCAACGTTGACATACCAACCGAAGGCACGGCAGCACAAATCCTCTGGTCCGCATTCATCTCTGCGATTACTGTCGATCGCAGACTCCATCCTGCTGCGCCGAGCATCCCTGATTTGTTCGCTTATGCTGTTGAACTCAAGGCCCGCACCGGGAAGTCTTACGCAGATCTCTACACCATCATTGTTGGGAGGTCATTCAGAGTCGACGCCGCCATGGCATCTAACTGGCATCGCCGGCTGAAAAAGGCAGGTCTGGCCCCGGAGGAGCCGCTGAAGCTCATTGTAAAGGACGTGGTTTTTGGGGAGCGAATGAAACGGTTCCAAGACATGTACAAGCGAAGCGGTGAGCGTGATCTATATGACATTGCAATTGGTGCGGCGCTGCAGTGGGAAGCCGAGCAGGAAGCTTCTCGGCAAATGACTCCGAATTCGAAACGAAACGACCTCACAATGAGCAGAGCGCTAAGGTGGCATCGATTCTTGCTGAGATACGGGGATGGACCATCACAAGAATTCTTCACTCGACCTGAGGTACAGCGCTTGTTCGAGCTGGACGGCGATGAATCTTTGCCTATGATACATGCGCAGTCTCACCAAGTAGCTGCGCCACCAGGATGCGAGCAATCCGACCTGTCGACTGATGTCCAGCACTATCCATCGCTCACCCGCGCCAATTTCTCCAGCTTCATGGGCGAAGCACACGGCATCAAACAAAAAGAAGTTTCCGACAATTTTGTTGCAAAAATGTTCGCTACGCGAGCTTTCCCGCTGGACCTCGTCATAAACGGCCTCACTTTCTTCTCTGTCAACAAAGTCGGCGGCGTAGCCTTACGGGAAATGGCGCTGAGAGAGGTCGGCCCCGTGGCCTTCTGCAACCGGTTGACAGCTCTTCGCGCTGCGGGGATCTCGCTCGACGACAGTGTGTATACGAAGCTTCTATGCAAGCTGGCGGAGGAAGTACAGACGGATCTCTACGAAACACTTCTGGCGTCAGATCAGCACCCCGATGCTTATTCGGATTCCGCGACGCAAGAAGCACTACTTGTCTCTTTCCTTGGAAGTAATGACTGGACGAATGCGCATGTAACTTTGCTCGCTTTAGAAAGCACCGAAAGCACAGACTCAAGAGCTGCGGCCTGGAATCGGGTGGCACAGCACTATCTTCGCCATCGTGCGCACAAGCTTACTGCGCATACCATAGAGACCATGCAACGAAGCAAGCTGCCACTGACATATAAGACCATGATGAGCCTTCATCGCTATGTCCTGCCTGCCAGAAGGAGAAGGATGAAACCCGTGGAGAGCCAAAGGACGGATCGCCCACCCTTCGACGCGCTGAACTTCGTCACTAGAACCGCCATGTACGCTGACGGTGTGGCTAGAGCCAGCAAGGATCTACGGGGGACCGATAAAGTGAAGTCGAGGGTGTGGATAGAGTTGTTAAAGCGATATGGTATGAAACACCGCTGGGCCGAATTTGAGAAACTCGTCCATTGGCTCGCATCCAACTTTGGCGGAGCTGAGCATCGTGCCCGTGTTGCTACTGCTACGCCCCGATTGAAAGGCTACCGAGCAAGGAAGTGGAGACAATTGGTTGCGTTCAGACCTCAAACGCCCAAGAGCGAGTTATGGCCAAGTTCCCCTCTGCCGCTCATTTTCGACCGGCAGATGCAACAAGCGATCGTAACCTGGGGATTTCGGAGCGCGGCAGTCAGAAACGCATTGCAGGAACAGCCAAGAAGAGACGATGTTGGCTGTAGGTGGTGGCAGGGTCTCTCGCTCCTGATGCATCTCCGCAAGATCGGCGTTCAAGTCGACATCCAGGACGTTCGCCGTGCGCTCTGGCTTCGAATGTGGATTCTTTTTGGACCAGGCGTCTCGCAGCGTCACGTCAACATGCTCACACGCAAAGTCAACCGCCTCAGCCTCGAACGATACATTACGACTGCCAATGAGATTTGGGCGACCGAAGGAGATCCTGGGACCCCGCTCTTCGATATCCCATCCGATCTTTTGGACGACACAAACACCGATCCCGCTCGCCTGCAGGACCTTCTCGCCGCTTTCTTTGGTCGACATGCGCACGTTCATTATGACAAGGAAGCTGGCTTGCACGAGTACGTTGATATCCAAGCTTGGTCAAGCGCTGTTGCAACACGGCAAGCGCATTATCCATCGACAAGTCCACAGTATGATCTGGGGATCGACAGGATTTCCAAGGCCAAGTATCGGCAGCTGGCATGGGCTAATAGCCCCTTACGGGTGGCTCTGGGTCTTCGACCCACGAAGAGAGGTAAGAGAATAGAACCTGATAGGAATGGCACCTGGCTCTCCCGGGCTGGGCGGGAAAGAGTTGAAGCACAAGCGGCTCATTATGACACTCTGCCTGATGAAGATGATTGAAATATTCTTTGAATCGAAATCTCGAAATCTTCTCTACAAATGCCCCCCCTCACCGCCCTGATACACATCGTTAAAGAGATTGTGACCTTCTTCACCTTACTGCTCCTCTCAAGACCCTCCGCCGTCCTCATCCACCGCGTCGACCGCCTTCTGCTCATTCAAACTATTGACATCCGCCACCCAATCAGCCAAATACTCCGGAACCCTCTCCACGCGATTATACTCCGCCGGCACGGGGTCACCCAGGACTTGATAACTCGGCACAACACCCACCCACGTGCTCCCCCTCGTCCCCTCATCCCGCAAATCACTCTTATCGTCGTCCGGCCCACCCACTCGCGTCTTCGCCGACGCACTTTCAATCTCCACCTTCAAGATCCCGGTACTAGTAATCTCAGTTTTGGTCGGCGGGACCCGACTGTTCTCCCAGCGCTCCGGGATCGCATTATTCGTGATCAGGCGTAAAGCGTAAAGAACCTCTTCCGGGTCCTGGACCAGCGTCGCGTGTCCGAAACAGATCGCCGAGCGATAGTTACAGCTGTTGTGAAATGGGGTGAGGCTTAGTACGTATCCGTCTACGAACGTCGCGGAGACGCAGACGGGTAAGGGTTCCTCGGCTGTCAGTCGCGTGAGGCGTGCGACGGAGGAGCCGTGGATGTAGATCGAAGGGTTTTCGTTGGAGGGGAATTGTCCCGTACAGCCTAGCATGGGCAGGATGGTCGGAAATTGAGGGGAACTGGGGTCCTGGGACGGGGCGTTGAAGGAGACGTGTAGGATGGGGGCCGAGTCGATTAGTCCATGGACGAGGTCGGCGTCGTAGACGGCTGGAGGAGTTTGGTTAGTGATGAGGAGATCGGGACAAGGGTTTCAAGGTGGGTGTTACTCCGCTTAGCAATTCTGTTGCCCTTTGTGCGCTCGTCAGGTATGTAGGAACCTGAATCGACCATGATATCTGGGCAAAGGTTTCCTATATGATGTAGCGCTTGAGTCTTTCGGGTGTTGTCCTTAGGGTCCTGGTGATTTACTTTATGTCGTTTAAGGGCTGGGTGCACCGCAGATGTCACACCAGAAAAAGAGACGTGTCGTGAGGGTCAAAGACGCTGATGATTGAGAATAATAAATTGCAAGGCGATTTGAGGTTCTTAAAAAGCATCAATATGCACACAATGACTGGTCCGAAAGTGCATAATTAATAATGCCGGTAGGATGTTGTTTTCGGCTGCAACTTCCCAACGAGGCAAGTACCTCATGCATGTTCAGCTGTAGGCCTGCCGAACCTGTCTAGTTCCCGCCGCCCTAGGCATGTACTGTAGATAAACATTCAGTTGGAGGCACCTAGGTCCCTTATGTGACAGGTTTGGCCTGCAACTACTCAATTTGTATAGTGTAGGGCGTCGTTTGACGAATTTACAATGACTCAAATTCACAGGTTTCGATTGAGGGGAATATAAAAGTACATTTTGCAATTGCATCCCATCCGCTATCCTCCTGGGTATCTTTCCAAAAGTCGTAACAATTTCGGCAAATGCCATCAGACTCAGCATGCGTCGCATATCCTATTAATCCTTGCGCCCATCGTCAACCCTGACCTCGAAAAGCTGCTCTGCTAGCTTCTGGACATCACCATCCTCAATAGCAGCCAGCGCTTTCTTGATGTCCTCAATAATCTCTTGTCTGAGACCACGCTTGTCCCGCGAGTAGATGTCTATACCAGCAGGCGTGAAAAGCGTCTTTGCAAACTCAGTCACCACCCACTTATTCCCAGTCCCTTCCTCCTCTCCCCACCCAAGCACTTCCCAGTGGCTGCTAGCAATCTTAAGCAGACCTTTGCCTCGCCAGTCCCATTCTCCTCTCGCATCTCCACTCGAAGAGCAAGTATCAACCCCTTCCACAGTGTGTATCTTCTCGCTGTTCAGGCTTTGGTATGTCACTAGGTCGTCAAGACGATCGGTGTTCTCTTGGTCTATGGATGGAGACGATGCTTCGAGAGGCGTATACTGTATGCGAACATTCCGCTTGTTCCTCCACATCGGCAAGGTAGAGTGCGTGACGTGCCATGTTTCGCTTAGCCAGGGTATTGATGGATTGGTAAAGTCAGAGGGAGCCTTAGCCGGTGAAAACGTTGGCGCCCGTAGCGTGACTGGCATGCTGGTTCTCAGGTAAAGGTACTGTCTGTATTGCTATGCTTACCCGCGAACTACATGAATAATAGGCATATGGCCGAAGATCACATAGTAGGCTTGGAAGGCGGCTCGCACGTCGCTGTCATTCCGGACATTATAGGCAGCGCGTATCTCCGCTGAGTCAGCAACCCAGCATCATGTCGGATCGCCACACGATCATCTTGACTTTGCCCGGCCGATATTTGTGACTCAAGCCTTCGCTTATTGCACAGACGGGCTTTGACTCATTGTTCGCCTACTCAAGCAGTACCTGTGTCAAATCCTACGTTCTGGACCTGGGGCTGATGCCCAAAAAACGAACGCTCAAGCTCAAGCAGTTCCAAGGCAGTAGCTCCGCCTCCGCCCCCAACACCGGAGCGTCCGCTGGCCAAGATGGCGGCGACTCACCAACATCATCCGTCAATGAGCGGTTGAGCCAGCTCAGAGTGGCTGACTCACTGGATGCCAATCAACGCAAGCGCGAGCTAGCCGAACTCGTTGCTCAAAAATCTACTCTCCCTCCTGAGTTGAGGAGAGTACTAGGTGTTCCAGAATCTGCCGCGCCAGCGCCTAAACCCGGACAGAGTTCAAGCGCGAGGGGAGCAGACAGGATGCAGCGGTGGCGAACGCCTGGGCCAGCAGCGCCGAAGAGCTGGCTAGGCCTTCGTGCAGACCGAGAGCCTACTTTATCTGTTAGAGGAGGGGGTGGGAGACGAAAGAAAGCAATTCAACCGATCACTGAACGCAATAGACCTCAAGAGGTTATGAGGTTTGCGAAGCTCTTAGGAAGTAAGCTGGAGAAACCGAAGGGATTGACACATTTAACGCTGAAGCGCTTAGCGCAACACTGGGACCTGGTCGATGAGGAAGACTATGCTGCCTTTGGAGAGATCCCGCTTCGATTGCGGTTGCAATTGATTTGTTATCTAGGAGTCTATGGACCGCCTATTGATGCAGTGGCGTTCAAGGCACTCACTCAGGGTAGCGATCCTATCGACACGTTAGATCTCGCTGGACTCGCTGGGCATGGGCGCTTGACAATTCGCAAGCTGGCTCACGCGCTCGAGCCGAAAGCCCATCAAGCTTCTCAAGAGACTCAAGGGGAGATACTGGACTCTTGGGATGCCGAGGAAACACTCGAGGATGCTCTCAATCCGTCCTTGGCCATGTCTCGGTTTGCACATCTCACCCATCTGAGTCTTTCTCACCCTCCACCGGGCGTCTCCTGGAGGGAGCTTCTCTATCTGTCTAAGCACGTGCCGCAGCTCACGCATCTCTCCTTAGCGTATTGGCCTCGACCAACACGCACGCCGCATCTATCGACGGCCACAATCTCCAGCGGCAGCAGTCCCGAAGTGAGGGCTGGCGGCACACACATATACTCCGGCCTAGATCAAGACTATTCAGAAGCAGCTTCTTTGCTCCGTCAGTTGAGCGGTCATCTCCTTTGCCTGCAATGGCTAGATCTGGAAGGGTGTGCTGAATGGATGCCAGCCCTTGCTATGCACGCCGACGCATCCCCGCTATCCCAACAGTCGCAGCAAAGTGACGAAGAATGGGGTACAAGACCGTCTCTCATCACTCTCTTTACCGACATGTGGAAGAATGTCAACTATATCAACTGCTCCCAAGGCTGGCTCCCTGCTTCTGCAGAAGTCACAGACATGCTGACCGGCTACATTGACGTCGAGTTGAGAGCGGGCATCACCAAGTACCTCCGCGCCCATGGTATCTCTACAAATCCTGGGACGACGGACATGTACGATGTAGAGAAACGGCGGACGGGGATCTGGTTTGAAGGAGAGAAGAAGACAAGACACGCCGCTAGACGGATCAACACTGTTCGCCGAGCAAAGGCATGCAAGCCAATCATGTTCGATTTTGGCTGGACGCAGGAAGCCGTGAGATGAGACCTCTGAGACATGTTGTGAATGCGAACAAAGGCCTGGATGTTTGTCTGTGCAGTCGAGTCTCAGACATACCACGAAATGTGTTTGCTACGTCGTGCAAAGAAGTTCAGAATGCTGCCAAAGATCGAAATATATAAATTGGTGGCGGGCCCCCATGGCTCTGAGATACTTACAAACCCAAGTATCAAATCCGACCATCAAAGCCTTCAAACCAACATGCAAAACACTACCGCAATTCCACGGCGCGCAGTCTCTGAACAGCCGCGTAACCGCCACCACAGCCTCGCCGACTCCTCACCGAGCACAAGTCATTTCAGCAACGCCCTGTCGCGTATCCCAGAGCCAGACGAGATCGTCGGATCAACCGAGCAGGACTTCATGGATGCCATCAACGACGGCGACGAGGAGGACTTCGACCCATCCGACGTTGACGAGATGAGCGAGGGTGATCTGGCAAGGTCTCTGTTCCTTGTGGTGGAGAATCAGACCCAGGAGTTGCACAAGCGGACGATGGAGAGGGAGGATGCAGAGCAAGCGGCGAAGCGGCTGAGGAAGAAGGCTGGGAGCTGGAAGAGGCAGGCTCGGAAGTGGAAGGGGCGAACGCATTTGCTGGTGCTTCTTCTGCTTATGGTTGTGCTGTTTCACTTCGGCTATGGTGAAGTGCTTCAGCGCGCATGGGAATATGTGAAGGCGGCCTGGGAGACCGCTTGGGAGAAGGGGGATTTGAACTGAAGTCATGAAGTGAGGAGGGGATGGAGTTGTCGGACTAGTGAAGATGACTTTGTTGGGACGAACCTGCCGACAACCATCTAGACCGGATACACTGTCAGGTCGTTGTTGGATCACAAAGAGTGATCGGTCAGACAGCTCGTTTGATGCTCAGCTACAAGTCAGAACAGAAACAATGTCGTCGTAATCTCCCGCAAAAATACCATCCATAGTTTCCACCCGCCTTGTAAGTACTACTTCATGAGAAGCTTCCTCAGTGCAACCCGAAACCGCTCCTTACGCTCCTCTTTGCTCGAGCCTTCCGTCCCCGCGTAGAAACAATAAGATGTAGCATCCACGACCCCCTTCCCAAGCACAAGAACATCCACAGCCGCATCTTTACGTCCCTTCGCCACTCCATAAGCTTCCAGGAAGAAATGCGTGTTCCTGTAAACCAACTCGGCGATCTTCTCCGGCTGGGCGCGGTATCCGAGCCCACTTTCGAATGTCAAGGACTTCAGGTTCGTGCAGAGTCCTAGTAAGGGGAAGGCGGCGAAGTTCATGGCGTTCTTGGTGCCGCGGCCGTAACCCCAATGCTGCAGGACTACGTCGCGGATGTATTCCCGATGGCTGCCCATGCTTGCGAGGAAGGAGTGCAGTGCGTGAGGGTCCTCGAAGATCAGTGGCTGGCGGTATAGGAAGCCTACGGCTTCGGTGTGGAGTTGCTTGCTTACAGCCAGCAGTGCTGGTGCTAAGCCAGCCGGCTCGCCATCGTTGGCCGTTTGCTTTGATCCTTTGCGCTTCTTAGTATTCTTTGGCACTGAAATCAATGTGTCCCCGTGAATAGCTCGACGGGCAACTGTGCGCCGTTTGTTCTGAATGTGGGCGACGATTGCCATGTCAGTGCTGTCAGTGAGGGCGAACTCGTAGATAAGGTCTCGGATCTCGGGTGGTAATTCCATGAAGGGAAATGGCTTTGTATTTTTGACATCCTTCTTCCGAGTCTGTTTGAGCTTCTTGGTAGCATGAAGCTTGGGTGGCTTCTGCGAAAGTGTTAGCAGGAACTCTTTTGATAGACATCAGAGCGAGCTCTGAAGCACCTTTTTAGGGCCGAAGGTGGCGCTCATGTCATCGTCATAAGCATCTGGGTCATCTTCTGAGCAGGTGGCAACTCCTTGCTCATCTTCACCAAGTAGCATGTCTATCTCATCATCGTGCTTGTCGATGTAGGACACTGGCGCTCGCTTACGCTTAGCGCCGATGATTGTGGAATGCGGGAGCGTCATATTGGACATGGTCAGAGTGTAGTGAGAGAAGATCAGAGTGAGAAGATAGGTAGGTACTCAGTCTATGTGTGTTTTACTGAACTCAAGTTCGTCGACGGTCTTATGTTCTCTTCATCAGAAGGCAGCCACCCCCGCTGCTGCCTTTCACGACAGCTCCAGGCAGCCGCCAGGATCCATCCCGCTGCATGTTCCGCTATTCCACAGGCTACGAGACGCAGAGAATCTACCACAAACGTTGCTCAGCTATACTTTAGACATGGATGCGCCTTACAAACTTGATGGTTGAGGTCGATGGTAGACTTCGGAAACAGTGAAGGGATGAAAGAGACGTCGGCAAATACCGGCGCCCAGACAGGACAGCCCTAGCCAGCTGGAAGGACAGTAGCCGATCTCCAGTTCCGTGACCCCGCAGCTTCCGGCGACGACAACTAGCGGTAGATTGTTAATCCCGGTGCAGGATGCCGTGGTCTTCTGAGGCATTGCCGATGTCGTCCCTTCGTCTTTCTTTTATTAGACGGTAGGTCATCTTCATTCACTTCACTACTGACATCTATCTCGACGCATCTCCACTTTGCCTGGCGTTGCGGAGGAGGAGCCATGGAGTTCGCCTGCTCATTCGTGCCGAAGCTCGCTGGAGCTTCGAGCATTCAGGTCCGCTTTACCCAGCCAACACGGGCAGCATGGAGAATTAAACAGCATGCCAGCCAATTCCGCAGCTTCCAAACCAGCACACCAAGCTTTAGGGAGGCTGCTGGCGGTGCACCCGCGAAAATCAGAGGCCAGCAGAAGGTCTTTCAATCAGTCGACGAGGCAGTGGCCGACGTTCAATCTGGATCAACTATCCTGAGTGCCGGCTTTGGTCTATGCGGTACTGCTGAGACGATCATCAAGGCTCTGGCTAGACGTGGACCCGAAAGCCTTCACTCTCTCACTGCAGTCTCGAACAATGCCGGTACAGCGATTGGAGGCGGTCTCTCGCCACTGATCACAACCGGCCAGATCTCTCGGGCTGTCTGTAGTTTCCTGGGTGGCAACAAGGCTCTGGAATCGAAGTATCTCAATGGTGAAATTGCAATCGAGCTCACACCACAAGGCACTTTGGCCGAGAAGCTAAGATGCGGTGGTGCTGGAATTCCGGCTTTCTTTACTCCTACTGGTGTCAACACTTACATCCAATCTGGTCAGATCCCCGCAAGGCTCAAGGGCACCGAAGTCATCGAGCCTGGAAAGCCTCGCGAGACTCGCATTTTCGACGGCAAGGTCTACAACATGGAAACCGCTATCAAGGGTGACGTCGCCATCTTCCGTGCTCACAAGGTCGACGAGGCCGGTAACTGCAAGTTCAGATACACCACGCAGTCCTTCGCTCCACTTATGGCCAAGGCCGCCAAGATCGCCATTGTTGAAGCTGAGCATATCGTCCCTGTCGGTGAGCTGAAGTCAGACGAGATCGACCTTCCTGGTGTCTTCGTCGACCGTATCGTGCAAGCTACCGAGGACAAGATCATCGAAATTGAGAAGCTGCGTTCCAACGAAGACCTAGAGGAAGTCGGCAAGAAGGACCCAGCTCTCGCCCGTCGCAACCGTATCGCGAAGCGTGCTGCTAAGGAGCTCAAGCCTGGCTACTACGTTAACCTTGGTGTTGGTATGCCAACTCTCGCACCTTCTTTCCTCCCACCGAACTCCAATGTATGGATCCAGTCGGAGAACGGCATTCTCGGTATGGGCCCTTACCCGACCAAGGAGGAGCTGGACGCCGACATCATCAACGCTGGCAAGGAGACCGTCACTCTCGTCCCCGGCGCAAGCGTCTTCGACAGCAGTGAATCCTTCGGTATGATCCGCGGTGGTCACATCGATGTCAGCATGCTCGGCGCACTTCAAGTCGGTGCGAACGGCGACTTGGCTAACTACATGATCCCCGGCAAAGTCTTCAAGGGCATGGGTGGCGCAATGGATCTCGTTGGAAACCCCGACGCCACCAAGATTGTTGTCTTGACCGACCATGTAGACAAGAACGGGAGACCTAAGATCGTGCAAAACTGCTCTCTCCCTCTTACCGGTGCGAGGGTGGTCAGCACCATTGTAACGGACCTGGTAAGTTTCCCCTCATCATAATCTGTGGAACCTTACATGCTAACAGAACGCAGGCCGTCTTCCAGGTTGATAGGCAGAAGGGTGAGCTCACCCTGACTGAGCTCGCCCCGGACGTCGAGCTCGAGGAAGTTAAGCAGAAGACTGGTGCCAAGTTCCACGTAGCGGAGCCTCTCGGCCGCATGGAGTAAGGGAAGATACCATTTGCGAAGTTGGTCATGACACATAATAGCGTGCATTAGGAAAATCAAAATTGTATACAATCCGTCCAGGGATATTTCCAAAAGAAAAAAAAAAAAAAAAGACAAACAATTTTCTTTCCACATCGCACCGTTCCTGTTTTTTCACAACTTAGCCTTCTCCATTCCAGGAGCGAACGTACTCCTCCTCCCTTCCCCAATGGCCTCGACAATCCGATCGACCTGTTCCAACAACCAATAGCTCCCCTCATTGCTCGCCAACCACTTACCCCCCTGCACCTCGGGCTCCGCCTCCGCCGTGCCGTCCTCGTACGCCTTCCGCAGCCCGAATAAGTGACTCACCACCTGCGGTCCAACACCCGTCTGCGCTCGCAGTACAGCTACAGCTAAGATGGACATCAGCACGCGCCCGATGTTGGGCCGGTTAGGATCGTGGTTGCCTCCGTCGGGGTATGCGGGGTCTGAGAACAGTGCGCCGTACTCCCCCTCGATGATGAACACGGGCAGATCGGGATGCGACTGCGCGAGCTTGTTCGTCAGTTTGTCGCTGAAGGGCCGGTAGATGCTCTCCCATAGGGCCTTGCCCCGGTGCAGCGTGGAGTCGATGTGTTGTTGGGAGAGGTGGCGGCGGGGCTGGCGCTTCTTCAGCTCGGATTGGATCTCGGGGGGTAGGCCGTTGTAGAATTCGCCTAGGGTGTTGATGGTTCGTGGGACCTGGATTGTTTGGTTAGTTCTCGCTGGGGAGGTAATGAGGGGATGGGTAGTTATGGTTTGGTGCACGAACCCCGTTGAGTCCTATACATTTCAGTCCGACCTCACGCATTAGTTCGGCGGCCCAGACGCCATTGTTCTGGCCCTGGGCCTGGGTTGGTGAGGTTGCTAAGCCGTACAGCTCTAGCATTGAGCGTGGCGAGTTCATCGTCATGGTGGCGGCCGTCTAGCGTACATGGTAAGCGGTGCGAACTACATTTGCAATGAACGCTATGCGTGAGACAACGCACAGAAGCCGTCAGCCATGCTGGCATGCCTACAGACTTGGCCGATGCATCTTGAGCGACCTTCTCATAGACGGATCCAATGTGCCTTGGCGCCGGAGTAGTGTTTGGCCGGGCGTGGGCGGCATTGATGAATGCCTTCAGAGGTTCCGATAGCTTGGACATGACTGCCAACCTCTCTTTAATGCCAACTAGTTGTATTCCTTTGCTTCAAGCGCAAAACAATCCCGTATAAAAGATGCTTTACTATCTCCTGCATGTGTAGATGGATGGAGGATGCAACTCTGCGGGCAGCTCCCGCTATAGCCGCGGTCGCCGGTGAATGCTTCGGCAGATGGAGCCCGACATCGTGGACGATGCGACGTGCGTAACAGCGCGTGTGCACGACGAGAGCCGCATTTGAATCGCAAGAATGTCTTGCACGTCCTGGAAATAACGCAGCATCACCAGTCTCTAGCGTAAGATCATAGCGCATCCAATAGGTGGGAATAAGAGAAGAGCAATCGACACCAGGAAGAATCTATAAACTCCCTCTTGGTTTCCCATTGGCCGCATACTCTATAGAAGAATTGTTACATGTAGCTCTCTCTCCCTCCCCATCGTCATGAAAGCAAAATAAAGGCATTTCCCGTCTATCCCACCCGTCCAGTGCGCCAAACATAACACTCATTCCGCTGTACGCAAGAAAGACGGCAAGGCCTCCATGCCATAGGCTTAGCCAAATAACCAATGATCGCGCGAACCCATTCAGCGCTTGAATGGCGGTGTTGTATATGTCCAATGCTATGCTCGCTCTGAATGCTGTTGTTGCAAGGAAAAAAATTAAAAGTAAAAAATGGGCTGTGGAGAAGCCACTGGTCTGAAGTCAACCCTCGTTCTCGGGCGCAGAAAAAAAAATAAGAAGATGTCTTGAGCGACGGGCCCGGTCGACAACTGGGTTTCGAAGAAGTGAAAGCGCTGTCACGTTGTCCTCGATTCGGGCTGATGCATGTCAGGCCAGGTCTTCGAATCGTTCGATCGCATCGCGAAGATCCGCGTGTTACGAAGACAGCGATCGACGCGAGCGTCGGGACACGTTTCAGCATTCAAAGGCGTAACTTCGTCAGCCGCTGGTCGTACGGCGGCACAATCGGGGCGAGCTGATTTAGCCAACGTGACGCTCGTCTTCTGGCTTCCATGAACCTGTGATCAAAGTCAGTATTACGTCTTACGCGGCACGGGGGTGGGTAAAAAGCTTACCCTCAAAGCTGTGTTTCACAAAGGCCATCGGGTCATCGTCCTCGCCAGCGCCCATTTGGCCAACACCCGGGGAGAAGCTGGTGATGGGCAGCACGACCACATCGCCGACCTTCTTCGCTTGCGTGATGCCCGTGAATTGTTGCCAAGTGATATTACCCTTGCTCGTGCTCATGTCGAAGAACTCCGCGTTATTGAAGAACTTGAAAACGGCGTCGGTCCAGACGCCAGGTCCTGTGAACTCCACCACGCTCTTCATGTGCTGCTTGTCCAGCTCGCTTGCTTGCTTCCTCTTGAGCGTCTCTTCTGTGATCGTCGCGACCAGATCGACGAGGACGGGATGACCAGGCTTGCTTTGAATGGTCCACTGACAGAACTGGATCCTGCGTGAATACCATTCGTGCCAATCCGGCCTGTCCGGGTCTGCCTCGATACCGATCACCAAGCCGTATGTGCTGCGTGGCACCTCCTGCGGTACCCATTCGACGGCAGACTTGAGCGCGCTAGTATCAATGTCGCTGTAGATGCCTCCTCTTGCCAACAGAATCAGATACCGGAAGAAGTCGGCCTTCAGTACCGGCTCTGGCAATGCTTGGTATGCTTCCACGACCTCCGGGATGCTCGCGTAGAAGTGCTTGATCAGGTGACCTGCGACTGCATCTGTAATGACCTCGTGTACGAAGTTGGGATGGAGCTCAGTCCAGGAAGCCTCTGCAGGCCTGAAGGCCTCGTCGAACTTGCCATCGGCAGGTGTGTACTTCCACGTTTGCCAGACGTAGGCTGGGAATTTGCCCTCGACATCGTAAGGAAAGGCATATGAGAGCTGTTTGCGCAGAGGCATGGCCTTCAGGTTCTCTAGGGGCACCTGCTGTTGTGGCTTCTTTGCCAGTGCTACCCGTCCACCATTGTCACCGTCCCATGGTAATGCGGATACTATGGCCTTTGCCGCTTCGGGAGCTTCGGAGGTAGCAGGAGAAGCTGCTTTGGCCGGTGTATCTTGTATCTTTCGATTATCCTCATAGCTACCCGTCGGTTTGGGTGAGTTGCTGACTATTGGTGCCGCGACATGGGTGTTGGTGTGCCGCAGGAGTAGGAAGCATGTGAGGATGGCAGCCGCTACAATGAGCGCTCGGCGAAACGTGATCATGTCGCGAGGTGCGTCTGCAGTATGCGTGCAGGTCTGCAGAAAGAAAGAGAGGGCGCAGCTGCAAGAAAGGTGTCGCGACGAATAATGCTGTGAATGTCCTGGGCTGAGACCGGTGGGAACTTATTTTGTGCTAAAACGAGAAGCCGGTGACCGTTGCAAAGCCAATCGCTCTCCCCTGTCCGATATGTGGCGCTGCTAACACTCACTGACTGGTACACTTGTCAGTTCTGTCGCAAAGCCATGAGGCAGGTTGTCGCTTTCAAGCTCGTGTCGCTTTTGAATCGTCGAGACGGGCGCACCAGTAATTGCACACGGCAGCAAAGAGAGGAGAGCCGGGCGTACCTTGTAAGATGTCGCGCAAGCCAAGCGGGCTGCAGGAATCCCGTCCCGGGCTTCGAGTGGATTGATAAGGTTGACTGACTACTATCTTCGAACACGAACGATGCTGATGAGCTAAGCCACGCTGACACGAAAGGCTGAACTGAGAATGGCAGTATTTACGTAGACGTCAGTCGTGTCCAGGAGCGATGGAAGGGGAAGAGTGGCTGGGAACGATGAAAACAATGGCGTGAAGTGATAGATGGTCAAGGCATGAGATAGATGGGCTTCGTTGCAGATCGCCCAGTGATGTCGACAGAGCTTGGACGCGAGGCAGGAGGGGGAACAGAGCGAAGTGGGTCCGTCAACAGACTGGAAGGCACCGGAAAGGAAAGGTGCTGCTATCCCAGCGAAAGAGTAGTTTACCAGTAGCTACAGCGCCCAACCAGTCTCTAGCCAACCTGAGAAGCCCCAATTACCGGTTACGTTGCAGCTAGCAAACGAGGAAAGCAGACGGCGGACTGAAACTTTGATTGCGCCATCTCCTTGCGTAGTCTTCAACAGGGAGATGAAGGTAGGCTGCGCTGACACAAAGCCGCGCACAGCCAGCTGAAGAACGGTTGATATGCATGGCACTAAATGGGACTTAAAGTGGACGCGCAAGCCAAAGTGGTGATCGCACTTCGCAAGCAGCCACATAGTCGACGGGATATCTTAAACGCCGCCGCCGGCGCTGCGTATCCTTTCATCAAGATCAGACATGACGCATGCTGCCTCGAGAATTGAGCGACAACGCCAAACACCAGGGGAGGGAGGGTTTGCAACGAACACCTACCGATATGAAGTTGTAACATATATGCGGTACACCCGAGTGACAGGCTCACGAAGTCTCGAACGCCCGGGGACCTGCCGAAGCTGTGAAACAGGGTTGCAAGCTCAATTAGGCTGATTAAGAGCAAGGAGATCCCTCCACGACTACGACAGCTTCTTCTCGCCAGGAACCCATCCCAGCCCAGCCCTACGGCGGGAAAACCTCCAGCTTTCCCCTCATTTCGTGGGAGAGGAGACGCGTCCCTTTACATCAAACAAAATAGACATCCCCCGTGCTTGTCATGATGTAGGGCTAACCTTTTGCTTTCCCGGTCGCACCAACACCCCCTCTCCTTTCGTCTGTGAAACCTTTTTACACCTGCAGCCATAATTCTACCGTAACAGGTTAACACAAGCGACGAGGAAGAAAGAAAATTCCCATCATCGCTGTCAATAGTGGCCCCGAAATGTTGGAATCATGGAGCGATGAGACACGAGAAAAAGCTTGGGACCTTACTCACAGCTATAACAATAATAATACAGGTAATAGGGTGGGAGTTCGGAATCCTGTCTGCGTTGGGAACCTTCTGGAATGGTGATAACGATAGGAGGAATAAGCTCTGGCAATAAGCCTTTCAACTGGGCAACGGTCCCACGCTGTGCTGCTGACACGTGCAAGTCGCTCAACACCTCATGGAGGAAGTCTGTACTGTTGTCCACAATTGTTAGGTCTAGACGTGTAAGGGACAGCTCTGCTCCGTCGCAAGATACAAGATAATAATGCGACGAACATAGAGCGTTGTAGACTGAAACAATTCTTTGCGACAGCCTTAATCCCAGGGAGGCGGATCACCTATATCGTCAATCAAAGTTAAATCCGCACCAGTCATCGACCAGTTTATAGGGATATATCTCTCCTGTGACTTCAATAATAGAAACTGAGTGAAAGAAAAAAAAAAAAAAAGGACAGAAAATGGGAAGCTTTCGCCTTCCCCGATCTAGCAAGCAAAATGAAATGGGCATCAAAATAGATGTCCATACGTATACACGCCTCCAGATTTACGCTCTACGAAAGAGAACTAACGAGTTGCACTTGAATACGTGAGAAACTTCCCTTCACCAACAAGCGCAGAAAGTGAACCCGTGGAAAGAAGTACACAGGTCATCATCATCCTTTCTCGTATCCCCAGACTGCCCATGAACAATCATGATAATAGTCATGCCGAATTGCATTCTCGATCTCTGTCCCACATCCCAAGCATCAGATCGCGGCTTGTGAATGCCTGCCTTCCTTCTTCCACGAGGGCGTCCCTAGCTCGTGCCTTCCATATCTCCGCTATGCGGATCATGTGCTACCGACAAACTGCGTTTGGGCAGGACGCATCGGCTTTCGCGGCGCCGTTGCGACAAGGCGACTGCACCGGCGAGCGCAGACTTGTCGCGGAAGAGAAACGAGGCATGAAGATCACTAGCAAGTGCCCTACCTAACATCGTGAAAAATTCGCTCTCGGCAAAGCAGGGAGAAGGAGAGAAGGAAACAGCAGCTCAGTGATCAAGCTCAGTAAGAATTCGTTCTTTTCCTCTTGTTTGTTTCTTTTTCCGGTGCCTAAATTAGCTACGGCCCCAGAAGTCCAAAGACGCAATCACGTCCTCTCCCATTTCATCTTCGTACGCGAATAAGATCTGTAGAGATGGGTTTGGTCAGCCATTAAATTCATTCTCGTGAATAGCCTGATTGAGGAATCTGCCAAGAAGAGAAAGGCAAGGCTGTTTGGGGAATCCAGAACTTACCTCACGCGTACTCTGGTGCAAGAACCGGATGTTCTTGTGCGTCTGGATGCACACCAACCCTCCACTCTCGGCGCTCCGGATCTCGATAAACTCGGGCTCAAACGCGAGGATGTATTTCTCACCCCACGTCGCAAACGCCTGCGGACTGCCTTCCCAGAGGATCTTCCAGTCGCCGCGCGCTCGCCATCCGTTCTTGTTGACGTAGAAGCTGAAGTCGTTGTAGCAGAGCAGGAACTCGGAGGTGTTCCGCTCAATGTAGATGGGTTTGACGTTCTCCCTCCGTGCCACGAAGTCGAGGGACGTGTCGGCTTGGTCGAGGAGAGATTGGGTCTCGAGCGTCTCCAGGCTGACAATCTCAAAGCCTTTAGCACCGCCGACGCAGAGTTTGCTGCGGAGAAAGTGGATGCTATTGCTTTCCATAGGGATGTAGAACTCCTTGTACGGCTTCAGCATCTCTTGACCGCTTGCGAGCATCTTGGCAAAGCCGCTCTTCTTCTTCCCCTTGGTCATGGAGTCCATCGGCTCGAAGACTTTGACAGTGCTGCTCAAGCTTGAACTCTTGACGCAGCATACTAGAGTCTGTCCGTTGCACATGCCGGCGTTGATGTAGTTCGCATGGCAGATTCTCCTTCCACGTTTGCTTGGTGCACTAGGGCCTTCCTCTGGGTCTAGTGCCTCAAGCGGGTAGGTGTAGACCGCCTTGTCCGCCAGGACGATGAGAATCTGATGCTGCTCTAGCACCTCGACCTGACTGACGAGTCTGACCTCTAACAGCCTTCTTGGTTTCTGTGACGCATCCTTCGGCTTCCGGTCGCTTAAATACACACCGAAGTCTGTCCCTATCACCAATTTCCTGCCGCCGTCGATCGGTCTGCAACAGTTGATTTTGACGGTGGTATTAAAGAAGCCTTCAGACAGCTTCGTCATGGTGAAGATCTTGTGGCGTTCGCTCAATTTCTCCTTCTGTGTTTGGATGTGTTCCATCCACTTCTCTCTTTGGATCTGACTGGTGCAGTAGAGCGTCAATTCGTAACCGCCTTTGCCGAGACCTTTGAAGGTGATTGGGAACCCATTAGCGCCATCGGCCGCCGCGCTAGGCCTTGCCTGACTTCTCCCAACACCAGGTATCATCGAACTGCTCGGTCGCTTCGTGATTCCCATGCGCGGAAGCACGGCATCCATCTCCTTGATCTGTAAAAGCTCCAAGGGTATTGGCTTTCGGTAGACTCGCACCTCTTCTTTCTTATTCACCACCTTCACCCTCACCAGCAACACAGCATGATCAAACAAATATGCGGTCACATCAGCCTGCTCGGATGTCGGCGTCTTTTTCAAGTTGCTCTTGAAGATCAACTGTCTGCTCTCTTCGGTGAGTTTGAGGTCCATGTGAGGGATTGAACCCCATTTGAGCTGCGCGTTCAGACTCATAAGGTTGTAGTGGTTCTCCGCCTTGCCAGACTCTTCGTTCACTCTTGACAGCGTCTTCCTGATTGCTTCGATCGCCTTCGGTACGTCGCTCTTGTCGGGGTTGTCGTCGGCAGTGTACTTCAAGACATTCTCCAGCAGCAATGGGTACCGAGCTAATCTGGTCGTCGGTTTCGTCAAGTACCCGTTGAGCTCCAATTTCCGACTTTCTTTCAGTCTTTCAGTCTGTTCCACGAATCGTGCGAAAGCAGGATTACTGCTCTTTTCCTTCTCAAATTCAAACTTCCCGAAGAGCTGATTGGCACCGTATTTAATAAAAGGGTGGAATTGCCCCACGTACTCGAGGAAGATGTCGCCAAGATTCCTGACTACAGGATTCTGCTGCTGCCTTCTTGTGAGTGCGGATGCCATTCGTGCGTTCACACTGTGCACCTCCTGGCAATTGGAAAAGACCGTGCGAATGAACTTTTCTCTCCTGTGCTCCGGAATAGGAGATATTTCAGGTGTTCTCAGGGGCTTGATCCAGAAGTCACGAAGATACTCGAGATCCTTGACGAAGTCCCTTTCGGTGTACATGATCTCTGAGATGACTTCCTGTCGCTTCTTCTCTTTGTCGCTGACTGAGTCGGAAATTTCTTTGCTAACGGTGTTGATCCACAACTTCTGCTCGTTCTCTGCCTCATCGTGCAGCGAGCTTCTGCTCGTCTCGCGCTTCAATCCAGGCGTCACCTTCATGTTGAGCCTCTGCTGTTGCTCCAGTCGCCGTGGACAAGCAATCGAATAGCACAAATTATCTCGGTTGCAAGTCGGGCTATAACACTCGGTCAGAAGCGTAAAGACACCATTGACCTCCCCACTGCCAATGTCGTCCCCGCCGAGCGTTTCGCGGAATTGATAGACCTCGGTCTGGCTATCCCTCAATCTATGCGCGTATGCAACTTCGTGAAAGAATTTCTGCGCATCTAAGCTTCGGCCTAGTAGAAGAGCAAGATTTCGGTCGGAAGTTCGGATAATGTAGGAAATGAGATCGACAGCCTCGTAGCCAGAGAAAGCACTCTTATAGACCAGCCCGTCTTTTTCCTTCTCGGTCATTGCGATTCGTTCCCTGAAAGCCTGGGCAACATTCGATAATAGAGCGCCATAGACGAGTGACGGCCGCTTCTGCGCAACCATAGTACTTGTCGCGGTAGCCTGGCTGTTCGTACGATGTGCGCCACTCACGCTAGGTCGTGGGGTTGTTCCGTCTGCGGCGCCTGCCATTGCGTACGGCGAAGCAACTGTGGAAGCCATGCTCATCGTCCTGCTCTGGCTCGTCATGCTTCCGCTGCTCGGCTGCCTGCCGCCATTCGCATACGGACCGGGAGGGGGTATCCGATCCGGGTGGTATCCATTTGTCATTGTGCTTGCCTCACTCAGCGCATCTCCACTCTCCCGCCTTCTGTTTGGGATCACCCGCCCTGACATTGTCTGCATGTAATCTGCATCTCTTGTATAGGAGCTCATGCTCATCGTACGCTCATCACCTGTCCGTTCAGGGACAACCCGTCCCTGGGCAGTGGTGCGCGCCAAGTGGTTCATATATCCCGGTGGCGGCCCACGCAACGAATGTGCCGGATTGGTGCCATACTGTCCACCTGGAGGTTGGTAATTAGGCCGTGGATTCGAAGCGAGCGATTGAGTGCGGTAGGAGTCAGAGTTCATTGCCGGTCCCGGCGGGCCACCCGGCGGATAGGGCCTATTTGAGAACGAGCGCTGGTAGGGTCCAGGGGCAGGAGGGCCACGCGGATCCATTCGCTGTGGAGCGCCGTATGGCACTCGGTCAGGACGAATGGGTTGTGGCATACCGCCTTGCTGCGGAGGCGGCACTGGCCTTCTCTGCGGCGAGCTCGATCCTGCTCCTGCCCCGTTGACATAAGGCTGTTGCGGAAGGTTGGTCATGCTGGGACTGCTGCCCATCATCGGATAGCCACCATTCATGCCTCCGCTGATCCCGGGTCGTACAGGTGGCGCGCGGGGCATGTAGCCTTGTGCAGTTGCCGAACTCATCGTCGCTGCTCGTTCACTCGACATTGGTGGCGTGGCGGATGTCATAGTCTGACTCCTTCCCGGGGAGGCTGCGCGCCGAAGATGTTGCTGAAGGCTGCATCTCGCTGGGCAGCTGCAGGGTGGCCCCGATCAGGTACGGGACCGCCATTCGCGTACGGTGCTCCGCTCGGTGGATACCCTCCTCTTCCGCGAGGAGGCTGTTGATACTGTGAGCTGGCCATGCTCGCGGGGGAGCGGGGGCGCTGCGTTCACTCCAGCTGGCTCTTTCTCTTCGTGCTCCTCGGCAGATGTCCGCAGACATCCGGCCTGCCAATCCTCCTCTGCCCTCAATTGCTCTTCCCACGCGCGCCTTTTTCTATCACAGGTCCACCCTCGCAGTACGTCCAAGCGTCCAGTCCTTATCCGTATCTGGTCCCTCACGTGCGTCTTGCGCACACCCTTGGTACCGACTGGGCGCGCCCTACAACTTCCAATCTTCGCTCCGCCCTGTACTGGAGGCCGATTCAATATCCTTCACTCTCAGCTATCTCGTTGCTGCAAGTCTTCAGTCACCCAATATCGGCGACACCGTGGAATGTGCACAGTGCAGCATGAACAGGGACCCAGTAGCCAAGACTAGGACACGGCCGAGACACGAACACCCGAGGTGGCCCAAGCGCCACGTTAGGGCCGGTGTTTCCGTGACTAAATGTTGATGTTGGATCCGGATCTGCCACACGATTGTTCCAAGGCAAAAACAACCAGACAACGTCGAATGGCTACATTTGCTGCACTTGCTTAGTCGTGGCGTTGTCCTTGCAAGATGGCATGACATTGCCGTACAATGTTCCATCGTCCGTATGCAAGTCACACATCCTGCATTGCAGCTCGCTTCGCTAGCAGATACGGCACACGGACCTGATCACTTGCAATTTACCCTGCGATGACTACTTCCAGGTACTGCAATCAATGGGTGCAGCAGCTATACAACACATGTAGATATACAATCCCATCAAACTATCTATCAGTAAGCATACAGCTTGTAAGCTCTCTCCTGATCCCGGAGGTACAACTATGCATTTGCCAATGCTTGCGGTAAGCACATTTGAAGACATCGTCCCACGACTTTTGCTATCGGGTCTCAAACTCACGTGCTGCTGGCTGCCGGTGATGCTCGTCACCTCTCCGCCGACCAACGTGATACTGCCGCATCTTGAACAGCTTCGCCAGTTGCCTCAAACAGACGCATTTGCCTAGACGCCCTCCCAGCACATTCTCCTCCCCGACGAGCCACCCGTAAACAGTGCCCCTCCATCCGATCTTTCGATACGCGCAACCCGAGCCCATCATGGCAGAGGCGGATCTCACGCCCAAGTTCGCTCCCTTCTTGGGAATGGCAGGAGTGGCTTTCGCAATGATATTCGGCTGTAAGAGCATACATTCGTACCGATCAGTAGCTACGCTGTGATGTGGCAGCATAGAAGCTTCGTATGCTGATAAGGGAACATGATAATAGGCATAGGAGCTGCCTATGGCACCGCAAAGTCCGGCATAGGTATCGCAGGCGTGGGTACATTCAGAAGTGACTTGATTATGAAGGTACACATTTACACTAATCCTTTCGCTTGAACACACGCATCTTGAGCGAGCTAACATAGTCTGGTAGTCATTGATCCCGGTCGTCATGTCCGGAATCATCGCTGTCTACTCCCTAGTTGTGTCTGTTCTGATCGCTGGCAACATGAAGCCCCCGCCCACGAAATCCTACTCCCTTTACGAAGGCTGTCTACACCTTGCTTGTGGACTGAGCGTGGGTCTTACAGGTCTCGCGGCCGGATATGCGATTGGTATCGTTGGGGACAGCGGCGTACGAGCGTACCTGCAGCAGAGCAGGATCTTTGTTGGCATGGTGTTGATATTGATTTTTGGAGAAGTCCTGGGGCTTTACGGGTAAGTCCTACGCGACGTGGTTGGGCGGAACGTATTTGAAGACGTGGATTTGGTTGCTGACACATGAGGCAGGTTGATTGTGGCTCTGATCTTGAACACGCGGTCTACTGGCTAATGGCGTTTCAAGCCCATCGTCCTTTTGTCTTTCCACTATCACATTTTGTTTAGCTACGCTCGCCTAGATTGCTGCCAAGGCATCCACATCTATTGTGCAGCCCCGAACAAGCCCAGCACTTAACGGCAGCAATGTGGCTAAACTTGTACTATACGCATCTACACCATCGAGCACAATAAAACAGCATTCGGTCCTTGTTTTTCCAAGAGTTTTCAGGTGCCATGGCAAGATGCATCTGGACCAGGAGATGCCGCTGAGGCAAAGGGCAACAGTCTCCTCACATCTACTTCGATGGCAGACAATGTTCGCATCGCGGGTTTAATGGTACTACGGGTAAAGTCAGAAGGCCCAATGTATCTGCGTTGAGGACACTCTTGGGGGCAGGCCTTCGCACTTGTCTCCCTCGATGTGGCGATTGATCATTTTCTTGTCTCCTGGCGTGAACACGCTGCTTGGTGGAATCTCTATGTACCTTCAGAATTCAAATTTTCAGAACTCCCAACTTGATTCCTGGTCAACGTGAATTTGATATGGCATCCTTGATTCAAGGAACTGCAATCCACGTGCTGCCTTCCATCTTATGGATGATTGACAGCCAGCCGCCCCGCAGAGCCGCCCCGGCTGCAACCGAGGGGCAACATCTCCTTGTCCCGTCATGTGTACTGCCTTTTGAGTCGCCCACCACGAAATTAACCTCGACCTCAAACTCACCATCATACCCGAGATTTCGTCTTCAGTCGTTGCGAAAGACATGTTTGGGTCGTATATTGAGGGATCGCGATGTGAGGCAGGCTGTCCAGACGATGGGTGAGACTGTACGGGACGCATGGAAGAGCACAATCTATACTAGGATTTCGCAACGCATGGAAGAGTGCAATATATACTAGGATTTCGCAACGTGCGATAATACAACTAGTAGTTGTTAGGGGCTTTAACAGCTAGGCACCTAGGTAGGTTGAATTTATCGCATGGCAGTCTCGGGTTTGGTGAAGAGCTCTTCCTTGGCCTTGATCTCCCGTCCTCGTGGGCGAGTTGGGAACGCTATGGCGATCTGTATCCATAAAATGGCGAGTTACAATTTGGTGATAAGACAGACGAATAAACCTCCTTGCCACTGACCTCGAGCTACCTTTTCTTTGGACCACCAAAAAAAAAAAAAGAGAAAAAAAACAGGGGCAGGGAAACAGGGGCGCACTTGCTTCAAACGTCGATCGTGCCTTCTCCTATTTGGTAGGCTTTTGCAAGGTCACTGCCCGCATGAGAATTCCATGTCAACTGGTGAGGGCAAGTGCGGGTTGCTGCAGTCGCGCTGCAGTCATCAAGTTTGCACCTAAGGTAAGGTAACTACCTGTGTATGGCTCACCAAACACCAATGCTACTAAACAACAGTTCATCCGGACAGTTGACCCAAATTCACCATTGCAGGTTGGAAAGACTCTCTTCCGTCTGCAGACAGACCTTCGATCTGGATTGCTGGAGGCGAGTACGTCCGCACTAGTCCAGCAGTAACAAACAGAAAGCTTCGCTCTTTCCTCGTTTGCACGTTGTTGAGCGGTCAGTCCACTTGACCTTTCCACTTCCACACAACCTCTCCTTCAACATCCGCCTTCACCTTCACACCACGCTACCTTTGCCCGAAAACAACAGCAGAGCTCCATCAAGCAGAGGTCTGCAGACTTCCCAGCCCTAGCTAATCTCTGCCTTCGTAGTGATGAACGAAATGCTGGTAGAGCGCTTTCGCGCTGGGATTTCTACCTCCCATTTGGGGGCCAAGAGGTACTGTTTAGTGCCTTTCCGCAGCAACTAAACCCTCGCATCCGGGAGTACTTCATGGATGCTGCAAAGACGTCGTCTGATAGCGTTTGGACGCGCCGACCGGAGATACCGACTTCAGCGGAAATGCTCGACGAGGAACCGGGCAACTCGTCAAGCACTTCAGACATCATTGAGATGGTTCCCAACAAGCGTCATGGTGCGTGGGAGTCGAAGGGTAAGCTCAACTCTCCCACAAAAGGTGGTACTGTGCATGTTGACTGAGCCGACGTGATTGTTGCAGAGGCGTATTTGAGCGCCCATTATGAGCTGCTTCGCGAAGATGCGGTCAAGCCCTTGCGCGACGCCGTTGGCGTTGTCCGTGCCAACCCTTCCGCAGACGAGAATGCTTTGCCCGGTGCGATAGGCATTTATGAGAAGGTAAGTTGGGTGACCGACTTCGACCCGCTTGATCTTGTGCATTCTTGTCACTTCATCTGCTGACCCAGCTTTCAGGTTCACGTTTGTGCCTTCACCGCTAGCACGCGCGGTCTCGCAATACGCATAACCTTCTCCCTCAAGCGAACCGGAAAGAAAATCCTCTGGGAGCAATCGAAGCGTCTGATCAGTGGTTCGCTTGTCGTTTTGACTCCATCGCAAGACATGTTCAGATCGAAAGCCATTGTTGCTACAGTAGCTGCTCGGCCGCTTGATGGTCTGCATTCCAATCCACCAGAGATTGATCTGTTCATTGCACGGGCAGAGGAGATGGAATTGGATCCTGCCACGGAGTTCGTCATGGTTGAGGAGAGAACGGGCTTCTACGAGGCAGACAGACATACTCTGCTTGCTTTACAGAAGATGAAAGGGGAACCGTAAGTGCATTAATGCCTTCACCACGTCCCCTTCCCGCACGTCAGGCGTTTTATCAGCCTACACCTATTGAGAAGAAATTTTGACTAACAGTTGGCTTTCAGGTTCCCCCTTTCAGAACATCTCGTACAAGCTGAAACCCATATCTCGCCGCCAGTGTATATTCAGGAAACCCCAAAATACGACTTGACAAGCGTTCTCCGTAACAACAAAAACGAGACCTATGAAGCTGTCGACATTGTTAATGCATGGCCATCTCAACCACCCTCAGATCTGGATGCATCTCAGCTTGCCGCTCTACGGCGCATCCTTGCAAAGCGCTTGGCTGTCATTCAAGGTCCACCCGGTACGGGCAAGACACATGTCTCCGTTGAAGCTATTAAAGTCATGCTTGCCAATCGCAAGGCGAATGATCCTCCCATAATCATTGCCTGCCAGACTAATCATGCCATTGATCAAATCCTTCGGCACATTGCTCCGTTTGAAGCAGACTTCGTCCGCCTTGGTGGCAGATCAAAGGATCAGGACATCATTAAGAAGCGTACGCTCTACGCGGTCAAGCAAGAGATGGAAGCCCCTCCTCTGGCCGGCTGTCTCAAGCCGAACGCCCGCAAGAAGATGAAGGATTTGGAGAAGGAGATGGCACTGATTATGACGCCGCTCAAGCCGTCCAAAGAGCCACTGAATTTCCGCATGCTTGAAAGTTTCGGCCTCCTCACAAAGAAGCAAGCCGACACCTTGTTTGAAGGTGCTTCTAAGTGGGTGCAAGCCGAACTCAGTAATCCGAACAGCGCTCTTGTGTCCCCATTCAATGTTTGGATGGGCAGGAACATGTCTCCAGTCCCGGTAAAGCAGCAGCCTGAGGACTTCGGCTTCGAATACGAAGAAGCGGATCTGGCATTCGAGCAGCTGAAGGAAATTGAGGCAGAAAACCAAACCAAAGATGACGAAGACTTCGAGACCCTCCGCGGCGAAACGTATCCATTGGCGGACAGCTTTACGTACAAGAAGCCTCCTGGAATGACGGAGGCCCGGATCCATGAGATTGCAATTGCAGCGCTGAAGCAACAAGACATGTGGATGATACCTGAAGCCCATCGCGGAGCGGTTTATAGATATCTCCAGTCTGAGATGAAGAAGAAGATAGTGGCTTCTTTCCGGGAAAAAGCAAGAGAGTACAACAAGCAAGCCGCTGATCGTCGCATTGGTCTTTGGGAAGAACATGAGGTCGTCCTGAAGAAGCAAAAAATCATTGGCATGACCACCACAGGGGCAAGCAAGTACCGTGGCCTTCTCTCCGCGCTTCAGCCAAAGGTTGTTCTCATCGAGGAAGCAGCCGAAACGCTAGAGGCGCCTGTCACGGCAGCCTGTCTACCATCACTCCAGCATCTGATCCTTGTTGGCGACCACAAGCAGCTTCGACCGCACTGCCATGTCAAAGACCATGAAGATAAGCCATATTATTTGAATGTGTCACTATTTGAACGCCTTGTCAACAACCGGCTGGAGTACGACACGTTATCGAAGCAACGTCGAATGATTCCAGAGATTCGCCGCATTCTTCACCCAATCTACGGGAAGCTCATCACAGACCATGACTCGGTACGAGACCCAGCAAAGCGCCCAAACGTCCCGGGCATGGGAGGTCTCAACTCCTTTTTCTTCACACACCAGTGGATGGAGCAGCGCGATGACAATATGTCTGCCTATAATCAGATGGAGGCTGAGATGATTGTAGGATTTGTGGAGTATCTTCACTACAACGGGGTGTCCTCCGAAGACATTACAGTTCTGACCTTTTACAATGGACAGCGCAAGCGCATACTGTCCATGCTGCGCCAGTCGGCTACACTACAGAACGCAGGGCGGTTCAATGTTGTCACTGTTGACTCCTACCAGGGCGAGGAGAATCGCATTGTCATCCTCTCCTTGGTTCGCTCCAACGAGAAAAGTCAAATTGGCTTCCTCGACGTGGCAAACCGTGTGTGCGTTGCCCTGTCACGAGCACAATGCGGTTTCTACCTTTTCGGCAATGGTGAGCTGCTTTACACCCAGAACAAGATCTGGATGAAGGCCATTGAAATCATGGCCGGCAAGCATTTGGAGAAAGAAGCGCCCGATTTTGAGTCTTCACGTCTAGGCGAAGAGCTCAGAGTTCGTTGCAGCAATCACAACGAGATCACGAGGATTCGCAGTCCAGATGACTGGCAGAAGATCGTGGGCGGCTGTCATCTCAAGTGCAAGGCTGGACTGCCCTGTGGCCACCCATGCCAGTTGACCTGTCATCCCTTCGCGCATGACGCTATCCGCTGTGAACAACCCTGCCCCAAGGCGCTTCCATGCGGACACGGCCAATGTGGCAACAAATGCGGAGAATTGTGTGAATGCAAGAAATGTAAGGATTCGACCGAGCAAGCTAGCAAAACGCGACCTCGGCCTTCGCCAGCATACGAAAGCGGGAACCCAGCTGGTGTCAGCCGTGCCAATACGAAAAGCTGGCAGAACTTCAGCAACGAGGAGCCTATGAAGTACAAAAAAGCCACTGGCTTGCCAAACAATGTTCATGAAGCGCCTCAAAAGGGCAGTCAGGTGGAAAGCAAGAAGGTGAAGAACGATTCACTGATAGACCTTGAGGATGATAACACGGATGGTGGAGCCCTCGTCGGTAAGCTGGCAGGCATGAAGATGGAAGACGGCACTGGTAACAAAATGTTGCTTCAGACCGACGTCGTACAGAGCTCCGATAAGAAGAGCGAGAGCAAGGCGATGGAGAGCTTACTTGATTAAGAGACAACAGATGTTCAAGAGGACGTGAAGAACGATGCAATTTGCTCAAATTCGCGGTGTCCCACGCAACAAAGCAATGGACACCTTAGCTACGTAACACATGTTTTCGTCACCACCCTGAGTGTCATGTCTGACGTTTCTACTGGCTGTCAATGGCTTGATCACCCTTGTATCTCCGCAGCGTTCCCCCAAGCACTTTCTAGCTATTCCGGCTCGAATTTTGGATCAGAATGGACATTTCTCGTGCGCCAATAGATAATAAGGCCAGAATTAGTGTATCATTGCCCTCAACTAACGAATCCTTACTTAATGCCTTCCGATTAAGGGCCTATGGCTTGCCCATATGCCCAAAGATCTCATTCGAGATTCAGCTGCAAGCACTGCGGCACGATGTATCCTCGCTGGAGTGACAAGGTGGCGCTCAACCGTGACGCCGCGACGGAACTAAACATAGCATTGATCGAGGCGGCAGGGCGTTGCTGGCACCGAGAAAGGCGCCCTTGTGTTCGCACGCGCTATCTCGTCAGGCTCGCCATGGCGTACTTTGTGCGCATTACCCTCCAGGACGACGACTTCCCTACCAATACAATTGGCCGTACCTCCACCACCGCCAAGGGAATACATAGCCTATTGTCTGCACATTCGCTCTGTTGCAGCGCGGGGAATGCGGATCGATCTCATCTGGGTATCTCGGAATGCTGACCATGCTGGGCTCTCCCAGTAACCAGCGGGGCGGGAGCGACGCCACGGCATCGGGCTGAATGCTGCAAGATGCTGCGAGATGGATGATCAAGCGCTGTGCCGCGTAACCAAGGCGCCATCGTGCGTGCCTTTGGTTGTCTACTTCAAGCAGCCACTGTGTGCGATGCGTCTGCGATCGAGCGTGCCGACACCTGCAGACACTTTGCGGCTGCTGATGCTGTGACAGCTGGGAAGATGTCTCACGAACTCGGATCTTTGCCACAACTGTTGGCAAGACCCGCATGTCTTACCTTGGAAATCAAACAGAGACCTTGGATTGATGAGGGGCTCGTCGTGCAGATAAGGCTTCTATACGACAGGGCTAGAATAGGCTTTACCCATCACCGAGATCACCTAGGCTCTGCAATAAGATCAGCATATTGCGGCAACGTGGTCTAGCTGCATTTGCCATTCGCGTCCTCCGGGAGTCACGCATGCATGTCACCATGTGGTACAAAGACTCCGGCTGAAAGCGTACGATGTCCTGAAGTAGCTAGAAGCACGCGGCACTCGCTTATCAATACGCTTCGCGCAATTTATGCTTGTCGCTGTCAGATATGACAGGTATCAAACGGGTAGTGTCGCGCGACCGTTTGCAGGAAGGAGAGCTGGTGAGGGGGGAGATCGCGCTCTGCACGCGCCAGTCCCATCGCAAAGCTTGCTGAAGTGGGAGGGTGCGATTTCCATCCCAGGATTAATGAGACATGGACGCCCTAGCAAGCCCTAAGACCCAGGCCGACAGGGATTGGGGCCTGCAGCATGCATGGAAGGGCGATCTTGGTGTGATGCCTCGGGGTTGGAGATGGTCCAATCGGAGCCTGTCCATGCCCTGTCGAAGAATCTCCGCCAATGCAAATAGACCAAGGGGGCAGGCAACTCAAATCAATGCCTGTCGCCATCCAAATAATGACTCTGGCCATGGCGGCAAGTCCGGGTACCGTCGGTCTGTGGCATTGCAGCATCTTGGCTTGAACTGCTCGCGCGGTTGCATCTCATCCTCGTCTGCTGCGCTCATCGGATCGCCATCGATCGATCAAAAGATATGGGTAAGTGGTGCATGAGCATTGCCTGTGGGCATGCTGTCATTGGACCACATGGCTTGTACTCGAAAGAATGGAATGCGGCAATCAGTAATCAGTGGCAGGCCCGGCACCATGTCACCGGCTCACCTTAATATCATGTTAGGGACCTAGATCTTGGAACGGGACGGCTGATCCACGTTAATCCCTGAATCATTCGTCAACCCCGGTCCGATGCACGTGCTCGTTGCACCAATACTTCCAAACCACTTGCCAGGGCTTCCAGACAATGTCAGGGCATCAAGTCGCTAGCTTTGCGGCCAAGGTACACTTTGCGCAATTGCATGACGCCATTGTCAACCGTTTCGCCTAGCTGGTGATCCCATTCGATGATGGAAAGCCTAAAGAGATACTTTGCATGCCTGGCAGATGGCGCTTCCGTCCGGGATCCTCTTCCCCGTGTTCCACCCAGATATTGCCATCCTCGAGTGTGGAACTTCTAGCAGTATGCCACCAAGTGGTGACTTGCCAGATTGGGCACTCTAAGCCAGTCTCATTGTCTTCGTTCGAACTATAAGATCGGGCATAACACCCCACAGCCCAACGAACATTCAGCTCCAATCAAACTCTTGCCAAGTATACTCCTCTTTGACTTCAAGGTGAACCCTTTTATGGTTCTATTTCATTGGCGAACGCTCCCCATCCTCGACAAACAGGCACGGAGCTTCTTCACCTCTAGGTGTCACTGGCACAAGCACAGAATTTGATTGACACTTACGATTGCCCGAAACCGTTGGACACCACCCACTTCCCATCGGGCCGCAACTCAATCCGGCCAAGCTCCTGTAACAGAGTCAACCTTACTCTAACCCCACGGGCAACTTCAAACTCGACAGCTCTGTCAGGGTCCGCGATGGCCGAGACTCAGAGATCGTTCCTCCGCGACAGCCATGGGCCTCGAGCCGTAGACGCCGGCTCATGTCGGAGCGATAAAGGGCGTGGCAGCGGCAGACGACACAAAGACAGCGATGACAAGGACAAGCATCGGTCGAAACGTGAGTCTTCGCAGCGATCGCCGAAGAAGGACTCTAGCCATCGCCGAAAGCACTCTAGCACCTCGACTTCAGAAAGCTGCGCAGACCGACCGCAATTCGAGCTGGATGTCATCGGCCAGCCTCCACGGGGCGTGGCTCTAGGCTTGACCGTAGAGTGCTCTGTCATGATCAGCCTGCGGCTGCCGACGCCAGATCGCACAATCACCGCCGACGACATCGACACCTCCCGACTCTTCGCCGTAGCGTCGCTCGTAGCAGACAGCCGGGGAGGGGAGCGCGTGCCGCTCGAAGCCGGCATCATGACCGGACAGAAGATGTTCGATTCCGTCCATTCGATCCCGGACGAATGCGCCGAGCGGCTCGCGAGCAACCAGCCCTGTCGCCTGGTGCTCGGATACTTTTCGTTCCCGGGCCTGCTCATCCGGCAGTCTGGCACCTATAGAATACGTACGACGCTGATCAAGACCAACGAGGCTAGCCAGGGCGGCGGGTCGAGCATTGTCGCCGTCGACAGTGAGCCCGTCAAGATCGAGCGTAGGAGCATCGCTGCACCGCGCAGGCAGCAGCGTGCATGACCTCCATAATATTGTATATCAGAGCGTGGCGCATGGCGTAATAACAGGACTTGCTTGGGGTTTTTGGGGGGCGTTTGGCAGACATTTCGGGTGTTTTGGTGGGCAAGAGGTTTGGCACAGGAGGGCGATTGCCCGTGGGAGATACAGTGGGGTTTTATATTACAGTCTGTACTCATAGCTTCCCCAGGTGTCGTTGGTTCTGGCTTGGATAATGACTGGTCGTTATGAAACGCTTCGTTTCAGGCTCAGACGCGAACTATAATTCCTTCCATTCTCCAATCGACTCGGTAAGATCGAGCAGCAGGGCACTCCTGGTTATGATGACTTATCGATCGTACTAAGTTTGCTTCTGCTCGCCTTGGGATCCCAAACTTAATAACATACGGGTGTTCTTGCGGGTCTTTGACTCTCTAGCGATCCGCTCGGGCTACAGAGGAATGCTGGAGAGACCTTGCAAGATGCTGCACTATCGCTCATCTCACGCGGATCCAAGCAGCCCCTTGTTGGGTCTTTATAGAAACGACTACATGATTGCTTGCTGCAATGCGCTTGTCTTTGAAACCAGCACCTTGGCCGCATCAGCAAGAACAATTCCCACTTTGCCCATCGGGCCGCGATCAACATCCATCGCGTGTCTCGGCCGAACCAACAACTCAAGGACCCAAGTTCCGACACAAACCTTTTGTGCCGTAGCTGAAGGCTCCTGTATCTAAAGCTTGTTTGTAACCCATTGCGTGAGGGCAAAGGATCATCGACCAATCAGATGCTTGGGAATTTCGGCCGAGCATCATTCAGGACCCGAGACACGGCCATGAGAGCGATGACAGCAACAACACCACATATTCGATTGCAGTTTTCGAGCCATAGTGTATTCTTGCTGGTATAAAGGGTTGCCTTTATTGCATGAAATGTACTGCCCGGCCACCATCGTTCAACTTGGCCTTGCGGCTTTACCTCACTTTATTCAAGTAGAAGCAGACTATATCATTTCGTTCAACCGCTTCTATGTCTGGCTCTTCGGCAACAAGCCGCCATAGTCCGGTCGACATGCACTCTAGTCAAGCATCGAGCGAGACCCATGATCAAAGCGGCATTCCAGCGTCGAAAGATGAACGATCCGCGGCCCCAACTGGCCCAGGTGCACCGAACGAGTACCCTCCAATGAGGGAAGTCGTTTTAGTCATGATCGCTATATTGCTTGCCCTTTTCTTGAACGCTTTAGTAAGGTCTCCAGTCTAATATCAGCATGCTCAATCTAACTCCACCCTAGGACCGAACCATCGTCGCGACCGCAATCCCAGCCATCACCAACGAATTCGATTCCTTGCAAGATATCGGCTGGTACGGCTCAGCATACATGTTGACGGCCAGTTGCTTCCAGCTACTTTTCGGGAGGATTTATACCTTCTATACCCCGAAATACGTCTTCCTCATACTTATAGGCTTGTTCGAAGTCGGCTCTGCAATCTGTGGAGCGGCTCCCAACTCCGTTGCGTTTATCGTCGGCAGGGCCATCGCGGGGATGAGCTCGGCGGGCATCACGTCCGGCGGCATCATTCTGATGCTCTCGATTATCCCTTTGGCAAAGAGGCCAAAGTACCAGGGCCTGTTCGGTGCAGTCTTTGTAAGTGTTTTGCAATTTGTCACGTGGAGGAGTGGAAGCTGCGAGCAAGCCATTAGCATATTCTCTTGTCGCCTTGCCCAAGCTGATGTCAGACAGGGGCTTGCGAGCGTGATAGGTTCGCTCCTTGGAGGAGCTTTTACGACGAAAGTCAATTGGAGGTGGTGTTTTTACAGTAAGCGCCTAAATTCCAACGAACGAGAAACCATGTTGACTTTGTACAGTCAACTTGCCTATCGGCGGATTGGCGATAATAATCATCCTCCTGATCCTCAAGCCAGCACCTCCCCAGTTCCAGGGCCTTACTTTCAAGCAAAAGGTCACCAGACTTGACTTGCTCGGCGAACTCTTCCTGGTTCCGAGTGTGATTTGCTTACTCCTGGCTTTGCAGTGGGGCGGTAGCACATACTCCTGGAGCGATGGACGGATAAAAGCTCTCCTGGTTGTTTTTGGTGTTCTGTTCCTGGCTTTCATCCTGGTGCAGTGCCTGATGCAGTCAATAGCGACCTTGCCCTTGAGCGTTGTCAGCAATCGAAGCATCATCGCGGGCATTGTGTTCAACTTCTGCTTCTCATCAGCGATGTTGGCCCTCGTTTACTGGGTTCCGACATGGTTCCAGGCTATCAAGGGTACTTCCGCGGTCGATTCCGGGATTAATACGATACCGCTGGTCCTATCTCTGGTCGTCGCATCTATCCTAGCAGGCCAGGCAGTCGGACGGATTGGTTACTACACCCCATTTGCAGTGGCTTCGGCCGTCATCATGCCAATCGGTGCTGGTCTATAAGTATACACCCAGCTATCGACGATAGACGCGATGGAATTTCCACTTGTACTGACGCACTGCATTAGTATAAGCACCTGGACTGTACATACAGGTAGCCCGAAGTGGATCGGCTTTCAAGTTCTATTCGGATTCGGTGTTGGCCTCGGGATGCAGCAAGCGACGATTGCTGCGCAAACTGTGCTACGAAAACAAGACGTTCCGACGGGCGTAGCTCTGCTTTTCTTTGCGCAGCAGCTTGGTGGTGCCATCTTCGTCAGCGTTGGCCAGAACGTGCTTGATTCAAAATTGGTGAGTGGCATCGTAAGACTTGGTGCCTGAATCTGAGTCCCGAACGCATTCTCAATACCGGAGCGACCGAGCTAAGGCGGATCGTCCCTGCGCATGATCTTCAAGGGGTGTTAGTCGCGTACAACTCGGCACTTCGTCAGGTATTCATCGTGGCGACTGCGATGGCATGTCTTGCCGCCCTGGGAGCCTTCAGCCTGGAATGGCGATCTGTCAAAGCCAAAGAAGGCTCGGGCGGCAAGCTGTCCGATGGAGCATCCAAGACCGGAAAGAAGACCGTCGATGAAGAGGAGGCGTAATGAGCAAAACGGTGGAGGCTTTTGATGCAGCATGCAAATTGTTCTGGATAGGAGATCTAGCAACCCACCTCGCTTAATATTCGTCACAGGCATCCAGGTCATACAAGTTGGAGTGGGCTGTCACACATGCAGTTGCACATGTTTGCGATGTTTGTTGCACTTACTCTCAATGTCCGCATTGGGCGAACCTGCAGGCGAACGAACAGTCACTTGCACCTGCCGTCTGATAGATAAATACTCTTCACACAGTTGGTTTTGATTCAGCATGTATGCTTACTTCTCGACTGCTCACCAACCATTCAATTCACAGACTACCAGTACCAGCCGCACCAACGCGATTGACATACTCTATAGCCGCGATGCTTTGTGTCGGGGGTATCGTAATCGCGTTTCCGTTCACGCATTCGCCATCACCTCTGAATGCAGTCAGACAAGCTAACGGCTCCATCACTCGCTCAACAAATGCAACGAAAGAGAACGCCGGGGCGCCATTTTCTCCCCATGACCCAATGAACGCCAGGTTCAACATCAGGCGAGGCAACCCAGGCGGGTGCTATATGTGTGCTCTACCGGGCTGGTCTGGCGAATGTCGCTACGTGGTACCCATCATGGGCAGTTGCTATTCGTTCGAGGATTGGGACTTTTGGCCTGACGGCTTCGGTCCAGATATGGGAGCTACCTGCTCCATGCACAGGTAAGCACTCGCCATTGTCTTTGCTGTCCCTTTTTCCCTTCTTGTACTTTTTTGCTGGCTTGAAACGCTAAGAACTTGATGCTGCAGTGACTACGATTGCACTTCGCACGACGCTCTCCCTGTCACCTACCCGGGCTATGACAACCTGTATGAGATTGGTTGGCACGGACGTTTACGGAGTTTCAGCTGTACTTTCCAATATCGGCCACAGGGTGCTGGGGACATCCAAGACGGGGAAACCGACGATGGAGAGTGATGTAACACCATCAAGAGCTTGCTCTAGTCGGATGCGGCGGCGTATGAGTATTTGGCTGGGCGCAACTCAGGGAGATGGCTCGAAGTCGGTCTACCATTTGCTTAACGTACTTTAGCAGAGCCTCATTGGACATAAATAGGTCGTGTTGATGCCTGCAGGTCCGTCCAAACTGTCGTCGCGAGGCAAAGCGACGCTCTACGTCTGTGAGCTGTGAATGATGGCGTCTCTCAACCAATTTTTTCTTCTGCTTCTTCGTCGAATTGCTAGGTAGCCTCGAAGTTGCTAGCATAGTCACATGCCCGCTAACCACATTGAGTGAATGTAAAGAAGGCAAATGGTATTGCAGCGGTCGCCACTGTGACATCAATCCATGCAGGGACATTGCGAGACGAAGCGTCTCCGCGAACTTGCCCCACACTTGCTTGGACAGCTGTCTCGAGATTTTGAATTTCAAGACACGAGGCAGACCGCATTGAGCACGCGACAGTTGTTTGTTACTCCCTTTCGACTTTGCATTTACTTTTCCAACACAATTTCCTGCTGTAGAGTCTGACTCAACTTGTCCACTCCTCCTCCGACCGCCAGTCTCTCGACACTTTCCATCAAAGCCCGAACCCGTCCCCTCAATCCTCGACCGCCAAAATGTCCGCGCCCATGGAAGCGAAAGTGAAGAGCGTGCTCTCCGGCGACACTTTGATTCTTCAGAACAAGAACCGACAAGAACGCACGCTGAGCCTCGCTTTCATCAATGCACCGCGACTACAGCAAGATGAGCTCTGCGCCTTCGAATCTCGAGACTTCATCCGCAAAATGTGCGTGGGCAAAATGGTGCAATTCAAGGTGCTCTATGTGATACCGCAAAAGGTCGGCGGCGCCAACCGCGAGTACGGCATTGTGCAGCTTGCCAACGGACAGCAACTACCCGACTTGATCGTGCAGGAAGGCTGGGCAAAGCTACGAGACGACGCCGAGCGCAAAGCCGAATCGCCTGCTGCTTCGGAACTGCTGGAGAAGCTGCAGGCCCTCGAAGCGCATGCCAAGGCAGACGAGAAAGGCCTGTGGGCAGTGAAGCCCAAGCAAATACAGAATGTGCGCGAGATTCCGGACACGAAGGCTTTCGTAGAGTCCCACAAAGCCGGTTCAATTGAGACTATTGTCGAGCGTGTGCTGAGCGGTGACCGACTGATCTGCCGATTGATGGTCTCCCGAATCAGCACGTGCAGACCACAGTGCTTGTTGCCGGCCTGAGAGCACCAACGACCGCGAGAACGAACCCTTCGGACGGGACAACGCAACCTGCTGAGCCGTTTGGAAACGAAGCGCAAGCTTTTGTTGAAGACCGATTATTGCAACGAAGCGTTCAAGTCCAACTTTTAGGCGTTTCACCGAACGGCATCTTGGTCGGATCGGTAAGACATCCTGTTGGCAACATTGCGGAATTCTTGCTTAAGGAGGGTCTGGCACGCTGCGTCGACCACCATTCCACATGGCTTGGCCCGGAGATGGGTAAGCTGAGACAAGCTGAGAAGTCGGCGAAGGATGGTCAGAAGGGGCTATTCAGAGGCACAGTGCAACAACGAACAGGTGCATCCGGCGAGGCGGAGGCCATTGTGAGCCGTGTCTTCTCTGCCGACACCCTGTACATTCGCAACAAGGTTGGCCAGGAAAAGCGCATCAACCTCAGCAGTGTACGACAGCCTAAGCCTACGGACCCAAAGCAGTCACCTTTCGGAGCCGAAGCTAAAGAGTTCTTGCGCAAGCGCCTCATTGGTAAACACGTCAAGGTTCAAACTGATGGCAAGCGCCCAGCGACTGAGGGCTATGACGAGCGTGAGATGTGCACTGTGTCAAACAACAACAAGAATGTCGCCCTGATGCTTGTCGAGAACGGTTACGCCTCGGTGATCCGCCACCGTATGGACGATCCGGACCGGAGCCCGATCTACGATGAGCTGTTGGCCGCAGAAGAGGCGGCGCAGAAAGAGCAGAAGGGAATGTGGAGCCGAAGCCGCCCAAACAACCTACATACGTTGACTACAGCGAGTCCCTTGAGAAGGCAAAGCGACAGCTAACGCTCCTCTCCCGGCAAAGGAAGGTCCCTGCCGTCGTCGACTTTGTGAAGGCTGGCAGCAGGTTCACCGTCCTTGTGCCGCGTGAGAACGCTAAGCTGACCTTCGTCCTGGGTGGCATCCGCGCACCCAGAAGCGCAAGAGGCCTCAACGACACAGCCGAGCCTTTCGGTCAGGAAGCACACGATTTCGCCACCAGGAGGTGTATGCAGCGCGATGTCGAGATCGACGTCGAGGACAACGACAAGCAGGGTGGTTTCATCGGCCAGCTGTACGTCAACCGGGAGAGCTTTGGCCGTCTGCTCGTCGAGGAAGGTCTAGCCTCTGTGCACGCGTACAGCGCCGAAAAGTCTGGCAATGCCAACGAGCTCTTCGCTGCCGAGCAGAAGGCCAAGGAGGCCAGGAAGGGCATGTGGCATGACTGGGACCCGTCGCAGGAGGCAGCTGAGAACGGCGAGGACCTTGAGGAGGCTCCTGCAACGAACGGCGTCAACGGCGACGCAGCACCTAGGACCAAGGACTACAGAGACGTCACGGTCACTTACGTCGACCCTAACACCGCCCGTCTGAAGGTGCAAATGATCGGCTCAGGCAAAGCCAACCTCGACTCGCTCATGAAGGAATTTGCCAACTTCCACATCTCACCCGGCAACAGCCAGCCCCTCCGCAGCCACCCAAGGCCGGCGACATCGTCTCGGCCAAGTTCACCGAAGATGGCGTCTGGTACCGCGCCCGCGTGCGCCGCAACGACCGCGACAACAAGACCTCCGAAGTGGTCTACATCGACTACGGCAACAGCGAGACCAGCCATGGAGCGCGCTCCGACCTCTCGACGCAGCCAAGTTCGGCGTGCAGAAGCTCCGCCCGCAAGCCGTGGACGCTGCTCTCGCCTTCGTGCAGTTCCCGACCGCCCCCGAGTACCTCCGCGAGTCGGTCGCGTTCCTCAACGACGTCACGGTCGAGCGGTCGCTGGTGGCCAACGTCGAGTTCAACGATACCAAGGACAACGTCATGTGGGTGACGCTTATGGACCAGGAGTCCAAGTCCGCGACGCAGAGCATCAACGCCGAGGTGGTCAGCGAGGGCCTTGCGATGGTGCCTAAGAAGCTGAGGGCGTTTGAGCGCGCCAAGGGGACTGAGATGATCCTTGAGGATCTGAGGAAGAGGGAGGCTGAGGCTAAGGAGGAGAGGAGGGGCATGTGGGAGTATGGTGATCTGACTGAAGACTAAAGTGTCTACAAGTGAAGGGGAAAATTACTTTTAGAGGGCCTCTTCCGGGATCAATGGATATTGGAAACAAGAGGACCGGGAATTTGTATAGTTTTTGCATGAATGGGAAGGCTTTTTGGCCTGGCTTAGGCACAGCATTGGAAGCATAACTAGGTACCAGCGGTTTAAGGCCTCTATGTTTGCATTGCCGTGGTGCTCGTGTGAGCCTTATACCATTTTTCCAATTGATTTGTATCAAATATAAGCCAGCCCCCCTTTTGACTTTGCCTAACAGGGCCCATAAAGCCAAGCTTTGTGATGACTTGAATTGTTCAAAGTGAGATGAGATGAACATCTAAGTACTGTAACCGAAAACCGAACGCTATCACGCAATGCAAAATTTCGTCTATTCGTCAATGTCGTGTCGGTTTCCAAGCAGTGTCGCTTGCTCTCCGCCGCGACCGTGATTTCCTCCTTCTCCCCCTATCGAGACCGTCTATGGCTGATGGCATGTACTTTCCAAGCTCAACATCAAGCGCTCGAGCATTGGCACGTCTGAGATTCCCACGCTTCCCCTGTGACCATGTCAACACACATTCAAGGTCCGCCATGCATCTTCACCCGAACCCAAGGCCTCTTGGGCTTCTCTTCTTCAAGCTCCTCAGCATCATGCAGCGGACGATCTCTCAACGGCACAATCCCCTCCTCGCCTTCACCGTCGTAGGGATATCCGAAATCCTCTTCCAACTTGAAATCCTTGGCCGCCAGACGTTCCATGACCGTCCACTGGTCCTCGGTCATTCATGGTAGCCCTTTGCACTATCCCAGAATCCGGCGAGGGGACCCAACGGACGCCGAGCGCGGCCTCGACTTTCCGCAGATCGGTGTCGTATTTTCTCACGAGGTCTTGGCGGATCGTCTCCGACCAGCAGATCCCGGCGTACTCGACACCCTTCAAGTAGACAGTCGCGAATGCGCTCTTTGAGCGCGCCGAAATCGATCTCGGACTCCGCGAGGATGAGCCAGGCTTCTTTCAGCCCGCCTGAGTAGGTCATCTGCTCAAGAAACCAGTAGTCGCCGCGTAATCTGGTGGTGTTGAAGCAGTGGGCGCTGGCTAGCGGTTTGGGGTGGATGCGTGATTCGCTGACTTTCCATCGCTCCCACTCACGCCAGATGGCGTCGGTATGGCGACAGCGGGCAAGTACGGCGATCCAGCCGTGAAGATACTGCCAATCCTCGCGGTCCAGGAATGTTTCGAGATGGTACTGCTCCTCTGATGGTAAATGCTTGCAGTCGTCAAATCCGGTCAAGACCTGCAGGAGATCTGCACGGCGCCACCGTCCGTTTCGAATCTCGCCTAGCCCTCGATGGCCGATACTGAACTTTGCGATGATGGCTCGGAATACGTTACTCGTCATTTTGGCGCGCCGTTCCTTCAATGCGTGCAGGTATTTCTTCATACCCTTTACGCTCCTCGTGCGCGCGGCGAATTTCAATCCGAGCTGGATGAACTGCGGGTCGAATGGGATACCGTAAATGCTGAACCTGCTGCGGAGCCCGGAAAGACAGTCAAGGATGGCGCTATCGCTGACATTGTTTCGACATCGATACAGGGCACGCATGATAGGCTCGTGGAGAGCAGCAAGGTGGAGGCGAGCCGGTCGGCCTAAGACGAGGGCTGCCGCTACGACTCGATTGATATCGCGAGGTGTCTCACATCGGAGGAGTTGGGTACGTATTACTTGTCGCGCACCCTTGTCCGAGCTCGCGGACAAGAGACGCTGTCTAAAGACGTCTGGTGGCACGGGTGCTGCGTTCGCCTCAGGGAGCTCGGAACGGGTGATGGTATCAGAAGGCGTGAAATGTTCATTGTGTAGTGGGTGGCGTTCTTTCGGCCATGGATTTGATAGCGTCCGCAACACTTTCAACCGCTTGTCTTTGTCCTGCCACAGCTGCTCCAGGCTCTCGAGTGACTCACGCAAGTCGGGCAGCTGGACGTCAATCCTCCACCGTTTTGGTCTGCCTGAGACGACTACATTGCTGCGCTCCTGCCTATCAAGCTCTGTCCTCTTCTTCGGAGTGCCGATGGAGTACGTGACCGCGCTGCTGGCGTTCTCCAACATCATGTCTCGTCCTTCGCCACTGATTGCCATCGTGTCTAACTTCCGTCTCTTCACCACACTCGGCCGTCTTCGGCCATGCACTGCCTGCCTGGCCTGACACGCCAGACAGATCGAGGGCGGCCTCCTCGCTGCCATGGCTCCTATGCAGTCCCAATATCCTGTCGCACCGATATGTCTGCTCGGTCCAGTCCAAACGCTCTGCCGGCGGTCAAAGATGCACACGGCGGCTATCAACCGCTATGGTGCCTCGCCGGTCTCCGGTTGCCGAAACGCAGGGACCCGTTTCCCCCACGCGAAGCGGCTCAGCGGGAACCTTGGAAGGCGCGCAAGCATCCGTGCGCAGAATTTCGTCAGTAGCGAATGTGGAAAGTTTCTTTGCATGTGACAGTGACTGTGCCTGGCCATCGTGGGGCACTTTTTGCGCGGCTACCCTTTCCCACTCTTCCTACACTTTCAGCCACTCTTTTCCATTCTTTTTGCCAAATCGTTGAAGTATATTGACATTCCGTTGCACCATGGCAGAGCCCAGTCCAGCCCATGGCATCCAGCCGCCGCACAATTTCGTGGCCAACGAAGGCTACATACCAGATGGTCAAACACAGAAAAACCAAATGCCAGGCAGTGGTCATGACGAGCAGGAAGATGAAGCTGCCAACGACGAGTACTACGACGATCTCTTCAACTCCGAGGACGACATTCCGACAGCGACCTGCAAACCGCAAATCCATCCGATTACACGAAAGCATACAACCGTCAGAGAAAGATGCAAGACAGTTCGATACCAGCAGATCAGAAACCCAAAGCAAACCCACAACTCAACACCAAAGCCACAGTAGACGACCAAATCAAAAGCTTATCAAAGCACACGTCCAAGTTAAAATTGAGTGACCTTGAAGCCGGCTTAGGAGGTGGGAGCAAGCATCATGGCGCAGAGAAAGCGGACCGAGCGACCACGGAGCAGGTGCTTGACCCTCGGACGAAGATGATCCTCCTCCAGATGGTCAATCGAAACACTGTAAGCGAGATCAACGGAGTCTTGTCGACCGGCAAGGAAGCCAACGTCTACCACGCCGTAACAATCCCACAAGACGAGGTCGAGGGCGAAGCGCCCGTCAAAGCAATGCACAGAGCGATCAAAGTGTACAAGACGAGCATCCTCGTCTTCAAGGACCGGGAGAAGTACGTGGCGGGCGAGTTCAGATTCAAGGGCGGGTATAACAAGAGCAGCAATCGGGCGATGGTGAAAGTCTGGGCTGAGAAAGAGTTCCGCAACCTGCGCCGGTTATGGAACGCCGGGATCCCGTGTCCGGAACCCGTCGCTCTCAAGGCACACGTGCTCGTTATGGGCTTCCTAGGCAACGCCAAAGGCTGGCCAGCTCCGCGACTCCGAGACTTTGAATTTACCTCGCCCACGGCCAAGGATACCGCTGACCCTGACGAAGCCGATGCGCAAGCCGCTGAGGACGTGGCTGGCAAGTGGCATGACGTTTATCTTACGCTGCTGGCATACATGCGCAAGATGTACCAGGTTTGCCGCCTTGTGCATGCGGATTTGTCAGAGTACAACCTTCTTTACCACGACAGCAAACTGCACGTTATCGATGTCTCACAATCCGTGGAGCATGATCACCCGCGCTCGCTGGAATTTTTACGGATGGATATCAAAACGTTTCAGACTTTTTCCGTCGGAAAGGCATCGACACGCTGTCCGAGCGATCGGTTTTCGGCTTCGTGACGGCGATGGAAGGCACGACCGAGGACGCGGGGATGAGGGAGAGTCTGGAGAAGTTGTATGAGACCCGAGCGCAAGAGGGCGAGGAGAAGACTGAAGGGGAGAGAGACGTGGATGATGAGGTTTTCAGGCAGCAGTACATCCCGCAGACGCTGCAGCAGGTATACGACATTGAGCGTGATGCGGACAAGCTGCAGCGTGGAGAGGGCGGCGAGCTGGTGTACTCGGATCTTCTCGCGGCCGGCGGTGCTGTGCAGCCACCTGGGAAAGGTGATGCAGCCGAAAATGACGAGCAAGAAGACGGTTCATCTTCGCCGTCGGATTCAGAAGAAGAGGAGCTCGATGAGAACGGCGACCCAGTACCGCCCAGCGAGAGGCGGGGGAAGAGACATGGCGATGACCGACCGCGGGGTAAACGGTTCGAGGATAAGGATTCTAAGAAGGCGCATAAGGCGCTAGTGAAGGAAGAAAAGCGTGAGGGGAGGAAGAACAAGATGCCGAAGCATGTCAAGAAGGCGCTTGTGAACAAGCATTCGCGTGGCAAGAAATAGAGCAAATGTGGCTTTGCTAGGACGAAATCATGAATGCGATTACGATGAGATGAGTTTTGGCTTAGGTGGCCGGTGACATCACTGGATATGCGAGTAATCGTTTCGCAAATGGAATCTTTGTTCGTGGCCACGAAAATCTTCATTGATGTCGAGCTACCTCTGAAGAAACAGGAACGCATTCAGCTCCGCGGTAGAGACAGTGTTACCAACCGTTACAAGTTCCCTACTTGGCACCGCCGTGCTCTCTTTTCCAGCCGTGATAACGAGCGACAAAGTCATCATACTTCCTCGTTCCAACCGACAGGTTGGGAGACGCCGATCACCAGAATCTGAGCGCGTACGGGCAGATCTCCAGATCGCCGCTCTTCTTCCAGAAGGGCGTCTCTGAGACATCTCGACCTGGCTCGGGCGCATTGATCACATGGCCCTTCTTGCTCATGATGTTCGTGTGGTGGACTCCGGTCTTGCAGTTCCCTAGATCAATTCGTGTCAGCCGCCGACTCGAACATACTCACCTGCAGCGGGAGGAAGAGGTCGCTTACCGTTCTTCGTGAAGAAGTACATATCGCCAGGCATAGCATCCTGCCACTTGACGCGCTTGCCGCCGTGCTTCTTGTAGTCGTTATACTGGGCCTGCGAATTGTGCGGCAACTCCTCGCCAGTGGCTTTACAGAGTGCGTAGAGGTTCAGCCCCGAGCAGTCGAAGCCACCCTTAGTCTTGCCGTTGCAGTCGCCGCCACCCAATACATAGGGTATCCCGATGGCCTTGCGGGCGTACTTGACAATGTCTTTGCCGTCACCCGCCTTTCGTTCCTCGAGAGGAGCAGGTGTCAGGGCCGTTGCGGTGGCCACTAGAGTGACGAAGATGGTAGAAAGACGCATTTTGTTTGACGAAGTTCTCTTGGAAGGCTCTTTTGTAGAGTGTCTTGATTTTGCTCGAAGAGTGTTGGATTGTGGTGTTTCTTTTGATGTCTGGAATCTTCAGACCTACGGTGAGATTGCAGCTACTTATACCTCACTCTGGGATGCCAACGTGCATGTTCCACGTCGATACTGTCTGCCTGGATGGTCTGAGAAGAATTTTGTGCTATGTACAGCCTCCACCATCTTTCCTTTCGGTGCTCCATCCCTTGAGTATGATGTTTGCTCTCATAACGCTGCGGATCAAGACCGGCTTTGAAGTGGGTTGTACACACGCCCTTGCAGTATGCAAAGACAACTAAGCCAACATATGCCAAGCAATTGATGCTTGAGTAGTCCTTTGTTGCTTAACTAGACAGCAACCTTCTCGATGTTAAAGATGGGGGCCTGGTTATGTTGGTGTCACCTAGCTTGACCGGTATCGTTACTTTTGCACAGTGACCTATCAAAGATTTGTGAACTAATAAATCTCGCTTACTAAGTGTTCTACTTCAAAGCATTATTATATGATTAATATAGAAGTTTTCGTTATAAAAATTACTATAGTAGATAGAGCATCTCTTGTTCTACATCTCTAGGCTAACACAATTTCTAAAATACAAGTACTGTCGTAGTATAGAGATAACAAGGTGTACACCTCCGACAGCGCTGGGGTAATTTGTTCATAAACTTTTGACCTAGTACTGTACCGGCTGCTGTGCACAGTGTATGAGCATCCAGCTAAGAGCTCCTACAGCATCCGTTTGAAGTCTGTCATAGAGTCAAGGAAGCTGCATCAAAACTTCTATTATTGTAAGCAAAGAGTGGCCATCCCTTTCACGAAACTAGGGAGGACGGAATGGATGGATGTGGCTTGCGTCGGTCATACGTTCGAGGATTTTGAGCATCATACGATACCACACCAAGCCATCCATCAACGGAGCCGGTGAAGAGCTTCTTGAGACACGCAGCATCCGTATTGGAAGGCTTGAAGTTGCTATTATTGAACATTGGAGGAACTGTCATGCCATGGTAGTGTGGAGAAATCGAGCTTCGACGAGACATCAAGGTCCTCATTTCTGCGTGTGAATAGTAGCCCGATCTTCCTTAACACAGAAGTATATGGGGTAGAAATTTTGACATCCTTCAACATACCTAGGTACTTGGTGTCGACTGTTGTGAAGTTCGCCTTTGCGAGATGCACATATGTTTCACACAGCTCACCGCCAACTTCCTTTCGTCGAGCTACCTGTATTAAATGCTGTTTGGTCGGTATAGTGGTGTATAGCAGCAATACTGCAAAGGTTCCGATACTATCAGTGCCTTGTCGAGTAGGGATTGTAGTGTGTGATATCAGGCGACAGCCGACGAGTGAGTGTAGCCGACTGATGCACGGGCCTCTTGTTCCGATAAGGCAGGCACTAAGCTCGCCAAGGCACCTCTCTCGTCTGCATGTGGGGGACGATACTGTACTCTTCGAATCCCGACGGTCATTCTTTCTACAGTTCATAACTGTCTTGGGGAATTAGCACAGCATGAGTGCAAGGTCAGAAGATATAAAGCGGCCGCAGGCCATCTCGGTCAGCCTCTCTGAGCTTCAAAACAGCAGTGTCTCTCTTGAGACTCTTGAGGAGGCCTTTGGACCTGCTTCACTCGGCATCATTATCGTGCGAGATCTTCCTGAGAAGTTCTTGGATCTGCGAAAGAGATTGCTTAGCTACTCGTCTTATTTGGCAAATCTCCCCACGGATGAACTAGGTGATACTCCACGAGCCAACCACCTTTTAAAGGTACACTTGCTAACTCAATGACAGAGCGGGTCGAGAAAGCTGAAGCAAAGTATAATGTTGGCTGGTCCTGTGGTAAGGAAACGCTCGCGGATGGTCGCTACGATACGCTCAAAGGATCCTATTACGCTCAGCCTATCCACAACTCAGAGTTGGAGGGGAAGGCACGTAAGCTATACCCAAATGTACCAGAGATGACATCCAAGAATGTCTGGCCTCGCGAGGAAGTTCTGCCGGGATTCGAAAGCCTATTTGAAGAGCTTTGCCACTTGATCATGGACACTGCAGCGCTTGTGGCAAAGAACTGTGACAGATACGGCATGGCGAAGCTCGACGGTTACAAGGACGGCACACTCGAAAACATTGTGCGAACAAGCGTCTCTACAAAGGCTAGGCTTCTCCATTATTTCCCTCCGCCGCCCACTCCAGAAGAAAATACTAGACCAGACTCTGCCATGGCACTTGATGACGACTGGTGTGCAACACACCTTGACCTTGGTGCTCTTACTGGCTTGACATCACAGATGTTTGTTGAGGAGGATGTGCATCCGCCGCATGCAAAACCCGATGACTCTGGCCTTTTGCCTGCTCTGCCAGAAATGGACAGTCATCCAGACCCAAATGCCGGGCTTTGGATCAAGGATCGTTCAGGCCGGAAGACTCTCGTTGACATTCCGCGAGACTGCCTAGCGTTTCAGACAGGACAGGCTCTACAATCTATCACGCGAGGGAAGTTCAAAGCCGTACCACACTATGTACGTGGAGCAGCACCGGGTAAAGCAGGGAAGATCGCGCGCAATACGCTTGCTGTATTTACCCAGCCCAACCTCTGGGAGATGGTCGACGAGGATAAAGACTTCGCAAAGCTTGCTCAACTAATCCTAGACAATGGGCTGTAGATTCAAGTGCACATCATTGTCCATTCAGCAAACATAATGCAGCTATATAGCTCCGCCATGTGTACTCAAAGTCCTCAGCATCTCAACAGGAGATCACTGCACTTTCCTACGCGAGCAAGCAACACCAGAACGATATGAAGTCTCAGACACGTCCTTTTGACATCTCAGTGTTGGAGCAGCGTCACAAAGAGCTCACCTTATCACCGCAATATGACAACGCTACGTACACTTCCTCTTACGGCGGGCAAGTCAAGATCCAGGTGAATGTACCAACGCGCAGCAAACTCGATGCAATCTCCAAGACCTTCAACTCGGTTGAGCTGCTTGCGGCTATCATCACTTGCTTGCCTGCCGCTGAGATCCTTTTGCGGACTCAATTGATTTGCAAAGGTTTCCGCAGTGCAATACATCAAACGCCAAGCATTCAAGAAAAGCTATTCCGCAAGGTCACTGGCCACTACACAGAAACTCTGCGGCTACCTTTTCGGATTCGTGGCCTGCAGGTTGAGCCACGTGGGGACACAGAATCAAGGTTTGAGATCTTGGGAACTTTGAAGCCTGTTGTTGTGCAAGGGCTCCAACGTTTCGCTGAGCTCAGAGAGACATATGCAACATCTCCCGCTATGCAGAGTTTCATGCTGAGACAGGCATGCTTGGAGCCAGTCCAGAAGTGGTTCTGGAGAGTCCAGCGTGCCTCTGAGGGCACACCGATCATCTGCGTGACCAGCGGGATCAAGCTAAAGCATATACTTGCTGCGGTGCAGACTTTCAAAGAGCTTAATAGGTGGGACTGTCGATTCGCTGGCTGTGCTGTTTCAAAGCTCGACCCTCATGAAGTACAGATCGAAGTCAGCGCGGAATGGGAAGTTCTGCAGCAAGATTCGCAAGCGCAATCTGACTGGCATGGAAGATTTTTTTGTGCAAGTCGAGCCTCAGAAGAAAGCTCTGACATGACGGAGTGGCAGCAAGAATTGAAACGGCAATGGCAAGAATATGAGGGTTGAGTTTTGCTGTACTTCGAGCGTGTTTGTAATTAGTCCGCACCTGCTGAATCTAAATCCCGTACAATTTGTGGCAATGATCTAGATCTTGACGCCCGCCATTCTCATAAATGCCAAGCTCAAAAGTGCTTATCATCTGCCTCGTCGGCTCATCTCCTGGTGGTAAGACCTGTGTCCCAAATGCATACGCCAGATCCGCATCTCGGTCAATGACCCAGAAGCAATTGGCCATCCCACTCCAATGCAGCGTCCCCTTCTTCCTCTTCCCGATATCGTCCTTCAGGAAAAGTATGCCTGCCAATCCCCAGTCCAGCTCCACGTCAGGATTATACTCGCCGACCATGAATTTAGACATCGGATGGTCCTTCATGAACCAATTCAACGATTTCGCAGACTCTAAAGACAGCTGTGGCGAAAACATGGTCTCCACCGTTTCGGGCTTCAGCAGCTTGCCGTCGTTCCTGAGGATGCTGTGCTGGATCTTGAGATAGTCCCGAATTGTACCATAGGCACCGTGACCTCCAAAGCAGTCGGTTTTCCCGGCATTAATGGAGGGTTCCTTGGACGGCGCCAGATTGCCGTCCGAGGTTCTTGTCGTCATTTGCGGTACCTTGCCCTTCAGCTCCGGATCCTTCTCGGGCCAGAATGTTATGTTCTTCACGCCTACAAGCCTAAACATGTTCTCTTGCATGAACTCTTCAAGCGTCATGCCAGAATACGTTCGACTAGCTTTCCGGCCCAGTCCGTCGAACACCCGTACATCCAGGCCGTCCCGGGCTCGAACAGAAGCGGATGCGAGCGAGTCTCTTCGACAGTGGACCCAGCGCCGGGCGTTTTGCCGACTGACTTTTGATACTTCATCAGCCCAGGATCGACCGCGTCGTACCCGAATCCAGATGTATGCGTAAGGAGATGTCTGGACATGGGTTAGCATAGTAGCTTTGACGAGGAGTCGGAGACATGCCTTAACGTGAGGGGATTCTTCCTGTCCTCTAGGATAGGCGTATCGCCATCGAATCCCTTCAGAATCTTCTGCTCTCCGACCTCTGGCAAGATTCTGGATACGTCGTCGTCTAGCTTGATCAGGCCCGCTTCGACTAGCTGCAAGGCAGCAATGGACGTCAAAAGCTTGGTCATCGAGGCGAGAAGAAACATGGCATCTTCTTCCATCGGCTGATCGTTGGGATAGTCATGCTTCCCTACTGCGTGATTGTACGTGAAGGATCCTACCCCATGTATTAGCATGGCCGCGTTGGAATCGTAGACGGCGATGTTGTTTGCCTACCATCCCGATTGGTGGCGGCGACCACAGTATGCGGAATCTTGCCAGCTTTTACGCTGTTGGCAATTCGCTCCTCCAGGCTAGTCATATTCCTGTCTTTATCTTGTCCGAATGCTGTTGAGAGGGGCGTGCAGCTTTACGTTTGGATGACTGGGGTTCGAGGGCAATCATACAACTTTTCCGGGGAAGATAGCGGCTCTGTCGATTGGTTGCCTTCTCTCTATGTTCACAAAGTCTTGGAAACCGTATTACCAATCCAAGCATCGAAGGATTAAACAAGCCTATATAAACTGCGGTATTTACCACTAGATATGCTCCTGTCACAACTTCAACGGAAGCCAACGATCACGTAAGGTTAGCCGAAACCGAAAGTGGAGTCAGTCATTGGCGCTGTCTCGGAAAGGAACAAGACCGAGGCTAAATGCTCTATAGAATCTTGGAATGAAATAGGCGTTCCTGAGATATGAGCCTAATAGTTCTTGGTTACAAACATGCAAAGATAAGATTATCGCAATGAATTCTTGTCTGTCGTACTATTCAAGAAGAAGCAGAGGGTATAAGCCAACTTGACTAAAGACCAGTCTAATAGCCAAGAGCAACACAATAGAACGATACCCTTCGAACGCCTCGCTTAAATGAAAAGAACGCCCAAAAACAGGGGATGTCAGCATCCGCGCGCACAAACGAAACACCACGACACAATTGAGGATGCTCAAGAGCCTCGCTCATCGCTGGCACCACATTATTCCGCCTCTCCGTTGGGTTGCGCGCCACCCTCTTCGGTTTCTCCACCTTTGTCTTCCTTCTTATCTTCCGCCTCACCGTTTGCCGGCTGGGACTCCTTCGAGCTTCCAGCCTCAGAGCCTTGCAAGCTCTCGCGCTTCTTACGTTTCTCCTCTTCTTTCTTCCTGTTCTCCTCTTCCTGTCTGGCACGCTGCTTCTCCTGCAGCCGCGCCATCTTCTCCATCTTCACCTTTTGCTTCTCTTCCTGCTCCTTTTCTTTCTTCTTCTCCTCTTCGCTCTTCCCAGCCTCGGCTTGTGCAGAGTAGTCCTTCCATCGCCTCCATCCATCAAAGTCAATGAGTGCTTGCATGCAACCCCACTCTTTCACCTTCCTTTCAAGCCAGACAAAGTTGACAGGCTTCGTGAGGAAGTCATTGCAGCCAGCTGCTAATGCCTCATGCCTGTCAGATTGAAGAGAAGACGCCGTAAGCGCGACAATGATGACGGGAGACTTGAACAAGCCTTCAGCAACTTTCAGCTCGTCGGACGCATCCTTGTTGTCAGATGCGGTTGGCGTGGGCTGGTTGTTCGTTCCTTCGCCCTCCTCTAGTGGCGGGCGCTCTCCGTTCGTGATCGCTTCTGCTTGGGTCTTTCGATGCTCTAGACTTGGCGAGCTAAAAACACCGATACCATTCACTCTCTCAAGCCGCCTGATTTCCTTGGTCGCAGCTAAGCCGTTCATGACAGGCATTTGAATATCCATCAGCACCAGATGGAATCCTCCAGTCTTCCACTTGTCGACGGCAATTTGGCCGTTCATGGCTGTCTGCCATCGTACCTTGAGCCGTTTCATGAGACCTTCCAAGATACGCAGGTTAATAATGTTGTCTTCAACAATCAGTACATTGATTGGTGGGACGGCGCCGTCAAGCATGCTGTTTGGACCCAGAGCACCGTTAGCAGCCTGCCTCCCATTTCCGTTCGTCTGGCTGTCGGTGCGTCGGTGCTGACCTCTGCTGCCGCCGGCACCAGCACTGTCAGGTGTCGGCTTTCGATTTTTCTTTGGCCTGGTTGGTCTGTTTTGGTTGGGAGTTGGTGGAGTGCTTCCAGTTCCTTTAGATGCGCTAGGTCCGGCTACAGGCGCTTCGGGGGCTGGCGGCGTTGGCAGGGCTGGTGGCGGGGGCGGTGCGCCCATTGGGCACATGGCCCATATGCCCATCGCTGGTGTTACTGTCCAGCCGTTGTCGCGTTGAGCTCCTCTGCACAAGTGGATGCGCTGGGTTCAGGTTTGGTGGAACTGCGCTAGCCGGATTAACTGCGACAGCTCCTGAGTTTGAAGGCGCGTGCGAAACAATTGTAGGAGAACTTGTGTGTTGCCGTTGAAACTTTGGGCGATGTTCCCGGTGATGTCTTCTGCCTCCTGGGCTTGGCAAAGGGGCAATTTGGCCTGTATTCAAGACCGAGATGGATCTTTGATGTTGGGGATCCAGTTGCTGGCCCTGTGGACCGACCGCACCACCAGTTTGGTATGTCTGCATTTGCGACGGATGCCTTTCCACCCGCCCTTCGTGACTGCCTGAGGTCTGTGGAAGAGTCGGCTGCACTATAGCTGGCATTGGTGGGAAGTAGTCCGTCCCCGTCTCCACAGGTCTGTAATCTTCCATGGCGTGGTACGGAGCATAGTGCTGCGGCTGCTGATATGCCCGCGGACTCGGCCTAGGAGTTCGTTTCTGCGGGACATCAATTACAAGCGCATCGTCCACAGTCTGCCCGCCCGGGAACTGGTGATCAATTGTGCGACACATTTCTTCCTCAGGTCCCAAAATACGCTCATGCCGTTGTTGGCCTACTTCGACTCGTGGTGCGATGCGGAGGACCATATCAGGCGCGTCGAATGTGCGACCTAGAGAGTTCGCATACTTCTTTAGGATCATGTCTCGGACATCGTCTACCAGGTCGTCCTCCTTGATCTGGACCAGCGTCGCGGACTGGCCTGGACGCCGGACCCAGATCTTGCGTGTCATGATGCTGGCGATGTTCGGGAATCCTGGTGTAAAGTAATCCGGGACTACGCTTGTTGGCAACGCAGTGCTGCAAGCGCTCTGCAGATAGCCTCCCTCCCCTTCTCTTCGCTTCGGAGGCGCGTCAATCAGTGTCCTCACTATCCTCTCATGGGAGCTGTCTGCGATGCTTTGCTGGCGCTGTTGGCGAGCTGCAAGATCCGGGACGCTAGTGTTCGGAGAGACAGACTGAGCGGTCGTAGATGATTTCGATAAGGGCCGTGACAATCGTCGAGAGCTCGCAGCTTCGTATGAGTGCCGTCTGTCGACTTCTCGTGAACTTCGTCGTGAAGCACTGCGCGTTATGTCAAAAGTCAGCACGCCGAAGTATATCCCCAAGAGCTATTCCTGAGCTCATATGCAAATTCGAAGTTTATTCCATTCAAGACAATGTGTCTTTGGAGCCAGTGTCCTATGGGGCATACAACTTACGAGATGTCCGGATTCAGATCCTGTCTGCTCTGCTCTTCTGGAACATCTGGCGTTGGTTCCTGTACTCTTAACGCTGGCGGCACAGCCTTTGCCCTAGCAATGTCCTCTTTCTCAAGTTTGATCTCTTCCGCCGGCAAGCCACCTACTTCCTCAACACTCCCTCTTCCGCTACCACACACGCCACTACCCGGGCTCTTCCCTTCCCTGTCCTCCAAGCTAGCAGCAAGAGTTTCGCTCCCTGACCTTCTAGGCGGCAGCCCTACTTCTACTTCCGGCGGAGCTTGCACAGAGGAATCCAGCTCTCCGATGACCAATAGACTCTCTCTCGCTTCTTGTACCGACTCGGGTATGCCGGTGGTTTTCTCGAGAAACCTCTCTCGTAGCTTGGTCAAGCTCGCGCTCTTCCTCGGAGTCGGCGGCTGAAGTGGCCGGCCTGGCGAGTTCGCGCTTGTTTCGCTTGCGAATCCCTGGCTGCTCGTCCGTCCAGAACCCGTCCCAACGTCAGTGTAAGCGGAGTGATGCTCGCTTCCGGTTTGCGTGCCTGTCGAGGAGTTGGTGGTGCTCGTTGTCTTTGCAGATGCGTTCCGACGGAAGAAACGCGATGGTCGCCCGAAGCTGAAGCGGGCCATTGACGGGCCTCCAAGTCAAGTTTTACTGGAAAGCGTGCCGTGGAGGGTAATGAGGGGTTCAATCGCCGATGAAAGCCTAATCAATATCGTGCCGGTCTCCTAGTTCTCATGACCGTGATGGGAAAGAAAGATACAATGACCCTCTCGAGCGCGACGCGATGTTGTTGATGTAATACTGTAACTCTGCTACGCTCTTGCACCCTGATTATTGATGCCCTGGTCGTTCCTGCAAAATGTGGTTTAGGGAACCATGTCCACCGCCAGGTGCTCGGAGCACCGCACTTGCTTTTGATTCAACCCAACGTGGTCCGCGAGCCGGGCAGCTTTGCCTGCGGATCGATCGATGCCGGACGCGTGGCTGCGTGCAACTAATAAGATATCTGATGGCGATAAGGCGGCAGCATGCACCCCTGATTACAAAAGAAAGACGGGGGACTTGAACAAAAGAGTGACTATAGTAGGTAATCACGAAAAGGAGCGAAGGCGTCGCAGGGAGGTGGTAGGACTGCATGCACGACGAGTTGCCCAGTGTTGTATTCCGTGTACATCGGCAACAGCTGCCTTGATACCAAGCCAGCCGCCCGCTGCAATTTGCCACAGCGGCTCACGGCAAAGTCGATCAAAGTCATCGAAAACGAATCAATTGCATTCATGCAGGCTAGAAAACCTGATTAGAAGGGTGTACAGGAAACTTTTGCTGCGACACTTGCCGTCTGGCATACTCCAGGGCTGTCAGCAGTATCATGCACGTCAGGAGTCAAGGCCAGCAGAACCATGGCAATGACGATGCACCACGTTGCGGATCGCGATCTCTGCGACATACAACAATCTAGTCATTTCCCTGCTAGGTATGCACCGAAACGCACGAAGAAGTACTTCCCTGCGCTAACATTGCGCGATGCTCGGACAGAGCTCATGCCGCGATTTCAGAACAGCTTATAAAAGTCTTCAAGACGTTCAGCATACATACTACCCATTGTTCGAACACTGCATGGGGTAAAAAAAGGGTAAAAATCAATTAGCACCCCGAAGTGCAGCAAAAAGCTCGCTGCAAATGGCCATGTCGTACCCAAATGATCGCCCGCACGAAGCACTCATCATATAGCATTCAAGCATGGCCGCTTCACCAGCACCTGCCCCCCAAAGGACAGCACGTCCAGCCTTTTGGGGCTCTCTCATGCCTGTCGATCAGCATACCCAGGATGATACCCATCACTGTCACTTCGGACGGTGTCTGCCCCATCTTTATGTACTGGCGGTCCGCTCTGGCCTTCATCTATACTACTAACCACGTTTGCCTCAAACCCGTCCGGTCCTGCACTGTCCTGCCCTGGGTTCGCTTCTTCATAGTTGAAAAACTTGACAAAATGGTAGTACCCTCCCGCGATAAGTGCACCTAGCAGAGGCCCTATCCAGTAAATATAGTGATAGGACTGAAAGTTTGCGCCCGCGATACAAGGTCCGAAAGAGCGGGCTGGGTTGAGGGAACCGCCAGTGTAATATACGCCTGCGATTTCTGCAACGAACAGAGCTAGACCGATACCAATGGGAGCGATGAAGGTATCCTTGGATTTCTCGGCCGCGAGCATAAGCACGGTGAACACCAGCTCGGCAGTAAGAAACTAATGGAATCTCAGCAACATGACATTTCATAGTCCTCATAGCTTACTGTTCGGCTTACCATCTCCAGAAACAGCCCTCTGGCTACACTCACACCCGGCGCGAGTGTCGTCTGCACCGTCTGAATATCACCTGGCACAATTGCGGCCGCCACACCAGCTGCACACATCCCACTGATAATCTGCGTCGGAAATAACACCAAGCCTCTCATCGGCGGCAGTGTCCCTGTAATGACCATCCCAAAGGTCACAGCCGGATTGAACAGTCCGCCACTAATTCTATACATCGTCCAAGCCGTCACGAGCAAGCTCAATCCATAAGACATGGCTATGAAGATCACCGTCTGGTTGCTGATCACGTTGCCGGGCCCGGTGTCTGGGGCTGTATCCACCGCCATTTGATGACCAAGGAAGGCGAAGAAGAGGAAGAGGAATGTGCCCACGAACTCTCCAGTTGCTGCCACAAAGTGTTTGAGGATGGCTGAATGATCTCCGGCGTTACGAGGGTGACCCAGGAATCCTAGAAAAGGCTTGTCGAAGCCATGGGATTTCTCGTCGTGAGAAGGCATTGGCGAGGTGACCTCCGTAAAGTTGCTGTGAGAAGAAGGCGTTTAGCCACGAGATGCTCGTAGAGATCGAGCAGGAATTTCTGCGACTCTTCCAGTGGCTTGTGTTTGGATAGTACGTGATACAGGAGAATGCGCCTGTAAAACAAAAGAAAGCAACTCTAGAGGAAATGCTCGCCGTAAGATCACCTACATGTGACGTTTTTCCCTCTCATCTCGCCGCATAAGATACAACAGACAAAATGTGCCGTGCCGTGTGATAGACTTTACCTATGATAAGCCATCCAGGTTGTGTTCTATCGTAACGGAGAATAACAAGCAATGAGGATGGCAAGAGACGAGGGTAGGAAGGCGGGAGAGGCGCAGGTCGCGCCTTTCTTCAATTGGCATTGGGGCCAGATTAAGGAGAGCGGTGGAACCCAGCAGCGGTTGAAGCTGTAGATAGGTTGGAAAGACAAGCAAGCAGTCCGCATGTCGTAAGAGTGGCATCACGAACACGGGACGATCTTCAAGGCTGTTGAAAGCTTTGGACAGCCGGAAGTGGTATGGACGCTTCCCATTTGTTGCATGATGGGGTGCCAGCGTATTTGGTGTCGATAAACCGGCAAGTTGGAGAAGAGGTGTACCGGGTGATAGAGTCGGTCATGAATGGCTAAGGTGAGGGGTGACGATTGAGCAGAGAAGTCGCGTCGCTTGTCCCGTTGTTTACCCTGCGAGAGAGTAGCGGGAAGACACGGAAGATTACTGACCGGCTGTTGTATCTGAGGCATCAACCTTCTTTCAGTCCCGATGGGACCCGACGCCCGCAGCCTTGAGACCGATCCATCCATCAAGGTGCAAGTGCACAGCAGAAAGAATCCAATGGCTCGATGAATAAGTCGTTGCCTTTCTGAAGGTACGCATGTATATTGTTGGGTTACCACCGCATGAGCAAGCTTACACCCTCGATCGGACAAAACGCTGGCCAGCCCTCTCATACGATTCTGATGTGGCTATGTCTGCGTTGTTTGCTGTCAGTCACCAGCCTTGATCACAGCTCCGCAAGAAGAACGCCAAGCATGTACTTCGCCATTCAAGACTCCCGTTAGCGTACGTCACGAGAAGGCTGCCGAGAGGCATCGTCTCATTCGTCCCTCCGACCAATGAGAGCTATGATATCAGCCTGCAAGGAAACCCACCTCAGTTGCTTCGCCATGTGCTTGTCAATCCACACGATGCCGGCTGTGCAGGCCGAGCATGCAAGCTTCATGCCGGTCACTGTCCGGCGCTGGCAATGATCTGCTCTCGGCGTGATGAATATTTCAACTGTAGCAAAGCCTAGCTCATAAAATGGTAGCCCTCTCGTTTCTCCAACAGGCCAGCCTGAAGTCTCAACCACACTCACCAGATACTGGCGCTGGGCAGCTGACCTTTATTTACCGGACATTTAAACAAGAAGTTTTCACCGGAAACCTGCCTTGCAGATTTGGCCGGATCTGTACACAACCTCTACACCGGCTCATTTCAGCCTCGCCAGGCAAGCTAGAAAGGCGGGACCATAGAAACTGCAACTGAAGCCTCCGGACCTAAACAACTAAGGCCTCCTCTTTCACCGACGATCGACAAGTGTTCTACTTTCTACAGCCCACCAACTTCTTGTCCCGTATCATCAAACGGTCTTCGCAAGAAACCCCATCATGTCTGGTCGCGTACCTGAGCCGTACCCGGCACCACCACATACACGCTCGCGACAATCTTCAACGGCTTCACTGCGCTACCATCCAGACAACCAACCAGCACCTCCACAGGCCCCGCCACCTCCTTCTGGATATCCATATGCGTACGGGAAGCCAGCTCCGCCAACTACCATGCCACCCGTAGAACGGCGAAGATCATACGGCCCACGCCCCAGCCAAACATTGCCACCAGAAGAGCTCCTGCACCCTGAAAGCGCAGCATACCCTGGCAATCCGCCCTATCCAGTGTCCGACGCCGACATCCCCGTCCAATCACCCCGATCGAGCATGGGTCCCCGCAAAGACAGCCACAGCTCGACTCACTCAAGACGGTCCCGCGATTCCCATTACAGCCGGAGATCGCACGATAGTCGACGATCCCGCGACTCGCATCGATCGCGCCGAAGTCGCCACTCCTCTGGGAAATCCTCCGACGACGAGTACGATCGTGAGCGTCGCCACCGCCGTCGCGAGGACAGAGATCGCAGACAGAAGCACGATCGGGATTACGATAAGCCGCTCAAGCGAACTGATACTTCTCGACCCACTATTGGGGGGACGTTGTACGCTGTCTTCGACGGATTGAAAGCTGTGCTGGGTCCAAGGGATAAATATTGATTTGAAGGCATCGATGTAGCTTTTTGTAGAGGGTGGAGTTGATAGTATCTTTTTGAGGCTGGTTTGGAGAATTATTTATGAATACTCATAGGGACAGTAACGTGACATGATACCCCTTTTTTGGCACCATGGGCGTAGTGCCCCACATTTGTAACAATTCAGATGCTCTTCGCCTTCTTTGTTTTCTTTGATTTTTTTTTTTTTTTTTTTTTTTTTGTGGCTCATTATATCTTTATTTTTTCTCACGCCGAATGGTCAACAAGTCCTTGATGCGCAGTCTTGCTACAACTATAAAGTCCGCATTTCAAGCTCGCCACCTTCGTTGCCACAGTTCTCTAAGATGTTTCCCAAGATAGTCATTCTCACAATGCGTTCACCCCTTGTACTTTCTCTTCCTTTGATCCCTTGAAACTATTCAATAATGTAAGGACTTCGTCGTAGCCACGCCTGTGTAGTAAAAAGAGCATAAAACATTGGTAGTCATGTGATCGTGTCCAGGCGAAATGCCTTGCTCAGCAGTAGATGAATGTGCACGAATTGGTCCCACTACCACAAAGCGGGCTGGCCGGGTGCGCCGGGCCCTGCATGCGGATCGAAGCGATTATTGCCGGCCGCATACCTGCAATCTTTGGCGTGTCCAGTAGCGTTGATGGTGGCATACGGGACCAAACAGAGCCAGCAGAAGCGCTCGCCGCAGGGACCTATTACATTCGTTAGCGCTTGTTCAACTTTTCTTTCTCCTCAAAAGAATGACGAGATTGTTGCTCATCAAAGGTATACTTACAGTACATCGCATCGCAACCCCCATTCTTCTCAATCTTCTTCCCGCATTTCGGACACGGCTTGCAGTACTTCTCGATCGTCTTCTGCGACTTCTCCGAGTTCGCTTCCGCCTGGCCCAAGCGGGCCTTGTACTGGGCGCATGTCTCTCCTTCGTGGAAAGGGCGGTCGCAAGGCACGCAGGCACGGTGGCCGCAGGTGTTGCAGGTGAAGATATCCTGGTCCTTGTCGTCCACGAGGTTCGCGGACGTGAGGTCGACGAAGAACCTGACAATCTTCTTCGCTTTCGAGGGGCGTTTGGTCTGTGGCGCTTTGCTGCCGACCTTCTCATTCTCCTTAGCTCCGACTGTGATGGCATCCTGCTCCGTCGGCTCCTGCTGCTTGAGAAGGCTCTTGTGCACTTGACCTCCACGGCAATTTGGGTTCAGGCACCAGCGCCACCCAGGGACCTTTTCGGAGATGCCGCGCCTCTCGAGCTCGTCATACCGCTTGTAGACGTCTTTCGATGCTTCACGCTTGACATCTGCGTTAGTAAGTATCTCTGGACATTCTGGACAGGCCAATTTGTCGTAGGTGACACTGTCCATCATCACTGCGATGTGCTGCTTTGTGCAGGCCTTGCAGGTATTGATCAGGTGTTTGCACTTGTTGGTTGGAAGGTATTTTGGGAACGAGGAGGCTGACAGGTTACGATCGCAGGTTGTGCAATCGTACCTCTCAGGCTTCCGTTTGGTAGTCTTGAGGACGCGGAACTCATTGTCGGGCTTGGGTGCAGCGTCAACTGCTGCTGCAGTCTGGAAACGAGTGGAGCGACGTAGAGGTTTAGGTTGCGCAGCCACAGCATGATTGCGAGTCGCAGCACTGGGAGCCATGTTGGAATTGACGATTGAGCTCTTTCCGCAATTGGTCAACCTGCTGTGTAAACAGGCCGGTGTGGGGTTAGTTGTACTGGAGAGAAGAGGAAGGCGCTCTCCTGTAAATGGAAAAGCACAAGAGGTGGAAAGCAGTCGTGACTTGAGTGAGTTGTAAGTGTTTGAATGCGAACACAAGCGGGAGCTCCCGTATTGCATATGATGGCTCCGAAAATTGAATTGCTACATTCACATGAAGCCCTTTTACCTGACCTCGCTCAGATGCCAATACTCGACGCTGCTGTTCTGCTGAACACAATTTGTAGATCGTAGCACTTGAATCCTTAGCCTTAGGCTTCTTCAAGGCCAGGGGATGGCATTCTTCGAGCGTGTGCCCTACTGGCCTACTCTTGGGAACATGTGATCGTTTGTGGAATGGAACTTGAAGGAAGGCTGTTGGCGGCGAAGTGCTTTCGCGACGTACGCCAAATCGATCCGGCTCGCCCCTTTCAGGTGTACATGGTGATGGCAGTTCTCCCAGCGATTCGCAGGGTCATATTGTCTTGCCTACTCATTCACCGGACACCTCGCAATGACCACGGTAGGCTTCCTTGTCCTTGACAATGTTTGTGCCATCTCTAGGCTTCCATCCAGCTTTTTACTCGTGAATGTCATTCCGAAGTCCTTCTGCAGCACTTATCTCGGACTGCGGCACGGCGGTACACGTCTTCACTGTTTTCTTTGTTGAAACACTGGACATAATTGACTGCCTGTTGGAGCTGTTGAAGCGATTGTTGCCGCTGTTGTCACTGGCAACAACGTGCTTCTTCCTGTCTACCCAAGACGTTGCAAGTGGAGAGTGAAGACGTTGCTCAAGCTTCCCGCGCTGCCGGCATCGCCGAATAAGGTTGGCGCGACTTTGCGCATCCACGTCACCCTTCAGGAACAGGAGGTGATATGAACGCCTCGGAAACCTCGCCTGATGATCTCCACTCCCCTGCAGATAAATCGACAGTCCACAAAACTTACACACAGGCACGGTTGAGGCATGGTGACTTCGATGCTGCCGATAGAGGCTGATGACTTCAGCAGCAATGGAATGCTACCTCGGTACCTCCAGTCAATCAACATACGAAGGCAGTTACATCATACCGTTGACCGTTGAAGCCGGTGGCAGTAAAAAAAGAAACCGAGCCCAAAAAGAGTCCTCGTGTTGCTCCAGGGTCCCGTATCCTTGCGCATCGACATGCGGCGAAAATCGCCCACCAAGCCCGTGGCCAATCACGACAACTGATGAGGTTGCAATTTGCAGGCCACGCACATGCCATCTCCAGATCCAGAACTTCTCTCCTCGGACAGGGACCGCTTTTGCCTCCGGGGGGCCATGCCAGAGCCAAATATTACTATTTGGGCCTTGCTCATATAAGCTTTTGTTGTCCCATCTTGACTTTCTTATTCTACCTCTTCATCCCCTTGGTTTCACAACTTCTCCTACTTCCCATTTGTTCACCATACAGTATCTTCTTTTAATCGAATTTCTTGAAGAGCTCCTGCGGCACTAATTATAATGCGTCTTTCGACCACCATCACGGCTCTAGCGGCCACTTTCAGCACTGCCAACGCCTATTGGAAGGGTTTCAACGTTGGAGCAAACAATGAGGACGGCTCTTGCAAGTCTCAGGGCGACTGGGAATATGCCTTCAACAAGCTGAAGGGCCTTCCCCAATACATTACCTCCGTCCGCCTGTACGCCAGCTCGGACTGCAACACCCTCGCCAACGCTGTCCCGGCTGCCCTGAACACCGGTACTCAGATTCTTGTCGGTGTCTGGACTGAGGACAACGCTCACTACCAGAGGGAGAAGGATGCTTTGGAGGCTGCCATCAACCAGCACGGAAGCGACTGGATCATCGCCATCTCCGTCGGATCTGAGGACCTCTACCGAGGCGACACGGACGCCAACACGCTTGCACAGCAAATCTACGACGTCCGCGGAATGGTTAGGGCGATGGGCGTGAACCAGGAGGTTGGACACGTCGACACTTGGACCGCTTGGGTTGACGACGCGAACAAGGCTGTCATCACCGCAAGTGACTTCATCGGTCTTGACGGCTACCCGTACTTCCAGTCCGCCAGCATTGACGATGCTTACAACGTCTTCTGGGACTCCGTCACCGCTACTCGTAACCAGGTCAACGAGGTCAGCCCAGGCAAGTGGGTGTGGGTGACTGAGACTGGCTGGCCTGTCAGCGGTGACAACTACGGCGCCGGTGTTCCATCGGTCCAGAACGCCCAGAAGTACTGGAGAAGCGTTGCGTGCTCTGCATTTGAGAGTATTCACGTGTTCTGGTAAGTTTATACAAGACTCGACGTTACTAATTGGGATAAAAGTTTGCTAACAATGTTTCAGGTACTCTTACCAAGACTACAACGCATCGCCATCCTTTGGCATCTTCGACAGCAATGGCAACGCCATCTACGACCTTTACGGCTGCTAATTTATTCAGAGCGCTACCATTGGTTGCTATTGATTGCTCAGCATTTTGCATTGGATGCATAGCGACGGATTGGAAAATCTGGGCTCACATTGAAAGTCTATAACTGTATGCGATTCCATAAGATACTCAGTGGCGTGGTTTAAAATCTTGTAATCCATACGCAATGATCTACCTCTCCGCTGAAAGGTATCAGTCTATCTTGCCAGCTCTTTTTTCCCTGAGCTTTCCTCTCTTCGCAATGTTACAACGAATATCGGAAGCCTTTGCTCTCCTTATCTGTCTTGTCTTTGAAACCTTCTAAGATGGCTTGCTCTTCAGCATCCCTGATTGTCGATTCACCATGGAGCATGGCGTCTCGACGCTTGTTCTCAATCCACATGTACAGCCACAAGAAACCGGTGAGAGCTATCACGCCACAGTAGCACACAATGAGCCCTGTTAGGGCCGAGAAGTATCTCGGCGCTTCTCGGTTGTCAAATATGTTCGATCCCACAATATTCCCTGCCGCGTAAAAAGTAAACCATAATCCGTTGGTGATGGTACGCTTTGTGTGCCCACCAATGTCTGACTGCAGAATGTTCCAGGTGAGGATGATGGGTACACCTAATATACCTAGCAGCCAACTGCAGCCCACCAACGACCAACGATGGTCGAGGCTTGTTAGCCTGATACCTAGAAGGCCGCCTAGCGGTGCGAGGCAGGCTACCATCATGGTCAAGCACCGGACGTCTTTGACATAGGTTGCGAATAAGCCACAGACAGGCACTGTTACAAACTCGATTGCACCGGCCGGTAATTGCAACAAGGTAGCCATGATCCCTGAGAAGCCGTAGCCTTTGATCAAGCTGGTTTGGAAGTTCGAATATCTGCAGAAGTTTTAGCACGTTGTGCTCAGCTGAGGACGAGAATGATTTGATCACCCACCCTCCATTTACCACACCGACTGCTAAAGCGATGAGCGTCAAAGCCCAGACTTTGACATCCAGTAGAGCCTCTTTCATCTGCGAAGGCTTGTACTGCTTGGTTTTTACGCCAACCATGTTCGCAGAGACTCGATCAATAGCAATGACTTTCTGCTTGTGATTCAGGAAGCGAGCGTTGTTCGCGGAGTCTGGCATGAAGATCAACTACACGATAGGTCAGCCAGTCCATTACGGATTGTCGCGGTGCGGTCTACTAACGATAACAAAGCTCCAAACGAAGTTCATTAGTCCGATGACGAGGAAGATAAGCTTCCAGGAAGGTATGGCCGCGTTGTCCACATGGCCTAGGCCATAGCCCAGGAGTGCGCCTACCATGGTCGATACGCCGTTGAAGCCAAGAAAGATGCACATGCGCAATGGTTGTTCCGGCCTGGCATAGAATGTCGAGACAATGTTCATAATACAAGGGCTAATGTTCGCCTCAAACATCCCCAGTATGAACCGTAACACGAGAATGCCAGCGTAATTTTCCGCGGCGGCATGGCAGCAAAGGACCACACTCCACAGGAACACCATAGTGCCAGTGTATTTCCCGATTGGTAGTCTCTGAATCATGAGGTTTGCAGGTATCGCCCAGAAAAGGTATCCAAAGTTGAAGATAGCGGCGACCCAGGAGTACCGATGTCCCTCAAGCCCGAGATCGGGTGTCAAGCTATATGCAGAAGCATAGTTCAGACTCAGCTTATCCAGGAATTGAAGACAATACGTGATACAGATCATGGGCATGATGATCCAGTCCAACTTCCGCCGGACTGTCAGACGCTCAGCGTGTAGCTCTTCAGGCGCATAGTTCCGGATCTCCAGAAAAAGATGGGCATTGACGTCGCGGATGCCCTGGTCGTTTTCACAAGCTCCTTTGTGAGATCCTCTTGGGCAGCATCATTGGCAGCGTCAACTACCACTTTGTCGTCAGTGGCATAGTCGCGGCTGCCGGATTTATGATCTGGCATGCTTGTGCTGAATCACTATGTGAATGTAAGTTTACCAAACCATCGAAAGAGCGTGATTGAGAAAATTGAGGGCGCTCAGGTAATGCGGAGCATATACATTGAATGAGTCCTTTTTCAGATTCAACGTTCCGTAGTGGAGAAAAACGGATTCTTTATCAAATGTTTACTGCATCTCTTGACATCACCGTGGGGTTTATGAAAAGCTATGGATCGCCAGCAACATTGCCTATCAATTCTTGGCGCGAAGCATCGTATCTGGTAGGAGGTAGGTAGATCCTAAACAGCTACATCTCGTTGTTTCTTGCAGGCGGAATGGTCGAAGACGTCAGCGCACAGCGCAATTGTCCTTGCTGCTATATGACCATAATCAAGGCAAAAGCTTTGACGTATTTTCGCTTTCTGTTTGCTGAAATGCGGTTCCGGCACAGTTGAGCATCAGCCGTTGAAGCCATATCCTCGGGTGACGCTGGGCCGACTTTCAGCCTAAGTATGACCTTTGCTTGAGTTGAAGAGTGGCTGATTCAAGAGGCAGTCGAACAATTTCGCAGATATTGCACGAAGAGTGCTGGTGCTCAAAGTAAGAAGAGAATAACCCATCGGTGAGGTTGATACCTTTTCACGCAAGGTTTCGAGCGCTGAGCTATATAAGCCGGATAGTCACATTTAAACCCAGCGGCACGAAGTTGCATACCTTATGGACTGCGCAAAGATGGACACAGAATTTCAAAAGCAAAGGTGGATTGAGGATGCGCCAAATACAATCTATGCGTACGAAGCCTCCAAAATCATAGAACGCCTAGCAAAACGACAAAGCAATCTGGGTATACTGCTAAATACAAGTGAATGACAACAGCATCATCGTGACCCAAGAAAATTCGTCTCGAAGGATATTAGTGTAATGGATCGCAAGAGTAACGATCCGTCTAGTGTGGCTCGGTGAGGCTCCCGTGGTCTTGTTGCTTAAATTGATGATTGGTAGCCCGGTTGCGCGCGCCGCTGGTGGCCTTGATCGTTACTTGGAATGGAGCATTCTACATTCCTTCTTGCCCACGGCAGGAGTCTGTGTCTGTCACTGGGCGTTCTCCGCCTGCACTCCCCCTCGATCTTCGTGGCCTGCTGCGAGCTTTGCCTTGGAAGTGACCCAGCCAGAGGCGGAGGACCCCCTAGACACTCTGCTTTAGATGTTATTGAGCCCACCGGCGCAGCTCGAACAATCAGTATTCTTCGGTCCAATGCCTATCTTCAATTCGTTCGAACTGAGACTCGTCTATGGGGCTTCGTGTGAAGATGCCTTTGAACGCCGACTTGAAACGTTGTCCAAAGTTCGCTGAATCGGACTTGCTGTGTTTCGATGTGCTGCGGCCACGGTTAGATGACCTGGTCCGCTGTCTGGAGTTCTCGCGGCTCCTACTGGACATTGTGCCAGGAAACGCTGTGATGACCAGCGGTAGCACCTTGTCTGCATTCACTGGGGGTGATGAGAAAGACGAAGAGTTAGAAAGGCTTTCGGGTGGCGTTGGCGGAGCTTTAGGTCCCATGTGCTTTTGGCAGGGCGGTGCTGTCTTCGGTGGCTGAGAAACGTATAGTGGTGTCTCATACGGTGCCGAAGCAGCGAAATGCGGCGACCACGGGCCATGTTCTCTGTTCCGTGGTTTGGCTTCCTGTTCCGCGTGAGGGTGGGAGTGCTCGTTGTCTGGCACAGACCTTTTGCGTTCAAGCTTGATGTGAGGGTCTGAGAAAGACTTCGTTGGCTGTTCCCAGGGGTTTAGACAACCGCGACGCTCAGCATCCGACATTGATGGCGATGCGGCGTCCACAAACGGCACTTGAACCACCTCACGTTTTTCCCATGGCGGTACCGTCGCCTTGGTATCTATATGAGGTTTGCCTTGGCGAGACGGTGCTGAGCGGCTGCGGTCCATTTCGGGTTGCGGATCTTGATCAGAAGCAAAATGATCTTTGTCCGCCTTTGTGGGTGTGTATGTCAAAGTGAGCGTAAAATTGTCGAGATCGCAGCCGTCCTTGCTGCGATGGTACGCTTCCGCCTGACTGCGAGGCTGTGCACCTGATCCTGCAGGCGAAGACGACAAGACAGGGTTATTGCTGCTGCTCGGCACTCTCAAAGCTGTAGAAAGATGACGCCACAAATATGACAGGCCGTAACTAAAAGGAAAGGGACAACCGAAAGAGAGTCTAGGAAAGTCAACGGAAGTGACAGATGAAGCCAAGGGTTGCGACTTGTAGCTGGTACATGGGCAGAGCAGGTAATAAGGCAGTGTAGCACCATAATGCGGCACAGTCGAGCGGGGCGGTTTGACACGCTCACCTCTCAGAGAGGTACTGCTTTGCCGCATCGCTTAAGCAGGAAAAGCTTACCGCTCAGGCTGACATGCACACTGAGTATTCTGAACAAGGCTCAATGAGCTGTAGATCTTCTTTGGCATTCAAAAGGATTGAAAGCCCCCCTTGGGAAGTTTCATCTGCCAGTCGAAACCCTTCGGATTGGCTGCATGTATGACCGCGCTCAACTGGCACGTCCATCGGCAAGTCCTGATCAAGTATTGCGGCGCACTCAAGCTGCAAAGCACTGGGCATCTCTGCGATAACAACAGGCATGCTGGTATGTCGAGGAAGTACATGCAGAAAGCTTCGGAGTTGCTTGGTCACGCCACTCAAATTAGAGCCTTCGGTAGCTGCCTATTGGCTGCGCACCCGCTCTGTCGGCAGGATCCACCGTCCATCCGTCTGGAGAAGCGCCCACTCACTCTACGCTTTCTGAGCTTAGTATCATGGCGTCGCGCAATTCGTCCACAAACCCGCCAACGTTTGACGAAGCGCCCTTTGGTCGTGCTAACGGCTGTTCATCCGGCGCCAGACTACGCGGACTCAAATGGGTCAACTTTTTCATGCCCGCCAGCCGTGCCCGCCAGTCCATTGCAACCGCAGAGCGCGCAGGCAGGCGTATATGGACCAAAATTGCCCCAAAATTCCACACTTTGAAGTACGTGGTCAGATGATAAAAGAAACGCTTATGACGTCTGCAACCCCTTCTGTGTAGCATCGGTCCTCGCTGTCGACCAGCTGAACTTCAAATGTCTAGGACGGTAGCCGCGACGATCTACAGTCAATTTCCCAAGAGATCAAATCTCACAAGAGCACAACTGGCAGACGACTGGACCTCAAGTTGCTTTGGCGTCGGCGCTGGTATTAAATCACAGCACTAAAGTCTGCTAGCTATGTCCCTAACAAATTGCACACTTTTGTCTAGTCGCCTTGTGGGCTCGGTATCACTAAAGACTTTCATTCAATGGAGCTAACAATATGTAGACCCGAAATGGTCGAATCTGATCTGAATCTCTTCGCCGCAACCCCGTGCCGTGGACAAGGAAGCCCGTATTCCGTCGTGCTCTATTATCAAGACTCTCCAAGCAATGATCAAGCTTTCGCAGAATCAACGAAGCCGTTTGGAAGATGGAACTCTGTGCATCATTGCACAAGATACTCGTTCCATGCGCTGGTTGGTTGCGCTGCTGTCGTTTCGCTCTGGTGAGGTGCACACTTCGGCTGCAACGGCCAGTTTTCCGCTCTTGCCCGTCTCGTTCTCATTGGCTGTGATTCCGGCAATCCAACTTTCCCGAGCGCTTAAATCTCACATCCTCACTGCAGGGCACAGCGCTAGCACCCATCACAGCGACGTTCCTCGAATCCGCTGCTCACATTCATCGCCCATGCGGGTTGCATGCGCATACACTGCTCCAATGAGCGCCAAATTCGCTGCCAAGTAGTGCATGTAAGCCTTCCCACGCACAGCCTCCGGCAAGCTATCGTTCGCTGGCCGTCACTGCGCTAGCGATGTAGGAACAAGTCGGCGTCTCGCTCAGGCGTATTGGTCGTTTAAGGTCTGACCATGTGCACCGAGTTGGATGAGCCTTGGTGTATTTCTCCGGGAAAGTGAGCCTGAGCTTACCGTGTCTTTCTTGTCTTCTTCGTACTTTACCAAACTCCATCTGACCTCACGTTCGGCCGCTGTGCTTGCATAAGCACGCCTTGAAGTCTTGTCGCACAGAGCTGAAGAGCCGCAAGGAACTCAAGACCGAGGAAGAGCAGAAGAGGAAGCTGCAGCTTCGGCAGTAACAGAGCTCACAGCACAACTGGACTTGAGCCCACATCAAATTCGGCCTACAGCGACGTGAACAAACATGCTTGCCTTCCATCACATACTAGCCATTGCGGTGGCTGCGACGAGTCTAGCGAGAGCGCACACAGTCATCACCTACCCTGGCTGGAGAGGAAACAATCTACATACAAATGGCACACTGCCAGAAACCAACCCCGACACGATAGGCGTGGATTTCTACGAGGATGGGACAACAGGCTTTCCCTATGGCATGCAGTGGATTTACCCATGTAGGTACTTGCGTACCTAGAGAAGCAGCATTGCATGTTCCCTGACCAAAGAGAAATATTGACATACTATCGCAGGTGGCGGCATGCCTTTAACACAAAACCGCACCAAGTGGCCCGTCTCAGGAGGCGCCGTCTCGATCCAACCTGGTTGGTTCCCAGGCCACAGCAAAGCTCTGTTCTACATCAACATAGGCATTCAAGAGCAGGGTCAAAGCAACCCGCCGAACATGTCGCACCCGGTCGTTCATCCGTTCCAGATTACTGGTCCGAATAATTCGTACTACGGCGGCCAATTCTGTCTGCCGCAGGTCGGCATGCCTGCGAATCTGAGCCTGGAGGTCGGTCAGAACATCACCATCCAGGTCATTGAGACGGCACAGCACGGTGCTGCTTTATACAGCGTAAGTGATCGAGACATTGTGAACGTCAACGAAAACACGGGCTAACCCCTTTGATATAGTGTGTAGATGTTACGCTCGTCGATGACAAAGACGGGGATTACGAGGAAGTGACGCCGGACAATTGCTACAACAGCTCCGACATAGGTTTCAACCTGCTCTACACTTCACAAGAGCTGACAGCGACCGGCGAGACGAACGCTGCGGGAGCACTGCTCCCTCCCGCAGCGCTCATGGTGATTGCGGTGGTGATAGGGATATGGACCTTGATATAGCCCGCGAACGGGACTCAGGGCGGATACGACTGTTTCATTTGTGAATATTAGCGGTTTGTCCTTTCCTTCTTTTCGGTAAATTTTGAACATCTAGTGACCTACTCAGGATAAGAGAGGATGGGAATCATTCTACAATGATATCCCGGCACAGGCGCTGTGAAGACTAGTTTACGGATCACTTCAAATTTCCATTACGAGAGCTTTCTCTCATTTATTCCCTGTACTCTCGTAACAAATACATCAGCGTCAAGTGATTATGCCAGGTAAACGTATGAAATAGTCTACATCACGGCTTGCGGTTTCTCCCACGTCATACTGTGTCTGCCTTCTCCTTTAGAAAACCACAGCTATGCCTACGCCGCGCAAACTTCTTTGCTGCTCATGGAATCACCTTCGCTTCCTGGATGAGCAGGGATAAACTTGCTTCTCGCCGGCCGTTTAACAGGATGCCCAGGATGTCTCCCGTTTACCGAGCTTATGCTCCATCAGTGAAAGACGGATCGGTCCTGTCAGAGGCATCATAGCACCTTTTCACGACAGGGTTATAGGAGTGAGGATATTCACTGTGCACATAGATGGGGACATTACAGTGCTTATCGTTCCTTACTCCCCTTGAATCGCTCCTACGTCCTTTGATCTGGGCTCTGAGGCTATCACGCTTGCCAATTACCACCTCGTAGAAAATGGATGACCTATTCAAAGACATGGTTGATCGCCTTGAGCAGCGTTGGGAGGCCGCAAGCCGGATATCAGGAGTCCTTTCAAGGGCCATTGGAAGGCTATCAATGGTCTTATCAATGGTCCTCCAACACCGCGACCGGAAACCCCGTCAACTCATTTCCCATCATACCAACAACAACAAGGACAACCCTCCTCCTTCCCAGGCCTCGCGGGTTCCGCATCCCATCAAAACCACCCCCCGACCGCCATCTTCCCAGAACTCCCCCTTCCACTCCAACCACCCCAACCCAGCAGATCCTTACCCCAACTCCAAACCCGCCCTCTCAAACCCATTCCCTTCCCCCTCCCACTCCACCCCTCTCCCCAAGGACCACCACAACCACCTGCCTAACCCTCCACAACCGTCCCCGCGCCACACACAAACATCCCCCCGCTCCAATGGAGCGACGTCCTACACCACGACGCGCAACAGTACGCCGAGCGGCTCGCCGGGAGAGGGAGGATGGAACATTCCGCTGCTCTGGCGGAGAAGGGGCAAGGGGAGAATTTATACGCTTCCTCGGATCGCAAAGCGGGGATGAAACAGGCGATAGGGGCTTGGATGGGGGAGAAGAGGTATTATCCCAAGGGCGCCAAGGTGGGGAGGGAGGGGAAGGAGGGGTGGGTATGTGGGGACATTATTGTGAGTCTTTTTTATTTTTATTTTTTTTTTCCCCCCTTTCCTGGGTTACCTTTTGGCTGTACCGCTGACTCGTGTCCCTAGCACAGTGTATGTGGTCGCGAACTACGCATGTGGGGATGGGGAAGGCGGTCGGAAGGCGGTCGGAAAGGATGGGTGGGTTTATGTGGTGGCGAGGTATTGGCCGGCTGGGAATGTGGTGGGTCAGCAGCCTTATTGAGCGGGCTTGATAGGAGGGGAGCGGAGTGGCTGAAAGGCGATGAGAGATTTGGTTGAGAATGATTGAGATTTCCTGTCTTAGTGAGTAGTATTGGAAACAGGATATCAGTAGTACTGTACGAATATTGCAAAGCTTGACTCCGCAGCTCACTTCTTTCCGTTGCTACATGCCATCGACATTTCCACATCACATATGCCAATCAAACGCCATCCCAATGCTTCTTGGCTAATCGAAAAAGGCCTTTACCATCAACTCCTGCCAAAGTACTGTACAGAGCAGAGAATATCTCCTGTTTTCTCCAACAAAAGAAAGTTCCTCAAATAGTCTCACTTCTTCCTTATATCCTCAATCCCGTCATTCCTCACAAAAACCTCATACTCCCCATCCGTGTCATCCCTGCCATTCGTCCCCTTGGTCCCACACCCTCGTAACTCCCCTTGCCAGCATACAACATCCCCTGCGGCTTCTCGCCACCGGCCTCGAGCTCGGTGGAAGTGGCGATGGGCTTATTGCCTCGGAAGCGTTTCCGCATGTCGATGAGGCCGCGTTTGCATTCGCCGTAGCCTTTCTTTAGCTGTTGACATTGGGTAGGGAGAGTGTCGGAGAGGGGTGGGCGGAGACATTCGGCGGGGGTGTTGCGGTGGATGAGGACACAGTCGGAGTTTTGGAGGCAGAGGGCTAGTGCGGCACCTATGGGGAGCTCCTCGTTAGCCGTGGTGGGTTATTGAGGATGTGGGGGTGGTAGGCGTACGGATGTCTTTACAGGAGGAGGGCATGGTTGCGCCGGAGAGGCTAGTGGGATGAAGAAAGCGGTTGGGTGTTCGAAAGCAGTCACTACCGTATCCTCATGCTATGGTGGGTGGAATGCGGGTATTCCGAGTGGTGGAAGATGAAATCAAAGGTGATGTACGAAATAAAACGGTAGTCTGATCCATCTTGCGTTCGTCTAGTCATGGATACAGCCCAATACGGCTCGACGGCAAAAGCTCGTGCACAGGCCAGATTCACATGTGAACAATGACGACAGAGGCAGCTCAAAGGGAAGGCGGTTGCATTGGCTTCCGTCGGATCGCATAGACGCCCCCGATCCCTCACACCGCGCCCATTCGTCTTCCCATGATGGACTTCCGCTACCGATAGCACCTCCGCACTGCGCAGACTGTGTGTGCGACACCCTCCGCGAGCACCATGGCCCTGATTCCCTTCCTCTCCCGCCTCCACCCCCGCGAGTACCTGGCCTTGACCCTCTCCTTCACCCTGCTCGCCTTGGAGACCTTACTGCGCTCCATCACCCTGCTGCTCCCCACCCCGATCATCCGCTTCTTCTACCACGTCAGCCGGAATGCCTTCAACACGCTCTCCTCGCCGTACTCTCGCCGTGCACGACAGAAGAAGAGAGGCGTGACCAGTCCGCTTGCACAGGCACAGGACTTCGTGGAACTATGCGAGCTGCAGGGATATGTGGCGGAGGAACATATTGTGCAGACCAAGGATGGATATCTGCTCGGGCTACATAGAGTCGTCGGCCGACAAGGCTCAGTGCAAGGTCAGCAGGGACAACGTGTGAACAGCGGAGAAGGCAGTGTACAGAAGAAGGTAGTCTATCTGCACCACGGCTTGCTTATGAACAGCGAAGTTTGGGTCTGCCTTACGGACCGGGAACGCTGTCTTCCATTCGTGCTCGTAGAACAGGGCTATGATGTGTGGCTCGGCAACAACAGAGGCAACAAATACAGTAAGAAATCCGTCCACTCCAAACCCACCGAAGCCCGCTTCTGGGACTTTAGCATGGACCAGTTCGCCTTTCATGACATCCCGGACTCTATCAACTACATCCTCGAGACCACGCGCCAACCCAACTTGTCCTACATCGGATTTAGTCAAGGCACGGCTCAAGCCTTTGCCACTCTCTCCATCCACCCGACACTGAATGAAAAGGTGAACCTCTTTATCGCCCTTGCCCCCGCCATGGCACCCCCAGGACTCGCTTCTGGGACCGTCGCCTCCCTTTGCAAATCCAATCCGGAGGTCCTCTTCCTCGCCTTCGGCCGCCGCGCCATCCTGGGCTCCGCCACAATGTGGCAAGCCCTCCTCTACCCAGCCATCTTCACCTGGTTCATCGACAAGTCCCTCGCCTTCCTCTTCAACTGGCAAACCCGGAACATCTCCCCTCACCAAAAACTCGCCGCCTACCCGCACCTGTACTCTTTCACAAGCACAAAGTGCGTCGTGCACTGGTTCCAGATCATCCGTAACGGGACCTTCCAGATGTTCGACGATGAGACTACGACCCCCTTCGCAGTCGGGAATAGTTCCAAGTACTACAAAGTGGCCAAGTTCCCGACCAGGAATATCAAGACGCCTATCCATCTTATCTACGGCGGTTCGGATTCTCTGGTCGATATCAAACTCATGCTGAAGGAACTCCCGCGGCATACTGTCGCTCGTGGAATTCAGAAATACGAACATCTCGATCTACTGTGGGCCTCGGACGTCAACCGGCTTGTGTTCCCGCATGTGCTAGAGGCGTTGGAGATGTATACTGTCCCGACGGAGAAGAGCAAGGAGGCTACTGCTGCTGCTGATGCGGCTTCGGGTTGGAAGGGCATTGAGAGGGGGATCACGGAAAGGAGAATGTTGCAGAATTCATCGCCCCTCTCGACTAATGGGTCGCAACAGCCGCCTCCGCCGGGTTATTCCGAGACTGAACGAGCGACGGCGTCGCCTTCCTCACCGCGGATCCGTCGGGCGAGGAGGGAAGACTTGGAGCAGGCGGAAGCGAGGGGTCAGGCGTGGGGTTTGGCTGCGGCGTGGCAGATCGAGAATGTAGGCGCAAGTGGAGCTTCTGGTTTGAACGACGTAGGAGATGATGAGGGACACGGCAGTATTGCAGGGGATGCCTTGGATGAGACGGATGTTGAGGGGAGCGTGGAAGGGGAGGAGGGATACAGCGGTACGGATCGCCTCCTGCAGCGATGGGTACTGCTGCTTCTAGCAAGGCCGGTATGAGATTGAGAGGCGCCGCCAATGAGGTACGTTTACCCCATTCCGATCACCATAGCTCCCACACTTTCCCCCTTCCCCGCCATCATCAGACAACCCAATCGAAGAATCCCTCCTTACCTTCTAAACCTCCTAGGCAGGACCATTCACGTTCTGAGCGCCGCCCCGCAACAACCGCATCCTCACTATCCCCAAGTCCAAGCACCACCACTTCCAACGGCCCCTCGACCATCAGACCCACAAGTCAGAATAATCCAGGGCGAAGAAAGGCAGTAGAAGGCTGGTGGAGCTCCACCGCATCCTCCGAAGTCGGTTCACCTGAGAAATCCTCCTTCGAATCTCCATCACATCCCCGCCACAACCAAATTCCCTACAACCTCCCTCGACAACACGAGACCAGACCTCCTTCCAACGACCCCATCCCCTTCACCCGCTCCAGCTCGCGATACCGGCGCCGCCAGCAGCAGCGGCAGAGCAAGAGGCACCAGCGACGCCTCCTCTACGCCTTCCTACCTCCAGCCGAAAGCCGAACGATCCCGAGCCGGAAGCGAAACGAGTTCGCTGCTTAGTAGCAGTAGTCGTCGGCAGCGGGTGGGCGAGGATGGGAAGGGGTTTCAGAGGCGGGTTTATGGTTAGTCCGAAAGCGAGCGCGAGTTTGGGGAATGTGAGTGTGGATGCTGCGGTTGGGAGAGGGGGAAGTGGGGGCTATGGGGGGGAGGGCAGAGGGAGGAGAAGGTGGTGCGGGTGGCGTGGTGAAGGGGAAGGGGAAGAAGTGATGAGCCATGGGTTTTTTTATGAGAAGGTTGGAGAGGTGGGGACCTGTCATGCGCCGTTCTCTCCTCCGATGCTCCCGGAGTGAAAGTTGGGAGCATGGGAGGAGGGTTTTGGAGAGGTTGGGACCTCATGGAAAGGCTTGAGCTTCTCTACACCTTTTTCCGACTAGAGCAGCGAGACCGAGGGACATATCCGGCCAGGAAACCATCCCATCTCGTGTGTCTTTCCGGCCAACCATTCGCTACCCCCTTCTTCCTTTGGATATCGTACGCGTACAGCCATTTGGATACACACGTTTTTTCCTAACGTCGTCGGACTCTTTCGGAATTTTGGTTTCGGTCGGGGTGATGAGAACCCACTTCTCCGTGCCCTCGCGGATTGAATGGGAGCATTATGGAAACGTTGTGTACACATGTGTACATCTACCATAGCGTACGAGTAAAAGAACGAAAAGAAGTAAAGGATAGAAAATAAATCCCACACATACGCACAGTTTCCTTGTCGAACCCTCCGAGTGCATTTGGATGTTCGGGTCTTCGGTGTTGTATCAAAGGGTTGTGGGAAAAGTGTTCTGCAAGGCAATGGAAACGGTCTTTACAAAATGACAAAGGAGAAAGAAAAGAATTGCATATGAACTGGAGGTAACAGAGGGCGTCAGAACGAGGCAGGCAAGCGGCCTTCGGAAATCTACAGGTCGCGTCTTTGCAGGTATCTGTGATCAGGATTTCATTGTGCACGCAACTGGCACCATCAGGGGTCCTTGCTAATGCATTCCCTTTTGAACTTGGCGAAATGCAGTGGAGCGTAAACATTGCTTGCTCATTCCGAACTTATCTGGCTCTTTCCACCTGACGCCGACCGAGTACATCTAGAATCACACTCAAAGACGCTTACTTGCACCTGTAACTACGTGACTTTTTATCTGGCGGGACAGGCCAGGTAGATTTAGAGCTTTCATCGTGGCTGCGCTTACACATGCAGTCCATTATTTCCGAATTTCCCACCCATTGACTGCCTATCCTCATACCAATGTGGTCAGTCGACTAAGATGATTCTTGGCGTAACAGGAGGCGTATCCTGAACGCAGCTTATGGACTGACCATCCAATCGATTGATGACAACCTCTTCGGGTCTAAGAGCATGCAGACCATGGCCACTGTTTGAACTCTCAAGTCGCTAGAGAATACCATATGACAGCATTGAACGACCATAACAGCCGAGCAAACAAACCCTGTGGGTGGATGGACATGGCAGGTTCCAGAAGGAAAACCATACCCTTGCCTTTGGTCTCCATCTGTACTGTTGCAGAAACCACAGACGTCATGCTGACAGGAAGCTGGCCACGCGCACCTTGTTAAAATCCCATGTCTCCTCCAAAACCGGTTTTAAACTTTCGAAGCCCCTGCTATTTTGGAATCCCAAAGGCACGAACAACAACTCGAAAAAAGCAATAACTAAAAAGAAATAAAAATCTCGAAAAGACTTCCATCACACAAGTTAAGCGCATACCGCTTTGTCTACTTACACAGCATTTATCCACCAAAAAGAAAAATACTCGTCTCTGTGTCTTTGTATACACATGACATCCCTTCCACTGCGACAGTCATCAACGAAGACCAAAACCGAGATGGCGGAGGAACATGAGTTTCCCATCTTATTCACGATCGAGGGCTCGAGTAGACATGAAGGTAAGAATTCCATGTTCACTCTATGAGTATGCCCTTAGCCCGCCACACGTTTGCCATTTATCCCTTCTTATACGGGACATCGAATTCGCTATTCCATAAAACAACAACCAACAACCATTTAATACCCGGATGATCGGAGAAGAAGCAGCCAACGAGGACAAAGAAGAGAGATAGGGAAAAGAAGGCAGCAATATGAAGCCCCGCTCCCTCTATCAAACCATCTCATCCCGCAACCTTTTTCCCTAACCCTATTAACCCACCCTCCAGTCCTCCTCACCTCCCCCACCCAGACCCTATCCGCCCTCCAAACCGCCCTCACAAACCTCGCGACCACCTCGCCCAACTGCGCCGAGTTCATGTCCAGTAAATACCGCAACCGCAACATCACCGAAAGTGTAAGCGAAATCCGCGTCCGCTGGGCGATTGCCGATAGTGGGACGCCTGCAGGCAGTGGCAGGGACGGGAAGATCTGGCCCAAGGAGACGGTGCTGACGGAGGAGAATTTTCGGGCCGTTATGCGGTTGTTGGAGTGGGGTGGTGGGCGGGATGTTTTGGATGTGAGGATGGTGAGGGGGGAGGGTGGTGGGGAGGAAGGGAGGAAGGGTGGGAAGTGAGGGGATGGGGTTTTTGGTGGGAAGGTGGTTCGAGGGTTTGGTTTTGGAGGAGGAAGGAGGAGGAGGAGGTGGTGGTGGTGGTGGTGGGGAGTAGATCTTTCTGTTGCCTTTTTCTCATTTTTCCTTTGTTTCGGTTTCACTTCTTCACTACCTCTTTGCAAGGATATGAAGTAGTTAGGGACGGCGAGGTGTGCTGGTGAGAAATTGGACTGGGATTTGTTGAGCGCCAGGCAGATGTTGGATGTTCTTTCTATAATGATCTTTATGTGACTGCTTTTCCTTTTCTTTGCCTTCCTTTTTCTTTTCTTTTTTTCTTTTAAAGAAAAGAAAATCCTTTTTCATTGCCCAATTACTCCCTTCTTTCCCCAAGCGTATCACAGTCACGGAGATAATTGGAAAAAGTAAAAAAGTAAAGAAAATCATGCGATGTATATCAAACAACATCTCAATGATGTAACGACGATTCGAAAGCCGCCACCTTCTGACTACTTCCATCTCTCAATCATTTTATACGTAAACAGCATCTCTCTCGTGCCATATGTACTTGGTCACGGTGGACAATACGTAGAGAGCAATGCAAACGCGCATCTTCGAAAAGCGTAGACACAGAGTCAGTACTTACCAAGTCACCACCGCCGCACACGAATTCCCAAGCAAAATAGATTTCCAGACTGTGCCCAAAACAAAAGGGCTTCAACAACCTCGCCTTTTGTCCCACAGCACCACGACCAAATCGCGAAGATCCAAGGGAAAGATCCAAGGCAACCCAAATCGTCGCTTGCTGCCGTCCTCGTCTCACACGGCGTCTCGGCTATGTGCAGCCCGCACCCCCTCTGCTTCTTGTGTGACACCGCCCCCGGCACATCAATGCCAACCGAAAGCCATGCTGTGGCGCCCCCACACACACGCCTGTGCACTCGCTCGCTCGCCCAACACACGAGGGTGGAGCATTGTCAGCCATGTGAGCGGCAGACACAAGCCGGGCGGGCACGTGAGAGGGGGAAGGGAGACATGGCAAGGGGACACAAGGCTTCGGTTGTTGAACATCATCTGTGTAGTACCCAAGATGTTCACTTTTTCTCTTTTAAACTACTTGCTGAGGAGGAGGAGCGACGGTAAGTAGGTGATGTGGTGGGAAGTGCTAAGCCGATCGCGGCTCACATCTGTTTTCGCCTTATCATGGGGGATGCTTGACGGCATCATCTGAGAGTGGATCTTTGCTCTATAGCTGAATATCTTACATTGCACACAGTAAGAAAAGGAAGCGAGAGGAATGGCGGGCCGCGAGTTAAAAATGTGAGTCAAAGGTCGCGAGCTTGAATAGGGAATACCACAAAGCTCTTTCTCCTCATCGCGTGTTTCGCAGCAGGACTATTGGGACTGCTGTGCTACGCCATAAGGACGCGATTAGGTGCGTCGTGGGGTGTAGGGATGGACCTAATGCGACTCTGTTCGCGACAGTACAAGCACTCGAGTTATAGCTCGATGGTTAATCGACGCTACTGTAGGCACTACCGCTCGACTGTTCTTTTTGCCGCACCTTGTCTCGCCTGTCCGAAGGGGGAGGGGAGGACTGTCAGATGAACATGGATAAGCATCTCGGGGCTGCACGGGAGGGCCTTGGGGGCTTGGAAGGAGCTGGTAGCCGCAGGCTTCAAGCTGCCTGTCCTATCTGCAGTGGTCACGCAGGGCTATGACTACCTACCTACCTCTACCGCGATGTGCAGCAGTAGTAGGTCAAGCTTGATCGGAGCTGAGTGCGCAGAGCGGGAAAGAGAGCAGTCACGACCTTGAAGGCACGAGGTGAATGATGGTTGTAGTGGTAACACTTCGATGCAGTGGAACGGGGTGCTCTGCTTATTTACGACATATGAATGCCATAGTGCTATCATCAGCAGCTTCTGAAGAGACTTGTCCGGCGCGCGGATTCAGCTCTTCACCAATGACAGCAGCAGGAAGCAGAGTGGCAGAGACGGTGAAGTTCAAGACAGAGTTTCATTGGCTTGGAGAGGGGCAGAAAGTTTAAAATGGGTATGCACGAATGGGCGTGCTGTACCGGTTCTAGAATCGAAGACCTCGGTTTGACATGGACTCCCCGTCATTACCCGCCTGGACATGCCCGCTTGGAGTACAGCATGGGTTGGCAGCAGTAGTAGTCAGATACCTTATGCGCGTTGCCTTCCCATCGCTGGCCATGCACGGCGGAGTACAAAGTCGTCGCTGCAGGCGGACGAGAATTGAAGCCCGATTGCGGAGACGGGCGAGCGATTTGTACCTAACAGTCCTTCGGCCTGGGATGGATGGATGGATGGATGGATGGATGCGAGCGACAGTAGTGCTCCAGTAGTGTACCTAGGCTACTCTATCCTGTGTCCCGATCACATCCTCTGCCATCGATGACCATACCGACCTTTCAGATGCGGTTGTTACCTTGGATGCCAAAATGACTGGGCTCGTGAGCCTCTCCACCCCGCGATCAGGACTCCACTCCACCAAGTCCACCCAGGGCACCAGGGCACGCTGCTCGCACTGACGGCAGCCTTATCGTGGCCCTGATTGGCGACCGGTTTGGTTGGCCATAGCTCGGGACATAGGCTCCCAGTCCCAGGGCCAGTAGTCCCCAGTAGTCCCCCAGTAGTCTCCAGTAGTGCCAGTCGTCCCAGTCCCCCAGCAGCTGCCTCCACTGCTACCCAGCTCCCCAGGAAGGTAAGGTATCCATGTACCTACCTCCTCCAGCTGTACCTGTACCTCTCTGCCTGCCCGCCCAGCTGTACCAATCCCAAGGTAACCCGTCTCACCCGGACAGCACCAGCGAACGTTGGTACCTTGTTCAAGCCGCACCGCTCACCCTGCTTCCCGCCCACCTGCTCTGCGACCTGCGCCGGCATATCTGCCTCTGTCACTGCTCCCCTCGGTGGAAGCTGCACACGCCTTCATTCTCATTGGTACTCGTCCCACACCCATATCCAGCCTTACCCTCGACCTCCCACTCCCAACTACTGTATCTCGACCGCGACGACGGCTGTATTGTACTGCATCATTGCGCCACCCCTATTGCATCTCCCAGACGCATTGACAGCGAAGCACACCCTTCTGCGACCACCGAGTCTACATCCGCTCCTCGCAGCCGGTGGACCGCATCGCGCAACCCGCAATCGCGCGTCTCATTGATTAGGCTGCATTGCCTCGGCGTCCCGGCTTCATTATCCTCAATTCGCCGCAAATTCGCGACGCCGACTTCATCATTCTCGCGACGCGTCTGCCTGCTGCCCACCGAGCTCACGACTCCACTCTTCAGCGCAAGTGATTGCGATCGCGCTCCGATTGGTCGCGCGGATTGCGACCGGCCACCCTCGACCTTCCGTGCTATCGTCGCCGCCATAGGCCTTATGCGATTGCGTGCCGGTCGCGTAGCTTGGGAGTTACGCAGAGCTGGCAGTCAAGACTGCTCTTGCGCGCGACATAGTGTGGTCACCGTCGGAACACATCGGATATCCTTGCGCTGCTCCTTACTGGCGCGCGCACATCAGCTTCGGCCTTGAAAGCTCGTAGCGACATGAGCGACTCCACTTCCGTCTACGGCACGCGATCATACCCTTCCGCCATGTACACACGAACAAGAAATGGCCCTCCGCCGTCTCGCCGCCCGACGGCAACTATCGAACCGAGTCGCACATGTACGGCTCAAGCCTACCTTCGGATCGCTATGCCGGCGAACGTTACCGTCAAACTCCCACGCTCCCGTCGAGCACGTCGGATCCATTGACCCTGAATGGCAACGCACGGACGAAGCCTGCGATTGTGATCAGGCGCCTTCCGAGGAGCATCAGCGCCGACGCGCTCGGCAGCATGCTGATTTTTGCCGGCGACCTGGTTGACACGCAGCTAGTTCATTCGCCTTATTCCGAGGACAGCGAGTACGCGACAGCGATTGCCTACTTCGACAGCCAAGCTGGCGCATTAGAGGCACAGCAGAAGCTTCACGGGAAGCCGAACACCACCAGAGAGACGAGCATGATCGTTGAGGTCGTCAGCAGCAGCATGATGGGCGGTCCATTGGATAGGCGAAACACGATTGACGGCGGCTCATCCAGGACACAAACAAGCTCGTCTTCATCAGGTGGATCTGTTGGCGGGCCACCTGGCAGGTCTCGGTTCGGTAGCTCCTTCCAATCCACCGAGAAGATATCCCCACCGTTACCTACTACTACAACATCCGGCGAATTCCCCATGCCTGAGACGAGCGCGCACTTTCAGAATCTGTTTTCACCTCAGTCGCCGCTTGCGAACGGCCTGCACGACCGTCATCGCGTGTCAGGGAAATCCATCATTAATGACGACATGGCGGATGATGAAACCGGAGACCTGCTGAAAGATCCCGTGGCGTACGCGAAGAACGGCCAGCATCCGGCTGCTCGCAGAGCGACTCAGCCGCAGATACCCGTATCCCGGTTCGGCAGCCTATCTTTGAGCACAGCCGACGGGAATGGCCTGACATCGCCGACAGGAGCTGGAATGATTTCGCCTCGCGGAGCCAGCACGATGCAGTCGCCCACATCAGCCATTTCGCCCACTAACATGAACGGTATGGGACAGAAGCGCGCTTATAGCGGTAGCTATCCAAGGCCACAATATCCGCCGGTCAATCCCGCCGATCAGAATCCGCCGTGCAATACTTTATACGTTGGCAATCTACCAATCGACACATCCGAAGACGAGCTTAAAGCCATCTTCTCCAAGCAGCGTGGCTACAAACGATTTGTTTCCGCACCAAGCAAAACGGGCCCATGTGCTTCGTAGAGTTTGAAGACGTCTCATTTGCCACAAAAGCCCTCAATGATCTATATGGCTACCCTCTCCACAACAGCGTCAAAGGTGGCATCCGCCTCAGCTTCTCCAAGAACCCTCTCGGTGTCCGAAGCAACCAGATGACTGGCTCCAACGGCGTCATGAATCCTCAAGCTATGGCACCGGGCTACAGCGGCCCTGCCGTATCAGGGGCGGGCAACGGCGCCTACAGTTCCGTCTCAGGCCCTCCACCAGGCCTCGCTATGCCCCCTGGCTTATCAAACGGTCACACCTACCGCTCTCCTCCTTCCACATCCTCAGGTCTCGACGGCATCTTCACCAACCCCTTCCAACATCCTCCTCCCTCCTCTTCCCCGGAATTCTCCAACCAGCTCAACCAGCATCACCATCATCATCAACCCCATCATCACCAGTTTCACCATCAACCCCGCGCAGCCGCTGCAGCCGTTTCAGGCGGCGTCCCTGCGCCCCTAGGAAGCGGCACCTTTGGCAAGGACTCCCGACCAATCCCGCACCAGCAATCTGCTGGCGGGTACACCAACTACATGCTGGGTCGCTGAGGGGAGTCAAAGGTCAAGAAGCCGAGCACAACATTCCCAACCACTTTGCGACTCATAACGAAGGCGGCGACATAATCAAAACAAAAGCTTAAAGAGAAAAGCAAGCTATTTTACGAGAAAACATGCAAGAGAGATGCTGCGGGTAATCAGTAATAATGCATGATGAAGGATCCCCCCCACCTTCCTTCACACTCTCCAAGGCGCTCAGGGCACTTCTTACCTCCATTCCAAAAAACGGCCTTCCGCATCCTGTTTTTCACACGGCCACGCATCGGTTTTACGCATGTTAGAGGGTACATGATGGGGGTTGGGAGGGGATTTGATTTTTTTTTTTTTCTCCGTTTTTCTTCTTCCTACTTTTCACCTTCTTCACATCTTCATCCTTTTTTTTTTTTTTTTTTTTGCTTTCATCCTAACGGCAACACCCTACATCATCGCCTTTTCTCCTAGGCCTATCGCCGTTGCAAGATGCATTGAAAAAACGATTCGGACGATGAAAGAATACACACTCCGCTTTTTGCTATTGATCTTGGTTTTGTTTTTTTCTTTTCTTTTTTTTTTGAGCGAGGATTCCCCCTTTTGCGCGCGCGTGCGGGTTCCGTTCTTTTTGTTGTTTGGTTGTGCTGAGGATGGGTTATGACCGGGTAACTTTTCCCGGAATGGAAAATAAATATCGGGAGGGAAAACACTTCGTGGTGGTTTATTATTCTGGTGGTTTTTCTTTTTCTTTTTCTTCTTTTTCAAATCGTGTTCATTGGGATTGGAGGGGAGTGAGGGGAAATTGGCGGTGTATAAGCAGAATCACCATGTCAGAAAGCGTAACGGAGGGATTTCAAACATCGAGGGACAGGAGTGAGCCAAATGGGGTTTCGGACGGGGGAAAGGGGAGGCATGTATTCAAATGGAACTGATGATTGCGGTTCCAGGGCGGGCAATGGTGCTCGAGCATGGGAGTTATTTTTCTTTCATGAACGAAATTTTCCCTTTGCTTGGAGGGAGCAGGGAGTGAAAGGTGCATGATGATGGGGAAGATCGATGATACAGATGAACGGGATGGATTATTTGGGGCGGGAAAATGGGGGGTTCTGGGTCGTTGCAAAGCGGATACGGCACAGCGCATTCTAGCACAGTATAGCACCGGGTGCGGCGTTTGAATTTTTTTTAAAAAAGAAAATGGGAAAGTGAGGAGGAATAGGGGTGGAGATAAAGTAAGGTGTTCATGGAAGACTTGGGAGTTTCAAAATGTCTATTATTTTGATTTTTTGACTGGTTTGCTTTTTTCTTTTTTCAATAACCAAGGTAAAATCCGGCATTGCAGTGAGACCTGCGTCGCTGAATAATAGCGTGTTACTGCATGCGTCTTCTCCCTTCGTTAGGCTATCGATGTCTTTCGCAGACGATCGAATACGTTATAGAGAATGATTTGGCAGTGAGGACTTGGGAGGTGAATCTGCACTTGCGAGACATTTAATTGCTGGGTTTGACAGGTGATTTTGAACTTTACAGCCACTACGAACAACACGTATTTGATACATCAAGCACATGAAGCATACAGCGAAGCAGACACTCACGATATTGAATCGATTGATGTTCCCAGTGGGCAAGCTGTCCATTGATGTGAGACGATGGAAAGCTCGGCAATGTCTTCCCAAAGCGGAAGTCCCCGACATTTCGAAGCTCCGTTCTGCGAGGCCTTCTCCATGTCCATCTATCACACTTCACACCCTCTCATCCAGTAACTCTCACCATGCCTCCTCGAATACCATCTAATAGGATACCCCAGCCTCAGACATGCCAATGCTATCTCACCCGAACAACATCTGAGCCCGTCGTCGCCGCCCGCCAATTCCATGCCTCTGCCCGCCATGACACCCGACTCCGGCGCAACATGTGGGAGTGGCTGAAAGGGCCCGGCAAAGTCTTCCGCGACCCCTTGCCGGGCTCGACCAACTACTTGAGCGCATACGATAAGTCTGGCAATCTTGTGCGAGCAAGAAGGAATCAGTCCAAGGACGATCAGTCCCGGGATGAGCTGGATGAGGACGAAGACACGATCGTGCAGCGGGAGCTTGACCAGGGCTTAGACGATGTAGAACGAGAAGACAGAGCCCTTTCACGGGCTACGAGACGAGCAGAACGGGAGGAGGCCGAGGCACGCGGTGGCATCCCGCCGGAGCGACTAGGGGATATGCGACCTTATCCTCTTAACCAGAGCTTTCGGAGTCAGCCGGTATTGTCTGAAGAGCTGAGGGAGCAACTGTATGTTCAGGTCGTGAACTACAAGCATGATATTCCGTCTGTGGCTGCGACGTTTGGTGTGGACGTCCGGAGAGTGGCTGCTGTTATCCGACTGAAGACTATTGAGAAGCAGTGGGAAGAAGAGGTTAGTACACATTTTCCGTTTCTGTTTGTTTCCCTGGCCTGTTCATGCTTGCTATGATGATTTAAAAATAAAATTATTCGATTAGTCTTGAAGACACCTACATGGTTAGAACACATTTTGTCACTGATTTCGCAGCCGGAAGAAGCAATGCAATTTCTTTATTGCCTACAACACTTCACACGACAGCTACTAACAAAATATCATAGGGCAAACAACTAGCAACCCCTTACGCCCAAGCAGTCCTCAACATGCTCCCCACCACGCCCTTCAAGCCCGACACCGCCAAACCCATCACCGTCCACGAACCCATCAACGACCTCCCCGTGCACCCCTCCACGCGCCAGCAGATCTTCTACCCCGCCTCAGAATCCCGCCAATTCACGCGCGAAGACGCCGCCAAAGTCTTCGACAACAAGCTCCTCCCCGCCGACAAACGCATACCGCTACCCATGCTCGTCGACCTCGAGAAATGGAAGATCCAGGGCCTGAGCCGCGAAGAGCGGCAGAAGAAACAGCGCGAGATGGACGAGGCGGCGCGCGCTGCGACCGAGTCTGCGGAGCGGAAACAGGCGGAGTGGGAGGCGCGCACGCAGCGCACTGTCCCCGGCCGCCGCTGGGACTTTAAGTTCCAGGATATTAGCGCCGAGAAGGTTGGGAAGGACGGCAGAGGGAAGGATGCGGTGGGGTATAGGTATGGCATGCCGCATGAGGATCGGAAGAGAGGGATGGTTAAGATACCCACGCGTGTGGAGTAATGTTCTTGCTGGACTTTTTTTGAACGGCCTTTTTTGGTCTTCTAACTATGTGTATGTGTGCCGGACTACTGAGAGACTTGGTGGAAGTGGGTTTGGGGGGTCGGGTATAGATGCTTCCGTGTCCTTTTCCCCACCGGGGCTCATTGCTGTATCAATATATCATCTACCATGTCTATATCCTAAGACTTCTTTTTCACCCCCTTCTCTCATTTTTCAACCTCTCATATCATCATCATCTACTTGCTCCCCTTTTCCCTTTCCTGCTGGAACTTTTCTTTTCTTTTTTTTTTTTTTTTTTTTCCTCAATGCCTCCGATCCCACGATACCTAGGTTTTCACACGTGACGAGTCTTTTAGCGTGCTCGTCTTATACTTCTGTGTTTAGGATGTGAAATTACGCTGGCGGTTAAGCACCTAGCGTAGAGGTCTGTCCCCATACGCCTTTTTCCCTATGTTCCAGCCTTTCTCCTCCCTTTTCTCTCTCTTTCTCCTGTGGGCTGCCGGTTGCTGTCGCTTCACGTCGAGATGGAGACAGCGTATGTCACATGAAAGCCAGGGAAGAAGAAGGATTTCATACGGGTCTAGAGAAAACATGGTTGGATATCCTCTACAATATGATAAAACCCCGGAGAAGAGGCAGATCACACGCGAGGAGATGGTAAAAACTTGCGGAGTGCTGTGTCTTACGTTGTCTTTGCTTCTTCTCGCGCGTTGAGATGCTGCGCTTCGCGAACATATGGCCTCCCGTACATCGCTTGTATTATATTCTTGCTTTGAAAGACCCAATAACTGGTGCAGTATGCTAGACGAGCTGTAAAGAAAACGGACGTAACGATTATGACAAGAGACTCGCCAAGACAACAGAAGCGCGCTGACACATAGCGAGTCTGGAAATAAAATGCCGTGCCAACACTCGTATTGTATCACCGTCTCAAAAGTGTCAACGTCAGTACATCATGCAAGCGTACCGAGAACCACACGCGCGAGAGAGATAAACACACGCGAACATGGGGCCGAGAAAAGGAGGCGTTTTGCCTAGTACTGCACTTTCCTCTTTTTCCATTTCCCTTCTTTTTGCCGAAATCTCGTTGTTCTCCAAATTTTTACACTTGGGATGCAAGATCCTCCGGCACGAGCAGCCCGGCGTGGTCCCATTCCCACACTCTCGGGTCGCTCGGCGGAGGAGGAAGGAGGAGGGGCGAAAGTGCTTGCATGCAGTTACCGGACAGGATGCGGGAGACACATCCCCTTTGGGAGCATGCACGTATAAGACCTAGTGCACGTCGCTTTGATGAAGCATTTGTCAGTTCGATCGGAACTTTTATTTTCTTCCACTACTATTCTTTGATAGCGTGGGTGTTAGTCGTTTTAGCGACCAAAGGTAGGGGGGATGGGGGAGACAAAAGGGAATCTGGGAAATCCATTCGAATCCGTCGTCCGGGCCCCACCCAGCGGAGAGCCGTGGACCACGATAGGTTGACCACCAATCCTCTCCATTCGTATGGCACCGGACATTTTCCTTTCCGTGCGTGGCGTCCGTGAAGAATCGCCCACAGACGCTACGAGAAGAGACGGCGCGGTGTTTCTTGGGAGAAGAAATCATGAAACCACCAAAACCCTCCCGCCTTTTTCGGGAGGTGCAAGCAAAACTAGTGACGTGCTACGTTTTTTTGGTCGCAGCTGTCCCGAAGGTGGCGCGTGCGCGGGATGTGTGAGATGTGCTAAGCTTAGCAACTTCCCGAGCCCGGCATCCATGCGCTCATCTCCAGCGTGGGTCAGCCCGAGATCCGTCGGGGCTTGAAGATTTGGCGGTGGTCATGGCTTTTTGTTGATGGGATGGATGGATGGATGGATGAGGAGATGGGTGCCAGTGGGAGAAATTGGGACTGTAATGAAGAGATACATGCGAGGGAGAAGGAGAGGAAGTGGACACGATTTTGTAGCTCGGTCAAGGCCATGGGCGTTGAGATGCGTAGAGATATGTACCTGGACAGCCTTCGGGGGTTTGGCTGCATGGTGATGTGCTCCCAACACGCGAAACCGGCCAGCTCTCCGCCTTGTGACAGGGTTCGGCGGCTGCACTCCGCATATTGTGACCCTCAACCTGAATGGGAACAGCGCTCACCAGCAGCTGGCAGCGGCGCGAGATGGGTCAATGGCACCAGCGGAGCGAATGATATACGTGATAGATCATGATACGCTTCCGTGTGTGCCCGTCTTGTCTCGCCGTCGCCCATGAATCTAATCAACGTCCTTGACGAGGTGAATGCGCCAAAAATCCGCTGACGGAGTACCGAGTGACCCTGCAGTTGGGCCCTTTCCTAATCAAGCGTTGGAGCACTGATCCCAACAGAGGTCCGTCCGGGAGCTTGGATGGAAATTATTTGGGGTGTAGAGGGGACAACACTTATACCGATCAGCCTCTCCCCTTCAGCCGTTGCTGACGCCCTGCTTCATCCCTCGCCACTTGCTTCGTCCTTTTGTCTGAACCGTCCGCTGCTCACATCTTCACCTTCATCATCGCCATCCCCCTCCCCATCCAGCGTTGGGCGCTTTGCTAGAATTTCGTTTACGCCAGCAACGCTCATTCAGTGAAACTCCAGCGGGACAGCTTCGCTTCGCGCTGCCCCACTCGGACGACGGACGACGGACGGCAGTGTCAGCTAGTTACAGACCAAAGCTGATTCTCTCCCCTACCGGACTTTCGACTCTCTACTAATAGTCTTTGACTTTTTGAGATACCCCTCAAATCGCTAACGATTACGCTCTTTCTCTCCTTCGACACATCTCACACTTAGGAGCTGCGTGCGAGCTCCTCTGTTCTTTTTTACATTACAGCGCGTAATTTGAGAACCCGGCAATCATGGCCGACGCGGTGGCTGGAGCGCCCAAGGCCAATGGCGTGGTCAATGGCGAGCAGACTGGCTACCCGAGCAGCTACGCGGCCAAGTACAACATTGCCTCCCACTTCATCGGTGGCAATGAGATCTCCAAGGCCCCGCCGAGCAAGCTCAAGGATTTCGTGGCTGCGCATGACGGTCACACGGTCATCACAAATGTGAGTAGACAGAAGGCAGAAGTTGCGAGGCGCGGGAGTCTTGGCATGAAGCTGGTATGCGAAGCAGCCGGAACTGACGAAAACCTTGCGTGCAGGTGTTGATCGCCAACAACGGTATCGCGGCGGTGAAGGAGATCAGATCAGTGCGAAAATGGGCCTACGAGACGTTCGGCGACGAGCGGACGGTGCAATTCACTGTGATGGCCACGCCAGAGGATCTGGCGGCCAACGCAGACTACATCCGCCTCGCTGACAAGTACGTTGAGGTGCCTGGCGGTACCAACAACAACAACTACGCCAATGTCGAGCTCATTGTGGATGTCGCTGAGCGCATGGACGTCCAGGCTGTCTGGGCAGGCTGGTAAGTGTGATTTTACATTTTTATCGCATCACGCGATCTGCTACCAAAACGAGAGCTGACAGCAGTGCTCCATAGGGGACATGCATCCGAGAACCCCAAGTTACCCGAGTCTCTCGCCGCCTCGCCGAAGAAGATCGTCTTCATTGGTCCTCCTGGCTCTGCCATGAGATCGCTCGGTGACAAGATTTCCTCTACCATCGTCGCACAGCACGCCGGTGTGCCCTGTATACCCTGGTCTGGTACCGGCGTTGACGCCGTGGAGGTTGACGAGCACAACATTGTCACAGTAGCCGACGACGTGTACGACAAGGGCTGTGTACACTCCATGGAGGAAGGTCTGGAGGCAGCAAAGAAGATCGGCTTCCCGGTCATGGTCAAGGCCTCCGAAGGCGGTGGTGGCAAGGGTATCCGTAAGGTGGACAACGAAGAGAGCTTCGCACAGCTGTACAAGGCGGCAGCGAGCGAAATCCCAGGCTCGCCCATCTTCATCATGAAGCTTGCTGGCAGCGCGCGACACTTGGAAGTCCAGCTTCTGGCCGACCAGTACGGCAACAACATCTCCATCTTCGGCCGTGACTGCTCCGTCCAGAGAAGACATCAGAAGATTATTGAAGAGGCTCCGGTCACAATTGCAAGCCAGCAGACCTTCCAGCACATGGCCGATGCTGCTGTCTCGCTTGGAAAGTTGGTTGGCTATGTCTCTGCTGGTACCGTCGAGTACCTGTACTCGCACTCCGACGACAAGTTCTACTTCCTGGAGCTCAACCCGCGTCTTCAGGTCGAGCACCCGACGACTGAGATGGTCTCGGGTGTCAACATTCCCGCCACTCAGCTCATGGTCGCCATGGGTATCCCTCTCCACCGCATTCGTGACATTCGCTTGCTCTACGGTGCGGACCCTCACCTCTCCAGCGAGATCGACTTCAACTTCTCCAACGCAGACGCCTCCGTCAAGCAGCGCCGCCCGGCTCCCAAGGGCCACTGCACAGCCTGCCGTATTACCTCCGAAGACCCAGGCGAGGGCTTCAAGCCTTCTTCAGGTACCATGCACGAGCTGAACTTCAGATCCTCCTCTAATGTCTGGGGTTACTTCTCCGTCGGTGCCGCCTCCTCCATCCACAACTTCTCTGATTCGCAATTTGGACACATCTTCGCCTACGGCGAGAGCAGACAAGCTTCAAGGAAGCACATGGTAGTCGCATTGAAAGAGCTGAGCATTCGTGGTGATTTCAGGACAACCGTTGAGTACTTGATCAAGCTGTTGGAGACTCCGGCTTTCGAGGACAACACCATCACCACTGGCTGGCTTGATGAGCTGATCAGCAAGAGGCTGACCGCTGACCGCCCAGACCCAATTGTGGCTGTCATCAGCGGTGCCGTCACCAAGGCGCACATCGCTAGTGACATCTGCATCACCGAGTACCGCACGGGTCTCGAGAAGGGTCAGACTCCAAGCAAGGACACTCTCAAGACGGTATTCCCGATTGAGTTCATCTACGAGGGAATGAAGTACAAGTTTACAGCTACACGCTCTAGCCAGGACACCTACACTCTCTTCATCAACGGCAGCAAGGCGCTTGTTGGCGTGAGGGCCCTTTCTGACGGTGGTCTCCTCGTGCTGCTCGGTGGCCGCTCCCACAACGTGTACTGGAAGGAAGAGGTTGGCGCTATCCGCATGTCTGTCGACAGCAAGACTTGCATGCTTGAGCAGGAGAATGACCCCACTCAGCTCCGTACGCCTTCTCCGGGTAAGCTGGTCAAGTATGCCGTTGAGAACGGCGAGCACGTGAAGAAGGGCCAGGCCTTCGCTGAAGTCGAGGTCATGAAGATGTACATGCCTCTGATTGCTCAGGAGGACGGTCTCGTCAACCTCATCAAGCAGCCGGGTGCGACTCTCGAGGCTGGCGACATTCTCGGTATTCTTGCTCTGGACGACCCCAGCAAGGTCAAGTCGGCACAGCCCTTCCTTGGTCAGCTTCCTGACCTTGGCACACCGACTGTGCTCGGTAGCAAGCCGCCGCAGCGTTTCAGCCACCTGTACAGCGTCATGCAGAACATCCTGCAGGGATACGACAACTCCATGGTCATGGGCCAGACCCTGAAGGACCTCATCGCTGTTCTCAGGGACCCAGAGCTGCCATACGGCGAGTGGAATGCTCAGGCCTCTGCTCTCCACTCTCGTATGCCTCAGAAGCTGGACTCGGCATTTGAGCAGATTGTCGAGCGCGCTCACAGCCGCCAGGCCGAGTTCCCGTCCAAGCAGCTGCAGAAGGCCTTCGAGCGTTTCCTTGCCGAGAACACCTCTCCTTCCGATGCCGACCTTCTGAGAACCAGCCTTGCGCCTCTGCTCGATGTGATGACCAAGTACAACGACGGGCTTAAGGCTCACGAGTTCCAGGTCATGATTGATCTTTTCGAGCAGTACTACGCTGTCGAGAGCCTCTTCTCCGCTCGCCAGAACCGCGATGAGGAGGTCATCCTCGCTCTGCGTGACGCCAACAAGGACAAGGTCATCAACGTTGTGTACACCGCACTGTCCCACACTCGCGTTGCCGCGAAGAACAACTTGATCGTTGCCATCCTCGACTCTTACAGGCCAAACAAGCCGGGTGTTGGCAACGTTGCCAAGTTCTTCCGCCCTTCGCTGCAGAAGCTGGCTGACCTCGAGGGTCGAGCCACTGCCAAGGTCTCGCTGAAGGCCCGTGAGATGATGATCCAGTGTGCCATGCCGTCGCTTGAGGAGCGCACCTCGCAGATGGAGCACATCCTGCGCTCTGCTGTGTTGGAGTCTCGCTACGGCGAGAGCGGCTGGGAGCACCGTGAGCCAAACCTTGACATTATCAAGGAGGTCGTTGACTCCAAGTACACTGTCTTCGATGTGCTCCCGCACTTCTTCGTCCACCAGGACCCGTGGGTCTCGCTGGCTGCTTTGGAGGTATACACTCGCCGTGCTTACCGTGCCTACCAGCTGAAGACGATCGAGTACGTCACCGAGAACGATGCTCCTTACGTCTTGGCCTGGGACTTCGCCCTTAGGAAGGTCGGAGAGAGTGAGTTTGGCCTGCCGGTCGAATCCTCTCACCCATCCACCCCCGGCACGCCATCTGACGGCGGCTTCGGTCGTGTGCACTCCATCTCCGATATGAGCTACTTGTCCCGTCAGAACACTGGCAGCGGCGAGCCGACGCGTCGTGGTGCTGTTGTGCCGGTCACCTACATTGACGATGCCGATGAGCACCTCATGAAGGCTCTTGAGAACTTCCCTGTCGCCGGCCAGGCATCGGGAGAGCGCAAGCAGAGCAGCGGTCTCATGGCTGATCTCTCCAAGCGTCGTGCTCCCCCGACCGAAAAGCCCCAGAGCAACGATGAGCTCACCGCTGTGTGCAACGTTGCTGTCCGCGACGCCGAGAGCCTTGACGACAAGGAGATCCTCCAACGCCTCACTCCGATCGTTGAAGAGTACAAGGAAGAGCTCCTGGCTCGCCGTGTGCGCCGCCTAACTTTCATCTGCGGTCACAAGGATGGCACCTACCCAGGCTACTACACTTTCCGTGGGCCGACCTACGAGGAAGACAGCAGCATCCGCCACATTGAGCCTGCTTTGGCCTTCCAGCTGGAGCTCGGCCGTCTGAGCAAGTTCCACATCAAGCCTGTCTTCACCGAGAACCGCAACATTCACATGTACGAGGCCTTCGGCAAGGATGCTCCTAACGACAAGCGCTACTTCACCCGTGCTGTCGTCCGACCAGGTCGTCTGCGGGAGGACATCTCCACCGCTGAGTACATGATCAGCGAGGCGGACAGACTCATGACCGACATTCTGGATGCCATGGAGATTGTGGGCAACAACAACTCGGACATGAACCACATCTTCATCAACTTCTCCGCCGTCTTCCCGATGGCCCCGCAGGAAGTTGAGGAGGCTCTTGCTGGCTTCCTTGACCGCTTCGGACGCAGAGCATGGAGACTGCGCGTTACTGGCGCCGAGATCCGTATCATCTGCACCGACAGCAACGGCATGCCATACCCGCTCCGTGTCATCATCAACAACACCTCCGGCTTCATCATCCAGGTTGAGCTGTACGAGGAACGCAAGAGCGACAAGGGTAACCAGTGGCTCTTCCACAGCATCGGCGGCAACACGAAGATCGGCTCCATGCACCTGCGTCCTGTCTCGACCCCGTACGAGAACAAGGGTGCCCTCCAGCCGAAGAGGTACAAGGCCCACATCATGGGTACGCAGTACGTCTACGATTTCCCTGAGCTCTTCCGCCAGGCTATCGAGAACAGCTGGAAGGCTATCGTCGCTCAGCACCCTGCCCTCAAGGACAAGCAGCCGGTGCAGGGCGAATGCATCGAGTACAGCGAGCTTGTGCTTGACGACTCCGACAACCTGGCTGAGGTCAACCGTGAGCCGGGCACCAACACCATTGGTATGGTCGGCTGGCTCATCACCGCCAAGACCCCAGAGTACCCGCGTGGCCGTCGCTTTATCATTGTTGCCAACGACATCACCTTCAAGATTGGTTCGTTCGGCCCACAAGAAGACAGGTTCTTCCACAAGTGCTCTGAGCTGGCTCGCAAGCTTGGCATTCCGAGAATCTACCTGTCTGCCAACTCTGGCGCCCGTATCGGCATGGCTGAGGAGCTGATCCCTCACTTCTCCGTTGCTTGGAGGGACGAGTCTCGCCCGGAGGCTGGCTTCGAGTACCTCTACCTGACGCCGGAGAAGAAGCAGCGCTTCGAGGACGGCTCTGTCAAGAGCGTCATCACCGAGGAGATCAATGTCAACGGCGAGGTCCGCCACAAGATCACCACTATCGTTGGTGCTGAGGATGGTCTCGGTGTGGAGTGTTTGAAGGGCTCTGGTCTCATTGCTGGCGCCACTTCTCGCGCTTACGAGGACATCTTCACGATCACGCTCGTTACCTGCCGTTCCGTCGGTATCGGTGCTTACCTTGTGCGCCTCGGTCAACGTGCCATCCAGATTGAGGGCCAGCCGATCATCCTCACTGGTGCCCCAGCCATCAACAAGCTCCTGGGTCGCGAGGTGTACACGTCCAACCTGCAGCTTGGTGGCACACAGATCATGTATAAGAACGGTGTGTCGCACATGACTGCCAACGACGACTTCGCTGGTGTCTCCAAGATCGTATCCTGGCTCTCTTTCGTGCCGGACAAGAAGGGCAACCCAGTCCCCATCTCGCCTTCTGCCGACAGCTGGGACCGCGAGATCACCTTCTTCCCGCCGCAGAAGCAGCCGTACGATGTCAGGCACCTCATTGCCGGCCAGCAGACCGAGGATGGCTTCTTGTCTGGTCTCTTCGACAAGAATTCCTTCGAAGAGGCTCTTGGCGGCTGGGCTCGCACTGTCGTGGTTGGTCGTGCTCGTCTGGGCGGCATCCCAATGGGTGTCATCGGTGTCGAGACTCGTTCCATTGAGAATGTTACGCCTGCCGACCCGGCCAACCCAGACTCCATGGAGCAAGTCAGCATGGAGGCTGGTGGTGTGTGGTACCCCAACAGCGCCTTCAAGACGGCCCAGGCTATCCGGGACTTCAACAACGGTGAGCAGCTGCCGCTCATGATCCTTGCCAACTGGCGTGGTTTCTCTGGTGGCCAGCGCGACATGTACAACGAGGTCCTCAAGTATGGTTCGTACATCGTCGATGCGCTCGTCCACTACGAGCAGCCGATCTTCGTGTACATCCCGCCATTTGGTGAGCTCCGTGGTGGTTCATGGGTAAGTTCAATTTTCTGTCTACAGATCTTTATCACTGTGCTAACTTATATTGCTAGGTCGTGGTCGACCCTACCATCAACCCACAAATGATGGAGATGTACGCTGATGAGGACTCTCGTGGTGGTGTCCTTGAGCCCGAAGGTATCGTTGGCATCAAGTTCCGTAAGGAGCGCCAGCTCGAGACCATGGCTCGTCTCGATGCCACCTACGGCGACCTCAAGCGTCGCTCGCTGCAGCAAGGCCTCAGCGCTGAGGAGCAGCAAGACATCAAGAACAAGATGACTGAGCGCGAGAACCTGCTTCTCCCCGTGTACCTGCAGATTGCCCTGCAGTACGCCGACATGCACGACCGTGCCGGCCGCATGAAGGCCAAGGAGACCATCCGCGCTCCGCTGCAGTGGGCCCAGGCCCGTCGCTACTTCTACTGGCGTCTGCGCCGCCGTCTCAACGAGGAGTACGTCATCAAGCGCATCTCTACCGCCCAGCCCAAGGAGCTGTTCAGCCGCGCCAACAGTCTCAAGACCGTCGAGGCCTGGTCCGGTCTGCCCCAGTTCTCCTCAGACGATATGGCCGTGGCCATGTGGTACGAGGAGAACCGCAAGACCATCTCCGACAAGATCGAGGCCATGAAGTCCGACGCTATCGCTTACGATGTCGCCGCGCTCATGCGCAGCAACAAGCAGGGCGGTCTTAAGGGTGTCGCGCAGGTCCTCGGCATGTTGCCTGTGGCGGAGAAGGAGGAGGTGCTTAAGTGGCTGCAGAAGGCTTAAGATTTTGGTAGGAAGGGGTTCAGGGACTCTTTTTGGTTCGTGGCGAGCGCTTGTAAATCACAGACTTTCTGTTTAGCAAGGGCAGGGATGGGAAGGGTTGTGCATTTGGGGATCATTAAGGGATGGTTTGGGAATCGCGGCATTATTCAGATAGGCGTTGGGGATTTTTGTTCAATCTGGTGATTTTCAAGGATGTCCGTTATGAGATAGAGAAGCGTACTATTTTAATTCATTGTTTCGCTATTGGAAGTCATTTTGTGCATACCATACCTCTTCTCCTGCCTGTTCCACTCTCACCGCCCGGCGGACAGCAAGTCGGTAGGGTCAGGGTGGTCAGGGTCAAATTCGGTCATGCACCACCCCGAAGGGACCCCACCATTGGAAAGCCTGTCCCATGAGCCCAACTGTGTCATATGAACTTCTGCCGACACATGCACCTCGCTGCGGGCTGCGTCCCAGCAAACACAATCCTATTCTGAGAGGCGTGCTCATTTTCTATGTTCTGAGTTAAGAGAACTTGTACATATTGAAGCGGTGTCTTGCCTCATCCTGTCCCACTCCAGCTACCTACCGTCCATGCCCATAGCCTCCAGACGACGAAGACCGAATTAGAGCCAGCAATACTCTATAGACTCCACCTTTCACGATCAACACCGAACAAGACCAAAAGAAAAAGAGGGCGAAAAGAAAAGAAAACAAAGAAACCATGAACATCCTCCTCTCCTCCCTCCTCGTCCTCGGCGGCCTCATCCTCACCACCGTCCTCCTCCTACTCCTCCTCTCCCACCTCCTGCAAAGCCCCGCCCTCGAGTTCTACGCCCGCGCCCTCGCCTCCTTCACCGCCCTGATCCTCTGCGCCACCTACGGCACCCTCGCGTCCGCCTGCCTCAACCTCGCCGGCTACGGCGGCCTCGGCCAATGGACCACCGCCCGCGCCTTCAAATACTGCATGTTACTCTTCACGGGCATCTGGTTCGAGATCGACGACCCAAATGATTGGCTGGGAAAAACGCGACCGGCGGTTTTTGTGGGAAATCATCAGAGTGAGATGGATGTGGCGTTTTTGGGCCATATGTTCCCCAAGTATTGCTCGGTTACGGCTAAGAGGAGTTTGAGGCTTGTGCCGTTTTTGGGGTGGTTTAGTAAGTCTTCTCAACTGTTCCTTCTTGTTGAGGGCGAGGGGGATTGGTTTGGTGCAGTGAGGGTTGGAGGATTGCGTCTTTTCCTTGGATATGAGAGAAGGTGGTTATGAAGGCTACAGGATGAGGAGGGAAGGGAGGAAGAACGCGGGCTCGGAAAGCAATACTCGCCGGTCCAAGCCATTTTTCACTCGCTGTTTCATGGAGACAGATCTTCTGATATACATGCTAACCACCCATATTCTCCAAACAGTGTCCCTCTCCAAAACCGTCTTCATCGAGCGCTCCTCGCGCGAACAGGCCGTAGCCGCCTTCGCCAAAGCCGCCGAGCAGATGCACTCGCACAAGCAATCCGTCTACATCTTCCCCGAAGGCACGCGCTCCTACTCCGACCACCCGGACATGCTGCCCTTCAAAAAGGGCGCTTTCCACCTCGCCGTCCAAGCCCAGGTCCCTATCGTCCCCGTCGTCGTCGCGAATTATAGTAATGTCCTGAATGTCAAGCGGAAAGTCTTCCGATCTGGCACGATTCCTGTGAAGGTCCTAGAGCCGATCGAGACGAAGGGGAAGACGAAGGAGGATGTGGATGCGTTGTTGGAAGTTACGCGGTCGAGGATGTTGGAGGAGCTGGGGAAGTTGACCGTGCTGGCGAGGAAGGAAGGCGTGGCGCTTAAGGAGGATGAGGCGAGGACAAGGAGTAGTGATACGGCGGGTCCGGCGAACGGTGGGGTCGGGAAGGCGAGTGGTGTGGACGCGAGATATAACGCTGCGGCTGCTTCTGCTGGTGCGAGCTGATCGTGACTGATGATGATGGGATATTGTATGATCTGCACGGCTGTAGAGGACTCTCTGTGCAGATGGACCCAAGGATTGTGACTTGATGTCATGGTGAAAGACCGGGTGTGACATCCGCATCTTTCGTAGGGAAGGGGGAGGAAGTAGCGACGAGACGAGACGAGCCGAGCGAGATACCCAATGAAAAGCAATAGATTCGCATCTGGAGCCGGGGATGGTCTTCATAGAGAACAACCAGCGCAGATGAAAAGAGGAAAGGACGAGAGAGAGGGTTTCAAGAGAATAGGGTGGGAAGCTAGATACCGAAGGCCCCAATTGTCCTTTCATTTATCGCCACGAACACTGGTGCCTATTCCCTCGTTTGTCTTCTCTTGCTGGCTGGGGATTCTCCGCGCAATACAATGCCGATTTCCAGCCAAGACTTCAAACAAGGCAAAGGTCGAACTCCGTCCCCCAATCGCTTGCAAGCCTAGATTCGAAAGGGGAGGTTAAATGTGGGACATGAACACGGTTAGAGAAAGCCCTGCTCCCTAAGCTAGTTAAATAGATCAAACCCCCCATATCCATCTTTCCCATCCGTCCTCCGTCTTCTTTTTTCACCCTTCACCCAAACGCAAGTCTCTTCTGCCCCCTCTCCCCACTACCCCCTGCTCCTGCTCCCCCCGATCCGCGTCCTCGGCCGCGTTTCCCTCTCCCCCGCCCTACACCTCCTCGAGTCTGAGCCGCTCGTTCCTCTTCTCGTCTCCGTGACGCTCCCTGGTGAGGTGGCGGCGGTGGAGGTGGCGAGCGGAGCTGTGATTGCAGGTCCTGCGCGTAGTGGAAATCTTCGTGTTCGGTTTTGGAGGTTGGGGAGCTGGGGAGGGGAAGGTGGCAGCGGGGGCATTGTTGTTGTTCTGAGGTTGGGTTTTCGGGTCGTTTTGGCGATGGTGCTGGTGGTGGGAAGTCTTCTTCGGTTGGGTAGGTGCTCCAGGGGTTTGCTGTGTCGGCTGAAGTGGCGTGAGGTTTTCGGTAGTCTTCTTGTGGATGTGAGGCGTGGAGTGGATCCTTGATTTTGTCCTCTCTGCTGGCGCCGGTCTCTTGAGAGGCGGTTTTGGAGGGAGAGGAGTAGATTTTGTCGATGGGGGAGGAACGCTCTAATATCGCTGGGTCGGGAGGTTCCTCATTAGGCGAAAGAGCATGGTTCTCGTGCAGATCGTTGGAATGGAGAGGTCCCCTGTCCAAGTCTTCGACTGCATCTTCCTGGTCGTTCATCTTCTTCACTTCGTCCCTTTCGTCCTCAGCATCCTCTTCCCCTGCACTACCCTCCATTTCGCTTTCCTTACTCTCCTGACGACTCGGAGGTTGTGGCGCACCGAAGAACCTTGCGATCCCACCACCTCCCGCATCACTACCACCAACTTTCCTCCTCTTATTCGAACGCATTTCTTCCCCAACGGCGCTATCCCCTCTCCTCCCTTCATCGCTCTCCCTGAGCGCCCTAGCCTCCTCCCCATGGACCAGAAACCCACCAATCCCCTTATTCCCACTGACCCCTTCTTCAAACCCACCCACGCTCAAACTCAAATTAGCACACGGCCACGCCCTGCCATCGACGACAACCTGAGCCAGCAACCCTTTCGCCAACTCCAACAACCCATCCTCAGTGATCTTCCTCCCTAACGGGATCGGCGTCGATTTACTCCGCGTAGCCTGGCCGCAGCGATGATGCAAATTCATCGTCTTCGGGCGGCGTTTATTCTCCAGCACGCCTTCCTCGACGAGCCGGGAGAAGATGTCCGAGACGAAGATGCGTAGCCATTTCGTCGCGGTCGTGGCGTCGTTGATGCTGGGCCGGAAGGATTTGGCCGACAGCATGGATTTGATCTGCGTGCGGGGGTTGACTTCGCTGGAGTCGTCCCCCCGTAAGGTGGAGTAGAGCCAGCTGCCTGTGTCGTCGCCGAGGTGCTTTTTGAGGGTCTCGAGGGAGTGGGGGAGGAGATCGGAGATCTGTTCGGTTTGGAAGCGGGAGACGATTTCGTCGCCCAGTTTGCCGCCGAGGTTGCGGATTTTGGTAAATTTGAAGGTGGAGAGGAAGTGGGGCATGGCGCGGTTGCGGATGACGGTTTGGTTCGCCGGCTTCTTGTAGGCGGAGCCTAGCTTGGAAAGCATCTTGTTGCGGGCAAGGCCGGCGGAGCAGGTGAAGTTCAGCTGGTCGTAGATTTGTTGGCGGACGTCTCGGACGATTTGGGAGGCGGTCAGGAGCGCAATGTCATCCCAGTCCGGATCGTCCTCTTCGGACTCGGACTCTGGGAGGTCGACTAGTGCATCGGCAGACCAGTCCAGGGCGGTGGTGGGCGGACGTGGGAGAGGTTCGCTCGGGTCGTCATACGGTGGAGGGCCTTGCAGCTCCGGATACTGCTCGAGCAAGCGGTGGTGGACGTGAGCGCTGAGGTCGAGGAAGACTTCATCTACACTGGCTTTCTCCACCCGCTGGAGATCCTTTGGCAGAGTCTCTTTGATCACGGCCAAGATCCGTCGTGATTGGGTCCGATATGGATCCAGGCTGACCTTCCGCGTGGCAATCTCCTTGTAGGCATCGTCGCTGTAACTCCATTGCGTATCACCTTCCTTCCAGGTCGCGACGTGCTGACACACTAACTCCGGACACTTTTCCTTCGCTTCGGTGATGGTCACATGTCGACTTAGTCCATACGCTCGCGCTGGATAGTTGATCGCGATCAATCCCTGCCATTGCTGGACCGCCAGTGGTTTGGCGGGGTCAAGGCCGAGACGCACCGTCTCACATTGAGCATAGAAAGCATCGAGGTCAATGTGCGCAATCACTCGCAGCGGTGATTGAGGAGAGTATGCCGAGAGGGTGGAGAGATTCTTCCAGGTGTACTTTGACTTGCGCGGGAGGTGGGATGACAGGGGGGTGGAGTTGGGGAAGGGTGGCGACGACGAATGCATGCTGCCACACCGTTAAATGCAAAAAATTGATTGCCTCTCAACGCATATCGCGTCCCACTCGACAATTATCACACTCCCATCTTTTAATCCCTGGTTTTCACATGCGATGTCCGATGGTGTCCGCAGTTCGTTCAGGTCGCGTCTGAGGCACGCGTAAAGTGGTTGCATGACGCCACCGACCGAGCTGACCGCGTTCGGAGCGTGGCCTGGTCCTTCCACGCCACCATCTATCGTCGACTGGTGAACCCCATCTCTATATTCCTTTGATACAATCGCTCAATAATAACCATGCCACACTTCGCCGAAAGATCATCTCCGGACAGTCGCAATGAGAGCGCTTTCACGAGCTCACTCACACCTCGAGAATCCTCACAAGCTCGGGCAGACCGGATCCGCATCAAGAACCGACGGAGGAGATATCTCGAATTACATCCTGAATATTTCCATGGGACCAACCTCGAGCATGCCGGTAGGTTTAAATCCGTCCATAGAGTCGAACACGAAACAAAAACACACAAAGAAGAAGAAAGAAGAAGAAGAAGAAAAAACACCGAAGACGTAAAACATTGAAGAAGTATTATTATCGACAAAAGTCACCCTTGAAAACTTCCCCCATCATTCATCCATTCCCATCTTTTCCCTCTCTCCTTCTGCACTCTCTCACAACCCTCCCGCCACATGACCATCCCAAAACAAATCCCAATTAACCCACCCCACCATCTCCCCAAACAGATCCCCTAGCCTACGACCGCCTGATCCGCCAATTCCAAACAGCCGAAGAACGGGAGCAAGAAGGCCGACAACGCGGCTACACGGGGAAGATGGAAGCCGACCTGATCCGGTCGGAAGCGAAACTCGAAGCCCTTCGCCACCACGGATACGAACAGCGCGGATCAGGGGATCCCAAGGCTGGACAAAGCTCTAGCCGGAGTAGTGGTAGTAATGGCGATAGTAGCTACCCCGAGATGACCTACCACCGCGCACCCGACGGCTCCATCATATCCGTGGAAGCGGACGCGGAGGACCGCGCCGCGAACCGCGAGGAGGGGGTGCAGCGGTGGCGGGAGATGATGAGTCTGCGGTTCTTGCGCGGGGAGGATGGGGAGTTCGATTATGCGGGGTTGGTGGATGGGGAGGATGGGTATGATGATTGGGATGAGGAGAGGCGGCAGGGGCTAGAGGATTGGTTGGATAGGGAGGAGGCGGCCGAGTTTGTGGGAGATGGGAGTCCGAGGGGGGAGACGGGTGTACAGGATTTTTAGTTGGGGACTTTTACATTTATTTTTTATTTTCTGTGGGAGGGGGATGGGTTTGATGTATGTTCTTCGTCGGCTCTATTGGAGGGTCCATGACTATTTGACGATGCGAGAGATGGTTCGCGGAGGTAGGAGGGGATGAAGACGCTGTCGGGGCTTTGCACATACGGGAAATCCCCGCAAGTACTCCCATGCAATCGTCTTAGAGCGGCTCTTGGTGGGAGCGCGGGAGCAAATTGAACATGTTCACTTGCCACCATAGACTCATTGCGAACCTTTCCACGGCAAAGGCAATCGAGCGACGTGCCCTAAGATGTGTAAGGAGCCCCCCAAGCCAGCACGGTTGTTGACGCCGAGAAAAGAATGACATAGTTTGAGGTCTTGGTTCCCTCAAGCCAGTGCAGCATCCCAACTCCCATCGATTTCAAATGCCCCATGTGGGGACAAACAGGGCTTCAGAACCAAGACCTGACGTTTCTATTCTTAGGAAACACCTCATGAATTGTCTAAGCGAGGGGGGGAAGAGTCTTTTGGCAAAGATCTTTCCTCTCTTCCAACGAACCGTCAATCTGTCGTGAACGGGGGTTATCGACCTTGCACATCTTTTTAGTAAACCGGTTCTTTTGGTTGCTCGGGATCGACTTGGTTGTCGCGGGAATGCCCGCTCTTGCATGTTTTGGGGGATCGACAGGAACGTGAAAAAAGTCCCGACTTTAGAGCCGCATAAACTCTGTTTGCGAAGCTTAAAAACCTACAGAATCTCATCTCATCTCTCTCAGCCGCGTCCACCTTTGATGACGCACTTTCGTGCCCGCCCTAATGTCACTGATGAGAATACAAACTTTACGTTTTTACAGAAACCAACTTTTGGTCTGCTTGCAAGAGAAAGAAAGGGGAAAAATGAGGACTACCAACGGATTCAACAATATGTCTTCATGTTTTCGTCGTCTCGTGATTGGCGACAAGGCCGAAAAGATCGACCGGGAAAATCGCCCTCCAGTAATTCTTATTCGCCGTCTCTTCGTCATTCTCTTTTAACACCGCACGTGGCAGAAAGTGAAAGCCGACTCGGCATTACATCCCAAAAGTCAATCTTTCTCAAAGGGTAACGTATTACGATGGACCAAAAGAACAACCCGGTTGGTTGATCCAAGAGGATTTCCCGTCCGCGGGTACATCATCATTTCCCTTTCTATCTCTCCACGTGTAGTAGATGAGACCTCTCTCCCCGATCCCGCCAAGCCCTCTTCCACTGCCACAGAGACAAGGGCTCGGCATTTTCTTTTCGCTGTAATTATTCTCATTCGACCCTGGAGGTCGAGGCAATCTTACGAATTATGATGAAATACTGAGGGACTCTTCATTAGTTTCCACACCCTGGGTCTTTCTCGACCATTTAGGAACGGAGTGGCAAAGGGTGAAGTCAAAAATGACAAGTCCCTCACCGGATTTCTTGTATTTCTTCCCACCGGTAGTTTTGAGATCAGGGAGCAAACACACCGCCAATCCCTTTCCCGTGGAAGTAGTTGCATTGGCGCCATGAATCGTTTCTTCCTCCCCCCCGAGTACAAGGTAGGAAAGGGTGATTGACGAATGACGAATGCTTGACGTCTAAGCCTTACACCATCGAAGATGAAGGCTGCCGAGCCTCTGACATTAGATATGTGGCTGCAACAAGCCTTTGAACCCTTTCGCTCCCTCCACTCTCTCCCCCAGAAGAGAAAAAAAAAGGGAAGTGGATCTCGAACTTGTGTGGGTTTCGCCATGGGTTACTTAAAATAAGTTATCAAAACATCCTCATTCGCCTTTTGACATTTCCCGCGTTCTTCACCTCCCCGGATTGAACCTACTATATAAAACCTCTTTACCCCCCTCCTCTCTTACCTATTCTTTCCCTTTCCTATCCGACCAGACCCATATCAATCGGCATAAGGTCAGAAAAAGCATGAAAACATCAGCCACCACCCTCGCCCTCCCGGCCCTTGCGGCCGCCTACCCAGGGATAATGGGCCTCCACAACCGACAAGCAGCGGACGACATGCTGCAACAAATGCAGAAGCGCGATGCCGCCCCCGCCGCATCGCCGAACGCCAACCCGCAACTCCTGGGAGGCCTCTTCGACGTCGTCGAAGACACCGTCACTTCCCTCGTCAACGACGTCCAGGGTCTCCTCGGCACCGTCGCCGCTGTCGTCGATCAGGATAATCTGCGTCCAGAGCCCGGGTTTGAGTTCCAGGAGCCGGGACCGGGGGACTCACGGGGTCCCTGTCCGGGTCTGAATCTGCTGGCGAATTATGGGTATTTGCCGCGGGATGGACATGTGAATTTGGGACAGGTGGTTGAGGCTGCTGCGAGGGGGTTTAAGTAAGTCTTTTTCTTCTTTCCTTCTGTTTGGGTTCGCCTTTTTCTTTTTTTTTTCTTTTTTTGGGGAATGATGGACTTTTTTCAGAATGGTCCGCATGATCTCCTTTACAGTTATGCCTTCTGGCTCTTTTCCCCAGATGAGAGAAGAGGGACTGTCCACTAACGACCATTCTCCAGCATGGGCGTCGACCTCTCGACCCTCCTCTCCGTCTTCGCCGTCCTCACCGACGGCGACATCACGACACAATCCTGGTACCTCGGCGGGGATCCCAACATCAAAGGCGGCGGCCTCAACCGCCACAACACCGTCGAGGCCGACATCTCCCCCAACCGCGAGGACTACTACCTCGGCTGCGGCGACAACCACCACCTCTCCTCGCGCATGTTCGAGCAGAATGTCAAGTATGCCGCCGCGGACGGCTCGAAGGAATTCACGCTCGATGTCATGGGCAGTCAGTATAAGGCCAATAGCGAGCATAGCCAGGCCCGGAACCCGTATCTCTGGTACTTCCCTTTCCCGAGTATTGTCTCGTTGGGCGCGTTTGCGTTTTATCCGAATTTCTTCGCAAATGGTGAGTATCTTCCCCCCCCCCCCCCCCCCCCCCCCCCCCCCCACCCCACTTCTAAATTCCCCTTACCTTGACATATTTTGTCGTGGAACGCTAGATCACAGTCTCTGACTCCTGTCTCTCATTCTAGGCACCTACGGCGCAGGCGGCGTAGCCAACTACGAATCCATCTCCAGCATCGTCGGCGCGCAACTGAACGAAGAAACGGGCCACTACGAGTACGTCCCCGAGCGATGGCCGGAGAACTGGTACCGACGCTCGACACCCTACGGCGCCGTCGACGCCCTGACCGACGGCTTCCTAAAAATCTACCCGCGCAACCCCGTGCCTATGCCGATCGCGCAGCTAGGGACCGACAACTTCAATGTCCAGACCGTGCTGTGCGATGTCTACAGCGGGTTCAACTCGATTGTCCCGCTGGCGCTGGCAGACGACTATGAGAGTTTAACGGGGGAGATTACGTGGGCGCTCGGCAAGCTGGCCGATGCGGGCATCACGGCGGATTTGTTGGGGTGTCCCGATAATGCGCAGTCGGATTATGTGTACCCGAACAGTGAGCAGCCCGGTGGTCCGCAGAATCCGCCGCCGGTGGATGAGGAGTTCTGGCAGGGGGATAATGTGTACGGGAAGACGTATTTCTGTGAGAAGCCGGATGAGCCGGTGTGTAGGCATACTTGTTAGAGAAAGGGGGTCCTTGGTCTTTTTGCCTATGCGACGTTGACAAGCGTGGTGGACGAAACGACTTTTCGGGGTTTGACTGGAGATTTTTCTTTTTCTTTTTCTCTTTTTTGGTCCCTGGGAGCATAGCAGAGTAGTTCTCATTGTTCTTTGCTTTGAAACCGGATTTGGTGCTCAAGGAAAAGCCAGGATGTGTACGAATGTTAGGTTAGGTTTTGGAAGGCTTTTTACACAGTGAGGATCCAGAAGAATCGGGGATATGTGTATGATATGAGCACGATTATCGGAAATAATATCTGGATATTTGATCAGTGAGAGCTCAGGCTTTTACCATTTTTTCCTCGATTGTCTTTTTTTTTTTTTTTTTTTTTAATTCTTCTTCCCTTGAATTGGGTGATTGTCGTCATCATTATAATTTCAAATCAACGCCATAATGTTTCCGGTTGATTCGATGCTTGATGCCTGAGACTGTGCTTCGATCGTCACGCACACACGCGCTGTGTTTCAGGAAAGAAAGAAGAACGGCGGGGTGCGACCAATCAGAACGCTCGTGCGTCGGGCGCCACGCGATTGTGCTGCAGAGCTGTCTGGTGCGTGTGCCCGCGCTGGGCCGAGCGGGTAAGGGGAGCCTGTCAAAGACAATCAAATGGCGAGAATAATGGGAGGAGATGGACGCGACTCGGACCGGGTGCTGCACGGCGAATGTGCGCTTGCCGCGTGGACGATAACAATGATGAGATTGATGAGGAGCTTACCTAAGTACGGGGTTCTGCGCAGGAACAGGTCAAGTAGTGCGGACTGGCGAGAGAATGCAGAGACGGTGCACACGGTTCCTACAGTAGTTGGACGGCAGAGATGCCGACAGCTTAGACTTTGACGGTTGTGTTGATCAATCGGTCGAGAACAGTTGGGCGGATGATGATTGACGATCGGGACAGACAATGATGAGACTTGATGGCAATCATTGAGTGCCCGATCCCATCGACTCGCATGCTTCACTGCTACGCTGTATGTTATCCCAGCAGAGTTTAATATTAATCAAAGGAAATTGCTAGTACGGCGGGCCCCAGTTTCATGCACACCTGCGACAGCGGCAAAGACGGGCCCACTACCTAGTATGTACTATGTATGTTAAGCAGGCGCTACGTCTAGTAGCGATGGCGGTTACAGGGAGCAGGAGCAGCGCCAGCAGGTTGAGCCGTGGGGCGGCAGTATCCGCGCTGCTGTTTCCGGGGGGCGAGACCTTCCAGGTTCCCTTCCAATCCACGCAATGCAATCCTGTCCCTGAGCTGAGCTGAGGGAGACAAGAGATTCGATACTGGCTGGCTCTCTACTACTATCCTCGACCGCACCACACTCACACGTGCGAGACGCGCTGGCAGTCGGCACTCATCCACCACCACCCACCTTTACCTTCGTTTCTTCTTCCGGTGTCAGGACGTCGTGATCGCCCATCTGCGCATCCCGCCCGTCACGACCATCACCCACGTCCTGTACCATACGACACCTTCAGCCCGGCGCTGTCTTTCTTGCCACGTCTGGACACGACCTTTGCGACTCGACTACACATAACCCGTCTCCTTCCTGCCGACATCAAACAAAAGGACAGAAAAGACAAGAAAAACAGATCTATACGACGTTCCTTACCAATCCAATCACGCTGCCACGCTATTCCGCCCATCCACCTCAAGCGTCGCCGCTGGCAAGTTTGCCCATACCAGTCACCTGACGCTTGACGCGCCTATCCGGCATCGCACGCGCCCTACTCTCTTCTCTCTCTCTCTACTTCACCGACGCTCGTTTGCTCCGGCCTCTTTCGCGATACCGCTGTAACTACTTGTAATCTCCACCTCTCTCTCCTTCATGCCCAGCTACGGCAGCAACCGGTCCTCGCTTAAGAAGATGGACTACAACAACAATCGATATGGCGGCGGTGGCGGTGGAAGCAAGTTTAATCTCGGTCATATTGTCGGCGACCCTTTCTCGCTTGCGACGATAGCAATCGCGACGGTGAGTAGTTTTGGCACCGGACCCCAATCGACGTCAACATGCGCATGAATACTGACGACTCGAGATTCATAGGCCGGCTGGCTCATAGCCTTTGTGAGCTCCATCATAGCAAATATTGACCAGGAGTACCCCAACTATTCCTGGTGGGCACTCGCCTACATGTTCTTCGTCATCTTGGGCGTCACCTTCGCCGTGGCTGCCAACGCCGTCTACACTTACCATGTAGCCATGGTGGGCTTCTTGGCGGCCGGGTTAGTCTTCACAACATCCTCCGTGAACTCCTTGATCTACTGGTCAGACAAGGCCAAGCAGGCAGCAGCGGCAGGTTTTATTCTGTTGTCGATGGTCTCAGTAAGTCCCACCTTCTACCACCCCTAAGTCCCCTACGTCGACCAGCGAACTGACTGCGAATCCCCGCGCAGATAGTCTGGATCTTCTACTTCGGCTCGCAACCCACCGCCTCCCACCGCCAGACCATCGACTCCTTCGCCCTACACAAGGACCACGCGCCGAGCAGAGCCAGCCGCCACATGACACAATCCTACCGCCCGGAGACCACCCACTCCGCCCAACATCCCCAAATGTACAACTCCTCGCAACTCGCCGGCTTCGAGACCAGCTCCCCCGTAACCGGCTACCCAGGCGGCGCAGCCGGCGCCACCAAGCGCGAAAGCGCCTCAGCCTTCCCTCCCCCAGGCCAAGGCGGCAACTTTTCCAATAACCAACAACCCAACACCATGACATCACATACCCAACCACAACAACAACAACCAGACCTCGCCTCCCCATCGACTCAACAACCAACCGAATACCCCTACCGCGCCAAAGCCATCTATAGCTACGAAGCGAACCCGGACGACGCCAACGAGATCTCGTTTAGTAAGCACGAGATCCTCGAGGTCAGCGATGTTTCGGGAAGGTGGTGGCAGGCGAAGAAGGAGAATGGCGAGACGGGGATTGCGCCGTCGAATTATTTGATCTTGCTTTGAGAGAATTGGAGGAAAAGATGAGAAATGGGTGGGAGGGAGTGGAGTGGAGTGGAGTGGAGGGGAGAAGGGAAGGGAAGGGAGGAAAAGAGAGAGGGAGGGAAGAGTAGCTCAGGAGGCCGTGTGGGGGAGATGGAGATGGGGGGGGGGGGGGGGGGGGGGGGGGGGGGGGGGGGGGACGGAAGGAAAATTGGAACCCCCTTTCCTTCCTTCCTTCCTTGCACTTGTTGTTAAATTATTTGTTTCCTTCTTCTTTGGCTTCTGTTAGTCATGATCACATCAGAGGAAATTCCCCCCTTTTCAAAGCGTAGTGAAAGGGTTCAGAATGAATTGCATGGGTTTTTCATCTTTTCTCTTCTTTTTCTTTTCTTTTTCTTTTTTTTAAAAAAAAAATATAAATCCCTCCCAACAGGAAGATGGAAGAAGGAAGAAGGGAATTGGGAATTGATGGATTATCGAAAGGTTAAGGGGAAAGGAAAAGAAAAAAAAAAGGGGGGTCTTGGGAGTAATTTTTCTTTGGATGGGTAAGGGAACTTAACTCCCTCCCTTTTTGTTTTCTTTCGTCTTGTTGCTTTTTGTTTTTGTTTTTGTCTTTTTTTCTTTCGTTTGGTGTATGTATGTGGTAAGTTTTTCTCACTTTCTTTTCCCCTTCTTACTTTTTCACAGGGAGGAAAGAGAGGGAAAATGGGCTGTGGGGATGAGGGGAACAAGGGCAGGGCAGGGCAGGGCAGGGCAGATCCAAGACCGAGCACAGATGGTATGTGAAATGGAACCAATTCTTTCTCATGAAGTCTGTTTTTTTTTTTTTTTTTTTTTTTTTTGGCTATAAGGGAATATTTTTGGCTTTCTCGTCTTTCGGTTCCTTCCTTCCTTCCTTCCCCGTCCTCCCTTCCTCCCTTTCTGCCCCCCTCAATCCACGCCCTTTCTCCTTGAGACTCCTCGGTTCTCTCATTACCCCTTTTTCCTTTTTTCGATCCCTACAGGTCTCCTCTCGTTTTTGACGTATTCGGGGGTTTCTCATTTCTCATCTCTTTCTTTCCCCCTTCCCACCCTTCCTTCCTCTTCAAAACTTTTTTGAAAATCTCCACGCTATCGCTCAAAACCAAACCCCCATTGCCCCAAATTTCCATTCTTCCGCTGCCCCTCTCCCTTTCCCTCTGGGCGCCAGAAAGCGAAGGGGGGACTCGGTTCTTCTCGTATCCTGGCCAGAATCAGGGGAGGAAGGGAGGGGAAGGATGACGGAGAGGGTACAAGAAAGCCTTGAGAATTCTTTTTCGCCCCCATCCATCCCTACTCTCCCTCCTTTTTCCCCCCCTCCTAATCCTGGAGAAGACGGACAAGAAGAGGTTTGGGAGTAGGAGGGAGCCGATCGGGAGTGTTCGCAAGCCGATTGATTCGTCGACGGGAGGGGAGGACGGGGTTCGAGTTCCGGGCGGGATCAGAGGGGAAGAGCGGGATGAGGGGAAAAAAAAGGGGGAGGGGGGGACGCGGATATCCCTGAATCCACCCGCAATCCTTCGACCCATCCGATTGCGCTCCTCCTCTCTCTATGCTTGTCATCCCGTCCCAACCCTGATTCATCTACAGAATCCCCTCCTTCCTTCTTTCTTTTCTTTTTCCCCCCTCGTGAAACTCTCCTTTCTACACCCTCACCGCCAAAGCCCATACCCCCCCTCGCCGGCCTTCCACAACTTCACCGTCCCATCCTCACTGCCCGTGGCATAGATCCTCCCATCAGGACTCCAAGCGGTCGTCCACACAGGTCCATGATGACCCCTGCCCGTCTCGACCACTTCCCCTTTCTCATAGTCCCACACGTGCACCCACGTATCGCTCGGACACCCCGTGACGATGCGCGACTCGGCCGCGTTGAGCGCGACGGACGCGACTTCGCGTTGCGTGGCGATGTGTTTGGTCAGCAGACCTGGTTGGGTTGGGTGGAAGAAGTAGAGGTTTTTGCCGGCGGCGACGGAGAGGGTGCCTGTCGGGTCGTTGGTCGAGGTGGTGGTGGGCAGGGACGGGAGGATGTAGGTGGCGATCGGAGAGGGCACGCGTAGGTCGAACCACCGGAGTTGTTTGTCGTCGGCGGCGGTGGTGAGCAGGTTGGGGTCTTGGTGCGACCAGATGAGGGATTTGATGGCGCCTTGGTGTTCGCCGGGGGCGATTTCGTAGGATGGGGTGGTGGAGCCGTTGGTTGTGCTGGTGGTGGAGCCGCCTCCGGCCCCGTTGGTGTATGGAGAGCCGTTGGCGGTCGAGTCCCCTCCTGTTGCTCGTGAGAGGTCGAAGACGCGGAGTTTCTTTTCCATGCCCGCGGTGGCTAGCACGCCTACCCGGCCGCTGACGGGTGGGAATGCGACGCTGCGGACGATGTGCTCATGGGCCAGCGTGGTGATGCATTCGCCAGTGAAGGTATCCCATACCTTGGCGCTGAAATCGGCGCTACCTGTTGCGGCGAGACTGGCATCCTCGCTCAGTTTGGAACTCCAGACGGCACCCTTGTGGCCGATGAAGGTCCCGATCCAGTCGCCGGTCAGACCATCGCGCAGCATTGGGTTGTTGTCCTTGCAGGCGGAGATCATGTAGTATTGCGAGGAAGGGGCGGCGGAATTTGCGGTGGAGGCGGGGAGGGAGGAGAAGGAGACGTGGGTGATTGGGCGCGAGTGGCCATGACATGTCAGCGGGACCGTCTTGGTGGTTGCTGGGATGGGTTAGCAGGGTGGTCAAGCTGTGAGGGGAGGGATTGGAAATGGATACCAGCAGCGACGTGGGTTTCATCTTGTCTAGTGAAGGCGAAGTCGGCCATGGTGGATGGTTCGGATCAGGGATGTCCCGTGCGCAGGGGATGAATGGATGGATGTCGTTCCTCGTCTCAGTCGTGAATCGTTGCCCGTTTCTGTTCCCGCCGCGATGCTATGCGCCCAACGCCAAGAGATGCGAATGTCGAGGAGAGGCAAGTGGTGCCAAAAGGACACCAATGCAAATGAGAAAGGAAATGATGAACAACGGAGGCCCGAGTGGCGTGCGTGTGCAACAAGCAAGGTAGAGAACCTTGGAATAATAAGGTAGGTAGGCCCTGCTGCTGCTCAGGCCGCGACTTGCAGATGCCAGACGGTAGATCTACGGGAGGGGTTTAGGCAGGCTCAGGCAGTCCGAGACAGTCCAGGTGGGGCCCGGGCCTGGTTCAGACGAGCATAGCAACGAGAGGAATCTATCAATTTGCAGTTGAAACTGAAATCACTGTACTTGAATAGACGAAGCGCCTCGCTCGCCGTCCGACATGTTCGAAGGCTAAGGAAAACATCCGTAATAGGAAGTAGTAGAGAATAGTACTATATAAGTAATTGATGATAGTCTTCCGGCACGTTGACATGTGATTGGGCGTCATGGCCCGTGCGCCTCCCTAGCAACTTCGGGAACTTCGTCATCTCCAAACACGCCCGCCCCGGTTCTCAGGCAGCTCAGGCAGCGCGACCGAGCGAGGGTGGAACGACGCCGCCGACACGACTACGACTACGACAACGACCACGATACCGACGACTGCGACCACGATACCCGACGACCGATCCCGCGACAACACCACCACCGACGAAACGAGCGCATCACCAAATTCCAGCCCGGAGCGCATCACACCGACACGGCATCTCGAGCGACGACAGAGACTCACTTTGCGACCATTACGCCTTCCAATACCAGCGCCATCCTAAAAAGAGGCCTCAGGCTACCGAGACTTTGGTGGCAAAGCATGCGCCGCTAGCACCGCGCACCCCCAACACCCATCACCATGACCTCCTCCCCGCTCCGCCCCGGCGCGAGCATGGAGGAAGAACTCGACTACTACAAGAAGCAATATGAGCAGCTGGAGACCGATCTCGCCGACTTCCAGTCCTCCTCCAAGGACCTGGAAGAGCAACTGGAGCGAGACATTGAAACCGCCGAGCGCAATGAACACAAACTTAAGGAGCAGGTGGAGAAGCTGAATTATGAGGTTGAGGAGTGGAAGCAGAAACATAAGCAGGCCAAGACGGAGGCAAACAGTGCGCAGAATGCTCTGCAGAAAGAGGTGACCGCTTTAAGGGAAGGGAGGAGACAGTTGGAGCTACGGTTGAGAGACATTGAGGTCGTGAACGATGACTACGAGCGACAGGCGAGGAACACAGAGAGCTCATTGGAGGATATGGAGAGTAAATACAATGTGACGATCGAGCGGGGGGTCATGTTGGAAGAGGAGGTCAAGGTGGGAGAGAAGGAACGAGAGGAATTACGAATTGAAGCCCAGCGACTACGGGATGAGTTGGGCGAGTTGAAGGTGGAGAATGAAATCACACAGGAGAAGTTGAGAAAGGCGGACCGAGTGATTGAGAAGCTGAGGCAGAGGAAACCGAGTCCGCCGTTGGCAGTGAAGGAGTTGAAATCGTCTCAGCACCGAGCGAGAAGTCCAACAGCCAGCGAAGCGAGTGGTGTTACGCCAGCTTCACCTACAGCTTCCACTCCACCTCCGAAGAGCGATAGCATGACTGAAGCTTCTACGCCACCCTCGCCGCCCCTTTCAGACGCACCAGTCCAAGCGACCGGGGTAAAGTCCGAGGGCAAACCAACCCTCCTACACAAACTACGCGGATCCGCACAAACCCCCGACCTCTCCGCGACACCGAAACCCTACTTTCCCAGCAGCAGCGCCGCATCTCGCCACGCTCCTTCCCCCGCAGTCCGAAGACCCACCCGCCACACCCGCGCTCCATCCAGCGTCACCATCTCAAGCACCGGCACCCAATCCGCCACCTCCGACCCGCACCGATCCTCAACCTCCATGCGTCCCCCAGCCTCCACCACCCGAACCCGCCTCACCTCCACCCGGCCCAGCACAGGCTCCACCACCTCCTCCACCCCCACCGCAGCCGGCAGCAACGGCGGCGCCGAATCCACCACCTCCTCCACCCCCGGCGGCGGCGGTAGTAGCAACAACGCCCTCCCCCGCTCCGACTCCCTCCACCAAATCAAAGCCCTCCGCGGCCGCATGCAGAAGATCGAAGAGCGCGTGCACTCGGCGCGCTCGAAACTCCCGGCTCCGCAACCTGGCACGACCCCCGGGGGCAATATGATCGCCCCCGGTGGCGGTCTGGCCAGGACGCCGACGAAACTCCGGGGTTCCCCGGCCCATCGGATGTCGCCTTCTCATTACCAGCGGGGGGGAAGTACTCCAACCGGTGGCAGTGGTGCGGGTTCGCCGTCGGCTGGTTCGCAGCCTGGTGGCGGGGGACTGCCGGGGAGTGTGACGTTAAGGAAGAGTTCGCGGATGATGACGCCGCGGGGCTCTGGGATCGGTGGTGCGGGTGGTGCGGGTGGAAGTGGCGGGAACGGTGGAGCCAGTTCCCCGGGAAGCCATGGCGGCGGCAGCGATGCTTTCGTTAAGCGCATCGCGTCCGGCGAGAACCTCATGACGGCCGAGCATCACCGGAAGATTTCGGGGTCCGGGATTAAGAGGAAAGATGGCGCGAGTTGGGCCGGCGGGAAACGTCTGTCGTATGGTCTTCTGCCCCGACCTGGTGGGTCGGGGAGTGGAGGACCTGGTGGCGGTGGGTACAGGAGTCCCTCGAGTTCGTTGGCGAGACCTGTTACTCGGACTGAAGTCGGTTCTGGCTCTGCTGCTGCTACTGCAGAAGGCAGAAGACCCCCAAGTCGAAGTAGTCTCGGCCTCTCCCTGTCGTCGTACTCGCAGCCCCAACAGCCCCGTCCTGGCTCACGACAAAGTGGGACTGGCGGGGCCGTGGACTCCCGACCCCCCTCGCGAGCCGCAGGCGGAGGCAGACAGAGTCTAAGCAATACCTCCTCATCCTCCCGTCCCTCCTCCTCCCATCGTCCCCGCAGCTCCATGGGCGGTAGCTCAGCAACTCCGGGATCTTTCGCCTCTTCGACGGGCGGGATGGGGATGTACGCTACTGTGCATGGGACACCGCGCGGTAGCGTAGCAGGAGGCGGTGGGGGACATAAGGCTTCGGCTTCGTTGGCGGATATTCGCTGGCGGAGGGCGGTTGCTGAGGAGGAGGAGGTCGAGGAGGTGGGGGAGACGTATTAGGGGGGTTAGGTATTGTTAGGGAGGAGAAGTGTAGGAAAGACTTATTCAAAATGGTGATTCGATTCATGGATCCTGTCTCCCTTTCTCCTCTCTCTCTTTCTCTACTTCGTCTATTAATTCTGTGCGGAGGGGCAGAGAGGGGGTCGGTGTGTGTGTGGGGTCTGCCCTTGGAGGAGTCGTTTCGATCCTTTGCACTCCCCCACCCCTCTTTCCTTCTCTCACCGCTACATACACTCCCCTTTCTTTTCAACTCTTTTTGTTGACACTGATCAGTAGATATCTACCAATGGTCAATTGAATCCCAAAAGCTGCTACAAGAAGATTTGGCTCTCATGGGTCATTTGGAAGACAGAGCATGGGCAAGACGATGGCGACGGCAAGCAGTGAATAGAGCAAGGGATTGGTAAAGGAGATGTTGAACCGCTGATGCGAAATTGCGGGTTCATTCGACTGGAGGAAACTGTGGAGAGGTAGCTGAGACAGTATTCAAGATTGATCGTTTGATTCATGAGATCTCTCCCACTCGATAGAGTTGTGTGTATCTATCTAGATCAGGGGAGTTTGGCTACTTTGATGAGCTCTGCTTGGCCTGAGAGCCTCCGCAGCCTACTATTTGAAACCTTTCACGCCTGGACTCTTCTCTCAAGATCTGCTGATACCCGCCGCCAGGATCCGCTATTGCATAGCACTTGGTAGTGAAGGAGCAACTCCTAGGCCGCCTTGTGTTGAGCCCAAAATTTCATGGTTCGCGCACCCATGCAGCCGTTTGGACACACGAATGAATAGGTCCCTGTCTTGATGCGAAAACGTCTCCTGCATCTAGGACACTTGTACTTTGGGCAATAGCTGCCACCTTTTGCGTCAATCATCGCTATCAGAACGTCGCTGCCGAACTCAGGGATGTCGAATGCCAGGGTCTTGAGGTCTTCGCTGCCAGTGACAGGATGGAAGAGATCCTTTTCGTGCTTAACGACGAGTCGAGCAATGGTTTGCTTCAGAGCGTCGTCGCTTTCCGGAAGGTAGTGGTACGTGTCCGCAACTGCAGTCGCAAAGTCTCTGCTTCTCCAACTCCCTTCCGCTCGCTGTTCGAACTTGGTCGCAGCCAGGCGCTTGAGGTTGGGGAGAAGGTATTTTTCAGCAACGGCATAGACTTGGACGTCGAAGACTAGAGGCCACATGGCGTCTTGCGAGGTGGCATAGTCGAATTCGTAGAACCAGCGCAGCATCGCTTCAATGACTTGGGGATTTTCCTCTTTGAAAGTGATGGTGCCTTCTTGGCCCTCCTGTCTACTCATCAGCGAAGGGAACTCCTTGGAGTCCACCCGCCTGGACGTACCTTCCAACATCCGGCGCAGCTCTTCTCAAACCACTCGGACTGCGCGCAGAGCAGCACCTTGTGCACTTTCCATTGACGGCCTTGGCAGATGATAGTGAGGTCGGCATACTTGGACGAACCGAAGGCCCTGGCAGTAGATGTAAGCAACGGACTGTTTGCTATATGGTGCCAGTGACTGACCTTTTGAGTCCACTGATGAGCGGGGAAACGGGTTCTGACTTGACGAAGCTGCTCGGGGTGGACATGATGATGATGTTGTTGTTGTTTTTGTTGTTGTTGTTCGCCATAGTAGCTGGAAGAGCAGTGAGTGGAGCTACGCTGGTGTTGTCGAGAAGGTGGATAAGTGGAAGGGGAAGAAGCAGAAACTCTCGACAAAGCTTGAGCTTTTGTAGTGATAGGCTGTTCTTTAGCTCCACTTCACATGCAATCATGCTCGACAGAAAGATAGAAGTGAAAGCCCAATGCGACTGATCTCGATTCATATGTAGGTTTGCTCAGTTCATGTGCGACTTGAAAACCATCACTCCGTGGTGACAGTGAGTGTGTTTCAGCCTTGTGGTGTTCCTCAAGATCCCTTGTATTTCGCCTCATTATTAGCCGCAACAATATGCTCGCTCCAAATTTCCTTGCATTGCACTTCACTGGCACACCTGTTCCATCAAATCATACCATCAAGGCTCAAGTGAGAAGACCTTCGCTCTGCGGTTTCTGTTGCGATCTTATGCACTTCGCCTCGCCATTAGTAGCAATAATATGCTCGCTCCAAGACTCCTTACATTCCCGTCCATTGCACTTTGCTGCCACAAATGTTCCATCAACTCATGCTGTCGAGGCTCCAGTGAGCAGAAACCAGCTCTACGGATTCTTCTTTGCCCTCTTAAACTTTGGTTCGTCAGTTGCAACGATATGCTCACCCCAAAAATCCATGCCTTTGCCCATGTTGCATTTCATCGGACAGTTGAGCTTCCAATCAGGATGGAACCCAGACATCTTGACGCGAAAGAGCCCTTCATGCTTCTGACAGCCTTCGCCCGGGCACTTGAACCAAGTGGCACCGTTTGCGTTCTTGACCGCGAGCTTCTCGCTGTCAGTGATAGCCGCGTGCGCGGAGACGGCCGCGGCATATTCGAAGCAGAAGTCCGTCTGCTCGCGGGCCGCCTTTTGGAACTTTTCGAACTTCTTGTCGTGGAAGAGCTCCTTCGCGTGCAGTATGGCGGCACCTAGGACGATGGAGCGGAGACGTTTGCAGTTGGCACTCGAAGTCCCGAACGCGAGCGAAATGGCGGCAGCGAAAGCTGGGGTGTCCCAATGCGTGCTGGTTTGCTGTCAGCAGACATTCGGGTGAGACGTGCGAGAGCATGTTGACGAACCTGACACGGCCCTTGAGCTTCTCGCAGGCAAGGATGAGCAGAGGTTGTACGTTATACTTGTCTGCAATCAATGCCATGCAAATGTTGAGGGTCATCGCATCATGTCCGTGGACAAAATGATGCTCGTCGTCGTAGTCGAAGTGATAAAGGTAGTGCAGCATTGTGGCCAGCACATGCACATCGTCATCGCTCAAGTCGATCTTACGGTCTTGTGCCTCCTGGAAAGCTCATTAGTGACTTGACTCCTCTCCTTGGGGGTAGAGGAATCGTACAGTAAAGGTGCCATTGCAAGCCTTGCGGAAGTACTCTGACTGGGTGCACAGCACCAGGCGGTGCACCTTCCAAGTACGCTCGCCGCAGGTGATTGCTAGATCGGAATATTCGCCCTGAGTGAAGACGCTGTGCGATGTCAGTGTCAGCTCTGTCGAGCACGCTGCCGTACGATACTCACTTGTGGAGACCGCACATCATCGGCATTGGAACTGGCCTTCCCATCTTGTTGACGGCTTCTGTCAAGTACGGCGGGATTTCTGTTCTGTTTGGCCTTTTTGGAACAGGTTGCACGCGAGGATGGGTTGCAAGTGTGAGAAGGGTCACATTCCCTCTGGAAGAATACGCATTGTTGCGGATGAACCCATTCGCTATTGTGCATTAGTCCTATTGTCCCATCGTCCTGCAGATGGAAGGCGCGAATAGCGGTGCAGGTGGGCTTCCCGCCATCCGGCTCCCACCCAAACGTCGCTCAAGACAAGATCGCGCATTCTTCTCTAGATTTTCGCTCGTGTGTCAATGTCTGAATGCGAAAGACAAATCGATATTGTACGACATGAAAGACCAGAGTAATGCATCAGTCTGCTTTTATCAGCAGCGTCCAACGTGTATATCCTTGTCGATCGCTCTTACCTAAAGGAGGGCCCAGGTCGCTCAACAATGGCATGTGATCTTGCCTCAACTCCACGGTCTTTCGTTTGCGTGAAGTCAGGCTAGTCAATTCTAGCCAGCTCGTACACGGCATCGTCCATCTGCCCTATATGCGCAACTCAATGACTGATTGCGCCAAATTCTAAACCCATCAAAGAGCCGACATAGTAAGTCGACGGTAATCTTCGTCAGCAACTCATTTCGGAAGGCACGAATGTCAGACTACGATCAATTTCTAGGACGGCCATTCCAGCCACCAACCTTAATGTGGCAGACCTTTCTTGGAGGGCTACGCATCCTGCTTGTCTTTCTATGTATATACAGTAGCTATGTATGTACAGTACATAGGCTATGTGGTACTTACTAACAGCGAGTACAGCGAATCAGCGTGCCGCACCAGTACATCTTGCACCTATCGCTAGCTGACTCTTCCAGCTATTGCCAGTGAGGATAACAAAACCTGTCCAGCGAGGGAATCACTGACTAGCGACAGAAAGAAGCAAACGAGGCCGAGAGCGAAGGTGAGGGCAGGCACGTGCGGGCCATCAGCCGTAGTCGGTGATCCTGTAGCGAAGCGCCTCTCGGTGGCGACCGGAGATGTTGACATCGGCATTGGTGATAACTACCGCAATGGCATCGACAGCTCATACATACATCGCAGCCCGGGCAGGCGAATGCCTGCCAATGGGTTACCCGGGCATCCGACACTACGAGAGAGATGGCTTAATAGCCAATGAGAAGAGAGCATCTATCGCTGATCGGATCGATGCACTTGAAAAAGCGATGGAAAACAATTGCCGAGCATACTGTAGTGTCGTTGTTCCAGACAGCGAGAGAAGCTCGTGCCCATATCTGCAGAGTGGGTTACGTCGCGCTTTGCCCTCCTCGGTGTAGGCTTCCCAATTAGGTTATGGCGGGGTTATGACGGCGAGCCAAACAGCTGTGCGACGCGCTGTGAGCCTCACAAACTTTGGAGGCAATAATGTTTGGGTGGCAAAGAAACACCCCAAACAATTCTGAGTGCACGCATGCATGGCGGAAGAAAACGATGTCGTTGTAAATTGCCTGTCTCAAAGCGTGAGGACCTCCACATGGATAGATCTTAAGATCTTTGCCACCCAATGGTACATAGTAGCCGTCATGGTAAGCGACTGGTAAGCATACGTCATGTGCAAGACCGCGGACAGGGCCTGCCATCGAGCGAGCAATCGCTTCCATCTGTCGATGGCCCTAAGAGGTATGTATCGCTCGAGGTAGGGTAATCGCCACACGTTAGCTACCGGCAACTTGTCGGAGCAGTTACGCCATCAGCTTTTGATGTCTTATTTATTCTGACGGGCTCTCCATCCGTCTTCACTTTCCACATCAGAACATTTTGACAATCACAAACATGGCACCAGCAGCAACATACCACGCGCCTGACGGCCGCAAGAACGGTGATCTCCACCGCGACTACATCGACGATAGGAACTCGTCCTCTCAGGACACTCTGTACACCACCAGCAATGGTGTGCCATACCCCCACCCATACGAGACGCAGAGGGTTGGCGAGAATGGCCCTCTGCTCCTCCAAGATTTCCACCTGATCGACCTGCTCTCCCACTTCGACCGCGAGCGTATCCCAGAGCGTGTTGTTCACGCCAAGGGTGGTGGTGCTCATGGTTACTACCAGACCACCGACCCAATGGACGACCTTTGTATGGCCGACATCTTCCAGGCAGGCAAGAAGTGCCCCATCAGCGTACGATTCTCGACCGTCGGTGGCGAGTCCGGCTCTCACGACTGCGCTCGTGACCCGCGTGGCTTCTCTGTCAAGTTCAGGACTGACGAGGGCAACTGGGACATGGTCGCCAACAACACCCCCGTTTTCTTCCTTCGCGACCCAGCGAAGTTCCCTCACTTCATCCACACCCAGAAGCGTCACCCCGCCACCCACCTGACGCACGCCGATGACTCGACGATGTTCTGGGACTACCTCTCACAAAACCCAGAGTCTGTCCACCAGGTCATGATCCTTATGGGTGACCGCGGTATTCCTGACGGATGGAGGAAGATGCACGGATACGCCGGCCACACCCAGAAGCTCGTCAACAAGAACGGTGACTGGGTTTACGGTCAGATGCACATGAAGAGCAAGCAGGGCACTGGTTTCATCACCCAGGAAGACTCTGCCAACTACTCTCCGGACTACGCTCAGAAGGACCTGTACAACGCCATTGAGAAGGGTGACTACCCAGGCTGGGACGTCTGCTGGCAGACCATGACCCCTAAGCAGGCTGAGGAGCTCTGGGAGAACCAGCGCATCAACATCTTCGACCTGACCCACGTCTGGCCTCACGACCAGTTCCCCCTCCGTAAGGTTGGCGAGTTCTACCTGAACGAGAACGTGCAGAACTACTTCGCCGAGATCGAGCAGATCGCCTTCAACCCGTCTCATCTGCCGCCAGGCATTGAACCATCTGCGGACCCTGTCCTGCAGTCCCGTCTGTTCTCCTACCCAGACACTCACCGTCACCGTGTGGGTGTCAACTACCAGCAGCTGCCAGTCAACGCTCCCCGCGTGCCATACAGAATGGCCAACTTCCAGCGTGACGGCAACATGGCGTTCTACAACCAGGGTTCTCGCCCACCATACCTGAGCTCCATCGAGCCCGTCTCCTTCCGCCAGCGCTCCGTCGACCTCGACAAGACGCACGGCCACTTCATCGGCGAGGCCGTGACCTTCCTGTCCGAGGTCCGCCCCGAGGACTTCAAGGCACCCCGCGCCCTGTGGGAGAAGGTCTTCGACGAAGGCGCCAAGCAGCGCTTCATCAACAACGTATCCGGTCACATGAGCAACTGCACCAAGGAGGAGATCATCAAGCGCCAGATCGCCATCTTCCGCGAGGTCTCCGAGGACATCGCCTCGCGTCTCGAGAAGGCTACGGGCGTCAAGGGCTACCCGGGTATTGCTGGACTGTCCTTCAACGGCACCCACAACGGCATGGCCAACGACGACAGCAAGCGCTTCGCTAATGGTCTCGCCCCGCCTAAGAAGGTCGGCAGCAACATCCCGGACAACAACGGTGCGCCGCGTGCTGGTACGCACAAGGGCTCCGTCGCTGCCTAAGGTAGATATGGGGTTTACGAAGTCATGTTTCGATTGTACATAGCATAATTAGTTTTGAAAGCAAAGTGATTACCTTTTGACTCTACTGTTCCTCTGATTGATCTCATTCGTCGTTGAGTGCATTGATACCTAGGTAGTTTGAAATTTCTTCACACTCGTGTCAAAGAAAGAAAAGTTCACCATTTGCAAACTCAACCTTTTAACGTACCCCAAAAGCACTACTATTACCCTGCTCTCCCCGTTTCGTCGGCGGCATGGTCGTCTCGCTGGCTACTGCAAAAAAGAACCATGGCGACAAGCAGAAACCTCCTACGCTCTCTGCATTTGCTGGTTAACTTAACCTCACATCATAAACAAGCATTCTTAAACAATCAATAACTCGATAACCAGCAGTGCTACGACTATGAAATTTAAATGCGTCGTTGGTCTAGTGGTTAGGATTATCGCCTTCCATTCCGATTCGAAATCCGGAGCCTGTAAGGCGAAGGACCCGGCAAGCGATAGGGCGGGGTTCGATTCCCCGACGACGCAGTCCATGCTCGGAGCTTGACTTTTTGCCTTTTTTTTTTTTTTTTTTTGATATCCTGAGCATCTAGAGCGCCCTCTCTTGCTGTAGGAAGAAAGAGGACTCGATTTGGGTGCTTGTGGAATTTTTTATAGGCAAGTTCACAATTTGGAGGAGGTGTTGGTGAACTTTTTGGCCGTTCTTTTGATCACGTGACGTTCTCACACACGCTGATGCTCTCGTCTCATGTCAGATGCTTTACCACGCAACTCTATTTTGCAAGGACTATGTGGAGGGGACGCATGAGTGTAGAATAGGTAATGATTGACTATGGATCGCGCTCATTTCAATTGTGGTGATACATCTTCGTGTCCCGCTTGAAGTCAGGCCAAGCTCAAGTCGTGTATATCCTCCAAGGTAAAGGTAACAAAGGGAAGTCGTAGGAGGTATCTTATCGTGAAAATGACAGACCTTGTTCCCTCTGCCACAGATCCTTGCGAACTACACATCTGAGACGCATACTAGGTAGATTATGCTGAGGTGTCAAAATTGCTTTCAATCTGTTTTAAGTGCCTCTTCTAGGCCGCCAACAACGAGAGTCCTTCCAGAGCGTTATTACGGACATATGACTATTAGTCTTCGAAGCAGAAACATAGTCGAAGAAGCAAACTCAAGAACTTCCAATTCCAACTGGAGAAATCGTCGTCATCGAAAGGTGTGACTACTACTCCTCTGCGCGATCACCAACCTCTCTGTCACGGGATACATCTCATCGCATCAACTTCTTCAACAAACCACGTGTTCCATGAGGTCAGAGCATGTACGAACGAGAGAAAGGGCACTGCAAAATGTTCACCATGCGCAGTATTATGTGGAAGAAAGTATCATCATTGGAAGAAAAAAAAAAGTGATAGACATTAACACTACCCGCCATCACCATCCACCTCTACGTGATCTTTCATCAGATATCAATCTCATCTCTCCCCCAAAAGGAACGAAGACCTCTCCACTTAGGCGGTGCCCTCCAAGAAAAATGAATGAGGATCTGGGTATCGCTTGAACGCAAAAAGCTGTGTATAATGTGTGCCGAGTGGTTGCAACACATTTTTCCCCTCCTCCTCCTCCCAAGAATATTCCCCAAGTAAATCCCAAATAAAGAACGCCTTGCTCATATTGCCCTCTTCCCTCCCCAAAAAGAAAATAAGCCATCTACAAAGCTGTAATTTCAACCAGCCAGAGGCAATCCATGTTTAACTCCTTGAAAACAATCGAGGTATATTGTATCATTCTGAGAATTCTGTTGCGTCATCAAAAATTCCTGTCGTCGATCTGCAGCTGCCTTCTTCGGCCGCGGATGGAAAGGGCAGACCATATGAGATGAATGCCGTTCAGAAGAGCCTGGTCATCAGGGCTAGGCAGTGAAAGTACCGAATCCTTCCCGCGTCGCAGGGGCTTGGCTCGAGTGGAGAGCCGAACGGGATGCAGTCCAACTGGTGCCGACGACGCCCAGGAGCGTGGATGAGCTTCCTCAGCTGGAATTCAGGCAGGTTCTCGTCCGCAGACGTGTTGAAGTTCCTGTTCCGTTCTGCTGGTAGGTAAGACGTATGCAGAAACGTCTTTCACATGAGCAGAACGGAGGCGGAACCGGCTTAGAAGTACCGGCTTTCCCAGGGACTCAGCAGCGCCTCGGGACACTGCTTGACCTCGGGCATACCGTGCATATTCATCATGGAATCGTTCCGTACCGGACCCGGAGGCTCCTTAATAGTCGGCACACTCGACGTGTTGAGGTGATCGCCAGCAAAAGCCATGACGTCGGCCTGGAGGTCGAGTTTCTTGAAAGCGGGGATCGTGAGACCCTCGACGGCGCCCTGGATGGCGGTCGAAAGCATGAAATCCTCCTCGAAGGCCTGGATCTTCATGCGCACGTCGTCAACGGGGCGGCCGTGGAGCCGGACTTCGACGTCGTCGACCTCCTCGCCCCAGGTCCCGTGTGTCGAGCATCGGGCTTGTGTGCCGGGGCGCGGGGAGCGGACGTTGGAGAATTCCAGCTGGCGGAGCCAGGGGGCTAGGAGGGCTTCGCCGGCCAGCTTGATGTAGGCTTCCTTGTAGCAGAAGTAGGTGTAGAAGCGGCGGAGCTTGGCGTCGATGAGGAGTTCGGAGGAGAAAGTGAGGTCTTGGCCGGCTGGGGTGGTGAGGGAGATGTCCTTGTGGCGGGTGATGCAGCGGTCGTGACGGCCGAGGTCGGCGGCTTTGAGCTGGCTGCCGTCCAGGAGCGTCACACGGTCGACGTCGTATTTCATGCTCCATCGCTCTTCCTCTGAGAAGACGGAGTCGTAGATGTCGACCCAGCCGTCGAAGCCTTCCATGTCGATGGTGGTGTGTGCGCTGTCACGTTCGTTCACGCAGACAATGTCTACGCCGACCATCACGTCGTCCTGCTTCATGCCGGGCGATAATAAGCCCTGGATGTGTCCATTGGGATCGTAGCGATGTTGTTTCCGTCCGTCCCAGCCGATCAGTGCAACGAGACCATTCTGATGTGATACGTTGAAGTCGATGCCGTCGATAGGTCGCCCTGACTCGTCTACGGCGCAAGGCTTGCCGTGTTTCTCGTTGCCCTTTCGTGCCAGCTTCACATCCTTCCAGGGTATGCCTAGCGTCTTGGTGATAAATAACCTCTTGAGTAGCGCGCTGGCCAGGCTCATGCGCGCGTCGGAGACGAACATCTTAGTAGTGCAGGAGTTCTGTTCGGGTAGGCTGATGAGGCTTAATGCCTGTGCTGCGCCTTCGGCGCTGAAGATGTTGTCGCCATGCCATAAATCCCTTGTGTCCAGTAGCCAACATGTCACTTCAGGTTCGCCGGCCGTTGTGCCCGTACTGAAGGGCTTCAGGTCAAAGCCAGTAAAGCTACCAGCCTTAGCATTGACCTGCATAGGGATGTCGAGAGATAGGAAGTGTTCCTTCATTTTGGCGACAATGGGCGAGACTGGAGGGGCCAGACTCTTGACGATGTGTTGGTGGTGATGGTGGTGGTGGTGGAGGTGGTGGTTTGCCGGAACGGCAGCGGTAGTGGTGAGAGTGCTAGTCGACGACATAGCGGCTCTAGTATATCGAGAGGCTTAAACCGCTAGCTCGGGTGTATTACACTACTCCGGCGCAGGACATCCGAATGCCAGCCAGTACCAGAATGCCAATGCAACCTTGGCTTCGATCGTGCAGGTATCAAGCTGCAAGGGGAGGATTGGTCGCCGTGCCGTTAGTGAAGAGCGGGGAATTCCCAGGGTGCGATGTGTAAATGCGTCTGAATGAGGTCGACGGCGTCGAAGCGTATTCAGCCGCGTCCTGGAGCGTCACTGGCGCAGGCGAGCTAGCAATTGGATGGGACGGCAAGTCGTACTGGGGGGAGGTGGTGAGGTTGAACGATTCAATTCTCCGAAGATAGTAAACGTCAAGAGACGGTAGCGCCCGCCTGCTGGCCGGATTCTGCGCGGTGTCGATCTTATTCGGGTCCGCCAGCCATCGAATACCAGTGTTGCTCGAGGTGCTACCAGGGGAGGATGGCAACAATGCTGCGGTCGATGATGTTGCTGGCCTCGTGGGCTATTATTCTGGCCTGTCACGTCGATATAGGAGGACGAGCTACCGAGCCCGCGGGCTGGGCGAACCGGGCATGATAAAGCGCTCGTGATGTTTCTATGTTTGGGTCGGGACGATGAACGTCCCCCTCACTGATCATCGTCCAACCTCCATGCGAGGCCCGCGCTCATCGCTGCAGCATGGACTGTTTCGTTTTGTTGGCGTCCGAGCGGATTTGCTCCTTCGGACTGCGGAAGTGGCTGGGGGGGTCTCCGGTCGTGGAGGCCAAGCCTTTGGGGTCTGCCCGGTTTAGGAAACCTGACCTCACGCTACCGACCGTTGGTAGCGAGTCTCACGGGCAATTTGCCGGTCGCACGAGCGTATGTCGCTACCTATGCCTTTTCATTTCGACCCGTAACGTTTGTCGCATAGAGATTTGATGCGTCGCATTCGCTTGTTCAGCTCTATGAACGCCCGTCTTGGTGTCCCTCTTACGAGATATCACCGCCCTGATAGCGAGGCTGGGGCTTACCCCGACAGTGTGTACATACCTAGGTACTGTACATAGTATTGCAGCTCACTCGGCTGCCGAAAGCAATCCGCTCACATCACGGATCCGACACGGAGAGCCGATCCGTGCACGAAGCTTGTCTCTCGAGATAGAAACGTCGACGTCACAACCGCACCGCTTGAGCCTGTCCTGCAAGGATCCTATTTTACGAGAGAAGATCCGCAAAGGCGCTTGTCACGAGTCCTTGGCCATGATCACGGTGCAGCAAGGCTGTCCACCATGCGTCAGAGATCTCAGCCGTCCTGCAGCGATTGACTCTTGCTCGGCAAAGTCGCGAAGACGTCGACTCAAGGCATTTTCATGTCACTCGTTGTCGATGTGATGGACTCAAGGCTACCGTAGATTTCTCAAACCCTGTACAACGCGTCTCACCAAAACTATCTGACCGGAGATGCAGCGAAGAAACTTCTTCCAATCCGAATCGCAAAAGCCCTATCCAGAGCGTCGGGGATTTTTTAGAATACCGCTATGCTTCCGCCTCCACCGCGCCAAACCACTGCTTCCACTCAATTTTTTCCCTCCTTCACACATGTAAACTCTGTAGACTGGCTTTTTTCGTTTTTCTGGGTCTTGCGTGCAGAGTGGATGTGCGTGTTATTCAGATCTGAGATCAGCACCACGGAGATCTCTCCCCGCCCACACGGTCTCGCTGGCAAGCACTTGGTTGACTCAACTGCGATCGCAGCCAGCCGCAACAAGACCCTCCCGACCAAAGTGGAGGCTCGCGAGAAGCTCCAAGGGTTCTGACGGGAAAATACCTCAGGCTTCAACTATCTTGTTTCCGGTATCTTGGCTTGGCGTGCGCTGATTCGCGGCCGGGGAAGGATCCTCTATCTTCACGCTGATCCCACCAAGTCGGCTTCATTGGACCATTTCTAGATTGCCGCCTGAGAGGATCAGAAGGTATATCGAGGAGGGGTCTTTTGCGACCGCGGCTGTATTTCGAGCTCCCAAAGCGACTTAGTCTCGCTTCGAGAGACCCTTGAGATTGATATTGGCTTTTGCCACCTCCGGGAATATCTGCTTGACAGGCGTGGGAATAGGTCGAGAGTTCCTCGCAAACCACTACTCCCCCCCAAAAAGCATACTGCGCATTTCCATCCCGACCCCTACCTAGGTAGTTGGTGAACTTTCCTCTTCTTCCAGCTCCCCCAATCAAGAACCCCCCACCTCCGGATACGCCGGTCATACCTGCATACAAACTTCTACACACCTCCGAAGTCACCGGGGAGCCGGTCTGACTCAGGCATTCACCTGCGGCTGAAAGATTATTGTGGGGCACCTACCTGCTTCTGCACGTCCGGACTATCACAACCGCCAGCAGTATGCACGTGTCCGACGGCCACAGTCATCATGGTGGCGACCATGCTGCCGACCCAGCGACGATGGCAGCGACGACCCAGCTGACGATCGGCGTGCTCGCCTTACAAGGCGCGTTTATCGAGCACATCAAGCTCCTGGAGCTCGCAGCTGCGCATTACCGTCACCACCACCACCAACAACCTATCACCTTCTCCTTCATCGAAGTCCGGAACCCCGCCGCCCTCGCCACCTGCGACGCCCTCATCATCCCCGGCGGCGAAAGCACCTCCATCTCGCTCATCGCCGAACGCACCAGCCTCCTCGAGCCTTTACGGGACTTTGTCAAACTCGCCCGCAAACCCGTCTGGGGTACCTGTGCCGGCTTGATCTTGCTGGCGGAGGAAGCCAACCGGTCCAAAGCTACGGGCCAGCAGCTCATCGGGGGCCTAGATGTCCGGGTCCAGAGGAACTTTTTCGGTAGGCAGGTCGAGAGTTTTGAGGCGGAGTTGGCGCTGCCGGCGATTCTAGGGGGTGAAGGGGCAGAGAGGTTCCATACTGTTTTCATTCGCGCGCCCGTTGTGGAGAAAGTGCTTGATTCCACGTCTTCTTCTTCGGCGGGTCTTGAGGTGAATGCTTCCGCCCCTTCTACTGTTCCCACGGATCCCTTAGTTGCCGAGGCGGACGGTGACGTTGCTACTACTTCGACTCAGCTTTCGACGGACGCGGTCGTCTCCGCGCCCGCGAAGCAGGCCACCAAGGCCAAAGTGGAGGTACTGGGCCGTCTACCTGGTCGGGCGAAGGCTCTTCAGGACCAGACGACGAGCGCGCAGGATCTTGGCGAGGAAGGGGATATCGTCGCAGTCAGACAGGGGAATGTGTTCGGGACGGCGTTCCATCCCGAGTTGACGGGCGACGCGAGGATTCATGGGTGGTGGTTGAGCGAGGTTGTTCGATGTGGTCTCGCAGCGAGAGGGGGTTGATGGGGCTGCTGCCTGGGGAAGGGGTAGTGAGGGCCTGATGAGGTCTGACCCTTCTACTTGAGGGGGCGACTGGTCTTGCGGAATGATGACTGACGAATCGATGATGATGCATAGCGGGCATAGCGCGGTGTTTTGTGAAAGGGGGAAAAAGTTTTGATATAGTGATATAGATACAGCTGCTCGCGCGGCATAGATCGAATTCTTGTTAACAGCCTCCCATATAAGGGGCAATAATGATGATCATGATGAAGATGCATAATGAAGCCGGCGGTATTCCCGCAGCTATTCCCTTCTCTTTTTTCGAACATGCCCGCATCCCCTCATATCAAGACGCCGCAAAACGCCCTAGTCGCTAGATTGCACACACCACGTAAACTGAAAGTCCCCTCTCTGTACTTCCTTTCCTGTCTCCTCTCCCTCCCCGTCTCCACCTCTCCTTCTCCCTCCCTCCTCTACAACCCCATCCCATACCCTTCCTCCACGGCATCCTCCCGAATCTTCTTCCCGTACCCACCCCGCCCCGGATCAAACTCCTCACGATACTCATCGCGCACCTGACCCCCAGACTTCCCTCTCCCGTACTGTCTCCCCTCACTAAAACCCTCGTCCAGATCGCACCGGATGATGCGCTCGTCCAGCTTCGTACCCCCGATGTACTTCAGACAGTCTAGCGCGTCCTCGTGGTTGTAGTACTCCACGAAGCAGAAGCCGCAGGGGGTTTTGGTGAAGCGGTCCAAACCCATGATAAGGCGTTTGAGCTCGCCGCATTTGGAGAAGAGGACGGAGATTTGTTCTTCGGTTGTGTAGAAGCTGTTTGCATTCGTTCATTAGTGGGATGCTATTGCATAGACCCTGGCAGAGCGTGATGCTGTTTACTCACCTTAGGTTGCCGACGTAGAGGGTGGTGGCGGTGGCGAGCTTGTCTTCGTAGTCCGGCTGGCGTTGCATCTCGTGGTCGTCCTGGTCGCGGGGCTCGTGCCGCTTGCGCTTCTTGTACTTGCTCATGGCGTACGAGGAGGGTTTGTCGAGCCGGTCGACGGTGTGGCGCATCTGGAATTGAGGCATGGTTGCTGCGAAGAGGTGTTGCGCAGACCAACCGTGGGAAGGAGAGGAAGTGAAGGATGATTATTGATGGCGGAAGAGCTCAACTGGGGTTTCACATGCGTTGCTGCAGCCCCAGCTTCCCTTGGTCCAAGCTCCGGGTCGAAGTTTGACGCGAGCTGGACGCGCTTCAGTTGAAAGTTGGGAAGCTCCGGAAGGACAAACGAGGCCGGGACTGATACACATATACACACACACATATGGAGCGAGACATGGTTGCAACAACGAGATAACTTCAACCGCCTTCACTACCTGTACCACCATCATGCCCGCCAAGACCCTCGCCCGCGCCCTCCCTTATTTCTCCCGTCCAACTCCAGGCTTCCAGCTCTTCCACTCCGACCAGAGACTGGGCGCGGACACAACCACCCCCCGCTACAATGGTCCAGTGAAACGCTTGGCCCACCGCGGCACCGAGGTCTTTGTGGCGGTCGGCTCGGAGCTACGATGGGCGGATCTTGAGCAGCTGAAGAGCGCCGGCGAGGTGTGGGACCGCAGCCATGGCATGGATGAGCCGGCGGAGGATCAGGAGGCAGAGGAAGAGGATCGACGGTATCGTGTGCTGAAGACGTCCGTTGCCCGGCCGATCCAGCAGCTGTCTGTCTCACCATCCGGAGACTTCATTGCTATTCTCACGTCCCATACCTGCCATGTTGCGACCCTCCCCTCCTCCAGTCATCTGACCTCGGGATCGTACGAGCCCTTGCGCATCAAGACGTACCAGGTTGGTCCGACCGCACATGTTCTGGAGCAGTCGCCACTCGTCTCTGCACTCTGGCATCCGCTGTCTCCCTCGGGCAACTGCTTAGTGACAGTCGCGCGCGACGCTTGTGTGAGACTGTGGGAGCTCGAACGCAGTGACCTGTCTTCCTTCGATGAGCCGTCGCTCGCTGTGGACCTGAAGAAGCTGGCCAATGCGACCACCACCCAGGCCGATTTCTCCGCCTCCAAGTACGGTGTGAACAAAGGCTTTTCCCCAGACAATGTCGAGATGGACGTCCATGCCGCCTGCTTTGGCGGTTCAGGCACAGATGATGAGAGTGGCTGGGCAGCCATGACTCTGTGGGTTGCAATGGGCGAAGGGGATGTCTACGCATTGTGCCCCTTCTTACCGAGCAAGTGGCGAGCGACCTCTACACTCCTCCCAAGTCTCAGCACAAGTGTCGTCGCGAAGACAAGGGCTATCTCTCATGACCCCGATGCTACCGAGGACGAGAAGAGAGTGGCAGATCAGCAGACCCGATGGCTTGCCGACCTCGACGAGCAAGAACCGATCTCGTTACCGGGTGCGAACGAATTTGACCTGATAGACGTATACAATAGGCCTGCGAGGCCCGGTGCATTACCGAAGCTGCAGGGTCCCTTTTATGTCGGGACTGACAATGACATTGGCGAAATTACTGACATTCACGTTATCGGTGCCAAGATCAACGATGAATCCCTCTACGACGAAGACGAGGTGGTGGACGAAGAGCCAGGTCTCAGCGTGGGTATCGTCTGCGTTGCGACTTCCACAAGCAAAGTTCACGTCTGTCTCGACCTTGACGGGGTTGAAGCCGAATGGCTTCCAACGAAGCGAGCAACCCGCAACGACAGCTCATTCTATACATTTTCGGACGAAGACGTCGAACGCAGCCTCCTTGTGTACGAGACTCTTGATCTATCCAACCCGGAAGTGGATGTTGAGGGCTGGCCGACATTTACGCCCTCTCCAGCAAACCGCTATGAGCTCCTCGCAACTACGCCCTCGGGCGTCTACACTCTCGACTTCCAACCCTGGACCCAGACGCTCGAAGACGAGCTTGCGCATGCGCAAGAGCAAGGCGCAGACTTCCGGTTTAATATCCTACTTGAGAGCACTGCAACAGCCATCACGCAGCCCATCCGTCTGACCACCGAGTCCCAGCAAACCATCAACACCGCTCTCGCCATCCTTTCCCCAGCAGGTCTCGGCGGATGTCTCATCCTCACCCTAGCAAACCCCAACTCCCCTCTCTCCGCTCTCCTCGCACTTCCCCTCCCCCCATCAAACCCCTACGCCCCCGACGCCTCCCTCACCCTCCCACCCAGCGAAAGCCGCCTCCTCGAAGCCCCCGAACCCCGTGCCCCGTACCTCCCAGCCGAAACCTTCTTCACCCCCTCTGGCCTCCCGGCCTTCGCAAAGGAAGCCGCGCAACACCACCGCCTCGGGCCCACCGCCGCCGGCGGCCAACAAATCCGCTATTCCCCCGCCACCCTACAATTCCTCACCGACGCCCACCGCCTCATCGCCGCGGAGACCCACGGGCTCGGCCTCGCGGCCTCCGAGCTCTTCCGGCGCTGCGAACGCATGCGCTCCGAACTCCTCGATCAGATCCGTCGCGTCCGCGAAATCCGGGATAAAGTCGATGTCGTTGTCGGAACGGACGAGGCGGGTAGCGAGGCCGATAGTGAAGGTGAGGGCGAGAGTTTGGATAAGAAGGATCGGGTCGAGGTTAGGGCTAATGAGGCCCATGAGCGGACTGTGGAGTTGAATGAGCGGGTTGAGCGGTTGCGGGCGAAGATGGGACGGCTGGGTGGTGGGGCTAGTGGGGGGAGGCCTTTGAGTGTGAGGGAGCAAGGGTTCGCCAAGGAGGTTGAGAGAATGAGGGTTAGTGTGGGCGCTGGTGAGGAGGACGGTGGTGGTCAGGGGACCGGGATGGGATTGTTGTCTGCTCCTGTCGATGAGAGAGTTGAAGATGGGCAGGATTCCAGGGAAAGTGAGCAGCATATTGGTAGCTCGTTGGTGAAGAGGTTACAGGCTGCGAGGGAGTTGCACGAGAAGCTGGTGAGGCAGGCTGGTGAGGCTGTCGAGCATGCTGAACAGCGGCGCGGAGGTGCTGGAGAGGAAGGGGATTCTTCTGGGACGAAGAGGATTGGTGGTAGTACTGCTGCCGCCCCGGTGCATGGCGATTTCCGTAAGCAGAAGTTGCAGCAGGTTATGGCGCTGTTGGAGCGCGAGACGGCTTTGGTGGAGGGGGTCGCGGAGCGGTTGGCGAGGCTTGGTGTCTCTGCTTGATATTTTATGATTGTAAGGTTTTATAAGTGGTCAGGTTCGCCCAATGACGCTGGGTTGGAGAGTATAGGGATCGGTATCTATTCCTTGGGTGGTATTAAACTTCATCGCTTTTTGCCTTCTTTACCTACAAAAGGGAGGGCAGGGCAGGTTTATGCATGGTCCTCATGCTGACATCTACATTTGGGATTTGCCCCGTTCGCTCCCCTTTTCCCAGAGCAGGGATGATGGTGACCGAGCACACTATTTCCCATGCCACACCACTGCCTTGCCTCGCTATGATTGGAGGCGTTAAATGTCAAGACGGTACTATGTTTAGGGTAGCTGAGGTTCCTGGGATGATTTTCCTGTAACCCTGCGTAACCCTAACATAGCCCTAAGAACTTACGTTGTGCTTCACGATATCTTTTCTTCCCGGCCATCCATCTGCTCATCTGAATCTGACGAATTACCTACCGATGCTCCTCTTAGTTATTTCTAGGGAAATATATAAGGTTGATAGATTATGCATTCCCACTCCCCCCCCCCCCCCCCCCCCCCCCCCCCCTTCTTTTCTTCTCTTTTCCCCCTAGCTATTTTCTTTTCGTCTTCCAGGGAGCGCGATAGAGATGTGAGATGGACAACCGGAAGAGTCAACGCAGTGCACACAGAAGCCAATCGTTGTCTCTATTTCGAAAAAAGGACATAGAGGCATAGGGCCAAACGCTATCAAAACGCGCACTGTTGTGACAATCGACTCGCTCATCTATGACCACGTTGCTCAAGCGATCATCACACTCGCGCAAAGTGACAAAGCCAACCCGGCCCAAATCCAACCCTCGACCTTGCTGTCACTCGGACATGAGCCCTACTATTTCTACTGCTGCTCCTGACCAGGGAGATGAAATGTGACGGGCAGTGGAGAGGGAAAGAGCTGGTTGCCGTCCCGACATGGGCTTGTCGTGATACCGAAGAAGCTGACTGGCAGTTCCATCCCGAAGGAAAGTCGTGTTGCATCCACATTTCCTCAGAAACAACAGTGGTGGAGACTTCAGTCAGCCTGGGAGGTAGGAGCCACATTGCGGTAATGCGTTGCTCGGGTTGGTCCAGAACACCAGGTCTTAATCTTCGAGACACGTCGGTTGTTCAGAGTATCCTCATCCACGTCATCTGGAGAGAAGGCCCCGACTTTCTAGGAGAGTATCTGCATTCCGTCCTATAGCCAGCATGGCTCACGACCGCTTCGAAACCGGCAGACATCAAGATCATTGTCATACGGAGAAGAGGAGTACAGCAGCCCCGACTCTTCCGTCTCACAGATCTGCAATTGAGCTCAGCCCATCGACGTGATCGCAGAGCATGTTTCTCAATCTAATAGTGAAGTCAGTAGAGACGTCGCTTGGCCTTCACTGCACCCTTGTCTGTGTTGAGCCTCAAACACAACCTTCGGCAACGCTGATTGCCTTGCAACCGGGCGCCTTGCAATCATACCTATACATAGCATGGGGCCCTCACGAGGACAGAAGACAGACAAGGTTTTACTGGTTATGACAGGGCAGATTCTAGGAGGCATCGTGGACCAGCCTTTAGCATGAATAGGTAGAACAAGGCAGTCGTACTGTGGGTCCTATGTGCAGTGACCTGCTGTGTATAAAAGGTCCTTTCATCGTGGGATATATTAGACAAGCAGGAACTGTGAGCTCGTCGTCTGAAGGCAAGCAAAGAGAATTGACGCCGCTCGATAAGATCCGAACGATCGGGAATTGGTGGGGGCATCTCGGCGCGCATGGCCGAAATGGTGGCACTGCACAGCACTGCCATAGCTCACCACCCGACCTGCGTACAATGGAGACGACGGCACAGACGGCTGAAGTTGGTCGACAGGGCCGGGAACGACATTGTGCACGCATGTGCGTTCGAGGACAGGTGAATGACACGAGATCCGTTAGACTCTTGGCTACCGGCCATCCGGAAAGCTCTCACTAAACACTGCCCCGCCTCCCGCCACCATGATGCAGTGCCTGGCTTGGCTGGCAGGATGAGTCGTCGAGGGCGACGTTGCCGCGTGCGGGCGTAACCGTAGGATGGAGGCGCGGCTGCCTTCTGACGACAACTATCACGAGTAGTCTTTGTGGCGATGTGGCTTCATATAGACAGCTTCACTTGGTCCACGCTCCTTGCCATCTAAAAGTATTCGCTCCAGATACTGCCAAGAGAAATATTATCCCTTACTGCGCCTGAGGTGCTGACTCCTTAAACATGTCGTACTACAACCAAGGACCCCCATCGGGGTATCCATCGCGTGAGTTCCACGAAGGATTCAGGCTCCTTGCTTGTCCAGTCCAGCTGAAGAGGGGGCGCAGTCATAGACTAACAAGTACTTAGATTCGCCGTATCCGCCTCAACAGGGCGGCTATCCTCCACCCCAGCAGCCTTACGGAAACCAAGGATACAACCGACCTCCTCCAGGTCCGCCTCCAGGTCAGCCAATGAATCAAGGTTACGGTCCACCAATGGGAGGTTCCCCTTATCCTCCCCAGGGCGGCCCCTACGGTCCTCCGCCAGGCCAGTCACCGTACGGACAGCCGCCCCCTGGCCAGTACGGACATGCGCCGCCACCAGGCCCTCCCCCGGGTCAATACGGAGCACCACCGCCAGGCCCACCGCCAGGCCAGTACGGCGGATACGGTGGACCACCAGCAGCTCCTACGCCACCATCACCGGGCTACGTCCCAGGACAGATGCCTAACGCCGACCTCCGCCAGGCTGCTGACGATCTCCGGCGGGCTATGAAGGGCTTTGGCACCGACGAGAAGTTGCTTGTGCGCGTACTGGGCTCTCTAGGCCCTCTGGAGATCAATGGAGTCAAAGCTGCGTTCCACCAGCAGCATCGCCGCGATTTGGTAAAGGACGTACATTCAGAAACGTCAGGCTACTTCCGCGAAGGATTGGAAGCGATGTTGCGCGGACCACTCGAGCAGGACTGCTACGAACTCCATGAATCAATCAAGGGAATGGGGACTAAGGAGGCTGCAATGAACGAAGTTCTGCTTTCTCGTAGCAACGCGGACTTGCAAGCCATTAAGAGGCATTATCAACACATGTACCGCAAATCGCTCGAGTCGGATGTTAAGGGTGATCTGTCTATGAAGACAGAAAGACTGTTTGATATGGTCATGGCCGCCCGTCGTAACGAGGACTCTGCCCCTGTCATTCCGCAGCAGATAGACGCTGATATCAACGAGCTCTACCGGGCTACCGAGGGACAGATGGGTACCGATGAACTTCAAGCGTGCAGCATCATATCTTCACGCTCGGATGGGCAGCTCAGGGCTATCTCTCAGGGCTATCAGCAGAAGTACCATCGCTCGCTCCAGGACGTAATCAAGAAAGAATTTTCAGGCCACATGGTAAGTCGAACAAGTGACTACAAGTACTGGAGCATTCGCTGACTCTGAACCGTTCAGGAGGATGCACTACTTTACATGGTCTGCCGCGCCGAGGACCCAGCCAAGCACGATGCCGACCTCCTCGAAGACGCCATGCGAGGCCTAGGCACCAAGGACAAGGCTCTCATCCGTCGCGTCATCGCCATTCACTGGAGCCGCGACCGACTCCACCAAGCCAAGTCTGCATACCGCCATTTCTACAAGAAGGACCTGGCCGACCGCATTAAGGGCGAGACCAGTGGCGACTATGAGAAGCTGATGCTGGCATGTATTGGCGTACCTCCTCGTTAAAAGGTTGGTCGAACTAACTTATCATGTACTGTAGATACTGGAATGACGGCTCGGCGTTCGGGGAAAATAGGCACAGGGAGGGAGAGAGAGATACCCGCGAGGGAGGCGAAATCGCCAGGTTCGGTGGGCATTGGGGTACCTACCTAGGTAGTTGTGTAGGATATCGCCCAAACGATATTCTGGAGTTATGTAATGTCTGCGCGAACTCTCACGACATCAGGCGCTTTGTCATGTATACTCCTAGGTAAGATTGCGAGTGAAAGGTACCTAGGTAAATTCCCTTCGTGTCAAATTCAGACTGAAGAGCTATCGCGTACGCATGTCTGCAGTTTGGACGCTTCCACAAACCGGCTGTCAACTCTAGGTCGAAGTCATGACAACCTAGGCATTTGGCGTGCGCATGAGAACAACACTTCTCGCGACTAACTTGCAGGAATACAACCTTCGAAGCGATCTTTACTACCAAAGTAGCTTCTCGCACCCGGCGCAGCTTCAAATTGCGCTGAATATATTGCATTACGTCGGCTCACGTGCCATAATCGGCCCGTGCTGATATCGATGTGTTAAGGACCTATGGCGCAGTGGTAGCGTATCTGATTCCAGTGAGTCTCGCTTGAATCTCCAGATGGTCATCCGTTCGAATCGGGTTAGGTTCACAACTCTTTTTGTTCCTTTTTAAACTTCACACAATTCGCGCTCTTGTCTTTGTACATCTTTTTGTCCATCGACCTTGCTTTCGTTTTCGCGCAGAATCGACGATGCAGAGAGGTCGGAGTACCTCAGTTGCGAAAGTCTTTGGCCCTGATGTGCTACGTGCCTGACAAGCCGAAGTGGCGTTTTTGCCGACTTTTGTAGATTGTGCGATAGAAAGAGGCAGGATGTAGGCGGAGATTCTACAGTGAGTGAGACCTCATAAAGAAAGTCAAAATATGTAAATACGTTGTTTTACTGTTGTATATTAGCTGCATGTCACTTGGGAGGTAGTAATATGCGTGTAGCAATTCCACGTTGGGCCAAGGCGAAGTTGTTTGAAATCAAGCCATATCAGTACTTGCAGGGCGAAGGATACCGTGAGAGATAATAATGATTCAAGCTCAAATATTCTTTAATTCCTCATATACAGTATCACAATAGAGAGCCCCGGATCCTCTCACCTCACTCGCACACTAAGACTACCTTGCCTCTGGATACAGTCCCACTCCCACACCTTGCCGCTCTCGTCACCCGTGTAGACGGCCTGTGCAGTTGGCAGAATGGCAGTGACTGCCGCGAACGTATTGCCGCCGTCCTCCCGGTTGGCATCGACATGATTCAGTCGCTTGACAAGCGACAGGTGCCATCCTCCATCCGACAAGGTGGTCAACGCCCACACGTTCGCCACTCCCCGTGCGTGGCCTGTGAATAGCAACTCGCGCTCAAGCCATTCGTTCCCCGCCCCGCTGTAGAAGGAGCAGCATGTCATCTCGTCGTCCACGGAGTCGCACACCTTCTGTCGGAGCAACAAGTGTCCATTGAGGGTGTATAGCAAGACGTATGGCCCTTGACACAGGGCGATGTGGCCGGAGACATCGCTAATTGCGACAGCTTGGACGGTCGGGTCGCCAGCACGGTGCAGAGTGCGAATGCAATTGAGCCTGTTGAGACCCCACAGCAAGATCTGTCCGTCGTCTGAGGTCGAGACGAGGGTACTGAAGACACGGCTTGCAGTGAGGCCAGTGATCTTCGAGCGGTGCCCGAAGAGATATTCCTTGGGATGCAAATCTATAACGTCGCGGCTTGGATGGACGGACCAGACACCGATAGTACAGTCCGCACCAGCGGTTATAAGCGTCTTCCTGTCAGCGAACAAGGCAGAGGTCACGGCTCCGACATGAGCATTCTCGTAGAGTCCAAGCGGACGTTTGGTGTTTGACGAGAAGAATCGCAAGCTATGATCAGCAAACCCCCATTGCACAAAGCGGTCGCAATTGGGAGGTAGGTTTAACTTGCGCGGCCCGTCGCACAGCAAGCGACTCATTCCTTGTGTGAATGCGAGCCCTGCAACCCTCTCGTCACTCTGGAACAAAGGATCAGGGAGCCTTGTGAGCGATTCAACGACGGCGTCAAGCCTAGAGACGTGGCTCTTGGCCAGTTCCCTCGCGGGATGAGGACGTTGGAAGACTTGATGTGGTGTCTGACCGAAAGAATGTATGATACCAATGGTCGCAAGGCGCTCCACTGGGTCTGTGATAGTGTCCAAATCCTTTGATCCGTGGTACGACAAATGCTGAAACACGTTCGTCGCTTCGACAGCAGCCTCGCCACGTTGCTTCCATCCAAACACTAGGTCGATCCACATGTGTAGACGCTCGCTCACATATGGACATTCGAGTGCCTCACGATGCTTTGCGATGAAGATGTGTGGATCACCCTTAGCCCAAGGGGGAAGTTGAACATCGTTGACTGCTCCGCCGCTTCCCTGCTTGAGACCAAAGTCGTAGTTGTTCACGTTTGTAAGGAACTCCGGGAGATAGAAGAACTCAGGCGTCAACTCTCTTACGTCGCTCATGGTTTCTCTCGATGCGGAAGCCCAGGCCCTACCAATGGAGTCGAAGAGTCTGTCGGCGTGATCGAAACTGCCGCCTTGGAGGAGCAGGTAGGATTGCACATAGGGAGGCAACCGAATAAGATAGGATGACACGATCATCGCGGAGGAGTAGTGGGTGCCGTAATGGAATGGTGGTGCCGAGGAGTCCTCCAATTCTGCAAATTGTCTATAGCGGTCTTGGTACTCTGCTGCTCGTGCAAGACTTTGGCAGCCCATAGGCTTGGAAAGATCACGGAATGTCCTGGGATCCTCAAGGTCAAGCTCTTCGCTTGTGTAATCGGCCAATACCCAGGGAAACACAGGATATTGGGTGAGGTCGTTGAAGGTTCGACCGGCCATTGTGTTGATCAGCATCAGATAGGCAAAATTGGACATGTCTCCCCTTAGCCATCTTTTAGTGGCAGCAAGACTTGGTGTGCTACTGAAGACACCGACAAATCTCCCGCCCAGAGACTGAGGCACCTCTTCTGGATTCCTCAAGCTCTCGAGTCGCCATGAGTCTTCGCTCGCTTGTGCCGATGTGGTATGGACATGAGGCGCCCTACCAACGATGGCACCATAAAGATCATCTCGAATCTTCGGCGAGATGCAAGTCAGGAGATAGCTTCGGCCATCGGCGAAGAATACCTCTATGCTGACATCGCGGAAAAGGAAGCGTCTCTTAGAAACGCTAATGACCTCTTCCCAAGTCCAATGGCGGGTCTCCGGGTCACTGACACTCTGCTTGACCTTTTGCGACCCAACATCCTTCCCAGATATGAGTTGGACGTACGGATCTCGCTCGTCTTCAGGTGCCTGAGAAGCGCTGACAATTTCTCCATCTGCCCGCTGAAAATAGTCGTCCTGGAGGTACAAACTCTTCTTTCCAACGACCAGAAGCCCTTCGCAAGCCTCCAGTCCCACGATGCGGGAGATGTTGTATAGCTGTAAGACCTGGTCACCCCTCTGCAGACTAGTCATGATCTTGCGGTTCTTGTCTTCGACTCCACCTTCAAGATCGTCGTTGGGATCTTCTACAATCTCAAACCCGCCCTCTAGGAGTTGAGAGTTCGATGCCGAATCAGCACGCATCCGTCGGCCTTCTACCTCATGCGCACCGTCCGTAGTCGCAGGCATGGGGCTGTCTGGTAAGGGAGATAGCAGGGTCTCAGAAGCCTTGCGCGGGACTTGTGTATTCAACGCGAGCTTGGCATTCGCATTCCGCTCCGATGCTCTTCGCTTGGGCAGGAAGGCATCGCTTAGATGTCCGTGATCTGGGAGAAGCCTCATGCGCATGCGATTGATGGCTTCTGTCTCGTCCAGTTGCCACTTCTCATCGCCATTCCAAGCTTCAAGGCCCCCTGGCTGCTTGAGGCCCTTGTCTAAACGAGCAAAGATACCGAACAGATGACTGACGTTCTCTTGATGATCTTGTGTTGCGCGCTGGAGCTTGACGCGTTCTTGGGCGTGCACATTGGTTCGCCAATGTTGGGTCGATACTTCGTACCGTCGCATAAGGTCATCTGCAGTCACTTCGTCTGCCTGCCACTGCCGAAGCTTCTCGCGGCGCTTGCTCAGCCTAGCATATGCTGTCTCCTCGTTGCGTTTGTTTTCCTCTCCGACAAAGTCGTCCCACGGCTTTGAGAGCGCAGTGACAAATGCAGGGTCAAGGGAACTTCGGTTCTCATCCACCCACTGTATGAACTCCTCATCTTCCATGCTAGCCAATCTCATCCAACCCGTCGAAAGATGACGCTGCTCCGAACCAACAACCTGTGTGAGCAACGTCGCCGCCTCTGTCGGCTTTTGTACAACAATAGTCCTCCACAGCCTTGCTGCAGCCAGACGGATTGACTCTACTTCTGAGATGAGTTTCCTGTACAGCAGATAGCATATCAGGCGAATGAAGAGCGTCTCTTGATTTTGCGAGGCGAAAAGTATGGTTTGCCAGTAGTTCATCTTATTAAGGAACGAAACCGCTTCTGCCTCATCGAGGGTTTCATTCAGTTCTGAAAGCCGCCAAAGCGTGACTCTCAGAAAAACAACGCGAATATTGCTGGTAGACTGGCTGCACAACTGCACAGTCTTGGCGCTTGATATATCGGGCTGCTGTAAGTATTCAAGAAGTTGTCCGGTGAAGTCCAAGACAGGCTGAGCCCCGTCAATAAACCAGCCTTCAAAGACCGCCTCAGCCATGTGATTGCTGAATCTTGACAGATTGGAGAGCGCTGTTGTATCAAGAAACAGACTCTGATTGAGTTGCAAATGGTTCCAGAGTTGCTGCAGCACGTTTACGAGCACATATGACTGTATCTTGTCAGCGCTTCTTCGTTGCTAACAGCACAAAAATGCGATCTGCCCTGAAAATCTCCACAAAGAGCAGGATTTGAAGATATGCACAACTTACCTCGAAGTAGGCCTGATGTTCCCTGAACCCAGATGGGACTTTGAGAAACAGGCCAATACCTTGAAACTTCTTCTTACTGCACACAAGATCAACGAAAACCGTCAAGACCACTTCAAGTAGACTCTCGACAATCGAATTGCCAATGTTCAAAGCCACATGGCCAGCCTTTTAGGCGCTAAGGCGGCATTGAACGGCGCTGGTGCAGGCTTCAGCCCTGCTCGGTCTTGGGTTACCATGATGAACGACGACAATCGTCTAGGACGTGGTACGCCTTTGCTCATGTTGGGGAAGGCGTCCGCTTGTCATCGTCCATATTAAGGCTACGAACCGATGGTGGTCGATCTCCCAATGAATTCGAGTGAGGTCGCATAATCACTTCCTCGCCTTTGAAGGACAAAGTGTCCTTCTCAGCCTGTAGCTCCGTCTCTGCGGAGAGCCTGTCAGAGCCTACCAGCACAGGGTAAAGCACGAAAAGTAGCTCTTGGACGTAGCGTGAGTTCATCGCAAAGTCCCGGAAGGCAGCGCTTCGAGCGTACGCCTCGTTCAAGAATTGGATGACGTTCTTGAGCACTTCCGCGCCTGCAGATGCCGTCTGCTCATCCTTGACTACCGCTCTGAGACCGGCTTCAAGCATCGCTGCGATGGTGAAGAGCATCTCTGGATTCTTAATCTCGGTACTATCGTCGATTCGGAAAGATTCCAGCAAGCTGACGAGTGAGAGAGGTCTCTTTCGGTCACCAAGCGAACATTGCTGGCCGAAAAAGCTAGCGAAGCACGCGAGCCACACGTCAGAGGAATTCCAATGCATCTTGAGACGGGATTTCATAGCCACAAACCCTCCATTCTTCTCGATGAAAGAAGGTTTGTATTCAGGACCAAGCGTTACCAGGCAACAACTCAAGATCGAGACTGCCTTCTCTACAACCTGCACATTAGTTTCGGCTAGAAGATGGAGAAGCCATCTGCTAGGGATAGCCTTTGCAAAGCGACGCATGGGGACTATTCCGTTGATGTCGCTGGCCAGATCTGACAAGAGCTGCAGGACGTGCGTTGCAAGCTGCGGCCGAGAGATGCCCTGAGTTACCTTCTGTCCACCAGCTCCGCCGGGAGTGCTTGGCCTTGAACTCCGGGCACTACGGGCCCAAGATGCAGTACGGTGCCTCAGGTTAGCAATGCTGGCCATACTTCGCATTGGTCGAACAGCTGGGGCACGTTCGTCGTGTAAGCCGTAGACCACGAACATGGCTAGATCTCGGTACCAATGATAACCGGAGTGGTTGTCTAAAAGCGCGCGTAGCACCTTCATTAGGGGCTCGACAGTCTCTGCACTTATTTCTTCTGATTTGAGAGCCTCGATCAATTTCCGTACCACTCTCATCCTCGTCAGCCTCTTTTGATTGAAGCCTTGGTGTCGGTTGCGAGTCAACAGGTGCAAAATGTGAGCGTAGAACAATTTTTGTGTCTCAATGTCGCATCTCCGCCATGTGTCGAAGTCTATGAGAAGCACTCTGTAAGCCATCGGATTGACGATCATGGAGTCCTCGGGGCGACTGCGTTGGTAGCCCACAAAATCTAGAATGAGCTCAAGCAGCTCTTCAGGCAGACTCTGTCTATCTTCCAAGCTTAGCATGGTGGCCGGTCTTCTCATCGAAGTGCCAGGAGATGGGACGGCGTCGAGGCCAAGTTTCTCTCTGATAATGACGGCAAGCATGCCGTACCCATTGCCTTTCTCCATTGCTTCGCTAATGCGCCAATTATCCTTGAGACACTCGAAGAAGATCTTGACAGCTTGTAGGAAAGCGTGTTTTGAGTTCGCGGATTCCAGCAGCCTGATAAGGAGTGGCAATGCTCCTGCAAGACACCAGCTTGCATTGTCCAGAGCTTGTGGTAGGACCACGACTGGGTCGCCAGTCAGAATCCCACTGCCGTAGGAGCGTCCGATGGCCTCGTTCACGGTCGGAATAGCAGCGTTGAGTGCGATACCCCTGGTCTGTTGCACCAACTGCTTGTATCTTGTAAGAGCCCTCACATCAAGCTCGAATCCGATACTTTGTGCCTTATTCTGATCAAACCCTAGTACGGCATGAGGGCTGATGCTAAGTAGGAGCCGGTTCTCCGTCACCACATCGCTGCCTCTGCTCTCCGTCGCTGTAACGATATCCGACTTTTCGGACTTATCTGGATGTAGCAATTCATTATACCGATTGAGCTCCGCCGAGGCTTGGTAAGTGAGCATTGGCCCTAAACAGTCTTGCAAGTTTCCATGATATCTCGGACCAAGTCGCTGGTGTACGGCCAAGTACTCATCGCTAGTTGGCGTTGCGTATAGATGTGAGCTCGCCAACGACCACCGAGATCTCACTTCGTCCCGCCCGATACGAAGCGCGAGATCGTGTGGTGTGCCGAAAAAGGCCTGTACCGGTTTTGATTTTCTTGTGCCGACTACTGCTGGAGAGCCCGAAGACTGCCTGTCATCGTATTCTGGCGGAGACTCAGGATAGCCGCATTTGACCTGCTCGGCGAACTCGCCGTTGATGAACAACAATGCTGGGCTCTGACGAGGATCTGAAGAAGCTTTGCGATGAACAATTGCGATGTGATACCATCTTCCGACGTCCACGCGGGTCGATTTAAAACGTACACTTGGCCGTGACGAGCGTACAGACGTCTGGAGGATGAGTTGATGGCTGTCTTTCTCAATGTAGATCAGCACAAAACAGGTTTGGCTTGCATCAAAAGCCCCAAACAGCGTTGTATGACATTGAGGGTCATATTCGTCAATTCGGAGCCATGTTGTCAGTGTGTAGCCTGTTGTAGGCGGAAACGCGCGCGGTAGGCTGGGCATTTCGATAGAAGAAAATCCGTGCAATGTGAGATCGAACTGTATGAGCGCTGGAGCTTTCGATCTTTTCAAATATTCCAAGAGCAGTTCTCTGCAGTTGTCTGCAGTTCGTGCCTGCTCAAAAAGAAAGCAACATCATCCAGACTGCTGAGACCAAAGTTCGCCAGCGCCAAGGTCAACTCATGCGCTCCTGACTTCACTTCTGGGGGAGTATTGCGTGAAACAGCAATGGGTAGAGTTTTTGAAGTGACGCCAGCATTCCAGAGGGCTACGGCGTTGCGTGTGCTCGAGTCCGCCAAAGCTGCCACAGTGTGCAGTAAAGGAGACACGATCTTTGTTGCCTCCTGCAGATTTTCACCTTCTGTTTCCAGAAGCCCTAGTGCCAGCTGCAAAGCAAGTAGTGCTGCTTCAGGGTAGTGTATCTGCAGGGCGCCGCTCAAACTCCCGAATAAGGAATTATCGTCAACAGAGCCTTCCTCGGACACTGCGGCAGATGCATACTGGCCCAATGCTAATTGAAGCAAACAGAAATGCAATTGGACAGTTGCTTTCCGTCCACTCTCCGTAAGTTCGCCAGAACACATCTGAATTTCTTTTAAAGACTTGCTCAAGGCCGTCCACCCGCTCAACCGCTCGCTGAAATATCGCTCATTGCCACGATGCTCGTGAAAAGACTCACCTAAAGTGAACAAAGCATCCTGGGCCAAGGCCACCCTTTGCGCGAATCCTTCACCTTCGAGGGTGGCAATCTTTGAGATAACGTCGAGGATGCTTTCAAAACCACCGCCCCTTCGAAACAGGTCTTTGGCCCGGGTCTCATGGCGAAACTCTTCTTTTAGCCGAGCAAGGGGGATTTGAAGGCGTGGCACTTGATCGTTCACGGAGGAATGGACGTCGACCTGCAAGTCCCTTATTGTGTTCGCAATGGCCGAGCGCTGCTCAGCCGAATCGAGACCCTTGGTCACTCCAGTCGAGGACCTGGATCGAGACATGCTATTCACGCGGAAGGCCATACCGCAAGTCTTTCGAACCAAGGTAGGATCATCCTTCCCTTGCCGTTCGATGGCGCGTTAGGTCGGGACTGCCCGACCAACTCGGACTGCTCGCATCTACTTTCAGTGAGTATCGCCCGTGGACCGTTTCGTACCGGAAGTCTTGAGATATTTTAGCGCGATTTATGCTTGTTCGGGGGTGAACAGTTGAACAACCAAGTCAGCTGGGGCTTGGCGGAAGTCGCGCCTCCGCGTCTCCTGTCTTATCTGGCTTATCAGGCAGTTTAGCGGCACTTTCCTTGCCAGCGATCGGCCTTCTAGCGGAGCGGAGGATGTAGCAACGACCGCAATGCTGGCTGGCCGAAACATATGCTAGACTGATTACAGCCCGTTCACAGGGTCAGCATGTACATACATACATACATACATACATAGTAGTAGTAGTGTCTGTGGTGTTGTCAGCAGGCGACCTTTGGACTGAAACCGATGGGCACGTGAGAGCGCCGCGCGCGAGTGGCTGGCGAGCTTCAGCACGGACCGTTTTTGTGGAGCGTCGGCGTCATGAGCGTCGGCTACCTCCAGCTCGCAGCTTGGTTGCCTTCCCGACACTCGAGCTCGGGGTCCTTATCAGTACATACCTAGGTAGTACTCATCCTTGACCCTCCGTCTCCTACATAACCCGCTCCTCCTTCCATCAACTCATCTTGCATCGCATCGCTCTTGTCCCATCAGGAGCGTGCACCAATCCATTCCATCTTCCAACCGCCCATCATGAAGGGTTTCCTCGGCCTGTCGCTGGCCTCGCTGGCGTCGGCTTCCCCAGTGCTCTTCGACAGCACCGTCGCTCAGGACGCCGCGCCCATCTACGCGGCCGAGAACGCGAAGACGATCCAGGACAACTACATCGTTGTCTTCAAGAAGCATGTGACGGAGAAGCATGCTGCAGACCACCACAGCTGGGTGCAGGACATCCACCTGAACACCCAGGACGCGAAGACAGAGCTCCGAAAGCGGAGTCAGACGCCGATGGTGGATGACATCTTCGGTGGTCTCAAGCACACGTACAACATTGCTGGGAGCCTGCTGGGCTACTCGGGTCACTTTGATGAGGATGTGCTCGAGCAGATCCGTAGACACCCTGATGTGAGTTGCCACGTGACCCTCGGCCTATGAGCCTCGGGATAGATGACTGACTTCCCTGCCAGGTCGAATACGTCGAGAAGGACCAGGAGATGCACACGCTCTCCCACCACGACCCGGAGACCGAGAAGAACGCTCCATGGGGTCTTGCCCGTATCTCGCACCGTGACGCCCTGTCCTTCGGCACCTTCAACAAGTACCTCTACTCCGAGGACGGCGGCGAGGGCGTCGACGTCTATGTCATCGACACCGGCACCAACGTCGACCACGTTGACTTTGAGGGTCGCGCATCTTGGGGCAAGACCATCCCGCAAGGCGATGCTGATGAGGACGGCAATGGACACGGTACACACTGCTCGGGCACTGTCGCTGGCAAGAAGTACGGCGTTGCCAAGAAGGCACACGTCAAGGCTGTCAAGGTGCTCCGCTCCAACGGCTCTGGCTCAATGTCCGACGTCGTGAAGGGCGTCGAGTACGCGGCGGAGGCGCACCAGGAGCAAGTCGCTCTTGCGAAGGAGGGCAAGGGCCGCAAGGGTTTCAAGGGCTCTGCTGCCAACATGTCTCTCGGCGGTGGCAAGTCTCCTATTCTCGACCAGGCTGTGAACGCCGCTGTTGACGCTGGCATCCACTTCGCTGTGGCTGCTGGCAACGACAACGCCGACTCATGCAACTACTCGCCAGCCGCAGCCAAGAACGCTGTTACTGTTGGTGCTTCCACCTTGGCTGACGAGCGCGCCTACTTCTCCAACTACGGTACCTGCAATGACATCTTCGCCCCAGGTCTGAACATCCAATCTACCTGGATCGGCAGCAAGTACGCCGTCAACACCATCTCTGGTACCTCCATGGCCTCGCCTCACATCGCTGGCCTGCTCGCCTACCTGCTCTCGCTCCAGCCAAGCAAGGACTCTTCCTACGCTGTCGCTGACATCACCCCTAAGAAGCTGAAGGCCAACCTGATTTCCATTGCTACCGAGGGTGCTCTGACGGACGTCCCATCCAACACCCAGAACATCCTCGCCTGGAACGGCGGTGGTGAGAGCAACTACACCGATATCATCGAGAAGGGCTCTTACAAGGTCGGCTCCGTGGAGGAGGACGAGACCATCAGCATTGACTTCGGCAAGATCGAGGATGACATCACTGTTGATGCGAAGAAGCTCGGTGAGTTCACCAAGAGCATGAGCCACAGGATCGAGGACGAGGTCGCCGAGGAACTCAAGGAGTTCTTCCGCGGCCTCAGGGAGTAAGCTTTCCATGCTCCGAAGAGCAGGGCAACCTGAAAATGGTTGAGACGCAGATAGGTTATTGAAACTCTGCCTGCATTACAGGTGAAAGATACCCTGGTGTAAGGATCTTTCGATAGCAGCAACCATCTGTTTCTTTTTGGACATTTGGCGGGCTGGCATGGGGTTCAGTGCATGTTTTGAGATTGCACTTTGCATAACGGAGAGCCTGCATTGCAATGGCACGGCCTCTCGCGAGTGATCGCATTGCACAGAAGCTGGATGTACACTTGTGGATTAGCAGTAGCGCCTGTAATCGTGACTTCTTACAACTCTCGGCGACAATGTTTTTTCTTCGTACTTACCTTACTGACGGTGATTCTCTCCAATTGACAAGTCAAACAGGGTCTTGCGTGATGTTCGATTTACACTACGGTGCTTGTAGTTGCGACGTGTTAAGGTATATACTCTTCCGATCCAGTTCCCACAAGTGCTTGGGACGGGGTTTGCGGCAATTGGAGATCAACAGAGGCATCAGTAGGCGTGGCGCCAATGCAACCACCTCCATCACAGTGGCGCGAGATGCACAGATCACGCTTTTCAAATACAAAGAACATGGCAGCAAATCGCTACAAATACACCCGCGAAGAGCTAGAGCAGTATTTCAACCGCATCTGCCTTCCGGAAAAGGACAGGGTCTACGACATCGCCACCCTCCCCAACGACGAGGACAAGCTAGCCTTCCTCACTCTCCTGCAAAAGCACCAGCTCGTCAACATCCCGTGGGAAAATCTCACCCAGCACTACTCATGGCACCGCGTCGTCAACGTCAAGCCCGCCCATCTCTTCCGCAAAGTCGTGCTTAATGACCAAGGTACTGGCCGTGGTGGCTACTGCATGGAAGCCAACTCCCTCTGGCATTACGTCCTCGTCAGTCTAGGCTTCGATGTCTACATAGCCGGGTCTAGGATTTACAGTGGGACTGAGGAGGGCGGGTATGGCGGGTGGACGCACATGGTGAATCTTGTCACCATCGCCGGAGTCAAGTATCTACTCGATGGGGGTTTCGGTCCTCAAGAAGCTACGCAGCCCTTGCCACTGAAGGTAGGGGTTGTACAGGCACAGATCCCTCCCGCGCAGAGTAGGCTGTTACATGAGCCGATACCGCAGATGCGGGATCAGAGCCAGCGCGTGTGGATCTATCAGCATAGGTATGATGAAAGGGCGGAGTGGAAGACTATGTATTGTTTCACGGAGCTTGAGTTCCTGCCTTCGGATATTGAGAGTATGAACTTCGCTCCTTGGCTTAGCAAGCAGACTTTCTTCACCCACAAGCTGGTGTGTGTCCGGTTCACAACTTCTGGAGAATCAGATCCTGGTCGGGAAGGCACGAAGAGGATTGGAGGGCTTGGGTCGGGAAAGGGGGAGGTAGACGGTAGTCTGACTCTAAATCAAGATGTGCTGAAGTGGCGACGGCGGGGCGAAAAGGTTCTTGACTGGAAGTTCAAAACCGAAGATGAGCGAGTGGGGGCTTTGGCGAAGTACTTTGGGATCGAGCTGAAGGCGGAGGATAGAGAGGCAATAGATGGCACCGCGTCAGCCATTGGTCCCGCAGGTGCCACTGGCGATGGTGAATAGACATAGCTATTGACTTGAGGGCCGCTCTGCAAGATTTCACCTACATATACCGAATTGGAAAGCCGGAGAGCCGTGCAAAACAGAAAGCAGGTCCTCAGACTTCGCAGTAGCACCGAAAACGCCGCCCTCCGTCCTCACCATCTCTATGGCGACGTCATGCAGCCGCACCTCGCTAGCTGCACAACAGTCTTCAACTAATAGACAATCATACCCGCGATCGTTAGCCTCCCGCATCGTTGTATGGACACACACATCGGTTGTCACGCCACATAGTACCAAGTTCCTTATACCCTTCCTCTAAGCAACAGATCGAAATCCGTATTAGCAAAAGCACCCTTGCCTGGCTTGTCGATGATAGGCTCTCCAGGCAATGGATACAATTCATTGATAATATCATGGCCAGGCTCACCGCGGACTAGAAGACGTCCCAAGAGGTCCTTGATCGCCTATTCCCATACCAGAAGGGTTATTGCGCGAGCGAAAAAGTTCTCGTGATGATAGATCGCTAAGATCTGGACGATGTCCCTCTCGAGTATGGAAAATTGGCATCCCGGCTTGACGGAATGTGGAAAGAAGAGTTTGGATTTTGGGGATGATAGACCGGATGGCTGATAAATCGTAGCCTTGGGAGGAGAGGTAGCCGCCTTCTTCGCAGACTGTTTGACGGAAAATGAAGTTATGTCAGGAACGATGGCTTCCTACGTAGTTCTTTTGAGGGCGTACAGTCTCGTTGCATGTCAACGACTACAAGTGCTGTCGTGCTGCGGTCGAAGGAGGCATTGTGTGGCCATAGGTATGGCTCTGCTGTGACAACACTGCGCCCAGGCTGCATACTACACTGAATTTACCGGATGCTGTCCAAGTCAGAAATTTTCTGTCTGTCGTTATGGTTTGACAAGAGGACGACTTTACCAACGACGCCGCATCCAAATCTGTCGTATACCAGCTGGCGCCCTGGAAGCACAGGCATGACGACAGTTATCGCTTCTGATAGTTGCTATGGACGGGAAGTCCCGCATCAACAGACTACCAGATTCGTCCATGGACGAACATTAAAGACCTCTTCCACACGAAACTATTGACGACCTATATTTTCATATTTCAGGCATTCGTCGCGATTTAGTCGACGCCTTGAAGAATGCCTCGTGCACATCAGGTCTACGGCAAGCGTTCCCGTGCGAATCACGATCCATTTGCCATCTTCGCAAGTCCCCAGCGACCACAGTACGGAAAAAAGCAAGACGAGATCGACGTTCTTGTCGATCAAGTGGGAGAATTGCAGTTATATCAAAAGGCGAGAGAAGGAAGATGGCCAGTAGCTGAAAGAACGGCACTGGGCGAGAGAAGTCCAAATGCCGGGCTCGCAAAGCGAGAAGCGCAAGGGGACAAGAAGTGCAAGAGGCCAGCGCGTCGGAAAGTCCTTGAGGAAGATGATGGCAGTCAAGAAAACCAGAGCTTGGTAACAACGAGAACCCCGTTGAAGAAGTCAAAGTCGCAGAAAGCTGTGCGACCGTCGTGAGCAATCGGGACACTGGTGGACCAGAACCGCAAACCAAAGCCCCTCAAAGGGTGGATGGGCCACAAGACCCATGTGAGGCCGAGGAACCAGCTTTGCAACAAGAAGAGCAACCATTAGGGACAGCGGATACGCCTGAAATGCCTCTCGAGCGTGAGGTCGAGGCGCTTTCACCATCGCTTCCAGCATCAAGATCTTCCGATCATACAGACGCTTACACTCACCATACCCGCGAACTTCTCAACCTCTCTGCCACGGCCTCACATCTTTCACATCCTGGTCACAGCAAATCTCCACACATTTCGGCCTGACCAAAATCGCCGAAGCCTCATTTGGTGAAGTCTATCGACTGTCGCTCCTCTCCCAATACCCGGCTTCTCACGTTCCGACGAGAGCGTGTTCAAAGTCATAGCCCTCACACAACCCGATATGACCTTACCAAAGGAAAGAAAGACCGAAAGGCCGCTCTAAAGAAAGCCGAAGCTATGAGCAAACCGGAGGATGTCGCGAGCGAGGTGAAGCTCTTGCAGCGCATGAGCAGTATCCCCGGCTTCACCAATTTCCGAGATGTTCGAATCCTGCAGGGCAGACCGGGAGAACCCTTCGTGGAAGCTTTCAAGGCCTTCAATCAGGCGCAGAAGGCGAAGAAGAAGGACCTCTCAATTTTCCCAGACCCGGGAAGAAAGCGAGTTATAGCGAGGACCAGCTCTGGGCGGTGATTGAGATGCAGGATGCAGGGACTGATCTGGAGAAGCTGATCGAGAACGGTGAATGCACCGCGATCTGGAACGTCTGGGATATCTTCTGGCAGGTCGTGCTTACGCTTGCCAAAGGCGAGGAAGGGGCAGAGTTTGAACATCGGGATCTGCATCTGGGTAATATCTGTGTTCGTCCTGCGCCAGGCGCAGCGGCTTCTGCGGATCCAGCATTGGCAAGGGAGTCGGGCGGAGCTCATATCGATACGAAGAAGAAATTGGGGTTTACGGACCTCGAGACGACGATAATCGACTATACCATCTCCCGCTGCCTTCTGCGATCAGAAACAGAAGAAAACGACGAAGGGATAGCGTACCACGACCTCTCCCAAGACCCCTCCGTTTTCGAAGGCGACAGCACAGAAGAATACCAGTACGACATCTACCGGTACATGCGCGGCGCCGCCCTGTATTCCGACCCTTACTGGGAACCTCCTACGCCGAAACCACCACCAACAACAATGCCTCCGCCAAACCCCAGCCTTCCAACGAACAACACCAACCAACCTCCTGGCGCTCCTACACCCCAATCACCAACCTCATCTGGCTGCACTTCATCCTGTACAAACTCCTCGAGCAGCTGGACTGGCCATCCGCGACCAAAGCGCCTCCCCGCAAGAGGAAACCCTCCGATTACGCGGTCTGGAAACGGGCGAATGACCTGGAGCATAAGTTACTCCGGACGCAGGAACTCCTCGACCCGGATGTCATCTGCCAGGGGGATCTGACGTCGTGTACGGATCTTGTAGCGCTGGCGTTAGGCGAGGGATGGCTGGATGAGGCGGATATTGTGGGAGTGGGTGCGGGTGGTGGAGTGGAGGAGGAGGGTGCTGCTCCGTGAGAAGGAGGTTGGCGAAGAAGTGGAAGGGCAGGGGGTCTCGGTGCCAAGGGGAAGAGGAGAGGAGTCAGCGAACCCTTCTTCTGATCTCGCGAGCTCGTTCACACATCTCCAGATTAACGTTGCGACGATGGAAGAGCGGGGTTTGGAAGCTGCGGAGAGGGAAGCGAAGGCTAGTAGGAAGCTGAGGAGAAGGTGATCACAGCGCTTGAGGTTGAAGATGATGATATAGTCTTTCATTGGCACCTCTTGGTGACATTTGCTTGTCCAGCGTTCGGGAGCGTGGCTGTCTATCGCATCGTTATAAGGCGCTTTTGGCAGATTTCAGGGAAAACTCAGGGTGGCGAAATTATGCACTGCTTCCCAGGCGAGAGAAGTCATGCATACGATAATGATAATGAAGGATAATGTCTTCTATTCTTGAATATGCCGCTGCCATCCTATCAGGTCTCCATGGGTAGTGACGAAGCTCCAATTGCCACGCGGGAGGAGAGAAAGATTTCGCGGTTTCGTGACATCTCTTCTCCAGTCGATTTCCTCTACCGTTTCTCCGTGAAGGTATGCTGGCTGATTCGACTATGGCATGGTATCTTACAAACGACAGGCTCTTTTTCTGCTAGCCAACAGGAAGTTGCAATCGCGGTAGTCACATCCTTAGAGCACCATATCTGTGTCTTCTTCACCAGCAGGCGCAGGAGCTGTGGCAGCTCCGCCGCCATTCTCAGCCGCACCGTTGGCCTTACCGCCGTCATCACCTTTGCCGCTGTTGAAATAATCGTCCATCTCGGCATCCAATTCATCAGCAGTCTTCTTCGGTCGTCCACCCACAAGCGGTCTGCCCTCCTCATCAGTCCTGGGTCGCCTACCGCCTCTCCTCCCGTTGTCCTCCCGCCTCTGGCCAGGGCGTCTGCCGGGCTCACGCGGTGGACCTCTACGCCTTGTCGGCGGGGAACGAGAGCGCGGCACATAGCGGTCCACTCTTTCTGCCATGGCTCGGCTTTTCCTAGGACTGTCGCTCCTTTCCCTGCGCCTCCTGCCAAATCCTTCCCGGCTGTCTTCCCTCGCACTGCTGTCGAGTCGGTCGAACAGGCTCCTCGGCGGCCTCTCAATCCGGTCGAACAAGCTCGGTCCCTCTCGTAGCTGCAGCAGGTGCTTGCGGGAGGATGGTGATCTTGATCGGAAGGCCATTGGCGTTCTGGCCGTCGTAGTCTTCGACAGCATCACGGGCATCGCGGTAGTCGGCGTATGTCACATAGGCCATGCCGGTCGAGCGGTCCATGCGGTCGTAGTTGAGTTTGACGGAGAGTAGCGGGCCTTTGCGCTCGAAGAGGCCCTGCATGATGTTAGCTATGCGATTTGAAGTAGCGGGAGTCGCGGTGATGGGACGTACGCGTAGGTCGTCTTCGGTTAACTCGTAGTGGACGTTGTCAACGCGAAGCTTGGTGCCGACACTGCAGGAATAGGGTCAGCCTCGCGGTTGCCAGCACGGAGGAGAATCTGGTATGTCCCACCTGTCTCCGCGTGCGCCAGCAGAGTCATATCGATCTTCGTAGTCTGCGGGACCAGCACGCCGGCGGGCCGTGCGGTCGTATCTGTCGTCCTCAAAACGGTCGTGTACCCAGTCGCTGCTATCGGTCAGCATCTTCGACCAGCCGGTACGACTGCAGCGTCACATGGATCTTACGAATCGATGTTCACGGGCTCCTCGCGCCTGTACTGTTGGCAGTCACGCCCCGGTCAGCTACATATTCCCTTATCGCAGGCCGCCCCCGGAAACTTCGCCGGCGTCGTCGGGGGCACGAGGCTCGAAGGCATGCTGAACAACGTCGTCGCACGAAGAAGGCAAGGGCGGAACTGCGTTCAAACTGAGGAGGGAGGAAGAGGCACCTGTATCGGCTGTCAGCTGCTGATGGTTGATGGTTGATGGTTGATGCTACAGCGTCCCGCTCCACCTTGTTCCCGTGCGAGTCGTGTTGGACATACCTTTCGTACGCCGTCTCGAGGATACTCCTCCCTGCGCGGAGCCCTCGGCGGTGGGGGACCTCTGCTGGCACGAGGGCCTGATGGAGGTGGTCTGCGACCCGCTGGCTGTTATGGGTGTCAGTGGTCTTGTACTCTACGCGGATGTCGGTGCGGAGATCCTTGATTAAACGTACCGGGCGTTCAGAAATGATCTCGTCCAGGCTGCGATCCATTGTTGCCGACAGCAATGACGATAACAACTTGAACAATCAATGCTGATGCTGACAGTGACGCTTGGCCAACGTCGCTGGACGCTGGACACGGCGCGGTGGAACTCCGGGGCCCTGGCGATCGCAGCTGCCATTGCAGCCTCAGGACGCAACAAGTGACAGCTGGAGGGCACCCGAATGCAGCAACCCAAGGTACGTACGGAATTTGGTCCGCATGCTCAATCCCATCTGGACTTTCGTCACTGCACTCGTCCAATTGTCGCAATCCATCTCCACCCCCAGTCGCAACCATATACCCAAAACTTCTTGCACAATGCCGACCGCTTTAAACGAAAAGGCTCTCCAGGCCTCACGGAAGGAACCGACCCTTCCAAACGTCGATTTGCCGAAGAAGAAGTTGCACCCCAAACCTCGGCCACCACCACCACCGCACCAAGCGCATCCGAGACAGCACCGCCCACAGACTCTTCAACAGCCACCACACCTGCCGCGCAAACATCAGAGACCGCAGCGGCGCCACCACCACCACCGAACGACCGGGCCGCTCGCTTTGCCGCTCTCCGCGCCCGCAACCAAGCCTCCCGCAAAGAAAACCTCAAAGAAACCAAGTCCGAAGCCTCGCGCGCTGCCACAGACCCATCCGCCTTACATTCTCTCAACCGCAAACGCGACATCGCCTCCCACAAACTCCTCAAAGCTGAGACTGAATCGCGGGGGGAGGACTTTGAACGGAAACGCGCATGGGACTGGACGGCGGAGGAGAGCGAGCGATGGGATGCCAAGATGGCCGAGAAGCAGCGGAAGCGGGATCAGGCGGGGTTCAGTGATTACAGTGCCGAGGCGGGGAAGATCTATGAGCGCCAGGTCGGGCAGAATCTGGAGGAGAAAGCTGAAGGGTTTGGAGAGAGGAAGGAGGCGTATGAGCGGGAGAAGGCGGAGGCGTTGGATCGCGCGGTTAGGTCTGGCGGGTTGGAAATTGTGGAGACGCCGTCTGGGGAGTTGATCGCGGTGGATAAAGATGGGACGTTTTATTCTACTGCAGATGGCATGCAACATGTCCAGAACCGGCCGAGTAAGGATGCAGTGGACAGGTTGGTTGCGGATATCAAGAAGGCGGAGGAGGTACGATTGAAGAAGAGGAAGGACCGAGGCAAGGATGATGAAAGTGAGAGGGATATTACGTATATCAACGAGAAGAACAAGCAGTTCAACATGAAGCTGGCGAGGTTCTACAACAAATACACGGCGGATATTAGGGACAGCTTTGAGAGGGGGACAGCTATATGAGGGTGATCTAAGGTTTTGGAGCGCAAGGAGTTTTGTGAGATTGGATGGCGACAGAGTAGATACCCAGAGATTTGTTTTGACAGTCTTGTCGCCAGCTATGCACAATTATGCCAAAAAAATTCATATCGGGTCAACGACGTAGAAGGCATTTCTTCCCAACTATACCACTGTCGTTGCGCTTACTGCTGCTGTGGCCGAAGACAGGCACCAGGATGACACTGATGTAGGACAGGAAGACTGCTCATTTGTACATGATGTTGGAGCATACTTCTTCGCTACCACAGCTAACGATACTGCACACGCTGCCCACCCCTCTTCTCCATCTTGGCCTGACGCTTACTCGGCCCTCCACTGCCACCGCTTCCAGCAGCAGCACCGTCACCTCCACCCATCCCCGCAAACCCCTGCCTCATCCCGGAATACGTACTGAAAGCCAAATAGGCCGAATAGACTGGCACAGCCAGGTACAGCCACCACGCCCTATTCCCCACCACCGCAGCAATCACCGTACACCCCCACGTCCAGTACAGCACGTCCCACATCCATTCCGTGAGCCCCTTGGCCTCGAGGTCTTCACCGGCGCGTTTCAGGTCCCCCGTCGCGGCGTCCTTGGTCGGGCGGCCGATCCGTTCGAACCAGATCTCGATCAGCCAGGCGGGGAGGTTGAGCAGGATGAAGGGTTTTAGGGAGTGGGTGCGGTGCAGGAGGGTAGTCCGGAGGAGGAGGAAGAGGATCGTGATTATGAGGGAGATCAGATGGGTGCGGTTGAGCGCCGCTGTGTTGCGGGCGGCGAGGGTCTTTTGGGCTTTCTGGGGGTAAAGTGTAAGTGGGGTGGTTTGTTTCCTGTTGCTTTGGACTTTCTCCTTTTTCCTTTTGCTTTTTATGACCTTATATGGTTGGGCGTCCGTGGGCAACCTGTACTTACTTGAGCCATGGTGATATTAGTGGTGGCAAGCACCTGCTTGTGGGTGTTGGGTTGAGTGCTGTAAAGAAGCCGAAAGCTCGCAAGTGCGCAGCAGAGAAGTGGTCCGGAGCTTTTGATTGAAGTTGATTCAAATCCATTGAATGGTTTGGCGATGGGCGGAACGCCCGCATTCTGACTCGGTCCGTGCTCCACCAGCAACGGCACGAGTGCTTGCCAAACAAACGAAGGCGGGCAGCAACCACTGACGCCAGGCGCTAGGCGGGATTCACTGTGCGAACAACTTCACCAGCGCACATAACGCACCGCAACGGGGAACAAAGGGTAACGGGGCTTTAATGATAGTCATGACGGGATGATCGACGGCCAAACAACATATTGATTAATTCTTCCATCCGCTCAGGTGGGAGCGCGAAAGAGAAAGAGACAGCGACGAGCTGCGTCGTTTCAGACACAAGCGCCTTCCAAGACTCGGGAGGTGTATGCGGCTCACATCCATGGGATCACGGCCACAGTAACATACGCTTCTGCCTGTGCCGCGTTTAGTCTCTTCACTTGGGCCCCTTCACTTGCGCTGGTGTCCTGGCACCAACACCTTTCTTAAACAACAACAAACTCACCCACCATCCACCACCATGTCGCCGACCACTGGCATCGCAGCCTCGCAGCTGCACCAGCTCATCTTCTACCACATCGACAACGACATGCTCGATACAGCCAACTTCCTCGCCGGGCGCCTGCACGCCCTCGAACCGCGCAACCCAGACTCCGCCCACCTCATGGCCTTGACCTACTATCGGCTGCGTCGCTTCAAAGCCACCTACGACTTCAGCCAGAAATACGGCGCAAGCGGGCGACATCTAGGCTGCGCATACGTCTTCGCGCAGGCGTGCTTGGAACTGGGCAGGTATACTGAGGGCTGTGCAGCGTTGGAGAAGGCCAGGGCAATGTGGACCGGTAAAATCAACTGGAAGAAGCATTCGGAGACCACACGGAGGCATTTGCCGGATGCGCCAGCTGTCTACACTCTGATGGCCAAGCTGTGGAGGGGTCATGGGGATATGAAGAAGGCGGGCGATTGTTACATCGAGGCACATAAGGCCAATCCCTTCATCTGGGATGCGTTTGAAGGACTGTGTCGAGTCGGGGCGGATTTGAATGTGCAAAATATGTTTCGAGTCAGCGCGGGAGGCGTAGGTGAAGTCGGTGCAGCTGGAAGTGGGAGTGGTGGACTGCCGGATGTTTACACGGACGACCAGACACTGCAGTCGCAACCGTTAGCTGCACAGTCGAATTTCAACCAGCAAGTTTTCACGCCCACTGCCGATCCATTTGCGTCGGCGAGGGTGGAAAGCGAGCCTGGTCAATTTGCAGTTCCCAAGGGCAAGTCTGCACTGGGCAGGGGGCTTAAGCAGCCGCCGTCAGATTGGGATACGCCTACTGTCAATGCTGGAATGGTGGATGAAGACGATGTAGCAATGGGCGGCATGCAGCTGGAGAACGAAGGTGGGGGTTTAGAACCACCCGCAGCGCCAGTGCGGAGGAATAGGCCTGGGCACCATGGGGAAGCTTCTGAAAGGCCTAGACAGCCTACGTTGCGAGCGCATGGACAGTCGAGTTCGGAGGCTTTGAGTGCTGAGGACCAAAGGAAGCCAAGTATTAGTCACAAACGTACGATATCGGGTGCGCAGCCAACCTCTACAGCTGCGCCGTCCGATCCATCAGCGCCACCTCGAAGAAGTAATCGCCTCTTTGGTCAGACCGCGACCAGCAAACCATCACGTTCAACAGCCGATACGCAGGCATCGATGACTGGCAAAGTTGACCGTAATCTTCGTGGGGCCAAAGTTGCAACTGGGACGAAAGGGCGCGCAGGCTCTACCGTCGGCAGAGTTGTGAGCGGCAATCGTAAGATGATACCGCCAGACCCCGCCGATAAGGAGAAGCGTGCGCCCAGCCGAAACAACAGCGAAAAGCCTTCCACAACTGGACCAGGGGTAACATCAGCCACCTTGCAAAAGCATACATCTCACAGCCATCATGTGAATGCCTTGACCGAGGCGCAACTCGAGCAGCAAGCGACTGCTTCTCTTCTCGAATCTTTCCGGCATCTGGCACTAGGATATTACTCGAGTGCGCGCTTCGATTGTCCTCGAGCTATAGCGATATTCCGCGGTCTGCCTTCAGCCCAACGCGAGACGCCCTGGGTCTTGGCCCAGCTCGGCAAAGCTTACTACGAGTCTGCCGATTATCGAAACGCGGAAGAGTGTTTCGCACGCCTACTCAAGCTGCAGCCGTCACGAACCGAGGACATGGAAGTCTACTCCACCGTCCTCTGGCACATGAAGAAGGACAACGCCCTCGCCTTCCTCTGCCACACCCTCCGCGATCAAGACTTCAACGCCCCCGAGACCTGGTGCGCAGTGGCAACGCCTTCTCCCTCGCGCGCGAACACGAACAAGCCATCGCGGCCTTCAAACGTGCCGTCCAGGTCGACGAGCGATTCGCCTACGCCTGGACGCTCATGGGCCACGAATACATCGCCAACGAAGAATTCGATGCCGCCCTCTCCTGCTTCCGCAAGAGCGTCAGCATCGATCGCCGCTGCTACGGCGGCTGGTACGGCCTCGGCAAATCCTACGAGCGCATGGGCAAGCTGGAAGATGCCGAACGCCACTACCGCATCGCGGCTTCCATCAACCCCTCCAACGCCACCTTGCTCGTCTGTATCGGTGTCGTGCTCGAGCGGCTACGCAGCCGGAAGGCCGCGCTTGCGCAGTATACCAAGGCTCTGGAGCTGGCGCCGCAGTCGGCCCTGGCGCGGTTCAAGAAGGCGAGGACCCTGATGCATGCCAGGCATTACAAGGAGGCGTTGGAGGAACTGGAGGTTTTGAGACGGCAGGCGCCGGACGAGGCCAATGTGTGGTTCTTGCTGGGCAAGTGCTGGAAGGGGTTGGGGGAGAAGGGAGAGGCGCTTCGGGCTCTGACGGCGGCGTTGAATCTGGACGCCAAGGTATGTAATTTTTTTTTTTTTTGATCACTGGTTCTTTGAGGTTCGAGCATCATTTTTGCTGACTGGGCTTCACAGGCTGCGCCTTTCATCAAAGAGGCAATGGAGGCACTTGATGAGGATGAGGAGGATGCGAGCGAGAGCGAGTAGCGCCGCCTCGCCCTGTCGCTCGATATCGAAGCTGCTGATGGGTATGTGGGGATCTTCGACTTGGATTCGACCTTGAGCACGAAAGTTCGTGATGAAGTTTGCAGCATGTGAAAGAGCAGGAGATGTCTGGTCCTTGAGCGGACACATTGGTCTCCTATCCGCTTCGATGATGGACGTTCGTGAAGGACTTGCGAACTGAAGACCTGCAGCATCATGAACAGGGACTTTTTGTTTTATTTGCATGAGAAGCAGGAGCGGGATGGGAAATAGGAAGCGGTTCGTCCTTTGCAAGCATGGCGTCAGGGGTGGCATGGAAATGGCATAAAGCTTTTTGGCATCAAAGAAATGGTGAGACGGTTTTGGTATGCATTTTTAGGAGGCTTTGACCTGGGCATTGGGATCAATATTTACCTTGGCATGAGATGCGCTTTGAGTACTTTATTAAGAAATGGTTTGCAGAAGCTGCCTGGTCATCTGTTTGCTGCTCTACATGCCGTACGTCTCACATGTAGCAGATACATGTTACACGAAACATCATCTTCCTATCAAGCATGTCAAGAACATACAGGCCCGGCAGGTAAAGAATACTGCAACAGGGGTTTCGAGACCAAGGCTAGCTAACTACCGTAATGTCGCATATAGGCCATTAGGACACCAAGTTTTGCTCGTTCATCATGCGGTCATCATCGTCATCCGGCGTCTCCTGTGCCTGAATCCTCATCCACTCACCAAGTCAACAACAGTGCTGTACCATCTGTTCCTGTTTCGACCACGGCATCTTCAACAACAACGATCATCAATTGCCTTGTATCTCCGTAACCGTGCCTTTGATGCCTTCGATCTGCGCCGTGCTCAAGCTGATACCGATCCATTTCTGCAGCGCCTCCACCCGCTGCCTCTCGCTTCTCAACTCCTCCACCAACACCTCTTCGCCATTCTCCATTCTTAGCACGCGATCCTCATACAGCAACACGTGTCCCATCAGCTCTTCCGCCGCCCAGTCCAGCAGGTACCGACTAGCAATCACCCGGTACGTGAAGAAGCTCGTGCGGTGCGTACTTGCGAACCATGACATGACCTCAAAGTCCTGCGGCAGGAAGGACAGCTTGTCGGAGAAGCAGTACACGCACACCCACGGCGTGTTCAACTGTTCGTTGTCGTTGCCGGCGAGGCATCGCTCAAGGAACCAGACCTTGTGTTCCTCGTTCAGATGCCGGGTTTGGCTGACCGTCGAAGGCGGTTCTGGATGAGCGTAGTCTCTGCGCAATCGGACGGTCTCGTTCGGTCTCAAGTTCAACGTCGGCGTGCCTTCTTCTAACAGCAGTGGACGTGTGGGCCCGCCGGCGCCGAAGCCGACGTCGACCATGTAGATTTCGCCTCGGAGAGTGACAAGGTGGACGACGTGCGACCAGCCGCCAAAGGAAGGGAGGGTAGGTGAGTCTTCGTCGATAGTCGGATGGCTTTGCAGGTTGATGCGCGCACCAACACTAGTCTACGAAGAACGTTTTAATCAGACTTCCATCGAAATGCCTGCTCGCTTGTGCGTCCGAGGAGAGGGTGTGGATCTCTTGGGTCCAGATCTAACACTTACCACCTCAAAGCCCAGACTACGTAGCACAGTGCCCAGAAAGACGCCATTCTCTATGCAATAGCCCCCTCTTCCGCTGCCCGACCGCACAATCTTGTTGAACAGATGTTCGGCGTTGATCGAAATGTGATGCTGCTGCGAGTAGTGCATGTCCAGGTTCTCAAACGGCACAGAGGCTAGCATGTGCCGTTGCAGGGCCGATAAGAAACCCATGCCATCGCGATGCCTTACGACCTCGCGACTGAATTGGCCAGGCTCATAGCGATACTTGTTGGGAAGCTTGATGCGGTCGTAGACCTGGTGAAGCTGGGCGTGGGTGTAGGTGGCCCAGGAGGAATTACTGGGCGGGTTTGATCCGCTCATCTCGTCTGATGTTGTCTTGCGATCCTATAGTGATAGTCCAGGCGGCTAACCCCCTGCCACACCGGCCTGTTCGAAAGCTCTCTTCGTCAGCAGCACTCAAGCGGTAGCGTCACAGGTTCTTGACTGCGCTGGCGCGAAGGTCCCACGCGACAAAGAGCCTGGTCCAGTTGCCGCTTGCTGCAGAGCATCAAATCGTCAGGAGTGACTCTTAAATTCGGAAGTGCTTTCTTAGCAAAATACTTGAAGCCGGAGATTTGGCGTCAGGGTACAACTTCAAAGGCGCATCCGACCTACTGTCCGGACATCAGCGGTTGATCAGCGGCCAGCCAATCGAGTAACACCTTCTCACCTTAGCTGACATATCTCCTGTCCTGTGACTTGACTGAAGTGGTGCCTTCTGTGGCGGCTTGCTCAACATGGATCGCTTTTGCTTCAGAGGGAATCATGTGGCGAGCGAAGCAAACAATGGGCCTGGTGGAGTCCGAGAGGGAATGAATCTGTTTCCCTCTGCAATTACACGACACAGGCGAGCGATGACAGCGGACCACAAAAGGCTATTTGCTTGAGCCTCACGGTATCCTCACAAATCTGGAAATGTCCTTGAAGCAGTATCTCCGGGCAAAGAAGAAGCAGGGCACGGTATTCTCGATTTCCCCCTTCCTTGGCATTGGACTCGAGTTGCCAGAGTCTGTATCCTCTTTATTCACACAGCTCGGCCGTTCCCAGCCTCTTCTGAGCGTGCAAAGAGGGTGAACGGCAAACGAAGTAGAAAGTGACGACCACAGGCAGGTCTGTCGCCACCTTCCACTGACGTTGAGCAAGCTCACCAAGGCTGGTAACAGGGCTCAAGAGGAGGGTAAGCGGTGCTATTCTGCCCCGTCTGCACCTGCTACACGTCTTGTTCCGCAAGTACACGACTTGTGTAAAGGCCTAGCGTGTCGCAGTGCCGGATGGGGCTCGTGGATCTGACGATACACTCCGGAGAAAGCACCGTCGCCATCGAGCCAGGTCAGCCGTTTTGCCGCTTAAGCGTCTGGGCCGATTTGGCGGTTATGCAGCATCCTTGATAACCACCTGTGCACCGGCCGGCACACACGTCTACTTTTGACAGGCAGACCTGCTGGGAGCTGCAACCTCAGATGGTGTGGTCATTCATTGTAGAAGATCTTGAGCCGTTGCAAGCCTGACCGTAGACTCAAACTGCTACAAAGCCTGCAACTTTGCCCTCGACTCCTTGGGCCGGCTTGGATTGAATGCTGCCGCACGTCGAGAAAGTATGAGTGACGGCATCCGTGGTCGGTGTACGCTTTTCGCCGTCGCCAGGCGATCCGGGTATCGTTTGTCCTATGTCCATCTGTCCAAAAGTAATAAGCTGCTTCGATGTCAATGGTTGCTCAGCGAGCGAATTTCTTCTTACCATCCACAATCCGTTCCCATTATTTTCTCTGCCTTTCAGCGCTTGCCATTATGCTGATATCCGCAATCTGGACGGCATTTATCAAGGACAGCAACGCTCGAAAGGCAGAGCTCGTCGTTCGAACTTCACGTGACTCGAAGCCTGCAAGTTCACCACCTCGGTATGCTTAGCTATCCCACAGCTTCACCAGGCCAATGCGAGCCTTTGCTGCGTACGAAGCCCTCTACGTTACTCTCGCCATTCCTCAGCCTAGATCGATGGCTTTAAAGCGTTCGTTGTCCCCTGAGCAAGCCAACTGCCGTCCAGGATTTAGGCTGTGCGCTGGAGCTGTACGACGAGCGGCAGTCAATGACAATGGCATATTTTAGCATCCTCCTCTCAGTAATTTGCTCGAACATAGCTCCTTGCAGTCGTACCGGCGTTGAGATGCCACGCGCTTTCTAGCCAGTAGCAGCGACGGATGCAGTCTCCGCAACGTGACAACACCGAATCACGAGCTGTCTACTTCACCTCAAGGCCGATCTGGACACAGTACGAGCCACTACCGTCCAACATGATTGCCGCAGATGGCACAGCAAGAGGTGGATCGCCGGACATTGAACAGGCTGGAGCTGGCCTGTCGGTTGCAGTCCGCAACGTGGGAGAAAAGATCGCATGTGTGGAGGATCCTGCGTTGACGGCGACCGTGCAATGCATGCGCGTTGGGTGCAGCGCTGGGGACATGATGAGCAGGAAGGGCAGCGGAAGCAAGACCCTATCCTTGGGTATGGAACAGCGTCACGAGGGTCAGGCTGTATAGCTGATGAAGACGAACACCTAGGTAAGGACTTCGGTGATCTAGCGGCGAAATGAGCCAGACCCAGGGCAGACCTCTTTGGTAACGCAACAAAGATGTGGCCGCCCGTCAATCCTTGTGATCGTGGCACTTCCCGTCGACGGTTCTTGCCAAGTTGGTGGTGGCTATCTGGCGCCTGTCAGACCGCGGGCGTCCCATGATTTCCGCTCTGTAAGTCTGCCCGTGCCATTTCGAGCGAAATATCAGGACCATGCTTTGGATATCCATTCCCAGTATGACCAAGCCACGCTGTCACCCGATGGCTGCCCGTGTTCATGTCAGCGCTGAGCTCTCGAACCTTTAGCCGTGGCATGCATGCGTATGGACCGTCATAAGGTAAGCACAGTGCTCTAGGTTGCGGAGTAGACAATGTCGTGGCAAGGCAAGGCGCTTGAATGAAGGCCTCTGCTTTCGACATTGCGGGCCGCAAGACACTCACAAGCTCGCAGATATTCAGTGGCCAGACTAGACGACCTGCCTCTTGCTCTGACACGGTTCCAACTGGGCTGACCTATCATGGCTAGCCAGGTGAACGCGAACAAGAGTGCGGAGCATCAGGGCTTCTGAGCTTGCGAAAACCCTCCCTCTAACTCGTTCTCCTCGGCCATGGATCACTTTGACGGTGGGCCAGATACAAAGCGTCCAGTATTCCTTGGGTTTGCCGCAAACAAATGTGCTCAAGCGGATCGACTCCGCAGCCTCCGCTGTGCAAACCAGTCTCTAACAACGGGCTCCTTCATTGGAAATTCAAGCTGTGGTCTTATCATGTCGCGCTGGTCGCGACGCGCTGCGGTAGCGAAGGCCGCTGGAGACTGTATACGTGTCTCGAATGGGACATTGTGCGATAGACCGCCAGCCAAAACCAAGCACTCACTGCTGTCGGTCAAGGACCACCAGAGCAAGGTCGCCTCCCAATTCTGACCAAGAGCTTCGGAAATCTGCCGTTGGGCACAGCATCTAGAGCGAACAAGATTTCATCGTGTTGAATAGCGCTGCGATGTTTAATTTCAAACAATTAATTGTGCTATGTTCGCGAGCAACCGATGATATCAGCACAGTATAAAAACGATATGCGATGAGAAGGTGCTATCCTCCTCGGACCTGTAAGAGATGCATCGAGACAAACCCCCCAGGTTTGAGCTCCGGGGTCAGCTCCGGGTGCGTTGTAGGAGATCGTGGCCGAAAGGCCGTGTCGGTATTCCTACACTCCCACTAAGCAAACACAATCATAGAGATGTAAGCGATCACTACAGATTGGAGTGGGCCTCAATGGAAAAGCTCGACACGTGCAATGCATTTCCCCCGCTGTATGAATCCTGTCGGCGACGGACAGCATACAGTACCGTGAGTATGGTTCCCGCTGATCAATTTTGAATGGGTCAACCATCAATTTCAACCAATAGCTGGTGAAGCTCTCCACCACTGTCACTGGGAGATACATAGTATTACAAAGTCATTATCAAAACAGCCATCTGATAGCGTCTATCAAGAAATTGAACCATTGTTGGGATTCCGCCTTGCCGTAAGGAAATAGACCTCGCTACAGTCTACCTTCCCATGAAACTGCGTGCTGCACGCTGCTGCCGACCGCCCTTGTCACCGCTTCCACAGGTTCATAGTAGCTATGTAGCAACCTGGTGGGCATTTGTTCCCACGCCTTGAAGAAGCCTGCGAATCCGCCTTGTGTCCATGTGCTTTCATCTTCCTTAGATTGTGCCAACCTACAGAATGCACGTACGTGCCAGCTACGACCTCCAAGTTTACCGGGTATGCGCCTAGAAGCAAAACACCATGTCCTCAAGCTTGCTGACCGGCCTGGCCTTGTCGTACCCAGGGACTCTGTGGCCTTCTTCATAGCGCTGACCATGGGCGGTGGACCGCAGATCAGGATCTTGATATCCTTTGCCGGTGCCGGGAAATGCTCCTAAACAACAATGTCAGCTCGGTCTGCTCTCCAAGTCTTTTAAAGATAGGACATACCTTGATCATGTCAGCAGTCACGAATCCAACGCCGCCCTTCCAGCCTTCTGGCGGGTTGTTAAGCACGTAGTACACGTTGAACTTGGTGTCCTCATCCGCGAGCTGATCGATGTCCTCCTTGAGCAGAATATCCTTCTCGTCCACATTGGCGAAGATCAAGTTGATCTCCGTCTTATCGCCCTTGTTCCTGCCCCGCACAATGGCACGCACAATCTGCAACATGGGCGTAATGCCGGTCCCGCCGGCGATCATGCCAAAGCGTCGCACCATGTTTGGCGTGTAGACCATCGCGCCCTTGGGGCCCTTGACGCTCATGGTGTCTCCGATCTTGAGAGTAGCGAGATGCCTACTGATGTTGCCCGTCGGGTACGACTTGATCAGCAGGTCAAAGTGGCCAGGCGTGACATCTGAGCTGATTGGCGTGTACGAACGCACTACCTCCTGCGTCTTCACTTGCTCCGTCTTTGGGTCCTTGACATCCAGAGTTGCGCCGAGCGAGATGTGCTGTCCAATGGGCAGGCCGAGGATGCTGTTCGCGGTGGGAAGCTTGAAACGGTAGATTGCGGTGTTGTGCGAGATGATCGTCTTCTCAGTGAGCGGGAACTCCTGGAACTTCGTAGGGTCGAGGACCTTGCGTTCCTCTTCTCACATGTCAGCAATTGCTCATAGATAGGGAGAAGGTGTCCGGGGCGGAAACTGACGGTTGGCGTAGAATTGGTAACCTCCCAGAGCGGCGGCTACTGCAACAGCATATGGCGTCCATGCTACGTTCAGGAGGGCTGTGCCGGCTATGAGAATGGCAGACGGAATGTACACGAAGGTAATGTACTGCGGTGCGAAGGGTCCGGTAGGCTTTGCGGTTTGCTTGCCACCAAACACGTCAGTGGCAGCCGTGACGGCCGCTTTGCCCTTATCGGCCATGCTGAGTGGTTGCAAGTGAGGTGAGGACGGCGTTGCTGGGCGTGGTAGGTTGTGTCAACATTCAAATAGAAATTCCCTGAGCTGGACCCCACAGCAGCAGCTTGCCGATCAGCCCACTGTTCGGGCGCTGGCGGGGTTGAAATGGCCGAGAACGGAAAGAGTTTCCGTGGTTACCTGGTGATTTGACCTGCTGGTTTGTTGCAGTGCAGCCACCCGCTTCACACTACAGTGTGCAATCATTGTAGATAAAGACCATGGCAAGGAGGTCGACGAATCGGGAAGGCACGCATCACATAGCAAGGAACGAACCCTTGCACGTTATTACCATTCCAGACGATGAGTCCCCCACTTTCACCCCGGAAAGGTACCGCGCCTTCGACGAACGACCTAGACCGAACGCATGAGTGCTGTCCGAAGAGATCACTGCTCAATCACTTTGAGGACTGCGCATCAAAATGGCGGACGTGAAACCCGAAGACATCAATCTTGACGATCCTCCATTCCCTCTCACAGCCATCGATCGCCAAGTACTCGCCACACCCGACGAAGAGTACCACCGCATCACCTGGGAAGACCTAAAGCACATAATAGGTACAAGCCCACCTTTCCCTCATCGTCTTAAATACACCCAGAAATGACTTCATCTCTAACGACCAAAACCAGCCACCAACACGCTCGAACAGTTAAAACGCCTCCCCTCAGACCTCCGACGCTACCTCGCCTGGTCGTACAACATCAAGCAAGCCTACGGCGGCATTTTGCCCTACGTCATTCAGAAGCGATTAAATTGGCAACCGGATCCCGCTCGCTCAGCCCAGGGTCCCTACTTCGAGCACCGATCCAGCATCCCCTTCGCCGACCCGCGCGATTTCGCCGTCCTGGTGAATGACTGGCCCTACGGCTTCGAAGCCGGGATCCAGCATCTACTCGTCTGGAGCAAGACGCCGATTCCCGTCGACGATGAAAAGGGTGATGTGACGCCCGAGTCTCGACGTCTGATCGAGGACTTTATTGAGGAATTCTTCATTCGGCCGCTGGGGGCGAATGGTAAGGACCAGGTGCAGTGGTTCAAGAACTGGGTGAGCTTGCAAAGCGTACGAGGCGTTGACCATGTACATGTCCTGGTGCGTGATGTTGCTCCCGAGCAACTAGCCAAATGGACTGAGAGGAGGGACTTATGAGAGAGAGGTGGAAGCGGCCGATGCCGATTATGATAAAGGGGAAAAGTTACAGGAAACAGCACGCCGCTGGATGGTGCTTGTTTTACTTCAGAAGTCAATTGCCACAAGAAAGGAATTAAAAGATGTCTTGACCGGCGAGCCAAGTGCTCAAGCCGGATGAGCTCCAAACAACGCCTTCCACTTCATGATGCTCCGCTGGATATGGTCCGCTTGCTCCATACTGTTCAGCTCGTCGAACGGCCTCTCGTCGTCTCCTGTTGCAACAGATGTAGGAGGTTGAACGGCACCTCCCGGCATTCCAGGCACACCAGCGTCGGCTGTGGGTGGTGTGCGGTCGCCAGCCATCTCGATCTGCTTCTGCTGCATGTAGAGAGACATTCGGTCGATCACACGCTCCATCTCTTGGACTGTCAACTCTTTAGGCTCCTGCGCGGATGCATGGCCATTTGCGACCTTGTTCTTCCCTTTGCCCTTGCCTTTGCCGGTTTGAGGTTCATTGCTGTCTCCGTTCGGCAATTGCTCGTCTCCACTGCTGCCTCCATTATTGTTCAACGCTCGTTTGCGATGATGCGGTGACGAGGCGGCAGCTTGTGCAGCAAGATCCCGTTCACGCGCTTTTGTGTACTGATTATTGCCTAGCTTCTTCGTTTTCTTGCCTGGGCCTCTTTTGGGTGGTGCTCTTTCTACGGTCGTTTGCGGAGGTGGGCTCGGAGGGAGTGATGAAGGTGGTGGTGACGTCTTTGCGCTTGCACTCAATTTAGGCGTTTCCTCTGGATCGGGTTCTATGCTCTCGGTCAGTTCTGCATACCGGGCGGCCATGTCAACCTGCGTACCGTCACCGCGTCGTCTTCCTGCACGCTCTTGTCTTCTGCCAGCTGCCTCCGCGCGCTGCTTCTCGCGCTCTTTCTCCTTTTCTCGGAGTTCTGCTTGTCTTGCAGTTTGCTGGGCATCCGCCCTAGCTTTCTTCCCCTACTCCCACTTGGTGTTTCTTCCTCTGAATCGTCTTCGATGGTCGCATTCCGTGACAGAGCGGCTAGAGATTCGGCAAGTATTCTTTGGCGTTTGCTATCGTGCTTGACACTTGAGAATCTGTCAGCGCTGGTTACACAGAGCACGCCGGGCTAGCAACTTTACTCACTCTTCGCTCTCGTCACGAGCACGCTTGCCGTTTCTGCGACCATTACCGGAACCTTCCTGCTCGCGTCTGCTCTCTTCAAGAGCCCGTCTCAGCTGTTCCTCTTCATCGTCATGCTCTTTACTCCTCATTGTACCCCGCCGACGGCCTGTCGCAGGATCTGCACTGCGCGCATGGCCGCTGCATCGCGCTCCTTTTTTGTTTTGTCATCGCTCTTACTGACTGAACCTTTGCGCTTGGTCTGAGGGTTGACGGGAAGGTAGATTGAGTACTGTTGCCTATTCGATTTGTCAATCGCCTTCTGCGCATTGGCCGCGGCCGCTCTCGGCTGGGATGCTTCGTGGTAGCGTGCCATAGTGGATATAGGCTGGCATGCTTGGGAATGATGCTGCAGAACCAAAGCGGCTTAGGCGCATGGTGCGTCCGTGAAAGCAGGTTGAAAGAAAGCTTTGCGCAGAGCAAGCGCTTTGCCATCTCTTGCCGCAAATACCCATCTTCGCACGGGCAGTGCCAAAGCACGTGTTTGGTAATGTTGAAGGGGACTAGGGAAAGTGCTACGTACCCTCTTTCGTCTGTGTGTTGATCATGCAATTTTGGTCTGCACTCTTCGCAGTAATACTTCTCCGGACACAATGATTCTTCAACTATGCCGACACACCCACCGTGTTGCCAGACGCTGCAGCCATCACATTGGATGAATAGGCCACCGGCATCGTCGTTCTGAAGATCGACATTGTTGAAGGCTTCACTTAGAGGAGGACCTGGATATTCTTGCTGCCCACATATACAGCGCGTTACATCCTCCTCTTCTGCGTTCCCTTCCTGGACATTGTCATCGTCTTGTGTAGCCTCATCATGCTGTGTGGGATGAGACCGTTGACTGCGGCGTGGAGGCTCGCTCATCTCGTCGCTTGCTGGAGAAGGTGGTGATGCCGACTTGTTATGGCCGTTGGATGTGATCTTTGCGGAAGCGTCAAGCTGTTTTGAGGTGGCAAGGGAGGAGGAGGAGGAGGAGTTCGTAGTCGGCGTCGGTTTGGCAGGTGGTGCGCCTCTGGTAGAACGGCGGATGGGCGAAGGCATGTCACGGCACGTAGCCTGCCCAAGCGATCACTGGCCGCCCTGGTCTTCCAAACAGGCTGCCGATGCTATCGGCGTGACCAAATGGACTTGGGATGCGGCTGCAGATGCAGCATCCAGGTAGGTGCTAGAGAATGGGCGCAGCGAGCCAAAAGACGGAATTCCTTACAAGCCACGAAAGAGGAGCTAAGCAAAGCAAGGCGCAGAAGGTAATAGCAGATAGGGTGTGTCTGTAGGGTGAAGAAACACTTGATAGTGCAATGGCGAAGGGAGGGAAGTGCTGAAGGGAGTAAGAGATGTGTGGGAACTCGAGAGGGACCCTACCAGCAGGCCTCGCAGCGCAGCGCAGCGCAGCGCAGCAGGTGAACGAGTGAACGACCTGACAAGCTGCCGAACGCCGATGGAATGGCCCCGCATTCTGATTGGCCAGTCTGGGCTGCTTCCACAGTGCCATTGACGACGCGTTGGAGCAACTTCCAGCGCACTAGGCATATCTAGAGGCTTTCCTGACCCTCGTAGACTTGCTTTCGCGAGCATCAGAGCGCGTTGAGATGCTGTTCCTGTCCGACATGATGAAGAAAAAGTAGTAGAGGGGCCAGTGACGTTGTGGGACGCGGGCTTTCGGTCAATCGCCGGCATCGGCTTCGCAAGGCTCCGGAGTCACGACCTTGTCTTCGAGCATTGTTTAACCGACTTAAAGACAAAAGACCCTAGAAACAACAACGACAGTCTCCTCTGTGATGAGAGGTTTGAATCTGCAAGACCATTATCCCGTCTCATCTCCTAGCTAGAGGGGTGACATGGAGCTTCAGCCCAGGCCATTCCAAGAGCGCCACAGGATCTGCAATCCCATCCCTGCATCGTCTCTGCGCATGGGGGGCAAGCTTGGCCGCTGCAGGGCAGCTCCGATAGAGCTGGCATTGATAAACGGGCACGACGAGCTCATAGATTGCCCGCTGCATGGCTATCTTGAGGCCTCCTAGATTGAGAAGGTGCATGCGGCAGCTATCAATAATGTCGATGGTCATGCAATCAATAAAGCATTACAGTCATCAGCACCTACGAAACAGGAATGCGCGAATACAAGAGACGACGACCAAGATAGGTATACATTTCGTCTATGTTCAAATCGCATTCATTGTTCTCTGCTCTCCTTTTTCAACCATTCGGACGAATCGCACAGCATCATGGCTCACCTGGCAGCGAACACAAAACCAACAGCTTTCGATCAAGATGTCGCCGAGGAAGTCGCCCTCGAGAGGCTGGGGTACCAACAGGAGTTGAAACGCGACTTTTCTTTCATCGGCATGCTGGCCTTCTCCTTCAGCATCGTGACCTCTTGGTCAGCCCTATCCGGTGTGCTTGCGGTGGGAGTCGAGAGTGGAGGGCCACCAGTCATGATATGGTCCTGGATAGGCATATCCGCCTTTTCACTCGCAGTCGCCTTCTCCATGGCCGAGATGTGCTCTGCCTATTGTCTTGCAGGGGGTCAATACTCATGGTGTGCGGTTCTGGCACCGAAGAGCATCGCGAGGGGATTTTCCTACGTCTGCGGCTGGTTCATGCTCATCGGCATTATTTCGATGGGTGCCACGAACAACTTCATCACGGCCAATTTCGTGCTAGGTGTCGCCAACGCTAATAATCCAGACTATGTGATTGAGCGGTGGCACACGGTACTGGTGGCTTACCTTGTCGCCGCACTGGCACTATCCTTCAACGTCTTCCTTCCTCGGCTCTTGGACAAGATCTCAAGAGGCCTGATTGCGTGGAACATCTGCGCATTCCTGATCATCGTGGTCACCATCCTCGCAACAAAGACCCCATTGCAGTCGGATCGCTTCGTCTTCGTCGATTTCGTCAATCTCAGCGGCTTCGACAAATCGTACACTGCAATTGTCGGGCTTCTGCAGGCTGCTTTCGGTCTTTGCTGCTATGATGCACCAGCACACATGACTGAGGAGCTCAAGAATGCGAGGAAAGAAGCTCCGAGAGCGATCATCTATTCCGTCGTTATTGGTGCGGTGACGGGCTTCGTTTTTTTGATCGCAGCTTGCTATTGTATTGGCAATATCGAAACGACAGCGGCAAGCACGACCGGAGTGCCGATTATTCAGATCTTTCTTGACTCGACTGCGTCTCGAGCAGGAGCCAGCTGCCTTACTGTCCTGCTAATTGTCATCGGCATGGGCGCTAGTAATGCACTTACAGCAGAAGGCGGTCGCGCAGTGTATGCGTTTGCTCGCGACCACGGTTTGCCATTTTCCAGCATCCTAAGCAGAGTGGAGAAGAAGAAGCAGATTCCGGTGTATGCGCTGTGCCTCACGGTGCTTGTACAAATCGCTCTCAACTCCATCTATTTCGGAACGGTCACCGGATTCGAAACCGTCGTCTCCATCGCAACAGAAGGCTTCTACGTCTCGTACGCTATGCCTCTTTTCGCGCGATTGCTATCGCTGTTCACTTCGGACAAAGCTTGGCGCATTAATGGGCTGTACACCCTTGGCAGATGGAGTGTACCCTTGAACGTCTTGGGCCTGTTGTACTTGGTCTTCACGTCCATCACCTTCAACTTCCCCACGCTAAAGCCCGTCACGTCGGAGAACATGAATTACACTTGTGCGGCGGTTGGGGCAATCATGTTGATCGCGTTAGTGACTTGGCTGACGACAGGGTGGAAGCACTTCAAAGGCCCGGAAAGTGGAGGCGTTGTGATTGAGGGTGGCGAGCCCCGTACTCCTGCAATAACACCAGAGCGCGATGTTCAGAGTAAGCTTGGCGAAAAAACATATCATTGATTCGAGAGTAGCAATCTATGGAGTATGTATGCAGTAAAGATCTTCGTCTCCCTTTACGCGGCAGCGCGTTGCTTTTGCTTCTTGCCTGATAAGATCCGTTGAGATTTGACCGCCCTTTCTTAGGGACTGTGCTTGGTATTTCTTGGTACATGAGGATGCACGTCTTGGTTGTGACAGCTGGAGGGCTGGGGCCCCGCAGGCAGGCACAGTCAAAGTCCCGCTGCGCAAGGTGGGATACTGGACCGTTGCAGCACCCGCAAAGAGACGTGGGGAGCGGGCACCGAATTTGGTTGGGACAATCTAAGACCGGTGTACGCATCAAGACTCTGACAATCATGTAAGACGCGAATAGGCAGGATGTTTAGGGATGTTTGTTAGCACCTAGGTAGTAGTACTCTCGAGCACTCCACCGTACCAGTTGGTACAGTGCAGCCCCTCGCTCGAGGACTTCCTATTTCCTAGGCGAGGTGGGGTCGTGCTCGTCCAAGATTCTTCTTTGCATTGCTCCAGACGCTTAGTTGACCTTGGCGCTGGGCTCTGCGGGAGCCCATGCTTTCGCCCTTTTCCTGGTTGCGTATCCCGCCGCACATTTCGTCATGGCTCATCCTACAGCACTCAACCCTAACTAGTTGTGGGAGGAAACGCGGAGCGGTCATGGGCTATCGGTTGGTCAGGCACAGGCGCGTGAGCGCGTGAATGCCATCATTCCCATGGGAGCAATCGAAACCTGGGGAGACGCTGAGTCGGCTTATCGGCAAGATCCACGGCTTCGGCGGCTCACCCACTGTAATGTGGTAATCAAATACGGCCAAGGCTGCCATGCCGGGAGAGGTGCTTTTGCCTCTCCAACTGCGGGCGTGCCGTCACACCTCTGCAGCTTCCAAAAAATCCCTCGTGTTCTACGACAGCCCTTGGTACACACCCAACATCCATCGGAAGCACCATAGTCGCATCCAACTGCGGCCGCATCATCTCTGGCCGAGCATCGCGAACTTGCCCATAGATATCTTTGCCGACACGCGCTCGAGCGCGCGGCGATCCCTTCACGCAGGAAATTGGCGACTGGACCCGAAAAGGACCGTTTCAGCCTTCCCTGTCCCCAGTTCACCGGCGGAGCAGACTTTCGAAGTTGCCGTCGCTCGAGTCCTGCACGTGTTTGGGCGGGCGAGACTCGAGCTTCGCCCGCAGCTCTCAACTCAATTGCACACACACCATCTCTGGACTCTTTTTACCCGGGGCCTGACTACAGTCGCGCTTACTCTCCATATCTCTGGCGCTTTCGCCTTTCTTCTTCGCACATTACAAAGCGACCAGTTGCATGTCTGCCGGATTATAATTTCCACCCTCAAGCATGGCCTTGCTCAATCCAAAGCGGCAGTCTACCATGCCGGCACAGCCACCAAGTCCCAAAAAACCAGGCAACTTCTTCAGCCGACATCTAGGCCATCACAAAAGACGAAGCAGTTCGGTCTCTTTCGCAGGAAATGCCAACCATGAGCAACGACCACCTTCACCCGAGGCGCATAAAGCTGCGCCAAGGCGACCGTCAGCAGCTGGGCATGCGGCTACTGCAGGTGCTGCTGCACCAAACGCGACGCAACATGTACACGACGGTCAGACTGCTAACGGGAACCCGACGTCGATTTCCAAGCAGGACCGTATAGATTCCCACAATGCTTCCGAGGACATGACGAGCGACCCTATGACTAAGAAGGCTGGAGACCAGTTGCCACCGAGTGCACAGAATGGGACCCTCAGGCCAGTTGCACAGCATCAGGAGAGTCATCAAAGCGGCAAAAGTCTGTCCCCTCGTGCTCTTTCACCGGGAGGCGATGCTGCGGAGGAGCTTACACGAGTCCAATCCCGGGATTCCACCAAAAGCGGAGTGAAATGGGCAGTCGAGCTACCGGAGCGCCAAGGTTCGGAATCACGACAGCAAAGCTCAATACCTCGGCGATCATCTATCTACACGAAGACCGCAGATGGCTATCATGCAGAAGGTGTGGATGCAGGTGTTGGCTCAAAAGCGCGACGCCTGTCAGTGCACGTGCCAGTGCGACTTGAGGTAGATGAATGCCCGCTTGAGGAACATTTCAGCTTGATTTCGCGTATGAACAAGAAGCATCTCGGAGAAGGCGGTGCGGCCACTGTGAATCTCATGAAGAGCAAAACAGCAAGCACGGAAAAGTGTGAGTCGAAGGTCTTCGCAGTCAAGGAGTTCCGAGAATGGGACGAGAGCGAAGAAACCCAAGAAGAGTATCAGCGGAAGATTCAGTCCGAATACGCTATCGCCAAGGCTTGCTCCGAGAATACCAACGTCGTGAACACCTACCGGCTCTGCTTTAAAAGCTCAAGGTGGTATCATGTGATGGAATATTGCGACCAAGGCGATTTGAACGACGTCATCAACATGAACTTCTTTTCTAGGGAAGACAGAGAGTGCATGTTCAAGCAGCTCATCCGAGGTGTGGAATATTTACACAACCGTGGCATTGCACATCGAGACCTGAAGTCGGAAAATTTGCTACTCAGCAAAGAGGGATGTTTGAAGATTGCCGATTTCGGCACTAGCGAGGTCTTTCAGCGGGCAGCATCCGGGTTATCGCCATTGTCGCCGTCCCAGCATAGTGAGCGCAAGCGACGACGTGCGCTTGTGCAAACCCGGCCTTGTGGGCAGCAGACCTTACATGGCGCCCGAACTTGTCGCGCGCGAGAAGGACTACGACCCAAGATGCATCGACGTGTGGTCATGTGGCATTATCTACATCACCCTCATGCTGCAAGTGACGCCCTGGGAGGTCGCCGACCCCAAACAAGTCAAGAATTACAACATCTACGTCAACTCTTGGGAAGAATGGCTTCAGAAATTCCCAGATGGCGAAATCAAAGACGAGAGGCCGCTTCCGCGGTATGCGAACGAGCCCAAAGGATTTGGCGGGTTGGGCGAAAAGCCATACAGACAGTTGGTCATGGGCATGCTGCACCCGGATCCCGAAAAGCGCTGGACCGCGCGCGACTGTCTGGAGACTAAGCTTGTGACGGAGTTTGCTTGCTGTCAGCAGGAAGGCTATTCGGACGACATCAAGAACCGACAGCGCAAGGCCCTCCACAAGCATGTCTTCGACAAGCAAGAAAAGAAGAAGCAGGAGCTTCAGAAGAAGCAAGGCCTGCTTTCGCCGAAAGGTACCCCTAAGGGGTTCGGCAAAGGTAAATGATGGCCCTCTCAAGCAAATGGGATCGGTGCATAGCGAGGGTTGTACGATGATACTTTTTCTGGGTTTCCAAAAGGGAGGGAAGGCAAAGTTGACATTTTGGGTTCACGAAGCGTTCACGTTTGGGAAATGGGAGCTTTGTATCAAGGCGGTCTTCTTGCCTAAATGTGCTGGATAGTACATTCGCTGCGCAGGTGAAGATGGGAGGCGGCTGGATATTACCTTTTTTCTTGACGAGCTATTTATGATATCACAGTAATACGAATATGAGCTGTGCCAATTGCGGCAAGTAAACTTTTTTATGCTGTTGTGCAAACATAGCGCTCGCCGCATTCTCTTATGTATTTTCTTAAACTCATCTTACAGTTCCCTACCGGCCTCGTTCTCAATGTCGGTACGAATCGCCTTCCTTACCACATCTCCCACACCTTCGCAGGCAACACCGTCCTCATGATCTTCCAGTGCCGGATGGCACTCTCCTCTTGTTCCTTCTTCCACTTCCCTTCGTCGCCCGCTTGCAGGACCTGCCCGGCCGGAACGCCGGCATCCTCACTAGTGGGGAAACCAATCTCCCATTCGCTCTTGGGTAGAAGGTAATGCGCGCGCGATTTGCTGCCGAGGAAGTCTTTTGAGGTCGGCTGTCGGAAGGTGATGGAGCCGGGAGTGTTCCGGCAGAAGATCAACATGTTCAGAAAGTCTTCCTTGGATTCCGCGTCGTTGCTGGTGTCTTTCGGGGGCGCGTCGCGGAAGATTTTGCACTGTCCGTCAAAGGCACCGTGGATCGTATTCAGTACCAGGTTCGTCAGGGGCGTGCTCAGATCGCCGGCGTAGTTGAGCCCGATGACGCCGTTGGGGGTAAGGAGAGTGCGGAGGTCGGAGAGGAAGCTGTTGGTGAAGAGCGATAATGGCTCGACACCCCCAGTGAAGACATCATGGAGGATGTAATCGTACTTCTTGCTCTCTTCTTTGGAAGCTTGTGAGACCCACGAGACGGCGTCGGTGATGACGATATGAGCGGGAGGAAGAGCAAAATACTTGGTAGCGTACTCGGAAACCTTCGGGTCCAGCTCAAGAGTGGTGGTGTTGATACCGTGTGCCATGAGCGATCTGGGTGCTGTGCCGATTCCCAGGCCGACTACTAGGGCTTGGGCATCTGAATCGCGAATAGGAGGATCTACCTCCATTAGTCGTACCGCTTCGAGCATCTCGAAGACAGAATAGATAGGCTCGTTAACCATCCAACCATTTGCCCGCCTCTCGGGTGTTAGAAGCCATTCTCCACCCAACAGCGAGTGGTCACATCTCATTACGCGATAATTCAAGTCGGTACTTTCGAGCACACTCCGTATCCCGTGTTGCTCCAGGCTCTATCGAGAAGCGTCCAATTGAAGGCAGCAATTTCGGTATTGAGCAAATCAAAGTTCCTCCCTCCATCGTAATGAGGGTTCGCCAGCAGTCCGTAGAGAGCCGCTGGCAGAGCAAGCGAGAACATCCAGTACGGCTTTTCGGGGCTCACCAAGGCCACACAGGAGCCAATCATGAGCTGTAGCTTAACTGGTGATGCAAAATGATCGCTTAGCGTTCCTAGCCAGGGTAATAAAGCCGAGCCCATAGCCTGCTCTACTACTTTCAAGTACAAGTCCAGCACAACAACAGGGATAGCGATGCCTGCCACGTCACCCAACTGGCTCTGAAGTTCCAACCCCTCCAGCGCCTGAGACACTGCATAGCCAGTCGCAATCATCATCCCATGGCAGCTCATGAAGCCAGTCAGGATTGGTCCGAAAATAGGTCCCAAGCCATTTGAGTACTTGAAGATCCATGTCTGAAGACCAGGCATCCAGAACATCCAGAAAGCCAGGTAAGGTATAATAGAGAATTCAGTGTGAACCTTCTGCAGCAAGACACGCCAGACGTATCCGATGAGGAAAGTGGCCATCAAGGTCTCGGTGTGGTTGATAGAAGCTGGAATGGCTCCGTAGACAGGAGCCAAGGTCTGCTGATAGATTGGGGATAGCGATGCCGCCAGAGTCAGTACAGGCAGTGCGACCCCGACCACTTGCCGGATGGTCTGAAATGAGAACGGCGAGTTTTCCATTGCTTGCTGAGTAGCCGATTGCACTGAGGATTTGTCGTGCTTGCGCTGCGAGGCAGGCAGCTGCACGGTCTGCCTTCCTTTGGCCATGGCGTTAGAGGGAAAAGGGATTGAGGCACTCGATAGCAAGATGAATGGCGCTGTGTTGCCGTATGCAATTGAGGCAGGGCACCTTGTGAAGACTCAGGGGAGTCAGGCAATATGTGCAAAGTAGAATTCTGAAAGAACGTAGTCAATCGCAAGAAAAGTTCGCCTTCCTGGCCTGGACCGATGGTTCATTCCATGACCACGCTCAAAGGAGATTTTGGATCATGGAGACAGCAATGAGCTCTTGAGAGGTGTATCTGCTGCATCCGCAGTGGCCATGTTTCGTTTCGTCTTGATGCTGCACAGTGCACCTCGAGATCCACTCCGATATTAATTCCCCCGGCTCGCCCGGGAACCTTCCAATGGAACTATCCGAGCGCCGGTGGTTTCTGCCTAAGGCAGCAACAGGTCGCGGGGCAAACGCGAACTTGTGAACTCACGACGCGTCGTCCTCGCATGCGCTTCGAGGCATTTGCAACCACTTCACTATTCTCAAGCCGTGGCATGAGGTGAACGCGCTCAACTTGTCAATTTATACAGCCCTAGGAGGCGCGCGCACTCCATCATCTTTTCCCTGATAGCGCCGCCGCCATGTTCATCAAGCAGATCACCATTCAAGGCTTCAAGTCCTACAAGGACCAGACCATCATCGAGCCCTTCTCCCCCAAACACAACGTTATCGTGGGCCGCAATGGATCCGGCAAATCGAACTTCTTTGCAGCGATTCGCTTCGTCCTCAGCGACCAGTATACGCAGATGGGACGCGAAGAACGCGCCAATCTCCTCCATGAAGGAACTGGAAGTGCCGTAATGAGCGCGTATGTTGAGGTCACTTTCGACAACAACGATCAGCGCTTTCCAACAGACACGCCAGAAGTTGTCTTGAGACGCACAATCGGCCAGAAAAAGGACGAATACTCGCTCAATCGGAAAAACACGACGAAGAATGAGGTCATGAATATGCTGGAGACGGCCGGTTTCAGTAGAAGCAATCCTTATTACATTGTTCCACAAGGGCGTATCACGGCCATCACCAATATGCAGGACCCGGCGCGCTTGGAAATCCTGAAAAACGTCGCTGGAACTACTGTGTACGACCAGAGACGCGCAGAGTCCCGGAAGATCATGGACGAAACAGAACATAAGCGCTCGAAGATCGATGAGCTGCTCGAACACATCCGTGGCCGCTTAGACGAGCTGGAAGAAGAGAAAGAAGAGCTACGTGCCTTCCAAGAGAAAGATCGGGAGCGGAGGTGTCTGGAGTTCACAATCCACAATAAGGATAAAGAGGCCTTGGATGAGGCGCTTGAAAGGCTTGAGGAAGACCGCGAAGGCGGTGTAGACCAGACCGATGAGGATCGCGCCATGCTTGACAGGAGTCAAGATGAGATCGAAGAAATTGACAGTGAAATTAGTGAGCTGCAGACGCAAATTAAGCTTCTGAGCGAAGAAAAGGCACAGCTTGAAGATGAGCGCAAGACGGAGGCTAAGAAGAAGGCCAAGGTGGAGCTAGATGTCCAGTCGATGCTGGAGAACCAGAACACTGCTCAGCAAGCACGCAACCAGCACGATAGCGACTTACGCGATGTTCAAGCCCAAATCAAACAGCGTGAAGCTGAACTTGCGCAACTGCTGCCGGAGTACAACGCGAAGCTCGAGCAGGAGCGTGCATTGAAGCAACAAGCTCACGATGCTGAAGCAACCTGTCAACGCTTGTATGCAAAGCAAGGCCGCCAGGCTCAGTTCAGAACAAAGAAGGACCGCGATACCTTCCTTCGGAACGAGATAAACGACGTAAACGTGGCTCTGGCTACTCGCAAGGCTGTCACTATGCAAACGACCGAAGAGATCACCGAGCTCGAGGATCAAATTGGAAAATTGGAAGCCGACATTGCGGAAGACGCGCCCGGATAGACAACCGCGGCGACGAGCAGCAAAACATTTCCGCCCAAGTGACCAATGCGAAGGAGGAACGTGATCGCCTGCAAGATCAGCGAAAGGAGCTCTGGCGGGAGGAAGCCAGGCTGGATTCTGTAATCGAGAACGCAAAACAGGAACTCGACAAGGCCGAGAAATTTCTGAGCACAATGATGGACCAGAACACTAATAGAGGTATCAATGCCGTCCGCCGCATCGTTCGTGACCACAATATCGAGGGTGCATACGGGACCTTGGGCGAATTGTTCGATTTTAGCGACAAATACAAGACAGCCATCGAAGTCACGGCCGGTACGTCACTGTTCCACTATGTCGTTGACACGGACGAGACAGCAACCCGCATTCTGCAGATTCTGCAAAAGGAAGAAGCTGGGCGTGTAACTTTCATGCCGCTTAATCGCCTCAAACCGAAACCTGCCAACATACCAAAAGCTAGCGATGCTGTGCACCTTGTCACGAAGCTTCGATACGATGAAAGGTTCGAGAAGGCTTTTCAGCAGGTCTTTGGCAAGACAATTGTCTGTCCAAACTTGCAAGTGGCGTCACAGTATGCTCGCTCTCATGGGGTCACGGCGATTACTCCGGACGGCGATCGCTCAGACAAGAAGGGTGCCCTGACTGGTGGATACCATGATTCGCGCAAATCTCGCACAGATGGTTTGAAAAGATTAGTCAAAGCTCGCGGAGAGTACGATGGGCACTCTGGGCGCAAGCAAGAGATTGCGCGCGAGCTGCAAAGCCTTGACCAGAAGATCACCAAGGCGATGAGCGATTTGATGAAGATTGAGCAGACCCGTATGCGGATGGAGGGCAATTACGGGCCCTTGAGAGAGGAGCTAAGGAGAAGGGAAGCTGAGTTGAACCAAAAACGCGATGAGATGGACCGAAAGCGCCGCTCTCGTGAAAATGTGGAGAGCCTTGTAAGAGATCTAGGCAATCAGTTGGAAGGCTACCAAGCAGAGCTCGGCAGTGACTTTAAGAAAGCGCTGACCAACGAGGAAGAGCGTCAGCTGGAGCACTTGAGCGCTCAGTTGCCGGAGTTGAGGAAGCAGTTCAGCGAGGCAAGCTCTCAACGCTCTGAGCTAGAAGCAAGGAAGAGCGCGATCGATGTTGAGCTTAGAGAGAACTTGCGGCTGCGCCTAGACCATCTGTTGTCAATGGATGTCGAGGAAGGCGGGAGTGTCGGAGACAGTGGCTCCAACACCCGTCTCAAAGAGCGTCAGCGCGATCTCGACCGTGCCAGCAAAGCTCTCGACGGCCTCAACCAGAAGCTCGCTGAAAACGAGACTGCTGCAGAAGAAGCAAAGCAGCAGCTCCAGCAAGTGGATGACATGCGCACAAACAAGGCCAGGCAGATTGAGGAGCTCACTCGAGCCATCCGAAATCATCAAAAGTCAGTTGAAAAGGGTGCTCAGAAGCGTGCAGCGATCAAGGCACGCCTCGACGAAGTGGGTACACAGATTCGAAACTTGGGCGTTCTGCCCGACGCAGCGTTCAAGCCTCCTTACAACAACATGGCCGCCAACGTCGCCACCGCCCGTTTGCACAAAGTCCAGGATGCGCTGAAAAAATACGGCGGGCGCGTCAACAAGAAAGCGTTCGAGCAATTTGCACAGTTTGAACGCCAGCGTGAAATCCTCGAATCTCGCCGAAAAGAGCTCGGCGAGAGTGACGGGTCCATTCGTGAACTGATTGAAGTCCTGGACCAACGTAAGGACGAAGCAATCGAGCGCACGTTCCGTCAAGTCAGCAGAGAGTTTGCAAGGATTTTCGAGAAGCTGGTTCCTGCCGGCAAAGGCAGGCTGGTCATTCAACGCCGTTCTGACCGTCAAGCTCGCCAGGCCGAGGACTCTGAAGATGAGCAGGATCAGGCAGAGAGGCCGGGCGGTGGCGTAGAGAACTACACAGGCGTTGGTATCTCCGTGTCGTTTAACTCGAAGCATGATGAGCAGCAGCGCATTCAGCAGCTTTCTGGTGGCCAAAAGTCCCTTTGTGCGCTTGCGCTCGTCTTCGCCATCCAGGCGTCCGATCCGGCTCCATTCTACCTGTTCGACGAAATTGATGCGAACCTTGATGCGCAGTACCGGACAGCTGTGGCAGAGATGCTGAAGGAGAGCGCAGAAACGGGACAATTCATCTGCACGACGTTCAGGCCTGAGATGCTGCATGTTGCGGACAAGGTGTACGGAGTAAGCTTTATGAACAAGGCCAGTACGATCGATGTGGTGAGCCGAGAGGATGCGTTGGATTTCATCGAGGGACAGATTGCGGGAGGAAAGTAATACCTCAGATGTTGAATGAAGCAATATGCGGATTAAACAGTGGCCACATGCCACGGGTGGATCTGAATACTGATACTATGGATGAGGGAAACGGATGCCTGCTGTGGCAGACGCGGGAGAGCTTTCGCTGCAACTGATTTTGCTCTGGCGCTGAGTGCCGAAGCATGGCGTAGTAGCATTAATGTACGGAGGTAGGAGGTAGTCTCCATCGGCATACTAAAGAATAGCTTCGTGGCCATCCGCGGTCCGTGAAGCACTCGGTGATGGTGCTTTGTGTTTTTACAGCGTTAACGCTTCGGTGCGCCTGCAGTCTAGAGTTAGCACCGCGCTTTGTATGATATCGAGAAATACTTCAGAGCACATTGTTGTTGAATCAGTGCTCTCTTTGTGGTCCGCATGGAATCTGCTAGGTCCCATTCGAGCATTCCAGCGGGTTGAGACCTTACGGCGGAACCACAACTGTACGCCCATATTCGAATGAAATCTTCATCAGTTCTCAAGTTGAAGAGAAATCACTGAAACGTACCATTCACATGCCGCGCCCGCTCCCGTCTCGAGTTTGTCGTTCTTAAGAACGAGCCTGAGTGAATTCAGATCTCATCAGGCCGATTCTTGCTGGGTATCATACGATCATAAGGGCATTACGCACCATTCGCGCAGGTTCAGTGCTTTATCACTTCGCAGCAACAGTGGCACCGACTTCCTGCAACTTCTTTTTGCGTTCCTCCATCTGCTTCTTTTCCTCTTCAATCATCTGGTCTAACGAGCTGGTGCTCTGCTGAAGCTGCGCAACGATCTGCCGCTCATATTGCTGAGTCCATGCGCCTCCAGCGCCTAGGCTGCCACCACTGTTGTCTGCTGCTCGTTCGGGAATCTGCGCTGTGGGCTCGATCTCGCCCTCGAACACATAGTCCGGCTTCTTCCCCTTCCCGCGCCCTTTCTTGACTTTCAGCCAGTTGTACTGTTCCTCCGAAGTCAAGCTCTTGTAAAACTCCTGGGTCGGCTCGTTGAACTCCACCGTCTCTAGTCGCTCCGCTACGATCTTGTTCTCTTTCTCCTGTTTCTCCCTCTGCTCGTCAGTGCCATATGGCGCTAACACTAGGTAGTGCTCCCTGTAGACTGCCTTCTCGCCGGACTCGGGCGCAAAGTACAGGCGGATCTCCACTCCAAACTCGCCATAACCAGTTTCTGTTACTTCGAACGGACCGGGCCCTTCGATGGTTCTTGATGCGTCGGCATAGGTGTGGTGCAGCTTGAACTGGACTTTCTTGAGCCAGGTGTTGATGTCGGGTCCGTTGGGGAGCGGCCGTACGTAGACGGTCCAGCCTTTGGTGTGGCCCTCAGGCGGTGGGTCAGGAAAGCCAGGTGCAGGGAGTTTGTGGGCGGTGTTGCCGATGATGAAGTGGCGGCGGACTTGAGTGCCACGGACGCGCTTTGATGCTGCCGCCGGCATCACCGGATCGAAATGCCAGAGGTTGGTGAGGTGTGAAGGAAGACTGTGTGGTCAGTATTTCGGAGCGCAGCTGCATTCAGTCTCGAATCAGCTCGACTGCATGTGAATGGATCCATCGAAGAAGGTATGAATGCCTGAGGCACACCGGCCTATCAGGCACCCAGGTACTCCCGCCCGGGCTGCACCTGCAGGTGCCGCAGTCTGGACGAAAGCCCCGCAGGTTCACCGCCGACCACCGAGCATCGCACGCTCTCTCCGAGCCGAAGACTGGCTTCAAAAACCGACCTCAGAACCCCAGGAGAAATGGCGGCATCCGACGACGACAGCGCCAGTCAGTCCTACAAGGATGACAAGAAGGAGAAACGGACTAGCCGAGCATGCCTCGTCTGCAGGAAGCGCAAGTCCGCCTGCCATCTGTGAGTTTGCACCTCAAGACCTCCGTCCCCGTGCACTGCCTTCGGCGTTTGCTCTTTGCCATCAAATCTTCCTGCTTAAACCAAAAAATGGGAGCTCTGATGGGCGACGAGAGACGCGCGGTTGCTCCGGATAGCGCGCATTTATCGGCAACCTGTACTGAGAACGCTGTGACACCGCTGTGTCGTACAGAGCGGCTCTGGAGCAGATTTTCTCAGAAAAAAAAAGTGGATTCCATGCTAACGTTCAACTAGTCCTGTCGTAGATGGCGTTCCTACAACCCCGTGTGAGCGCTGCAAAGCCAACAACCTTGAGTGCGTAATTGGGTCGAGTAATCGTGGTGGTCGCAGAGTTCGCAAGAGGACACTGGACCAAGCGAACCTGGACGAAGATGCTGGAGCACGGCCGCCCCCTCACACGCCTGGCACCTTCGACGCAACTGGTGTAGACTTCTCATCCGCCGGGGCACCAACAGAACTATCTCATGGCTTCGGTATGGGTCCTCAAGGCATGAATATGCCACAAGCTATACATCCGTCTCCATCGCCAGCAATCTTTCTTGATCCGGCTCTTCAAGCTGACACCAAAGACCCAAATATCGCTGGGACTACCCGAGAATCCTCTGCGGACGGTAACAACATCGCCTTCAACGAAATGCAGAATCCAAGCGACGCGCTGGGCATACTGGCTCAGATTGCTAGTAATGGTGGCGAGCATACTTTCACCTCCAGCCGACAGAGCACGGTTCAACCTACAACTAATCAGCTCGATTACCCACTGGTCACGGAAGGCAAGCTTGGCTTGTCAAGAATCATCAACCTTTTGCAGAGGTATAAGCACTACTACCATCCATACTTCCCCATTGTGCCGCCAGCGACTTTAGATGCGGGTAACCTTACAAGGAACTGCACGAGAAGAACGTCACCTTCTCACCGCTGTGTTGGTAATCGCATCGAGAGATCTGACAGAAGAGCCCCAAATATTTGGCGCCTGCTCTGAGTACATGCGAACGCTAGTGTCGAGCCTCGCAGCTGGTGGGCCAGGAAATGTGGAAGCTGTTGAGGCTCTGCTACTACTGGCAGAATGGACGCCATATACTTCTCGGAGCGATGCAGGTCACGTGGGTCGAGGCGAGGAAGACCGCGAAGCCTGGATGCATGTCGGAACTGCTTTGCGCATTGGCTATTTCCTTGGGCTGGACCGGTACTCGTTCGCAGTGAGAGGCGACGATGTAAAGGACCCACAATGGCAGCGCAAGCGCCTCGTATGGACAGCTTGCTATATCAGCGATCGACAGATCTCCATACGCCTCGGGAGGGCGTTCTGGTCCCGCGGTCCGGGCCCACTCACGACTCTGCGGAAAGAGGACTTCCCCATGCTCACACCAGCAGGCCCTGGGAAGAAGACTTTGCTTCTATTTTCCAAGCTACCTTGGAGCTCACGCTTCTGTTTTCCAACGTCCACGATGTACTGTACTCGAATCCGGGCAATAGCATGCGCAGTCATTTGAGTGGTGGGTACATCAAGTACATTGATGACTTCCGCAGTGCTATATACGGCTGGAAGTCCGTGTGGGGCACTTTGACCTGCTCCCCAAATTTGAAGGCGACCTTGCTGATGAGTTACGATTATCTCCGGCTCTATACGAACGCTTTTGCCTTCCATGCCACTGTCAAGCGAGCGGTATCTCAAGACCCGGCGGCCGACGCCAGTGCAAATAATAAGAGCAAGCGAGGGCCTTCTGTACAGCGCGTGTTTTATAGTAGGTTTGACAGCCTCCATTCACCTATGTCTCAATTTACTAACCTGCCTCAGACAACGTCGGAGCTGTTGGCGATGCGCGCTTCATCTACGAGGGACTTGACGCGGCCAAAAGCTTGCTCAGCATGTGCAACACTTTTGTTGACCCCGAACGAGCACTCCGATACATGCCTCTGCGATTCTACCTCTACTGCGTCTACAGCGCCGTCTTCCTCTACCGCGCCCGCTGTGCTGGCGTCCTTTCTGCCGATGAAGAGCAGTCGGTCCGTCAGATGGTGCAAGAGACCGTCTCGCGTCTCGAACGCTCCGGCATCGGTTCTCATCATCCGGGCTCTCGATACTCGCAACTACTCAGGCTCCTGTGGGACAAGGTCGACCGGAAAGAACGCAAAGCGCAGGCTAGTACGGCAACGCTCCAGAACCCTTACCGCCCGGGCTCGGTTGGTGGGCCCACAGCATCCGCAGGAGCTCCCGGCTCCAATGCATCTGTGGCCCACAGTAACGATTCCCCGGCTTTGACTGAGATGATGGGTGACTTTTCATGGACGGACCTGGACGCCATCGGGAATTTCGTTGTGAATGGAAATCAGGGGTTGAGTACGAGCATGAATGATCCGGGTGGTGGAGTGGGTTTTTGCCGGCGGATAGTAATAACTTCCTCTTCGACAACTTGCCTGGGATGGATGACTGGGACTTGGGTTTGCAGTGAGGTAAACACTTGGTCGGCGATGTTTTTCGAGCCTTACGGAGGGCCTTACGCAGGGCAGGTCGGGGAATGCATGCTTCTGTGTCTGAGACATGGTATAAGACGATGTGATATGATGCTCTTTGCCTGTGTATGATATAATGGGCCACCGTCGCCGTTCAAGTAGCTCTGCGCAAGCCTGGATGTAAATCTCCGGTGCTTCTATCACGCCTTTTGACCGTGAGATGGGTATCATTCCCGGACGGTTCATTCCCCAGCGGAACAGCTTCATGCTCTTGAAAAATTGTATCGTATCTAGGTATGCAGTGACTGCCGCCGACATCTACTACAGTGTCCTATGCCGATTCCAGGTCGGCGGGGAAGTTCTATTCGTCCGTGGATTTCACAGTGAGGGTTGAGGCCTAAATTGCATTGAGCATTGCCAACAACGTTGAAGGTTTCAAGCATCTGGGTGCTGTGGAATTATTGTACACCTCCATGAAATAATTTCAGATCCAACTACCAAACATCCTCCTGTCGAAGTAAAAATCACGGATCCACTATCCAGATGCCAGATCAAGGAAACCGCTATGCAACATAACCCTAAGCAACCCTAGGCATATGGCTGCGGTCAGGGTAGACCATTACATGCCGAGTTGCTCGTGCGGGCCGCCATACTTTACAATGAATGATTCTGGGCAATTGTGAATAACGTCGAAGGGGAGGCTGTTCCTGACTGCCGCCTCGAAGAATTCAAGGCTATCGAAAATCAACCAGCTCTAGTCGGGTCAAATCGACAAAGCATGGGGGTTGGTACTTTTTCTACGCAACATTCGGCGATTGTAAAGGACTGGGCACAGAGCCATGGGAAACTCGATACCTGCTTCATGCCTCTTGGGCGGTGAATGCAACGGAAGGCGTAGAGTTGTTGCTAGTTTGATGTGTCGGCTAGCTTTGGACTCAGCGTCACAGCCAACAATGTCGCGCGTCAGAACGAACAGCCCATGTCGACCAACTTGTTGCATCTGTAATGAGGTCAAGCCGTCCTTGTTTGATGACGCGCTGGCTAGAGCTGAATGGAGTTGACAGCCTTGATAGCTTCCGCATCTCGTGCCCAAGCGATCAAGATACAGTATTAGGCTCGCTGGGCAATCACACATCACCTAGCACGGCCGTGATCACGAAGATAAAAGTACCGCCTTGGCGATGTGGCGTAGCCGTTTTCCCACCGTCTTTTCGGGGGCAAGGTTAGCCTAGCCGTTTCAGCGGCGGACAGCACTCCGCCTTTCCAACGGCCATACAAAGTATCACCAGTAGCCGTTGTGACGGCTCATTAGACTCTTGAGAAACTTTATAGGCGAAGCCCAATCTAGAAGGCGCGAATTGATACCCGAAGGATATGCTACGAGCACATTCATCGTAGCGCGAGACACTGCAAATCTTCACACTCACACACCGATTGATGCACGTAGCAGTACGGTGAAAAGGTACCGGTCTCCGCGCTGCAATAGCTATACCGCTATCCTGGGACGTGTCATAACTCCCGGCTTGTCATAAGAGGCTGTTCACCGCAGAAAGTCAACGATCAAGCGTCGGCAGAGCAACCCGAGGCTGAGATTGTAGTGAAACCGGTCTCTTGAGTACATTCTTGCACCCTCATAGGCTATTATCGCCAGGCCGCTGTGGAGCGAAAGTGCGCGCTCCCGGCCAACAAGACGATCATGATGCATTCACCATAACATCATAGTGTTGATGGCTGCCGCCGACAATCCATAGGTTCTCCGCGCTGTAATGCCATGATATCCACTCTCGGGCTGTAGTGACAGGCCCCCAATAGACCCAAAGTGCTGTAAGCCAGGCACGAAGTGCAAGCAGCTTTGCAAGACCCGCAGAAAGAAGCACTGCAACCGTTTCAGGTATGCGCCATTGGGTTTGCCTACTTCGGCGACAGTAGTGTTGCGATGGTGTAGATTAGCAAAGGCAAGTTGCAATCCTTCCAACTCTTGAGACGGTAGCCCTCGACGGCAGTACAATCTCCCGTGACAAGTTCTGCGCAGGTGCACGAACAACCAATTGCCCAAGTTTGATTGCGGTAAGAGTTTGGCCTAACTTTTGCGGAAGATTGGATCTCAGAGTCTGTCCCCTCAATTGTTCGGTGGAATCTGAAACAAGGAAGACCCACCTGAACGTTGTCTAGACCTTCGCAGCACTGCGATGACACCGGCATGGCACATGGACTAGAGAGCGCGCACATGATCATTATTAAGGTCTTGTATGATTGCGAGTGTCATGGTCTATGCGGGAGTAGGTACCGAGCCGTATAAAGCAATCGCCAGCCTCCAGCTTCCCGCGTCCCCAATTTAACCTCGACTGCTAGGCCGCCCGCATGTGACGCGTGACGTTGGACTCGTTGGGCGGCAATCCAAACATCACCACAGGTAGGGCTTATTCCCAGCAGGGCTAGAGTCCGGGTTCTGAAGCTGGGCCGCCATGATCAGAGCTAGGTGCTCCCCAAGGCACGATCGGGACTTAATTAATCTTCCCGGGGGAGGTGTAGTATGCCACGTGCGTCTCACAGCTGGGAACCGGGGTTTTGAAAAGAAGTGACAGGGTTAAGGGAGATAGCGTGGCGTTCTCGCCGTTGCCGTTTTCCTGGCGGACGAACGTGGAAACGGGCGACCTGTCACGCAACTTTATCGCAACAGCAGTGACACGGTAGCAGCACAGTGAGAGCATCATCAAACTCCTGTCGAGCCGCGACTTGCAACAGATTCTTATCGTCATTTCTCGGGCGGCGATATCGGCCCATGGCACAGATCGTTTTATGCTGATGCATGTTTGCGATAAATGCCAGTCTCGACGTGCAGTAGCTCACCATTCGCAGAGAGATTGATTAAGGCATTGTTCCGAAGACGATACTTGTCGCAAGTTCACGCTTGAAATGATCAAGCATCGCCCGAGCATGATAAGGACACTCGCACGCCAGGTTCCCTGCCGTCGCAGCAGATCCTGTTCTTGTCAGCAAGTCCGGAAGCTCGAGGGGAAGTTACCGTGAAGTGCCGCTCTCGGCCATCATCGTGCTACGGTGAGACATGCAGCGGCCAACTTCGAAAAGTGCCGAAGGGTGAGCTTTGTTGGCCATGCTGCAGCCGTCGCCCTATCAAAGCTCACCGTCTGGGCAGCCCGTCAACCCCCGCCGCAAGCGAGGTGCGACAGCGGCCACGCTAGAAAACCCTGCAGGCAATTTACATGAAATTAACAAGGCGACCCATGCCTTGGCATGTTAAAACTTGCGTGTTGCTGAGCGCATGACCGACGATGGTAGTACCTACTTGGAGGCGACGCCTAGAATCCTGCAGCGAGACGAGGCTAGTGGACGAAGGATAGCCTGGCTTGTCACGGCAGTTCATGAATTGCGGACTGGGACGTTAGATGTGGCTGGAAGGAACGTCTCAAGATCAGCGTTCTGCACCAGAGCGCGGCAGCTAGCGACCGTTGGAGGAGGCGATATTAACGTGCCCTGGAGTGGATGTGCCTTGCGCCATCGCTGGGTAAAGCCGAGGCGGACGGGTCTTGACATCGTCTTTGAGTGGCTAGCGAGGGACATGGAGGAAACGCTGGTTCTTCTACACGGGGCCTAGTAGTTGAGCAGCAAAACACTGTCACTCTCCACTCTCTCGCAAGGCACCGTGATTTTCGGCCTAGCCGGTCGGAGTGGGTACCTAACCGTACGGTGACCTTGGCTATTCCTGTAACCGTAGACGTGCCGTCCTGATCATATAGCGGTGCTGCTAAGCGGTAGGACGGACTTGGTCAGCAGGCGCGCCGAGGGAGGGGAGTTTTCTCGTGCTCTCGCCGGCAGCCTCGTCTTTTCATCATACAACTCCGCTGATGATACGGGCTCAGATCGGGCACTCATTTGCCGCGCATTGACTGTACAGTGTCACGATGCGGGCGTGTGTATGCCTGAGCCGCATCGACTAGTGGCTGTCGCGGTCTTTGCTCCGGACAGCGACCGACTTTTGGGCATGAAGAGCAGACTCACTGTGGACTCGAGCGTGGCTGACAGGATAGATTATGTTGCAAGCTACAGTACCTGGGTGTAGGAGGAGGCCAAAGATGACATCCAATGTCCGCAGCACGTACACACATAGTACTCTACCACTGACCAATGCCGGTGGTTGCCGGACGTCCGGATGTGTGGCCTACTACAGTATGTAACTCTTGATCAAGATCATGGTGATGAAGCAGCCGAGAGCAAGTTGGAAAGCTGGGCCGGCTGTGGAACCTGCCGCGTGGAATTTTAGGGTAGCTAGCGTGGGCGGCGACGCAGCGCACAGACACACGTTTCGTGTTTCGACTAACAACGGCGCTAACAGCCTCCACTGCAGTAGCCGAATGCAATCCTCGATTTCGTCCATCTGCTAGTCCTTCTGCACACGCATCGCGCGGCCATGGCAAAGCTCCTCCTCTCCTCACCACACGCGCACTGACGGTGGAGCACTCGCACATGTGGTATAAGGGAGGCGCAGCGACTGCTGGCGCGGATCTCAAAGTAAGTCCCCGGTCGCCGTTTCGCACGCTGTCGTTTTTGCCTTTGGGAGCGCCTTAGCCCTGCTGCACCCTCGTCCCCTCGTTCGACTCCCGCCACGAAACCCTGTCCTTACCCATCTGCGCGCCCGTTGTGCACGCCGAACGCTTGTTTGTGCCCGAAGGCATCCATCCCGGTTCTGCTCTGCACCCACTGCTCCAACTGGCTCTGTGTATTGCATCCCATCCATTGTTCTGCTTACCACGACGGCTGAGCGCCTGGCTGCTGGCGATCACGCTACCGCTACCGCTACTTGGGCATGGTACGCTTCCCTTTCCTCCGACTTGTCCGCTCAAACCCAACACCCCATCGTCGTCGCCGCCAGCGTCGGCCGGGAACTCAGCGCTTTTCCCACCATCATCCATGTCCGGCGCTGCATCGTTGCCGTCCGCAGCGTAGCATCTAATACACTGCTGGCTGCGGCGGCGCTGTCCCTTTGCTCTCGGCCACGCGCACATTCTGGACCGGTCAGCAGAAGGCACCGCATGCAGATACAGCATTGACTCTGTCTGCTTACGCGCTCCCTCCTGCCTCTCCCCGAAGCCGTACCAGAATTTTCAAGCTTCGATGGTTCTGCAGTGGAGCTGTTCCCCGCCGTACCCCTCCACAATTCAAACGCAGATGACAAGTCTCATCCGTTGCCTTTGCCGTATTGCCTCTTCCCTGTCTCGGCTCGCGCTGTGGTACACTTCACCAGTCCCGCTCTGGCCCGGACCAGGATCCGCGACCTCACAACAAACATCCCTCATCGCGTTGTTTCTAATCAACGACCTTGTATCGTTCTTTCACTGACTTCATTGCCTCTCAGAATCATTCCGGCACTGGTCAGCCGGCTCTACCGCCACCGAACCCTTTACAGAATCCCCGCTCAGTCGGGTTGATTCACCAGCATCGACCACAATCGCCCCATCAATCCCAGGCTTTTCACGGGAACCCTCAAGGACCTTATATCTCCCCGCACTCATCAACTCATAGCGTATCCCAGCACCATTCGCCTTACGTGGGCGCCGTACCTGGCGTCGCACAGCATCCACCCAGGCGAAACTGCTTTCTTTGGTGCCCATCCTAGCCCGTATAGCACGCATCGTCAGGTGAGCCTCAAGCATTCGCACCAAAGAACGCCACCCATCCTTTTAGAAATTCGCCGGCAGGTGCGATGGGCGGGCCATATGGGCTGGGACTGACTGGGGTATCAGAGCCAACCGACAACATGGCAGCCCAAACGGCAATAAGCCGACAGCCTTACCCGCCTATGCAATCCAGCTATCAGACACCACAATCTAATTCACCCGCGAGCGCAATACATTCGCCACAGACGGATGCACATGGCCGGCCGCTTTATGGAATGCCGCCAATGGCTCAGCAGATGTACTACCCACAGTATCAAGTGCCGCAGCAATCGCCTTATGCGCAGCCACCACAACCGTCGCAGCATGCTTCTATGACTTCTGCGCCTAGTATGATGCTATCGCACCAGCAATCACAGCAGCAGGTCTCTCATCAACAACAGCAATCGCACCAACCAAGCCAACCTCCTCCAGGCATAGTAGATACGAAGCCGCAGCCCCCGACATTGCAAAGACCCCCGTCCGTCATGGGCGGTCCACCGAGCGGGCCAAACACGCCATCTGGACCAGGTATGTCTGTTGACCTTCGACTACCGCCTTCTCGCTGACAAATGCATAGCACCAGGTCCTATTCCTGCTACTACACCGCTTGTTGTACGCCAAGACAACAACGGTGTGCAGTGGATTGCTTTTGAGTATTCGCGTGATCGCGTCAAAATGGAGTACACCATTCGCTGTGACGTCGAGTCTGTCAATGTTGATGAGCTCTCCCAAGACTTCAAATCGAACAACTGTGTCTATCCGAGAGCCTGCGTCGGCAAAGATACCTACAAGGGCAATCGCTTGCATTACGAGAGCGAATGCAACGCCGTCGGATGGGCGCTGGCTCAGTTAAATCCGTGCCTACGAGAGAAACGTGGCCTCATTCAACGTGCCGTAGACAGCTGGCGTAACAGCAACCAGGACGTGCGACTACGCAGCCGGAGGGTACGTCGCCAAGCGAAGATTCAGAACAGGAAAGCCACACACATGCCACCATCAGGCGGTCCACTTTCAGCACCTTCAGGACCGCCCAGCGCGGGCCTACCCCCACAAGGTATGCCTCTCAGACCCCCTCCTGCACCAGGACCAGGTGGTCTGCCTTTGGTTCACCATCAGGGCGAGCCTGCTGCCGCCGGGCCAGGCGCCAGCGGCATGTTTCACCACATGTAGACGCATTGTAATATCATCGAGGAAGCACAAATTGGGAGGAGATGAGATATGGCCCTGCGACGCAAAAATTATACCCTGTACACATGTTTTGCTTTTCTGCTTTTATATGGACGTTGCTCGCACGGTCCTCGAATTTTGCGGTTTCTGCGGTCGCTTGCATTTTCCAGGCCCCCCGGCACTTGTTGCTCGCTTCACGATAAGCCCCTGCAAGCAATGTACGCGAATCCACGCTAACGCTTCGCTTACTGCTGTAGCCGAGAATGATTACAACCACGATGGTGCGCCCGCACATCATCATCAAGCTCCTCCGCACGGCCAGGGCGATCTTGCATCGCCACAATCTACGCCGGCTCGCTATTCTCAGAACTTCTACCCGCAATACCCTGGACAGCCGTCGGGGCCCGGCACCGGGAGCTCATCAATGCCATCAATCCACGATTCGATGGATCCAATGCACCACAGTCAATCATCGACGCTGGCAACACCCGCTTCTGCGCCAAAGGAACCCGAAGATGACGAGGAAAGCAAACGCGCGTTGTTCGGCGATGTTCCCGGCTCGAAAAGACGCAAGTTCATACTTGTAGAAGATCAGCAACGGGGCACGCGTGTCAGAGTGCGCGTGATGTTGGATCAGGTGAAGATGGACGACATGCCCGATGCACACCTCAAGACCAACTCCGTGTACCCTCGGTCCTACTATCCGAGACAGATGCGCTCACCACCGGGGTCGCCGCGAGGACGAGGCGTGTGGGACGACGAGAATGACGAGATGGAAGGTGCATCCGGCACGGCGCCAACCCGGGGCAGGACGATGGTTCCTGTCTCGCTGATGGACGGCAGCGAGACGAAGCTTCCAGTACCAAGGATGACGAAGTCAAGGCGATCGAAAGAGGTGGCATTGAATGAGCTTGGCTATCGCATGGCCTGGGGTCAGCCGCGTACTTTCAACGGGCGCACACTCTTCTTACAACGATCTCGTAAGTCTTGAATAGTGTTGCTTGAAGTTCGAGGGGCTGACATTTTTCTTAGTTGACGCGTATCGCAACAAGATGCGAAGCACCATGGTTGCTGCTGGCCAGGATGTCTCCATGATCGCACCACACTTTGAGACCCGGCCTGGCAAAAGGAAGTGGCTTGAGCGAAGCAAGCGCGCGCGAAGAGCCGATTCACCATAACACACAAACGAAAGATTCTCTACGACATACGACAATTGCAGCCACTGATGAGGCTGCGCATCATTCTCGCGCGCTAGACGATGCGCGAACATATTCTTCCTGTGAAACTGCACACGGCCAGGCTTTGGCGGTGGCATCCCAATTGGGACGCTTATTCGACTTTGAAAGACATACATATTTTTTTTTTGGAGATTGCTTCTAGCGTGGCGCGTTTTGAGCGTATATTATTAGGCCCTTCAAAGCAATGATTGATGATCTCGGGTACGTCTCTTGATTTCTTCACAAATAGACGCCAAGTAAGAGAAAACGATGCGGCATTTTAAGAACGGTGACTCGCCCCATGAGCACGCTCGCCAGACATTTCATAGAGTCCTACGGAAACCTTCACGTGCAGCTTGAGTAATCGTTGGTCCCACCTACATAGGTCGGTGGGCATGTAAGGACATGTGCACGACAAATGCAATCGCTGGGCGGTAAATCACAACGAGATAGGAAGAACAGACCTTTGAACGTAAACACGAATTTTGCAGCTGGATCACCCTCAAAGGCTCCACGTCGCACTTTCCCACCCTCTCGGCTTGGAGACACTTCACCTTCAAAGCGTCTTCAAGAACGCTAGAACTTCCACGACGACGGCCTCTGGCTGCTCCTGCTGCACCCAGTGCCCCGCCCCATCGATCAGCTTCGTCCCCCTAAAACATCCCGACCTCACGGCTCGAGGGTCTTCATAGCTCTGCAGCGCCCCCGGTTGTTGATAGTTGCCCCAGTCCTGCTTCCCGCTGATAAAGCAACACGGCACTTCTATCTTCGCCCCCGCGAACAGCAGCATGTCTTTCCGGGACTGTGGCGTCGAAGCCGTCTGCGCCCGATACCAGTTCAGCGCGCCTTGGAACCCTGTCCGGTGCCATTCGTCACAGTAGACTTGGAGATCGGAGGGTGATAGCCAGGTCTCGGTTTTAGTCGGGTCTTCTTCCGTCTGCATGTTCTCTGCGACGCTCTCGGGCATCGTGTGGTGCGCGCGCATAATGTAGTATTCGGGCATCTGCTCCAGCGCTTGCGCGCTCCATTCCGTCAGCGGTCGGGGTTGGTTGTGGTGCCAGTCGCCGGATTTCAGGTGGAAGTAGCCTCGTAGGAATGCTTCGAGGCCTTGCGGCGGGTTGTCCCAGTCGTGTGCTGCGGTCGGGGTCGAGTTGTACCATTTGTAGTGCTTTCGGGGTGGGTTTAGCTTGGCCAGTTCGGCTTGGATGTCTGCCTTGGGTTGTGTTTGTTCGTCTCCAAACGGAGGCGTAGGTGGTGGGTGGTATGGGTGGCTCATCTGGATGGTGGCCTGGAACATATCTGGTCTTGTGAGCGCGGCCATTGCTGAGGATACGGCGCCGAAGTCGTGGCCGATTATGCATTTTACTTCACGGTAGCCGAGCTTGTAGACGAGGCAGACGAGATCACGGACAAGGTTGGTCATGGTGTACTGAGTCAGATCTACTTCATCGTAGGGCCTTGTGTCCGAGCCAATGGTACGTCCATAGCCTCGCTGGTCCATGGCCACGCAGTAATAGCCTGCTGCGGCAACTGATGGCATGACCTTCCGCCACGAGAAGGAAAGCTCGGGGTAGCCATGGCAGAACAGGATGAGCGGATTACCGGGCTGGCCAGTTTTGAGAATATGGTAATTTAGTCCGCAGGAAGCCGAGCAGTCCACGCGGTCCTCTGCAATGCCAGCTGGAAGTGGAAGAGGTGGAAGCGAGGGTGCCTGCATAGTGCTTACAAACGTTTGTTGACTGCGGTCTCGTCAATGGAAACGATAGTGAAACAAACGTGGATTATATCAACGGTTATCAGTATTGGTCGTCGTCCGGGCGAAGACAACGTGCGATTGCTACAAGACGGCCAACGGGAGGGGTAGGTAGTCCATTCAGCACGCCAAGAGCAGCGCGGATGACGACCGCCTCGTGGCATAGGTTTGCCAAGAAGGACATGTGTTAAGGAATGATCAAGTCTCAAGACCATACAAGGGGCAGAGTGAGAGGAAGGGTGTAGTAATGTTGCGTTGCGTAGGTGAAAAAGGTCAACAGGTTGCCATGGCCATCGCGCGGACCACATGGTTGTCTTGGGATTGATGAGATTTGAGATTGAGATCTGCCCTCTGATTTGGCTGTCTGCCATTGCGAGCTGCGTCCCGGAACGACCGAGACTCGCAGCAGGTAAGGTTTGCAGCTCTCGCGCTGGTCGTTTCTATCTCTGTTGTGTCTGGGTTAAGGGCATGCGCCGGGACAACGGACGGATGGCACGCCCGGCGGACAGTGGTGCGAAATGATATGCGCACTACTTATTATTACTACACGCTGCCAGCTCGAGCAGGAAAATCTTCACACCGGGCAAGTGGTAAAGGTAGTTGGGGGAGGTGGCAGCCAAATGTTGGACAACCTCTCGGCCGCACCCCCACTGCAGTGCTTGATTTCTGGAGACGATGGTGAAGAGCCAATAGTAAAGGCCAGTATGGCTGCTGGCGTGAAAGTCAGCGGGAGCGCATGGACCTTCCAATGCACCATGACACCAGATCGACGGCAACGACCAGGGTCACCTCCCTCTCACCTCGCCATATCCGCGGCCAGACCACCTGCACAACATTTCCCTCGACCTGCACACCACCCATCCACATCCAGCCTGGAAAAGCTCCAGCTGCCTGTCCCATCTCATCGTCACACTCCATTGTCGCACGCCGTGCTGCCTTTCTCTGCTGCCTATCCTTTGCCGTACAGCCCTTAATCGTCTCCTCGTTTACTGTAATCCCCCTTGTCCTCGTTGGAATTTCGTCACCGGCGCAGCATACCTCAGCACCAATTTCCAGGGTTCAGCATGCCCTCATAGTTAGCCGACCACCGCCATTCCTCTTCCATTTGTCTCCTCCAGCCACATCACCCCGCGCATCCATCACCACCCCGCTGAGTGACCGCCGGGCACGGCGCATCGACCGACACGATGCCCAACATGTTCTCGCGACGACGCGGTTCTTCCGCGCACCGGGTAAGGATCCGCAACAGCTTGCGTGCGAAGCGAGATGTGACATGCTGACGTACAGCGCTAGCCTCCGCCGGATACTGCCACCATGAACGCAGCGACTGCTGCAGCCGGTTCAGCCTTCCTGTCCAAATCCACGTCCAACGCCTCCCTTTCCTCGGCTGCCGCTGCCGCAGCTTTGCGATCACAGACGAGCTCTCCAGAGCCGGTCGGCAACCTGGTCACTAAGCGCATGGCGCGGCGCGGATCGCAATCCTCTATCGGGAGCGGTAGCGTGATAGGAAGCAGCACGCGCGGCGGCGTCGGGAGAGGAGGCCTGTCCCGGCAGAATAGCAGCGGCTCGATGACAGAGCGGACCTTCCGATCACCGTCACCGTCAGGCCGCGCCGTTGGTGGGAGGGTCTCTCCAGCAGACGCGCCGCCTGTGCCACCTTTGCCAAAGACTACATCTGGCTCAAATCATAAGCGGTCAGCGAGTATGGAACCACCACCACGACGCGTGACTTCACCTTCGCCGCGCGTAAAGGGTAGCAGAGGCGTGAGTGTGGACCGAGCCAGCCTGCCACCTCCGAGCGCTTCCAAAGAGGCAAAGAGGCTTTCGAATGTCCTTGAGGCGCCCGAGGAAAAGCCCCTCCTAGAAGCGCAAGATGGCAATGGGAGCGTGAACTTTTCAAGACCTATGTCACCTAGTACTCCAGCAAAGAAAGTCTCCCAAGGAAATGGAGGTTGGTACGTGAAGCCTAGCGCGGCTGGTGCAGCAGCAGCGAAGGCGCGACCATCTACATCTGATGGCACCATCGCCTCAAAGGCAGCAGCAGGAACCGCGCAACCAGGGTCTCAGAGCACAACAAACAAACAAGTGAAGAAGAAGGCCAGCAAATCAGTAGACGGGGCATCACTTGCGAAAGAGCCGAAAGACACCTTGTATCCGGGGAATCAAGGCACATCGTACGAGAACTCGGATTCGACCATGGTGTTCGATCCGGCTACGCGCACGTTCAAATCGAAACCCCGAGAGACGCCCAAACAGCCAGAACCGTCTTCTCCGAAGGTGCGCCAACCTGCTTCCGGCGGTCTGAAACCAGGCACATATGACCCTGCTACACGGACAATAGTTCCTGATCGGAGAGCATCCACTTCTTCTCTCACGCCAGACCCGGGTCTTAAAATGAAGAAGCAGCGGCAATCCGTCTCACCTGTAGATACCTCGCTTTTACCGCCACCAAAGAACCCGGCTCGCTACTCGCCAACCTCTGATCGACCACCTTCAAGCCTGCTCCACAAGCAGCCATCTGTAGTGCGCGAAGACCCCGAGGGTGAAGAAGAGGCGGCAAAAGTACAGCCTCTACGAGCACAGAGTATGCAGCTTAATGGGTACGTTCAAACATCAGCAGGCCCAGTCAAAAAATACACAACACCAAAGAGCCAACAGAAGCGCGCTACGAGTCTGGATGTACCGCGACAATCAGCCGAAGGCGGCAATCGCAACAGGAACGGCTCATTGTCACCATCTCGAAGCGCACATTTCTCGCCCAGCCCTATCGTGGAAAACACACGGCATGTACCACCCCCGAGATCCGTCTCGCCTGCCAAGTCTGCAATGAAATATTCGCATTCGCCATCTTCGAGCATCAGAAATTCAAGCCCTATGGTCAAGGCGCCAGCAAGTGATGTTAGCGACACAACATCGATGACATCGCAAGAAGGTCTCCTGCCGAAGAAGAAGAAGAAGGCGCGGGTCAGCTTCGACGATAAACCAGAGGACATTGATGCAGCCAATGCTGCCTCTCCGCCAAAAGCGATCAACCGTGAGCGCTCGCCTGCTGTAGACGATGAGATGGAAGATTTGATGAAGCCGCGCCCTGCATTACCATCGTTCGGCAGCGTTCGGAGAAGCAGCGCGCGTTCCGAACCAGAGCTCGCCCAGAAAGTGACGGAGATGGCTCCTGAGAGGCGGGAACAAAGCTCCGATCATGCTGTTGCCGGAACTGTGCCAGATAGCCACACCGAAGAGGCGACTGAAAACGAGCCACTGCCGCCAGAGGTGGTCTCAAAGGAAGCCACGTACGAGTCTGACGGGACCGAGGACGAATTTAAGCCCGAGACAGAAAGCACACCTGCCAGAGCTCTCACCACTGACGAAATGGTCCAAGCCACGAATGATGCAGAGCCCATGAGCGGAGAGTTCGCCACGAGCACCGCTAGGCGGCTAGCTGCAGATAGACTAGCGCAAAATGACATGCCGTCCATCAACCTGGACCCGCCTACGCCGGGAGAAACTCCCGCCGACGAAGACGGTACTCCTGTGCACGATGCAGAGAAACGAACTTCATACGACTTCAACGCGTCAAGTCAGCAGCAGGAAGAAGTTGACGAAAATGCCGATCTCCCTTCAGACGAGGGAACCGAGACCATAGCGGCGCCGCAAAGCAATGACGAGCACGAGCCCACCGAAACTGAGGAAGTCACCACGTTGCCCACTATGCAGCGCAATATGGAAGAGAGCGAGCACGATGAGACTGTGCCTCTGGACATCATTGGCGAAGACGCAAGTGACGACAGCGCTGTCTTCTCGGACGCGGCTGAAGACCTCTCTGAGGGTGACGAAGGTGGTTTTGCCAGTCTGAATGCCATCCTGGAGTCGCCCGCGACAGATCCAAAAGAGAAGTTCCGGGCCCCTACATCACCATTGTCTCCAGATAGTCCGCTTTCAAAGAGGACAGTTAAGCCTGCTGATAGCGGGCCGGTCAAGGATTGGAGCGAGACGACGGCATACTGGAAGCAGTTGAGTAAACAACAGCGTGATCAAATCGAACGAGCGCACCTGTCTTCAGATGACGAAGCAAGACCATCGCCAGTCGTGGCTGTGCACAAGTCTAAGAGGAAGTCCGCTCTCAAGCAAACCAATCGCAGCGAAATAGACGAGGATGAGGCTCCAGTGACATCCAAAGCGGCATCAGCCGTGGGTAGCACGACTGCTATGCCCAAAACCATGCGGAATCGACAAAGTCCAACGCCTCCAGCTCCTGCAAAGTCTCCCGCGCCCAGCAGCCAGCCTGAGAAGGTGACCATGCGCCGTTCTCTGCGTGACAGTGGGGGTGGCGGGATGACAGCTAGCATGCGATCGGGACCGCCACCGCAGAGACCGCAGTCTGCGTACTCTGAACGGACCAAGCAGGCTGCTGGTCGGCCAATGTCAGCCAGTGGTGCATCAACCTCAGCTGCTGGAGGAGCGATGCGGCGAAGAGCGGATTCGGATGACATGCCTATGCCGCAGGAGACGGCCTTTCCGAAGATGCAAACCAAGAGGATGTCTCAACAGTCGCAGCAAGGCCCGCCCGCATCACCTTCTGCTGCCCATGGTGCCAAGTCGCAAAAGCAGATACCCAAGGACGATTCGGACTCTGAAAGCTCGTTCAGGAAGAAGCGAAGGCAATCCGCCTCGACTGTGGACAGCGCCGGGAGGTACACCATGAAGCGCAGTCTCCGTGCAAATTCTATCGAAGGACCAGAGGAGCGGCCAAGCTCACCAAACCCTCCAAAGAAGAGCGGTGCGTTTAGCATGCGTTCGATGTCGCCGACTGGCTCAGTCATGAGTGATGTTGGTCGTAGCCAGAGGCTGAGACAGTCTTTGAGAAGTGGATCTGTTGGACCCGCTGCTGCGCCTGAGCCTAAGCGCATGTCTCTTCGCAACTCACAGCCGACAGGCAGGCAGGCAAGATCTTCATCCGCAAGACCAGCAACTTCCAGCGGCACCATGAGCAAACCCAATTTCAGGTCGCGCTTCGGCAGAGACTCAGACGACGAAGACGAGCCTAAGCGATCTTTCTTCAGAAGCCGCTTTGCAGACTCTGATGATGACGAGCCGAGCTCGCCAAGATTCATGCCAGCCAATTTGACCCCCGTGCGTGGCATACCGAAGCGGAAAGGACAGAAAGATGGCGATTCCACCGACCTTTCAGACGAGGAGGTAGATCTCCGCAAGGCGTCTCGCAAGAGCGGTAGACAGTCCAAGTCTTATGCACCTACTTCAGACGATGTTGACAAGGCAATGGCGGCCGCGAGGCGAAACCTTGGCATGACAGACGCTGTTGGCGCGAATGGCATGAATCAAGGTTCTGCGCTCAGTAAGGGCAGTCTTCGTAAGCCTGCAGCGGACGAGGTACCACAGTCTCCGATCGCTTCGGAAATGGACCCCCAGTCGACGCCAGAGAAGAAGCGACGCGGTTTCATGGGCAGCATTCTCCGTCGCAACCGCAACTCGTCAATGTCTGTCCAGCAAGCTCCGCCTTCGCCACAAGCGGCCGCTGCGCCAGAAAGCCCATCAATGGCCTCCAAACTCGCGCGTCGCGGCTCACAGCAGCCTCGGATGCGTCGCGGGGACTCATATCAGTCGAATGTCACCGCGCCCACTTCCCGTCCGGATGACCAGCACGAATGGCCGCTGCCAAATGGTAACCGGCCTGCGACTTCGGATGGACCTAACCCAGAGGCCGTCCGTCTGGCCCGTACTCTGCGTGGGCCGGACATGGCAAGGCCGAAGAGCCGTGTCGGCTTTGCCGCGGGCTCCAAGGACGGATTACGTGAGACCGATACCGTGTACTCGGCCAAGACGGGCAAGAAGAAGAGGTTCCCCATGTTGAGAAAGGCCTTTGGGCTTAATGATTAGGATAGTAAAGGAAAAAGAGAATGGTGGAGGGAGTAATATCTAATCTTGTTGTAAGCTTCGCGAGGTGATACCATGTGTGATGAGACTTTTTTTGGGTGTGTAGAAAAGACATGTAGAATCTTGTTGCCTCATATCTTTTTTTCCTCCTCAGACACTCTCCTGCTTTTCTCTCGTGACTTTCGTCATCGTATACAGCGTCTCGAGTACTCTACCGACATGGACAGTCTTTGCGATGCAGTGACCATAAAACGTCAGCCAACAGCTGCTGTTTGGCAACAAAAGCTATCTTCGGTCAAGCCTCGTCGTTCGCCTGCATGAACGATTGTGAAAGACTTCCACGCTTGAAAGTGCTCTGGCCTTTCTTCTTCCCTTGCGACTTCGCCTCCTCCCTCCTACCGGACTCATTCAGCTCCTGTGCCCGCGCACGCTGCTGCTCCTTTTTCGCCGTCTTCTTCGCCATCGCTTCCAGGACCTTGGGTCTGATCTCCTTCTTAGGCTTCTTCTCGGCTTTCTTCTCCACGCCCTTGGATTTGGTCTCGCGAGCTTTCGTTCCGGCGTTGCCGCTGCCGCCTTTGTTGCCTTTTGGGGCGCCGCCTCCGAAGCCGAATGCCATTTTGGGGTTGGGGGATAGTCCTTTCTTAGCTGAGATGGGACTTAGTGTTGAGGATGTTTTTTAATATGCTGTTCGACTTGGAAATCGTCTTCGTTGTTACGAGAACCGAGGAGATACGAGGTCCCTGGGATCTCATATCGTGATGAAAGCCATTGACGTCCACAGATTTTCCGCATTGGGAACAAAGAATGTACCTGAGCTTCGCTTTGGATCATGTCGGCTCTCCCAGATTTGGCTCCTGATTGAACAACCCTTTGTCCCAATCGACGTTCTCAAGCCACTGCAAGAAGTCTGCGTCGTTGCCGGTCGGGAAGTAGAGGTTCATGTCATCAAAGGCAGGTTGCTGCTCATTCGCAGCCATAGCCGGCATGTGCGGGCTGAGGATTTGATCCAGGATCCGTTTCAACGCCCGGTGGCCTTGCTTGCATACACGGTAATTCCCCTCCCCTGGTCCCACCGATGATAAAGCAGAAATGAACACGCTGAGGTCTTGTATCGTCTCTGAGCGGGGCAAGATATCAGGCGTGTACTGTCGCAGTTGCTCTTGCTTGAGCAGTTCGATGGCAAGGACGCCGGCCGTCGGCAACCCGTGTAAAGCTAAGAGATACATGAGATCGCCTTGCAAGTCGCGGAAACAGTCTCGACGCGCGTGTGCTAGCAAGACTAACTTCAAGATTCGCCTAGCAATCGGGATAAGTTCTCTGTAGTCGCCGATCTTGCGGTTGAGCAGAGCCCGATGCATTAGGAACTCGGTTTGTGCTATGCCAGTATGAAGGAAAAGGATATATGCGGCGTTCATCTGATAGGCATATTTGTCAGAGCGGCCGAAACCATATCCAGATCCAGTCTGTACGCCGTGCTTCTCGAGAAATTCCTCTGGAGATACTTTCATGAAGGCAGGATATGAATCGTGAAGATTTCGCAACCTAAGCCGGATCTGCACGGCACGACTTTCGATATCCTCGTCATCTGATCCTAATGCGATCTCGAGAATGTCTTCGCGAATTCGACAATGCTGGAACCATACCCTTTGTGACGTCGTCCTAGTGAGCTTCTGATCGGTGTTCCATCCATTGTTGTCAACGCGGGCCAGGAGCGCGGCCGGCTCAAGCCCCTCCACAAAAAGCAATTCGTCTGGTATGTCGAGGGGCTCTTCCATTTTGCAGTACCTGTAAGAGAGCCTCGGCGGCCTGCCAAGGAAGGTCGCAGACACCTTGTCACGGCCATAAGCCGACACAAATATCCTCTTTCTCAATTGCGCCAGCCAGAATGGTGTCTCTGCGTTCACATTGTTGCCTTGATGTAGGCCCATGGCGATAACGGCGTCCAGCATCTCGCCCGTCCGTTGCCATGCAGCATAGTGTGCATCGCCTGTTATACTGTCAGTCTTTACCACCTGAATGCCAGCGACAGGAAACGACAGCCTATCCGCGGTGAGTATGATAGCAATCAGTAGGAAAAAAAAAAAAAAAAGTTAAGAGGCTCACCTTTGATACATTCTGTCAGTATCACATCCTGATACGAGAAAATGATGTAGAGATCATTTAGCACTTCGCTTTCATAGCAGAAGCATAGGCAGAGTTCCGAGACCTTTCTCATACGTTCGGAGAACGTTGCACGATCCACGTAATGATCCCCAATTTCGTGAAAAATCGAATCCCAGTCGCTTAAATTTGCTGCAGTTAAGCCTGTCAAGCTCAGAATGATGCCTATGACCTCCCATCTTAGACTGCGACCGGTGACGCTTTTGGCCCACTCTCGGGCGCTCATGTTACCATGAGTCTTGGGAGGACGTCTGGTGTTTCGCCAGACGAGCTCCGACAGGCCGCGAAGTTCCTCCACCCGGCCAGTGGTGAGAACTACACCAAACTCCGCCCAAAGATCGTCGACCCAAATCCGATAGGCAGGTTCGGCCACCAGGATACCATCGCACATCTCGAAGAAGCGCTGTGAGAAGCGTTTGTATATCTGCATTTCCTTCAGTAACGCAAGGACTTCTGCTCCCTGGTTGATGTTGCTTTGTGATACGGGAGCAGGAAGCTGGTCGTCGATTTCTTCTTGCTCAAGGCCTCTGAAACTGTCGAGGTTCTCTGTGAATACTGCAGAATAGCTCGTTGGCCCAAGGAAGCCAACATTGCCCTCACGAAACGACATACTCGTCTCCGGGCTATCATATGATGTGGAAGGCTGAACACTTCCTTCGGCCGAGTTAACTGCTGTTGAAAAGACATCCATTCGTTCTGGCCCCGGTCCGTTCGTCTTCGGCACACTACTGGCCTGCGTGAAGGGGTTTTGAGGCTGAGCTCCTGAGCTCGACGGCGGGCTAATGAGTCCAGACGATGATGGTTCTGACGTTCCGGAACGGCTTTGCGCACGGCTGTTAACCCAAGGTCTCGGGCGTGCTATATTTTGTGAATCTTTCTGAGACGTTGAGACTGTCTTTGTCAATGGGGCTGGATGATAGATACATTGATCCGGCTTGTTGCGACGGGCGCAACGTCCGCACACTGGGCTCTTATGATCGCATCTCAGCTTGCCACGTCTGCATGGCTCGCAGCTGAACAATTTGCCATTCCTTCGGTATGATGGCGTAGCCGATGCCATAGATGAAAGCTCTCCCTCCGCCATGCTGAAGTCAATGGCTTTAGAGGATTCCTGGATTACGTGTCCTAGCGATTTGATGAGTCGAGTCACCAGGAATCTGCCCCTTCACCGACGGCACCATCAACAGCTTTGCGCCAGTCCCGTCACCTGTGATGTGAGTATTCTCTCCTAGTGGTTAGAAGGTTGTAGTGCTGCCTGGAAAAGTGGCACATCGAAGGCTGCCGCATTAGCCTAAACGAAAACGGGCATCAATATGGACGCTCCTTGGGTTCATCCGGCACAGACAGTAGGCAATAAGTGTATGTTCGGGTCCAGAAAGCAAAAGAGAGGCAACAGTGCGGCGCTAGCGAATGCTCTCAACTCGGTTTACAGTTGACCTCCGTACGGTGCATTTGTTCGGTGTTCATCAACGAGAGCTATCGGTACGGTGTTCGGAATCGGAATCGGAATCGCGACCAAAACTCCGCATGCTGAGCGAATGAGAATGACTCCGTGCCAGGCCGACGACTACTCCGCACTTGAACAGATCGGCAAGCCATCAATCTTGCAAAGCTTACCGAGCATGTTACTCCTTCGCATTCCGCTGGTAGCTCTGGGCGCCTAGGCCAGCAGAGCGACTTCATCCGCTACACTAAACGAGTGTTGCATCGAGAACGACAAGACTTCCGACCTTGCGTGTGGCCAGCGACATCAATCGAAAGGTTCGGTTGGTGAGGTATTGCCGGTGCTGAGCATGCGGTGCCTTTGAGTCATCGCTGCTCCGGGATGGATCACCGCTTTAAGACGTCTTGAAACTTTTTGACTCAGCATTGACGACTCCACCTGGATGTCTAAGCGATTTCGCTGTATACCCATTTCTCCATAGTGGATCATTATCGGCGACGGCAGCCCGGATTCATCATGGGGAGAGTAGGCAACAGCTTCGTTAAGCTTTTCCAAGCAATAGCTTCATGAGAAAGCATGGATCCCATTGAACCGCATGGCAATGCGAGCGCTCCTTTGCTGCCCTTTCACCAATCGGAGTTCGGCGTCATCTCTCTTCTCCAGTGGTTGTTGGATCTCATCGGAAGGAGTCATAGGCTACAGTCATCTTTAGAGACTCTCAACTTCAGGCTAAGGACCATTGAGTGCGATGAATCAGTCCGGTGCTCGGAGTCGTCGTCAATGGCTGACAATTCCTATCCTGCTCGCTTTGACACTCGGATGAGTATAGACACATATAAGCAAGGCTTTGCTCCAACGTTCGTCTGACATTCTTGTTTGTATCAGCCTCCTAGATTACGTTGAAAAGCTCTCTTGTCTACCTTTTGAAGTCTCTGATAACTCACACGGCTGCTGCCCCTTCAACCAGGCGCGATTGTAAAGGAGACATGACGAATTCCCGGACCTCGAGCTCGCCTTTCGACACAATGTATCAAGACGATCAAAGACTTTCCGAGGAGCAACCGCCTCCCTACACAGAGACTACAAAGAATAGTCCAAACGTCAAAGTCAGCGAGAAAGAAGTCCACCAAAGAAGACCTTCATCGAAACCTTCAAGCAGGATGTCCACCTTGAAAGGCATCCTCACAGGAGAAGTTCACAAGCACAATCCTCGACTCCGAGATCCAACGTCCCTTTACCCAAACCACGCCTGCCCGTCATCTCCAAAAGAGACCAGCGCCGCATCGAAGCAGTCCACATTGATGAGCATCCTCACTGGCGACGTACACAAGCACAACCCACGCCTTAAGGATCCGATGTCTTATTACCCAGATCTTGCCTATACACCACGTAGACAAGAGTCTAGCTTTGCAGCAAAGAGCTCTAAATCGCCGTCTGATCGGTCGACACCCAAGTCAGGTATGGCTCTTAAGCTCAAACAAATGCACGAAACTATCTAACAAGCTGGCTAGGTGAATATCATCAAGTTCGGAGTCTTCAAGGACAAGTACGCTTCAATGGCTAAGGCAGCGGTATCTTATCCCATTATTTGTGGGCGGCATTGCGAAGATTGGGCGAGGTTACGTTTATGAGTATCTGTTTTGACGGTTGAAGATGCTCAGTCTCTTCTGAAGTCTACGGCGTTGGGGAGAGGCGTTGATGATGCTGCAAGAATGGTTCGGGCTGGCGGTCTGCTTATTACTTGAGGAGATAAGAGGGATGGGAAGAAGTAATTATACCCTTGGCGTTTGACTTGGCTGTACTAAGGTGCGCACGCAACATTATCTTCTTCTGTACATTTGTCGGACTAGACTCTAGGTGGTGTTGTCCTTTGTGATAGTCCCCTTCCACACTGCTGTTCGAAAGACACCTTCAATTATCTTACACATAACGCGCGAGCCTGTTGCGCGAGTTCCATCCGAAAGCCGGAACACTCCTCTTGCTCATAGCTGCCACACTCTCTGCGTAATCGCTAGTTCCGTGGTTCGGGTCGGCATCTGTGGCCTGGCAGTTCATTTCGTCTCCATCGTTGCCAAGCGCACCGTTGACCGAAATGTAATGCATCTTCTCCGTTGTCGCCTCGACGAGTCCCTGGCCTCCTTCAGAAGTCCACCCGTTGATGAAGTCACCGTGGGAGCTGTATGCATTGCCACTGGCAAGCTTTATCGGTGCGGTGCCGCTCCAGCCGTTTGGTAGAACGTCACGCAAGTCGTAACGGATGGAGAAGCGCAGCTGAGGCATGGCTTGCATTCCGCTTGGACAGTCGTGGTATCTGCCTGGCTGGCCGTCTTTGTATGCGGTCTCCAGCGTGTCAGTGTTTACACCTAGGACATCAGTCAGCAATCCATCTCTCAATTTCCGGTAACAGGTCCACGCTTACAGTTCGGGAAGTAGAGCAGTTGCTGGAGATGAGTGCTGCAGGTCTCACTGGGAAATCCATTCTCGTCCCAGCTGCTCGTGCCGTCTTCTTCGCAGAACCATTCGACGTTGGGCTCGGTCGGCATCTCGTCCATGTTAGTGGCGCTGGCATCCCCGGCTACCATCTGAAGATTGTCGGGGATGGCGACCTCTGCTGGTGTGTCTCCGAGTCCATAGTATGCACTGAAACGCAGCACCGGGACTGGCTCCCATGAGTCACCAGACTGGTATAAAAGTGTTGGGACCCAGTAAATAGACAGATCGTTGGGGTTTGCCGCATTAGTGCAGCCTTGTCTCAGCTCCTCGCTGGAGTCGGTGTTGATTGTGACGGCATCGGATCCGAAGAAAGAGTGAAGATGCGATTTTCCATACTCTCCAGGGAAGACAATAGGGTCGATGTTCTTGTACATGAATGGAGAGGCGATGTTGACTTGAGTGTAGGCCAAAATCGTGCGCGCGGACAGGCCACTGACCAGCAGGGCGGTGCGGAGGGAAGAACCGAAAGACATGGTTGTGCTGCGAGGGCAATTGTTGTTTAACGAACGACTTGGTGAAAAACACAATGAACTTGAACTATGAGAAACCTCCTCTCACCTGGTGAATATGCCTTCTATATAGTCTTCTGGGCGCTCCGTACAAGAAGTGCCAAGTCGTCCATACTATATCGCTGTTTCAGGTTGATGGCGACCCGTCCCCAAAACAGACCATCTGGCGTCGCATCATCCTCGCCTCGCTCACTAGCACCATTTTCCTACCTTCGCGAAGACCTTGAATAGAGACATATCATGGCAAGTGTAGGTTGGTAGTGCAAGCGAGTGTTCGCAGTTGAGACATGCACCTGCCGAAGAAAGCGACCTGCCTCGGTGAGCTCCGCTCCGGTCGTATTCGCCAGCATCACATGACATGGTGCTCCTTGGGAACAATCACCATGGAAAATTCTTCCATACTCATCATGGCATGCCTTCTACGTTGTAAATTTCTAATCTTAATCGTCGTGGTCAGGCTTTGACGCATCATCTCCGGTACCGCCTCCACTAAAGGTTCTTGGGTAGCTCCTCAGTACCAACCAAGTCCATCTCTGTACTGGTAGGACTGTAGCCGCCGGCAACTGCGACCGTATTTTCAACGTCCAGCCAGCATTCGTCACTGTCCACAGACTTGGCATCGAAACGGACAATCTTCGCCTCGGCATTCTGCCACATGTAAGTGCTGGGTCCGCTAGGCCCAGAAGTGATCCGGCGCAGAACATCGCCGTGAGCGACGAGCACGATCGTCTTCTCGGGGCGGTCACGTAGCCATTGCCTGACCCACTTGGCCCGGTTGGCAAGAGACGTAGGGTCTGCCGCGTAGAAGCCCTTCTTGCTGATCCAGTCCGGTGTCAGGCCCGAAAGATCAAAGCCAGCAAACTCTGATTCGGCTTCGAGAACCTCTTTAGGCGAGCCTGTATCGCAAGGGTCTGAATACAATGGTTAGTGGGCCATACAGAATGCGTTATGGGAGGTCAAGGCGTACGAGCATTGCATTCCTGGGCTTGGGGCAAACAGATGACGTTTTCGATCCCTAGACGCTCCAATGCAGGCGCCCATCCAAGTTTCGTGGTCTGCAATGTTCGCTTGAGAGGCGAGGAGACGACAAGGTCGACCTCCTTCGCCAGTTCCTTGATCTGAGGCGCAAGGGTAGCAGCCTGTTTCTTGCCAAGCGGGGTGAGCGGCGCATCAGGGACTACATCGGATTCAGCCTCGTGCCTTCCTTTTCCGGCAGCTCTGTCAAGACTCACTGGAGTAGTCTAGGTCAACATTGTGCTCGGCCTGCGCGTGGCGCGTGAGAATGATGCGGGAGTCTGGTGCCATGTTCGCTTTGTATGGAGATCACGATGAAATAGAAGCAAGGGTAGAATCGCGCGGTACAAGTGTCACTCCAAATGCCTACCGTACCTGAGTACTTTGTACTCCTGTTGAGACTGACTCAAATCTTTTGCGGGTACAGTATCTTGGAGCGATGGCGAATCAGCATTGCCAAAATTTTGTCGGCATTCTTTCGCCCGAAGTACGTGAACGAGACGATCAACTGTGTTAGTCAGCATCATAGATGCTCACACTTTGTACTACTATGTACACAGTACGTACATCACAAATGCAGAGTAAATCGACTCTACAAGATCACATACCGCTTGCACTTCCGCAACGGATACTTGACGACTGCTGCAATCATTTCAAAGAACAAAATAAATGCGCAAATTACATGGAAAAACAGATCCATGGCATTGCAGTGGCCTGTGAGCTAAAATAAAGTCACGAACACTAGTCCGACAGCCACCAAAGACATTCGGACCACAGAAATCCGATGCCTTTCGGCTCCGGATGTCGTTGTAGCGATCCCAGACTCTCTCTGTGTCGCCGGGCTTTCTGCACTCGTTCTACTGCTCTGCGTGGTCCCAGCTCCGTGGCCTGCAGTTGCAGAGCCTGGCGTGTCACTTGCCATTGCGGGAACAGGTATCGTTGACCAGGATACGAGCGTCCCGTCTTCTACAATACCGCTTGATGCGGCGCTGATGACCTCGCCGTTGATAGTTATAGCTTGGCCTCCGATGGAGAGGCGACTTCCACCGATATCGACCACTCCCGGCGATTGCGTGACTTGATAGGCTGTAAATGTTCGAGAGCCAAGTGTGAGGACAGCTTTCGATTCCGGCAGCGAGCTCGCTGTGGGAAGGAGTATAGTGCTAGTAGATCCGTCGTTGGCAATGACAATGCCAGAAGAAGCCACTGAGATCGTGTTTCCGGAAATCGTTACTGCTGATCCTCCGGCTAACAATGTTGTGCCGTCTAAAATTATACCACTCGGCGCAGCTGTGAGATCTGATCCCAATGCATAAGCCGTCATGCCATTCGCGCCGAAAGTAAGTATAGCTGTAGTATCTTGACCTTGAGCTTGTGTGAAGGCTATCGTATCCTGCTTCCCATTGCTCTGGAGAACAAGACCGCCAGTTGCCATCGATACCGTCTCGTCGCCAAGTGTCAAAGCAGGTCCACCAACCGATACCGTGGTGCCATCGAAGACCGCGGCAGAGGCTGATGGGTGCTCGGTGGCAGTGCGAATCTTTCCATCATTTGTGAATTCAACTTGGAGTCCTGCAGAAGCAGAAGGCAAAGCCGACGGTGCCAGTGTCTCCGAGTCCACAAGGACATAGTCTGAAGCACCAAGACGTATCTCACTTCCACCCACCGTGGCAGCTGAAGATGCGGGGATGGTAAGTGTGCTGCCAGATTTGTGCACAAGTAAGTTCGCGCTGCTGATCTGGACGACAGTATACACGTCCCCGTCATTGGCTGTAAATATGATCCCAGAGCTGGATGGTAGTGCTGACTGGTCGAGACTAGTATAAGCCAGATTATCACCATCAAATGCCAGGTTACCGGTAGAATCAGCACTGATGGAATGGTCGTCGATATTAGTCGCGCTGCCTCTCTCCAGGCTGAACGTGGTTTCTTCCGCGATGACCCGCACGGCCCCGTCAGACTTTGGCCTATAGGCAGTGAACACGTTTCCACCAGCCTCGAAGGTGGCTGCTTCCACGGAATGCGATTCAAAGCTGGCTTCCTGCGCTCCGATACGGCTGCTCTGCACGACCGTATATGTCGAGCCCTCGAAGGTGATTAAAGCTGTAGTTGCTGCAGCTGCAGGCCCTGTCGATTCGTCGGAGGAGTAAGCTGCAGTGACTTTGACGTTCTCTTGACTTATCACTAGTCCACTGGCGGCCGCCGAAACTACCCCTATACCAGTCACGCTAGTTTTGGCGCCTCCTTGCGAAATTGTGACAGTGCTGTCTACGATCACGTTGCCGCCAGTTAGTACACCTGAATGCTTTTGCCCATTTGCACCGGAGAATGTCACCATTGGCCTGTTACTGTCGTCAGTCTGGTCCTGCTGGGCTTCGCTGAAGACTTCTGCAGCATTCGAGGGTGCGTGACTGCCATCTTTTGTGTCAGCACCTGGGCTCGAAGTACTGGTTCTATCGCCATTGGCTTGGGTGTCTGTAACTTGGCCCGTCGTGCTGGAGCTTGGGTCGTTTATGTTTTCCGTATTTGGTGGAGGCTTAGCGACCTCGGAATCGATTTGAGCAGCATCAGATTGTACAGGGTCTGCGCTACTAAGCGTTGGCGTCGAAGTTTCTGGTGTAGTAGCAGATTGCTGAACGTGTGGGGCACTAGGCGACTGCAAATCGGGTTTAGAGGGATCTTGCGTCGCCGTAGGGACCTGCGGAGGATCGCCTGATACTATCGTCGGCTTTACGGTTGGCGAAACGAGGCTATTTTCAGGCACGGCAGATGTGGACCTTGCTTGATCGTCTCCAGCTGGAGTCGTAGGTCCCATGACCACTTGAGCAGGCTGCAAAGCCTTTGGAGGGTCATAGAGCCCCCTCCAATAGACGTCACAAGAGCTCCATGCGGGATCGAGGCTCAGAATCTGTTGAGGGACAGAGAGGACAGGTCTATAGTCCTGTGTGCGGAAAGCTGTCAGCAAGCGGTGGAATCAAAGGCGTTGAATACTGTCATCGTAACGACTTACGGTGAAGATGGTACTACAGAAAGAGTCATCTGTGAAAAAGTCAATGTGTGGACTTTCTATGAGAGAGCTCGGGCAAGATTCCTACAGCAACTTGGCTGATCCAAGTACACAGACAGCGGGACGGGAGTGAGAGCCAGATTTGTGTAGTTGAAAGAGGCCGGGATCCAAGTTCCAGCGAAATGACCGGTGGCATTCGTCATAGAAGAAGGACCAAGTGCACCATGGATGCTGGATACTTGATCCGGCAGCAAGGCAATGAGAGATCCAGTGTGATTTCGACCTCAGACTCAAGTCAGTTTACACAGCAGAGAAAGTGCATGAGCGAACTCACCGACTGGTTTGCTGCATTCGTCGAGTGCGAAGGCAGTTTCAAACGATATGTAAACAGTAGGCGAAGTCAGGGTCGTCCCTTCAAAGAGCATTGTCGAGGTAGTGTTTGGGTTGCCAGTGATTGGAATGATCTCCGTGCTGGTACTGCCGTCGGTGACGTGCAATGAAAATGTCGCAACAGGCCAATACAGAAGATCGACAGTTCCTGAATTGGGGGCTTTAGTATATTTGAATGTTTCTGTCTCGAGATCGCTTTCGATTCCTTACCTCCCTGAACAGTGCAATAGTTCGTATTGCATCCACGAGTACACGGATTCGAGGCCGTAGTTGAGCACGAAGGAGGCTGGCGGGAGTTGATGTAGCTGTAGACGTTGTATGTAAATGTTCTCGTCTCTACTGAGACGGATATTGAGCCGTCATTCGAGGCTAGTGCCATCACACTGGATTGAGTATAGGCACCTTCGCTCCACGATAGCACAAAAGTATATGTGGTGGTAGACTCGATGAGGCCGACAGTTGTGGAGCTGGAATGCTGTAAAGTGTATTAGCAAAGGATCTAGCTCTTAAGTAGGTTTGCTATTGCCATCGGCTCCCTTACATAGACAGTAGAAATGCTATATCTCGTAGAGGTTGAAGCAGCCCCACTAGCATAAGCAGCCCATTCCGCTTCGCAGCTGGAAACATAATCAAAGCATACACTGTAGCAACTGCTGTCATCCCACGAGCAACTTGTAGCATAGGTGTAGTTTTGCCAAGTTGTGTAAGGTGGCATTAGAGTGCCGTTCATGGCGTGTGCATGTGTAGTCAGAGGCATGTATGGTGTACTCTTGGTAATGATACTTTTTGCGGATATGTTGTTTGCAGCAGTTGAGAAGTTGGTAGCCTGAGACGGCGAGTGTCCGGGAACATTAGTTCCATTCCCAGTATCAGGGGATACCGGGTCCAAGGCTTCGCCGGAAAGTGAAGATGTTAATGAGGGAGCGGATTCTGCGATGCTCGCTGTTGTGATTCCTGTTGTTACTGGAGACGCGGTGCTAGCCTCGTCTTCTGCTGACTCCGAAGTCCCTCCAAGACCATTGAGTATATATTTTGCCAGGCCGGCTGAGCTATCGCTACTCTTACTTGCCGGGCTTTGTGTTGTTGGATGGGGCAACCGGGAAACGCTGTTGTTGACATGGCTAGCTGGCACGGTCGATGTGCTGCTGTCGATCGCAACTGTGGCATTAGTGAATTGGCTGAAAGCGAAAGTCAAAAGAGACACCACGCATAAGAGCAAGAACGTGTAGGAATGCATTGCTAGCGAAGTCTCAAGGACAGTCGATGAAAGCAAAAGAGCAGTCTACCAAGATGCAGGCCATGAGAAAGAAATTCTTCTCGCGCACATCAACACGAGATACGCGACCATCTTCAGATGAAGATTCCGGAACTAATCTCGCCCTGTCCGCTACCGCGAGAGGGACGATAGAGATCAGCCGCAATTTGCCAAGGCAATGAATAGGCCAAATAGGCCGTGGGAGTACAGGCCTGCTTCATGTTCCAGCCAAACTCCCCTGTAACTGACTAGGCCTTACTCGGCTTGCTTTAGAGATCCTTTCGGGCCCGTGTGCTGCCTTGTACACCGGAACTCGAATGGACCTATCATTTCGCTCGTGCAACCGCGTGGCAAGGCGCTGTGAATCTAATGCAACACGGCAATCTATTAACCGACTCGCCCGGCCAACGCTGATATTACTGCATACCGGACAGTCCTGACAGCGGTCTTCCTAGGTATTAAGGCCCTACCTACAGTGCTGTCACCACTTCGATGGCCAACGTTCGCCCGCAGGTGTTCATGGTGCAGAATCCGACAGGTCTGAGTGGCCGCTTTTGCCCCCGAGCGATCGCCTTACGTAGTGTGAGGACGCGGAACGATAGTGACGAGCACAGGCGAACGTATGGCATGACGGAAGTCCGTTGAAGCTTGAACGTTCTGAAAGTCGGAGTGCGTGGTCCCAAGTCGGCTCCATCATTCCCCGACATCGGGTTGCCGAGGTTGGTGAACTTCATGCTGTGCATACGGTGGTGAATTCCGAAGATTGAGTCCGACAATTGAGCGCCTAACTATTCAAGCAATACTGTAGCAGCATCAGATAGCTATGGATACACCTCTACCCTCTCCACCCTTCGTCGAAGTACCAGGCGTACACAACTTCCGGGGCATCGGCGGAGATCATGCCGGTCCAGGGTTGGTATTCAGATCGGCAGATCCCAGCAAAGCGACCAGAGCCGGGTTGGAGAAGATGAGCCAGGATCTAGGTAAGGTCAGTCTCTGCATCTATTAAGAGCGAGGACTTTTTTTCCTTTCTATCTCAACCGAAGTGCCTAGTTCGCTGAACGGTCTTCTTCCTGCAGGCATCAGAGTGATATTCGACTTGCGATCCACGCCTGAAATCAAAAGAGACGGACCGGAATGGGCAGGTGTAGCCCCCGAGGATAGCGATATCTTCCAGCCTTACGGCATCAAGCGGGAATGGGTGCCAGTCTTTGCCGAGAAGGACTATGGACCGGAGCAAGTCGCTCTACGGTACAAGGAGTACACTCGTGCCGGTCCGGATGGCTTTGTCAAAGCCTATCATGACATCTTATTGAATGCTCCTCAAGCTTACGGCAAGATACTCCGGCACTTGGCGCAGGACAAACCCAGTCCATGTGTCGTACACTGTACAGCAGGCAAAGACCGCACAGGTGTGCTCGTAGCCCTGCTCTTGATGCTTGCCGGCGCTCCTTCCGACGAGATCTCCAACGAGTATGCTCTGACAGATCTCGGGCTCGCGCCATTAAGGGCCCTCTTCATTGAACGTTTGCTCAAAAACCCAGCACTTGAGGGCAACACGGAAGGAGTTTCAAACATGGTCAGCAGCAAACCGGAGAACATGGTAAGCCCCTCAAGACATTTTGCCGACAAACTATAAGCTCAAGAGACTAATCTACGTCACAGAGAGCAACGCAAGAAATGATCGAAAGGGATTTCGGAGGCGCACAAGCTTACATGACAAAGTACTGCGGTCTCAGCGACGAAGAGGTCGAGCGTGTTAGGAAGAACATCACAGATGGTGCCATTGCCAATCTCTAAAAGACCTCCACTATGTTTAGCAGCCTCTGTCGCCCCTGTAAAGCAACTGGCACAACCATCCGCACGGTTCAAGATCTAGCAACTAGAATAGCAGGCCAAGAGTATGTCTGTACAGCCAGCCTCCCTTCTCCCCACTAGCCTTGACCTCGGCCTCCTTCGCAAGCCACTCTTGCTCATCAGCGTCAATGATCGCTTTCCCAGTCCACAGGTCAGCTTCCGTAGGTTTGAGTCCCTTGGTGCGGTTGGCAAGCTTGTACCCGAATATCATGAAAAGGTACAGCGGGATGCCTAGGTACCCTGTGATGAAGTTCTTATAGTCGAACCCTCCGACAAAGACCGAGAAGTTCTTGGTCAGGGCGATAATGCAGCAGAAGACGAGGGCGACGACGCTGCCCCAGAGTCCAAAGGGTGATTTGTATCGTAGCGACGCTTCATCGACGCCTTGGGCCCTGCGTGCGCGGATGAACCAGATATGGGAGACCAGGATGCTTATCCATGTCAGTAGACCGAAAATGGAGACCAGGTTGACGAAGTAGCCAAAGACTGTCTTCGAGCCCGTGCTGACGTTCATGAAAGCGATGCAGCAGATTAAAGCCGAGAGGCCCAGTGAGACGAATGGAACTCCACGCTTGTCTGTAATGGCAAGGAACCGCGGCGCTTGTCTCTTCAAGGCCAAGCCGTGGATTGTCCGACTGGCGATGTACCTAGTTAAAGAGAAACGTCAGTTGTGCCTGTTGGCCTGACGCTGATTATGGACTTTGACATACAGATCACTGTTTGCGGCACTGAACACGAAGATCAAGATGCAAGCGTTCAAAAACCCGGGCAGCACTTTGATGCCGGCTAATTGGATTGCGACGACAAAAGGCGATGCGGCGGCGCTAGAGGATTGCTTCGTTGCCTGTATAAGGTCAGCCGCCGTCCCACGAGTCAAGCATCAGACCATCAAGAGAAAATAGACAATGCTACCAGCCCCTAGGGAAAAGACTTACCCACGCAAGCCGGTCTGAGTCATAAGGCACAAGCATGCCAACCAAGAAGACACTACAGATGTAGAAGATGAGGATGCGCCAGAAAGTAAGCTTGATAGCCCTTGGAATATTCCGTCGAGGATTCTGCGCCTCGCCAACCGTGACACCGATCAGCTCCGTGCCAAGGAAAGCGAAGACGGCCGTGACCATGCTTGACCAAACAGCCAGAAAACGACCTAGAGAGCCGTCTGACTTGTACTCAGCAAAGGCGCCCGGGTCGTGCCAGTACGTAAATCCGGGGGCTTTCTCTGCGTTCGGCCCGCCGCCTGCTGCGAGGACGATGCATAAGATGATGAGACCGATGATGACCAGGACCTTGATGCTGCTGAGCCAGAACTCGAACTCGCCGAAAAATCTGATCCCGAGGTAGTTGATCGTGATGATAGCGACCAAGAAGATCGCAATGAACACACCGGGATTGACTTTCTCAGGCGGACACCAGTACTGGATGACAAGCGCCGCGGCTGTGAGTTGGTTGGGCGTCGTAATGACATATTTAAACCAGTAAGTATAGCCAAGCGCGAACCCGAGAGCCGGATCAACGAATCGAGTCGCATACGGTGCGAAGCCTCCTGCGGCAGGTAACCAGGTCGCCATCTCGCCGAGCGCGGTCATGACGACGTAGACTAGCAAGCCGACGATCGTGTACGAAATGAGGATACTGGCAGGTCCTGCGTTGGCAAGGGCGCTGCCCGTGCCGATGATGAGACCGGTTCCTATCGCGCCTCCTATAGCAATCATAGAGATTTGTCGTGCGCTGAGTCCGCGTTGTAGGCTGTGACGCTCATCTGTTGGGTCGGACAGATGGCCTGGTGCAGTGATAGGGTCTTCAACTCCATACTGCTGGTACTCGTACGGCAGTTTCGCCTTCTCAGTGTCTGAGAGATCTGTCATCTTGATCTTCGAGTCGATGAGGAGCCTTCGATTTGGATGAGAAACACAGCGCGAATGTGGACTGAGGGCAAGGGGTTATAGTTAAATTGTTGATGTTCTCGTTGCCTTGACCGTACGCTCACCGGTAGTGAAGGCGAAGGCAGTGAGACGAATTCACAGCCCCGTGCGACCTTCGATCTAGCTTTTAGACAAAGGCATGTGGTTGCTGATCTCTGCCGTCGCCGGCAAAGCGCCCACTTCGGCTTACTGCAGCCAAGGCCGCACCAAGGCTGTTATCACAATTCATTGACCATTTCAGGCTGTCAGATGGGCCTAGGCTGTGGACGGCAGGGTTACATCTATCTTATATCTGCCTGCGGATGCTTCCGCAACTGAGGTGGTGGGAGGAGTCTTGAGTCCAGACCACGACAGAGATAGTGAATTAAAATCGCGCTTAGAAGCGAATGCAGGTGTTGAAGAAGTGGGAGTGCTTGATGCGGCCCAAGCGTTCCTGTGCTGGATGCGCAGTACTGTAAGATACGCGACGGGTGGCTTGCAATGCTGTGGATGCACAGCCCGTGCAAGCATGTCTGAGCACACTTTCACACAGCCTTCCAGATCAGAGCGAGGAATATGCAACACCAGTACCTGAAATTAGTAAAGGAAAAAGGACCAACAAGGAAGCCCTCCAAGTCTTGCACTTGACATAGGAGGTAGTAGCGAAAGCTACATGCGAAGCCTGCGAGACCTAAGCTTGGCCAATGCTTGGCTCTTCCCATGTCCTGCGGTCCTGAGTCTAGCGATGAAGACATGAGTAATCATTTGACACATTACTACAGTATGTATGCCGAGATTGAAGCCTCCAAGCCCGCGGTCAATGGTAGTGAGACCTTACCGCGATCGATATTGCCTTAGAAGCCGGCATAAGGAAACAGCTTTGATCCTCCCGCAAAGGTTCCATGGTAAAGTCAACCCCAGCTGTTGTGGGGAGCACGTCAAACTCGACGACGATTGAATGGAGATGGATTGAATCATCAAACAGCTCAAAGAGCGAGCGTCCATTCTGCCTCACCATTGTAGTAAAACACAGTCGCTGGCTCTATGTACAAAGTCTGAGCTTGCTTGGGTATCCACAGCCCTCAAAAAGGAAAACAACGCCTCGTAATGCCCTGTCTCTAGTATACGCTCGCGAATGCTCGCTATGCAAAACAACATCTAAATTCCTTGGAAACGCTAAAGTCGAAATCACATTGCTTCACCGGCCGTCTTCTTTCGGTGAATTTGGCCTTCGGCGCTTAGGACAGTCCTTCATCCATGCGAGCTCTTTGAACTGCTCCAGCTTCGACTGGTCACCCTCGTAGTAGAAGCTGCCATCGAAGAAGCCACACCCGATATTGCTGGTCTCCATACGGTACTTGGTCTGCTCTAGTCCTGCCGCATCGACTGGCGGACGGAAGATCTTGCGTTCGCTCGCTTCTATGTCGGCGATCAAGCTTTCGCCTTCCATGTGATGGAACAGCTCCGGGGTGATTGAGTAGCACTTCAGCGGCCCATCGCGACAGCCTGACAGAATAGCGACGTCAAAGGCGGAGATGTCTCGTTCCGGTTGCTCGTGAGGCGGTGCGATCTCGGTGATGATGCGTTCGGCGGTACGCCGTGTTAATGCGTAGCCGAACGTACAGAGTGGCCATTTCGACCGGTGGATTAAGCGTGTCTTCTGAGGTATGCCGAACGCTTCGAGGATCCCCGCTGTAAATGGATGCAGATCATAGCGCGGCAGCATGGTCTGGTCCTGGTACTTGACATGCTGAGTCTCCGCGAGCTGCTCTGGATGATTGTGGCCCACGCCGACACCGTCTGCTATGTCGCCAAAGTAGTCACCGCAGTGTCCGACGTACAGAAGATCCCAGTCCGCTTCGGTCCCCCAGGGGTAAGCTTCGGCGTCCAGAGGCCTGGTCTCGGAGAGTTTCTGTACCGCTTGCTGCGCGAGAGGTATTTGTTGCGTCCGCACTCTGATATCCCAATCTACATCGTCTTCAAAGAACAGGGCTGTCTCCAACCCCGATGCCAAAAACTCCCGTAGTACCAAATGGTGGCTCAACCACGCTTTCACACTGCCCGTCAAAACCCGTGACTCTGATTCGTTCTCCGGCCTGAAGTTCCTCACATCTGCGTCCGTCCAAGTCATCTGCTCGGGTATAGTCAACTCCAACTCCGTCACCGCAGCTGCCTCCTCCAGGTGCGCTCTCCGCGGGGAGCCTGGCCCTGAGACCACGTACAACCCTCCAAACCCAAGTGTCGCATTGGCGGGTGTTGACGTGCTCTTCCCACCTCCTAACCTCACCGATACTTCTGTGGATATGGCTGTACGGTAGTACAAGAATATCCCAATCAGGCCCAGAGCTAAGAGGAGGTAGACGGAGGGGAACCGAACGTTCCGTGCAAGCATCGCGATGGCTTTCTTCAAGGGGGAGTTTCAGTGTTGCGCGCTCATCGATCGAAATAGGCCGCAATAGAGCGAGGCCAGAGACGGGACAGGAGGGAGCGAACGACGAATCTGTAAGGAGAGAAGGTGACCAAGAAGCTGACGAAGATGGACTACGTTGCGCAGCGTGGCAGCCCTCTTGTCAACCCGCAGCCAAGACGGTTGATGGGTGAAACGTCAAGTAGATTGATAAGACGCGGCGAGCGGGCGGCTTGGCAGGTTCGTCCCTCACGAATGCAGCTGTCCGGTGTTGTGGTCAGATAATACTGCTGTATACGGTTTCTAGCAACATTTCGAGAGGGGAGGAGACGACTGGGCCGCAGAGGCCCAGAGGACTATTATTACGTGGAAAGGAGGGCGCTACAGTTTTTGTTGATGTAAATCCGTTTCGCGCTGAAACTTAAAGCCCATCAAAGTGCCGCCGTCGCAACGTGCGCGGGAAAGGGTGTGGCGCAACGAGCCGGGAACCCAAGCGACCGGCTTTTTCTGATCCACTAGTCCCGACAGGGATAACACGGGTTTCTAGAAGTTCGGCTGCGAATAGTTACCCAGGTACATCTATAACAGAGATGCGGTACCTATTCAACCTATAGCCGCACGTTCACTAATTCGCGCCACTACCGCACTTATCTACTTTTCAGAGAGAAGAGTTCTCGATCGAGCGGGTCTCTTGCAATTCGAATTCCCGTTATTCAAAGCTGCGCGAATGCTTGCCTGTGCCGCGTTTGACAAGGTCATCTGCAGGCAAGCAAGACGGATGCCGACATGAAGACAAGGTCGACACCCAGTCGCCTCCAACTTCTCATGTGCAGCTTGATACATAGTCCGAGCATTTGCTTTTTTCCCCCTGCTACCCTTCTCTCGCAAAAAAAAAAAAAAAAAAAAAAGGACTTTCCCTACCCATCCCCTCAACAATCTCAAGCCAGTCAGCAATGTGACACGTCGTTCCAGACGAAGCTGTGTATGAGATCGAATGCAAAGTCAACCCAATCGCGGATGGTCTAACAGGCACATGAATACTATTCCAGGACGTTTCCATGCACTAGCTGATCATGATCACATTCACTTTGAGAAGAATAAAAACCACTTGAATAAGGGAGGGTACACTCGGACCGTGGTTTCCTGTGCATCGAATTCATCTTTATGAATATGAAATCGCTTTCCAAATCGTGTAAATACTGGAAACACTCGTGAGTGATTTAGGAATATTTCTAGAAATAACAAAGGTCATGGTACAAAGTCATCATCAATCCTCATTCTGGCCCTAGCCTGGTTCCTCACCCTGCGGGCCTCCTTTTCACTGATCCATCCATCCGGCCTCTCACCATTCTGCCACCCTTCTCCCAACCGGGGTCGTCGTTTTCGATTCGATTTGTCGCGTGGCCTGCTAGGGTCCTGGGCGTTCTTAAATTCACGTTGCACCATGCCGACCTCCTCCAACATCTCTTCGAATTGCGGTCCGAGAGGATAGAGGGAGACTGCGGATGTGTGCTCGCAGCAGGGCGAATGCCGGATAGGGAGGAGCCAATGGTGCAGCTTAGTCCCGAATACAGCGGTGAAGTTAAGGTAAGTAGAACCTAGATCCCAAGGGTTCATGCCTGGCCAGGTCTCCAAGATAGCAAACGTTCTCGGCTCAGGAGCCGGTATGGGCGGTCGATCGGTTGGCAGATTGTTAGGCAAGGGATACGTTACGGTTCCTTTCCAAGCTTTGCTCCGGGCCAGACGTCGCAAAGGCCAGCCTCGGCTGCCTCCTTTGCTAAAGTAGCTGCTATGCGACGGGTCATCGATCTCGGACACGAAAGGTTGTTCGCTGTCGCTGTGTCCAGAACGACTAGTTGGAGGACTGTAGATCGGGCTAGGCCGGCCAATAGCATCGCCTTGGAGCTCCGGCGGCAGGACGACGGCCATCAAAATGGTTCGTGGTCCCGCTTCTTCTATCGTTGTGGCGTTATGGAAAATCATACCTGCTTAAATTTAGCTATTGTCTTCGATGATTCTCACACCCCAGACTTACGCATCGTGTTGATCACCATCCCAAGCGTAAAAAACACGAAAAAGCCTCCCAAACCCAGGGCCACGATCCACTGGACGTGAGATCTATCTTTATGCACATAGTAGGCCATCAAGATCATTAGGTACGTCGAGAGCGTGAGGCTGTAGCACAGAAACTGGGCAAAGAACTTCATCGATCGCTCCCCCACCACCCCGCCGACCCACGGGCAGAAATGATCTTGCTTTTTCGTGCATCGTCCGGTATCTCGATTATGGTGCGCCCTGTCCGGTTTCCAGTTTCGGCAATGATGGCACCAGATTGGGAGTCCCTGAGGGGTGCACACGAACACATCACGCATCCAAAAATCGGGCGGCGGTGCTTCCGCAGCCTCATCATCGCCAAATGGGATGTAGCCCGGATCCTTCGACACCACGTAAAGCAGTCTGGCGTAGCTCGTGGCGACTGGGATCAGTAGCACGAACCAGACGATGGGTAGTGCGATGCCAGCGGAGATGTTGCGCTTCTCGGGATCCTCATTGTTGATCAGATAGTCGATGCTGAAGGGCCCCACGACCACGTATGATGCATAGACCACGAGCAGCGACAGGAAGATGGGTACCGCCTTGGCTGAGGCTAAGGAGACCTTGTTGCGCGGGGTCTCTGGTTTCTCCTTCGCCATCGATACATCTCCATCGATCGATCACGGGCGGAGGACTGGGGAAAGTTGATGTATGGCGGCTGTTCGAGATGGAGATGCAAGGCCGGGAAGCCGTTGGAGGAGGTGGCGGGTGTCGCTGGTCGGCGCGGTGGGCGGGCTGTCACCCAGGATCGACCCAGGACCGTGGTTCATCGGCCCGCCGCTTGAGCTGTGCTGTATGCAAGATCGCATGATGTCATGTCTCGCGCGGAAATCGACGCGTTCAAGGAGCCTCGACTCTGACAATACCTCACATGTCAATTCTCGCACTACTGCCTTTCTCAATACATTGTTTGTTTGGGCAAGATGGCGACCGCATCGGCTGTAAAGAAGAAGCTTGTCGTCTGCGGCGGCAATGGCTTCCTTGGCAACCGAATCTGCAAAGCTGCCGTAGCTCGTGAATGGGATGTGACCTCGATAAGGTAAGCGGATGCCTTAATCTCACGAGTACAGGTCATGTCGGCGGGACTAACAAGATGCTTCTCAGCCGATCCGGCGAACCCAACTGGCCCTCCGTGTCCGCCCACCAGACAGCCCCCGCCTGGTCCAAGTCGGTAACTTGGCGAGCAGCGAACATCCTCCACCCGGAAACCTACAAAAGCGACCTCGAAGGCGCCGATGCGGTCGTACATAGCATGGGCATCTTGCTGGAAGCAGACTACAAAGGCGTATTGACGGGCAAGGAGTCACCAATCGCCGGCCTCAAACGAGCCTTCTCCCAGACCAAGAAAGGCAGCAACGTCAACCCGCTCGAGCGCCAGCCAGGACAGGAGATGGAGGCGGCGGAAAGAGGAGGCGAGTTGACATACGAGCTGATGAACCGCGACTCGGCCGTCGTCCTCGCGCGGGAAGCCAACGAGGCGAAGGTGCCATCATTCGCCTACGTCTCCGCGGCAGCTGGGGCGCCCGTACTGCCGGGGAGATACATCCGGACGAAACGGGAGGCAGAGGATATCATTTCCACGACCTTCCCACGCATGCGGAGCTTGTTCATCCGGCCTGGGTTCCTCTTCGACAGCAGTCGCGGCTTCACCATCCCCATGGCTGCAGTCACGTACGGCGGGTTCCTCGCCAACAGCTTGACCGGAGGCAACCTGACGTGGCTGATGGGCGCAGGAGGTGCAAAGCCTCTCAAGGCCGATCTGGTCGCCGAAGCTATCGTCGAAGGCCTCGCTGACGAGGGTGTCAAGGGTCCGGTGGAAGTCTCTGAGATTGAATCCCTCGCGAACAAGGCTTGGAGACGCGGTATGCTTTGAGCTGTATGTATTCTATGTAATCTATTCGCCTTTGGCGCGTTTAAGCGGCGCTTCTGTCCTGGAATATATCGCCTGCTATGCTATGTGTCCGATGCTCCCGTGCAACCTCAGCTTGCCTCCCAGAGGCGCTCGACTTGCTCAGACCCCGATCAATCCATGATTGGCGTGTTTGCAGGGCAACTTTCGCAGCTCGAAATCTTCTGCGACTTCTTAGAACTCTCGCATTGCGAACGGAAGAGCTCTTCGTATCTTTCGCCATCCTAAAGTGATCTCCGGGCAGAGGCTCACGCTGTGCTCTCTCGCCAAAAGTCCTGGTATTCGGTGCTGCCGTTATGATTGACGATGTCCTTGAGAAACTCAGAGGAAACTTCGTTGTCACTGACATTTAAAGGCAAGTGCCCATCTCCTAGCGCAATCACATGTTACACCCTCCACCATGCTCGAACTCTGTATCCTTCAGTAACTCGAGGTAATCGTCAGCCACGCGCCATCTCGGGCCCAACAAAGCCAATACATCTCGTATCTTCTGCAACGCACCGAGATGGCTCGCACTGCCGTTCTCTCGCGCGTACCACGCATACGTTCCCGCGGCCTGGTAAAGCGCATTCATGACAAACGGACTGATGCGGTCAAGGCCCTGCGTGGCCATAGTCTGCTGGATCTCCTCAGTGAGGTCCAGCGTCACGGCTGACACTCGCTTGAAGCCGTCGATGGCGAGCTGCTGGAGTTCCATCCGAGCCCCTTTGTCCCTCCCCCCGCTCTCGATGGCTTCCGTCTCTATGCAGGAATGAACGTCGTACAATGCAAGTAGCGCGCTACAGCAGAGCGCCATTGCTGAGAAATGCCGATGGCGGAGAGAGCTTTCCGTCTCGCTGTACTCTTGTTGCACGATTGCAAGCAGGGCACTAGCTGCTCTCTGGAGCTGATCTGCTTCTTGGAAATGGAAATCGACATCGGATGGATCGGCATGGTCGTTGGTGTGTTGACTGACTCGTCCAAGCAAATGAGCGGCTTGACAGGTCCGAGCGAACGGTGCCACGTTTGTTCGGGCTTCGATGCTCATGACTAGAAGCGGGTTTACTGCGAGCTCGCCTCGATCCCAATCCTCATCACTTGCGGGTATGATTTCATTAGGCTTGATGATGTGGGTCGAAATGGGCCGGAACATGAAGCCAACGTTGATATATCGTTCCAGGATCAAGGTTGCCCACCACAAGCGCCGCCTCTCCTCTGCTTCCGTCCAGGTATCTACATGCTTGCCCAGCTGGGTCGCGAACCTCTTGTCGTGAAGGCCCATACTGAAACACGTCCGAGCACAGGCACCCACTGTGAAATAAGCGGCCGGATAAATGGCGTGAGCCATTTCATATAAACACGTTAGAACCAGCGCGGCTAGATAATTTGTCGTGAACTGTCCATGCTGCTCACAATTAAGCAAGGCCATTTTGAGCGAGCGGTACATGACGGCCTGCGTCTCGGCTTGGTGTTCCCTGCTGGTATCGTTGGAAACAAGGTGCATTGCAACAAACATGCCAACGGTATCTGCTGCAACGACTTCGCCGTTGCTGTTCAGGAAGCGGTGAATACGCATGTAGGAGACTTCGGCCGCGTTAGCGCATACCAAACGTTTCGCCAAAAGTTTTAGAGCAAGGAACTTACCTATGGGGAACCATTCATGGACGGTTCGGAAGAAATGTTGCGCGATCTGACGTGTGTCGTCTATCGTCAAGTTGACCCGCACACCCTCAATATCTGACCACGTGAGATCTGTGGTGGAGCCGATATCCATGCCTCGAGCTGAAACAGAGTCGATGTACCAGGCTGATGCGAACTTCGATTCCTTCGGCCTCCGGCTAGAGGCAGAATCGCTTGGGGTGGGAAGCACGCCGTCACCCTGGCCCGGTGAATCAAAAAGTATTTGTGTATCTTGTTGGTCTCTTAATGCTTTCTGGCCTGTTGCAGGCGTCTGCCACACTGACGAGTTCCTTATAGAGGAGGACGGCCGTGCACCATGCAAGCGGTCGGGTGTCGACCTGGGCGAAGGATATTCGCATTCCCTGCCCACGCGGGTGCAGAGCGAGCACGCGGGAAGGTCCTTGGAGCATTTTCTCTTCAGACGGCGACATGCTACGCACGACTGTTCCGCATGCGCGCCAGCAGAACCAGCAAAATTTGAGTCCGCCCCGTTCTCGTTGGTCTCCATAGCTGACCGCAACAAAGCGCACGCCTCTTGAGACGAGCGGACTTCATCACTGAGAAGTAAACGGGTCCGCGTCCATGGCAAGCGGCCCCGCGCAGGTGGGGTGCTTCGGCGTTAAGGCGCGGTCTCCGGCGGACATCTCAATTCTGACCAATCGGACATGGCAGCCCTAAGGCGAGTTGCATTGAGAAGGCCAGACAGACGCCGCATGGTGTAGGTACAATCTCGGATCTAGGGTTGTTCCTGTGCACAACCAAAGTAGTGAGGGCGGGATAAGAATGTGTGCTTTTTAAGTGCTTACGACGCATCTTTTTGCCAATGCCTCAGCCTCATTTGTAACGACGCTTCGCGCCTACCTGGTTACTGCTGCAGCTGCAAGCACGGTTTTGTAGATCAGACCCGACCTTGCGTCTTTCCACCGTCACGGTTGTGCAACCTAGCTTGAAAGCTTCCATTGAGGATTACGAAGGACTTGCGCAGAGAGCCTAAAGCCTTATTCAAGTGCAAGCCTGAGCTTTGCTCTCGGTCGATAGAAGAGCCAGGCTGGCCGGTTCGCGCTGAGAAGGGCGGTCTCCATCGTACAATATGCGTTGTGCGGACGTAGGTCACTAAATGTGCTCTTCCACATCTTCAGACGCCGTGGGTGTTACATCGCCGCTCATCAAGCGCGAGACCAGTCTCGAATCAAAATGGACGTGTGATGCATCATGACTGCAGATTTTTGCCCTCTTCAAATGTCGGACTTCATGCGTGATGGTGTTTACCCTCAAGGCCGTTGCTAATGGAATTTGAACGTGTTACAGCGCTCGAGCAAAGCTTTTCCAATTGCCCATCATGTGGTGATGCATTAATGGCATTTGGGCCCATCCCTCGAGGACTGTCCATGGCAAGGCAAGAGAGTGAGGAGCCCAGGGAGACAGAATGCCCCAGTAGTGTCATCCCAGGGTAAAATCTCTCCCGATACAGACGAGAAGGATCTTGTGATCTCCTTCGTCTCTTTGCACATTTGCTGCACAGTTTCAAGGCTCGACAGCAAGCATATTACCGGAGGTATGTTGGTCGTCGTCTGGAGCGCCCAGAATGACCAAAAGCGCGATTGAACGCGCCTTGGCTCGCCAGGTGAGGTTCGCGATACTGTAGTCCCACGTCAAGAGGTTGATGAGGCGGGCTTTCCCGCCTCCGATGCCGACGCCAACGCCCGCCCTAAGGCGTCTCGACGTCACATCTTGTCAGCAATCCGTCAAAGTTCAGTTTTGCGAGGACCTCGAGTTGCCCCTCGTCGATAGGTATGTGGCACGTGTTGGCAGACTCTTGCAAGCAACCCGGGTACCTGAATACCAGAGAACTGCCGTTGAGCATCGACAGGCATTCTTGATCGCCTGATTACCGCCTGCACGGTCTCCGATCTACCTCCTACTGTCGGCATTGGAGCACCCGGCCGCTGGATGACGGAGTTGAGCGCATGATAGCGTCAGACAGCTGCAAAAGTGATGTTGAAGCAGTGGTAAGAAGCACACGATCTTCACAGCTGTACGTCCTCGGCAAAGGGCACATCGAATTCGAAAAATTCCTTGCGTAGCGAGAAGGGCGCTGCTATGGCGCCAGCGGTGCTCGAGAAGCTGCGGCATCGCATGAGCCAGAGCCACCATGGCCACGACCATGATGATAGTCAGACAAAGGCAGCAAGAGAAGAAGAAAAGCGGAAATTGGCAGAGTGGGAGGCAAAGAAGGAGCCGCTAGAGCCCAGCGATATTACGATCGACCCCCAACGGAAGGTAGTCGGACACTCATCAAAAGTCTTGAGGAAGGAGGATTTTGAACTCTTGAAGACGCTTGGTACGGGCACATTTGCACGAGTATGGTTGACGAAGCTAGCGGACCGTCGTAAGGAAGAGAGTACCAAAGTATTCGCATTGAAGATTCTCCGGAAGGTGGACGTGATCAGGCTTAAGCAAGTGGAACATGTGCGTAACGAGCGCAATGTTCTAGCGGCCGTTGCCGGACATCCGTTCATCACGACCATGGTTGCCAGTTTCCAGGATGCAGACACGCTTTACATGCTGCTTGATTACTGCCCAGGCGGCGAAGTCTTCTCCTACCTCCGCCGAGCCCGGCGATTCAACGAGCCAACGTCACAATTCTACGCCGCCGAGATCTGTTTGATCCTCGAATTCTTGCATGAGAATGAAGGTGTCGCGTACCGCGACCTCAAGCCTGAGAACATTTTGATTGATGCCGATGGGCATTTGAAATTGGTCGATTTCGGTTTCGCCAAGAAGATTGAGAACCGAGAGACGTACACCCTTTGTGGCACGCCGGAGTATCTTGCTCCAGAAGTCATTAGAAATACTGGGCACGGGACTGCAGTCGACTGGTGGGCATTTGGTATCTTGATCTACGAGTTCCTCGTCGGCCAACCGCCATTCTGGGACCAGAATCCGATGAAGATCTATGAGCAGATCGTAGAAGGCAAAGTGCGCTACCCGAGTGCCATGTCAGAAGAAGCCCGGGAGTTGATCGGCGGGCTTTGCACGGTCGATGTGACCAAACGCTTGGGCAACATCAAGGGAGGCGCAAGCACGGTGAAAGCACAGCCATGGTTCAAGAGCATCGACTGGGATGGCCTGTACCACCGCAAGATGCAAGGACCCATCGTGCCTCATTTGAAGAGTGCGGACGATACGAGAAACTTTGATGAGTATGACGCCGAACCACAGCATCGGGACGAATACACGAAGGTGAGTACCTAAATTACATGCCTCTACTTGCACGTTACTGACCGTTCTGTAGGAAATGAAAGAAAAGTACGACGAGATGTTTGCAGACTTCTAATCGGCTGCAGCGGCTAGCCTCCCACATTTGTAGATTAGAGGCAGGCACTCGTGCACGCATGGCGCTTACGGTGTTCGCGGAGTTCCACGACGGTGGGAACGAGCGATGGATATGTATCTTGGAACTTTTGGACCTGGCGGCGGGGTAGGAAAATATGTGACTTAAAAAGGAATATGCGCACTGTAGGCGAGCGATCACACGATCATTGCAACAATCCATGCGCATGAAATTTACGATTTCACTGCATTTCCTATCCCCATGCTCATCCTGATGTGTTCCTAGACTGCCCCTCCTCGCCCCCGGTGGACAGGGCACCTCGCTTCTCGGTCGCGTAGCCGAAGATCCCCGCACGAGCTCTCCACAGCCCCGGTTTCCAGCTCCGACTCGAGCTCGAGCTAGTGACTACAGTACCCATGCGGGCCATTTCACCTCAAAACACAGCCGAACACAATGGTCTAACAGCATACTCCTGTCTCTCTACAACTGTCGCTCCTCTTTGCTGCCTAGGCTTCGAAGCCCATGAAGCTGTTCGGAAGAAATGTGGGCGCGGGCTTTGGCTGGCCGACACTACCTTAGGCTTTGGCGACCGTTCACGAACCAAACACGCAGCCTGCTGACCAAGGCCCATGACATTGGTCCTCGTGAGCCAGCACTGCTCGAACAGACAGTTCCCCAACATTTTGCCTCGGTCGTCTCGCAGCATGGAGATCGGCCAGCCGTCATCTCTCGACACCAACATGCCCAGCTTTCGTATGCCGAACTGGACAGGAAGAGCAATGCGTTAGCACGAGGTCTACAGGGGATAGGCGTGAAAAAGGGCGACAGAGTGGCAGTGTCTCTGGGCAACAATGTCGAGTTTGCAATCACCACCTATGCATTGTTCAAGCTAGGAGCGATTCTGAACCCGCTGAACCCATCGTTCAACGTTCAGCAGGTCATTGCGGCTACATCTCATTTGCAGGCGAGCCACTTGATCATTGGAACAGAGACAAATTTATCTCGGAAACCGCCCAGGTCCAATGTACCCTTGCTAGAGCATATAGCGCCTAGTATCCGGAGTGGAAAGCTCGAGTCTGAGCTGGTCCCAACGTTACAGCATGTGGTGCTCGTAGACAATTCAAGCGGTAGAGTACCTCCGGACGAGCTACGCGCGACTGTGCCGTTCGAGGAGGTGATATCGGGATCTGGAAACATCCTGCCCGATCAAGGGTTGCATAAGGATGATGTGGTCAACATACAGTTCACAAGTGGCACCACTTCAATGCCCAAAGCCGCTTGCTTGAGTCACAAGAGCATTCTGAATAATGGAAATCAGATCGGCGAACGGATGCTTCTCACCCCAGCCGATGTCGTATGCTGCCCACCTCCTCTATTCCATTGCTTTGGTTGCATTCTGGGGTACATGGCCACCGCGACTCATGGCTCTGCCATCGTCTTCCCCACCGAAGCTTTCGATCCTCTAGCAACGCTGAAGGCGGTCCAGGAATACAAGGCTACTGCTCTATACGGTGTCGCCACCATGTTCCTCGCTGAGCTGGAGCTTTTGGCAAACGGCATCGTGCCGCATGAAGGCTTCCAGCATCTTAGGACAGGTATTGCGGCTGGTAGTTCGGTTCCAGCGGAGCTTATGAAGCAGCTACACAAGGTCCTGAACCTGCATGAACTTACTATCTGCTACGGTATGACGGAAACTTCACCAGTGTCCGCGATGACGCGCACAGATGATCCAATTGAGAAGCGGGTCGATACGGTCGGTCGTCTACTACCACACGTCGAAGCCAAGGTAATCGACGCTCAAGATCGAAGCAAGACGCTCAGCGTAGGCGAGCGCGGTGAGCTTGCCGTCTCCGGATACCTCGTCATGAAGGAGTACTGGAATGATCCTGAGAAGACCGCCGAAGTCATGATTCCAGACCACGATGATCCCACGAAGGTCTGGATGCTCACGGGCGATGAAGCGAGTATGGATGAGGAAGGCTACGTCAAAATTACCGGCAGGATCAAGGACTTAATCATCCGCGGCGGCGAGAATATCCACCCGCTTGAGGTGGAAAACTGCCTCCTCGCCCATGACAAGGTCCGCGAAGTAAGCGTGGTAGGATTGCCTGACGAGAAGTACGGTGAAGTGGTCGCTGCTTTTGTTGTCAAGAAGCAGGCTAGCGACTTCCAGGCCGAGGAGGTTCGATCGTTTGTCAGAGAGAAGCTGAGTGGGCATTTAGGTGAGTTTGACCTCGTGTTGGGTCTACAGTGAGGTTCTACAGTGCGGCTGACCAGGGCTTTTGCAGTGCCGAAATATGTCTTCTGGGTCGACGAGTATCCCAAGACTGCTAGTGGCAAGATTCAGAAGTTCAAGCTCCGTGAGGTCGGGATGCGGCTTTTGCAGCAGGGGCAAGGGATTGAATAAATTAAGCATGCCTTGTCGCCCGAAGCTGTCTCTCTTTCGTTCTTCTTCGAGAGGTCTCTACCAGCGCACGAACATGGAATGTTACAGTAGAGAGTGAGAGCCTCGTCGCTCAATACTACCCCTTCTCGTTCTTCTCCTCCGTTGCCTCCGGCAAATCGCCCGTCTTCTCAACCCCGGGACGGCATTCGAATCTTATCATCTGCCATCGGACAATCTGGATCCGAGCCGAAACGCAGAGGCTACCGAATATGTTCAAGGTCGGTTGTGCGCCATGTTCCACGTAGACGCCAGTCTACGAGACCAAGCTGCGCGTCTTTCTACAGTTGCCAGAGTGATGTTTGCACGGTATGGACAGCCGCAGTCCCCCACCACCGGAGTGAGCAAGGCGCAGTCCACCACCGCCGGCGCGAGCAACGCGCAGTCCATCACCGCCGGGTTGAGCAACCCACGATCTACCTCCGCCGCCGGATTAAGCAACCCACGATCTATCTCCGCTGAGTTGAACAACCCCCCGGCCGAAGACACCGCCTTCACAAAAGGCTCAATGCTAGCGGAGTCTTCGCCAATTGCGCCTCCTCCGACTCAATTGATGACACGGTCCTCAGACCACAATTCTCCTCTGAAGCGTAGATCTGTCAACGATACGCAACCGGTAGCAAAGCGCAGACGAACTCCCACTCCCTCGGCTCAGTCTTCCAAGGACAGCCCGTCCACCCCTCCCCAGAAAGAGTCTGCCGAGTGGCAAGGTGCCTTCGCCGCTGCGTCGGACAATCGTCCCTTGCCTCCCCAGAAAGAGTCTGCCGAAGGGCAAGGTGCCTTACCGGAGCACGGGAGCTCGGATGATAGCCTCGATGTCGAACCGAAAGGGGATCTGAAAGGCAGGGCTCGGATACACATAGAAAGACTGTACCATAAAGCCACTAGATAGGAGAAGCAGAACATTTGGCTTAGGATCTAGGCGCTCGCAACCTGCCAACGACTGTAGCTAGGAATACAGCAGCCGCCTCCTACGCAGAGCTAAGGAAAAGCAATGGCAGAAAAGATATGGAACAAGCATCCGGTACCTTAGCAGAGTTACTAGGAGTTTGTGGATAAATATGGGTCCTAGCTAAGGGATATTTAAAAAACATTTGGGGAACGTAAACAGCTACTGCGTTTCGTAACATTCGTCGACGATTGTTGCCCTAGACTTCACCTTAACCGGATGCGCAAACTATAGGGTTCGTATAGCGGGGATTCGGTCCTAACGGCTTAAAGGGAAGCGGAATGTATTTTAGCTTTTGCTTGCGTAGAGGAAACGAAGACTGCTTATCTTTGCTATCTTAGCTACTACACAAAGGTAATAGAGTTTTGGCGCTGCAATTACTATATTAAGCCAACACAGGTTAGTTTCGAGGACTCTACTACTAATAAACAATGCTTACGCCGCCTCGTTGCCTACTATTTCCATACGCGACACAAAAGCGAAGCCATCAACAACCTTTCGACGGTAGCCCGATTGCATGTTTGCTTCAGGGATCTGTGGGGTTAGGGTTGGCCAGGGTTAAAGATTGGCCTTTGTTGATGGAAAACATCGCCGTCCGTAATGGTCCTTGGGTTGGATAGAAGACTACAAATCGTCTGGCTGAGTTGGGTCACTTGAACATTGGCATGATTGATAAAGAAGCTTTTTGCGGCAATGTACAGAATTGCGCTCGATGGCAAGAGCCAAACATGTTTCGTGTCGCAGTGTCTATGCCATAAACCACGATGCTCATACCCTCAAAGTCAGATTGACTGTCGAAAAGTTGCGCATCCTACATTCGCTCGAAGCAACTCGATAGAGTGATGAGCCTGCTGCTTTTGTTGTCACCTGATGGATCTTACAACCAGGCCTCGCAAGCGGAGCAATGCGTTGAAAGGAAGTCCAAGCCTTCGAGGGTGGTGACTTGCCTCAGAAAACCCTCGGTCCACACACGCCCGAACCAGGCATGTCAGCCTCTGGGGTCGCGCGAAAGCGGAGGCGTAGTGACATTTTGCAAAAGAGCGAAGCCCACATGAAACACTCCAGTGATCAGAGTTTTGGAGCCATCTTCATGCTTGGTTATTCTTTGGGATGCATCATTTTGGGGCTCGAAGTAAGCTGGAGATGCCACCCCAGCTGACGCCCTGTCTCAACGTGCATCGAGTCGGCAGACTCAAGTTCGATGATATCTAGTAGTCCATGAACGAAATCCAAGAAAAGGAGTAAATCTATTAAGAAATATGTACACTAGAAATCTGTAGTCTCCATCCAAAGTGTTCGTTATCCATCGTGACAAACGTGAGCCATAATTTACTGCTGCCGGCTATTAATGACCCAAAAAGTGATACCGGCGCAAGATTTTGAATCCAAAAATGGTGCAGCGTAGAAGCACCTAGTAAAAAAAGCGAGCCTAGGCGAAGCTACGATCCGGCAAGATCATCTCGCTCCTGCTTTGCAAAGCGCGAGGACGGTTGTTCGAGCCCGTGCCATTCACGGTGAACATGTTGTTGTTGCAAGCACCATCGTCGCAGGCCCGGTAAATGCTGAGAGCGTTGGGCCCGCCGCATACTTCGGAACTGTCGCCACCGCAGTTCATGGCGCACCTGCCGAAGATGCCCTCGACGGGAGCTCTGTCCGGTACTTGGTAGTCGACATCGCCTGAGAAGTAAAGTTAGTTGGTGTGTACCTCGAGTGAGTATACTGTGGGAATGCTTACAATAGCACTGGCTGGCGTATTCCAGACCAGCGTAGCTGTAACCCTCCTTTGCACAGTAATCCATGCATTTGGCCACAGTCATTTCGCCATCGAAGTAGACGCCTCCCTGGAAGGTACGTGGTCCGCCATCTTTGCCGCAGCCAACGTATTCCCAGCCCTTGTCGGTCATGTCGGTGAACTGCTGCTCAGGTGTTGAGATAGCTGGTGTGTTGCATGGCTGCTGCGGAGCGTAATCGGGGCCATTCGTAGGTGGGTTACAACCTGGCAAGCTGTCGAGCTTGCCTGTGATTGGCTCGTCGACCGAAGGGGGCAGTCTGCAAGCCTGGCATTCGTCACCGCTGTAGAGGTCGAAAAGCGGGCAGTCCTCAACATTTCCGCTGTCGTTGGTACACTCGTCCGTCGCCTTTTGCAATACGTCCACATCCCACCCGTTAATAAAGTCTCCGTGGAAACCAAAGCCAGTGCGGTCTCCTTGGGCAAAGACGAATGGGTGCTGGTTCTCATCCCACCATCGGTTGTCGAAGCCGTCCACGGAGTAGATAACTTCATAGAAGATGCTGATAAGCCTCACTGGATGGGAGGCTGGACACGGTCCGTTGTCGTAGTTACCAATGGGGTACGACATGTGTGACTTGTGGTCTGGGGAGTCAAGGTTGACACCGTCCCAACATGCAGGGAAGAAGACCTGAGCCCTGAGTCCTTGGGGACACCTCTTGTTGGGGATGGAGAGATGCCGCGAAGAGCCAGCTGCGTAGTCGAGGCAGACGAAGCTTACAGCTTCACCCGGAGCCTCGTATTTGTCGGTCTTACTTCGCTGACCCGGGTCACCAGCGAACATGCGGAAACCCTCGGGGAAAGCAGTAATATTGTTAAGGTCCTCGCCCCTTTGCAAATAGTAGACGGTCATGCCGCCCGTATTGCCACCGCCTTCACCAGATTGAGGGACGTCTTCGAAGCTACTGCCCTCTGCATCTGACATGTAGTACAGCTTCGGGGTCCAGTATGCGGACAGATCTTGCTTGATGGGGCAGGATGAGCAAGCGGATGATCGTAGCTGGTCATAGTCTGTATCGAAACCGAACCCGCTGCCACCGGAGACGGTGTGTACGTGACCAGAGACCGAGCCTGGTGCGAAGAGAGGATCTATCCGTTCCAGGGTCAACCGACCAGGACATCCCATACGCCAGAAGGCCGAAGCAGGGACAGCTTGCAATGCGGCAAGGGCAATGCTAGCTGCGCCAAAGGTGAAACCAGGCATGATGAAAGGCTGATTAGATCCGAGTGTGACAACGAGAATGGGAGTGAGAGGGAAATCCAGATGCCGTTCCAACGCTCTTATTTATACGTCGAGCCTCGTGGCCTTGAACTCCTAACCTTCTTCAGATATACACATGGTTGCACTATGGTGGAGTAGGGAGAAGTGGATACGCACCGGCGCTATACGAGCTGCCTTTGCCGTGTTCGTTGTGATTCTGCCCGAATGCGGCTACCTCTACGCCATCTCGTCGCTTGTGTTTGCCCGATGTTTTGCATTCGATACTGCGATATCTCCAAGCCGCAAGTGGGCGTATTGCCATGGCCAGTCGGAGGCAATGGCTAGACGGATGAGCTGCTATCTGAGCAAAACCCCACAGCAATAAGCTTCAGTGGATATGCCATGAACGCCTAGTATGAGCGCGGTCGACCATATACGACACTTCATTTGTCGTTCATTGGTGTCTAGCATGGAGGTCCATTAGAGAGGCGTTCGCCCTAGTCTTAGTCTGCCTATAAAGAAATCTGGGTTATAGCAGCCCATAATAGCGCTCCATTATGAAGACCATCACATTGGGATTGTGCGCCAGCATCTTTCCCTAAACCGTTTGTGCAACGCTCCCGCGCTTCTCCGAAGGGAAATGCACCTGGCGATGGCGCTGGACGACCTGTTCAAAGAAGATCCAATGAGAACACGACTTGACAAGATCATTGTCCTTTCGGACCTTGAGGATCCACTTGAGCGTCGATGAATGGCACCTTGACTGGGCAAACGGCATATCAATTCAGCAATCAAGTGAGCTAGCCGGACCCGAGTACCTGGTCGTGTCTAAGCTGTAGAGTGTGACTATGTTGGTCTTAGGTTTGCATGGAGAACAAAGACAGCGCGGCCACCACCACCACCGGGCTGAACAAAGAAGCGCGGTAACCCAGCATCTCGGCTTTGTTTGTGCCCTCATCGCGCCGCAGAACCCAACAATACCATCTAATAATTTCAGGGAGGTATGTGGGATTTTCGATCCCATGAGCATCTGATGTCTGTTGGTGAGATAGGGCAGGGGAACCTAGTGCCGAACCTTAAATCCAACGTCCCATGGTACTTTAATTCTGGGAAATTTCATATTATAGGCAACGCTCGGCTTAGTGCTTCCGATAGCCAATGATGCGCGCTGGTCGGAGATGGGCTGTTTGAGAAACGCGACAGGATTTGATGAGGGTTAATACTTCTCACATGCTGAAGAGAAGAAAAAGCAGTTATAAGGGGTAGTTGCCAGAGAAGCAGTACAGCCTGATACCCAAGCGGAAGTACAAGTAGGGCTACGAGCCCGAGAATTTGAGGCATGAAAGTTGCGCGCCACCTCCACACTTGGCCGTAGAAATCACGCAGTAATGTCTCTCTTGTGCGAGGTCAAAATGCCACGGCCTTTCAGGTACTGTTGAGCAGGTCTCAACACAAGTGTCACGCGAATGGGCGTGTTTAAGGCCCACATGTACCTGTCACGGGTCTAAGTCGATAGGCCCCAGCTATTTTGGCAGAATCCATGATGCGCCTGTCGGCGCTGTCGAAGCGCTGCAGACGAAGGAATGTGATTGATAGCGTACCAAGCTGTAAAGCCGGAAGACGAGAAGTTGCAGTCAAGGACTCGGGGAATTCCCGGTGGCTTTGGGCGATGGAGGCTGAAGGTGAGGTGCAAGTAAGGTACTGTAGTTCAGGAGGTATATTAGCGCCGGCGCGCCGGTGCTTCATCAGCGGCTCAATGATGATACCCGCGGAGGATTTAGCTTGATCGGGTAAGGCGCACCCTAGCGATCTGAAAGTCGCTCTACAGCGGCAAGACATCATCGTCGGCCGTGTCTCCTAACTCGTCCTCCACGCTTCCTGACGGGCATCTGACTCGCTTCCAAACCACAGTCGTTACTTTGGGCCTGACAATCGTTGACGCAGCGCCCTGGTGTCATGGTGGTGGCCCAAGGCCGAGAATGAGGAGCACGCCACACCAAAGCACGATCTCAACACGCGCCACACCAAATCCCTGCTTCGATCCTCTGGCCTGACACCTTCCCCACGGGTTCCCACTGCTCTGATCTTGGATATCTCCGGCTGTGTGCACTGCACTACCTCCGAGCATGGCTACAAACAACAGTGACTCGAACTCTACCAGCTTGTCGGACGTCTTCTATGGCAACTCCGGCATAGCTCAGAATGCCAGTGGTATCAGCACTAGGGCCTTCTTCCTCAACTTGGCAACTGGTTTCGTCCTCTTTTCGCTCCAGCTGTCAGGCTTCTTACTACTGAAGAGCTCTAGGCCTGGGCGTCGACTGTATCAGCCAAAGACATATCTCGTCCAGAAACGTTTGCGAGTGGAGGCCATACCGGTCAGCCCGCTAAAATGGCTCCGCAGAATCTTCAGTATAAAGGGCGAAGAGCTAAAGGAGAAGTGCGGTCTCGATGGCTATTTCAGTATCCGATTCTTACGTGCTATGGTCATCATCTTCTTGCCACTCATGGCTGCATGCATCACCATCCTAATACCCACCAACTTCATTGACGGGAAGAACCAGCGTGATTTTGTTATTGAGGGTAACATGACCAACTTCAATGTCACGGGCCTTGATACCGTGTCTTGGCAGAATGTTCCACCCACTCAAACAGATCGCTACTGGGCACATCTAGTGTGCGCACTTCTCGTCATTTCATGGACATTGTATCGAATTTATCGGGAAAAGATTCACTTCGTAACTGTCCGGCAGCAGTATTTGACCTCACCAGAGCATCGATTAAAGGCCTCCGCGAAGACGATCTTGGTGACCAACATTCCTAGTGAATATCGAAGCGAGGAAGCTCTGAAAGCGTTGTTCGATGTGTTTGTGGACAACGATGATAGGAGTAAGCTGCATGTATGGGTCAATCGCGACTACAAGGTGCTAAGAGCCCTTGCCACTCGCCGCCGAAAGATGTGCCACGCACTGGAAAAGGAAGAGCTCAAGCTGTTGCGTGTGGTCAACAAGCAATACCAAGCACAGCAAGAGCCCAAGCCAGATTCAAGCCATTCGCAACGCACTCTGCAAGGAAGCGAGCCAGACGAAGAAACAGAGGTCGGCATTGACAGCGAGATGAAACGCATTCAGTCGGCATTTGAGGCGGATAACAAGGCCAAAGACCAGTTGTGGAGGTCTTACTTGGAGAAGTACAAGGAATCTCGGATTCAAGTCATTGAGAGTGACTCGGGGTCATTGACTCCGGCGTCGACCCTCAAGTTTTGGCAGCGCAATCGACGAGATGTGTCAAAGGTGGCCTTTCTGCGTGCCGAGATCGCTCGCCTTACCATTCAAATCGAGGAACTCCTCCCGCAGCTTGACAATGAAGAGAAGTTTAAGCGACAGAACTCTGCTTTTATCCAATTCGACCGTCAGATGGCTGCCAATATGGCATGTGCCTTGACCAGTCACCACAAGCCCGGTATTATGGAGCCACGATTCTTGCACGTGGCACCGCACGAGATTCTTTGGCCTAACATGGGTCTGACATCCTTAGCACGTTTCGTGCGCACCATAATCGCCTTTGTCCTTTTCGCGGGGATGCTTGTCTTGTGGGCTGTTCCGGCCTTTTTCCTCAGTGTTCTATCACAGCTGGAAACCCTGAGGAGCAATACGCCTTGGCTTCGATGGCTTGAAGCCTGGCCTACTTGGCTTGTCAGTTTCATTTCTGGTCCTCTTACGGCTATTCTGCTCGCTCTGCTGGTTCAATTGGTCGTTCCAGCGCTGTGCCGCAAACTGGCGGTCCTTTGCGGTGCACCTACTCGCAGCCGGCGAGAAATCGCAACCCAAGGATTCTATTTTACATTCCTCATCATCGAACTGGTGCTGGTCACTTCTATCTCGTCAGGCTTGCTTGCGGTAATCCCAGTAATTGCAAGCAACCCCACTCGAGTGACACAGACACTCGCAACGAACTTGCCCAAGGCAGCCAACTATTTCTTTAACTACCTCATCATTCAAGCGCTTGGATTTAGCGGCAGCGCATTGTTTCAATACTTGCGGATTTTGTTTATTACATTAATTTGGCCATGGTTTTCTCAGACGCCGAGAGAAGAAGCTTGGCTGCAGATCACCCTGCCACATCAAATGTGGGCTAATGTCTTTTCTCTATGGACCAATTTTGCTGTCATAGGTACGTCGAGGATGTTCATCGATTGATGAGTGGCGGTGTTGCGAACGTCGCTGACCTTTTCGTATAGGAATGATTTACTCTGTGATCGCCCCTTTGATGTTGGTATTTGTGTCAGCCGTTTTTATGCTATTTTGGGTTGCATACAGGCATAACTACTATTATGTCCAACGCAACAAAGTCGACACCCATGGCGCGCTGTTCGAAGGTGCACTCTCCCAGCTCTTTGCAGGGGTGTATGTCATGGAAATTACTTTGATCGGCTTGTTTTTTATTGTTCGAAACACCGATGGCAATGTCACAGCGACACCTCAAGCAGTCATCATGATTGTAGCCTTGTGTCTCACAGCTGGCTTTCACTATGTCCTCGAGCAATCACTCCGGCCGCTGAAGGAGTTCATACCTGTGACCTTAGAGGATAAGGCAGCTGACGCCGAGCGACGGCGATTTGCGCGAGAGAAAGGGCACAGCGACGAAAATGCAGGGGATGACCAGAGCTCAACAATCACTGCAGCATCAAGTCGACGGTCTTCGGAGTCGATCAGGCGGCGTGTACCGGGAAAGCCATCTTACATGCAAGATACGGCGCCAGAAGGCGAAAAGCAAGTAGGGACAATGGCTTATACCGCCGCGAGCGCACGAAAGACAATGAACCGGTTACACCAGCGCATTGGCGCCACTCTAGCCGCCGCACAAGTGCGCAGTCCACACCATGGCGATGAGCGCGATGGTACAGCGCAAACCCGAAAGGATGATGTCGCAGACCAATTAGGTGCCGCGATTGCAGGGTATCCAGACGACCTTGTCGATTTGACTCCGGCGGAGCGTGCAGCCGAGCTGCGGGCAGCATATCAAGACCCTGTAACACGAGAGCCAGCGCCAGTGGTCTGGATCCCTCAAGATGCCGCGGGCGTGTCGGATGACAGTGTAGCACAGTCGAAGAAGTACGGGAAGTATCTCCAGTATAGCAATGCGGGCGCCTTCCTGGGCAAATCTGGCAAAACCGAGGTCGTTCAACCAGCGCCTGATGTTCGAAGCGACTGGCTGCTGGACTGGAGATTGTAGATTGCAAGCGTTACAATGGGACTATTGCTTCGAATCAGGTCTCGTTTGTGTTGCACCTGTAGACACTTTTTTAATTACAGCGATTCTGGGATTTCAGCATCACCTGCCATCGCGAAGTGCGCTCTTGTAGCATAGCCGAATACAACGTTGAATGGAACCGAACACCACTGCAAGAACAAAGCGACACTGACGCCATCTTGACGAAGGGGATGCTATAGAGTTTAGAATTTGACTTCCAGGGATGCTCGCCATCGAGAAGGATCTTTGGCGGTTCCTTTGTGCATAAGTTGGGCAGCTGTGGAAATGGTCCCATGACATCTTCTTTCTCGCCCGTGAAGCTCAGCCTGCGATCGCTCAACGCTGCGAGTTGAACAATGGTTCTATTGCCGATGCGGAACCCCGATCGACGAGCGACACAGCGTGCTCTATGGTCAACTCTAGCACCTGAAAGATAACCCAGCTTTACGAGGTGCGGAAAAGGATTCGAGTCATGATTCCAAATGCAAGTCATCGGCGGTTGTCTTCATGCGTTCCTTGGTCTGAATGCGGAGACCTATAAGAACGACTTATCATTGACGTCAGAAAAACATCCAAGCACCAAGGTCGAGAAAGTCCAAATGGAGTCGAACAGACACAACGTCGCCTGCGTATGTTATGAACGCCTGACTAAATCGGGCTGTCCTGACCAGAAGAGGTAATGCTATATGGGGTCAATTATCATAACAGCTTGACTTAAGAGCCTACTTCTGGTACTCGCTTGACCTCCCAGTATAAGATTTTACCCCGTCGGGCAACACCGTGGGGCTTTAGGCCATCAGCAATGCAAGATCTAAAAGAAACGGCTATCTGTCCGATCCCGCCCGGCGAGATCGAGAATGATTCCTGCCAACAGATTAATGTTTCGGCGTGAACGGCTGGCTGGCGAGGTCGGTCAAGCCGGCAAAGGCTTTATAAAGTCGAGGTCTACTATAAGCAAAGAACTGTCATGCTGGCGGACCGTTCCGCAGACACCGTAGGAAGCCTTTGCGACTTCAGACTTCGCGGCGCAGCACTCTCACAATCGCGAAGAGGTCATCCCTTTCACCGTGTTACCGAGATGCGATCAATGATCAAACAGAAGTATCATTAACTTCGCCTGGCTGTACTGATTGGAGACGGCACCTTCTATCTGCTCCGCAATGCACAAATAGCTTGACCGAAGAATGTGACAGACATTGTCTTTTCTTCATATGGCATCGAGCCGTTCCCGCGGCCGTTGGACATCCTTCAAGTGTCTCTATGGTAAGCCAGTGTGCTAGTGTCACTTGGATACTGCATAGACTCTGGGGGACTCCATCGGGGTCCTTATGCTAGGCCGACGTTGACACAACCCACAGACTGCTCTATACCACGGCACGGCTTTGACCCGCAGCGTTTTGGACCGCGACCATCAGACGGACCGTAGGATTTACATGCATGACGAACTTTGCCCTTCTCCTTCTTGGAGATCAGAAGCACATTGCCTCAACAACAGCTTTTGACATCTTGCCTGAATCGGAAGCGTGTTGCTCTGCAATGACGTTTATAATAGATCACAGATACCCGAGCATGGCTAGCTTGGCCATCAATACCACGGTGAATGCACAAGGTAGACGCTGATGGCAGTGGCGAGGTCGATCATTTCCGCCAAGTCGTTGCCGTACGATCATTAGCCTCATCTTTTGCATGAAGTCCTGTCCAACCGCTGGGCCGTGGATAAATCCCCTTGCGGATCCATACGGTCTGTCTTGAGATTTAACTTAAGCCTCACGAAAGAGTAAAAAAGTGGTCTTGGCGAGAGGTCTGGCTCCCATAGGACGCTCGACTGATTTACTCAGACCGGACGCCCTTGGTCTGGCCCCGCCCTTTCGACATGCTTGGCTCGTGAGGGGCACTGGAGCTCCTCCATACCATGTCGGTCTGTGCTAAGCCCTATAGCAATGGGTTTATGGAAGGTACTCAGTGGCACAGCAAGTGCAGTGTGGATCTGTAACGCTGTGTGACCGCGAACCTCCACTCCAGCCTCTGGGGCCGAGACCGTCATGTTGCACCATCATCAAGCCGCTGAGCCAACCAGAGCCATGCTCAATGCCTTGCCCGATGGCCCTAGTTTCATTTTCATCGAGCAGAACAGAGACATATAAGGCAGATGATTGCCCTCCTCTGGCATGGCTTTTGAATCATCCAGCGCCGTACATCCTCTCCTCGCAGTTGTCCTGGGGGACAACACGCTCTTTTATTCCATCGTTTCTAACTGGCCATCATGAAGATCTCGGTGGTATTGAAGTGGGCTGCGGCCTTTGCCAGCGTTGCTGACGCTTCCCCGTTGGTCCTCAACTTGGGGTCCAACACATTGCTGTCCCTTGGGGCCACTTCAACAGCAACAAGGGCAAGCACAGCAACGACTGCAAGGACTACTACGCCAGTCGCAAGCGTTGGCGTCGCCGCCACATCCACCGCCAATGTCGGGGCTAGCGTCGGAACCAATGGCGTCGGCGCCAGCGCCAGCATTTGTCCCTGTGTGAGCGCTGCTCTCACGGCCGGCACAAACGCTGCAGACTTGGGAATTCTGCCGACGAGGTTCGTAACCAATTTTTCATGTTTGGTTTTCGATGACAAGTGCTAATTCGTGTGGAACAGCGTCATTCCCCCTAGTCTTTTGTCGTCTATCCTGGGTGGTGGCAGTGCAGCACCGACTCAATCGGTTCCGCTATCAGCTGTTCCTACCAGCTTGCTCTCCAGCGTTCTTTCGAATGCTCCAGCGCCGACAGCTATCCCGACCAGCGCTTTGCAGCCATCGCAAGTGTCGAGTATCTTGGCCGGAGCAACTCAGCTTACCCGCAGCTCAGCCGCCTCTGTACCGCTCTCTGTCCTACCTAGCAATGTAGTCTCGAGCATCCTTTCGACGGCTACAGCGGGCGGTGCAGCCCCGCCAACAGCGGTGCCGACCACTCTACTTACTCAGCCGTCTCTGGTAGCCAGTATCTCGTCGCTCCTCCAGCAGCCTACGCAGATTCCGGCCAGTCTCGTTCCTTCCTCGATTTTGAGCTCTGTGGTTGGTAGCAATACCGCTCGGCCATCCCTGATCAACCCCAGCCTTCTACCGACGGGAGTCGTGTCATCTATTCTGGCGTCGCCGACGATTCCCACTCAGGTCATCCCACAGACGCGACTGACTGATAGCGTGCTGCCTACTGCGGTCGTTCCTACCTCGTATGTCTCCTTGTTTGGACACGAAATGACAATCAATACTAACGATCGAACAGAATCTTGAACAGTGTTATCTCCAATGTCATGAGCTTCCCATCTCAGACGCTGGTGCCGACCGGCGCTCTGAACCCTAGTCTCGTTTCCTCGGTCCTGGCGTCGGCAACGGGACTGCCACCCAACCCAACTGTCCTGCCGATTACGGCACTGCCGTCATCGGTAGTTTCGAGTCTGCTGAACACACCGGCAGCCAGCGTACCGGTTGTTCCAGTCAGCCAGCTGCCTCAGTCGCTGGTCTCCTCCATTCTGGCTACAGCAACCAACCTGCCCGCTGACGCGTCAAACATTCCGGTCACTGCTATCCCATCTAGCATTCGGACCTCCCTTACCTCTGCTATTGGAGCTCTGCCTACTGTGCCCATTATCCCCGTTAGCCAGCTTCCTTCTTCGCTGGTTTCTTCGATTCTGGCCACAGCAACCAACCTGCCGGCTGATGCGTCGAACATCCCAATTACCGCTATCCCATCTAGCCTTCTGGGCTCTGTTACGTCCAACCTCGGCGGCGCTCTGCCGACTGTACCTGTCGTACCGGTCAGCCAGCTTCCGTCTTCGCTGGTGTCCTCCATCCTGGCCACGGCGACCAACCTGCCGGCTGATGCGTCAAACATCCCAATTACCGCCATTCCATCTAGCCTTCTGGGCTCTGTTACGTCCAACCTTGGAGCTTTACCGACTGTGCCTGTCGTGCCGGTTAGCCAGCTGCCTTCTTCGCTGGTGTCCTCTATCCTGGCTACGGCGACCAACCTGCCTGCTGATGCCTCGAATATTCCGATTACTGCCCTGCCGTCTAACATTGTGGGCTCTGTTACTTCCAACCTTGGAGCTTTGCCTACTTTGCCCGTCGTGCCGGTTAGCCAGCTGCCTTCTTCGCTGGTGTCTTCGATCTTGGCTACGGCTACAAACCTGCCCGCTGATGCGTCGAACCTGCCGATTACTGCGCTGCCGACCGACATTCAGGCTTCCATCAGCGCTAGCCTGGCCCTGCCTACTGTGCCTCTCGTGCCAGTCAGTCAGCTGCCGACCTCGTTGGTATCTTCAATCTTGGCCTCGGCGACTAACCTTCCGGTCGACGCTTCCAACATTCCGATTACTGCCCTACCGACCGACATCGTTGGTTCCCTGACATCGGCCCTCGGACCTCTCCCTACGGGTATCCCTGTTGGCGAGCTACCCTCGTCCATTGTTTCTGAGGTACTAGCGACTGCTACGAACCTCCCCGCCGACGCTTCGAATATTCCGATCTCTGCGCTACCGACTGATATCGTTGCATCCCTGACATCGGCCGTCGGAGCGCTGCCGACCGCCATTCCCGTGGGCGAGCTGCCTTCGTCTATCGTTTCTGAGGTTCTAGCAACTGCTACGAACCTCCCGGCCGACGCTTCGAATATCCCGATCTCTGCGCTACCGACTGATATCGTTGGATCCCTAACATCGGCCGTCGGAGCATTGCCAACCGCAATTCCCGTGGGCGAGCTGCCTTCGTCCATTGTCTCTGAGGTACTAGCGACTGCTACGGGCCTTCCGGCTGACGCGTCAAACATTCCCATCACGGCACTGCCATCGGGTGTTCTATCATCCTTGACTTCAGCTGTGGGAGCACTGCCCACGGCAATTCCGGTCGGTGAACTGCCTTCTTCCGTCATCTCTGAGGTCCTTGCAACTGCTACGGATCTCCCAGCTGATGCCTCGAACATCCCTATCACGGCGCTGCCAACGGATATCGTAGGCTCCCTTACTTCTGCCGTTGGACAATTGCCCACTGGTGTCCCAGTCGGTAACCTGCCCTCTTCCGTCATCTCTGAGGTGCTTGCGACTGCCACGGATCTGCCGTCCGACCCTGCGATCATTCCTATTACGGCCCTCCCCACCGATATTGTAGCCTCTTTGACTTCCGCTGTCGGTGGAATAGCAACAGCTATCCCAACCGCTGACCTGCCTTCCTCTGTCGTGTCCGAGGTTCTTGCCACCGCCACCAACTTACCAACCGACGCTGTTAACATCCCTATCACCGCGCTTCCATCCGCTATTCAAAGCAGCTTGACCCAGGGAGGAGGTCTGACTGTCCCGACAAACATCCCGCTTGTCCCAGTCTCTCAGCTACCATCGTCGTTGGTTTCCGAAATCCTTGCTACCGCTACGGGGCTGCCGGCGGACGCATCGAACATTCCGATTACGGCGCTTCCTTCGGACATTCAGTCTAGCTTGACGGAAGGTCTAGGTAACTTGCCAACGAGCCTGCCAGTTGTACCTGTTACAGCGCTCCCGACATCTGTCGTCTCTGAAATTCTTGCTACCGCGACTGGACTGCCCGCAGATGCTTCCAACATTCCGCTGACTGACTTGCCCTCTGATATTCAGACGGCAGTCAGCAGCGCCATTGCCGACGCTGTGCCTGCTACCGCTCTCCCCAGCTCAGTCGTCTCTGAGATCTTGGCCACTGCTACCGACCTTGCCAGTGACGCTACGAACATTCCGATCACTGCCGTGCCATCTGGCGTCCTGTCTTCCGTCGGTGGCCTTGTTACTGGTATCCCCGTTGGCGATCTTCCTAGCTCGATCGTCTCGTCCGTCTTGGCCACTGCTACGGACCTGCCTATCGACGCTTCCAACATCCCGATCACCGCTCTGCCAACGGAAATTCAGTCTAGCTTGACCGTGGTTCCTCCCGTCACTCAAGTGCCAACTTCGCTGATCCCGGAGGGGTAAGTAAACTCTACTTTACACTTTGAGTCACGCTAATGTCTGTTTTGCAGCGCTCTCACGGATATCCTTCGTGACATCGGCACCGACTTGCTGCCCACTGCCGTCCCAACCTCGAACCTTGACCCGGGTGTTCTCACCAGCATCATCGCATCCGCAACGGGACTTCCACCCAATCCATCTGAAATCCCGGTCAGCCTTATCCCAAGCGATGCGACCGTTTCACTCAACCCATCCGTCCTGCCCACCTCGGCTATTCCAACTGGGTATGTTAGACTTCCTCGGAATAAAGTGTCAGCGCAATGCTAACAATTGCTTTAGCATCCTCTCATCCGTGATCTCGCAAGTTACTGCTGCACCATCGCTGATCGTTTCCCCTGCGCCAACCGCAGTCCCGACGTCGCTTGTCCCTGAAGAGTAAGTCTTTCTTGAGGCGTCCATATTGGCAATCAGACTAATATCGAGTCTAGTGTCATTGGCAGCATTATTGAGTCCAACCCGACTGCGCTTCTGCCGTCGATTGTTCCGACGTCCGCTCTTGACCCAGACCTCGTGTCCAACATCATCGCCACCGCAACGAACCTGACCCCGGGGGCAACCGGAATCCCAATTGGCGATCTCCCAACTACTGCGGTCGTTTCGTTTGACCCTACCGCCGTTCCGACCTCGCTGCTTCCAACAAGGTATGTCACGTTTTCTGCATTAAGCTGTCATTTGAACGTAGCTGACGCTTTGTTCCTATAGCATCCTTCCCTCTATCGTCTCCGAGGTAACTCAATTGCCGACTGCCATCCCAACCTCTGCCATCGACCCACTCGCCCTTTGCCCATGCGCTAGCCTCGTTCTCGAGGCTCAAGCCGCTGGAATGATCCCGCTTCCGGTCGTGACGGGTACAGTTTCTGCCAGCGCCGGCGTTACCCTCGGTGCTAGGGACTTGACTCAGCAGCCTGCTGTCGCCCAAGCCACTGAGGAACCATGCCCATTCGCTGACCAGAAGCTTTAGAGACAAGTCTGTGGATGAATTGAATGAGGAAGAAGAAAAAAAAAAAAAAAAAAAGAGACTGACGAAAATTTCCCCGAGAGATTTCACGTCTCACGACGAATTATGTATCTACGCTCCTTATTTCGTAATGTTTGAGAAGAAGAAGGAAGGAAAGTAATTGTGGTGTTGGCATATTCAAGGTATTCCATGTGGCCTGTTTCGTATCGCATACTACTCAAGTTTAAAAAGTCCATCATCACAACACCTGCTCTCTTTCGCTTTTTACTTCTTCCTGACTCAGCCTTCTTTTATCTATCTTCTTCTTCTTCCTTGAATTCTTCCTCTCTCCCTCTTCTCATTTCTATTCTTTTCTCCCGCCTCCTTCAATTTTCGTTCCCTGGGTTTCCCGCGAACTGTCTCCTGATATTTGACAAGGAGTGTCTGAGCCATTGTATCTACAGCGAAATGTTTGGAGCAGCGGCTGATTCGAATCTGATGTCACCAGCCATGAATACTGTAGTACAAGCCTCTGCAAAATTATCAATCGCTCCCAGAGATGCGCTATGTACGTGATCCGAAGGTGCAATCGCCCGTCAATCTGTGAGTTCACATTGTCTGATCATCGCAATTTACATATAAAGGTGCTGCCGATCTGTGCATTCAGAAATGACGTTTCACCAATTACCTAGAACCTGAAAATCACGTAGCTTGGAAGTTGAAATAGACACGACAGAACTCTCTGCGGCTTTTTTTATTCTTTTTACTAGACAAGTACTCATCTGCGATCGCATGTAACTCTCACCAAAGATCAGACCTGCCGTGTCCACTATGATACAAGGTGGCATGTGTACGCAAAACGCAGCGTGACATGGTCCCGTGACCGCCAAATCTCAGTCAAGCATGAACCTGCCGCTGGCAAATCCCGCATTTGTTAAAATACAACCCTCACACATTAGTCCTCAGAGCTCCATTCTCACTGCTCAAAGATATCCACGCTGAGCTTCCCTAGCATTGCAAACCCTCCTCCTAACAATCCTGCGGCAACCCCAGCTCCCTGCACCTGTAGCTGCGCACGTACTGGATATCAGGCGAATTGTATACGCGCCAACCGCCGTATATCGCAGTCAAACCCAGACCCCAGAGGAAGCAAGCCCGCCACCAACCTACCTTCCTAGCCTCGCCTACCCTCTCAGTTCGCGCGGTGGCTGCTTCGATTCTTGCCATCTCGGCCTCGGCGCGCCCGTGTTCGGCGTCCAATTGAAGGATGCGCTGGCGGAGACGGAGCCGGTCGACGTTGGCGGTCAGGTCGCTCATTTGCTCTGTCATCTGCTGACGCTGTTGGCGTAGATTGTCGATCTCGGATGAGACCTGGTGCAGGCGAGAAGGGTCACCGAGAGGTGGGTCGCTGTCATCATGAGCGCGGGACGCGGGATGATGTTGATCTACTGCGCCTGAGACAGCTTGCACTTGTTGCGTTGCGGTCTCTGGCTGCTCGCGTTGAGGAAGCTTGCCCTTGTCCATGCGCAAACGAAGAGATGCCGTCTCGGAGCGAGAGTGATCCAGGTTCAACAGGTTCATGTTGCCGGTTGCTGGGGTGGGAGTCGCAGGCCTCTTGGATGCTGGAGCTGGCGTAGGTGAATTTGAGTCCGAATTCAGGATCAAGTTGTCGTCAGGGTCGGGGCTGGGATGTACCATTCGCGGAGCACTTGGTGTGCCAGGTTCTGGATCACTCCCTGGTGTAGTCGGACGGGGCGTTCGCTTGATTCTTGCTTGCAAAGTTGCAGGGGGAAAAGGGAGGGATTCAAGACGACGCGGGCGGCTTTGAGGTAATGGACTGGTCACCGTCTTCATTCTGTCTTGTCCCGCTGCTACAGGACGTCGCTGTGAAGCTGGAGGCGTGGCAAGCTGTAAGTTCCTGACAGCAGGAGCCAGGCCGATGATTGCCCTCTTGCCGTTCTGTGGAGTTCCTGTTGGTGGGTCTTGAATAGGAGTGCGATGAGCATGAGCCACTTCGGAGTGTAGAAGAAGGCGTCCGCAGATCTCGCAGTAGTCAAGTTGAGGATTTGTTGGCATCATTCACTGAATTCTTGCTCGCGGTTTCTTGGTCGGTATTGATGGTGAAGTTTCTTGATTGTCTGCATGTCGAGAGGGGAGGCAGCGTCCGCCTTCTTATATCAGCAGGGCAAAAGTCCATGTGGTGGATTCTAAAGACAATGTGTCTCATGCATGAAATGTCTCACAAGTGGCGAGCGTCGCAGCCGCCTGGACAAAGCAAAAATGTAAGCTGTCTTGAGATCAGAAGTAGTTCAAATGTGAAATACAGCGTATTCACAGCAAGTTGTGTCAAATAGTGAATTTGCGTCTTTTGAGACAACGCTTGAACAAGCTTAGAGCACCCTTCGTGTCTCTGTTCAAACACAAATGTTGCAGAATCGCCTACAGTGACAAAGAACTGTCCGAAAGGGACGATAGACATTCCCAGATTTAGTGTGTAAGACTGTACTTGATCGCTTTTGCAACAGACCGGCGTTGTGTATTCGCTACCAGGAAGAGGAACATGTTCGGGAGCGCTCAAACCGGATGATCCGGTCTGATTTCTAGGCCTCGACAGCAACTTCCACGCCGTTACGGTGGCCATTCGCAGTGCCTGTTGCTTTCTCGGGAGTGGGTATATCATAGTGTTGCTTAAAGTCGTACTCAATGCTCGAGATTTTCTTTTCAAACATTAGCGTCCTGACAGGTCAGAGTGTTCAACACGAGATACTGCTACTCACGAGCAGGAAGTCTTTGAGAGCTTGTCTATCTTTATTGAGCTCTTGTATGATACCAAAGAACTTATCCTCTTCTAGAACGGTCCACGGGTTCGACTTCCAAACCCGATTCAGGTTCTTGACGGACCGGGCATCGACGTACTTCAGGAAAATGTCTCTCCTTACTTGGGCGTATGTGTCCAGGATCTTCTCGCTCGCCTTACCTTCGTAGTAGCCAATGAAGCAGTCAGCTAGCCCATCAACATCCAGGCAAGCTGTCATGCATCCATAGCCGCCTGCAGACCCACGATCAGCGATTTTCGTGCCGGGATGTAACGAGAAAGGCTTACCCATGGGATTACAGACATGCGCGGCATCCGCTGCAAGTAATATCCTACCCACCTTGAACGAATCAACGCAGCGGTTATGAATGTTGTAAAGATTAGTCTGCTCGATGCGGTACTGGTCCGGCTCCGGAGACCCTGGCAGCATGGCCTTCAAATGCCAGGGCCTGCGGGCAAGATATTCCTCGTCGATCAAGCCGACAGCAGGATCGCCATAGGTAACTCGCCAGAGGCCTCCATGACCTCGCCGAGCGATCAGGCCCCAATGCTCCGGGTCAACACAATAGTTGCCTCCATCCCAACCATGCTTTTCGAAACCATCATAGAAGACATTTTGTACTATGAATCGACAATCCCACGTCTGACCTGGCCAATCCTTACCGAAAAGGCTACGACGTACGGCTGAACTTGCACCGTCGCATCCAACCAGGTAGTCCGCATGTATACGCTCATGGCGCTTTTCTTCATCTTCCTTGCCGATATCGACATCAACCCAAGCTTTATCCCTATCCTGCCCAGTCGCAGTGACCCGGTGATTGAATCGAATGTCAATCAATCCCTTCCCCTTCTCGGGATCCATACAATGCCGATACATGATCTGTATCATCTGACCCAGCTGCAACACCGTCATTCGATCCTCCTCATCCTGCACTGCACTCATATCGATCTCAACTAGTTTCTCACCATCTGCGACCCTTCTCCAACATATAGCGGGGAACTTGGGAATTGAAGCCGCTCTAAAATCGGGAAGCAAGCCTGCTCGTCGGAATACACGGGTTGCTGGGACACCATACTGAGTGGCACGGAGGCGAGTGTCGAGCCATGGCCACGCTTCGAGCACGAGGGACGGTATGTCATGCTGCGCCAGAAAGAGAGCGAGTAGGAGACCAGACGGACCGGCGCCCACGATCAGGACTTTGCTGAATGGAGGCTTCTGTCCCGACATTTTGATGGTAATGTGACAGGTCTAGAATCGACTTACCGCGTGCATGTCATCTCCTACATTTATGATTATACAGCATGACCTGTAGTCTCATTGTTATGGCGGGGACTACATAACCTCCGAAGTTAGGTCAGCAGCTCGGAAGCTGGCTCGGCTAATGAAGAGGGACGGCAGTTGTGGATTATTAGTTTTAGGTGGATACTACCGAGGTTTTTAGGGCTAATAGCCGAGGATATTAAGTAAAGGGTTGTTTATAACTATATATTAACTAAGCTACTATATATAGTAGAAAATAATATGCTTTTCCTATTCTATCTACCTTATATCTATAAGGACTATTAGTTATAAGCCTAGATTTGTATTAATAAACTACTACTACTATTATTAAATTAATAGTCTAGGTAGAATTAAGAGATATAGCTAAAAAGTATTAAAATCCTAATTAAAATTTTATAAATATAGTATTAACCTACTATTAACTACCTATTTAAATAGCCTTCTAGTAGTTAAAAGAAGTGTTTTTAAGTAATTATATAAGATATTATAATTAGGCTATTTAGACCTAAATTAAGGCTAAGAGCCTTAATATTTAGTAGTATATTAATAGTAATTTTAAAGAACTACTAGTATTTACTCCTTAGAATAAAGAAAGTATAGATATTAATTTAAAACTATAAGGCTTTTTAGTAAAAGAGCTAATATAACTAACCCTATTACTAGAGCTAGTATTACTAGCCCTAGATATAAGTAATAATAACTAAAAATAATATAAATAGTAAAAACTTATATATATAATTATAATTAATTAATATAAGCTTTAACTATAAGAATATAAAGAGTTTAACTATAATTATAGAGTTTTTATAGACTATATTAATAGAACTATATCTCTAATATACTAGTAGTAAATTACCGAAGCTTCTAATAGTCTCTTAGGTATAATTAAAATTATTTAATAACTACTAAGCCCTAATAGAGAGATTATAATTTTAAAACTAAATAATATACTTAAAAAGCTTATAAAAGGTCTAAAGTCTAAGGACTTTAAATAGTACCTTAATCGCTAAATATATCTATATTCTCGAATAATAGCTATAAACTACTTAGTACTTAGTAATATTTAGTATTAGTTCTACTATATAGTAGAAGACAAAATCGATATTATATAAGAATATCTAATTATAATATATACTACTAAGCTTAATAAAGTAATTATAGACCTATAGTAGTTTTACTATAGAAAACCTAGAGAACTCTTAAAAAAGCTATAAACTAATATACTTTTTACTAGCTAGATAGAATTAGACTAGATAAATTCTTTAAATCCTACCTTAAAATAAAAAAGAGGGTCTACTTATATCTAATTTATAAGTACTACTAGGTCTAATATTTATAGTAGTATCTATAACTACTCTATAACTAACTACTAAAGCTATCTAAGTATTATAAATATAACTATAGCTTAATATTAGAAATACGAGTATTATAAGAACTAGCTAAAATATAAGATATACTTTATAAAAAGAAATGCTAGATATAGAAACCTAGTAGTAATCTAAATACTAATAGACTACTATAGAAAGGTATATTAATAAAGTATTAATACTACTAAGCCCTAAGATTCCTATAACTCTAAGCCTATTAAGTAGGTAAACGCTATTAGAATCGCCCCTAAAATAGTTATAAACTATAAGGTAACTATAAATACTAAAAAAATATAGATATTAGATAGAGGATTTAATACCTATATTATTAATAACTTAACCTAAAGTAGATTTAAGGTTAAATCTATACTATTAGAAATTAAGATTATTACTAGTAATAGAATACTTAAAACTATAGCTCTTAAAACTATATAGCTAAATCTTAAAAGTCCTTTTAGAAAGACTATTACTCTTATACTATAAAATATACTATATATACTAAGCTTTTATACGAATTTAGTCGCCTTATTTTTAACCCGTAAAATTAGCCTCTTTTTAGATAAGAGGGACGACTACTAATATAATAATAACAACATTAGAGTTACTAAAATTAAATATTACGATAAGCTTCCCTTTTTAAATGTTTAGGCTTTAATAGAGAGCTTAAACATCTATATTATAGAGTAGTCGGTAGATTAGAATAATTAGCTATATCCCGTAAATACTATAGCCTAATAGCTAAAATACTATAAAAAGGCCTTTATAATAAACTTAAAAAAGGTAAAACCTACTAGAAAAGCAACATTTAAGCGTTAGTATTAAATACTTAGCTATATTAGGGGTAATAGAATTTAGTACCTTAATTAAGTTACTAAGGGGGTAAGTATACTCTAGTTAGAGCTTCTAAATACGGCTAAATATAAGGTATATATATAATCTAAAATAAAACATATTATCTTACGTCGAAAGTATTACAATATTATTATATTTATAATTTTTAGATAGATATTAATAGACCTTATAGAATTTAACTAGGCCTATAATAGTAACTAGTTTCTATTTTACGTTTATAATACCGCTATATATATTTACTTTATATAAACTATACCGAACAAGACTTAAGAAAATATAATTAGGGCTATCTAAGAGCTTATTATATTTATAAAAAGCTTTAACCGCTAGATTATAGATATATCTAGTAATAATAATATAATATATAGTATTATCTTTTAATTATTACTAAAAGGAGAGTCTATTATATAGAGACCCTCTACTCTAAATACTCTAGTATAAGATTTAGTTAAGATTACTAGAGCCTTAATAGTAATAATAGTAAGATACCTAGCTATTTAAAGCAATATTCCTTAGAATCTATAGTTAGAACTAGTTAGTATAGTAGCTTACCTCCTAAATTGCTATCTAATAAAGTCTCTAAACTATAAGACTCTATTTAAAATAGCTATATAGTAAAAACCTATACTTTCTTATCTAATTAAAATAGAATCTCGAGCTTATACCCTAAAAACTAGTTACTATAAGCTAATAAGATATAGTAAACTTAAGTTAAGAGTCTATATTAGATACCTTATTAGATATAATAATACTAATATCTATAGGATCTAGATTCTATTAATAAATAAGGTTTTATATATTAAAAATATTATCTTTAATAAAAATCTAATATATAACTATACCTCTAACTCTAACCTTAGATATATATTTAGTCTAGAGCTTCTTTAGGCTATCGATATCTATTACAAACTACTAGAACTACTAGGCTTTAGATAGTTTAATATACTTATAGAAAGTTAATAAGAATTTATAGATAAGGTAGTATAGTTATAAGATTCTTAAGATTCTAATATAAAAGAGATCCTATATAGCTAAGAGGCCCTAATAGTTATTAGAAAATAGGAGATAGTAGAGGAACCTATTTATAATCTAGTTTTTCCGCTAAAGGATTATTAATATTAATAATATATAATTATTAAAAGGCCCGCCTCTCTAACTACTTATAATCTATCTATTAGTAAAATTTAAAAATTAATAGAGGCTCTAATAGAGACTAATATAAGTATATATATATTATAATAAATAATTATATACTCTATTTACTTTATAAAGATAGTAGTATTTAAGAAATATATTAAGGATATACCTCTAGAACCTCTAAAGTAGAAATAGGTTCTTATCTCTCTATATATAAAGGAGTAGATTATAGTAATAAACAAAAAATTTAATAAATAGGTTACTATAGATACTCTTAAGTAGATACTAATTAAAAATATAAAAGGTAATTTACTACTATTAATATAGGTACTTAAATATAAGAGTAATAATAAAAGAGTATTACTAAAGTTTAAGGCTTGTTTTTATATAAGAGGTAACCTATAGTTTATTATCTATAATACCTACTTAGCTACCCTATTAGCTAAGCTATTTAGACTAATAATAGCTCTTATTATTAAGTATAATATAAATACTATTTAAATAGATATAGTAAATATATTTTTAAATACTATACTACTATAACTAATTTATTTACAACCTCTAGATAGTATTAATAAAAAAGGCTTTATATTAAAATATAAAAAGGTACTCTATAGCTTAAAGGAATTACTAAACCTATAGAATAGTAATTTAACTATAATACTATTAAAGCTTAATATAATCGAGGTTATAGACTATTTATAAGCTAAAAGGAGAATACTACTATTCTTTTTTATAAATAATATTTATATTGCCTTTCTACTAGAAAAGAGGGTAGAGGCTCTAAATATTTAATAAAAACTTATAGATATATATAAGATAAAGGATCTCGGTAAGCTAAAATAATTTTATACTATAAAAATTATAAGAGATTAATAGAATAAAATAATTTAGCTTATTTAGTATAAGTATTTAAAAAAAATTACTAAAAGATATAGACTATTTACTAATTTATAGCTAAAATCCCTACTTCCTACTAATTTTAATCTAAAAAATACTAGTAAAGCTACTTTATAACAAATTTATAATTTTAATAGTAGAGTTAGATCTATTAACTTTATAATAGTATAAATAAAACTAGATATAGTATTTATTACCTCCTTTCTAATATAATACTTAGTAAACCTATCTAATAAATATATAAAAGTAGTAGACTATATATTATAATATCTACTATCTATTATAGATTTTAGACTCTAATATAGATTAAATTATAGTAATAAAAAATCTAAATTAATAATTACTTTAGAGTTCTATAGTATTTTAGATACCTTTTTTACTAATAATAAAAAAACCCGTAGAAGTAGTAAGGGTTTTACCTTCTTCCTCTTTAGAAAACTTCTAGACTAGAAGGCTATTAAATAATCTATAGTTACTAAATCGTCTATAAAGGTAGAGCTTTATAGTATTAGCTATACTAGTACTAAGCTAATCTAGTAGACAAGAATCCTAAAGTATATTAAATTTAAGCTACTAGAAAATCTAGTAATTTACTATAATAATTATTAAACTATTTATATAATTATTTAGTTAAATAGAAAGATTAATACTAAAATATAATATATTAATATCTAGTAATACTAGCTATAAGAATAATATTAAGTAAGTAATATAACTATTAAATAGAGGTTAACTATAGATATACTAATAGATAGTATAATAAAGCTACTACTAATCTAGTAGTACTTAATATTTACTATTTAACTTAATATAAGTAGGCCGCCTATATAGTTATAAAACTAGTAGGTAGTATTATATTTATTTAAAATACTATTAATTATAAGAAAAGTATTTTAATAATACTACTAAATATATTAGAATTTTAGAAATATTTATAAGGACAAATCTTTATATACGTAGAATTAATTTTAATTTATAGCCGAAAGCTTTACTTAAACTATTTTAGCTATTAGTTTTAATACTTTCTTTCGATATTACTACTACTAATATTACTATAATAACTACTAGAACTTCTTTATTTAGCCGATACTATTAGAATAATTATTATCTAGCTATATAATCCCTATTTTCGCTACCTAAATCTATTAATAAATAGGCTCTTAGGATATTTTAAGTATAGCTAAAATAAATAATAATCTTACTATAATAAGTAGTAGTAATAATATAGCTAATAGTACTAAGGTTTAAAAATAGCGGAAATAATATAGAAGTATATAAATACTACTACTAAGCCTTCTACTAAAGAGAGTTTTATAAGGGATTAGAGGTAGCCCCTTTAGAATCTAGTAGCTAGTAAGTAGTAGTAGTAGCCTAAAAAGACTAGTAAGGTATATTAGAAAGCTATTTATATAAGCAAGAGGATATAAGAAAAGGCGGATAAAACTATAAAAAAGTAATAGAAGAAAGAGAAAGCTACCGCTAAAAAATCTAAAGTAATAAAGAGAAAACTAAACTAATAGAATAAGCTAATTACTCCTATTAAGGTACTAAAACTATATAATACTATTTTTAATATAGCTAGCGCCTACTATAAGTCTAAAAATAGTAGACTAAATAGTATCTAAATTAACTTCTTAGTTTTTAATATTAATAGTAGTACTACTAAAATAATTAGCTAGAGCGGTAGTAAATATAATACTCTTGCCTAGAAGTACGCTAATATTATATATATATAATAGTATATCTTAAAGCTAGTTAGGCTAAATAGTATTACTTAAAATATAGTAGATATTACTTAAAACCTTACTAAATTAATTACGCTAAAAGTTATAAAAAGTAAAATAGAGGTAAATCTAAATAAGCTAATAATTAGAGTTTTAAAAATACTCGACTTCTATACTAATAAGGCCCTAAAAATCTAAAAGAAGTTAGATAATATTATTAGGCTATAGAAGAAGCTAATTAAAATAATTAATTATATCTTTAAAGATAAAAATAATAATAATTATAGATTAATCTAAATTAGTAGTTTATTATTAAGGGGGTATATAGATTATTAGTTTTAGGTAGATACTACTAAAGTTTTTAGGGCTAATAGCTAAGGATATTAAATAAGGGGTTGTTTATAGCTATATATTAACTAAGCTACTATATATAGTAGAAAATAACATGCTTTTCCTATTCTATCTACCTCGTACCTGTAGGGACCATTAGCAGTAGTGATTTAAACATACATTTTGCCGGTCCATTCATCCGCTTGTTTCGCGGCGATGGACTCACATAAACTATTGCTTTCCTCTTAGGTCATATATTCAGATGTTCTTAAGACTATTGCACGGGTAAGATGGGGTCAACTAATCTTCTGTTGGATCAGGACGTATTCCTAACCTTACTGTTGCTTGGTGAGCTTCTTGGTACTTAGCAAGCCTCCTTATAGGCAATTAGGTATCATGGAGACAGCCTGGCATCGAGCTCTTTTCCAGACTAGCGGCCTTTTACACCATTTCCTAAGACCTTGATCACGGTTAATAAGGTACACGTATCCAAAGTACCCCTCACACTGATGGCTTGCAGAATTTGCATGCCTCGCAAGTTGTGCTGTGCACCTCTCCCAGCCGGCGCCTCATGTTCAACATGTAGTAAGCGGATTCAATGGCGCTCTATACTCCTGCTATTGCTGTAAGAGCCCCTAGGAGACAGGTCGACAACATGCAAGTACCACTCACAAGACTCCCAACGTCGCCTACCGAAGATGAAAGTAGCAGCCGCGCAGCGCAACCTCAAGAGCAGCATCACGACGCCAACCGGAGACTCACACACAGATTCAGTCGGCAGATCCGTCCGCATGTACGGAAGAAGACTTCTGTAAATCGAAAGACTGAGATAGCAAAACTCCCTCTCGCTCGCACCATCTCGCCGATATTTGGCGGGTTGGCTACGCAGAGCTTCAGCCACGATAGCTCTGACCTCCCTGCTTACGTCGCCGACTACACCATGAACACGATCCTTCCCCGCATGCTCGTGCATCCTACAACTTCGTCGTCCGCATGGATGGAAGCCTACTGTCAAAACCCTCTAAGCTTCCACACCTTCAATTTCGCCTGCGCAGTGCACGCCGACCTCGCCCGTAACGAGATTGTTAGAACCCGGAGCCAGGAGGTCTTGTTTCACAAGACCGTTGCTATCAGCTTGCTTAATCGGATGCTGACGAACAAATCGAAGGACCTAGAGATCATCTTGGTGTCTGTGCTGCTTCTGGCAGGCAATGAATTAGATCAACGGAGCGTGAGCGGACTTGCGGCGACAGATGTCCCCGGAATGCATTTCCAGCCGCATATGCCGCTGTGCAGGTGGATCAGCGTCTATGGACGTATGGAAGGGGAACCAGCCCACGGCGCTGCAATGGCCCTTTTAGTCCAGCAGCTTGGGGGATTGAGCAAGATTACTATGCCTGGTCTTGCTGATGTAATCGCCTTGTAAGTCGCCTTTTCTTCATTCTCTTGGGATCTGGATCATTTTCGCACGCCCTGCGGCCCCTGATCATGTGGTGTCTTGCTTTTAGCGCCGAACTGATGTGGGCGAGCCCGCGTCTAATCCGTCCTAACTTCACCTGCTTCTGGGATATGGACCCGAGTATCCTCCGTCATCACCGCATTCAGTCGTCTGAGCCTGGGATGCCGGCTCCGGGGCGAGGCTTCTTCACACGCATCCCAGGCGGACTTCCATCACGTGCGCTGACTACGATGATTCGTCTGGCGACTATTGACCGCTACATGGCTGATTGTCGCTCGCGGCGTCTGCAGCCTGTTGAGCAAGAAAGTCTGATCGCCACGCGGAATGCGATACAACATTCCCTGCTCTCGCTTCCTACATGGGATTCACTGACGGAGGAAGAGCAGACATGTGGGAATAAGAGAGCGTATGCGTGCTGCTTTCAGACTGCAGCACTGTATTCGAACGCCGTAATCATGGGATTCCCACCACATCTCGGTTGGCATGTCAACTTTGTACACAATCTACGCTCCATTATCGGCCCTGCACCAGTGGAAGAATGGGACGAGGATACACTTGACCTGCTCATCTGGAGTCTTAGCGTCGGAGCCTTAGCCAGTTTCCGCACGCCAGAACGAAGCTTTTTCGAAGACTGCCTCAAGAACCTGTTGAGGCTGCGGCGCATCACATCGTGGCCGGAAGTACAAAGTATACTTGAAGAGTTCCTATGGAGTGATGCTGCATGTAGACATGGGGCGGCTGTGCTATGGGCCTCGATTCGGGAGTGATAATTATAATAAGAGCTCGCTCTAGACACACTGTCGCTTCGAGCAATCTCAGCATGTCTTATTGTGAGGCGGTCGAATTAACTACTGATTTGCGTACTCACCCTGCGACAGTCAATCACAACCATCGCGCCACACTATTGCAAGTCTGGGCTTCTTGGAACTGTTATATATTTAATCATGCTTTACGCCAGGTCTATCACCATCACAACGGTCTGTCGTGTGATGAGCAGTTAACCCACCACTCACCCTCAAATTGTCTGGAATCTGCGTTTTTGACAAGTAACATCACAGGTAGTACGGAGGTAGGGGCCACTCATGACTAGCAATAAGGACATTGGTCGTCCAAACCTTATTCTACTCCCCCACTGAGAATCCGCGTTGTGGCTTTGGGCCGGGATTTACACACTAGCATAACGGCCCCAGACCCTGGACTTCGGAGAAGACTTGGGCAACACCGCAACTGTGGCAAGCGCTGCAGATCACTTCGGTTGGTCTGACTTTGGGTTGTTTTCGTCACAACGGTTTTTCCCCCCTTTACAACATGGTCAACGACGATCAGTATCTACGGCAAATAACTGCCGGAGTTGCACCTGCATTCCTCACGTGGCCAGCATTCCTGCTAGTCCTACGGCAGTAGGCCGTGTGGGACCGGACTGGCCAACCTTTCGCCGCAAATGGACGTTTCCTCAACTGTGACTGGCTGGTGTCCTGCTCAATGTTGTCGACCGGTTACTTCCGGCCAGGTGGGTTTGGACGGAGCGTGCAAGACATGACTCTCTCTCTAAGACATCTCGCAATGGCTCTGTTCGCCGCAAATACCCGTTGTTTTCCCTTGATGGCACGGATGGGTCCCTCAGGGAGAGATGCTGGAGGGACAGTGGGGGAAAGGGATGGAGGAAGCCGGACTCTCGACTACATCTATGGAAGTCGATCCCTCTGGTACCAATCCTTTCCTTTCCTCAGCTCCATCTCCCATCCCAATCTTCAACGAGAGAGCCTCGCGTCTTCCCCATCACCTTCTCCGTCCTCCTTTTTGCTTCGGCATAATCACATTCTTTAGCGCATCAAGTCACTCGTTTTAATACAACAACGAATTCTACCGAAACACATAATGCAGCTCCTCGCGACGACTCTGGCTCTTGCCCTTGCGGCCAACGCCCTTCCTCTGCAGGATATCAACGGCGTCGATGCCACCACGGGCAACATTATCGACGACATCGATGTCGAGGGCGACGGCAATGTTAGCGGCGTCAACGCCAACGTGGGTGACGTCCTCTCGCACGTGGGCGTAGACAAGCGTGCACTGGAGGGAACCACGACCACCGTCTCCAACCTGGACATCGCCATCGATCGCCTTCTCGGCAAGATGACGAAGCGCGACGGCGATGTTGAGGGCGTCGAGGCCGAGGCTGGAAAGGTCCTGAGCGAGATCAACCTCTTACAGCGCGATGTCAAGGGCGTCGATGTCAAGCTTGGCGATGTTCTGAGCAAGGTCGACGCCATCAACAAGCGCGAGGGGAATGTGAACGGCGTCAATGCTGCGACTGGCGACGTTCTCAGCAACATTGACGTTCTCGGTGGTGGCGCCAAGGGTTCTGACGGCAGCTTGATCAACCTCAAGCGCGACGTCAGCGGGGTCAACGCTGATGCTGGTGATGTGCTCTCCCACATCAACGCCCTCGGCGGCTCCAAGGACTCTAGCGTCTTGGACAAGATCGTAAAGGCGCGCGATGTGAGTGGCGTCAATGCCGATGCTGGTGATGTGCTCTCTCACATTAATGCCCTCAGCGGCTCCAAGGATTCCAGCGTTCTGGACCAGATTGTCAAGGCGCGCGATGTGAGTGGCGTCAACGCCGATGCTGGTGATGTCCTCTCTCAGATCGATGTCCTGGCCGGTAAGGACTCTAGCGTCTTGGACAAGATCGTGAAGGCGCGCGATGTGAGTGGCGTCAACGCCAATGTGGGCGACATCCTGTCCCAGCTTGAACTGTTGAAGGGTGGTGAGGACTCCAGCGTCCTTGACAAGGTCGTGAAGGCCCGGGATGTCAACGGCGCCAACCTCAATGTGGGTGACATCCTTTCCCAGATCGACCTGCTCAAGGACGGCAAGAAGGAGTCTCGTCGTGACGTGAGCGGCGTCAACGCCGACGTTGGCGACATCCTCTCTCAGATCGACCTACTGAAGGGTAACAAGGAGGCTCGTGACATTAGCGGTGCTAACCTGGACATCGGCGACGTCCTCTCTCAGCTCGACCTGCTGAACGACGACAAGAAGGTGTCTCGCCGCGACACCAGCGGCGCTAACCTTGACGTTGGCGACATCCTCTCCCAGATCGACCTTATTAACGGCAACAAGGAGACCCGTGACGTAAGCGGTGTCAACGCCAACGTAGGCGACATTCTTTCTCAGATCGACCTGCTCAAGGGCAACAAGAACGAGGCCCGCGACATTAGCGGCGTCAACGCCGACTTGGGCGACACTATTTCACAGATCGACCTGCTCAACAGCAACAAGAACGAGGCTCGCGACATCAACGGCGCTAACGCGAACACCGGCGACGTCCTCTCTCAGCTCGATATCCTCAACGGCGGCAACAAGGAGGACTCCAGCGTGCTTGACAAGATCCTAAAGACCCGTGACATCAGCGGCGCCAACGCGAACACCGGCGACGTCCTCTCTCAGCTCGATATCCTCAACTCCGGCAGCAACGAGGACTCTAGTGTGCTCGACAAGATCATCAAGACCCGTGACATCAGCGGTGCCAACGCCAACACCGGCGACGTCCTCTCTCAGCTCGACCTCCTGAACAGCAAGGGCGAGAAGGACTCCAGCGTGCTCGACAAGATCCTGAAGACCCGGGGACTCGACAACGTAGACGACCTGATCCCCACTCTCCTCGCCGGCGAAGCCACCATCACCGACGGCCTTGGCGTTACCGGCCAGAGCCAGGAGGGCCAGTAGAGAGAGAGAGGACCGAGGAAGCTGGTTCCATTCCATCGCATTAGCATATTTCGGTTGTTGCCAATGTTTTTCTATATAATTTAGCGGCATTTTCGCACTAAGGAGAAGTTAAGGGGAAAGCGCAAAGCTTTTGGGGCTTTTACTAGATATCCGACGGTTTTTATGTATTTACCATATAGATCTTTGGGAAGACCAACGATTCTTCCTATCTTCTCTCTCTTCCTCTCTCTCTCTCTCTCTCTCTTGCTCTTCCCTTCACGAGATTCAATAAAGTGTATGGCTGTAATAGCCGCTCTTTCCGCCCAGATACAGACTGGTTGATGCGTTGAACCCGCTTCTGCTATACCGACCGAGGCGTACAAACTTCGCTGGGGCTTTCAATGTACAAGATACGGCGGCAGAATCAAAATGCTCCGAGGTCGAAAGTGGCTCCATGTCCGGCAGAAAGCGGCTAGTAGGCTCGGACAATTCCTCTTGCCTCAATGCCGAGACGTTCGCATTCGCTTTCCGTAAGGAGCTTACTGGCTCCGTTGCCGCAGGATCTTGTTGCTGATCTCGGAAAAGGCTCGAACCTCTGGGCTCAGGGATTAGGGAGGAGCTAAATAGCTCCGTTGCCATAGAATCTTGTTGCTGGTCTAGTGGATGGCTCGAGCCTCTGGGGCCAGGGGAGAGCAAGTCGTTCACTTGCTCGGTTGCCATAGAGTCTTGTTGCTCGGCTGGCAGATAGCTCGTGCGATCGGTTCCAGAGCTCTGCGAGGCGCTCACTTGCGTCCTTGTCGTGGACTGTTGTTGCTCGTCTGGCAGATAGCCCGTGCGATCGGTTCCAGAGCTCTGCGGGGCGCTCACTTGCGGTTTACGTGCGATGTGACTCTGTACCCTAGTTCGGATGTCATGAAGGACTGTGAGAGCATGCAGCTCTGCCTTAATCGACAGTGCGCAACTAGACGTCGACTGTATTCTGCGGCTCTAGTCCGGACTTGGGCTAACATTTATATTAGACGCACTCTTCCCAAGGATTTTGCGGAGGCGTTGGATCTCGTCCCACTTGTCGACTAGCTATTAGTTGCGTTTCTCTATTGTCGACGGCGGGTAAGCTCGATTGTGTGCTTCTGTGATAATTGTAGTGCCCAGGTGTAATTGATTAGGTAACAATTCGGAACTACTATGTAAGCCTCTTAAATAGGCGTAGGAGGTAACGTAGACCGCTACAGACGAAGTAGAGGCTTGAGAACCCATCGGAAGATTTCGCATTCCCCATTCCTTGAACACGTGTAGGAAGCCAATGGAAGGTACGGCAGACGTCGCGCGGTGTTGCATTCATCCGGAATCGCATCTCCGTCCTTATTTGTCTCTTACAGTCGGTGTCTCCACCTCTTAAATAGGCGTATAAGGTAACGCAAGCCGCTATAGAAGAAGCAGAGGCTTTAGAAGCCATTGGAAAATCTCGCATTCCCCGTCGCTTGAATGTGCGTGGGAGGTAATGGAAGGTGCGTCAGCCGAAGCAGAAGGTTTTCAATTCCGATGAAAAATCGCGTCTTCGACCCTCTCCGTTGACAAATTGCCTTTTTTTTTTTTTTTTTTTTTTTGGCTAGATTGTGACCTAGAGGCAATCCCTTGTGAAGTCGAGGCATCTCCGTTCTCCCATCATGGCAAATCGCATCCCCCGCCTACCGTACAGGTGCGGGAGAAAATGACCACTGCATTGGCAACGAAGTAGCGGTTTCTAGGCGCTCCTAGGGAAAGTGAATGGAAGAGAGGGGATGGGAGAGAAAGAAAAAGGAGGAAAAAGTGCCATGGAAAGAAAAGGAAGGGAAGGAGGGAGGAGAGATCGATTTTCCGATCCCATATCATCTCAACTCTTTCTTGCTCGAAGGAATCCTGAGGAGGTAAAAAGCTTTTGATCTATACTACACCCCTAATCTTAAATCAAAACCTAACCTCTCACTCCTCCCCATCCCTTCTCTCCTCTAATGACTTCCTCAATTCCCACTACCCTCCTTCTCCTTCTTCTCCTTCTTTTCAGTAGCCGGTTTGCTATACAACCACACGGCCACAAACCCCACAAACCCGGCGACCGTCATCCAGATCCCGGAGATCCAGGGATACGCGGCGGTAATCACAAACGACCGGGGATACTCGTCGTGCGCGAAATGCCGGATCGTCACTGTGCGCTTCTCCTCGATGTTTGTGAGGTAGGATCGACGGTACTCGACGAGGAAGTTGAAGATGCCGTGTTGGTCGGGGATCGTGAACGAAGTGGTGAAGAAAGTGGCGGTGGAGTCGGCGTGTGAGGGGGAGAGGTTGAGGCGGTGGAAGGGGGACAGCATGCTGAATTCGAGTTGGATGGCGTCGGTTTCCGGCGGGGTGAAGGGCGTCCAGGTGCCTGTTGTTGGGGACCAGATGGAGAGCGAGATGCTGTAGTCGACGAGGTTCTTGATGCGGTACATGTGCGGGTTCACGTCCATCGGGACGCCAAGGGCGGTGGTGTTGGGACCCGGGTTCTTGGCGGCGTCTGGGTCGGAGGGGGAGAGGTGGTGGGTGACTGCGTTGGACTTGATGACGCCGAGTTCTTTGAAGGCCCAGCCGGTGAGTTTCTGCGCGAAGGGCTTGTTGGCCGTCTTGGAGGCTTTGGCGCCCGGGGTGGGCAGTTGGACGGTAGCGTCGAACCAGCTGTCTTCGAGTGCTTCGGCGGATCCGAGGATGGTGAAGCGGGCAGAGTTGCGGGCTTGGAAGGCGGTCACCAGGCTGAGTTGCTCGCCCGTGGCGAAGACGTCTTCGACCCCCTCGGCTTCCTCCTTGGGGTTGTATGGGTATGCGGTGGCCGGGGCCTTGATGATGGAGCTGAGCAGCGGCGAGGCGTTGCCCAATGCTGCGCCAACCGCGTGAGGGAAGGCGAGGAGGCCGTCGACGGAGAAGAAGTCGGCCACGCCGGACTTCTTGCTGCTCACGTCGTTCCCTGGTAAGACCAGAACATCATGTGATTCCTTGGCACTGTTGGTGTCGTAGTTGAAGTGGTCGACGACCATGCTGTTCCTGTCCGGGCTCAGAGTAACGTCCAATTCGGCGACCAAGCTGCTGACGGCGCTGGGGACGCTCTGCTCGCCGCTCAGGGCCAGCATGACGTTGGAGCCGGCATTGAGGAAGTCGGCTACGAGGTTCGGGGTCAAGTTCGGCCCTAGGCCCTTGGTGCTCTTGCCGGGAGGGAGGAGGAGGAGGTGGGAGTAGGCGGGGACGCCATGTTGGAAGAGGGAGAGCGAGGGGTCTTTCGGGGTGCGGTAGGTGAGCTGGAAGCCTCTCTCTGAATGCGAGCGAAGCAGTTAGCATCTTGTCATGGAACGCATCACGTGATGGAGCATTGTCTGAATCGAGTGAATCAATAGATGAATGAATATACCTTCGAGGTCTAACCAGAACTGCCCATACTTGCTCTTCTCGGCCTCGTCCTCCAACACGACCAATAATCGGCTGCCCTGCGCCGAGATGGCCGTGACACAGCTAATGAATGCGCCCAAGAGCAAGGCGGCGAGGATTCGCAATTCCATGATGTTGTTAGGTGGATGGGTGGGCGACAGCTAGATCAATCGTTCGGAAGCTGCTGGGCTACATCGGTAGCTCTGTCAAGTACAGCGAGATCCAGCGGACGACACGACGTATGCGCGGCTGAAGCTACGTAGCGCCATTGGGGTCCATGCCAAGAACTCCCTCGGAGGTAGAGGAGGCTCTGCGGAGGAGGGACGGCGGGCAAGGCGGGAAGCTCCAGCTGGGACGGAGAGTGGGAGTAGCCGTTGTCCGACCACCACCACCATCACCACCTCTAGTACTGCTGTCTGCGCTTCACAATCGCATACCGGACGTGAAGCGATTGCACTACTATACTTGTGCTATAGGAAGTCATACTCCACCAACCATGGCTCCCGTCGAATTCTTCGAGGCTCCGGCCAAGTACTTCCGCTGGGCCATCCGCCAGAAGCCTGCTATCTTCTGGTCGCTCGTCATTGGCACCATGGGCCCGGTCATGGCCGTATGTACCTCCCCTCCCGGATAGTAGAGGATTCCATTGCCTGCGATTGTACATGCTCACGTCTTCCGTCACGCAGTTCACCGTCCCTCCGATTCGAAACTACTTGGGCGACGGCCCACGACCGCAGATTCCTCTGACATACCCGAGTAAGTCACCACCGACCGACCTTGCCTTGTACAACAGCGATGGAGAAGTGAGAAAAGGCATGACTGGCGGATATTTTCTTTGTATTGCGAACATGACACTGGGTCGCGATTTCCCGCCAAAAGCAGCTCTCGCGGCTAACATGTTCCAATCACAGTCCCCAAGGGTCCCCGAAAGATTCCGCAGGGCTACGACGACTAGATGCGAGAGTGTACAGCAAAAGGGCGACGACAAGTCTAAGAGGATCCACCATCAGCTGGTTCCGGCGTTTTCCGGCGTTTATTCCCTTCCTGCTCGCGGGCAGCTTCATGGAGACGGAAATGTACATATCAGAACCTATCGAATCACGTGCCAACAAGAAGAATCTCAGCAATTCGGGCAAGAGGTTGCCTCGAGAAGCGGAATACAGTCATCCTCACTACCTGCCATGGAGTTTGACTATGACCATGGAACGAACTTACCCATTCCGGATTCTGACCCGCCGTAGCCCGAACCTCCATCTCATCACTATTCTCACCATCTGTCAGCTCATCACCCCTTCATCAGCTGACTACGAAATCACGACTGCTACCGTCTTCATCATGTGACGCTTATCCGCTGCTCCACCGTCTTCCAATTCCCCGTCTCCTCCGCCAAATCGGGATTTCCATCAATGTATATCCATCAAGGTATAGCGTCATTGCTCCCACTCCATCCCGCCTTCTCACATGCCCACATTTGTTCTGCTCAACCCCTCTCTACCACCTCTCCAATCTCCATTGCACCCATCTCATCTCTCTCTTTTTGCACGCCTCTATCCCACCAAAAGCCAACCCGCCACCACCACCACAATGCTCACCCAAACCCTCCCCACCCTGAGGACCTCTCATCCTACCGAACCTCCCCCTGTCTCCAATCACCACCATCCTCCAGCCACTACTCACGCCGCCTTCCCACCTACTTCTCCTCCTTCATCTCTCACCCACCCACCGCCTTCCTCCACCTCATCCGCACCCTCCACCCGCGACCCTACAATCCCCCACCTCCCTCCCGAACTCTGGCTCCAGATCTTCCCTTCCATCCTCTCCTCCCCCGAAGAACTGACGACTATCCACCTCGTCTGTCGCGCTTTCCACTCCCTCCTCGTCCGGCACGAAGCGAGTCTGGTGCGCGACGTGCTGCGCACGCAGACCGTCAACTTCCCCTTCCTCAGCCGGCCGGCGCGAGAAGAAGGCAATCGACCAGCGCCAGCACCGGATCGGGGACAACGAGATGGCGCAGGAGGGCAGGAGGGTGGAAGTGAAGCAGGTCGAACGGATGGGGTTGCTTGGGTGGGGAGGAATGTCCCCCTTCAGGAACTTACCAAGGTGGTCTTCCCTTCCCCTCCCCCTTCTTCCTTTTGCGCTTCCGATTCCGAGTCTTGGACTTTCGGCCATCTGTGGACCCTGCATCGTCGGCTACGATCTTGGGAGGAGTGCGAGGGGGTTTGGAGACGGTGTGTCAGTTGGGGACCGGAGTTTGCTTGGGCGAGGGACAGGTGGGAAGGGGTGCATTTTTGGGGCATGGTGGAGTTGGTGCGGCTTGGGGATGTGGTGGGGTCGGGTTGCTCGCGCATCAAGGGTGGAGGGGTGAGCGAGTCGGCGGCGGCGGGGACTCGTGAGTGGGGGGTGGATGAGGACGATGGTGAGGGTTCTGAGGAACGGATGACACCCTTTCATCATCCCAGCTCTCCCTCTTCTTCTTCTTCTTCTTCAGCAGCCGGGAGAAGAAGTACCACGCCACCACCTTCCCCCTCCCAATTAGCGACCGGCAGCCCTACATCCTCCTCATCACCCCCCTCCTCCCTCCCCTCCGCTCTAGAACGCCACACCACCCGCCTCGCCCACCTCCTGTCCCTCCCCGCCCCCTCCCTCGCCCTCCTCCTCTTCAAACTCCACACCGCCCTCCGCATCCTCCGTGTCCTGGGTCCATACCCCTTACGCACCACCTACGTTCCCTCCCAACATGGTCGTCCCTGGGACTCTACTACGCCGCAGGAGATCGAGATGGAGGAGGTGTGGCACGATGGGAACGGGACGGGTCTGACGCGGTGTGAGGTCGAGGTTGCGGCTGAGGAGTGTTTGTTGGGGTGTGGGCCGGAGGTTTTGGTTGGGTTGGTGGAGGGTGGGGATCGGGATGGGGATGGGCAGGGAGAGGGAGATGGGGGTGAGAGGGGAGAGGAGGAGCAGCAGAGGAGGCGCAGGCTGAGGAGGGGCAGGTGGGCTAGGAGGTATGTCTGTTCTTTTTTCTTTTTTCTTTCTTTTTCTACCTCACCTCTCCCATTTCTAATTTTTTTTTTTCATTTTTTTTCTCTTTACTTCTAGCCTCTGTGCGTTGCCCATCCTGTCCTTACCCCACAGACCCTTCCTTTCCCCTCCGATTTCTTCTTTCATGTTCTTTTTTTTTCCCTTTTGACAAATTACCACACCTCTCCCTCATTTCCATCACCACCACCATTGTCATCGGAAATAGATGAGAAATTCAAACCAACTAGAAAGATCATCCCTAACTAACACCTCACCTTCCCAGCCTCTTCGAAAGCGAACTTAAGAATCTCCATTCCCGCCAGCAGCCTTTCCCCGACGGCTCCCCTAAACCGCCTACGCTCATTGCGTGCTTGCGCCGGACGTTTGCGGAGAAGACGGGGGTCGCTTTTGCCGAAACGGAAGGGAAGATGTGGGAGGTTCTGTCCTCGTCGGAGATGGGATTGGATCCGGATGGTCTCGAAAAGATGGGGAGTATCAGTGGAGGAGGGGTTTGAGTTGTCGGTAGATTAGGAGGCGAAGGAGGGGAAGAACAATTCAAAGGGATAGGGTATGAAGCGAAGTGGACAAGGAAAAACAATGAGAAAAAAAGGGGAAGAACAAAAATGAAAAGAGAAGGCAGATTGAGCCCCCCTCTACAAGAGTACGACGCTCAGAGCAAGATTAGAACGGATGATCTTGACCCGTTTCCTAATACCAACCACATTGATTCATCCCCAACAAGGCAACAACGACAAGAAAACGACTGACTATCAAAAACCCCTCCCTCCCATCTGACCCTCGTTTCGACCCCCTTTTCTCACACCCAGCTCAACCCAACCAAAACCCCAACCACCGCCCCTCCCAACCAAACATCCCGCTGGAAAGAAACCCCAGCATTGCTATACCCCCCCTCCATCCCCATCGAAGGCCCGGCGTCGGAGCTCGCACTCGGCATCCCCATCCCGCTGTCTGTCGGCATCATCCCCGCCGATGTGTCCGGGCAGGTGCCATCGCAGGCGACGGTCGTAGTCTCCGACCCGGAAGTAGGGGTCGGCATCATGCCGCCCGTGGAGTAGGCCGTAGGGCAGTCGGAGATGTGGATCGTGGTGCCGTTGCCGGCCGGATAAGGGGCAGCGATGGCGGTGGGAGCTGTGCCGTTCATCGGGGACATTGTGGTTGGATGGGTACAGCCGGACTAGAGTCTCCAGTGTCAGCTATAGTTGGTGGCGGCTCAAAGATGGAAAGGGTTTACTACTCACAGTGCACTCCCCAGTCGTGGTGGTGGTGGTTATTTGGGCCAGAGCCGCTCCTGAGAGGAGGGAGAGGTTGGCGAGGATGGTGGGTGAGAGCCGCATGGTTCAACGTAAAAGTGTAATAGTAACGAATGTGAAGGGGGTCGTTGACTGAACACGACTAAGGATGTGCGACTGTCAAGTCCTTGTCTCGAAGTCAAGATGCTGAAGCGACTGGACCGGAAAGAAGACGAACTTGGAAGGCTAAGGTAAGATCAGACTTAAGGAAAGCGGGATTGTTGGAAAGCTTTTAAAAGATCACAATCAAGCATGTTTTCCCTCCGCGAAAAGAAGCCGCGCTGGCGTGTTGTTTTGGTTGTCCCTCAGCTCCATTCCTGGCTGCGCATCATTCTAGAACTTTGACAGTCTGCTTTGCATTCCAGCCAAGAACGCAGCTTGAAGTCCCTTTCTGCGTCATCTGGACTGCACTGTCGCCTTTCTTTTTTCCATATCCTCCTTCTAGAATCGACATTCGAAGCAGTCTGTCTTTTAGGGAAGAAGTCTTGTAATCATAATGCAGGATAGAACCATGAAAGGAGTTTCTTGAAACAAATTACGACTGCGGAGGTTTGTGACGACAGACCTCCCAACGATAAACTCTTGGCCGCGAGAATTTCATCATGGTCGAACGCGTTCTGGAGGAACAACCAGAAAGCAAAAATGTAGACGGGGATGATATGATGTGAGAAGGTGTCTCAACAGTAGTAGATCGAACTACAACCTCACTGTGTACATCCTCTCCTCCGCCTCCAAGTCCGCAGAACTTTTCCAACTTCCTCGATCAACTTCCAGCCCACTTCAACCAAGCCCCCCTTCCTCGATACCCGAATCTTTTCTTTCGGTCCATACTCCCCCCCCCCCCCCCCCCCCCCCCCCCCCCCGAAAAAAAAAAACCAAACAAGAAATAAATCATGTTCAGCTAGTGGAAGAAGCAGAAAAATGTGCGTTCTCTGCTGGAATGCCTCGTCACCTCATGCATCGACAAGATCAAAAGTGAAGATCCTTTCCTTTTCAGATCCAGAGATGGACGCTTGCTTAACGGAAAGCAACAGCTAGCTTCAAGTCTCATCGTAGGAGGGTGAAGGGGGGGGGGGGGGGGGGGGGGGGGGGGGGGGGGTTACACGGCGCGAAGGCCCTCGATCTTTTCCTCTTCTTCCTACTTTCTTCCGGTTTGGAAGATTGCGGAGGGAGCAAAAAGGAAAAAAGGAGGGAATGGGATGAGAGAGTGTGCAAGCTGGCGGGCGCGAACGGTCCAACCTCCTCCCACCACTGCACAAGGAAAGAAGCAGAGACGTTGGTGGTGGCTCGGAGATGGCCCTCCCCCCTTTTTTCTGCGGACACGGGACGGGAATCGAGACGGGGGAGAAAGAATTCGAGATAGTCAAAAGAAATTGGAAAAACAGACGAAAAAGGCGCGGGCGCGGTGCGCTCCCTTGCAAAACCTCACCCACCTCACCCAACTAATCCCCCCCAATCACAATCTCACTCTACTCCCGTCACCCAACCAAAGCACCCAGAACCCACCATCCCCCAACCAACCCCACCACACTCCCCAGCACCACCACCCGGCCCTCCCACGTAAGACCCAAATACGCCAACATCCCCACCAAGACCTCCAATCTCCTAGCCGCTCGTCGCCGCTCCCTCCAGTCCTCCCGAACCGCAAAAGGCAACTTCACCTCTTCTCCTTCTCCTTCTCCTCCCTCCTCGCGGATCTCTCCCCGCGGAACCGCGCACGAGAGGACGACAGGCTGGTGATCCGACGTTGGCTGGACGGGCAGCGAGACATACACTTCCGGCTGCACGGGCCGGGAAGAAGGGTACGAGGTATACAGGATGCGATCGCACCACGAGGGCGTGCGGTGCGGGGTCCACTGATCTTCTCCTTTCCTTTCCGTCCCTTCCCCTCCTTCCCCTCCTGGCGGGACAATCCGCGTCACGGTATTCGTCCGCCCATCCGCTTTCCTGACCTCCACAGTTTGGACACTCTGTCCCGCGCGTTTCTGCGCGGCGGACGAGTACTTGTACGTCGGGGGAAACTTTACGGGAGCCTCGACGAGGTTATGCAGGGTTTTCCCTGCGGCTTTTTCGCGGGTAAGCTGGTCGTGGCGTAGGAGGTGGGTGTAGTGGGAGGGATCTGCAGGATCGGAGGGGATTGGGTGTTGAGGCCAGTTGGTCAGGGAGGGGTTGTTGGGGTCCGGGGGGGTGTCGGAGGCGCGGTAGTTGAGGTCGCCGAGGAGGAAGAGGTGGGTGCGGGGTTGGAAGAGGGTGGAGGGGATGGAGGAAGCGGAGGGTTTGGAGAGGAGGGGTTCGGTTTCGGGGGATTGAGGTGCGGTGTCGTTTGGTGGTCGGGACTCGGGTTCGAAGACGAGGTTCTCGCAGATGCTTCGCCAGTCTTGGTTTCGGCGCTCCCATTCGGGTTCCATGGGGGCTAGGTGCGCGGAGACGAAGGTGAAGGGGGTTGTTGTTGTTGAGTCCTCTCCTGAACCCCCTACGCTTAGTCGCACGCCTACTGCGCCTTTGTTCCCCATCTCCCATAATCCGATCCCGACGCCTGCGCTCTCTACTTGTTGGATTCTATGCCAGACTTCTTCTCGGGCGAAGACCATGATGGCGGTCATTCCGGCATTTCGCACGATCGGTTCATGATAGAAGACGTTCGGGTCGGAGAAGGTATTTCGCGCTGCGTCTGCTACTGCCTGTGTGAAGCGGGTGAAGTAGGGGGTGAGCAATGTGCCGCCCAGGAAGCCATATGCAATGGGTGCGATCTCTTGCAAGCTTAGGACTATGAGGTCTGGCGGGAGGGGGTTGGATTTGGATAGGCCATCGAAGAGGAAGTGGGAGAAGTAGTCTATGTTGACGGGCTTGCGGCCGCAGTTGAATGTGGTGAGGTAGACGTTGAGATCTGCCATGGTATGAGGAAGAGAGGTGGGGTGATGACGGTTCCTCGGGGTGACTACCTTAGACGTGGAAGACGATACGCTTTCGTGGGGGTTTACATGCAAGGAGGTTAATCGAGACAGACATGGAGTCGGTATGGCAGTACGTCATGGTTAGTCATGCAGATCACCTTCAAACAGGATAACGACTCGGGAGCAAGGTAGACTTGGATTTGTCTGCTTGCCTTGACGAATAAGGCTGGTGAGGTTCATGATCATTTACTTGGCCTCGAACTAACCATGCATGTGAAATGTACTCGTTAGACTTGTCCGCTTGGAGAATTGAAGCTTTATTGCTCTGAATCAACCGCGGTCCCACAGTACCGTACGTGATCGGTTTCACTCAAGTGCAATCTTCAGATGTACCTCGGCTGTCTGAATACGTATGGTAGACAGCAACCACTCTAATCTATTGATTCAACATGCCGCATTGACCATCCAGCTCTGGCTTCAAAATGGGATGCGGAAAAACGATTTGGAAACGGTACATGATAGCGGTGTTGGAGGGGAAGAGATCAGACGCGAGATCTTCAGCAGGAATGCATGGTTCATGGACATCGGAACGAGTGGGCGGCAGAAGGCAAGCGGAAACCCTCCGCGCATGTTCCTGTGAAGTAACCGGGCAGCGAGGTTCTTGGCGCCGATGTCATTGGCAGCACCGGAAAGGGAAAGGCAGTGGAAGGAAGATGGAATCGTTCGACTGAGGAGGGGGGGAAATGGTGGAAGGGCGCTCCCGAGATCGGACCACTGCTGCTTTCTCGTAGTCACGAATTAACTCTATTGCACGCACGCACGCACGCACGCACGCGTTCCCATCGCCGCCCGCCGTCTCTGCCGACTCCTAATCTGATCTTCCCTCGCACCATCGGCTCTTCTGTCTTCCTTGACAACTACCTAGACCTACCAACACCCCATCAAGAGTGGGCTTGTACAATACTATCTTCTGTATTTTCTGCATCGGATCCCGTCTTCTTTGTTTGCCACGAAGAAACGCGTCGTAAGCTGTTGCCACTGCTGCCGTCCACTGGACGCCACCATCTTATCAGATCCTTCCCAATCGCTCGGTGAGTACAATACATCCCTACCTTAAGGTATCTATGACCTGAGAACCCCACCCAAAAGAGTAGCGCGATGCGTTGCCTGCATGTACTGCCCACTACTATGATACCTATGTATGCATGATGCAGGTGCTGGCTCCATTGCATGGCGCCAAAGTCTGCCGTCATCGTAGCGGGCGCGTGGTGCAGCTGGTGCTGGATGTGGGCAGACGAGTTCGTGCTGCCTGCAAGTTGCCGACTGCCTTTCCCACTTTGCACCCCTCTCGCCCCTCCACTCGGCGCCGCCCCAAGCATCTCAGATCGGCATTCGTGCAGCATCGGATCCCGGCACGATTGGTCATGTCCTGACATTTACTGACAATGGCATCTCAGTCCCTGTGTCATCCACCACCCGACTACCCTTTTCGAACCCTTTCTGCGCGGCATACGTACCGCTGACCCTGCCCGTCCATCGCATCCCATAATACGCCTTTGATGCCCATGCAACCTTCCAACATGGACACGACGCTTAGACGCCACTCTTTTGGTGCAGGCCAACATCGTCACCGGAATATCCCCACCACTGCCACCAGCCATCCAAACGATCCCATCCCAAGCGAACCCAAGGACATTAGACTACTCAAGGTCTCGCCTCAGATGCGGGCCAAATTCAACAGCATGAACAGTCCACGCTCGAGCGGAGAGAGTTTGAGCGTGGCGACAGACGAGACGACGGATTCCGAGGCACCGTCCACACCACCAACCGAGCCCGCCGACCTGAACGAAGTCACAGACAAGCTCGATGAGCTGCCCATACACAGTCCCAACCCGTCGAAGAAGAGACGAGCAAGCACAACCTTCGCCACCAACTCCGATGACATTCGAAAGTTGCTGGGCGATGGCAAGGGCACAACCTTCTTACAGAAGTACTGCTGCGGCGATGGGTGTTGTATGGTGGAAGCCTTGCCGGCGCCGGCAGGACAGCCCCAACACGTCTTCGTAGACCAGCCTGACAACGACGCCTACCGCTTCCTCAGACTCAACATCGGATCCTTAACGTTGGATACGGAGTTGACCAAGATTGTCGACCCGCCAGAGCAGAAGATGTCATTTAGCGGGTTGCGAAGACAATCCATCGACGAAAAGTTCCCAGACGAGTTGAAGCATGAGCACAATCGGGAAGCGGTAGACATGTTCCCGCCCACATACATGAAGCCGCACCCGCCATACAGCATCTTCAACGCTCCAGTCTATGGTGCGCGAGAATTGACCAAGCCCGGTGCAGAGAAGCGGACATTCCACTTCGACCTCGACGTGACCGACTATCCCGAGGAGGGTGGTGTAGACTTCAAGGTGGGAGGCGCGGTAGGTGTCTGTCCGCCAAACGATCCTTACGTCGTAGAAGACATCATGGATCAGCTCGGGATCCCACGATTCCAGCGTGACAAGCCAGTACGGATGCACACCCCGGGCGGACGCTGGCCAACCATCTGGGGCGACGAGCAATCCCGCACGCTCGTCACCACCCGGCGCGAGATCCTCACCTGGACAGTCGACATCGCCTCCGCGCCCCCCACCAAACCCATGTTCCGCCTCCTCGCCGACCACGCCACGGCGCCCAACGAGAAGAAAATCCTCACCTTCCTCGCCAGCGCCCAAGGCCAAGCCGCCTTCTGCGACCTCCGCACGGGGCCCCACATCACCCTGCAACAACTCCTCCACGCCTTCCCATCCTCCAAACCCCCGCTCGAACACCTCTGCGGCGCCCTGAACCAACTCATGCCCCGCTTCTACTCCCTCTCCAACGACCCGCACGTCTCCTCCGCCCGCGAGGGCCTCGCCGGCCGTCGCCTAATCGAAACCGCCGTCACCATCCACGAAACCCCCTCCTTCACCGGCCAACAACGCACCGGCGTCGGCTCCGGCTTCCTGGAACGCATCGCCAAGCGCTTCGTCGCCGCCGAACACCATGCCCTCCAGTCCGCCGAATCCTCCGGCTCCCCCGCCCCCGTCCCCGGCGTCGCCGGCCGTCGCCTCAACCTCCAGGTCCCCATGTTCCGCGGCCTCATGGCCAACCCGCTCAGCAAGGAATTCGTCTCCGATGGGCCTATGGTGCTCATCGGCGCCGGCGTAGGCATGGCTCCTTTTAGGGGGTTTATCCTGAATCGTCTCAAGAACGCCAATTGCGCGAATAAAATCTGGTTGATCCAGGGGATCCGCGATAGTATGTTAGATGAGATTTACCAGGGGGAATTGGGCGTCCATGAGAAGGAGATTAAGAAGGTCGTGCAGTCCCGCGCTGCTACTGCTGCTGTGTCTCCTTCCGCCGCCGCCGAAGGTGGAGGTGGAGGTGGAAGTGGGGCTGCAGCTCCGCCCCCTGTCGACGCTGCCTCGGACAACGGCGTCGTAGACCACCCCGACGACCATCTCCCCTCCCGCACCACCGACGCAAAGAGCCAGGCCAAAGTCGCCAAATACGTCCAAGACGAAGTCCGTCTCCAGGCCGATATCGTCTGGTTCGTCGCCAACGCCGTCGATGGGCGGATCTTCGTCTGTGGGTCTACCAAGGGGATGGGTGAGGGTGTCGAGAGTGCGTTACTAGATGTGGCGATGGATAAGGGGGGTTTGGATTTGGAAACGGCGAAAATGTTTTGGGAGGGGAAGAGGGGGGCCGGGCAGTTTATTGCTGAGACTTGGTAGTGTGGATGTGTGGGTTGAGTTGATTTGAGGGGGTTGGGTTTGAGGGGGTTTATTTGAAGGGGGGGAAGGGGGCTGGTTGGTTAGGGGGGAGGGGAATTTTGTTCTCTGAATGAGAAGGGAGGGGAAGTCTGGTGTGTCATCGGGGTTCTGCGCTTGGCAAGTTTTGGGGAGTTCTTCTTGATCCAAGGATATGGATGGATCGGGTGTGGAGGGATTCCGCCCCTCCCCTCTCCCCCTTTGACCCTTCGACCCTTCGACCCCAAAGGGTAGCAGCGCTGAATTCATGTTATCGAACCACCCCGTGTGTAGAGCCCCCCCCCCCCCCCCCCCCCCCCCCCCCCCCCCCCCCCCTCTCTCTCTCTCTTCTTACTTCCTGCACCAGGACGCCGCGCCCGTGTAGGAGACCGGATAGGAGTAAGGGTTATACCTAGGTATTTCTCTCTCTCGTGAGAAGGGGGGAAAATATTGAAGAATGTGTTTGATTATAAGGACTTGTCGAAACCATAGAAGTGTGCTTTTCTTTTCCTGGTTTTTTTTTTTTTTTTTTTTTTGGTGGGTGGTGAGAGAGGTCATCGCTGTTTGTGCTAGTCGTTCTCTTTTTCTTCCCCCCCCCCCCCCCCCCCCCCCCCCCCCCCCCCCCCCGCCCAACCCCCCTATTTTCCCTTCTCTGCCTTACTTGGATCTCTCACCTTGTCTTTGGGTGAGGCAGGAGCGAAAGAGGGGCTACTTTGGCCTTTTTCGACTTGAACTAGGACCGTAGTGCTATTAGATGGGATAGTTAGGTCATTTATCTCAGCTCTCTATTCTTACTTACGCACTTAGTCTCTCCCTCCTTCCCTCCCTCCTTCCCTCCCTCCGTCTATACCGACGGCGACTGTGTCAAGAGGCGTCGCGGATTCAGTTACCGACGCTGCGGCGACGAGCGGAGGCCGCCCGGAAAACGGTAGGTAAAGTCGGGGGCGTGGGCGGGGGCCGCCGACACGAACCCGCCGACTTCGAAGACGTGGCGACCGAGGGCGTGGATGAGGTCCCTTGTCCCTCGTCGTGATGGGACCAGTAATTAAGCGAACGTCCCTGGCTACGAACGCTTGCCCTAAGGAATCTCTGTCAAGGAACTCGGGCGAAGAATGACCGGCCGGGCAGACAGACGGGGGACGAAGAGCGTATGATGGGGTCGAGCGGGGTGCTCCCGTGTTCCTAGACTGTTGCTCGGGCTTCGTTAGGGAGTTTGATGTGGTCGGCGGTGATATCGCGGGCGAAGTAGGGGCGGGTAGATGTTCTTGCTACGATCTCTCTCTCTCTCTCTCTCTCTCTCTCTCTCTCTCTCTCTCTCTCTCTCTCTCTCTCTCTGTGCCGTGTTTTTCCCCTCCGTCCATCCTCTCTTTCTTTTATTTTTTTATTATTCTTTGGTGCCCCTCCGCTTTAGCAAAGTTTCCCTCTACGTCGCGTACTCTTCATGTTCCCGCCGTTTTTGTGGGCAGGGGCACAAGACTTTTTAGTACACTGTTATTTTCTGTCTTGTGCGAGAGACCGATTGTCTCTATCCGGGCGTGGAGTCCGACTGCTACTATACGCGCCTTTAGTACGTGATTGCTCTGTTACCTACGTGTGATTCGAGGAAACGAAAAGATTTCTTCTCGGCGAAAATGTCTTGCTACTACTATAAAGGCTTTTCGGATATCGTAGCTCTTTGGCCCGCCGGGGCTCTTTTCAAAGGTCTCTAGGCCCGCATCTTGATCGACGAAGTTCACGTGTTTCGAAACGCTATGAGGACTACAAGCGGCAAGGTGCTACGGAGCTCCGGAATGCCCTACATATCTGGATTAACCGGATTTCCCATCACTGACAACCTCAACAAAATCCAGAATCTAGGAAAAAGGAGCGTTTTGAGCGTTCTAACCTCAACAGCGATTAGCGACACGAGGAGTTTCGCGAATACAAGAAATTAATAGGTTCTCTCGTAGGAAAAGAAATTAGACTTCTGCTGAAAGGTCTTTTTGTACATTTTTGCCGTATAGACAATGTAGGAAACGACACATTCGTAAACGGGAAAAGAATGCCTACTACTACTATGGGGGCCTTATGTACGTTATTGTTTTATCGCTAATTAAACAAAAGAATATGCCCTTCTACGTAAAGAAATTTTAGGTACTGCTATAAGGGTCTCTCGTACGTTGTCGTTCCGCAGTCTTTTCGTAGTCTATACAAGAGATAGATAAATCTTCTTATAGCGAAGAAACTTTCCTGCTACTATAGAGGTTTTTCGTATACTATTGTTACATAGCATATTTAAGAGACATATCAATCTCTTCTAGGCTGAAATTGCCTCTGCTGGTTCGAATGGTTCATTCCAACCGTTCGAACTCAGTATCCAATTCCTTTGCCGCATATTGCGCCGCTACCAGTTCCTCTAATGTGGAGACGACCGCTTCCGCGCCGCAAACTTCGCCTGCAACATGCAGCTTCTCCCGGCCCTTACTCGTGCCTACAATGAAGCTAGCAATAGCGATCGCTTAGGCTTGGACGGCTACCCCGCAGCATTCGGCGAGGCCTGCTGCAAACTCATCTCCGAAGGTGTGAAGTACGAGCAATGCTCCTTCTACTGCCCGGATGGTGTCACCTTCGAAAATTCATATCTCTATTACACGATCTGAGATGGAGCGTTGAATGCTACTTCAAGGATCTATAGAGCATTATCACTCTAAAGTCTTTCTGTTCGAGAAACAAATAAATCTCCTTACGGGCGAAAAGTTTTAAATGCTACTATAAGGGCCTTTAGTATATTATTCCTCCCTAGTATATTTGGGTAAAGGATAATTGCTTAACGGGCGAAATCTTGTAGTAATACTGTAGGGGACTTTCTTATAACATTGCTTCGTAGCCTGTGCAAGAGAGAGCTATTACTATTGCGTATTCCTAAAGTTACTACTTGTCTACCAAACCCTATTCGCTCGAAGTATCCCGGGCTTCCATTCCCACGAAGAGTATTCACCGTCCCCTCTGTCCCCTCGAATATCTCAACTAGCCACTGGAGAACGTCGCCAGATCAAGACCGTACCACGAATTCTCATGCTCAGAAGCCGTGGCTTCATAAACAATACGATTCTGAGGCCAGGAATTGACATCAGCGTCTCTGTCCCCGTCTTCTGAGAAGGCGTATTGGTACTTTGCGGTTGCTGGAAGCGCCGACCACATTGGGTAGTAACAAATGTTTGTCAGCCGGAGACTCTTTGAGACTTTGACCTCGCGTCCGTTGGGATTGTTGGAATTCGAAGGTACTGGTGTGGGGTTGGTCAGGAAGACAAGGGGGTCGTAGTCGGTGTCTTCAATCACTTTCTCGAGCGAGCTAAGGGAGGCTCTGACGATGAAGGTCAAGCTTTGCAAGGCTTGGAAGTCTTGTAGAGGCGTAGCGAGGTTCATGTCGAGGACGGGACCAAGACCTATTGCGTATTCGTTTCAGTAATTCCCTTCCAGATTTCCTGAAGTGGGGAACTGGGGATGAATTTTCACTTACGTTGCCAGGAGGGTATGGACGATCGCCTCAAATGAAAAGTGAAGTGGCGCAGTGAGAGGAAGAAATCTCTCGGCAGATGATTCTCGATGGCTGCAAAATGCCTGATATCTGGATTCCTTGATCCCGTATTCAAGTGCAAAGTCACGTACGCCGAGATCTCCTCGTCGTATTCCTTTTTGAACTGTTTGCTAAGGCGGCGAAGCTTGGGTAGATATGGTCCCGTAAGGTAGAAGTCAGAATAATGTAGCGAGCGACGACAGGGGGCTCGACGAGATTCTCCAAAGAGCGGATAGATGGCGTTGCGCAACTCGCGTGGTAAATCGAAGAAGCGAAATGGCTTCTCGACCGCAGACAGAGCGTCCGCCGCACGATCTGGTGGCGATTCTGCCATGGTTACGAGCCGTTGGAGCTCGATGGCAACTTCAGGTACTCTGTTGTGCTGTAAGCCTTCGTTTCCAAGTGTCGTTGGATGGGTTGTGGAAAAAGTGTTTGTTGAGAGTCAGGGGCAATTGAGAGCGAACGACGCGTGGATTGTCAGGCAAAAACAGCTGCACAGACCGCACAAGCCTTTGTTTTCACATGACCAGACAATGCGTTGGTTATGACGATTTGTGCGTCCCTCGAGCTCCGCTGCTCGAGATCCCTCGAGATTTTTGTACAGCAGCCCGGTTGTTCAAAGCAGACAACAGGTAGGTCTCATAGTACACAGAGGTCTTGAATCAACCAAAACGCGTAGGTTTTTAATCCAAAACGATACCACCACGCGTTGTGCGGAGCTTCCCTTCTATCGAAAGCTCATATCCCATTTCAACCACTAACAATGCCGCTCGGAGTGCTGGTACCAGTCACACTTCAATGAGTCCAATCAATTGGCTTCCCCCCCCTTTCGATAGTAGACCATCCCTTAAGACTGCACTTAGTCGTCGTGATGCATTTATTCACAAAAAGCCGGCTTGTTTCGACGCCACTTCGCTGGCCAGAGACGATACTACAAGACCATTGACGATTGACAGCCGCGACAACACCGCTCGAATATTCCCATTTCTTCAAATCCCAGCCTAACCACCCCGCGCCATCAATAAGCCTTGCACGGAGGACACATGGAGCCCAATACGTCGCGGCATCAACGTGTCGTACGAACTCCATAGCCAATTTTGACCCCTGACTACCGAGGGCTTCATCAATCAGGCGACAGCTTGAAACGCAGAATCCCCAGCCGCATAATCATTTCGAGCAAGCTGTGCTTGGGAGATTGTAAGCCTTCAACAAGCTCCATTCGCGGTCTAGGGTCCCTGATCTGAGAAGGTAGAAGTAAAAGAAGAAAAACAAAAAAAAAAAAAAAGGCAAGGGGCCTAGAAAGGGGAATAAACAAAAGACACCCCCCATCTCCAGACTACTTCCAATCACCACGACATGGTTCACGAAGCCCAGGCAACACCTTCCAATCAAGCCGGCTTGTATACACATGAGCGTATACGCCTCATCCGTTCGGTTGGTAGGAAGAACACGCGCGCACGGTATGCGACCGCAAAAGGAGGAGTACAACCAATACCTGACCGCGTCCGATGGAGGCGACCTGTAAAACCAAGACTCCTCCTTCCGCCCTTCATAATACCGTCCGTGCAACTCATTTTCATTGCTCCAAATCTAACATCAAGCCCGCCACATGCAGAGCCGTTGCATGAGATGAGTAAAAGGATGGAGGGGACTGCAGTGTTGGACCGCGTCCTTTGGTGGAGCCTGTGGGGGGACAACACTCTCTTTTTCGTCCTTGGGACCGCCGGTCGTGCGAGTCCGCCTCTACAATTCCAATACGCCCTGAAATTACTGTTACAAGAGCAAGCGCATGAGATGAGGGAACACACGAAGGAGATGGCGACTTCAGCAAGCAAGACCTGTTGCCTCACACAATGCAACCTCTTCAAGAACATAAGAACTCGGGAACAAGGATTTTTTGTCTTGCTCTCTCTGTCCTGATTACTTTTACTCTTGGTTTTCTTTTTTTTTTTTTTTTTTTTTTTGGAGTGGATCGAAAAATTTCCATTTATTCTTTCTTTAAAAAAAAAAAAAAAAAAAGCAGGGTATCTCAAACAATATCGCCCCAACATGCAAACCCCATCTACCCCACAGCACGCAAGGGCTCAAGGGGGTCACTTCGTTTGCGAATGTATGACCTTTCAAGTTTCTATGGAAAGGCAGTAGGCCTGTGGGGAGCAAGGCTTAAGCTCTTTGCAATGCCCCCAGCCTCCAGATCATCGATGAAACCTATCCAGCTTCTCTCGCGTTTCCCTCGCAAGGCTACGATCACGCTCTTCATCTATCTCCGACCCAGGGCGGGGGAGTGAGTGGGTAAGAAAGGGAAATTCCTTCCACCTTTGACGAAGAAAGTAATCATCAAGGCGAACAGCCCCTTCGCCTTTATCGCTCAAACATAGTACTCTTATCCGTGTCCCCACTCTTCCTCCTCCTTTCACCACCCGCACCGACACTCGGACCCGCCTCCCCCTCTCCCCTCCCGGGCTCAGCCCTCGGCTCCTCCGTGAGCGGCTGATCCAACAGACTCCCCTGCGCGGCACCACTCTGCGCCGACGCACCTTCCCCTTTGCCACCAGCAGACCCGGCGTCAGCCTCAGCCCCTTCCAAAAGATCCCCCGGATGCTCCTCGGCATCCTCGTCTTCGTCGTCTTCGGTCCCCCGCGTCGAAGCGCCGCGATCCAGTTCCTTCTGCGCTTCGTCCATTTTCCGACGCACCTCGGCCGCCACGCGCATCCCGTCTGTGACGATGTTGTCGAGCATACCGCGTAATCCGCCGCCGGGACCGACGACGCCAGCGCCGGCGCCGCCGGGGCTGATTGCGGGGACGTGGCCGGGTGGGGCGTGTAGTGCGGCTGCGGAGCCGGGTGCTGCGCCGCCTTGGCTGGGCGCTTGGCCCGTAGAGGTTATATGGGGTTGTGGTGCGCCGGCGGCGCCGGTGCCGAGGAAGGACGGGCTGGTGATGGTGGAGGACGGGAGCGGGGCGTCGGCTAGGTGGAAGGAGTTGGCGAAGCCGGAGTCGAAGAAGGATTCGAGAGTCTCGTCTGCGAGGACTAGCATGCGGAAGGTGGGGAGGGTGATGTGGACGGGGCTTGCGGGGTCGAGAGCGGCGTTGGCTGAGGCGTGTTTGGGTGTGCTCGGGGTCGTTTGGCCGAAGGTGTTGTGGGATGGTCGCGAGAGCATGCTGTCATCCTTTGCATCGTTCGAAGAAGCAGAGAGCGGGTCGTTCGCGGCCTCGTTGTTTTCTCCGTCCTTTGGCCGAGTCTCTGCATTCTCCGTCTTCTCGTCGTCCAGATCAAGAAGATTTACACCTTCTGCCGCCTTCTCGGCCTCTTGGTTCCCAGCCCCAGAATCCGGATCAGCGTACTCAAAACATCTTCTGATAAACGCACTGACAGCGCCCAAAAACAACTCATCCTTCGTCTTCCCTTCCCCATCCACCGCCACACCACCCGCCGGCGTAACAGTCCCCGAATCCACCCCCCGCCGACTCAAGAACAACAACGCCTCACTAATCCGTAAGATCCCTTCCCTATCCACCTTCCCATCCCCATCGTCATCATAAAGCTCAAAGAAGTACGAGATACTAGACATGATATCGCGATTCCCTTTGATAGGCGCAAGGCCATAAACGACATTCTGCAAACTCAACTCCCCTTTGCCCTCAACATCCCACTTGGCGAACAACCTGCGCATGAACTCATGTTCAGCCGGCTCAGGACCGGTACCCCAGGGACCGATCGGAGGGAAATTCTTCGCGCCGCCTCTTCCGGGGAAAGTGTTGAAGTACCCTCCCGACCCTCCATTTCCTCCATTTCTACCTCCGCTTTCTCGCTGACTACTATCTTCTTTCGTCGGCGACGACGGCGAGTCCGTAACCGCCCACCGCGCGACGCCCGCCAGGAATTCCCGGAAAGCGTCATAGTCCATGGTTGTCTTCTCGCCCACGCCAGTCGCCACGCGACCTTTCTCCAGAACGGGGGCGTTTGCCGTGGTCGAGATCCCCGTCACGACCTCACTCGCCCTCGCCCTGGCCACTCTTCGCTTCCGTTCGTCCTCCGCAGCGCGGAGCATGGCGCTTCGCTGCTGTCGCTCGTACAGCACGGCGTAGAACCGATCGTACAAGAAGCCGAGGTCGTTGGCGGAGAGCTTCTTGCTCTCGGGCCCGAGATTTCGGATCGAGGTGCGTTTGGCGAAGGATTCGATGTTCTCGAGCACGGCGGCCTTGTGGCGGGACCGTTGGTCGGAGATGGTGTTTTGGGTGATGCCTTCAAATTCGCGGAAGGCGACGACCATCAGGGCCTGGAAGTTGGTGATGGCGCGGTGTTTGGGGTTTTCGGAGCGTGGGTGGGCGGAGTCGCCGAGGCGGGCGAAGTAGGATTTCAGGACCGAGATGAAGGTTCCGTCGTCGGTGGAGTCGAGGAGTTCTTCGCCGTTGATGCGGAGGATGGCGAGGCCGACTTGGAAGAGGACTTTGGGTCCTTCGAGGAAGAACACGTCGAGGACGCGGAAGGCGAAGATGAGGGGCATGGAGTTGATATAGAGGCTTAGGAACCAGGGGAGCGAGACGACGCTGAGCTGGACGTCGTTGCGGACGAGGTGGTCCCAGAGTATCGGCATGGTTTTCTCCACAAGACTTTCAAAGACACGCTGGTCGAGAAGCGTGCCGTACATGGTTTGGGAGTAGTAGCCCGGTAGTAACCGATCGCAGAGGACGGAGAGGAGGTAGAAAGCTTGCGGCTCGGATGTGTAGATGAGTAGGGCCGCGACGACGATATTCATCGCCTGGCAGTATCCAACTTCGGCATTCAGCCAGGAATACGCGGTGAGCACCCTTCTCAAGCGCCCGATACCTTCTGAGGATTGGAAGCCTGCGTACTCCGGTAGTGAACGGTTAAGGTCCTTCTCAATCTCGTCAATAGCGAGACTGCCTTCGCCTTCGTGCTTCGCTAAGATCTCCTGGTAGAGTTTTGGATTCGCGAGACGGAGGTAGAAAGATCCAGAAGTCAACTCCCAGATCTCGCCGCGTAGGCTATTGGGGAGACCGACACGTATCAGACGGTGGAAGTCTGGTTGTCGGACGAGGGTGCAATTGCGGCCATTGGTCTTGAGGTATTCGTGCCAGAGACGCATCTTGGAGCGGTCGCGGAGTTTGCGCGAATTCCCAGGATACTTGAAGATGGAGCCAAGACCGGTATCTGGCGGTCCCGAGGCGTCCTTTTCTACATCTTCGGGTGCAGTCTCAGCGGGATCTTCGGCGACGGGTGGTTTGACAGGAAGCGATTCGAATTCGTGGCGGAGGAAATACTCGCTGTAGCATGAAGCGGTAACCTGGCGCATGCCCTCCACCTCTTTAATCCCCTGTCTCAGCCCCTTCTTCAGCCCATCACAGAACCTCTCACACTGCTGTCGGCTGCCCTCCAGCTGAACGGTGAGCTTCGGCGGCGCGGGCGCTTTCAACCCATCGTCCTTGCCCTCGCCCGCAGCGCTTTTCCCCTTCCCTTCCCCAGCACTCCCACCCCCCGCCGCGGCATCATGGCCATTCCACGTCGAGATGCTCAGGGCAAACATATAACTACTGCTATGCAGCCGCTCCACCCGTCTGACTGCACACAATGGCAAGGTAAACCCGTTCCCCGCCGGGCCCGCTCCGTGGGTCCTGCCCGTGAACGCGCTGCTGGTCGAGGTACTCGCATTATTGACAAAACTCGTGTTCACCGTGCTAAAGCACAGGAATCCCTCGCTCAGGTGCAGCTGGCCGACATAGTGAGTCCCGCCTCCGCCGGTGCCGCCACTATCCCAGTTGTTCTTGTCCCAGTTCCGGCTCTGTGCTTGCTTGGGATTGCTCGGTTTGGAAGGTAAGGTCAGCTCGGCGGTGATTTCGTATAGGGGGTTTTGGGAGTCTGGGAGGCGGAATTGGTGCCGGAAGAGCTGGGCCTTGGAGGGGCGGGAGGAGGCATTGGGTGAGGCGAAGTTGGAAAGCGGGCCGGGAAGTGTTGAGGGATCGATGAATTGTTGTGCCTTCTGCACGAGGTTGCTTAGGAACATGGTGCGGTCGGTATTGGTAGTGGTGTTGGTGGTGGTGGTGCTGCTATGGCTCGGCTTATGACGGAGTTGGGCTGGGAAGGCTCATTGCGGGGGCGTGAGGCGTGAGGCTGGTGGAAAATGATCATGCGACAGACGCGTTCTGCTTGTATGCGCTCTACGATGTGTTCAGAATTGGCTCAATTGATCTCGACATGCATTGAGGTGCAGTGGAGAGGTGGTGTCGTAGGTTGCGTAGGATGGATGCAGTGCTTGGCATGCCGCGATCAATCATCGGCGTGCGGAGCTCTCGGATCCAGCTCCATCAGCTGCAGGAACAGGAACACAACGTCTGGTCGGACATCTTCGGAACGATTACATCTGCGTCCCACCCAGCATTGAATGATGACATATATACTTGCAGACATATATGTCTTCTACGTCTCTCTGCAAGAAGGCTTACTTGACCTTCAATCACGGTGTAACTTGACACTAACATGGCCAGAGGCTCAAGACTAGACGATACAAGCTATGAGCTTTGTACTCCAAATCATCATCATTAATTAAAGGCGTCGCCAACATTACAGCAAGGGGTATCAATGAAAACATCAGTCATCCACCGTCACGCTATGCTCCCGCATCACCAGTCTTTGATCCTTTCTCCCAGGCATCGATCTTATCACAGTACTCCAGTCTCCGCCTGCCACCTCTGAACGCTCGCCATGCCACTTCGCGAAAGCATCCCGCTTCCCGTCCACTCCCTACCCTGCGCAGCCGACTCGTAAGGTCCCTATACCTTGCCGCGGCCCGTATGCAGCGTCCGGCCTGTCCGATGCGTCCAGAAGATGAACGTCGAATAAATCGCCGTGATGAACCACAGAATCATGTTCGCCAGGTCGACCCAGACGGCGTGTTTCATCCGGATCTGACCCCCTTGTTTCGGCGTGGGGTGGGCGGGAATGAAGATCTTGCCGAACGTGCCGAATAAGGCTGTCCAGAGGATACTGTGTGAAGACAAAAGTCGCATGGTCAGCGCTTGCTCGTCCTAAGATTGGTGCACATAGCTGGACGGGCATCGCCGGCAGAAAGAGGAAGAGAAAGACAGGCGACACTCCTTCGCTAGTGGGTTCATCAGAAAGGAGGAACTTACAAGAGTATCCAATCCCACGCCCAAGCCCAATAGCTCTTAAAGAACGGCACCGCATAGACCAGCACCGTGACAGCGCTCAGACCCGCGACGACCTCGGCGAAGACCCATTTGCCATCGGTGTATTTGCCCTGCTTATCGGCGCGGTGGAGATCGACACCATAGAGGCCTGCAACGGTGATGGCGAGGGCGAATTGAAAGAGTCGCAGGACAAGGCGGACGAGTGCACCGGGGATGCCGCCGGATGAGGAGTATGAGCCAATTATGTCGAAGATTGCCATTGCGATAGTGGGTAGCTGTGCCGAAAAATGGATACTGGTGGTGGGTTTACAGTGTTGCGGATGCGGTGTGTGGGCGACGGGCTGTAATGATATCGTCAGTTGCGCCGCCTTGGTCGCAAATCGATGTCGTTTGATTGCCGCGAAAGAGGCGAAGAGGAGGATTGAAAGGTAGGACTGGGCAAAAGGCAATGATGCTCCTAGGCACACTATGGTCACGCTGGCCAAGGAATGTGATGTATCTTCGTACCTTGTACAATGCTACTTTCTGAGCATATCAATTAGCCTTGCTGTTCCTGGCCTGAAGGAGAATTGCCGCCCGGTCAATCCCAGTCTCAAGTGTCGGAGAATGCTGCAATCAAGAACGCGCTGTATGGATAATAACTGAGATACAAGAAATGAGGGCGCATACCGCGACTCTTTAGACTTCGACTGGCTCCTGCCCTGCTTTCGGCGCCTGGAAGCTCTGACAGACGCGCCGTGACGTCGGCGGCTCGCTAAGCGACGGACACACCCGAGACTCCGTTTCAGCGCCAGCGCGACTGCGAGAGGCGATTGGCTAGAAATTTTCGAGGCCCGGAGTCGACTGATATGGGGAGGAAGGGGAGTTTCTCAGACTTCATCTTCAAATCTATGGTCGGTATGTTTGGACATTAGACATTCCTATACTCTGCGCACGTCGTCCTAGCATTCGATTACCACGGTAGGAAAGTAATCGGGACGAATCATGGTCTCAGCAAAGCGCTCCGCCAAGGATGCCGGCTTAGGAGAAACCAATGGCCACCCCAAGAAACCCGCCACCGACCAACAACAGCAACATGACATGCGCGAGCGCTTTGGCCCGGACCTCTTCGACAAGAAAACCATCTCAAATTACGCCAAGGACTACGCAGCTTCGGCGCCGTACAAACATGCGGTCGTCTCGCATCTGATCAACGATTCCTTGCTCCGGAACGTGCGCCAGGAGATTCTGGAGAACATCCACTTCACGCCCAAGGAGACGGATATCTACAAGATCCATCAATCCGGAGACCTGGCGAATCTGGATGGACTCGATGCCTCGTCCTTGGAGCGTTTGCCGAGTCTGCTGAAACTGCGGGATGCGCTTTATGGGTCCGAGTTCCGACACTGGATCTCTGAGGTTAGTGGGGCTGGGCCCGTCAGTGGGCGGAAGACTGATATGGCTGTCAATGTGTACGTGCCTGGTTGCCATCTGCTGTGTCACGACGATGTGATTGGGAGCCGGCGCGTGAGTTACATTCTTTACTTGACGGATCCGGATAAGCCGTGGCAGGCGGGATGGGGTGGCGCGTTGAGACTATACCCTGTCGATGATCGCAAGGGCCAGGATGGAAAGTCGTATAAGGTGCCGAGGGCGGAGTGGAGTAAAGTCATCCCGCCTGCGTGGAACCAATTGAGCTTCTTCGCTGTGCAGCCTGGTGAGAGTTTTCATGATGTTGAGGAGGTTTACCATCGGCCTGCATCATCCGAGGAGGGCGATGAAGTAGATGGGGGCAGATTCCGGATGGCGATCAGTGGATGGTTTCACATTCCGCAGGAAGGTGAGGAGGGCTATGAACCAGGATTGGAGGAGAAGTTGGCAGAGAAGAGCAGCCTTCAACAATTGCAGGGTAAAGTCAAAGACCAGTTTGACGAGCCTAAAGATGCGTTTGTCGAGCCAAAAAGCCGAGCAAAAGGCAACCCTACTGAGACTGGCCCAAGCAAAGATGAAGAAGCCGCCGAAGAACTATCAGAGAAAGATCTGGAATTCCTGCTGCAGTACATGACGCCGAACTACCTTACCCCGGATACGGTGGAAGAGCTCAGCGATCTCTTCGCCGAAGAATCAACCCTTCAGCTCTCCAATTTTCTGAACAAGAAGTTCTCTGCCCAGCTGCGCGAGCAAATGGACGGTGCCAATCCTATTCCGACCAAAAGAGAAATGATCACGAGCAGACCACCTCACAAACACCGGTTCCAGTACCTTCGACCTTCCAACCCTCCCTCGCCGTCTTCGGCTGCAGAGCTTACGCCCTACGAGCAGCTCCTAGATATCCTACTCCCTAGCCTGGAATTCCGCAAATGGCTCTCCCTCGCCACCGGATTAACCCTGGCGAAGTGTTCGATCCTGGCGCGGCGTTTCAGGAGGGGTTTGGACTATCAGCTCGCGCAAAGCTACGAAGGCGAGGATCCACAATTGGAATTCACACTGTCCCTGACACCTACGAAGGGATGGGGCGCTGACGACCTCCCAGAACCCAATGGCGAAGCCGAAGCGGATGCCGAGGAGGGTGCCGAAGACGACACCAACGACGCGGAGGAAAGCTCGACCGGCAAAGAGAAGAAGTCCGAGTCCCAAGAAATCCCCCCTGCAGGAGAACCCGGGCCTGAAAACCTCCCCCAGGAAGAAGAGGCGGAGGAAGAGGACAACGTAGGCGGCTACGAACTCTACATGGCGGGCGACGACCTGAACGACGACAACGAATCCGACACTTCCTCAAACCACGGCGTCGAAGTCCCCGCCAACATCGCCTCCCACACCGGCGCCGGCGACCGTCGTTCCGCCAAGAAACAAAAGAAACCTTCCGCGACCGCTGATCCGGCTATCTACCAATCCAACGCGGACGAAGACGGCGACGATGGGATTCTATTTAGTAATCCCGCTAGCTGGAATACCCTGAGTGTGGTGCTCCGTGACCAGGGGACGTTGAAGTTCGTCAAGTATGTGAGTGGGAAGGCTGAGGGGGATCGGTGGGATTTTACGGGTGCGGTCGGGGTGCTGGATGATGGGGATGATGAGGATGGGGTTGGTGGGGAGGAGGAAGAGTAGGTTAAGAGGAAGGGGGTGGTTTTTTCTACTTTGAGGGAGGGAAGGGGAGGAATTCGGTGGAGGGTTTCGGGGATGGGAGGATGGATGTGGTGAGAGGGGGAGTTCTGTTGTATGAGAGATTTGGGTCGGCATATATATATATATATATATGTGTGTGTGTTTATGTGCACTTTTTTTTTCTTCTGTACTTTAGTAGAAAGTCAATGGATATGATCATCTCAGGCGTATTTAACGCTTTTCCCTGTTATCTCAATTAGCTGTCAAGGTCCCCTGTTTTTTCACCCCCCCCCCCCCCCCCCCCCCCCCCCCCCTTTCTCTTGCTTCTTTTCTTTCCCCTCCCTGATCGAATAGGATCGGTGGGTCAACATAACGAGATTCGGGTCCAAACCCAGCCAAGGGGAGGAATGAGCAGTCAACTTTTACCACCTACGGACGGCACGAACAGGCACCCGCCTGTAGCCTTTCATCACCATCACAAGACGAAATCGAATGCAATAGGGCTTCCCAGATGCACCGTCTGTACATGCGCCAGTCAATGAGGAAGACCGAACATGTCGAAGGGAAGGGGCTACTTTCGTGGCCTCCATTGTAAACAGCGCGAAAAAAATGGGAGATTGAATTTAAAAGAGACAAAAAAAAAAAAAAAAGAAAAGGTGAGTTCTCTTAAGAGGGATTCATGTTCGAAGGTTTATGCCTTTTATCCACTCCTCTTTCCTCCCCTTCTCTCCCGCCTATCCAGCAAACAATGGAGCACCCTCTCTCCCTCCAAACCCGCCCCTCTCATCTCCCTCATCAGACCCGCAAAAGCCTGGACTACAGACTCCCCCCCACCACCCCCTTTTCACAACCGCCGGAAAGTCAAAACCAACAAGAGCTCTTCTTCTACATCCTCTCCACAGGCGTCAACCCCAACAACCGCATCCCATTCCCCAACACCTGGCGCGCCGCATCATACAGCCCCATCAACGCGCGCTTCTTCTCCTCGCTCTCGGCATACATGACGCTCATCGTCTTGGCGTTCTTATTCTCATAGTCCTTCGCATCGTAGCACGAGGACAGCAAGTGCGTCATCTTAAACAGATAAGTCAGCACGGTGACGGGTTCGCGGGTGCGGTAGGTATTGAGGAAGACGTCGGGCCATTGGGATAGGGACCGGATGAGCTCCACGCCTTCCTTGGCCGTGATGAGGCTGAAGTCCGCGGTCAGGAGTTGGTCCCGCGGGATCCCCGCTTTGCGTTCCATGGAGCAGACGCGGGCGTGTGAGTATTGCAGGTAAGGGCCTGTGTCGCCTTCGAAGGAGGTCATGCGTTCCATGTCGAAGTTGTAGTTGTTGATCATTTTGCCGCTGTAATCCTGGACCATGATGGCGCTGATGGCGAGGGTGTCGGCGGTGCCTTCCGGGTCGGCGACTTGGGCGTACTTGTCCTCGTTCTTCTTCATCACGTTGTGCATGAATTCCTTGGCGGCGTCGAGGGAGTCGGCCAGGGAGACGACGGTGCCCTTGCGCGTCGACATGGTTTGGCCCTTGGGGTCCTTGACCATGCCGAAGGTCACGTGCTCGCATTTCTCCACCGCGTCTTTGTAGGGTGGGCCCATGAGGGAGAGGATCTTGAAGAATTGCGCCACGTGCACGTCTTGCTGCGAGGCGATGACGTAGATCATCTTGTCGAAGGCGTATTTTTCGAACCGCTCGTAGTTGGCGGCGATGTCTCTCGTCAGGTATAGGGAGGTACCGTCACGCTTCTTGACGAGCGTCTTGCCGAGCTTGGGTGCCCCGTGCTTGGCAAGGTCGACAATGACGGCACCCTTGGAGTCCTCGGAGATGCCTTTCTGCTCCAGGACGGACGCTGCCTTGTCCATGTCTTCGTTCTTGACTGTTGATTCGCCGGAGTAGTCGTCGAATGCGATGTTCAATCGCGAGTACATCTCCTTGTAAGCCTCGATGGAGAGATTCCTGAACTTCTCCCAGTTGCGGAGCGCGTCCTTGTCGCTGTCGACCATGCGCTTGAAGAACTGACGAGCCTTCTCATCAATTGAAGGCTTGGCCACCAACTCTGCCTGTACCTTCTCGAGCTCTGCAGTGACGGACTGCAGCTCCTGCTCCTGCTCATCTGTCCACTTCGGCGGCTCAGGTGGCGCTTCTTGGCCCTTAGCGGGCTTCTTGGGCTTTGGTGGAGCTTTGGTCTTCTCCAGTTCGTCTTTCTTCTCAGCAAGCTTCTTCGCAGGCTTCTGCTCCTCGCTGTTGTCGTTGTTAATTTTGACGTATACCTCGTTCAAGTGCTTGATCGGGTCCTTCTGCAGCTGCTCCTCGCTACCGTACTTTTCAAACCCCTGACTAAGCATACCGTACTGCTTACCCCAGTCACCGAGGTAGTTCATACTGACAGCATCCCAGCCAGCAGCAGTGTACAGCTTCACAAGGAAACCGCCAATGATCGTACTTCTCAGGTGGCCCGTGTGGAACTCCTTTGCGATGTTGGGTGAAGAGTACTCGACGATCAGCTTCTTCTGCTTGCTTTGCAAATCGCCTGGCTGTTCACGGCCCAGGTGAGGGTTGAAGCCATAGCCGTCTTTCTGGTTCAGAATGTACTTCAGGGTGAGGGAGGCAAGGGGACCAGGCTCGAAGAAAAAGCGAACAAAGGTCTTGTCTGCGGTGGGTTTCTTGACGAGCGGACACTCAAATTCGTTGGCGATCTTTTGGGCCAGCTCATCTGGTTTAGTACCTTTCTGTCTGAGCGCGGGAACCGGGAGGACCAGATCGCCGTGCTTCAAGTCCTGCGTCCATGCTACGGCCTGGTTGATGATCGCGGGCTCCACGCCAGTAGATTTGTGGATCTGCTCTATTATGTACGAGCGATGCACATCGATCGGGTTGTATTCTGGGTAAAGTTGAACTCCTGGGAAGGTTGGCAGATTGGAGAGTCCCAGGGTGGAAAGCTGGGAGGTGATTTGATCCATATCCAGCGAGGTCGAACCATCGACGTGAGCTCCTCTAGCGACAGCCATATTGGCGATGTTGGGGGCAGTGGCGAAGGTCGTCTGCTGAGTGGTCGGGAGTGAGGTGGGACTGAATATAGCTTTCCTGGTGGCTGCCGTCGGCTGAGTCAAGCGGCCAAAATTTGATGGAAGAAACTTCGGGGTCAAGGGAAGGCGGCTTTGCGCGTAGAATCGAAGTGAATGGCCAGAACAATATTGAGGAAACGTTCTCATCAAGTGGTGCCAGCCTCCCGGGGTCTTCTCGCCAGGTCCTGATGTGACGGTTCGCCAAAACGCGCGATGCTTCCTGGCGGGCGAAGACGCCCAGTCTCAGAGCAGACGAGCCCGTCGGGTGTGGCGCTATGGACAGCCACAATGAGGCCTCAGGCATAAAGCCCATGGGCAAGGCCATGAGGCGTCTCTCACGACGACCCGTTCCGTCCGTCCGTCGATCACTGCGGGATTATAATTGGGTGCGTGCGAGCGATCCGGGATGATGAATCGGCATGCCGGACTGCCGCCCGTCGCCCGACGCGTGGACGGGGGTCCGACGGGTAGATTGGAATGGATGGGCCTCGATCGGCGGGCACAGGATACAGTAGCTGGGTGATGCCATAGCTTCGCAGTCCTGGCTGGCCGCTAACTCCATCCGCGAGACGTCCAACAACTACACACCTACAGTATGTATCGACTACACCACACGTGAGGTGGATCATTCACCTCAAGCTTGCCAAGTCCAAGGCATGGCCCACCTATCCGCGCCCGCGGTAAACAGCCGTTTTGCGCAATACTCTGTCTCGGCCATCATTCTCCTAGCGGCCTTCTGGTTTATCCTACCTTCCCTAGACGCCATCCCAGTGCGCGCGCTGCACTCACATCCCAAGTTAAACCCGGATGCACCACACACACAGACACAGGCTGCTGCTGCTGGCGCCGGGAAGAAAGCCGACTTCCCCCCGAAGCCGAACCACCCCATCGACACCTTGATCGCCCGCGCTGAAAGAGAGTTTGAAGAGCTGCTGGCAAAAGAGACACACACGGTGCACGATGCTGCGGCCGCGTACCGAGAGCGACGAGGCAGGCAGCCTCCGCCGCACTTTGACCAATGGTTCGCATTTGCACAGAATCACTCGACGGTGATGGTGGAGGACTTCTGGGATCAGATTTATCATGACCTGGCGCCATTCTGGGGTGTACCTGCCAAGGCCATCCGGGAGCAGGCCAACGATTTCATTCATCGGATCAGCGTCCGGAATGGCAACACGACACAGAGGACTGATATCAAAGGCCGGGAATGGCTCGATCTATGGGAAGATATGGTTCGAAGCGTGGCTCCATGGCTCCCCGATGTCGATTTACCAATCAACGTCATGGACGAGAGTCGCATGGTAGTCCCCTGGGAAGAAATCGACAGTCTCATGGCGAAGGAGTCAAGATCGAGGCAAGTGGTGCCAGAGGCAAAGCTGAAGACCCAATTTGAAACGCGCAAGGACCTGGACGAGCATCCCCCGCCAAAGTTTGACCCGGGATTCAATGGAGCAGGACCTTATTGGCCCTTAGCCGTCGTAGGCTGTCACGCCGACAGTCCTGCAAGAAGCGCCTACATCGAGACGGACTTCTCCACCCCGCCCCCTATCTCTGGATCTGAATATCCAAGGGGCTCCTACCACGGTTACGTACAGAACTGGACCCTCGCCAAATCCTCCTGCGACAACCCGCATCTTCAAGGCCTACACGGGACTTTCATCGAGCCCATCTCCATCTCCAACACCAAGAAGCTCTTCCCGCTCTTCGGCGGTAGCAAACTCCCCATGAACAACGAAATCCTGCTCCCGCCCGCCATGTACTACACCACGAACCCCTTCTACTCGGGCGGCAAGACGCACGGCCAGCCCTGGGAAGAGAAAACCGACTCTCTCATCTGGCGCGGCGCTGCCTCCGGCGGCCGCAACCGCGCCGAAAACTGGCGCCGCTTCCAACGCCACCGCTTCGTCAGCATGACGAACAGCACCTCGGTCCGCCTGGCGGAAACCTCCCAACACCTCCCGCAGAGCTTCGTGCTCCCCACCAACAACTCCTACGACCTCGCCGCCACCCACATCCACCCCTCCTCCACGGACCCTTCCCCCTTCGCCTCCTGGCTCGCCTCCTGGTCCGACACCGCCGTCGTCAACCTCCTCTGCTTCCCCGGCACGGACACGAATTTCTGCCCTTACACCGACCCCTACTTCCTCCCCGCCCCCGTGATGCCCATGAAAGAGCAATACGCACATAAATACCTCCCAGACATCGACGGGAACTCCTTCTCGGGCCGCTACCGGGGTTTCCTCGGCTCGACTTCCCTCCCCATCAAAGCCACCATCTACGACGAATGGCACGATTCCCGCCTCGTGCCCTGGGTGCATTTCGTGCCTATGGATAATACGTTCGTCGACCTGTACGGGATTATGGAGTTCTTTGTGGGGTATGTGAGTCGCGATGGGCAGGCAGGGGTGGGGGGTAGGGATGAGGTGGCGAAGAGGATTGCCCTGAGGGGGAAGGAGTGGGCGGAGAGGGTGCTTAGGAGGGAGGATATGCAGGTTTATGTTTTTAGGCTGTTGTTGGAGTATGCAAGGGTTTGTGATGATGAGAGGGAGGGGATGGGGTGGAGGGAGAGTGGGTGATTGGGGTGGGGGGTTGAGTTGGATAGATCCTTTTTTTTTTTTTTTTTTTTTTTTTCGTTTTTGGGTGAGGGTGGTAAACATGTAGTTTTGGATGTACTCTATTTCATTCCTCTTGATTGAGAGTTTGGAGGAGGGCTCGGTCTGAGTGCTCCTCGTGTCTGTTCTATGCGTATCTTGCTCAAGATAAACATCCTGCTATCCAGCCTCGAGCAGGTTTGGTCAGCGCTTTGACGGCCGCTTGTCTCCGCTCCGCTGTCTTGCAACAGCTGAGGGTGAATCTCAACGAGAAATACAAAGCGCCACCTACAAGATCTGACTAACGATACTTCTTAGATTGCTACCGGAAGGTGAACTGGCTTTCTTCCTTGCTTGCTCGCCGAACAACGCCGTGCTTTAACGCAGCCAAAAGAGTTCTTTCTAGAAGCAAACTATCTTCAGAAGGGCCTTGTCCATGAGAGCAACGCCACCCACCTTCTGAACACATTTGCACGAACCCTCCTTTCAGCCGTGGGACAAACCTTGCCCCATCGAGAGACCTTCTTTCAACTCCTTGTCCAGGAAGCAAAGCTGCTGTCCCCATAAATACCCGCCCGATCCCAGCCTGCTATTCTTTCCCTCCTCATCGCAAACCCAGCCCGGTCCTCTGGGAAGTGCAAAGAGCCCACTTCCACTTGATCACCAGTCCCTCAGCTGTTTGAGATCACCAAACAACCCTCTACCTTCACCTCTTTTTTTTTTTTACCCCTCCCTAACCACCAAGAGAGCGGGAAAAGACGACAAAACCGAACTATGGCGACCGAACCCTCCCCGATCGAGGGCATTATCCATCCCGATCATCCTACTACAATCGCCATGCCGATCATCGATTTCCGCCCGACGTCCTTCCCAGCGGACCAACTCTTCCTGTACACTGCGCGCGCTACCCCTCTCGATCCCGATGAAGAAGAGGATGGACAGGTCCTGCCGCTGCTGGGGGACAGGGAGGTGAGACCGGTGTTGAAGGCGGTTCTGGAGAAGTTCAAGCGGGAGATGTACATGGAGGGGGACTTTGCGAAGGATGGAGTGGTGGTGGATGTGGATGGGAGGACTTTCGTCTCGTCTCATGATATGCGGCTTGAAGGTGAGAGGAAGTATCGCGCTCTGGTTACGGTCTATGATGGTCCCGGTCGTCCGGACGGGACGAGAGTCTGGGAGCGGGTCTGCTGGGGCAGGGATGAGAAGGGGTCGGGGAGGATGCGGTGGATTTGTGTTGAGAGGATTGAGCTGGAGAAGGGGGAGGTCAAGATCGACGGGACGGGAGACGAGCCTCAGCCTAAGGACAAGGAGTACCATTGGTTTTGGTTCAGTGTCGGCATCCGGGAGAAGTCGTTCGGTGGGCTGCGGAGCCTTATTGAGGTCTCACAGGCTCAGATTGGCGCTGTGGCGGACAAAGCGCGGAACTGTCTTCATGCTTTGCTCAAGCACGAGTTCGTCACTAGCCCGCAGCAGAAGCTCGTCGTGCGCGGGAACAAGTTCTTCTCGCCCTCGGCAGATGCTGTGGTCCGCGGCGTAGAGTTTCGGACGGGTGTTGCTAAATCGCTACACCTTGCTAATGTGGAGTGTGCAACCCCTCTCGGCGATGAGCACAGTGGCGTGACCCTCCGCGAGAAGGAGTGCCATCAGCTCTTCCTGCCAGCAACTTCGCTTGCGAGCTTCATGGAGACGCACTTCAGCAAGGCTGCGTCCTCGCTTGATGCCACCAGCACTAAGCTCATGTCGGATGCACTGAAGGGAACAAAGGTCAAAATCTTGAGCCCGAAGCACGGCTGGGTGAAGACTATTCATGGCTTCTCCGGCAAGACGCCAGATCACCAAAAGATTCCCAGCTCAGTTCCTGGTGTTGAAATCCGCGTTTCTGACTTCTACGCTGGGGACGGCACGGTGTTGAACTACACTCACCTACCGTGCGTCAATCTCGGATCGCAGAAACGGCCATACTATGTGCCACCCGAGCTCTGCTCGATTCTGCCGGACCAGCCATTCCACCAAAGCGGCGACAAGACTTTCCAGAGGGAAGTCGCTGCGCTGCGGCTGCGCTACCTTCCCAAGCAAGAATTGTCGCATACTACTCATGACCTCAAAGACCCTCGTGTCGCAAAATTCAAAAAGGGGAAAGACACGAATTCCTCTGAGCAGTCGCTGAACGAAAATGGCGCGCAGCTATTGCATAGTGAGGCGGCGTTTCACTACCCGAAGTGCAGGAATTACGAATCGAGCCGTATGAAGGAGACACACATCATCTTTGCAGAAGTGGGTATTACACTCCCCGTCAAATCACCCAGCTGGGGCGAGTTTCAAGGTGCTGTGAGGAGCCAGGCAAAGCAATCGCGGTTGCCAGCTGGGGAGCCAGTACGTCCGCTTGCTACTGTCCACGACAAAGTTATTCGTCTGCTGTATGCAAAGGATGGAGCCTGCACATCTGAATGGTGCGCTCAGCTTTCCAGCGCCATTTCCGCCTCTGGAAAAGACTCCAGCAACGTTGTGGTGCTGTTCTCGATCGAGGAGGTACCTAATCGCGCCAAGATTTTTCAGACTATGAAGTCGGTCTGCAACAGCGAGAAGATTGGCGTACAGTCGATTGGTATCCACATCGACAGTCTGCATCGGGAGGTCATGAATGATAAGTCCGGCGGGCTAGCCAGATATGTGAGCAGGATTTTCCGTAAGATCTTCGCCCGTACACCAGCAGCCATAGGCAGATCTCCGCACGAGGAGCTCGCTGTGGGTATCCATGTCAGCCACCTTAGCAGTTGCAGAGGCGAGAAGCCTTCTTACCTGATTGCCTTTGCTTCGCGGCAGATGAAGCATGCTACTCAGTACCGCACCAGCGTCCACATGTTTCGCCCGGACGATGCAACTGCACCCAAGCTCGAGAAGCTCTTCTTTGAGCATATCGAGAAGCATGGCTACGACGACAACACCGCACCAAAGAGCATCGTGGTCTTCCGCTCTGGCCTGCCATTGCCATATGGAGCTACTGAGTCTGGCAGCACAGGAAACTCGCCTACCTCAGACAAGTTCGCGGGGTCGGAGAGCACCCTCGACGATAATGACCAGTTCTGCGGTACCGTTGCCGCGTACGACATTCAAACCGAATGCGCACTTCTTACGCGGAGCTTGAATGCCTGCAGCTGGGCGACTGACTCTCTCCAACTGCACGTCATTGAAGTCTCCACCGACAAATCGCTGGGCATCTTAAAGCACGTTGAGCAAGATCTTGCGAAGACCATGAGCCGTATCCAGGCGGAAAACCGAGCTTCCACACCGCGTAACCCGAAGGGCCTCTTCTTCCTCAGCGGGAAAGGTCTTCTCAGTCTCAAATCGGATGAGGTATGCACTTACAACCACACTGCGAGGAAGGATAGCGCCTCTTTCACGAAGCTCAAGATGCATCCGAGGTTGACGGTGGACCAGTGGCGGGACTCTGCAGAAACGACAACGACGGCGACGACCAACGGCACGCCTATTGGTGGCACCCGGGCTCAGAAGACTTCGTTCGGAGCCAGCGAGAATAATGTTGCCCCCTCCTTCGACAAACCCACCCGCACTTCTAAGACCAACGATGCCGCCGTCTTCAGCGCCCCTGCTCAAACTGCTAAGACCAATGGCGTCTTGTCCGAGCACAAGCACCAGTCCCTAGAAGCGGTGGCTGCCAACCTGCGCAAGCGAGCCGGAGACAACACCTGCTTCCCATACCAGGAGAAAGAGGGACGTGACCGCCTCGCGAGGATCTTCTGCGATAACCACATCGGTCTCCATGAATCCAACGTCCCTATCCCGACGTACCTCGCTCGTCGCGTGATCGGTTGGGCGATTGCGCATATGGAGTACGTGACGGAGAATACGCAAGCTGGAAGGTCTATTACCCGCCCTGTCCTTCACAAAGTCCATAAGAATCGGGAGAATGATCTGTGGTACTTGTAACCGTCTCACCAAGAAAGGGTCCTCCTCTCGCAGGGGTGATGTTGGTGTACAGGCGATCAGAGGCAATGTCTTGGTTCTTCCTTTGTTTGAGCATTATTACGACCAACTCACGACATTCTTTTGAGCGATTCATGATCTGAGGAGACTTGCATCTAAATCCTCCGTACGGAGGTGGTCAGGCTTCTGCTGGCCTTGTCATGTTCATCTTCCCATGTTTCTCCGGAGCTGGAAGCACCACTGGCATATTTCACGGGATCCTAGGGAAGGCGTTTGGGGGGTTGATGGCGGGCATGTGTACAATAGTGAGTTTTGCGGCCCTGCAATGTCCTTAGAGACTGAGTCGCGTTCAATCACTATTGCCTTGTCGGCTCAGAGTCGCAAGGCATCAGTTGATAGGCGCTGGCTGGTGTAGAGCAGAGAAATAAACTGGGATTTCCAGGACAGCGATCTACTTTCCCTTCATCTCACGGGTCTCAGCCATCGTAATCGCGCTTGGCATTGTAGATGGGCCACATCATTGCTTTGGTTGACGTGGTTCCTAAGGTGGCCGGGATAGGCTTCACGGATAGGCGTACGCCACATTTGCCGTCATTGAAAGCTTGCAAATACATTGAAAGCTTGCAAATACGAGTCTTTACGAGCAGTCGTCGGATGGCTTGGCAGTAGTAGGTCTTGCGAGACCAGCTTTGTCGGGATCCAAGGCATCCTTCAGGTCCTCAACAGAAAAGACAGAATTGACTGTCTGGTCATGATCCGTCAGGCCAAGAAACCACGACCTGGCAGCCACTGACGAATCCCAGACGTTGTCTCGTCTCTCGGAAAACTCCGAGAGGTGCGCGCTGCCACTGACGTCGCGTCCACCAGCGTCTGAAGATTGCCGGCAGTTGAGAAACGTTGACGTCTCTCGTCTGTCTCATGGAGCTGATCCGGCGAGCCCGGCAATCTCGCTGCTACACGCGCGTACCTGATGATCATCTGTGTGCCTGGGTGATCGGCGGGCGACTCGCACCTTTTGCTTCTTGCATTATTGGAGGCATTCCGTTAAAGTCATTCTGGAAACTCGCTAGAACAACGTCATTGGGCGTTTCCGCGCCAGGGGCACTGTCCGGATGTCACCCGGGCTCCACATCTCTCTCATCATAGTTTCGCGTGGCTTGTCGTGGCGCTGTCGACCCAGTACGTGGGAACAGCGAAAGGAGGCGCCCGGTGCGCAATAAGCCTACTCAGTTCAGAACCAGTGTCGACGGTGGTGCAGTAGTTTCGAGGGATCGACTGGGATAGAAAAGCAGACCCAGCAGCGAATGAATGTGTGCAGAGGGACAGAGAAAATTGCCATTGGGCTGCAAGACAGTGCCGGCGTACAGGACTAGGTAGCGGTAGACGTGCCCCCTTCGAGTCAAGGGCCTTCGGCTGCTCTTCCGCCCAGCCGACGTGCAGTGCTGACCTGGGAAAGATTTCATCGTTTACACCCGCGAACCTAAACCAATATCGCTAGCACCGCGGCCACCATGGGGCTCGGACGTGATACTCTGTCGAGCCACGGATAGGATATCTGTGTCTTTAATTCCCTTCCTGGTTGTTGAACGCTGGTTGGTACCGACGGTCGTTTCCTGCATGCGAAATCTCACCATCCGACTTTCCTTGCCTTGCCTGCCCCCCCCCCCCCCCCCCCCCCCCCCCCCCCCCCCCCCCCCCCCCGCCCAGATTCGTTTTGAACCTATCACTTCCATAGCTCCGAGGTGTCACATTGTGCTGCCAGCGCTTCTGCCCTTCTTGTGCACCACCGCAACCTCATCTCCAAGGACGGTTAGATCCTGTTACTGTTTTCTCTGCGACTTAGGAATACTGTCAACAAACACGACCGACTACGAACGCCTACTTCGGGCTAAGAGTCTGAAGCTTGATACCAGCTCACATTCACGACGAGGGGGCGAGGCTTTTCCGTCGAGGGAAAAAGGAGTCAGAGAACGGAAGCCAGTCTGCTATAGTGCGCACATTCGTTTGATGCGCGTTGAGGTCGCGCGAGTGTGCACTGATGTGTCATGTCGCGGGCTGGGTACCAGAGGTATGACTGTTAAAGAGCTTGAAGGAGCGGCGAATTCAGGCTAACGCGACACGCAGAGAATACCACATAGCGGTCATCGGGTCTGGAGGCGTGGGTAAGAGCTGTTTAACAGGTACGCGAAAATACGCGCAAACATCGCGAATGTGGGGGAAATGAAGCATACTAAGCCCGATTCAAGCCCAGTTCGTCCAAGGCGTCTTCATAGAAAGCTATGACCCAACGATCGAAGACTCCTACCGCAAGCAGATCGACGTCGATGGCCGCCAGGTCATGCTCGAGATCATGGACACGGCCGGCACCGAACAATTCACCTCCATGCGCGAGTTCTACATGCGCGACGCCCATGGCTTCCTGCTTGTCTTCAGCATCACCTCCATGTCCTCCCTCGAAGAGCTGCGCGAGCTCCGCGAGCAAATCGTCCAGATCAAGGGCGGGGACCCGCATGTCCCCATTGTACTAGTAGGCAACAAGAGCGATCTGGAGGAGGACAGGAAAGTCTCCAGATCCCAGGCGTTCAAGGTCAGCCAGGCGTGGGGGAATGTGCCGTACTACGAGACGAGCGCGCGCCGGCGCCAGAACGTCTCCGAGGTCTTTGTGGACGTCTGCCGGCAGATCATCCGCAAGGACTTGTCAAGAGCGAGGAGAGATCGGGGACCCGACAGGCCAGGGTATGGTGCGCACAGTGACCCTAGATCCACTGGACGCAGAAAGCGCAGGCGGCAAAGAACTTACGATGATTACGATGATGATCGCAGAGGCGGGAGGAGTCGTTGTGTCATATTATAATGGCAGTAGCGTCTGCATGTCTTAAAGAATACATACCACTAGAATTTTTTGGCAACAGATGTTTACTTGCAGTTGTGCTGGAGTCGCGCGTGAGAAGCACGTGTCGCTCTAGCGCCCTGACGCTGGGCTTCATGTCGCGCTGACCTTACTAGTCCATCGCTGTCCAACTACGAACCAGAAAGCCACTTTCCAGCAGGGACGCTCTAGGGGCCGAGAAAAAACTTTCATCCCCGTAACGTGACAACAGCTGTCCCGGGAAGGCGTCAGAGAAGCGTTATAGCGATCTTCAATTCGACGCATAATTGAACTGCTTATACGCCACCTCCCCTCGAGGCCCTAACTCCTGCATTCCCGCGAAGATCATAACACCCGGCCTATTAGGATTCTGCGAGTCAGCTCTGGCATCGCCCTCCGAATTATCTCGAGTCGCGTTCGGAGCTGCCCGATATTGCTAAAGCACGACCTCCTGCAGCAAAGTGGACAAGCAGTATGAACTCTCCTAGACCTCTGTTCGGCGTCTCCGCGCTGAAGTCCTGGCACTTGGCACTATGACGGTCGCTGGCTGCTTAAATCCTTTGTGAAGCGAGGACAGGGGGACTTATAAGAGCTCTCATTGGCTCTAAGACTTCTGTCTTGTTCGCCTTTTTGCTGATGCTGGACACTCCTTGCAAGCCGCGGACGAAATCGCTCATCTTCTAGATCCTGGGACCTCGCGGTGCTGTCGATTCAATTGGATATCAGCTGGTCAGAGTTGTATCCTCGACGGGGAGTGGAAGAGCTCAGTTGTCAGAATGAGATAGTGGGGACGGCAAACCCTGGTTGTTCTACAGATCCAATCAGATACGCGAAATCGCAAGATCTGCCTTAATAACAAGGTACGCATTTCAACCTTTCTGACCAGTAAGAATATAACAACAGAGTTTTCTCGCCAGAGACGCTTTTCTTCACGCGTGCAGCCAGCCCTAGCTCCTGGGGGCACAGCCCTACATGGAGGATGCAAACCTTACCACTCGCTTGGCTTAGCATCTGGAAGCCAGGCGACTGCTCAATAGCACCTCTATGAAAAAGCGCACCTCGATCTCCTACTCGCTAGAGAGAAGTGCAAACCGCAGAGCTATAGCCCTAGGCGCGCGTGCGTGCGCGGGGGCCTGAGCGACCCCCCCTCCCTCACTGCTTGCTCCAGGTCCAGTAGTCATCAGGCCTACTACACATAGCATCAGCACTTCGCGGAGTCGGACCAAAGAACGCGTCCACGGCAAAGCACAAAAAGCTAAAACCCACTCCCGTGCTGACTTGCATGTACCGCGGCCCCCTTCAAGTCACTATAGCGGTGACAGGACACGTCGTCAGCAACACAGCATCGAAACAGAGTAGGGACGCGGGGGATGGGGAGAAACGTGAAACAAAGCATCTTAGGAGGATATGCAGTCAGCAGCGGTTGCAGATGGAGGAGGGGGGAGGGGGAGCAAGTAGTACAGCCGTGGTCAGTTAATGAGCCGGGTTAAACAGGTAGTAAGTCCCGCATGGGGGGGAGAGTGACATGTGGTGCTTATGTCGGGCCTTGGAGGCCGAACGTGACACGAGCGGTTCACGACGGATGGTTGTACAGTAACGACGAAGGAATAATGGCACCAGGCGGGTGGGAGAAGGAGGGAGACGTGAGCTGGGTTTTAGTGGGCAAGAGTCTGATGGCGTTGTTCGTGTGAGCTGACAGAGTAGACAGAGAGAGATGGAGACATTACGCGCGCTTCCTCTTACGTGGGCTAAGAGAGTACCGTGACCAACTAGTCGTCAGATGCGATTGATGCGGGTGTCTTGGCAAGCGGCTGACGCGAAGGAGGGAGGAATGGAAGGAAGGTCTAGAAGCTTGGAAGAGAAGTCTTTTTACCCTGCGCCACTAAATGGAGCGGAAAGAGAAAGGAGCGCTGCTCGCTTTGATATCTTTTGGAGTGTTGAAATAAGTATGATAGAGAAAGGGCTCCGAAAGCATTTTCCTTCGTCTGAGAATCGCTAAAACGACATGAGGGAAGAGGAACGACCGTGTGTGCGGAGTGGGTATCATAAGTCCGTCCCATGATCAAATCGAAACGCCGAACTGCCTAGACCCGCAAGCACGCTAAAAGGCTACCTTCATTTGTTTCTTCTTGGCCGGAATCGCGAATGTATATTCCAGTAGTGTGTATGTATGTGTGTGGGCGCAAGTGGCGAGGTCATGTTCCTCGAGTGGTGAATCATCTTGTATAGTCGCCTGATCCAAAGCGGCACACCACTTGGCCCTCCTCGCGTCGGCATAGCGAGGAGCGGCGACGGCCCATCGTAGATCTGTGGCGGTGTGTGTAGCTTGTTCTGGTATACTTTCGGCTGATTCATGCAGGTGATGTGCGCATGACATTGAATCGCGTCTAGCGCGGGCGTCTCCCCGCAATCTCCGTCGCGTGCGCCCGCGGAGGTGTGGCGGTGGCAGTCCAGAAAGTGTGCATAAGCGTACAGAAAGCCAGGACACTTGCGGATGGTGGACGGGTGAACAGGGGTTGGTAGTGTGAGTGGCCGCGTGTGCCTTCTAGTCTCAGATTGGTATACCGCGCTCCAGCTTGAAAAGCTCCATCGCCAGCGACGGAAGATCTTTGATCACTTGGAGCATGTCGGGTGTCGACGCCAATACGGGGTAAGACCGGAAGAGCTCCAGAATGACATCGCGTAGCCCTCGGTCGGTATCTAGTGTCGAGCAATAGATCTCTTCGATGGCATCCGGGAGTTCCGGAGAATCGTAATTGCAAGCCACCGCCATCTCGAACTTTTGCCGCGCTAGTGCCTTGAGTGCCGGTATATCGTACTTCTCAGCGAGAGCGTACACTTGTGTATGTAATAGGAGATGGGTCTCGACCGGGTGAGACTCGTCCTCTTCTTCGTCGTAAGAGTCGTAATCACTGCCGTCGTCAGGAATGAGCGGCGGGGTCTTTGCACGCTTTGATGCCGGCGATCTCGGACGCTTCTCGAAGAAATCTGAGGATCCGAGGGATTCCATAGGAGAGGAAGGACTCTGAGGGGACAAAGGGGACGCTGGTGCGTAGACTCCAGCGGCTTCAAGCAGAGGATCGTTGATCGCACTCAGATCGATCTTCTTTGGCAGGCGTCGACGAGCATCCGATTGTACTCTGTGTCGGAAAAGCGTGGGCCTTGGTTCCTTTGGCTCATTCAGGTAGTCGAGATGGTAGAAGACTAGAATTCCCTTGTCAGTTTGCAACTCGGTCGCCGAGGAGACGTGTCCTGCAACATACATCGTATCATTTGCTCGACTGCGTCCTCGTTGTCGTCGCTGAGATCGATCGCTCTGTTGCTTGCTTCCCGGAAGGCGTTGCTGCAAGCGCCGTCGAAGAAGCCGCTCCGCGAGCAGAGGATAGCACGGTGGACGTGCCATTGTCTGTAATTGCATGTGATTGTGAGGTCTGAGAACTTGCTGTTCGCGTGCAGTCTGCGTCCAGCGTAAGCACCACCCATGGTGAAGTTTTGACGTATGCAGGGCAGATCTTGACTTACGCGGAAAGAGCGTTTAATAGGTCGGTCTGCGGGCAGTCGAGTGTGGGCGAGACAGGAGAAATTGGTGCAGAGGCCATTGCGTCGTTCGGTGCTCCGAAGCAGCAACGGCGAGTGCGAGGCCTTGGGGAGCCGAGTGTGCAGGTCGGGTGGCCTGCTAGCTGGCTGGCTTTCGCGAGCGACGTTAGGCTCAAACGTCTGTCTGTCAACCGCCCGGATCGTCCGTGTGGGGGGGCTCGGGCTGGAGGGAATTTTGGCCAGGACGCTGCACAGCGGAATGCAGATGGACAGCAGGAGGTCTTCGGAGCGTGAGCTGGAGGGTGAGCAGCAGCGGCAGCGCCGTGGGATATAAACAATAATGAGCAACAAAGACGGCCGACGGCGGGGCGTCTAGGTTGGTTTTAGTCAGGAGCGTTATAAGGTCCCCTCAGCAGCGCGAGCGGCCCTCTAGAACAACTCAGAGGCTATAGGCGGCCCCGACAGTCGCTTGTGACCAGAGCTTGGCACTGGCATAAGTGACGCGTTGCTCTACGCGCAGTGCAGGGCGCCGTTCCACGCCCGCCCGTCGCCAGCTTCTTTGTCACTGCAACCGACTGCACGCGCCTGCAGGGACACTAAAAAAGTCAGAAATTGCGCCTGCGTGGGCTGCAGAAGATTAACGGCAAGACTACCCTTGCCAACCCTTCGTGCCAAACCCGGCTCCCACCGCCAGAGAGGTTTGGGCCTGGCGCCACACTCTCCGCAAACTATAGTAGCCCGGCAGCCGCCTGCGTTAGGTTCAAGCTCGCACGTGGAACCTGGGAAGCGCAAGCCGCAGTTGGTAAATTGGTACTGCCCAATCGCAAGGATGCCGGTGATCGTTCGAAGAAGCTCGCTCTGGCGTTTTGGGAGGTGTGCGCTCTCAGCAGCGGAAAAGGTTGCACCTCGCAAGCCCCGGTCGACACCAAGCTGATGGCCCAAAAGGAGTAGGCGATTAGACGAAAGCTTCTGCTCTTCTGCCGCTCTAGGGATCGAGTGCTTGGAGCGCCCATCCGAGGAAAGTCAGCTATCGTGAGGTAAGACTGTTTGCTGTCACTTTTTGATGAAAGAGCCACAGTGAGACAAAGAAAAGGCTATTTTGCGAAAATGACAAGGTTGAGCATCATGCTTGAATCTCGCTCTGGCTTTTGTCTCTCTCAGCAAATTATCAAGCGATACGCGAGTGCCGGTCGCCATTCATAACAGCGTGGCATATTATTATAGCCAATTATTGACCCTGCAGTGTTTGGTTGATCCAGAACATGCCAAAGCATTCCGCCACATAGTCGTGGCTGAGCATTCACGTCGGCATATCCAATCGTGTTTCGCCGACATCAGACACCACAAGCGCCGTCGCACCACTGCAAACCCCTCTCCAATGCTTAACTTCGCTGCACTTTTCGCGGTGCTAGTAGTTGTGACTGATGCAATGCAATGCAGGGGAATGGGGCTTATGAGGATACTGCCAGAAGGCGGACCAGTGCCCATTACCCATTGCCCGTCAACTGGAACCTCTGCGGCAACACGTTATAGGCCCGCAGTGACCGGGTAGCATAAAATTCGGTAGCAAGATATACCCACGTAGGTATTGTGATCGTCTGACTGACCGCGATACGCGAGTTTCGCTTGGTCTATCTCTGCATTGTTTTTGCATGCCTCGAAAACTTCACATGAACGAAAAGTTCATCTTTGTCCTCTTTCGCAATGCTCTGCATTTCCGGCAGTGCAATCATCTCGTTTGCGGTACCGTAGTGCGCATCGCCCGAGGAGTACCGCTGGATGCTGCCGGCTAAGTTCAAAGGAAGGCGACAGCTCGGTCTGCAGGCGCGCGTGGGTGGCCTGCAGATCGACGGGTGAAGATGCATTCGAGACCCTTGGCAAGGCGCTTCTTACGACCTCTACGTTACGCAAAAGACGAGCCCTGCGTCCAACGGGGCGGGGAGGCTGTCCTGCTGTGCAACCATCAACATCCAGGTGTTCGTAACCAACAAACCCAATTCTTTATTCAGGGCGCTGTCGACCCGGACAGACAAAGGCGTTTCAGGTCAAAAGTTTGGAAGGCGCGTAACACAGCAGTACGCCGCGGAAGACGACAGGCGAGCGGACGTCGCTGTCTCGGACGTGGTCTGTATCTGCCATGACATCCGTGACGAGGTGGACAACAGACTTCACATGAACCAACACAAGGATGCCAAAAATCGCGGCAACAACGAGGTTCCGGAGACCGACGGATCGGCCTCCCGGATCAGGGGGTCCGCACCGAAGAGTAGCCACGGCAGTACTGTAGTGACGAGTGCCGATTATTGACCCTACTCGATTGCTACTCGTTCCCTTGCACTGATACGACATTGATTTTACATGCCGCCGCCCGGATCAAGAGAAATGATGTTGATGTAAGATGCTGGCACAAGCACCGCGACTGCAAATCGATCAGCAGCCCGAGGGCAACGGCCCGCACAACGTTGACAAGGCCGTCGCCGAAACTTTCTCTGCAGGGCCCAGAGGAGAGGACGGGGTGGTCCTCTTGCCAATTTCCTGTCTTTGTCTCGCATGTGAATCTAGAATCTGCGTTCTCCGTGGTTCCCAATCTTCCTAACTCGGGCCGCTCTTTGCGGTCCGCTTAGGGCTGTGTGAAACAAGGTCGTCCGATGGCGGCGGAACCTCTCACGGCCAGTGCGGTGCCGTCGCCGCGGAGATGAACTGGTTCTCGCATTGATCGTCAAACCATTCATCATCAGCAACATGCCTGTCCCTGCCACAGCTGACGTTCGAGTAAGAACCTCCCGTCGTCATCTAAACGCTTGCCAGCGTGTCGCTGCTTTGCTTCACATTCAATGGCACATTCAGCTCAAGACCAGTCGCGTTTGCAAAATGCATGCAGCTATAAAAGATCAGCCTATAGACATGCATTGAAGTCGTACGAATGGGGTGTCAGTAAGCTTGTCTTTTCTGATGATTGGCTGCTGCACAAGCCCTATGCTGTTTGGGACATAAGGTGGATGCCAAGATTAAAGACCGAATTTACAAGGCGTTCCTTCTCGGGGGCTTTGACCCCTTTGGTTGTGTTGGCGTGTAGGAATGCTGTTGCCAATCATAAGGAAGTAGTCATTTGCCGCCCCAACAAGATAACAACTGAATCTCATGAAGGAAGCGAGGTTTGCGGCGTGGTCATGTTCCAGATCGGAGCTTGAGCTTCCATCGGCCGAAAGTGAGGCTCGGATATGCGCTTTGGAGCTAGGAGGGTCATTGCAGATGAAGGCATGCCTTTACGATGTCTTCCAATTTCCTATCTGCTAGGTTTGAAGACCGCCTTTGGAACGTCAGCACATTTTGTTCAAGGGAAATCTTTCAAGGTGAATGCGATGCTCGCTCCCTACTGGCTCCTTCACAGAGGAGGAGGGGGAGCAGCCTCCGCCTCCCGCGAGTCCTGCCAAGACCTGTTATCGATAGAGCATGACGTAGACAGCTGTGATTGTCTGGATCTTCGCCAAACGCCGAAACAGCCACATCGCCTTGACCGCATACACACTCTACTTGTTACCCTTGATCACGCCGTGCAAGCTTCAATCAGTCCATCAACCGATCTTCTCCGTGCACCTGCTTATCGTCGTCGGGTGGACCTGTCCTTGCCTGCTGGAGCGCGCGGCGCAGGCAACGCAAACCAAGAACACGGCATTCCACAGACTGAGCTACCTGCCTAGGTATTCTAGTAAAAATGTCTGGAGACTTCAAGCTCTCAGCTACGCTCCGAGGGCATGAGGAAGATGTAAGTGACTTCGATTACTTTCCTAGTTCGGAAGGGACCTTTCCATTAGGCGTTCATCTTCTGCGCCTAATCAATACGCCTCCACTTAGCTTTAGCTGGAGCTCTAGCATCTTTGCTGACTCACTGCAACAGCTGACAATCAATCCAGGTGCGCGCGTTGGTGTTTCCCACGCGCAACACGCTGTTTTCTGCGTCGCGAGACAACACCGTCCGTAAGTGGCAATTAGCCGCATCGAAGCCTCCTACCTATGACGATACGATTGCATTGCAAGGAGCACACTGGTTCAACGGCCTAGCTTATGCTCCACCCTCCAAAACATACCCAGATGGCGTTATTGCGGCAGGAGGGCGAGAAACGTTTGTGTTCGTCAAGCATGTCGGCAGTCCTCCAGATGCGGATCCGCACCGTATGCTCATAGGGCACGCCGGCAACATCACTTGCTTGGCGTTCAGTGAAGATGGGACGAAAGTGGTCAGCGGAGGATGGGACAGTCAGGCTTTTGTGTGGGATGTAGAGGCCGGTTCTGTCACAGCAGAACTTCCTGGCCACCAAGGTCCCGTATGGGGGGTCATGGTTTACGACGAGAAGTTGGTGATCACCGCATGCGCAGACAAAATGATCCGCATCTTCGATATCAACGGCAAGAGCTTGACCACTATCAAAGGCCACACGGATGTTGTGCGCTGCTTCTGCAAGCTGCCGGCAGGCCACTGGTCTGGCGCCGCGTTTGCTTCAGCCGGTAATGACGAGGTCATCAGATTATGGACTTTAGACGGGACTCCGATGGGCGAGCTTCAAGGGCATGAGGCGTACATCTATAGTCTTGCTATTTTGCCAAATGGAGATATCATTAGCTCTTCGGAAGACCGTACAGTCCGAATCTGGCGCAACGGGCAATGCATACAGACCATCACCCATCCTGCTATCAGCTTATGGGCTGTTGCAGCATGCCCGGAGACTGGCGATATCGTCAGTGGATCGAGTGACAATGTCATTCGTATTTTCACGCGGGATCCAGAGCGACAAGCCGATGCAGAGGTAAGTTCCGTCTGGATTGTTCATGCAAGCTCTGAAAGCTGCATGAAGGATTACATTTAGCTGAAACGCAGGGCTTGCGGTGCCATTGGGCTCAACGAGCTCGCATTGTAGCTCCAATGCTAATCCGTACTTGCAGGCTGTGCAATCCTTTGAAGAGAGCAACAAGATGTACGCCATCCCCGCCGAAACCGCAAGTCAAGGACAACCATTCCAAAAGGAGAATCTGCCTGGTCCCGGTAAGTTTTACCCAACCGATGTCCCTTGCCAACAACTCTCGATATTCGCAGAGCATTTTCTGCACCCACTTCCATTTATCCAGAAACCCGTGCATGATTTCCAAGAACTGGAGCATAAGCTTGAGGCTTGATATGCATGTCAGCAGCGGGATCTTCCTTGATACACGAAGGAACGTAATGCACACGCTAACACGTTTTCTGTTGCAGACGCATTGCAGACACGCACAGGCGAACGCGACGGTCAACAGCTTTTCATTCGTGAAAACAGCGGCGATGTCACCGCGCATCTCTGGTCTGCTTCAACAAATCAGTGGAACCTGGTAAGTACTCCGTTTCGCCTTGGCATGAAGTACGTGCCGCTGACGGCGCTTGACAGATCGGCACAGTGGTCGCCGGAGAGGGCTCCGGTGCTAGCAAGAAAGAGTACAATGGCAGGGAATACGACTATGTATTCGACATCGACATTGAAGATGGCAAGCCACCATTGAAGTTACCATACAATCTCTCGGAGAGCGCTTGGGATGTTGCTCGGAAATTCCTGGAGAACAACAACCTCCCGATGACCTATTACGAGCAAGTTGCGAACTGGATACAAGACAATACGAAGGGCGCTCGGATAGGCCAGCAAGATCAGCCACCGCCTCCGCAACACGACCCGTGGGGCACTGAAAGGAGATACAGGCCTGGCGACGCTGGTCACAGCTCAACCACTGGCGAGCGGAAGTTGCCGCAGCGTACCTACGTCAACATCCTAGAAGGCAACGCGCAGAACGCCATCAACAAGATCGCCGAATCAGCAAAGCAGCTGAAGGATGGCGGCAAGCTTGACCCCGTCTCACACCTGAGCGAGGAGGATTTTGATGCTCTCAATGCACTCGTCAACCAGCTCAACCAAAGCCCTCAAGATCCCCACCCTACAGACGGTCAGATTGCGGCACTGCTTACTGCCGTCTCCAAGTGGCCAAGGCAGCAGCGGGTACCTGCTCTCGCCATCCTAGCCCGGCTTGCCGTCTCCCCATCCTTCGTCAGCTCGACCTGCGCTGGCGAGAAGACAATCATTGACACCCTTTCACAGGCTGGCGTTTTCGAGCAGCGGCAGGAGACGGCCAACAACGCCGTTCACGCTATCCGCCTGCTCGTAAACCTCTTCGCCTCCGACGCTGGCCGCTTGATCGCAGACGGCGCCTTCGACACCGCTACCAAGCTCGTGCGGCCCTTTGCCGCTGAGCCCGAATCCCCAGCCCAATACAAGGCGCTTGCTACCCTCTACCTCAACTACGCCATCCTGCTCGCCTCCAACGCTCCTTCCACCGAGTCTGCGAGTCGGGAGGCTCGTGCGGAGGTCCTGGTGATCGATATTGCCAACGTGCTGGAGTGCGAGAGCCCGCATGCGGGCGATCCGGATGCCCTGTTCCGGACACTTTGCGCGTTGGGTACGCTGCTGACGCTCGGCGACAAGTTCAGGGCTAAGATGAAGGGCGGTATTGCGGGCACGCTGCATTTTGCTAATGCGAAGCCCGGTGCTCAGATGCCGAATGTTAAGGAGGTTATGCAGGAGATTAGGGATGAGCTGCGTTGAGTGAGATGAGGGAAGAGGGCGGAATGATGAGATAGAAATTTTTACGTGCTCAAACTGTCTGCACAGCGCGGTATTTTTGAGCAATAGAGCCAATGACATTCATCAATTATTTTCATACTGCAGCTGTTGAAATGCCAAGATAGTTCCCATACGCTCCAACTGTCCGCGTAGCGCGTTTTGCCTGAGAAGCAGGGCCGCCAATGTTAATCGGCTGCTTGCATGCCCGCAGCTTCTTCAACAACTGCAAGGTCTCACAGTTCTGGTAGCAACGGCCCCGCCACCGTCAATAGTTGCCTGTGATTCAACCCGGACACCCTCCCCCTCCTCTTCAGCACCTTGCCAGATCAATCAGCGATAGTTCTTTCCCGTACGACCTTTGCGATGGAGACAATTGTCGCAGAAGAAGCCACCGCAGCTATTCCCGTCGTAGCAATCGCAACTGATGAATTGGCGGTCACAGTTGTATCTGTCCTCGCAATTCCGAATATAGATCTTGTAGCATGTCAGACATTTTGGGCCCTTTGTCTTTCTAGGTCTCTTCGTTTGTTCTTTCAACAGACCGTAAGCAAGGCCATCGAAACTTCTGACCACAGCTTCCATGGCTGGTTTATTGCAAAGCTCATCGTCGTGCTCGAGAATCACCCGGGCGGTGACATCGCGCAGGCCCTTGTCGGAATCAGGAGTCGTGGTATGGACAAGGTGGACTGCGTGCACAAACTCGTCAGTCGCCCATGCAAGAGCTGCGGCTTCTTCGAACTTCTTCAGAGCAGCACTTTGCAACGACGGGATCTGGTACTTGCAGCCTAGGGCGTATACTTTGGCATGCATGATTGCACCAGCATCCCCAGGGTTGTGATCGGTAACGCCCATGATCCAAGCGTTGCATGCTTCAGAAGAGTCTAGGCAGGTCCTTATAGTCGGATAGTCGTGCAAATAAAGGAAGTCGATCATGAGCTTGACAGCTGCCGGGTCATCAAGAGAAGGATCGTCCTTGGCTGCGTTGGGGTCTACAGTGCTCTGTAGTTCGATGGTACCTGTCGCGCCTTCCTAGTGATAGTTAATATCTGTTTTCACTCATTATATTCGGATTCACAACGTACCTTGAATGCGCCTGGCTTACACGCAGCCGCGAAATATTCGGACCTGGCGCAGACGATGGCTTTATGCACCTTGAAGTCACGAAGGCCGCACTTGATCGTCAGGTCTGAATATTGGCCTGTATTGAGCAAACTGAACAGAATCAGTAACGTTCTGTTTGTTTACGGGACACGGACGTACTGTCGAAGTGCCTCATTTGAGGCTTGCTGTCCGTCGGACATATTGCTTTGCGTTTGATAGGAACCCAGGTGCAGGTGTACAGCCTTGTAGAGCGCGATGTACGATGCGATGTTGACCGATCGTACGACTGATTGTACAAGTTGAAAGAAAAAGGCTTCTGTCTGAGCGCAACAAACGGCGAAGTTGCATACGTGACGCAATGCTGCAACTTCTGCATGTGAAAACGGATCACGGCCGAGATCGTCGCAGTGAATAGCTTCGGGTCGGCCTATTTAGACATGATGAGGTTTACATACCTAGGTTCTGTGGCTGCTTCGTTCACCATCAGTGGACAACAATGTGGGAGAGATGATAAAAAACACGGCCTACTGTGCCAGATTGAAATAATCCCAAGAGTTTGAACTCATGAGCTCTCTTCTCATAGTCTTCCAGCCCCTCTCACATGGTACCTATGCATCGTAGAACTCTTGCGGCAGCGATGGGTCACATTGGCCATTTAGCGGCGCATGTTGGCCATTGAAGAGAAATTGCCGTCTTTGGCCCCGTAGCTTACTCCCTGGGCCCCTGACGGGAAGTGACGCATGAGATGACACGGAGGTACACGTTAGAGTTGATTCCCTTTCACCGGGAATAGCTCACGAAATCCATAGTCTTCGGAAGGGAAAATCATCTGAGCTGGAGCCTTTGAGGCACCGTCAGCATTGGTCGCAAAGTTGCCACCGAATGAGAAGACCGAATCGTCGATATAAGGCTGATCCGAGATCTTCAATGCCTCACGCCCTTCCACCATGAAAATGAAGTGTTGACGCGGGCCAATGTGTGGGTGTGTTTTGGTACTAGGACCGGCCGCAAACGCCTTATGCTTACCCTCTTGGACGTCATGAAACGTACGCAACGAGCTCCTTGAACTCGTGAACAGCGGCAATAATTAAAAAGAGCATTACAGACATCAGGTAGTGTGTCTTCACTCCGCCTCTGTCATGAGCAGAGACGACATGTCGTGTCAAGAAGTCGGCAGTGGAAAGAGCCGGACGCCGATTCAGCCAAATGCCGGCAACCACGCGGGAAACACCGCCAACCGCGTGGTTCCACGCAAATTCAAAGTCCAGACCTCACAGTGGCGTCTTCTTGAGCCTTCTCCCCCTTGGAACTTTCCATCTGTCTTCACGGACGGCGTGCCTGTTTCCTAGGATTAGTGTCCCTTGATATACACTCAGCTCACTCCCCTGAACGTGACTCGGCTTTCAATCCTCAGCTAGAGCCGGCGTTGTCGTTATCCCAGCTCAGAGCGCCGCGTTCTGGCCAGACACGAGCCTGGCTATTTGTAGCGGCCGGCTACACGCTCTTGACGGTCTACTGGTTGAGCATTTAGGGCATTTCTCGGTTACGCGCTAAGGACGGGAACCACGACGCCCCTGGTCCAATTCAGCCTACGTTCCTGTCAAGCACCCGGCGTCTAGCCGTATCAAGATGCCGTGTGATGGTGGATCTTCCCAAAGAAGAACGACTCCTCCAACACAGAAAACTATGGAAGCCACATGCCTTGTACCTGACGACCGAGCATGGAGATGACGATCGATTTAGCCCATGCTAAGCCTACTCCGTCAGGCGGCCCGTATCTTGGTAGCGAGACGGTTTTTACCATCTCATTCGAAACCGTTTTCGACCTCTTCAGCGCCTCTCCAAAAGTCAAACTGCCATTCTAGATGCTTCAATTCAAATATGTACCGAACTGTGATCCACGAGGCTTGCGGAAAGGCGCTCTGAACTCATCATGATAGGGCAGCGCGGTACTTTACCGGAATGCTTTTACCCTTGATACACATGTTCGTGTTTGCTGCTGACTGCCTGGCCGCCTGGCCAGTAGCGCTTGGACCGCCATCTCCACTACGAGCATCTCTTTTCAAGGCACAGCAGCATCAACACAGGCGGATGCATGTAGGTCCAGACTGGCTGTGGGCGAAAGTATCGATGAAACGTGGAAACATTGTGCCATCGTGACAAATGCCCGCACTTATCATCAATTCCGACGCCTTGGATAGCACGGCATATAAGGCCTCTGTTATTCCCTCATAGCTGTGGCAATAAGTCCTTTGCATTCTACAGAGCTCTCTCATTGGCTGCAATCAAGTACTTTCATTACCAAAAATCCTTTGGTTTCCGACATGGTGTCCACTAAGCATCTGACTGCCGCCGCTGCGGTAGCAAGTATTGCCTTCGCTTCTCCTGCACCGCAGCAGCTCGACTTTGCGGCTCTTGAGACCGCACCCGCTGTCGCCAGCGGACCATCCGCTCTGGATGATGACGGCATCCAAACTGCAACTTTGTTCACCAGCTTCACCTTGACTGCGGCTACGACAGCCCCAGCCACCACCAGTGTTGCAACAACGCCGGCTCCCCAGAGACGCGACCTCACTGAGAGGAATTGTGCGTCCCCAAGTGCCATTGATACGTCTGCCTACACGCCGTACGTTCAACCTTTCTGTCCATATTCCTGTCAATGCTAATTGACCAGGGTTTAGTTACTACCCGGCTTTGGCCACCAGCTATACTACCGACCCGGCTCTAACTGCGACTACCACGGCCGGTCAAGCTTGTCCTACGACCCCTGAAGACGGTACTTACTGTGGCTTCATCAATCCGGAAGACCCTTGCGCTCCTCAGCCGGACGGTTACGGCCCTGTTCCAACGTCTGATACTGATTCCGACTTTTTGGCATTCTCCTCACTTCACTCCCTAGCTCAGGCCGCACCGACTAAGATTCCTTCCACGGAATGCACCGAGTACACTCAAGTGTTCAAGGACCTCGATGGCTCCGTAAGCGCCCAGTCTTACATGGGCCTGTACACTCTTGACTCTTACAACCCTGCGCTATGCGCTGCCAAGTGTGATGCTGCTGAGCTCTGCACATCTTTTAACATCTACGCTGAGCGTGACCCCTCGCTCAACCCCTCCGCGAATGACAGCACTGCCGCTACTGTCTGGGGATACTGGTGCCCCAACCCGCCATCAATGACGAGCTTCAAGTGCACTCTTTGGGGTTCCAACATTGACGCATCTGTGGCGACGAACATGGGCCAGTACCGCGAGCAGTTCCACGTCGTCATCACCGCTTCCAACGGTTATGACAAGACGGACGTGACTATCCCTCCAGACGTCACCCAGAACATCACCACCTCCGCAGTTCCATCCACAACGAGCAGCAGCAGCACTTCCACCTCTACCAGCCAGGCAACCACCACCGCCAAGTCCTCCACTCTCACCACCAAAACCTCCACCACATCGACATCGACCAAGGCCCCGACCAGCACCGCCAAGCCCGGCCACCCCTGGAGCAAACCCACCAACTGCAACGGCAAAGCAATCAACGCCTCCAAATACTTCCTCGGCGCCCGCTTCTTCCCTGGCCCTTTCAACCCGCAAGTCTGCTCCGACTACGCCCTAGCCCAAAACTCTCTCAACAAAGCCAAAGGCGTCAGCCAGCAGTGTCAGATGTTCAACGCTTATTACTTGCATAAGAACGGTGTTCCCTACGGCACGTACTGCGGCTTGTATAATTCCCGCTTGGATAACTCGTTCGCGACGTATAAGGGCGGGAAGAGCGGTAGGGACGCGTATGAGTGTCGGCATTCGTGGACTTATAGTCTGCTCTAAAGGAAGGCAGGGGGATGGGGAGGTCTGCGGTCGTTTCGGAAGGGGATTGAGTGGGGAGTGGGGAAAGGGTTTGATTGTTGGGCATGTCGATCGGTTGTTGGCTTTTCCGACGATTTTCTGATCTGGGCATGGTTGTTGTTGGTCTTTATTAGCGGCAAAGATACCTTGCAATTTCTAGCGCTGGCGTTGTTTTAGGGGGATGGTCGAATTGAATTGTCAGCAAAGCCACCGGTCTCAGTTCAGTATCAGTTTCTTGCTTATGCGCCGAAAAGTTGCCATACCATACTACACCAGAAATATTTTCAAGCTCCCGCGAAATCTTGTTTTGGCCGTGCAATTTTCAAATGCAATGTGACCTAAGTCAACCATGGAAAACAGTAGATCGAGAACATCCTCAACCCGGCCAAAATCGGCATAAAACACAACTAACTTCCAAGGGTATCCTACGCTGCCAAAATCCCAAATCCCACACTATACTCCTCCACTCCAACCGAAAGTAGGGCATCTAAATTGCTACCAAACATCCTGCCCCTCCTCCTTTTCACCCTCCTCCTCACCCTCGTCCTCGCTTTCCACATGTTCACTCCCATCGCCAACCACAGTCGTCTCGACCCAACACTCCCTACACACTTCCGCATGCAACTTCTCCGCATACGCTTCTAAAAACCGCGAAGCCAGGGGTGAGGACCGCTCGATTTTGTCTAGGGAGCTGTACATTTCGACGAGACTCATCGAGGAGGACCAGGAGGAGGAGGAGGAGCTGGCTTCAGGGGCTTTAGAGGGTTTAGTGGCGGAGGAAGGCGGTGTGAGGGGTGCCTGATGTGGTCTAGCATTATCGTTGATTTCGCGTAGAGGTGAACGAGCACTGCCCGGGGCTGTGGAGGGGTCGTGCTAGCATGAATCTGCGTCGGCGTCGTCCCCAGGTCAAGGCTCCTCCACAATTCCCACAAGGCGTTGGTGAGGATCTCGGCATGCTGAACGACCCGCATCACCATCTCCGCTTCGGATGAATCGGCGTACGGGAAGTCCTTATTCTTGAAACTCTTCTTCGCGCTGGAAATGTCGTGATGCATGGAGAATTGCACGGGCTCTTCGACGCCGAGCTCGAAATTCACAGGCCAGAGCGCTTCCTCGATGCCTGTTCGGGCTTTGTAGCCGTAGGTCTGTCGAGGCCAGGAGAGGCGTTCGGTGGTGAGGAAGAGCTTGCGGTCGTGAGGTGAGAGATGGCGTGGTCTGCGGCAGCGGGCGCAGACGGCGCCGTGGGGTTTGTTGTTGTGGAGGGCGTTCCAGGTCGCTTTGGGTAGTAGGGTGAGGGGGTAAGCGACGTCGTGGTGGTCTTTCCAGTGCATCTGGAGGAAGGAGTCGGGATGGGCAAGGTATTTGGTCGGTCTCTTTTCGAAGGGTATCCGATGGCCATGTTCAGTGCTCCGCTTCATGTATATTGTATGTTGTGGCGAGAGATTCTTAGAGGCCATTGCTCTGAGGACAGTGGCTCCGGTAGGCCTCGCATGGCAGGAGGCCGCTCAACGTCTTGCTTAATAGCTTCAATTGCCTGTCTGAAAGTTTCCAATGGTGTTCTCTTTGTCGAGGTATTGTCATTGCCCTGTGCGACTTGGTCCGTGCTTGCGCAAAGCCTGCCTCTGCATTTGCACGGACAACTAGCTCCCGGACAATAGGATCGGAAGACGTAAAGGATGGCAAGCTGCGTGTGATCCTGATCCTCGTCGCAAGTATTTGAAGATCCTCGTTGCTCAATTCGTCAATTTCCGCCGAAAATTTATCTGTTTGCTCCTCGGGAACATCTCCGGTATCTAATGGATTTTGCTGAGCTGGTCGTGAAAGCTCTACGACGTCCCCTCCGTTTCCGGATCTCAATTCTGATGTTCTCTCAATCAAGTTCTGACCGCTAGTGGCGGATGAAGATGATTCTCTAAGCTCGATAGGTTGCTTAGTCCAAGGTTCCTCTTCAAATCGTGTCCTTCCAGGATACCAAGGTACCCAACTGTTGTTTTGGAGACAATCATCCCGGTTATCTTCATTCCGAGTCATTTTCTCAAAATCTGGTATATCCTTGCCCTTGAACTGTCGCAAATAGTTCACAGCAGCTGAAACAGCATTATCGTATCCTCTCCTATCTTCAGTACTTGTTTCATCTCGGCGGACTCTACTGAAATGCTCTCGAAGAGTCGATTCATCCTTTATGCGCTTTGCGAGGATGCACAGCACGCAGTCGAGACATAAATAGGCTTGCTTAGACAGTGATAATGTATATATCGCTAGTCTCTCAGGAGACAGTCGGCTGTAATGAGGATCCTTGTTATCAAGCCTCGGTAAAGGGCATGCACGCTCCTGAGGCCAAGGTCTCAAAGACGGTGCTGCCAGTCGACCAGTCTCAGGCCTCATCGGCTGCGTCCATAACCAACCATTAGGAGCTTCGCTCAAAAGTTTCATGATACCTCCAGCTGCGGGTATGACCGATGTATGAAAAAGGGTACTTTCGAGAAGCCGGTCCAAGGAAGGGTGCTCTAGATTGGAGCCCTGAGCAGCAGCGTGGAGGAACGCGTTGTGTTCCGGCTCCGAGCGATATCGTGACTCAATCTGGCGGATGAACTCGGCATTGTTCAGTTCTTCCCAAATTCAGGATCTCACTATGGCCCTCCGGACAATCCATTTCAAGGATTTCGGCAGGATGGCCTGGTCCAGGCTGTCTGTCTCGATATGGGGTAGTCCAGCCCATGGTGCTTTTAGTGTCTGCTTGGATTGCTGGTAACGCTCCGCCAAAGCGGTCTCGACGGCGCTGGTGTAGGGAATAGGCTCCCGGTCGGGCCAAAAAGCGTTGACGGCACGTCTTGCGTATTCCATCTTGAAATCATACTGCTCGACTTCCCAATCAAGTCCGGGGAAACCATATTCTCTGTTGCGCAATTTCTCGAAAAGTCCCCGAGGAAGGTCGAAGCAAAGTCGATCGACAACGCATTGTGCCTGTGGACCGTACGGTGCATTCGGCGCGGGACCATCGGCTTGTTGCAGCACGCATTTGACGAGTCCATCGACGGACAAGAGGCGGTCCACAGACTTGTCCCGCATAGACGACAGATGTTGTGGCATTGGAGTCGGCTGCGTGATCATCTCGTTGTAGGTCCTCTCGAAGAATGCTTGTTGCCACGCGGTTGCCGTTCCAGCCACCAGAGCGTCCATGGCTTCTCTCAAATTTCGGTCGCCCCTGGCTCTCTCTTGCAGCCGTTTGCCGGCTTCGAATGGAGCCGTCATTCTTTTCTGTCGTACATTTCCATGGGACATCGGAGGTCTGGGTGGCGGATGCTCATTTTGATATTCGGCCCTCCGGACCTTTGGTAGTGGCTCCAAGGTGGATGGCTCTGCTCGTCTTTTGCCTAGACTGCGCTCCGTTGGTACAGGGTCCTTTGTTCTGAATGGCTCTTGTCGTGGAGGTGGATTCTCCTCGCCGGTGAGGTCTACCACTTCGACTTCCCCATCGTCCATCTTCGAGGTTTGCGTAGTCTGATGTTTGGTGCATTGTGGCGCGACAGCCGCTAAATTCCCATTCTCGTGGCCATCGTTGGATAGTGAACTCGAAGTATAATGAGTGAGTATGTCGTGCCGGATGAATACGATTCAGTGGTCAACGCGTGTCAGAAGACGCGCAGCAGAATTAAAGCCGCGACGCCAACTTCACGCGCTGACCGATGACCTCAGTCGCGGAGTTCAAGCATGGAAGGTACGGCTACGGCCGAGGATCTCTACTGTACCCAGTTGGTATTCCGTCTCGGTCGTCTTACCCCGATGAGTCCGAGGCAGCCTCCCACCTCCACCTTCTCCACTGCCCGGTGAGCTTAACACAGCAAGTTCGGCGGAGCTGGACTGCTCATCAATGGGGATCACGTACGCCCCCCGGGGTTCGGTTCTAAATTTCCTCACCGCGATGGAGGCTGAGGTGGGTATGACAGCCGTGTCGCCCATATAGTCCTCTGAAGGCGCTGTTGCAGGTAGGTCTCTTCTCTTTGCCTCCTTCACAATCATGGCTACTATTCCTGTCCGGTCCTCCCGTGCTTTGGCACAACATCTGCCGTCTGTGAGACGAGCGACGGCATTGGTGCCAGCAGCATCACGATGCCATGTCGCAGCCACTGTCCGAAGTCATTGGGGAGGACAGACCGTCTCTGTCCCTGCCAACCCTCGCACCTTCTCAACAACCCCCGCTAGACCTTTCAAGACCGACGACGTCCTCCAACGGACCAATACCGAGTTCTCGCCCTTCGCGGTCGAGGGCAAAACCGCCATCGTCACCGGCGCAGGATCCGGCATCAACTACGTCTTCGCCAAGCAGCTCCTAGAGCGCAACTGCAACGTCCTCCTCGCCGACCTCGCCCTACGTCCCGAAGCCCAAGCCCTCATCGACCAATACTCAGCCAAAAACGGCCGCACCGCCCGCGCCATCTTCGTCAAAACCGACGTAGTCCAATGGCCCGACCTCGACAACCTCTTCACAACCGCCGACGCCGAGTTCGGCGGAGCCGACATCGTCTGTCCCGGCGCCGGCGTGTACGAACCGCACTGGAGCAACTTCTGGCACCCGCCCGGCACCGCGCGGAGCCGGGACTCCGCCGTCCCCGCCGACGGCATCGGCCACTACGCCACGCTCGACATCAACCTCACGCACCCCATCCGCTGCACGCAGCTCGCCATCAGCCGCTGGCTGAACCCCTCGTCCAGCGCCCCGCACATGAAAGCCACGCCTGCGAACCCCAAACGCATCGTGCACATCTCCAGCGTCGCGGGTCCAGACCCCCGGGTTCAGCACCCCGCTCTACCAAGCGAGCAAGCATGCCGTGAGCGGATTGATTCGGAGTCTTGCTCCCCTGGATAGTTTGGGGATTCGCGTTAATGGGGTTGCGCCGGGGGTGATTAAGACGCCGCTTTGGACGGAGCATCCGGAGAAGCTCAAGATGCTGGATACGAATGTGGATGCGTGGGTCGAGCCGGAGGAGGTCGCGGACGCGATGGTCAGGTGTTGTGAGGATGAGGCGGTGGTGGGCGGGTGGGTTTTGGAGGTTTTGAAGGGGACGACGAGGAATGTAAGTTTTTTTTTTTTTTTTTTCTATCCCTATCCCGGATGAAAAGGGAAGGCAAGACAAAAGCGGAGCGTGATATTCTTTTACCCCTCCTCTTCCCCAGAAGGATAGCAAGTTCCCGTCTTAATGCTGACGCATTGCTTTCCCAGGTCGACTGGCGCAACGACCCAGGTCCCACAGGCGAAGGCGCTGACGCGAGTAACCGCGCCACGACGATTGCGGAAGTCTACCAGTGGCTTGCTGAGCCGGGCTGGGGTGTACCGACGAAGAAATAGAACCGGACTTAGCACAGAGAATTGTCTGATATTACGAAGTCTTGTAGCCTGGCCTTCGATTGAGCCGATTCGCATGCGGCATGGTCTCCTTCATCTCTTCATATTCGGCTTTTGTTGCTTTTTTTTTATTTTTTTATTTTATTTTTTTGTCCGGTCGCTCCATGTAGTCTGATTCTCCCTCACCTCTTCGCCCGCTTTTTCCCTGATCCCTTTCCTGGTTGGTGCGGAGTGTAGCAAGATGCTGGCATCGTCGTTGCTTTACTAGATGCGTCCCAGCCCGCCCAATTGAAATGACAGAAGGGGGAAGAAAAGAAAGGAAGAAAGGCCTACCGTTTTTCCCGCATGATCCACTGTAGTAGGAAGAGGTACATGAAACAAAAAAGGAAAAAACAAAAAAAGGTACAACTCAGAGGGGTATCATATTCTTCATTCCCATTCTATTTCCCTTTCCTTCCCAGCCTTAAAGAAAGGAATTGTCCTATACCACGCTATCTACAACCTGCTTCGCCCATTCATCAACAGCAAGGCTCGATTAGTGAGGATTGCTTTTTCTTTCTTTTTCTCCCTATGTCATGCACGCTAATAAAAGTCGCGAGTCCTTACGCACATCAATGTAAAGAAACGAGCGTGGTTTCACGTTCGTGGATCACATTCTTTCCCTTTCCTCTGTTCTTCCCGATTCGATGATGTTTTCAATGCCGATTAAACCCCCCACCTCCTAACGCCGATCCTCCCCTTTCCGAAAATACTGAGTTGGCGCAATGGGCTATACACTAAATCTTTCTTGCAAATCTCCCACCACCCTCTTTCCACCACCCTCTTCCCCCATCCATCTCCTCCTCTTCCTGCTCCTCCCCCTCCTCTTCCTAAACCCCTCTCACCTCCCTCCCTATCCCCCGTCCCCACCCGCCGAACCCCGCATTCGGACACCTAATCCAGATCACTATCCGCACCACGTCGATACCCTCCATCCCTCGTCTTCCTCCCGTCTTCCTCCCCCCAGCACCGCCCTTGCGCGGACTACTCCTCCTCTCCCCCCCCACCGCGCTCACTCGCCGAAAACTCCGACGCCGTGTTCGCAGGTCGGTATTTGTCGTAGTAACTCGCCGTCCGCGTCCCCGTTTGAGAAGTCGAGCCCGTGTACGCCGTACTCAGGACTTCGGACGCCGGGCCGGATTGGTAGCTGAAATCCCTGTGGCCGGAGACCGGGGGTTGGGATTTCTTCTGCGGGGAGTTGGATCGGGAGCGGGACGAGTGGCGGGGTTTGGAAGTGCCGCCGGGTTTGGAGCTCGGGGCGGCGGATTTGCGGGTTGAGTGGGCGGGGGGTGGTGGTGGAGGGTGGATGGCGTTCTCGCGGGCCAGGGCCGCGGCGGCTTCTTCCGCTTCGCGTTTCCAGCGGCGTTCCATTCGGGTTGCTTCTTCTTTCGCTTTGCGCTCCGCGCGTTCTTTTTCCCTCTGTTGATTCGTGCGGGTGGAGTTGAGGATGGGTTTTTCGGAGGTTTCCGACATGGTTTCCGATCCGGACACGGTGGAGGCGAAGTGCGAGCCGTTGCCGTCGGCGATGCGGTTTAGGCCGCCGACGCGTGCGGGTTTCTCGCGTTTGTAGTCCGCCACGTCGCGGTCCCGGTAGCGTTTGCCGTGCCCGTTGAAGTCGGCTTCGGAGCGGATTTCGGTCATGTCGCTCACGGTGTTGGTGCCGAAGGATTCCGTCATGTAGTCGTCGTCGTAGAGGATCGAATGAGTCTTGGCCCATCCTCTTTGGCGGTGATACCTTTCCTTCCCTTCTCATCACGACCAATGACGCTCCTCGCGGCTTGCTGTTGCCACTTGTAGTGTTGGGTGCCGGCGATACTACTTCCCCCGCCCAGCTTGGTACTCTTGGTGGCATTGCTCAACGTCTTGCCATCTGGACCTTTACGGCGGAGGACGGTCGATTTGTAGTCTTCCCAATCGCCTTCCTGGTACTTGAAGCCGCCGTTCTTGGCCCAGAAGAAGAACCAGATGCTGGCGATGACCATGGCGGCGCCCAGGATGGCGAAGAGAGCGAGGAAGCCGGCATTGTTGAATTCGGAAGCAGGTTTGGCGCCAGCGCCTGGTTTGAAAGTCGATGAAGAGTCGCGTGCGGTGAGGGTCTTGTGAGCGGTGAGTGGTGAGGAGTCTGGGTTGCGTGATTGCAACACGGTTGCCAGAACAGGTGAAGTATCCAGGTCACGCTTGTCGAAGTCAAGGGAAGCCCGAGCAACAGCTGTGAGATCGTTCCGGGGACCTGAGCGTTCGATATAACGGCTGGCCTCGAGGAAGCCCGTGAGGGGAGATACGGGAGCCATGGTGGATGTAGATGAGGATGTGGATTAGGAGTCTGTTCAAGCTGCAGGCCGAAGCCTTGACAGCTCGTCTCAATTGTTCAGTCGACGTCGAATGTTCGTCGGATAGTGGGAGAGTGGTGTAGTCGGAGTTGTTGCAGCGGATGGCTTGGCAAGATGATGGTTTGCCGAAGACGCAAGTATTGGGTGGGTCAGGTAGGCAGATGATGGTTTGCCGAAGAAGCAAGTATGGAATGACAGTATAGGATAAGTTGAAGAGAGTTGTAGTCGGAGTGGAGTGGATGCGATTGCAAATGCAAATGCAAATGCTAGCTAGTATTGAAGACGGTGAAGCTAAAGTCGCGTGGCTGGTATGGGCTTGCTGGCTGGCTGGGGGAGGAGGCTGGTGCTGCGTCACTGTTTACCGCGCTAGTCTTCGGCCCTAGCAACCGCCACCACTCTCCTCTAAAAGACTACTGCGTACCTACATAGTAGTGTACTCCTACCTCCTACAATGTACATAGTAGATAGTATGTACAGTACCGGCTAATCAGAGACAACTACTGCGCATCACATTGGAAGCCGGTGAATTGAATCAAGCCTTTTGCCAGCTATTCGCTTTGGGTCCTCCAAGACCACGAATTGATACGCATGCAGCGTACATTACATACTTTCGGACCTCTGATACCGAATGACTAAGCCGCCACTAGGTTCAGGTTGCCGACCGCTGCGCACCGTTGTACTTGGCACTCCTGTAGTCCATGCCGAGTGTGGGTGTGCCTGGGCTACTCATCACTACATACCTAGTATTCATCTTGAAACCTACAAAGAAGGGTGATTGGTGCCATCAACCAAGTAGCTATATCCAACAATCGCCGCATCAAATGCCTGCGCAAAGAAGGAGACTCATACTCGACACCCACTGCGATCCCGATAGATCCTCCCCTCGTACCTGGTAACGATGACGTCGCTGACTGCTCACTTCCCTTACAACGAATGAAGCTCTCTCCGCTCTCGCGTACATATGTACACATCATCCAAATACGTAGACTGACCCTACCTATCCGCGGCATCCGTGAAACTCCAACCATTCGCAAGCGATTCTCCCATCTCACCAGCAGCATCAGCAGCGGAGAGCTCATCCGAAACAACCCTCGTGCACACCTTGTCTCGACCCTATAAGTAGCCCACATCATCCCCATCAATGTTCTCTACCACCCGCACCCTCCCAACCCGACTCCTGGCCACCAAACTTCCCAAACCAACTGCAATCCCAACACCCTTCCAGCACACCACCGTCCGCGCCTTCTCCCTCACTCCCCCCAAAATGGGCAAAGACGCCAACATGTCCAAGGACCCGCCCAAGCACCAAATGGTCTACTTCCCCGAGCTTACCTCCAAAGTGCGCTCGTTCGGCCAGTTCCGGAAAGTCATGCATACGGGTCTTTACAGTCAGGTCGTCACGATGGAGATCCCCGTCGGTGGCGATATTGGCGATGAAGTGCACACAGTCGACCAAGTCCTGATATTTACCAGTGGCGAGGGGAAGGCGACTGTGGCGGGGGTGGATCAGGTATGTTTGTCTTAATTCTACTATCCATTCTTTCATTTTGGTACAATGCTTCTTTTGTAAAAATAGACAATCCTCCCACCTTCACATAACCCCACGAAAAACAAAACAAAAAGACCAAAAACTTCGAAATCATCAGAAATTTACGTTCTTCACTTTCCTAACAAAGAAAACAAATTTGTAGGCAGTCAAAGCATCCGACGTCGTCGTCGTCCCCGCAGGCACCCAACACCAATTCATCAACACATCCGCCACGCAGCCCCTGGAGCTCGTGACGGTGTACTCGCCCGCCGAGCACGATCCCCAGACCGTGCATAAGACGAAAGAGGAAGGCGATGAGGAGGAGGAGAACGGGAAGGATGAGGCGCCGGAGTGGGCGGAGCGGAGTAAGGAGCGGAATGAGGAGTTGGGGGAGGTTAAGACGAGTGGAGGGCCGTATGGGAATGGGGATGATGGGAGGCATGTTAAGGATTAGAGGAATGAAGGTGGTTTTACGATTTTTTGGGGTTGGGTGGGGCCAGTTCTGATATGGTGATGATGGTTCATTTCACTTCCTAAGTAGAGGAGATGAAGACGGAAGGGGTCGGGTAAGGGGCTAAGAGTCGGTATGAGAAATGATTTGGAAACATGCGTCCCATGGGGACTTATAATAATGGACAGTGGAAGGGCAGGATATTCTCGAGATAGTACCATCTGATAATCTTTTATACCACAATTCCCACCCACGGGAATCTCATCCAGACAAAATAAACCAGCCACAGACAACCCGATCAAATCCCCCCCATCCCTTCTCCCACCCCCAGATCACCTCACTCCCCCTCCTCCTCAACAAACTCCACCAAAGCAGTCCCCGCCTTACACATCTCGCCCGCGCGATGCACCACCCTCCCCACCCTCCCATCCTGCGGACTCCGAATCACCGTCTCCATCTTCATACTCTCAATGACCACCAACGCCTGATTCTTCTTCACCTCCTGGCCCTCCTGCACCTCGACCCGGAGCACTTTACACGGCATAGGCGCCAGCACGCTATTCGCGACGTCCTTGGCGCCGAGGGTCTCCGACAGCCATTTCGGCGTCGCGAGGTGCAGACGGTACAGCGTGCCGCGGTCGAAGAGCGTGAGGTGCGAGGTTTCTGGGTCGCGGATCAGCGTCGTGGCGAGGCGGGTGTGCGGGTGGAAAGCGTTGAGGGTGTGGGTTGCGGCGTCGTAGGAGGCGCGGATGGTTTGGGTGGGGGATGAGGAGGGGCCGACGCTGATGCTGAAGGTGTCGGGGGAGGTTTTGAGTACGCGGACGGGGATGGGGTCGGTGGTCGTTTGGGGATCGCTGCTTGTTTCTACCAGGTGGAATTCGCGCGGTTGCGCGGTGTGGCCGAATCCGATTTGGGGCGGGATGCGCTGGGCTTGGTGTTGTTGGTCGGACTCGTAGAGCCCGATTGCGGCTTGTATCAAGACTTCTTCGGGCAAGGGTGTCTTTGCAAATAGTTCGTCGTGGTGTTTGGGAATGTAGCCGGTTTCGACTTCGCCTCGGACGAACGCTGGGCTCCTGCAGCATCGCTTTAGGAATTCGATGTTGGTTATGAGGCCCGCGACCTCATATTCCTCCAAAGCCCTCTCGAGCTTCTGAAGCGTAGATTTTCTGTCAGGCCCAGAGACGATGAGTTTAGCTATCATCGGATCGTAATGCGAGCTGACTTCATCACCCTGAACGAAGCCCGCATCGATCCGCACCCCATCTTTCTCTTGTGGAGTCCGGAGGTGTAAAAGCTTTCCTGTTGATGGGATGAAGTTCATGCTTGGGTCTTCTGCGTAGATTCTAGCTTCAATGGCATGTCCTCTCGCACTGATCCGCCCTTCAACTTGATCCTGGGAAAGCGGCAGCTTCTTGCCTTCGGCTATCAGGATCTGCCAGTGTACGAGATCCAATCCTGTGACCATCTCAGTCACTGGATGTTCGACTTGGAGACGCGTGTTCATCTCCATGAAAAAGAATTCGCCCGTTTCGTTGTCGAAAATGAATTCCACTGTCCCGGCTCCCTCATAGCCGACAGCCAGAGCCGCCTGTCTAGCCTTCTCCCAGAGATCTTGCCTAACATCTTCAGCTAGGTTTGGCGCTGGCGACTCCTCCAGAATCTTCTGGTGTCGGCGTTGGACACTGCAGTCACGCTCACCCAATGCAACACAATTACCATGCTTGTCGGCGAATACCTGTACCTCGATATGGCGAGGCGTAGTGATGTACTTCTCCACCAGCATGACATCGTCACCGAATGAGCTTCGCGCTTCGGACTTGGCACTCTCCAGCTGCTGGTGGAACTCGGATGCGCTCTGAGCAATTCTCATGCCCTTGCCACCACCGCCTTTCACCGCTTTCAAGAGTACCGGGTACCCTATCCGCTCAGCCTCCTTGGCCAGGTGCTCTGCCTCTTGGTTGGCGCCGTGGTAGCCTGGGATGCAAGGCACGCCCGCCTCAATCATGATCTCTTTGGAGCGTGACTTGTCGCCCATGGCCTCGATTGCTTTCCATGGCGGCCCGATGAAAGTGAGTCCCGCTTCCGTGCAAGACTTGGCGAATGCTGCGTTCTCTGACAGGAACCCGTATCCAGGGTGGATAGCCTGACAGCCGTGCTGCTTGGCTAGGTCAATGATTCGCGGTCCATTCAAGTACTGGTCTGTACTGCCGAGGTTGATCGCGAAAGGTGAGCTCAATGCATGCTGTGATCGACTGTCCGGGTCCGTGTAAAGTGTCGTAGTCCGGATACCGTATTGCGAAGCCGTTCTGCCTACACGCAGAGCTATTTCGCCTCTGTTGGCAATCAAGATGGAGCGCAATGGGTCAATACCATCCTTGTCTGTAGCAGCTGTTGCGTTCCATCTACGAGGTCTATTGGGAAGAGTCCTTGGAGCTCGAAGAGCAACGGGTCTAGTGATTGAGCGCATGTTGATGGGCGTCAGCCGGGTGTTTCTGCCTACCTTACATTCTCTACGAGACATATAACACGACCGCCAATGGATGCGGCTTAGGCAACACAGATGCCAGATGCCGAGGGTAAGCGATAGGTTCATGCGCTATCCTCAATCAGGAGGTGGGGATGACGTGCCCCGTGTAACGTCTGGCGCGGAGGCGCGTCGACGTGCTGCTCCTTCCCCATGCGGAAGCAACCGCAAGTCCGCGTTGGAAGGGTGAAATGTTTGCGGTCTGCTTATGGTTCGCCATGAATGCGCACGACTGTGCCTTGTGCCTTGAACAGAAAGCATTTCAAAATCGCCGCGGCGTGCCCAGTGTCAAGTAGGCGCACGGCCCCACAATACGTCGTTGCGCATCGCATTATTGGTGCGTGCTACTGGTACGTAGGTGCAAGAAACTGCTTTCCGATGCAGAAGTTCATCCAGTATCTTATTCCCATCGAACAGGCCGCCCTGCAGTGATCATTGGACAAAAGTTCACATGCGCCGAGCGCCAGGGCGTATGAAGAATTCACTTGGACGCGACTAAGCTCCCGCTGCTGGACTTTCGCAGAAGCTTGCTAGCAATCGCATCGGCATCTACGCAGCATTCGATTATATCAACGACGCCTTTCTAGCGCCTATGAGGAATAGCAAGCAGGATCACAAGGCTCGCCAGCTATTTCTAGCGTAGTTGCTAGCGCTAGAGCGGTACCGAAGCTGGCGGATTCAAAACTACCTTCTTTGGACGAGTCAACATGGAGGAGGACTACGACTACGATGAAGATCAATTTCTTGAATACGATGGCGACTGGATTTTCGTGGAAGATGAATACGGTCTGGCGGTAAGCTCATTCCGTCGGCTACTTGCAGCCCCGCTCCAGAGCGACGGGAGCCAGCTGCCTGTTTCCAGTTCACGCTTTTTACAGCACTAATGAAGGCTGACGAAACGCTTGAAACAGGACGAGCTTGCAGAGTCTCAAGTTCCTGAGCCCGGCTATAGTGGCACCAACGCCGAAATAGCATTGGAGAGTTTTGATTATGATATCTACAACTACTGGGACGATGTGGACTACCTCGCCGATGATGCCTACTGGGACTACGAAGGGAATGTGTCGCCGGGCGAAGATCCGCAGAGTTCTGGACAGAAGAGGAAGCGTGGCACCCCGGGAAGAGCCAGCGCGGCTAGTAAGAGAAGGAAGGTTTCAGGGAAAGATGTAGCCGAGGGTGCAGTGCCCGGAAGAGGTCAAATGGACAATGTCATGTTTGTTAGTCGGGAAGAGCAGGTGCGCTTGGCACTGCAGAGAGGACCTGTCTTGAAACGCAGCAAGCCCGTTGCGTTTCTAGGCGATTGGAGAAAAAGGTATGCGAATGTGGACGGCGAGGTCCTTGTTGCTCAAATGCCTGCAGATATGAAGAAGGCAGCGCAGGCTGAAGATTCGGTTAGAGGACAAACTCCGGACCAGGAAATCGTATCGGCGGCAAGCCGAGGTTCGCAGGAAGATGAGGAGAGCTGGGAAGACGAGGAAGAGGAAGACGCTTCTACGGCAGGAGACGCCGTTGAAGGACTTTCGTCTTTAGACCCGGATATGCTCAAGCAAATTCTTCGGCAGCGAATGGGTGATGCCGGGCTCGACGGAATGGACGAGGGCGCATTCATGGACACAATTTCGAAAATGTTGGCCGGTGGTAGCGATGAGGATGACGTAGCTGGCGACCTCGCGAACAATCTGCTGGGCCAAGCTACTGAAGGGGGCGGCAACAGCGCATTTTCGGACTGGCTTTCCGGGCAAGGAGTCTCACTTGATGCGGCCGAAGAAGATGAGACTTCGTCAAACGCGGAAGCAAGTACATCACATGGTGATGGTCAGTCTAGCGTCCCTGGCAGCGCAGCAGCATCTCGAATATCACCGCTCGATAGCGCTATCGCGTTGGAGTCATCTCAAGCTAGCCGTGATGCTGTGACCCCAACAAATTCACGTGCAAGAGACGCCCAAAGTAGCAAAGGTACAGTCGGAGGGAGGAAGAAGAGGCCCGCAAAGCAAGTGGCTTTTGACGACTCGTCTGTTGAAGAGACCAAAATCAACATTGAGTCCACCGAAGAGAAGCGGCGAGAGGATGGAAAAGAGGCTCCCAAGAGTGAAGCTCTAACACCGGCACGATCGACTCGCAGTAAAGCCGCCAACTCGACAGCTCCAAGGAAGAAAAGCACTCGCAGTAATGAAAAGGCCAACCCCGAACAACAATTACAACATGAGCTGCAAGACGATGCGCGAGATAATGCTGCCAAAGATCCGGCTCCCACGACTTCAACTGGGAAGGGAAGGAAACGAAAAGCTGCCGATGACGATGAATTATCGCAAAATAACAACAAAGGCAACCGGAAAGCTAAAGAGCCTGCCACGCGAAGAACGAGGAGCGCCAGGGCGAAAACTGGCGGGAAATGAGGGCCAGCTATCTTTCAACCCAGGATGACGTTTGTTGCTATATGGTGTTCATGTTGGACAACCTGTATCATAGGCCTGTGCAGCGGCCTTTCTCAGCTTTTACATTCCAATTCACTTGCGTCAAAAATGTATTCACAGTGTTTCTGCCAACTTTCAGGCACCCACAAGTTATGTCTCTCAAGCATTTCCAAATGCGGCAGCTGCGACGGCCCGAGGTTTAGGCAACAGCGTGTCGAAGCACTAGCGCGTGGCGAGCTATCTCACCGGAAATTCTGTGTCTTGACGTCGATGCTTCAACTGAACGTCGCCTGTTTACTTTTGACACCTCAGTGACCACTTGACTGTGAGTCTCGGAATCAATTTACCGGCGTATTCTCCTACGCTGCAAATTATTAAGGTCCAGAAAGGTCGCTCTACCATTGCACCAATTCAAGAGGACTGCAGCCGTTCGACTGAGTCCAATTGAGACGGTCAAGATGAGCGCCAAGAACGAAAGCTCCAGTGGAGCTGCTCCTCCCAATGAAGAACCGCTGGACAATTGGGACGACGATGACAGCAGTTCTGGCGAGGAAGACACCGCACAGAATGGAACCACGAATGACGAAGAACATGAAGCAAACTCCGACGCCTCTTCTGACGAAGATGATGAGATCCACGACCAAGACCACGACTCACGCATTCTTAATTCATACCGCCGACTTCTATCCCGTCGTGTCGACTTAGTAGGTGACTATGCCGGTGACGAGCTCTTTTTGATCGAGGGCGATTCCATGCTCCTCAGATGCTTTAGTGACGACCAGCTTGACTTTCACCCTGGCCTCCAACTACTCCATGCCGTTTACAATGTAGAGCATCTGCTATCGAACCTGGTGCGGAGAAAGTGCAACTTCCACATTGTCTTCTTTGACAGCAACCGCGGACTTTGCGTACCGCCAACAGCCAGCAATGAAGATGCGTGTAAATACTATCTTGCCCGATCAGCCATCATTCGCCACATGCAGGCCACTCTGCCGGCTAGCAACCCCAACGTCAAGATTAATGTGTTCCCGACATACGAATCCCCAGACTTCCGAAGCTACCTTGCCACGAGCGGCCCCTATTTCGTGATGATGCACGACGGCGCTCAGCCAGAAAAGCGAACTGGCAAGCACATGTCTGCGGAAGACGAGGTTACCGAGAACTCGCCTATCGCCCAGCGTGTAGGATTCCGCCAAATGGTGTTACAGTTCATTGGAACTGGTTACAACGTTGCACTGGTCAACGGCCTCGAATGGCGCGATACGAAGGTCATGACCATGGTGCTCGAAGCTAGAAATAGATCAAGCGCCGTCTCTGCTGTCAATATCGAGGCGACACCGCAATCGAGTATAGATGTTCCGGCAGAACTTGGTCAGTCTGAGAAGGTGTCAGCACTGACAGAGCGTCAGCAACTTGCCGTTATGGCTGTCAGCGCCATGTTACGTCAAAAGCCCGGAAGCGTTCCTTCACAGGCTCTGCCCTCGCTTTGTGCAGCCTATCTACTGCATGAAGCTTTGCTCGCACATACAAGTTTGGCAATGCGTCGACTGCCTTCGACAGATGGAGCCGACGGCGTCCAAGCGTTCCTACGTGCTGTGTCGTCAATTTCAGAAGCATGCTTGAGCAGCCCCGCATGGAAGGGGAAGGACATTTGCGATGTCGCGGATTGCGTTGATGGTCGTTTGTTCTTGCAGACTTCCAATGGCACTGTGGCTCAAGGTGATGTGCAAAAGACATTCGACAATCTTGTTGCAGCAGTCGAAAAGATTTCAGGTGCGAAATTGCCTCAACCAAATGGAGACACCGCAACGGCAGGCGAGGTCAGGCCGGAGGGAGAGGAAGAAAGCCACGAAGAAATCGCTGTACTCCCTTTCTCCAACCCGGTGTTCGACAAGCACTTGGAGCCCGTGCGTCTGCAAGTCGATGAGTCGGTGGGCGATGATGAGAGCTTTACGACTCACCGAATCTTCCAAGAGCTGACACACTGGCACAATGCCAAGAAACCCATCGTGCATAAAGGCCCGCCTACAAAGCAAGAGGAAAGGCAAAAGTTCTTTGCTGAACGTCGCAATCAGCTGTTTATGGCTGAGATGAGAACATACGCTGCAAGTTTGACGAATGCCGTCGGTAAGAGCCTTGAGCCAGAAACAATCATTGTTGGCCAGAGCAAGACGGGAACTCGTGACTCTTCGCCAGCTGTGACCAGCAGGAAGGGTGGAGCGGAGTCTCCCGCAGAGAGCGATATGTCGGATAGCAGTGCCAAGGGAAAACAAGGTAAAAAGGCTGCTGGTGGCAAGACGGCTCAGAAGAATGCCGGAAAGCAAGCCATGATGGCACAAATTGCCGAAGCTCGTGCGAAGAAGGATAAAACTGCAGGCGGCAAGGTCGTCAGCGCATGGCAGACTGTTTGCAAGAACCTGCAGGCCGATAGTGACCCGCGATCTAGGTTCAACCGGGCGAGGCTGTATCTCACTACTCTCAAGAGCGATTGGAGGGAGATCATCAGTGCTGAGGTCGAGCTGTTCATCCTGAGCTGCGTACTGGAGTACTGGATTAGTGCTTGCCGCCAGAAGGAACAGGTGCAACGAAAGGAGGTCTGTGCCCTGATCTGGTTCCTCGCCAGCAACATTACGAATTCAAAGGGCCTCACGCGAAACATCGTTGGCAACATAGACCTCACCGTCAAGACATTGGGACTACCTCCAGTGCCGCGGGTCTCAAACGCCGATGCCTTGCCGGAGAGAAAGCTGGCTTTCACTTTTGCGCTACCGGCCTCGAAGGTGGATGGCTTGTCTGTGGATATGCCACCAAGGGAATTCCAGCTTGTTCATTGTGGGCCCTACCTCGAACGAACCTTCGACAGCAAGCCAGACCCTCGTGTCGAGTTCAATCCAGATGGCTGGCAGCGCAAAGTTCTTGACGGCATTGATGCAAACAAGAGTGTCTTCGCCGTAGCACCAACCAGCGCTGGTAAGACTTTTATCTCTTTCTACGCGATGCGTAAGGTCCTTGAGGCAGACGACGATGGTGTCTTGGTCTACGTGGCACCCACAAAGGCCCTGGTGAACCAGATCGCTGCAGAAATCCAGGCGCGCTACTCGAAGAACTTCAAGTACGGCGGGAAATCAGTCTGGGCTATCCATACCCGTGACTACCGTATCAACAATCCGTCAGGTTGTCAGGTCCTCGTCACGGTCCCTCACGTTCTCCAAATTATGCTGTTGGCGCCATCCAACGCCAACTCATGGTCGAGCAGAGTTCGTCGCATCATCTTTGATGAGGTGCATTCGATTGGACAAGCAGAGGATGGTGTTGTCTGGGAACAGCTTCTGCTCATGGCTCCGTGCCCGATCATTGCGCTTTCCGCTACTGTGGGTAACCCAGACGAGTTCAGCGGTTGGCTGACGGACACTCAAAAGGCCACTGGGATCGATTTGGTGACAGTGCAGCACCCTCATCGTTACTCAGACCTGCGAAAATACTATTATGTCCCGCCGAAGAAGTTTGCCTTCCACGGTCTTCCGGAGAGAAGCGCTTTCGGTACTTTGGGTCTTGAGGGTTTGACCGGCTTCAACCACGTCCACCCCGTCGGCGCGTTGGTTGACAAGTCTCGTGGCATTCCGCAAGATCTTGGCCTAGAACCTCGCGATTGCTATGAATTGTGGAAAGCAATGGTCAAGTTCCAGAACAAAGACTATCCTGTGCCTGCGGAACTCGACCCTGCGAAAGCCCTGCCTGCTGTTTCACGAAAGGTCGACATTTTGAACTGGGAGAAAGATCTCAAAGACCTGCTGCGCAAGTGGATTTCCTCAGAAGGTTCTCCTTACGAGCAAGTCGTGAAAGAGCTCGAGGGCAACTTCAGAAACGAAGAGCGGGAGCCATTGCTCGCTACGCAGCCTTCCAGCGATGCCCAGGCTGTCAAAGAAGTACCCGTTGCCGAGAATGATCTCCTTCAGACGACCCTTCCCATGCTATGCCGGCTGCATGCTCAAGATGCACTTCCCGCCATCCTGTTCAACTATGACCGTCACATGTGCGAGAAAGATGTGTAACAGCTTGGTGGAGCAGCTCCAGCAGACGGAGCTTGCTCAGCGCAAAAGCGGACCCAAATGGGCTAAGACTCTTGAGCGCTGGGAGGAGTGGAAGAAGGCGCAGGAGAAGGCAAACTCCAAGAAGTCGAAGGTTCCAGCAAAGAAAGGAAAAGGTGGTGACGAAGATGACAAAATGTCCAAGCTTGACCAGCAACGTGACTCGGCCGACTCTAATGCCAGTCCATGGGACTCATTTAACCCGGATGCGCCGATGGACGGCTACCACTTTGCAGACCACACCAAGGTTCAGCTTTCTGAGCTGGAGATCTATGTCCGCCAGCTGGGACGCCGCAACGTCCAGCAATGGCTTATCGATGCCATGCAGCGCGGTATCGGTGTCCACCACGCTGGTATGAACAGGAAGTACAGACAAGTGGTTGAAATCCTCTTCCGCAAAGGTTTCTTACGTGTGGTCATTGCAACTGGTACACTGGCTCTTGGTATCAACATGCCAACACGCACGGTCGTCTTCAGTGGCGACTCTGTATTCTTGACGGCGCTTAACTACCGTCAATGTGCTGGTCGCGCTGGTCGTCGTGGCTTCGATCTGCTCGGAAATGTCGTCTTCCAGGGAGTGTCCCGTCAAAAGGTCTGCCGCCTTATCAGCTCACGCCTGCCGGATCTGAATGGTCACTTCCCTATCACGACCACTCTGGTTCTGCGTCTCTTCACACTGTTACATGAGTCTAAGAACTCCAAGTACGCGGCGGGCGCCATCAATGCCCTACTATCACAGCCACGTCTGTACATGGGTGGTGCCTCTTTCAAAGACCAGACGATGCACCATCTGCGTTTCTCGATCGAATACCTGCGCAGGCAGCACCTCCTCAGTACGGATGGTGCTCCGCTCAACTTTGCTGGCCTTGTCAGCCATCTCTACTTCACAGAGAACTCTTCGTTTGCATTCCACGCGTTGCTGAAGGAGGGGTTCTTCCACGAGCTCTGCTCTGGCATCCACAAGAACGAAAAGGAAACGGTCGAGACTCTTATGCTAGTGATGGCACACCTGTTCAACCGGATCTACTGCCGCCAGGCTGACCCAGAGTATCGAGAGAAGGTCGTCAAGCCTTCTTCATCGGTCGTCTTCCTACCGCCTATGCCAAAGAAGGCTTCTGAGATTCTCCGGACTCACAACAAGCAGACTTTGCAAGTGTACCGGACCTACGTTGAGACTTTCGTGGACCAACATGTCAAGCAAGACGATGGCAGGCTTCCGCTCTCTGGTATGGAAGTTGGCACAGATGGAGGACAAGCCCAGCTGCAGCACCTGCCGAAGACCAAGATTCGTTCGCCTTTCGTGGCTCTTTCTGGGCCGGGTGATAACTTCGAGACAATCCACGATCTCTGCCGGACAACCAGGGATGGTGTTTTCCTGGAAGAGGCTGTGATTCCGCACGTTGAAGTGTATCCAGATGAGTCCGAGATGCCACTCAACGCCTGGCTGCTAGACTTCTTCAAGCACGGTGATATCTTCACGCTGGAGAAGGCCAACAACATCCGACGCGCCGACATTTGGTTCATGCTGAACGACTTCTCGCTGGTCGTCGCTACTATCATCACCAGCCTGATGAACTTCATGAAGCTGAAGGAAGGCACGGACCTCGACATGCTCGACGTCATGGGCGACCTTGATGTCCACGACGAGGCCGAAGACAACGAGGTAGCCGCCTCAGACGAACAGAGCGAGCTCTCCGCCCCGAGCGCAGCGGACTCCGCTATCTCGATGCCTGAGCGGCCCAAGCAGGCCCCGACGTCCACGAAGAAGGCCAAGAACACCGAGAGCTGGGAGGACGTGGCGGACGAGGAAGAGAAGGTGCATGAGCGTGCTGAACGGCGTGCTGCTAATGCCGTCAGGTTGGAGAACGAAGCCGCGCAGGCCCTCAAGAGCGGCGTGAGGAACAACGAGTCTCTGAAGGATGTCCTCATTGCTTTCCAGAAGCTGCACGCTGAGTTCTACGAGAAGTTCCGTGCTATGTGGGCTTAAGCCCGTGGCGAAGATAGGGCGGATAACCGGGTTCAGAGATCTGGCTCTGTTGTGTGGGCGCAGCTGGGGAGACATTGGAATATGATGGTCCAAAGGCTGTTTTGCGGACCCGGGTTTCTAGGTTTTCTGCAAGTTATCAAGTCTTTCATTAAAATGCGGGTAGATGAGGGGGCTCGCCATAGACGTAGAAAAGTTTTGCCAATCCAAAGCAGAAATACAATCCAAACTGACAGCTGACGGCGCTTTTTCTTTCAGAGTGTTTTGAATTAAGTGTGACTGATGTTTGCAGGGAATCTCAAATCTTTCCGCTGCTCTAGTTCCTAAAATGCTATACCAGGACTTCATAAATCTCAGCAATCCTGCTCATGAGGCAGAAGTTGCCTGCCATCTGACGCGGAAGGGTTCTTGAAGATATGAACTGACAAAAAGAACACCAGAATGATCGGAAAGCTGTGTGCGTAGTATTTTGCAATGTTATATACGCGAATGTCAGGTACAGTTGTGAGCGTCCTGATCGCATCTGTACGGACCTAGAGTATGCCCAACATCGGATAGGCCTCTTTCTCAAAGAAAATTCCTTTCAATCTCATACCTGGCTGGCAAGTAATACAGAGCCCTCTCTTCCTGGGCTGTTTATCCACATCCCTGAAAAGTCATCGCGACGCCCCATCCGCAATGCGCGCTTGTGTTCCTCCTTCTTTGTAATGATCTTACATGTGCCTATCCCTCCACACAAAAATACAGAAATAAGAAAAAGCATCCTAGAAACCCGGCGGGTTCAGCCTCTGACTCAACCGCGTCCACTTGGGCAGCTTATGCACCCCCTTCCTATACCCCTTCGCTTTCCGATCGAACATGCTATATTTGTCTCGGCTCAGCATCTCCTCCTCCCGCGGCATCTCCACTTTCCACCGCTCAATCGCTTTCATGGTCCCCATCGTGCGCGCCTGATCGCCCAGCATCACCCGGCCCTGTCCGCCCGTCACGGCCGCTTCACCCTCCGCTTCGGCGTCCGTGGCGAGCACTTCGCCCTGTCGCGGTCCCCGGCCATGTCGTCGTTCTTCTTGCCCACTGTGCTGTTCCCGCGCCAACAATCGCTGCCCTTCGGCCGTTGCGCTCAGTTCTTCCGGCGTCGCTTTGTTGTGGCTCCGGCTCTGGGTCGGTGCGAGGGACGGTTTCGCTTTCGCGGCTGATGTGGGAGCGGATGGAATCTGGCGTTGTAGGGCGTTATCGAGCACTGAGACTACGTTGTCCACTCGTCGTAGGCGGCGGCGATGCCGCAGCTTTTGGGGGCGGACATGCGCCATGGGATTTTCCTGGGGAAGGGTTAGATAGGTTGTTTATTCGAGTGGGATCTGGAGTTGTGCTCACCATAGTAGCCGCCTGATAATGGCGCTGAGGGTTTGAATGCGCCGAACATTTTTATTGGGCCTGATCTGCTGTGTCCTTGGTGATGTCTACGGTATAGACATGTGAAGCGCGGAGCGGAGGTGCTTGGACCAGGTGTAGGGGGGTAAGAGTTTGAATTTTACGGTTATTTCAGCTGTACCATACAGTACCTGCATTAACCTGCCCAACGCAATGACCAGCCATCATAGAGCGGTGAACGTGTTGCCCTTTGTCGACATGCCATGATTTACGACTCATGATAACTCCATCTCAAGCAGCTTCATATTCTAAATTGTACACGACACGCTTTCTCGATATTGCATGCTGTATCTCACACTGACTCTATAAACCATTCGTCGGTGCATTTGATCCGGAATAAATCAATATAGAAGACAAACAAAAAGGAAAGACAGCCTTCGCTCGACATAGCCATCATTAGTTATCAGTTCTTGGCAGGAAGCATGCTGGAAACCGATGTGAACGTCACGGTGCCACCGACAGACCCGCAAACCATCAAGACAGATCCCCCAAAAGAATCCATCCAACCACCTGAACCCTTCTTCCGCCTCTGGGATCTCCCTTCAGAACTCCGTCTGAGGATATACGAATACGCTCTGGCACCAACCCAACACCTCCATCTCTCCCGGACGCAAACAAAACCCTTCTCCGTCACCCCACCAATCACCCCTCAACTCCTGACCGCCTGCCACCAAATCCACCGCGAGGCATCCCCCATCCTCCTCGACCAGAACGAGATCTGCATAGCAGTCGACGCGCACGATGCCGCATCGCCCGTGATCCCACCTCACCGTCTCCCCCCACCAGTCTACAGCGGATCCGCCACCTGAGCGTCATTCTGGACTGTACCAACTACTTCAACCTCTCGTACTCGGACACGGATCTCACCCCCTTCTCCTACCTCACCAGCCTCCAAACTCTGCGTTTAGCGATGGTCTACCGCCGGAACCACGCCACGCAGGTCCTTGCTCCGCTGCATATCCCCAGTCTGCGGGAGTTTAACCTGGTAGCGCAAGTGCTGGAGCGGATCCCCGCGGCGACGGAGGTGGTTTTTGGGACTGAGGAGGGGAGTTGCAGAGGGAGATTGTGACGGAGGTGATTGAGAGGAGGAAAGGCGGGATTAGAGGGGTTTATGTTGAGGCGCCTGAGAGGGATTTGAGGGATGCGGCTGTGGGGGTGAAGGGGCTGGTTAGGGGGTGTAAGTCTGGGAGGCCGACGGGGACGAGAGAAGGAATTGGTGGGGAGGGAAATGAGGCTTTGTTGGCGAGAATGGAGGTGCGGGTTAGGATTTAGGCCGATGTTTAGTAGGGTGGCTGGTGGAGTTTGGAGTACCAGCGCCTCCAGGATGAGCAATGTCTGGTCGTCTCTGGCAAGGAGAATTACAATCAAGAATGATTTACGATGGATTTATGACCTGTCAAAACGATCTCAAAATATTTTCCATTTTCAAACGGGCAATCTTCGAATGTCATTTAACGCATCGCCATCAAGACACTTTCCAAGCATCCGGATCCTTAATCAGTTCGTCCCAGAAATTCCAATCAATTATATCCGGAGGACTATCGTCCAGGAAGCCATGGAAATCATCACCCGCACCCTCGCCAGAGACCCCCTCGTCGTCTCTCAACGCCGCATCCGCGCCGGAGTCGGTCAGCACGAACGAGTCCGACTCTTCTCGACGAGGTTCCTTCCCAACCGAGCCCTCGATCCCAGCTCGACTCACTGCCGACTTACCCCAAACCAAACCCCTCAACCGCCCAACAAACTCCGGCTCACCCCCCTCCCCTTCCACCCCTTCCAACCTCATGCCCTCCGGCCTCACATCCCAAGCCTTGACCATCAGCTTCGCAACCGCCACATACAACGTCCGCCTCGCCGAGACAAACTCAGGCCACTCAGCATACAAACTCCGAAACCTCTTCCACACCCCTTCCACATCCCCCAAAACAACCGTCTGAGAGGAGGATGAGGAGGAGGAGGAGGAGGAACCCCCCTTCCTCAGCTCATTCAGGATCCAGATCACCGGCTCCCACTGGAAATACGCCTGTAAATGCCAATTGAACCTCCGCACCAACGGGTTCGTCCGCGCCGTGATAGTGTAGTCTAGGATCCGCAACGCGAGCGTACAGAGCTCTGTCCGCTCCGGGAGCGTCAGCGTCTGGATCCGCGCTTTAGGCAGTCGGAGCCGGAGCCGTGCCATACACGGCGTCCCCGTGCCATGGCCATGGCGAGACAGTGCGACGGGATCACAAGTCGCAGTACCGGAGGTACTTCGTCTCGAGCCGGTCTTGCAGCGCGTCGATCTCGTCTTCCAGTTGTTGCAGCTTGGCGTGGTCGCCCCGTTGCCAGAGGTGCTCCCATTCGCCTTGGAAAGGCCGCTCGCGCGCGTGGAATTTGCCCATTTCCGCCCGGACCCGGGGGAGGATCATGTCGGTGGCGCCTTCGCGGTTGGGAGGCAGCGAAGGCATGTCTGGGTGTAGGTCTGAGTCATTGAGGTTGGAGGGCTCGTGGGTGTTCCAGTCGTAGGGGAGGGCCATGGCGCCGCCGCACATTTGCGCCGCCATCCTGTGATAAGATGGTCAATCTTTCTGGAACAGGTGGTTGTTTATATTAAAAAAGGAGATTTGGAGCTTACCCTTCAAGCGGCAGAAGCTGCCAGAATAACCGCCGTCGCATTTCAGCATCGAACGGTTTCAACCCAAACTCCGACCCATCTCTGTGTAAACCTAGCCGCTGCGCGATCCGAATCGCCACCCCGGTCAGGATCCAGAACGTGCGTGTATCATAGTGGAATCGTGCAGCGAGCAAGAACAGCGCATAGGCTTGCAGGACATTCTTCTCTGTTGTGCGGAGGAAGTGCGCGTTTACCAAGGCTTGTCGAGTCGCATCGTGGTACCTACTCCAGAGCATTTGCTGCGGTTGGCCGGTTAGCTGGAGACATTCCGCTTCGGACATGGCGACCACGGCGAAGAAGTAGACGGAGAAGACGAGGCATTCGGTTGTTTTGGGGATGGCTCCTGGCGACGATGCGGCTTGTTGCATCATTTTCTGGGCGGTAGGGAGGTGGAAGGTTTTGGTGATTGGTTCTACGTGCGTGGTAAAGACTTCCCATAGTTTCATTGCTTGCTCGTAGGGCGGGTGGAGATTGACGAGATTGATATGCTGGCTTCGTGGACTGAAGACGGATGCTGTTAATGGGTCCATGGCTGGGGCTGCGGGTTGGACATTGTTATGATGTTGATTACTACTGTCGTTATCACTTCCTTCTCTTCTTCCTCGTCGTCCGAGGGGTTCATCTGTTGTTCACTGAGGGTATGCCAGAGCGTACTGTTTATGTATCTTGACTTGCCGTGACCTGCCAGCATCTTACCCGGACGAGGCTGTGGTACCTGACCAGGATACGAGGGTAGAGTTGGCTTGGCATCGTTAGAACTGTCAGGCGTTGCAAGAGCGGTGTTGGAGTCCTCTTTGCCTGTGGCCACTGTACTTTGCTCGGTTGGAACAGAATTGATGAGGCCATGCTGCCTGAGAAGACTCTCATATCGCTCCATCTTTTCCTGGACATCCTCGACCTGCTTCCGCTTGCGCTTTCTTGGCGGTGGGGCTTCGTATTGACATTCGTGCCTTCCTTTTTTGCACGTCGAACATGGCGGTCCAGTCTTGTCGCACTTGACTTTACGTTTGGTGCAGGTCACGCAAGTAAATGGCATAACCGGCGGCAATTCGGACGTCGTCTGTTGTACACTGCCCGCCTGGGACCGGGGCAATAGCGATAGGCCGTTGATTGTGATGAATAGTATTCATTGGTACTGCGTCCATCTTAAGCAATAGCTATAAGCAATCGCTGAAATCCTAACCAAGCATCATCTCTATCCTGCTGATCTGCCCACTTTCACATGCTGCCTCGTTCATAATGGCTCCCATCGGGTTGCCACCCACCTCAACACTGGTCCTCAGCATCAGCGGCACGGATCCTGCCGCCCGGTCAGCAGCCAATGCCGATCGGCATTCAGTCTCGTCTTCGGACGATAGCACGATGAGATGATGTCGCTTCATTCACCGTCACCGCGGGGCACTTTTTTAGTTTACGAGGACGGTATAACTTCACAACAATGGCAACCATTTCATCCTCAATGTCCCATGACCTTCTCCTTCTTCCTACCGCCAACAGCCCGCTCACTTCCACCGCCGTCTTCAATGTCGTGACCGCACCATGCTCAACGATACTTGGCCCGAATACTTCCTCGTTCGGACGGTAATCTTCTTCTTACAATCCATCGGACCACTGTGCACCGGCTATGCCTTCTCCATCCTCTTCCAAGCACTGCTGACTTCGGACAAAAAAGTACCTATCCTCCAGATACTCGCCCAGCTAATCCGCAATGTAAACGCTTTCCAATGGTACTGCTTTGCCGAAGCGGCCTTTTACCTCTTCTTCCGCTGGTATCGGCTTCACCTCCAAGGCGAAGCCATCCATCCCCCTCTGCGCTCGCAAGCGGATCGTAAAGCGCTTTTTGAGAAGGTTCGCAGCGAGATTCACGACCCGCGCAAATTCCTGTCTGGCTGGTTTCGCGGGGCCAACATTGAGGATATCGGACGGGATGATCTGAAGGAGTTCCTCAGCTGGGCTTTCTGGGAGGGCCGCACGACGGAAGATGATCAGAAAGAGCTGGAAGAGCTGACGCGGAAGGTCGAGGATATGATGGGCCAGGGGAGGTTTAAACCAGGGAGAGGCACTGCGAAGGGACTGAGGTTGACGTTGGATCCTATCGAGATGGATCATAGGAGTTTATTATGGTATACGGTAGGTAGACAACCAAACAAACGCTCCACCCATCTCACTACCCTTAGCCCTTATCTGACCGTCCGTCCCAGCTGATCGCCCTAGTGGACACAACCACCCACCTCCGCCTGCTCCGCTACGGACTCCAATACCACTCAACCCCTTCCACAAGCTTCGCCATCTTCCCACCCCGACCCCTCGCCCACCTACCTCCACCGCCCCCTCCCCCTCCCCCACCTCTCCTACTGGCTCCGCCCCCACACCTCGTCCACCCGCCTCCCCATCCTCTACCTCCACGGCATCGGCGTCGGTCTACACCCGCACGTCGACTTCCTACACGAGCAGGACCTAGCCTTAAACGCCTCCTCCCCTCCCCACGACCAAGTCGGCATCCTCTGTCTCGAAATCCCGCAGATCTCCTCCCGGCTGACCGCCCACCCCATCCTCCCCCGCTCCGAGTTCCTCGTCCAGCTCCGTCGCATCCTCGACCAGCACCGGGGATTCGAGCGGTTCGTTTGCTTTCCCACTCCTACGGGTCGGTTCTGAGTACGCATATCCTCACCGATGATGCGATGGCGAGTCGGGTCGCTGCCGCGTTGTTGGTCGATCCTGTCACTGTCTTCCTGCATATGCCGGACGTGGCGTATAATTTCACCGTGCGCCGGCCGCGGAAGGCGAATGAGTGGCAGTTGTGGTATTTTGCTTCTAAGGACCCTGGTGTAAGTCCCTCTTTTTCCACCCCCCACCTTTTTTCCCCCTCTGCCTCCATCCCTTCTCCTCCTATCAGGTGCAGCTGTTTTTTTTTTCTTTTCTTTTTTTCCCTTTTCTTGTGTTCTTTTCTCTTCCCTCTCTCCCCTCTGCCTTTTTCCTCTTACTTATATGATTTCTGCAACAGGTCTCCCACGTCCTCGGCCGCCACTTCTTCTGGTCCCAGAACGTGCTGTGGCGCGACCGCCTGCAGCACCTCGTGCAGCATAACCGCATGCGCATCACCGCCAGCTTGGCCCGCCGCGATCTGATCCTCGACACGGAAGCCGTAGGCGCGTATCTGATGCAGGATGATGTTGTGCCGGATCCGGTTCTGCGGCGACGGGATGGGAGCGATGGGGTGAGTGAGCGGGAAGGGGTTATGGGGCTTGAGGTTGAGGGAGAGAAGAAGAAGCAGGAGTGGAAGGAGAGGGAGTTTGTTGGAAAGGGGTTAGAGGTTTTGTGGTGGGATGAGCTGGATCATGCGCAGGTCTTTGATGTCAAGGAGACAAGGGAGAAGTTGATTCGGGTTCTGGTGGAATACTGCAGGGACAGTAAATGAGATTCTATCCGCTTCTGCCCGCTTTTTAAAAATGCAGGATTTGCTGGGGGGCGGAAGGTGAGGTTTAGGGGCCATGAAACGAGCCAAAAGTAGGCTTCTTGGAAAACCAAGAATATCATGCGATACTGTAAACGGTAATGTTCCCAATAAAGGACGATGAAAAATAGACAAGAATTATACACGAACTACACGCAATTTCCCCATCTAAGCACTCCATACCATCTATCCTCACTCCCCGCTCTTCTTCATCCTGTCCATCTTCCAGCCCCATGAATCCTCCCATCTCTCCCCCTCTCTTCGCCTTCAAACCGTCAACCCCTTACTTCTTCCCCCGTCCCCTCGCATTCAAACTCCTCAAAGGATCCAACCCCTTCCCCCTAACAATCCTCCCCTTCCCCCTCGTCTTATTAAACCCCCGTCGCTTCCTCAAACTATTCTCCCCCTCCTTCCTAAGACCGACATACCCAACATCCCTCGCCACCGCCGCTTTCCCGCCCGCAGGGAGCAAGTACTCGGGGATATGGCGGAGATGGGGCTGTTGGCGCACGGCGTGGGACTCCTGGTCGTGGCGGAGGTGGCGGAGATCGTCGGGATTCTCTTCGAAGTGCTGTTTCAGTTTTGACGAGTTGATGAGTTCCTGGCGGAGTTCCTTGGTGCGGGCTTCTCGGACTGCGATCCGGGTTACGGCGCGGAGGGCGTCGGTAAAGCGGTATCGGAAGCCCTCCAGCTTGCTCATGTCGAAGGCCCATTCTTGGACTTGGGGGGCGGATGGGTTCGGTTGGCTGTTGTTCGGGTCGGAGGAGGCGGATTGTTGTTGTTCTTTCTTGATCGCGTCGAGGACTTCCTCGTCATGCTCGCATTGTTCGATCGAGGTCGGTTTGTGCTTGCGGTATTCTTGTTTAGGGACGTAGAAACTCAACGCCATTCCGGTCTGGCCGGCACGGGCAGTACGGCCGATGCGGTGGAGGTAGGATTTCGGGGTCGTGGGAAGGTCAAAGTTGAGGACGCAGGCGACGTGGCGGAAGTCGATGCCGCGAGAAACTCCGAATTCGCGGTCGCCCTTCCTGCCTTGCTTCTTGTCTTGCGCTTTACTTTCTCGCCTTCTCCTTGACCTTCCCGAGACTCTGCTCCACCGTCCGCGTCCTCATTCGCTTCTTGTTCCTCGGCCTTCGCCTCCTCTTTCTTTTTCTGCTTCTCCTTCTGCTTCTGCCTCTTGCTCTTTCCGCCCTCATTTCCTACTACCTCGTTCTCATCCGCAGCAATGATGATGTCGTATACACCCTTGTTGAACTCCTCTACCGCATGCAACCTGCTATTCACCGGCAGTTCGGAATTCAATACACAGCTCCGGATGCCGAACTGTTCTAGAAACAGCTTCACCCGGTAGCACCTATCGATGTCCGCGACAAAGATGATCACCTTGCCCTTGATCAGCTGTAATTTGAAGATCGTGTAGATGAGCAGGAACTTGTCGGCCTCGGCGGTGCGAACGGTATACTGTGCCAGGGTCGGTTTTTCGGCAGCTTCTTCTGCGGACAGATCCAGGATGGTTGGCTTCGATGCATCGGGGAAGAAAAGGGCAGTAAGGGCGTCAATTTCTGTGCGAAGGGTGGCGGACATCATTATCTTCTGTACGCCGGTCGGTAAGGCGGCTGAGAGCGTCTGTAGATCCTCCTCATAGCCGTAGTTCAGGACCAGATCGGCTTCGTCGATGATAAGATGTTTTAGGTTGTCGATACTGAGCACGGTCTGGTTCAGCCATTTGCTCGCCTGACCCGGAGTCGCGATGACAATATCCGGGTTCTCTGCCAGCCGTGCCTTGGTGACGGCAACATCTTCCTTGCGACTGATGTTCTCAAAACGAACCTCCTGCGCGCAGAAAGAGGTGAACGTCTTCAGAGTGTTCGCCACCTGTGTCGCCAGCTCCTTGGTAGGGACGAGGACAAGGGCGGAGGTATGCCTGGACTTTTTACCTTGGCTGGCTTTGCGCTGGAGAAGGTGGTGGAGGATGGGCAGCAGGTATGCCAGCGTCTTGCCTGATCCTGTCTTGGCACGGCCGAGGATATCTTGACCGGCCAGTGCGAGCGGGATGCCTTTCGCTTGGACTGGTGTCGGAGTCGCAAACTTCTCCTGCTGAATGGCCTGGACGAGACGCGGGTCGAGGTGGAGGTCGGCGAAGGTGGGTGGAGGTGTCGTCTTGCTCTTCTTCGAGCTGCCGTCGGCGATCGCCTCGGGGACATCGTTCTGGTTCAATTTCCGCTTCATCTTTCCAACTAATGTAGTGTTTGAGCTGATGTGATTCCTGAAAATGGATTCCAGGTATATTCTGCTGGTCAGCTCCGTTGCGAAACTTCATAAAATCTCCAAAGCCGAAGCGGAGCAAATTCCGCGCGGGTTCCCAAAGCGGTAACGACCACGACTCCGCCATATCTCCAGGTATATCCCAACTACTCCTGTCGTCTTCCACTTGAACTAATTTTCCGATTTTCTGCGGCGTCCTCCACATTTCTACCTTCTGTCATCATGTCCTATTACTTCACCATTGTCGGCACTCGCGACAACCCTCTCTTCGAGCTCGAATTCGGGACCTCCAAACTCGGCGGTGATGGCACTGCACGCTTTCGAGACGAAGCTAAATACATGAACCAATTCATCATCCACGCTGCCCTAGACATGGTGGAAGAGGTGCAATGGGCGAATAAAGATCTGTATGCTCTCCCCTCCTCCTCACCCTATCTCGCCACACGTATTCATAGGCCAACCTTCTTCCGTAACATCGTTATCCCATACCTTAACCATATCCCTTCCTCTCACTCTTGATTCTACACTATGAATGCATACGCACGTACTAACCACCTTCATATTCAGCTACCTCAAACGCGTCGACACCTTCCAAAACAACCACATCCACACCTTCCTCACGGGCGGCAACGTCAAATTCATGCTCCTCATGAACCCAGACCCCCAGAACGCGACTTACTCCCAATACGCCAACTCACCGCCTTCGCGCCCTAACACGGCTTCGGCACGGCAGAGCGCTGGGCTACTCGCTGCCAACCCTACCAGTCAGGCGACGGAGGAGGCGGTTAAAGTGTTTATGGGTGAGGTGCGTTCGCATTCCATCTTCACGTAATCCTGTCCCTTTCTCTTTCGCCCTTTCCACGATGAGGAGATGTATCATTATTACTTTCTTTGTCCTTTTTATTTTTATTTTTATTTATTTATTTATTTATTTTTTTCCAAGATCGCTAATTCCCAAGCCGGACAGGTCTACGAGAACTGGGTCAAGTGCCTCATGAACCCTTTTTATCAGGCCAACCAACCAGTCACGAGCCCCATCTTCCGGAGCAAAGTGCAAGCCGCTGCGAAGAAGTATTTGTGATCTGATCTCTCGCGGAATCTGGAAATGAGAGCTTCTCGAAAAGATCGGGGACTTGAGAGTGTGTCTTCCAGGCATCTTATCATCTGAAGCGCTTTTCCGAGAATCGCGCTCTTTTGTTACCCGCCTGAATGCGTATATGAGGACCACACTTACTACTAGTACGAACCTGCTCTCCTCCTGTCAACAGTCTAATGCCCTGCTCCAGCAGGGGACGTCAGCGGGGACCGTCAGATAACGTGACCGATGACTTGCACGTGCCGTGGAAGGCGTCCACGGATGATCAACGTGCACCTCCTCATCCGGACCCCGCCGCGGGAAAGACTGCCCGACGCAAGACGGGCATGCGCGAGTGCTGAGATCCATATGACAAGTCCATCGCCGCTGCAAAATTACGATTGTCACAACATCGACAGCATCGCGCTGCGCAGAATCAATGACCGGACGGTGCGAGAGGGAAAACAGCAGGCAAGACAAGCAGAAACGGGGACGTAGATTCAGTAATGACAGGCTCAAGCTTGTTCTCATTACAAAGATTCTAGAAAGGAAAACAAAATCTCGGTCTCTATCGCGTTTGCTCTTGCGGACGTCTCACAATTTCGCCATCAAAAAGAAATATCTTCAAGTATTTGTCGCGGGATTGAACGATTCCCTCAGCCAAAAAGATCCCCACATATGCAATTCCCCATTCCCCCAATCTATGCTAGCCACGTAAACAAAAGAAAGAAAAAAAAAAAATTCCTTGTGATGTAGCCCACGCCGGGAAAAATGCAAAAAATCTCACAATCTGATCACTGAAGAGCCCCATGCCCTCTCCACAGAAACGTCCCTTGAACCGAAACACAGATGCCCCAATGCCATCGCCGACCACAACCAAAGCCCTCCCGGACCCCCTCCTCATCCTCAGCAGCCCACACTACACCCAACCTTCCCAAACCCACCTTCCCCTCCTGATCCTCCTCCGCCCTCCTCTCCCCCTCCACATCCTCGCCCACAGAGAAAATCCCCCACCCAGGCCGTCGCCACACATGCAACTTCCCACTCAACGTCCTGCGACCCGTCCCCAACAACCCCGGAGGCCGCTGAAGCCTTCCCTTCGCGTCGCGAAGGTGATGGTGCTGAGACAGTGCAGTCTCGTTGAGGAAATTGGGACGGGGATGCGGGAGTTTTTTGGCGGGGTGTGGATGGTTCCGGGAGTGGAAGGAGTTGGCGCGACGGTAGGAGAAAGTCAGGGGTAAGTCCTCGTCGTCTTGGATGGTGCGGTCGGCGTCCGAGGGGGGCAGGAGTTCGACGGTGTGGTATCTCGGCATGATGAGGTGGGGTTCGCTTTGGGAACGTGACGGGACCATGTTCTGGCTTTCGGACGACGACGCGGCGGGATCGTCGATTTCCATGTCGTCGGGGAGGTTGGGCGAGGTGTCCGGTGTGAGACCGGGGGCCTCGTTGTCGCTTCCTCCCTCCTCTTCTCCCTGGATGAATTGCATTGGGAGAGGGGGTTTGGTGATATCTGGCATGGAATAAGAGCGGAGACTCCTCTGAGCGGCGCGATCTAAGGCCTCGTTTTGGGAATCCATGAATGAGTCCCATCGGGTTGGCAGGGCGGACCCTTCTTTCTCTGCTCGCCGACGGTCGTCGTCGAAGAGGGCGAAGTCGGTGATCCCGGCGTCCCATTCGATTTCTGAGCCTGAGTCTGAATCTGAGTCGCTGTTCCAGTCCTCGTATGGATGCATGGGACTGAGGAATAGGTCTTCTGGGTTGCAGGTATCGTTCAGGTCTTCCGGGTGGTCGGAAAGGCTGTCGTCGTCGGCCATATCTGATGGCAAGATGGGCTTCAGATGGGGTGTTGGTGGTATGGCAAAGATCTGATCGTTGGGCGTTGTCTTGAGCGGAGAGGCTGAGAAATAGTCGGTCTTATTGTTTTTGGTAGGCTGTGGCCAAGTCGCAGGACGGCGGAGCTCAGGTCCTAACGCCGAGGTGAATGCCAGGTTCGAGTCCATTTCAACGATCGTGTCGGTGAAAGTAGCAACTGGGCGGAGATCTTCCAGCGTGCGTGAATGGGTGCCTGATTTAGGTACCAAGTTGGCTGCCAGCGTGGCGTTGCGGAGGATCGGCGAGCTGCGTCGTTGGATTGGACACAACACTGTCGAAGCTGACTTGAGTGTGGACGTGAATGCTTTGTCGCCCGGCGCACTGGCCGGTCAAATAGCTTGTGGACACCAGACGGTGCAATAGACTTTTCTCGCAAGCTAGTAGGACCACAGCAGCGGGTTGGTGTTGCTAACCCAAGTCCGTGGTAAGCGTGGAGACGGGATCGAGGAAACGCAATGAAACGCGAGATGTTGAAACGAATGTCAAAAAGAAAGTAGTCAGAGGAAAGAGAAAAGAGCAGGGACAAGCCCGAGCAAGGCCAGGTTGACTGGACTATGTATCAAGGTGACTCGAACAAACTTTTGGGAGGCTGCTGGCGTCGAATGATCAGCGTGAATGATGGCGCAGCGAATGACTGCATGAGCTGAGACATGTGCTGGTGCCTGTGCGGGAGACCGAGCGCAGGCAGACACACATGCGAACAGCCCCGGGTGGCGACATATGCGTCTTGTCTTCTTCCATTACCTATAGCGACACCTTCTGATTGTTGCCTGCAGAAGGATCAACTCGGTCAACTACCCCACGAACATGGGGAATTGAAAGATCTGCAGGCTAATGCTCGTTACACATGCATTGCAAGAGAGTATCGATGCTACTAGCAGCATTGTAGCACCTGTAGAAAGGCGAGCCCGCTGCAGGAACAACAGATATTCGCCATCCGCATTTTCCCAGCCGTTGGAGCGCGTCAGGCGCGCCGAGGGAGAGGCAATTGCTCATGCGCTAATGCAACGAGGAGTGCGGGGGGAGCGGAGAAGACAAATCAGGTGTCGGTGGTGTCGCCTTCGTGCAGGGGGATATACGGCATCAAATGCACATGAGTGGTGAAGGTGAGACGGAGGTGGTGTGCAAGAGCAGAAGCGAGAGAGGTCATGGGTCGAGGTGATCAATACCGGGAACGGGAAGATCCGGCAGTCGCTCACTGCCGTGTCTTGCTTTGTCTCACGCCTCCACCCATCCTATCCGCTTAATCCCTAAGACCTGAATCCCTTCGCAAATCATTTTGCATCGGCTTACTGCCCGAGCATAGACTGATATTTTCGTTAATATTCCTTGGCGAGCCACTCTGGAAGTCGCGTGTCCATAGTCATTGTCAATTTACTGTACAGAGAGTACGTAGCACACTGATCTAAAGAGCCAAAGCTTCGCCACCTCTCTTTGGGTATCATTCCTTTGACCTCGAAGCGCCGTTCGCTATGCTAAATCTTCTCACCACCATCTCAGATAAGCGCAATGAAAGTGATCAAAGGACTTTCGTTTTTTCTTGTTGTACTTTTGTAAATGAAAATCGCTCATGCAGTTGTGGTCTCGCACTACCTATCCCGTCTAACCACGCTCTTGCTCCCCGGCGGCGGCTTCCTCTCGCCGAAATTATGCAGCCGCTCGCCGACGAGATAGACTTCATCTCGGATCCTCGAGCGCCATCTGCTCGTCGCTTTGCTGAGCTCATGCCCACAGAAGACAAGCATGACCAGCCCCGCCGTAAGAGGGTAAGAATAACGATAGAGCTTCGTTTGCGCCTCTGCGTCGAGCAAGGTGCTGGTCGCCCCTTTGGACTGGACGGCGGAGATCGCTGCATACGCCAAACCAGGTGGGGTGCATAGAGCAATGGTCGTGACGAGCAATGCCGGCAATACTAGGAATCGTGTCGTTAAGCGGACGTTCGGATTGAAATAGCCATCTGCCGTGATGCGCCGGAAGGCCTCCGCAGCGCGAGATGCCGGTAAAGTCATAACGAAGCGAGTAGCAAGCCGAATGTAGAGCAATCCGAGACAGTAATCTTGCAGGATGTGGATGTTATGTGGTGTTAGGATGTCCTTCTCGGGCTGTGCTGATGCCGAGCTTGACTGAACAAATGTCTGGTTTGTGAGTCCTTCCGTTGCCGTCGCAATAGCTGACATGGCAGTGTTTGAGCCTTGCATGCTGTTCTTGGCAGACATGGAAGCAGTGTACGTGTGCAAAGGCACAAAGAGGTAGAGCTGCAGCACCAGAGCGAACAGTATCGGAAGCACTACCGCCACGAAGCCGTAAACGTAGACGCACTTGAATGCCTGAATGGTATATCGCTTCGCCGGCCTGGTCCACGCTGGAAGACCAATGTCTGTTCTCCTGCTCTCACTCGATTGCAACATTACAGCTCGCCCCTTCAAACCTGCAAGTAAGGCACCACCGATTATGTATGCGCCAACAGTGTAGGCATAGATATCGTTGAGCTTGATACCAGCAGGCATAAGAGCCGCCAACAACTGCCGCCCGAAGGACAGCGGAAGCAAGGTCGCAGAGAGGCCGAGGAAAGCAGAGAACATCCACAGGCAGACCATGAACAGGCTGATACGCGCCCTAAAGTTCGGCGGCGCATAGATCTTGGCAAAATGTTCATTCTTGATGCCAAGTATGTCCGCGATGAAGACATCTCCGCCATCTACAGAGTTCTCTGGCGAGTAGTGGAGGAAAGCCTCGCCGGGCTTCGGGGGCCTGTATTGGTCACTGCAAGGAGTAAGGACAAACTTGCCGTCTTTGACAAAAGCAGCATCATGTGGGTGTTCACCACTCGTGGCGGGTCCACTGCTGACGGCGGCCGAGGGACTGACCGCTCGTTTGGTGTCGAAAATGAACCCTGGCAAGAAGCTATCAGGGTAATGGCCTTCCTCATCCTTGCGTCGATCGCCGAACAGGAAGTGAGACAGTCTCAGCATCCTGGCACACCGTCGCAGCCACCATCCATACATCGCATTGACGTTATCGCTTGGCTTGAATAACCTGATGATCAGCGGCGTAAGGGCATTGTACACCAACAGATCCATCGGAAACTCCAGTACCGGCTCCGTACTAGCCCAGTGAATCGGGAAGATGCCCTTAAACACCTTGCCAATGCCCCAGATAACTCCGCCGAGACACAGGATGACGAGCGCGCCGTACACAAGAGCGGAAAATGCTATCTTCCGCAACTGCGTAATGACATTCCGCTCTAGGACATCCCGCACAGGATGGAAAGTCGGGTCATCTGGGTCTCTTATGAACCAGAGCACGCCCTTGCGCAGGATCTTTCGGCACATACCGACGAAGAGCGCAAAGTGAAACATGTAGCACGTGCCAACGAACCAGTGCATAAAGCAGAACTTGACTGGATGCTCGCGCGCGAAAGCCCAACGGGTGCTGACACTGGCGCCCTCAAAGAGAGGCAAGAAGGCAATGTCCAGGAGCAGTCCGCAGTACAGCGGGAAGACTAGCATTTCGATGCTGATGATGAGGATGACCTTCAGCACACCTCCTGCCTGGCGTAGAGTATCGCGGATGATCTTTTCCGTCTTCTTGCCAGCTTCAGAACGGGTGATGGGAGTGTCAGCTGCAACATAGACAGCTGCGAGAGCAGCTAGGGATAGATATCCGATCGAAACGGTAAGGAAGCGGTCGTTCGAAGTCCAGTAGATCAGCTGTGGATCAATTGGTTCGGCAGGCGGTGTAGTGAACGTCAGCGAGCCCGTCTTGAGAAGCCCAAGCGACTTGAGTAGGGGTTGCGTGTAGGGCTTCAATGCTTCAACGCCAGCCACAAACTTTGCGGGCAACACCGTAGCCTGCGCTAATGTAGCCCATACGCTCGCAAAGATCTCACCAACAGATCCGGTCGAAGCGGTGTCCACGACAGACGTTATTCCCTCGGCCGATGAAATTCAACACAGCCGCGACCTCACCTTCGACCGACCGAAGACTGGAATGTGCGTCTACACTTGCGCCAAGCATGAACAGGTTCCATCCTTGCATCTCGCTCTCATAGCTTTCCTGTGTGAGGACCATCTCCCTCAGCCGGCGGAAACTAGCACCTGCCGTAGTCGTCGCCATGCTCATAATCCACTCCGTCCACTTCTCAGGGTTCTTCAAAGCAGGCAACCACGCCGAAAGAGCGGAGAGGACGAGCTCGGTAGCCAGCGTGAGCACGAACGTCGACCAGCCACCAACCATGAGAGTGAAATCGACGACAAAGTCAGCGATCGTACTGGCTACTAAGAGCGGCATCTGGAAGAGCCACCATGTCGGCTGACCGATGAAGCTGAGTACGACCTTGCCCCAAATGTAAGGGCCGGCGACAGCGCTAAGGATCGTGCCAGTCACCAGGATGGTGCAGAAGGTGCTTGTCTGGAAGAGTCCAATGAGCGGACCCTGCAGACCAACAAGCTCGAAGACACCTTCTAAATCTTCAGCGTCTTCCACTGCATCAGCGTCAAGGCCAGCTTGCTGAGCTGCCGCCAGTACTTCTGGATCCTGATGTTGGGCGTCTTCTGCAGGAGGTGCAACTGCCGGTGCATGGGCGGGAGGATTCGCTGGAGCTGGTTGTCCATTTACTGCTGGGACAAAAGGTGCTTCCTGCTGGACCTGACCTTCACCATCTGCTCGCTCCTCTCTGTCTCCCGCTGGTTGCTCAAGCGCTTGAGGCACATTGATGTCGCCCCAGAACCAGTCTACGACGGCATGGAAAACGTTCGGAGGTCCAGGAGGCGCGGGTTGAGGTTGCACAGCGTTTTCCGCTGGCGGTGCAGGGGCTGGCGCATCGGGAGCTTGGTTGGCGTTGTCGGCTTGAGGTAGCTGATCGAACTCACCCGTGTCATCAAGACCGAATTCCTCGCGAAATGCACTAGCAACTCTTTGACCCAGTGTCTCACTTTGTCGGCGCTCGGATTGTGCTGCTGGCGTTGCTGACTGTGCCGCAGATGCCTGCGTAGTACTTTTCCGCTTCACCATTTACTGTCTGACGTCCTTCGGGCGAAGGGGCAGACCTATCGTCGCCGCCCGCGTCTTCAGCTTTAATCTCATCTTCAAGCTTTTTCATCGCTTCATCTTCTTCTTTTCGCTTTTTCTTGTCTGCTTCAGTAGCTTCGCTCGGCTCAGGTACAGGTCTTGTCCGCCCTCTACCACTACGTTTGATATTGATCTTCGCGTCAGGGCCGGCGTTTGCGATCGGCATCTTCTCAATAGGTGGTGGCTGCATCTCTTCCTCAGTCGGCTCGTGCTCCGCTGATGTCGAGCTTCGCTCGCCAACAGATGCCACTGGCTGCCAGCTACTAGAAGAAGTAGACGAAGAGACCATCCTTGCCATGCTATTTTCAGCGGCAACTCGCAACGTCCGTGAAGAGTCATCACTGCGGCCGGGCTGTCCAGGTGTTCGAAGGACGTCTTCAGCTTCCTCCAGCGTTCTTTGCACCTGCATTGCCCTGAATGAAAAATCGCGATAAGGCATGGCCGGTCTTTTCATCGTGCCGTTCTCCGCTTGTGCTTCGTCGCTCTCGCCGTTTCTGGAGCCGGTATTCGGCATCCATTCTTCTCTCCTTCGGATGCCCAATCTTCTCCACTTCCGACATCAGCACGCTTTCCCAATGCCTCCGTTCTTCCACCGCAAGATTGGCAATCTTGGCAGAGAGCTTCTCGGTAAGGTCCTCTACGTTATCCGCGTCCGACCAACCCGCTGATCGGATTTGCTCCAATACATCTCTTGCGCCATTCCGCCAGTTCTCCCCATCACCTTCCTCCCTCAAACATTCCGTCGTCGAATCGATCATCATCTCCAACCGCTCCCATCCCACAAAACGTACTGGGCCACCATCCAAGCCAATATCCTCATCAATGCCCGCCTCAGCCCTCGCCGCTTCTGTTTCCGCCTGCAACTCTTCGAGCCTCCGCCTAGCCTGCTCGAGGAGCTCCTGTTGCCTTCTCAGCCGTTCATTGTCTGCTTGTACACGTTCAGCGGCCTCCCGCAACTGCTGCTGAACATTCCCAAGCCCTTCTAGATTGACGAGAGGCTGTTGCTGAACAACCCATTCCCGGATGAGGAATACGAGAATGAAACCTGTAATGACCACAGCTGTGATCAGCTGCCCTTCGAAGACGTCCAGAATGATACGGTTTGCGCTGGGACTGGAAGTGAGCTCGGCGAGATAGTCCCATGAACTGAGGACGGATGAGTCGGGAAGCGGAAGTGGATCGTCAAGAGCGTAAGATGCGTTGAACGGTCCGGATGTTGTGTTAGTAAGCTCGTTGTAGAAACCGACGCTCCTCTTAATCATGTTCATAGCAAACTTAAACACGTCTTCACCAGCAACCTGTGTCCCATCGAGATTCCGATGACTGAGTGTGAAGTTGACCGCCTGCGAGGTATTCTTGGCCATCATCCCGGAGAAGGAGTAGGCCGTGTCGTTGATCCGGGTGAGCGAGTCCTCCAACGTATCCTGCCGCATTTGATACAAGACAGCCTCTCGTGCCCACCCTGCGTCCGCAAACCAGAACATCCATCTCCACGCAAACCGGACCAGCCACGGCAGGATGACCAACCATACCAACGACACCAATACCGCTCTTCCGGCCCTGCCCACGCCCAGCACGAGATGCACCGCCGCCCTCCTCGTGAACACGGCCCAAGGGAGCGCCTCAGGCATCGCTGCATCGTAAAGCTTGGTGAACCTGAAGGGAGTCTTGCACAGCTCGCAGTGCTTCTTATGCGAATGGCTCAGCCACTCCATGAGACATTCCTGATGGACGAACTTGATACTGCCGCTGCACTTGCAGGGGTAGAAGAGCGGCTCCTCGGGCGTGCCTTCGCTGCGACATATGCGGCAAGTGTCGAGACCGTTGGAGCCGGCGCCGGCGGAGGAGGTGGTGGCATGGCGCTTCACGGGCTCGAAGGCGGGGTCGTTCATCACGTCGGCGGAGGAGGCGGTCGTGGTCGGGGTTAAGTGATTGACGGGGACCTCGACGGAGGCATCCTCGAGTGGATTGGGCTCAGGATCGGTATCGGCCATGGCTCGCTGCCTCTGCTTCCTTTCTTCCTTTTGGATGTGTGCCACCTAGGGCGGGGTGTCAGTGGCTACGACTGCATTAGATTCAGGCCGCCTTTTGAATGGGCTTTCACTTCTTCGCGAGAAGGTAGCAAAGGCGTGATATGCAACTGATACACGCCAACCAATGAAGGTGGGTGTCAGGTCAGGATGTTCCTGTATGTGTAATCAAAAAGTGAAGCGTTTACACTGGACGTTTGGTAGCTGCAGTAGGTTGCAGGTGCAATCGGGACTTGTACATGCCTCAGGCATCAGATTGGATCGGGTCGGGTGCATCCGCCGAGTCCTTCCAATTCACATGAGACACATGATTCGTTTCGGTCTCTTTAAATCACTATTCCTTGCAAGTCTTCTTCGATTTCAATGCGCATTTATTCACTAGCTACATGATCTTACTAGCGCAGCTTCCCCAAGATCTTTCTATATCATTCACTGAGAAAATTATGAGAAAATAAACTATATATTCAAAAAGAAATCCTCCTCAAATCTCCATTCCATCTGATCCCCTTCCACCCTCATCCCCCTCTCAAAGCTGATGCGCTCACTACAGCAGATTCCCCCCATCATACCCATACGTATCCGGACCAACAGTGTACCCCGGCCGCTCCTCAGGTTTTAGATGGTTCTCCAACACGACCCGGCACGTCAGAGCGAACCGCAGATGCGCATCCGGCACCACCTTGTGCTCCAAGTACTTCTGGATATCGTATCCCTCCATCAAAACGATATCACCATGGTTCAGCGTCACGCTGACTAGATCGGGGCCTGGCTTGCCTTTCCTGCTGTACAACCCTAGCTCCTTTGGGGATCTCCTTCAGCCGTCTGGAATACGCTGCTCGATCCGTTGTTTTGAGAGATTGTAGCTCGTTCCAAGCCGCGAGTCGCCGCGAGTCCATCTCATTCCCGTCGACGCCGCCGGGCACGGGGCGATCTGGCGTGAAGACTCCGGTCTTGGAGCAGCCGACGAAATGCTTCGATTTCATGCGCAGGTACATCTTCGCTTTCCCGCCTAGCGAGAGCGTGGCGATCCGCGGACCTAAGCCTTCCTCGCCGTCGTCGTGGTACTCGATCTTCTGCCCTTCCATGTAGGCGAAGATGAGCTCCTCGTTGAACTCGTCATTCCCGGCGTCGCTGTCCGGGAGGAACGTCCTCTGTGCCCAGTTCAGGCGGGAGCGGCATGCTTGTACTGGCCATGGCGAACCCTCAAACGGCTTGCTCGCACCGCTCGCCACGAACTTGTACGGCATACCGTAGTTCATGGAAAACGCCGTCATGAAGTCGCCAACGTCCGCTTCCGGTTTTTGGGTGGCGCCGGATTCGTCCGCCTCGTCAAATTCGGGTCCATCATTCGGCGGTGACGGCAATTGACCTCGGACCTGAGACTTTGCGGGCGTATTTTGGACCTCCCTATCCTTGCCTCCAGAAAGCTTCTCGCTGTTGAATCGACGCCGCTCGAGTCCCATATCCTCCGTCTGAAGCGCGGCGAACATGTCATCCGGCCCTTGCCACTCGCGGTTGATCCTTCCATTGGCGACGGCATGAACGAATCTGCCTTGGATGCCTTCAACAGTGTAGGTGAAGATCTTGTAGCCATGCGTGTAGCTGACTTTCACACTGACCGAGGGATCATGTCTGTTGCGTCCAAGAGAGGGACCATCACCAAAGGTGTCCGTGGCTTGATGGAGCGCGGCCGGCATTATGGCTTGATGGTTCACTTTCAGGCCTTCCAGTCGCAGTGCTGATTGTCACACACCCAGCCATTGAAGCGGTAACGGGGGTTGCAACGTCCGCAATTCGGGCAGACGATACCCCGAGTGTTGATGTAGGTAAGCGTATCGCCAATGACCTTGCCGCTCTGAGGCATCCTTGGTCGTACGTCAAAGGGCTCTTCTTCTACCGGCCATGGGGTTCTGTGGAGGAGGTATGCCGGGTTGTAAGTCAATGCACGTGAGGGAGCGTCTTGTCCATTGCCCAATTTCCAAAAGCGGTCACAGCCCGAGTTCAGGCACATCCAGGACTCGAGATAGATTTGAGGATAGCAATGCCCGCAAGAGGCGCATGTCAACTTCACCAGTTCGCCAGCTTCTGACGGATGATGGGTTGTCGCCCCTACCGGCGCATGCCAAGCTGGCTCTTCACTCCTCAGCCTCTCCATGCGATACTTGATCGTAGTCCAATTCTTTTTGCCTTTCCCAGCCGTCTTCTCAGCCCACACAGCGACAGGCTTATACCATCCCAACACATTATACTTATGCGGCATCTTCGTCAGAGCCCCCGTATTCTTGTTCCCACAAATCACAATAAGGGGGTTCTGCAGCTGAGCATCATTCAGCATTGCGACGACCTGCGCTTCTTTCATCGTCTGGTCTTTCGCCTGTATCATCGTCCCGCTGCTGCTGTCGGACTCCATCCCTCCTCCAGCCCGGGCGATGATCACGTCCGAGTCCATGTACTCACGACAGTGGCCCACGCCATCAAAGAGGAAAGCATAGACATGTCCGTCGTTTTGATGACATCCCCCTTGCGGTTTCTTGAAATATGGGACCGTCTCACAAAGGGCTTGTCGGCTGTCCGCCCATACTCGAGGCTGACCCTGGGGTGCAGGTTTTGATTCTATGGGCTCGCGACGTGTGAGAGATCTGGAGAGAGCAAGTATCTCTCCATCAAGTTCGCCAATTGCATCCGTCCCGTTGCTTGCGGTTGAGCTGGGCGGCGTGGGTGGCAAGTGCCCAATAGGCAATTTGATCACCTTTGAAGGCGATTCAGGAGACTGCGGTGGTGTCTTCTTGGATACTCCAGATGATCTCCGACGTGGCGGGGGTGCTGACGCTGTGTTCAGGCTCTTAAGTCGCTTTATCGTAGCTGGTGTCTCCGCGCTCGACGAAGCTGTTCTCTTTCGGGCACTAGGTTTTCTCTGCCTCTTCTGCGATGCTTCTTCTGGACTTCCCGATGCCGTGGCCCCTTCTTCAACTTCAGGTACGGCTTCGTTGTCTGAAGAAGGTGTGTCTTGTAAGCCGTTGAACAGCTTTGGGCGTTTGATATTGCGTCCACGTCTGGTGGTATTCGCTGATGGATTATTTTGCGCCTGTGGTGGTGTAATTGGTGGAAATAGCGGCACGGGAAGGGTGCCCATAACCATATCATGGACACGACTAGCAAGCTCCGCTTCTTCATCTTGACCATCGCTAGTTGTGGCAGGCATGGCTTCAACTGGAGATGTGCAACCTGAGAATCGATCAGGTCCTCCTCGACTCGTTGCCCAGATACCGGGGAAAGCGCACTGTCCTGGTGGTCGTTGGAAATACCGAGGGTTTGTGTGACCATGCTTGGTGGAGGAAGGAGGCGCAATACTCTCCCAACGTGGTCCCAAGTGCGATCCTCATATTGAATCGTATCCGGATGTAAGATAAAGCAGGCCGCTATAGTCCTTGGTGGTGATGGCTCTGGCGGTTGTAGATTGGATTGCTCAATTTCCATCGAGCTTCGTGATGCTTTCTCCGCACTGGCTGCTGCAATGTCCATCGCCCGAACAATAACGTCGCCGACAGATCCGTCGTTGACCACAGACAGTACCTGTTCCTCAGCAACATCCTTGACACTTTGCAGAGCATCCTCTCCCCTTGTGCCGGCTGCTGCAACTCAGCCCCCTCCACAGAAGACCCAGCCTCACCACCTGCAACCCTCTCAGTGCCTTTCCTTCCCCCGACCCTCCCTCGCCCCGTCTCCCGCCCCTCCCGCCCTTCGATCCCACTTTCGCCCTGCCCTTCCCTGCACTCGCCACCCGTACAGACTCCGACCCTTCTCCACCAAGACTCTCCGTCCGTCTCCGCTTCTTCTCCGCCCGTTCTTTCTTGAGCGAGAGGTCCCGCCCATGACAATCGTCATTCAGGTCCTTAAATCGCTCTGCCTCCGTTTGACGTGTGGAATCGTCTGCCCTTCCGACATGTCGCCCTGAGCGCCGCGGGGCGTCTTGGTAGAGGGAGATATCGAAGACCATGGTTTATGTTGGGGGCAAAACTTGGTGGTAGGTATATGGTCAGGGGATGATGACCATGTCTTGGACCTAGCAGGAATGATGGTGGTGGAGGGATGAAGTTTGCTGGTCAATCGTTGGCCACGAAGATGAGTCTGGCTTTCTTGGACTCAGAAAAGATCGACGTCGTTGTTGGATGTCGATCTCGATCAAAGTGAGCGTGTCGACGGATATCTCATGTGATCGATGCAAAGAGATTCGGAACGTTTGGTCCGGGAGGCAGAAACCCTTCAAACGTGGCCGGTGATTGATCAAAGATGATGACTCAACCCCCAACTAACCCCCCTCGAGTCCAGGAATCATCCACGTGAACTGAGGTCTCAAGACCCAAGCAAACGCCCAACTCCCCGGTGCCGCAATGCAGAAAAAGCTGCAAACCCTCGCACCTTCCCAATCCACGCCTCTCCGTTTTGATCAAACTGATAGCAAGCCCTCGAGCGCTCAACGATGCAGTGACTATGACGAACCCCAACCCTCTCGAATGAAAACCCGCAATCGCAGCAGCAGCAACGATGTTCAATCAAACCATCAACATCAATGACAAGGAAGAAGAGTGAAGATAGAGAGTCCTGCGCAATTGCCAGTAAACTCACCCTCAAAGGCAGGCGGTCATGGAGTCCGAGTCTCGCGGATGGTCAGCTGCATCGCTTACAGCCCCAATGGACGGACGCATGGCAGCTGATGGAGGTCCAAGCTCTCGTGGAGTAGAGGGGAGATGGAGTTTCATGTGATGCGGGGAAGGATTGCATGTGGGAAGCTTTAGGGTTGTGGAGGGTATATGACTTTTTGTGGGGGGTTTGGACTATTGGGTATAGTGAGTGTAGTAGGGACAGAGGAAATATATAGCAACTGATAGGATGAGTTAGTTGGCTCATTCTGACGTGTCTTGGTATTGCTTTGGTAGGACAGTGAAAGAATGTGAGGTGTATTAGATTGTATGAGACAGTGAGGAACATGATCCTGATTTCACGGTTTTCAACGCGAACGCCTCTGTATTCGCGTCAAGAAAGCGAATAGCACGTCAAAAGGGACAGAGCAATCAACACCAAAAGACGACAAGGACACCATCGTAACAAATCATATTTTCTACGCTCCAGTTTTCTAGACTGCAAGAATACCGACTATATGAACAAACCCCCTTGTTTGCCCCCCACTGCTTCCCCCTCCCGCAAGAGCAACTATGCCCTGCCAACCCATAAAACAGGTATATGCTGCCATGCTTGCAATGGAGAGAATGCATCCCTTGATACACCCCGAGGAGCTCTGCTCGGTCTGCTCGCTCTGCAAGAAGGAGCCCAATGCATATGCATGACTCCATGGTTGCAGCTCTGCCCAGTACGGGGAGAGAAAAACTCCTTGAGCATCCCACATTCCCATGATATACGGCTGGAACAGCCCAAGATGCAAGAAGGGCAAAGAAACATTGCTTGTTCGAGAGATCGCTCAAACAGCGTCTCGTCGCTAAGCGCATCCTTCAACAGTCCCAAAGATGGGACAGAAGGAGGTCGCGGAAAGCAGTCACTTCTTCCCCCTGGAAAAGCAGGGAAAAGGTCCAACTGTCGCTCTATAGCGGCGATCGTGCCTTTTACCCCAAAAGAGGGGTAGAAGCTGTGAAAGTCGACGAGTTAAATCGGCAAGGTCGTTGTAGTTGTGACAAAGGGCGAGGACGAAGGACATCACAAAAGTCACGAGTGCACATGACATAAAACGACATCCCTCCTCTTCTCCTCGCTTGCCCTACAAGCCCACAAGGACCGTCCGGGGCAAACCATATCCTATCCTCTCCTTTGTTCTTTTCTTTTCTTTTTTTTGTTGGCAAAGGAAGACACCATTCCCCTAGCCCAGATTCAAAACCTTACTGTCGTCGCCGATGAACTCCCTCCGGAACTCGGCAATCTTGGCCGCAATCGCATTAGCATCTTTCCCCTGGTTAGTCGTCCTCAACTGCTTGATCACGCTGCCCAAGCCTTCCTTCCACTTCCTGTCTTCGTCCGGGTTGCGCGTCGGCGTGCGGTTGGTTCCGAGGTGTTGGAGGAGGACGGTGTCTGCGGAGGGTTAGTAAGGGAGGGACTAGATGTCAGCTTCTTTTCACAATATATGGAGAAACGAGTATGCCTTTTCTTTTATTTTCTTTTGGCAAGACGTGCTGGCGGTGGCGGATATCGCGAATGGAATGACATGTGGAATCCTTCTCTTACGTACCACTGAGACCGACGTTGCCAAAATGCTGGAATCCGCACGACCGGTCCTTGCAAGTTCCTCCCTGCAATTCGAACGGACAGAATGCATTCCACGGATCGATCCGATGGCTATAGGTCAAGCTTCTATACCCGCCGGAGACGGTATCGGTGTAGGCCGGGTGGAACCGATAGTCTCTGAAACAAGCGAGCGGCGAGATGTAGGGAGTGTAGTGGCTTCGCGAATTCTTTTGTCCTTCAGTTGTGTTTTCTTGGGAAAGTGAGGATGGCGCGGTGGGTTGCAATTCGGGAGCTAGATCACTTTCGGCAAGCGATTGTTCAGGAATAGCAGCGGCGCTGGAAATTGTTTCAGCTGATAGACTTGGCCCTTCGTTGATGACGATGGGGGCTGGAGGATTGGCAGGCTGAGAGACCGGCTCAGGTTCGTATTCTTCATCATCATCTTCGCTGGATTCCGAAGAACTCTCTTCGTCGGAATCGTCCGCCTGCTGTTCGGTATTGGAGATGGTTGTAGTGGCTGCTTGGGCAGGGGCTGGAGGTTGCTCTTGCGATTCCTCCTCGAAATCGTCGTCATCACCTGAAGAAGAAGCTGTAGAGCTCTCGTCCATTGCATCATCCTCGTCATCCTCGTACGTCTCTTTGATAGCAGCTTCTTCCGCTCGTTGGGGAGCAGCAGGGCCGTTGTCGGGTGATTTCGTGCCACTGCCCACTTCAAGTGAATCTCTTGGCGGCCCAACCGCAGGTACAGCGTCGTCGCTAATCTCGCCCTCTTCATCGCTGCTTACATCCATCTTCTCAGCCTCATCATCTTCAATATTCGGTCGGGCGTCGGTGACAGCTGCGGCATCCTCCAAGGTGTAATCTAATGGTGGCGCCAATTCGCTGGTCGTTTTCTGTGCGCTTTCAGTGACTGGCAAGGCACCGGACATCTTCGGCGGCTCGACAGCGGAAATCGGCGTCACGCCACCTCGTCTGAGCTGAAGCTCCAATTCCGCTTGTCTTTTCCTCAACACAGCCATCTCCTGCTCTCTAGCAATGGCTGCAGCGGACATGGGACGTGAAGGGGTTTGTTGCTGAGCCATGTCGATCGCAGCCGAAGCTGGTCTTTTCGAACTTGAGATTGGCGAAGACGCGGCTGGATGAGGGGAAACGGCGTCATTGTTAAAAGCTGTAGCATGAGCATTCGATTTCCGCATAGCCTCTGCTCGCGCTTGCCTTTCTGCAAGTTCCATCTTGGCTTTTTGAAGCATTTTGGTATGCTGCTCAACCAAGGCTTGGTGATCGGCTTTGTTCATAGGTGTACCTGGTGTATTCGGACCCGAGGCGGTCGTGGTATTGGACGGGAAGCCGGGAATGGGCCCAGGCTTGACTGAAGAAGAGGTTGGCTGACCAGAAGCTGTGTGCATTGCCGTGTCTTCTCCCTCCTCTTGGTCACTATCGTGGATGATGACAGGCTCACTTCCAGAGTCACTCCTGCTTGGGCCGAAAGACTGCTTGCTTGGCGCGCCTGCGGGAGGCGTACTGCGGCTAGAAAGTATGGGTTGTGATGGTTCGGTGGTTGAGGGCTGCGGTGCAGAAAATGTTTGCTGACTGGACACGTTTGCAGGCAGCTGCGGCGGAAAACCAGTACCCATGAAAAGACCTGGGAGAGCGCTGAATGCTCGGCCGGGCGTCGACGGAGGGGCAGGGAGAAAGTGGTTTGCACGGTAGCTGGCGCAGAGGGTTTGGTTGCTGGTATGGGAGTTGATTGAGGCTGTGGGTTTGAAACGGCGACCTGAGGTTGATGACCACTGAAACCCGCAATGCCATTGCCCAGACTGCCATAAGTGGCTGCGCCAGTAGACGGTTGATGTGGAGCAGGAGATGAGGCAGATGGTGAGTGCGCGGCAGGACTTGATGTTTGAATCGCGGCGGACTGGCTAGGCTGCTGCGCAGAGGCACCGGCGGCTTGTGCAGCGTTCTTTGCTCTGAGTGCCGCAAGCCTCTCCTTGAGCAGCTCGGTCTTGATAGGATTGGCCTTGGGCTTGTCAACCCTTTGCTCTCCGTTGTTTCTGTCCTGCGCATGAGGCATGTCGCGTGGCTGAATGCCTGGCTTCGTAGTCGGGTCTGGCTGGTGGTTTGGCGCTGATGCCGTCTGCGCTGTCTTTCCTGACTGTCCTGGCGTTGAAGTTGTTGAAGATGCGACAGACTGAGTCGTCTTTGCACCGTCTTGGACAGCATCACTGCCGGACGCGGATGGTTTACTTCTTGCCTTCGCAAGCCGTGCCAAGTACTCTTCCCTGTTCGCCGGCGGCTGCGCTTTCGTCGTCCCTGGAGGCTTGCGAGCCTCTGCAGGATTCCTGGAATCCGACCCTTGAGGTTTGTTCGGTGTGGTGGTTGTGGGAGCGGCGCCGTGAGATTGCGAAGGTTTCCCGTCAACCTGTTTTCCATTGCGAGCATCGCTAACGGGTGGCGCGACGGGAAGCGGTAAACCGAGCTCGACGTACATCCTCCTCAACGCGACGCGATTTGGCACCTCGCTTGCCAGCTGGTCGAAGGTGTATCCGTTGTCATGCATCGTGCGGACGAAGTTTTTGGCTGCACTTCCTGGATCAACCCTCTTTCCGCCTGCGCCGAGGCTGCTTGAGCTATTTATCCTGTTCACCGGTCCGCTTGCGCACCTGACATCACTGTCGCCGCCGTCGCCGTATTCAGAGACGCGACGTGACTTCGCAGGGTTTCCGTCCATCTGTTGAAGCTGTGCCGACGTCCGCCGGTTGATAGATCTGCCATATGGATCTTTCGGACTGGCGCTTCGCTTCTTTGACTTCCTCGGAGGGGAGCGCGCACGTGGCTTTGGGGCCGGGTCCTCCATCTCTTCACCCTCCTCCAGCTCACCCTCCTCCTTGTCCGTGCGTGCAGGCTCCTGCTGGATCGGCGGAGCACGTGATGGTTGTTGCTGCTGCTGCTGCGGCGGCGGGGGATTATTCTGAGTAGGCGTGGGGTTTTGAGGGATGGGCGCGGCGACTTGCGGTGGCATAGTCAAGGCACCTGATTGGATGGCTTGCACGAGTACGGCCAGCTGCTCGGGAGGCAAGCTGTTCATGATGGCGGACAGGTCTGTACGAGGCAGCTGAGCATTCTGTTGATAGGCCTGCTGCTGCTGCTGCTGCTGTTGGTGTTGCGTCTGCGGCGCCATGATGTCGTGGGGGGTGCCGGGGTGATGGTATGGGGGTGGTGGAACAGGAGCGGATTGGCCGCTGCTGGCGTGGAAGGGAAGAGGCATCAGATGAGGCGACGCGGCGCGACGCGACTGAGTGCTCCTTCCGGTTTGTGATGTGGCGCGGAAGTGACGAGCGTCGAAGTTAGCTTGGTTAGCTGGGGGAGCAAAGGCTCATGACGAGTCGATGTAGCAAAGGCAGGCTCGACGATGGAGAGGCAGTAGCAATGACCACCTCACTGTACGAGCGCGGCAGACAGGCAGAGTTGACCTCACACTGACCTCCAGCAAGCCTTCACCGCTCACTTCACTGGAGCAAAGAGGCGCGTCTCACGGTTGGTGGTGTCTTTCTCGGACAGCGCAGCCAAGCTCCTATCGCAGATCAGAGATAGTATATTGAGCGCAGACTGTTGAATGCGTCTATGGGCGATTGGACGCGAAGTGGACGCGAAGATCTATCGCCCTCGAGATGGATGAAGCGCGAGAGTAGTACTGTACGAACCACCTACTATGTAGGTACTATGTAATGTATGTAGAGGGTCCAGTTGTGAAGCACCTCGCCAAGACATGTGCTAAAGGGCATCGGTGGCACTACCTCCGTAGACTGCTGATGAGCGGCGCGCCGGAGGTGTCACGGGCCACGCGGTTCTAGCGCGGCTGCCGTTGCCGTCCCCCGCGATACCTTCCGCATGGGGCAAGCGGTAGCTTTACGCAGGTAAACAAACCACCAACCCAACACGCCGCAAAGCCGAGCAGGTCCTACCAACATCCCTAATCAACCACACTACTCTCGACACTGTCGTCGCATCCGACGCACGACGGGACGACACCGACAACAGTCCTCATAGACCCAACTGACGCTCCAGGATCGATGCTCAGCGCAATGCACCCGCACCGGATATAGCGAGCGAGACGAATACACGAGGTCGACGAATGTACATCCTGACATTGGACGAGAAACGACAGCAATGAGCGCTCAGAACCCGAATGGCCCGCGGTGGCCAACTTCTCCTTTTGGTCGCGGCAAAGAGGATACTCCTTCGCCTGGCCCGCCGCCGGGACATGCTCGATCCAAGTCGAGTATCATGCAGCCAGGCCTACCTCCGCCAGGAGCTCATGCGCGCAACAACTCAGTCTCAGATTTGCGCATGTCTTTATCAAGCGGGACCATGAAGAGGACCGGTAGTGTGAGGAACAGCACCCCTGCCGGTACCTTTGCGCCCTCTTTCATCAAGCAGGAGGGACCAGACGGCGCCGAGGAGCCGCGTATAAGAGGAATCGAAGGCGAGAATGACTTCAGCGGAAAACGGTATGTATGGGTACGCGATGCTCAGTCGGCCTTCACGAGAGGCTTCGTGGTGGAGGACCTGCCCAACAACGAGCTGCGCATACAATGTGACGATGGTAGTCAGCGAGAAGTGTCCGCCGATGAGGTAGACAAGGTCAATCCAGCCAAATTCGACAAGGCAGACGATATGGCCGAACTCACCCACCTGAACGAACCCTCCGTCGTTCACAATCTAGAGACCCGATACCTCAGCGATCTGATCTACACCTACTCTGGACTCTTCTTGGTCACAGTAAATCCTTACACGCCTCTACCGATCTACGGTAACGATTACGTTCGAATGTACAAAGGACAAAGCAGAGAAGACACAAGACCGCATATCTTCGCCATGGCCGATGAAGCTTTCCGAAATCTGGTAGACGAGGGCGAACACCAAAGCATCCTGGTCACCGGCGAGTCAGGAGCTGGCAAGACGGAGAATACGAAGAAAGTGATCCAGTATCTAGCTGCAGTGGCCACCTCGGACAATCACGGTGTGACACCGCGCTCGAGAAGGATATCAGAAAATAGGCCGACGAGTCGAGAGGGCGGTCAGCACAGCAATTTGTCCGAGCAGATCTTGCGTGCAAACCCTATACTGGAAGCCTTCGGAAACGCGCAAACGGTGCGAAACCACAACTCTTCACGTTTCGGCAAGTTCATTCGGATCGAGTTCACGCGCTCGGGTCAGATCGCCGGAGCCTTCATCGACTGGTATCTCCTGGAAAAGTCAAGAGTCGTAAAGGTCAATGGGTCGGAGAGAAACTACCACATCTTTTACCAGCTCTTGCAAGGAGCGGATTCGAGGACGAAGAAGGAGCTGCTGCTCGAAGGCATGGATACGGAGGGCTTTGAGTACACACGTTACGGAAATGAGATCATCGCTGGAGTCAGCGATTCGCAGGAGTGGAACGCGTTGCTCGAAGCATTCCACGTCATGAAATTCTCGGAGAAGGAGCAGACGGCCATCCTGAAGACTATTGGTGCCGTGTTACATCTTGGCAATATCGCAGTCGCAAAAGAGTCACTCCGAGCAGATCAAGCTGCGTTGGCGCCGGGCGCCGAAGACAGCGTGTGGAAAGCCTGTCAGCTCCTGGGCGTCGATTCGCAGGCCTTTGTGAAAGGTCTTCTTCATCCTCGCGTCCGGGCTGGACACGAATGGGTTGAGAAAGTCCAGACTCCTGAGCAAGCCCGCCTTGCCCTCGACGCATTAGCGAAAGGTATCTACGAGCGCGGCTTCGGCGATCTCGTCTCCCGCATCAATCGTCAACTCCAGCATACCTCGTCATCTACTAGTACTGCAGGTCAGGAAACTTGGTTCATCGGAGTGCTGGATATCGCTGGTTTCGAAATCTTCGAGGAAAACAGCTTCGAGCAGCTCTGCATCAACTATACGAATGAGAAGCTGCAGCAGTTCTTCAACCACCACATGTTCGTCCTTGAGCAGGAGGAGTACGCTCGCGAGCAGATTGAATGGAAGTTCATTGACTTCGGACGGGATCTGCAGCCAACTATCGATCTGATTGAGCTTACCAACCCCATCGGTATCTTCTCATGCCTTGACGAAGATTCAGTGATGCCGAAGGCGACGGACAAGAGTTTCACGGAGAAGCTGCATGGTCTTTGGGACCGTAAGAACCCCAAGTACAAGGCTTGTCTAAGGAGTCAAGGCTTCATGCTCACGCACTACGCCGCTGAAGTAGAGTACTCAACTACAGGGTGGCTGGAGAAGAACAAGGACCCTCTCAACGACAACCTCACCAAATTGTTAGCTGAGAGCTCGAACAAGCACATCGCAGGCCTGTTCGCAGACTGCGCAGACCCAGAATCAGAGTCAGCCATAGCGCACAGTGAAGGCACAGCTGTCGCCCGAAGCAGCAGAGTGAAGAAGGGCCTCTTCCGCACCGTCGCCCAACGACACAAGGAGCAGCTGTCCACCCTCATGAACCAGCTCCACAGCACGCATCCGCATTTCGTTCGATGCATCTTGCCAAACCACAAGAAACGCGCGAAACTCTTCGAAAAGCCCCTTGTCCTCGATCAGCTCCGCTGCAATGGTGTCTTGGAGGGTATCCGAATCGCCCGCACCGGTTTCCCCAACCGTCTCCCCTTCGCCGAGTTCCGCGCCCGCTACGAAGTCCTCTGCACCGGTATGCCGAGAGCAGGCACGCTCGACGCTCAAGGCGTCTGCACAATCATGCTTGAGAAGCTCAACATGGACAGAAGCTGGTACCGGGTCGGCCTTACCAAGGTCTTCTTCCGCGCTGGCGTGCTGGCTGAGCTGGAAGAGAAGCGCGATCAGCTTATCCGCGATATCGTCGAGAAGTTCCAATGCGTGGCCCGCGGTTTCGTGCAGAGGCGTCTGTACCGGAAGCAGGCCTATCGTGCAGACGCCGCGAGGGTCGTCGCGAGGAATTTCCAGGTCTATGCTGCGATGCAGGCGAATCCCTGGTGGAGGCTTGTTCGTGCGCATGCGCCCGCTTCTCGGTGCGACGAGGCAGTCGAATGAAGTTAAGAAGCGGGAAGAGGAGATTAAGCGCCTACAGGCTGAGCGCGAGGCCGAGGAAGCGCATCGTGCTAGGGTGGATGAGGAAAGGAGGAAGGCCGAGGGTGAAGTGCAGAAGATCCAGCAGACGTTGGAAGCTGAGCGGGCCCTGGCTCTTGATAAGGAGGAGATCTTCCGTCGGCTTCAGGATCGCGAGGCTGAGTTGACTGAGAAGCTCAGCAGTGTGCTGGAAGAACTTGGTCGCTGTGAGGGCGAGATCGATGAGCTTCTGTCTGCTGTCAAGAATGCCGAGGGCCTCGCAGAGCAGAGGAGAGCGGAAGTGGAAGAGAAAGAAAGTGTCCTTGCTGGTCTGGAAGGCGAGCGCGAAGGTTTGGCTGGTAGAGTAGAGGAACTCGAGGCCAAGCTGCAAGAAGTCGAGCGGATGAAGAGTCTACGGAGCGAGGAAGAAGAGGCTCTTCAGACCGAGATCCGCATGCTGCAGTCCCAAGTCAGTCTTAAGGAACGAAAGATGGGCGACTTGGAAGCGAAGATGCTTGAGAATGATTCACGCCTTGATGCCGAGTTGTCCAGCGCCAAGCAGGACCTGCAAGGCTCGAAGAGGCAGGTCCGCGACCTTCTGGACGAGAACCGAAGCATTCGGCAGCAAATGTCTGATCTGTCATCTACTTGCGCGAGCTTTGAGGATGTCATCAGGAGAAAAGACAGCGATCATGCCATCCTGAAGACTGATCTGAAGAAGTTCCAAGATGACCGCAAGCGGTTTGAGGACGAGAAGAGTCACCTCAGTACGCAGCATGACAGTATGCAGAACCGTCTTCGGGAACTTCAAGCGGAGATGGAGGTCATGCGCACTCAGCAGAGTCAGCTTGAGCGTGAGGCTGCTGATGCCAAGCGTGCGCTCGAAGAGCAGACTTCTGCAAACGCTGCAGTGGAAATGCTCGAGGCCCAGCTTCATGACCTCAAAGGCGAGCTTTTCCAGACTCAGACCGATCTCTCCGAGAACGCCAGTCTCGTGACGATGTCAAGCGTATTGCAACTGCCGAGTACGACGATCTCAAACGCGAGTATGATGCTTTGCACGACAGCAAGGTCACGATTGAGAAGGAAATGTACGTCCAATCTGATCTTACACGCCGAGCGACGAACGCCAGAGAGACCTCCGACAAGGAGCGTAAGGAATACCAAGCCGAGCTTGCCGACCTCAGAAAGAAGTTTATTGAGCTTCAAGAGGCCAAGATTGAAGTCGAAGCAGCAGTCGAGAAGCGCGTGACCCAGCAGGCAAATGAACGACATGCCATCTCTCGTCGAGAGCTGGAGGTGAAGACTGCAGAGGCAGAGTCCTTGGCTGAAGAGAAGGCAAGGCTTGGCAATGAGATCCAGAAGCTGAAGTCCTTTATCGGCGAGAGCGATGCTTTCAAGCTGCATCATGATCAAGAAAAGGCCCACCTTCAGCGCGAGCTTGTGACAATTAAGGGCAGACTGACTGCAAGCGAGAACGACAACCGTGCCCTGATGAACAAGGTCCAGCAGAAGAATCTGGACATCGCCCGCTCGAACAGCAAGGCGTCTGACAATCAGCGCGGTCGTATGCAACAGATACAGGCGGAGAAGACGAAGTCTGACGAGGAAGTCAAGAAGCTGCAGCGCCAGCTCAACGATTCTCAGCTGACCATCACGTCTCTTGAAAAGGCCAAGGAAAAGCTTACTCTGAACCTCGAAGATCTCAAGTTGGAGGCTGAGCGTGAGCACAAGACATCTCGCAACGCAGAGCAGCAGGCTTCAGCTGTTGGCCTTCAGTTGGCAGAAGCTAACAGGAAGCTTGAGACGGAGCGACAATTGCGCAGCCAGGCACAAGGAAACACTCGCACTGTGCAACAAGCGCTTGATGGGGCTAACTCTGAACTCAACGAGGCTAGAGAGCATCTGAGACTGCTGCAGAAGGTGTTCGATCCTGAGCATGGACGCCTGCCAAGCAGTGAACAGCTGGACGGCGCAAGACCTGATCTCAGCCGTACCATTGACCTCGCTCAGAAGCTTGAGTCGGCGGAGAACGCGCTCAAGATGGCTACTGACCGCTTTTCTCGCGCCGAAGCGCAACTAGGTGAGGTGCGCAACCAGCACGTCGAGGACTTGCAAGAGAACGAGAACCGCCACCAGAACTCCAAGCGCGCCCTCCTTGAAGAAATGAACAGTAGCCAGGTCAACGCCCGCTCTTCGCCTTCCCAGTTCAGGAGAGACTGGGGCGAGCAAGGCCGCAAGAACAACTTCTCCCCTACACCATTCCGTGATGGTACACCAGGTACGCCGCAGAACCAGCCGCGTCATATTAGCAAGGCCAGTAATGACTCTGCCCGCTCCGACAGAACGGTGGATACCGTAACTTACAATAACCGTATGGACCTCGCGGCGGAGCTGGAGGAAGTGCAAAACCAGTTGCAGATGAGCGAGATCAAGAACCGTCACCTCCAGGCGCAGGTCGACCGCTCGCCGTCCAAGGCTGGTGCAACGTCCGGTCAGTGGGACGCTGATGAGATGGAGAGCCCCAGCTTAAGGCGTGTCGCTAAGCTTGAGCGAGAGAATTTCCGCCTTCATGATATGTTGGATGATTCGGCCAAGAAGGTCTCGGCGCTCGAGCATAACCTCAGGACTGGGCAGCTGAGCTTGAAGGAGGTGCAGACCAAGAGCCATGAAGAGCTGTATGATCTTATCAACTCGCAAGAGCAGTCGCGCAGGGGCTTGTTGACCTCGCACAATGCTGCTATTTCCGAGCTCGCGGAAGCAAAGCAGGCTTTTGACGATGTCAAGCAGGCTAAGCACAGCGTCGAGGTCGAGCTGAGAGACGCGCAGTCCGAGCTTGCGGATTTGCAGTATGAGCGTGAGCAGGAGGCTGCGAACCACTCCCAGTTGCTGCAGGAGTTCTCTGACATGCAGATCCGACTGGATACCGAGGCGTCGAAGGTCGTCGATACTACCGCCAGCCTCAATCTCTACAAGACCAGAGCGGACGAGTATTACGAGAAACTTGAGCAGGCCGAGATCGCCGTCTTGAAGGCTTCGCGAGCGGAACAGTTCGCCAAGTCCCAGTCTAAGGAGGCGGAGGAGACGTGCGCCAGCATCATGTCGGAGCGAAAGCAGATGGACAGCTGGTGGAAGATCTGCAGAGGCAGACGCAGCAGTATGAGGAACGACTTGAGGATCTGTCAACGGATCTGGAAAGTGCCCTGCAGTCCAAGAAGCGTCTGCAGAACGAGCTGGAAGATTACCGGTCGCAGCGTGCGATGGATCTGGAGGACAAGGAGAGCAGTATGGAGCAGACTAGGAAGAAGTACCAGTCTGAAATGGCTTCGCTCAGCAATGAGCTTGAGGTCGAACGCGACAATGTCATCCACGCGCGGAGCGAGAACGGGCGTCTGCGTGATGAGCTGGAGGAGCTCCGCGGGAAGTGGGACGACGAGGTCCTCAACAGCTCTTCTTGGAGCAAAGAGAAGCAGCGACTTGGAGGTCACGGTCCAAAGCCTGTCCGAGTCTCGCGACGAGGCAGTGACTGCGCACAACGATGCGCAAAGCAAGATCGTCGAGCTGCTAGGCCAGGTCCGCGGCTTGCGCACCAACGTCGACGATGTTGCGGCCGAGCGCGACGAGCTGGTCAAGCAGAAGCGTAGCTTGGAATCCCGCTTGCAGGAAGCAGCCAACAGGCTTGAAGACCTCTCCAACACTGGATCGCCTGCGAAGCGTGATGCCGCTTCACTCGATCGCGAGGTCCTCTCGCTGAAATCGCAGCTGGCGGAGAAGGAGGATATTGCTGCCGCTGCTATCGGCAAGATGAGACGTGCGGAGCAACTTAGCCAGGAGACGCAGAGGGACATTGGCAATGCTCGTGAGACGAGCGTGCAGCTCCATCGCGAGAAGGCTGCGCTTGAGAAGAGTGTTAAGGATCTTCAGCTGAAGTGTATCGATCTTGAGACAAAAGGGTATTCGAGCGGGAGTCAGGATGTGCGCTTCTTGCATGGTCGGATTCAGGAGGTAAGCGATCTCCACTGATACTCAATTGGGAACCACATACTGACAATGGTATTTTCTAGCTCGAATCCTCCTAGAATCCCTCGAATCCACCCGCGCCACCGAAGCCCGCAGCGTGCGCAACGTCGACCGCACAGTCAAGGACCTACAGTCGCAGATCGAACGGCGCGAGAAGTCGGCCCAGATGCTGACGGACGACCTCAACAAGTCCCGCGACAAAATCGACCGCCTCCTACAAACCATCGACGAGCTGCAAGCCTCGGACTCCTCCGCCCAGCTGACCGCCAAACGCGCCGAGCGCGAACTCCGCGAGGAGCGCGAGAAGACGCTCAAGCTCGAGCGCGACCTGGATACCCTGCGCGCCGTCTCCCGCGAGCGCGAGCACAGCGTCCGCCGCTCCGGCACCCTTGCCGCCCTCAGCGACAACGGCGGCGGCAGCCGTAGGGGCTCCTCCATCGGTCTCCCCAGTAGCGTCAATGGCGATGTCCGTCTCGATGTCCCTCAGCGCAAGAGCAGTGTCAATAAGGGTTTTTTGTAGCGGGCGGCGCGTCTGGAGTACGGCACAGACCTTGGGCTTTGAGGAGTGAGGCGTTTTTGTGATGGGATGACGAATGAGACAAGGGAAGATTTTGACTCTCTTGCTCCCTCTCTCTTGAAGTGAAGGGTTGTGTTGGGTTTTGGGTTGCGGGATTTGGGAGGGGAGATGGGGTTTGGTCTTACTGTGTCGTGAGGGAGGTTTTGCTTTTTTTTGGCGGGGTGTCCTTGGGATCTTCTCTTTTTCCCTTTTTGGATGTCACCTTTCTCGCAACGTATTAAAGGTTAACGGGGCTGGATGGGAATATGTAGTCATATTGTATAGTCTCGTAATCTGGTACATCTGCACAACGATTATCTTGGTTGTCGTCTTGTGCTCCCCCCGTAGATAAGTGGAGCTGGCACTGGACTGAATTGGTAACAGGGCAAGACGGAGGAGGATTTGCCGAGCTTCGGCAGGGCACCTTGATGGTGAGATACGGTGTTTTATTACTCCAGTCCGACTTCATGAATGCTGTTGACTGCGTTCTTTATCTTCTCCTCTCTTGTTTGCGTTGAACATTCCAAGGATGAAAGCGCTTTGAAGATGATGATGATTCAAAGCATACAGACGATTCTCTTCCACGCTCACTGGAATTTTCAATCTCTCCACCAACGCTTTCCTTAGCGACTCTATGCGATTTTCCCAACGACTGTTGACTGATAGTCCTGGAGAACAACGATCACTGACGAACTGACGGACTGATGACGAATGAATACTGCGAAAGCTTTCGAGAGACGTTATATCTTGCATCGGAAACCACCTCCAAAGCAGGTACTCACGCCGTCGATCGTCGCTCGGCTGAGCATAACCTGGCCGCTGCCCACCTTGCTCCAGATCATGGCGATAATCCAACCTTTTGAGTCGAGATGGCATAAGATACTCGGACACTGACTGTCCCTGTCTTGGCCGCCTTGGCGTTCCTTGCTACCTTCTCTCTTCAGCATTCCATACCCCGCAGATGAAGTCTGCTATCACTTGGCGCATATCGCTCGCAGCCGGGATGCTTCCATATCTCTTAGCGACATGTCTCTGCAGGACACCGTCTTTGTGCCTTTTGCAAGCTATCAAACCGATTGGCTGACGCGGATGCAATGCAATCGCACGCTGCGTATACGGGAAAGCATGCCTGCAGGTACGACTTAAGCCGATCACAACCTTTGTCCTGGTGGGAGGTAGAGTGGACGGGTTATAAAAAACTTGGAATCCCGCCTACCATGAAGTCTGGCATTTCGTTATCCAATTCTTGATATCATGGCTCGGATTCTCGCAATCACTGCAGGCGCTGCCTGTCTAGCGAACACAGCCTCTGCTGCATCACCCCCGGCAAACCATGGTGGGATCCTGACCATGACAAAGGTGGTTGGAAGCACCATGGAGGATGGGGTTGGGGCGGTTGGGGCAAGCCTCCAAAAGGCCATGGACCCCCTGGATACCCGACTGCAACCTCAGCTGCTTCTCCTACCGGCACGGCAGGCGGATTGCCTTTGGTAGACTCTGAAGCACTCCAAGCTTCCATTCTCGAAGGCAACCTGTCGGAGAAGGCTTTGGAATTGCAAGAGGCTGCTTACAGCACGCCCAACCGTAACCGTGTCTTCAGCTCTCCAGGCCATGCTAATACCTTGGATTTGATCACTGGTTACCTGGACCAATATCCCGACTACTTCTCATACTACCGCCAGCCATTTACTGCTCTCTATAGCCAAGCAAGCGGGTACTTCACCGTTGATGGTGTCAATCAGTCGGCTGCTGTCTTCGAGTACTCACCTTCCGGAGATGTCTCCGCACCCTTCGTTGCTGTCAACAACCTCGGGTGCGAAGCCGGTGACTATCCGGAAGAGGTCGATGGTGCAATTGCGCTCATCTCGAGAGGCGAATGTGAGTTTGGGCTGAAGTCCTCTCTTGCCGGGGCGGCAGGTGCTGTGGCTGCTGTCGTCTACAACAATGTAGAGGGGACGCTGGGTGGTGGCACCCTTGGAGAGCCACCAAGGCCGGAAGGTCCTTATGTGCCAAGTCTTTTCACCACCTTGGAAAACGGCACTGCTATTCTCAATGCTCTGGATGCTGGTGAAGTTACTGGTGATCTCTTCGTTAACAGTGTGATTGAGAACCGCACCACGTGAGTCCTAATTCAACGACGCGATCTTCGGAATTATTCTGACAGTTATAGGTACAACATCATTGCGCAGACCGTCGGTGGAGACCAGTCGAATGTCCTCGCTGTCGGCGGGCATTCCGACTCTGTCTTCGCTGGCCCAGGTATCAATGACGATGGGTCTGGTATCATCGGTATCCTTGAAACAGCACTCCAGCTTTCTTCGTACAGCGTCAACAACGCAGTGCGTTTCTGCTTCTGGTCTGCAGAGGAGTTTGGCCTGCTAGGTTCCGAGCACTACGTCACCAATCTTAACGCCAGCGAGGTCGAGAAGATCCGGCTCTACCTCAACTTCGACATGATCGCTTCCCCTAACTACATGTTCGGCATTTACGACGGCGATGGCTCGGCATTCAATCTCTCTGGACCTCCAGGATCAGCTCAGGCGGAGGCTTTCTTTGAAGACTGGTTCGCTTCCAACGGACTGAACTCAGTTCCCACTGAGTTCTCCGGTCGAAGTGATTACGGCCCTTTCCTTGACGCTGGCATCCCAGCAGGTGGGCTGTTCACCGGAGCTGAGGTGGAGAAGACTGAGGAAGAGGTAAGCGAAAGGCACTCGATGACGAATCTTGCGAAAGCAAATACTGACACCCAAATAGGCGGCCTTGTTCGGAGGTACTGCTGGTGTTGCCTTCGATCCAAACTACCATCAAGTCGGTGACAACTATACCAATCTGAACTTCGAAGCGTTTGTTGCAAACACCAAGGCGATTGCCGCTGCTGTTGCCGAATACGGAACCAGCTTCGAAAGCATTCCAGCTGGTAACAGCACGACGAAGGTCAAGCGTAGCTCCAGTGGTGTCAAACGCCGTGGCTCTAGCCACTGCAACCACGATCATCCGAAGGAGCTTTTGTAGGTGTCTGACAGACAGATTTGGACATGATGGCATCGGGATACATGGAGTTTGGCATCTTACGGACATATATCGTCCAGACTGTCAAGTAATCATCTCAGGCTGCTAGTTGTCGCAACCAGCGGTCGAGCAAAGAGGTGAATGAAAGTCATGAATGATCTAGCGATGCATATGAGGTCAGATATGATCAAATATTGTGCACTGCTCCTTCTGCTTTTGGCTTGGTCCACTTTTCGGGTTCCCACACCAATTTCATTTTCAACATGCTCAACTTTGCGGTCTTTTCAGCCAACGTTCTACTACGACTACAATCAAAGTATATCGAAACTATATTCAACAATATATCAAGACTACATCAACATGTCGCAATCTACCCCCAATCAAAGCGATAAGCAGTTCCCTCTCCTCCGTCTACCAATCGAATTGCGAAACATGGTGTACAGTGCGATCGACTGCACACCAATCACGTACAGACACTTGGGGGAGACGACCTTGCGCCTGGAGCACCATCCTCTACACAACCTGCGACGTGTAAGTCGTCAGGTCAAAGATGAGTATGAGAAGGAGATGCTACTACATGCCAAAGCCACCATCTTTCTTGATGCTGGCAACGAAACCAACACTCTCATCTTTATGAGCGTAGCTTCTGCACACGTGCCGTTACTTGGCCGTGTCAAGCACGTCCGTGTACGGATGGACTGTGATTCAGGCAAGAGAATTGTACTAAGTGAGTGATTGAAATGATACGGATTCGAAACATCTTTGAATGAAGTACTGACACATTTCCTAGTACGATACCCAAGTGCAAGGCATTTCTGTCGCACTGTTGTCAGGCGTTTCCCGGATATCCTCACCCTCGAGGTTTATTTCGGTGTATATCTGCCAGCCTTGGAGGTTCTTTTGAATAGAGCGTTCTTCACACTAGATGATTTCTTCAACATGGGACTCGTGCCATCCAAAGCTCAACAGAAGTTTCAGGTGAATATGCTACTGCGCGGGCATTTGTGGGATCCTGCTCGCATTACAGACTCGGAAGGCAGGGTCATGCGCCATTTGATGGATTTTGCCTACAATCATCGGCAAAATACGATCACGTACAAGGTAACTTGTCTGATGATGGGGATGGGTGGTATGGCATGCATCTTGAGACTTGGAGTGCTGGTTTCTTCAACTACGAGGCGATTTCCGATGAGTATGAAGCCTCCGTCGAAGATTCCCAGAGATTGCATTTGGGGTGAAGGGACTAGGCTCCCTGTCGTTTGCAGAAGGTTTTCAGAGGAAGCTGAGAGTTTTAATGGGCAGCTTCATGATGTATGGCATTCGATTATTCGTGTTTTCTCCTTCCATGGGCTGGTTTATGACACTGGATTGGTTTTTACAGCAGCAAAAATGTCAACAATCAAGATGATAAGGTTTATGTGGTCATGGTTTGCTACGTTTGTCAATTGCTACTCATAACAAGCCACATTAGGATACATAGATGTGTCAGTGTGGCACCACAGGGACGAGCGGGGCTCTGCATTGATCTTGAGGTTGTTTTTGAAGGTAATTAGGATGGGGTAATTGGGCAAGCAGAATTGGCCATAGGAAAGGGCACCTCCGAAAAGGTCAAAGTATTTTGCTTTTCTATATTTTCTGCCACCACTGACCTGACCAAGACGCTTTCCACTTAAGATGATGGCTGCTGCTAGCCATGACGTTGGAGTAGGTAGCGCAGCTCTTCTCGTGAAGAAAGGGAAAGCCAGCTCCGCTGGCGTCTACCAAGCTGGTAGCTCAGTCAAAGGAAGAGAGCTGTGCCGTCAATGAACATGTGAGATGTAGTGTGTTCTGCATATGAATGAACGAATAAGTATGTGTGTATATACATACGCTGTACAGTCCGACCGCCTCTGTTCCCACAAAATCGCCGTGCTACAACTTTTATCTAGACGTCGTTCACCAAATTTGCCCGAGTGACTCCGTTTTGACGGGTTCAATGATATCACGCCTTCCGGTCCTTAACCCGGAAGCATTGCGCCCCTTGGCGTGCATGATCGAGCTGTCTTTGCTCATCGAGTACCACAGTGGATATTATGCCCCCAGGAAGGGTTCTCCGCTGTTTCCCTGCGAAGCGTGGCGCTCACTGGCAACAAAGCCGCGGCCCTCGTTCAGACTCCTGCAGCATCCGTAGGAGGAATGAGGAGAGTCGGCGCTGGCCATATCATTCCAAACCCCAGTCGTCTTCTTTCGCAACCCTTCGTCTCCCTGAATGCTGTAGCCAGATTGTGGCAGATACTTGTGGTCCGTCGTTCATAGTCGAGCCTGCGCTGTTGAACATGCCTTTGTGCACACTCCTTGCCCATGTGCACATCGTCAAGGCGGTTATAGTGACAGGCTGCTTGGGACGTCGGCCACTGTGGTCTGAATCGCCATTTAGTAGAGTCGCAGAAGCCTTATTTGTCGTGCTAAATGCATTTTCCGCTATAAGCTTGTATGCATCCTCTTTGACGATTACGCCGCTCCAAAGAAAAGCAGATTTTCATTTCTCAAAGCGAAGCGAAAGACAGAAGGATTGCAAGCGCTTTCGCCGTCGCGCAATGTGATTCATCACTTGCAGTATTGCTGTAGTGCAGCCATCTCCAGCATCACAACAGGTGTGCCGGACCAGAGCTGAGCCTTTGCTTCGTCGGCTGCGCTGCTTCCCTTGAACATTTGTTGGTCCGGCATACTTCAGATCCATGCACAGGCCGAATGCATGGTATCGCAGCTGCTCGGAGAACAAAGCATAGTGATGTTCATTCTCCCTTTAGTCGTGCTGCACAGAATCAGGGGCGGTTCGTCCTTCACTCCTGCTCTCCAGTCGCTGAGTCGCACCACCTCCTTCCGACATGGCTTTACACAACATCCCCGAATGCTTGTGCAAGGCGGAGATCAGCTGTCACTGCTGCTGAAATGCCGAGCATGGTGATCTGAGACTTCAAGTCGCTCATTTATCGACCCGTCGCTGCATCGAGGGCGAGTGCGCCCTTCCACGCCAGAAGCGCCAGCCTCTTCAGCAATCGGACGCTTTCCTCAAATATCCTCTGCCGCGCCTTCGAAGCGTTTTCATCAGAGGCAGCGACAGGGCATAGGCCTGATCGTACGATTTAGCGAGTACGGTGGTCCTCAGCCGCTCTTCCGTCGAGCCATGGCTGTACCAAAGCCCCAGAACGGCGCCGCAAGAGGCCGCTCTCTCGCTCTCCGCCTGCCAGTTCCGCAGTGGGTACGGTGACTTGCGATGCTTTTCCGAGCGGCCGTGACAACGCAAGATCAAGAGGAGGTTCAAACATACTTGCATAGAGAAGGCGGATGGCAGAAGGACTTTGGCCTCGCCATGGTGGTTGACCCAGTCATGCTGGACACGGCCAGCAAAGCCTTCGCAAGCCATGTCTGAGGGGCACAAGGCGCTTCCTCCGTCGTGTGTGGATGAGGAAGAACGCTGCTCTGACACATCAGCGTCCTGATCTGCTGACGTTCGTTTGATTCGCCTCTGCCACACCTTAGACGATGCGCCCTCGTTCAGCAGACACCACAAAATGGTCACACAGTCCTCCATTCGAGCCATCTTGACCTCCTGGGTACAGCACACTTTTGAAATGCATGAGCACAGGGGAAATCAATGGCTGTTCGCTTGCGCTTTCCCTCCCAGCCAATAGAACTTCATCAAAACCCACTCGCCTTATCATTCAGATACATCCAGGATGAAGAAGTGGAGACAATAATGTGCTTCAGTCGCAAAAGGATGATACCGAAAGTGTTGATATCGACAAGGCGTTTGAGCAGGAGAAGCTGCAGCGCAGACATGAAGAAAGCAGCGCCATGAAGTCTAGGCAAAGACTGGGATTTGTGAAGAAGTGTGCTTGGAGACCTAGGGCTCGATGAAGAGATGAACACGGCTCATGGATATGGCACTAGTTCGAAATGTGCCTGTATGTGTGTCACCAGGTTGGCTAGAAGTGACCGATGGCTCCCGTGACGACGGCATCAGTGCTTCCGCGAGAAGACAGGGCACTTTCAGCATCAATGAGCTATAGACCAAGATCGCAGCAAAGCTCAACGCCTCTCGAAGCCGTGCTCACGGAGCGTTTCCGTTTGATTGTCTTTCGCCATCTTCGTGCGATTCATGCCAACCCTAGCGTTGGACGGCGAGCCTTCGCCGCGACCTCTTATCGTCCACTGTGATCGCAACGAGGGACTCATGTAGAGCGGGCTGCAAGCAATGTCCTTCCACAGAGTTGGATGGGAAGAGAAGCCAGGACAATTTCGGCGTACGATATGGTGAAGTTCGCGGGACATGGTGCGAGCTTCCCGATTCAGCTTGGCTTCCCAAATCCCTTCGGAGGTCTTTCCTCGGCTGCCCAGGCTGGTGAGAGGCGACATAGCATCGTTCCCACTTGTTATGACACCCCTTCACCATGCAATGAACAAGGGAAGAGTCATCACTAATGACATGCGACTTGCGCTGCACGCATATGCCGAACGACTCGGAATGCTTTGCCCTACCTGGACATGGAGATGGCGCCTGGCAGATACAAAATCTCAAGCGCATCGGTGGCCGTGGACAAGCAAGGATAAGGGTGACGAGACCATCAGGCCTTCCGCACTATCAAATATCTGCCTTGCTGCGGTAATGTGGAAAGCCTTCTGATAGCATCCTGGCTCGGATGCCTGGCACGTATCGCCGCAATTCCCAACTCGCCTGGCACATTATGGTGCCGTCGCTGGGCTTCTCTCCCTTCGGCGAAAGCATTGCCATCTTTGATGAATGGGATCCTGCAGCGGATGTGACTTATACTGAGCTTGATATCCTGAAGAGGTGAGCCATTGGCCCTCATCCTGGGTTCTCATACGTCGGACGGAAATGCTTTGAAGATGTGTATTGCGGCATCAGCAATTTGAGCCTTGTTCGGTTGAGTAATGGAGCGTGGTCAAGCGACGACCATTGCCTCACTCCCGAGACATGTTTCAAGACGCGAGCTCCCTGGGTGATATTCGACAGGATGGAAGCCGTTCACTTTCCTAGGGTCCCCGGACACCAAGAATTCATCGTACGGAACTCCTGAGACTATGGAGTTCAGCTGGACAATGCAGAAAGCATCCGCTTCCGATAGTGAAATACTGTCAGAGAGCGTCGTGGCCTCTGCCTCAGTGCTGGATTTGATCAATCGCCTCTTTCTGCTTGTCCAAAAGTTGCCTGGTGAAATCCAGATAGCACGGGACTACTGGAGGACCTCACATGGTAATTACGCTTTGATGATATCAAAATCGCGCTCCAAGTCTCCGTATAGAAGTTGACCCTTCCCCCGGCTTGCCGTAGCCTCGTGCACGGCAAGGCAACTAGAGAATGTCTCTGCGACGATCAGGATCCAGGATGAGCGCCGGAGAGCTTTATGCCCGACACATCAATACTAATCTTTGCCGAAGGTCTCGAGCGTGCTGCCAGAGAGCGTAGGGGTCTGCTGCCCATGCAGACAGTATGCTCGAGACACAAAAGAGTATGGAAAAGGTCTCGCACGATAGCCAGATCCGTGGAATCACTCCTCGAGCTTTTTGGGCGGCATGTCGCACGCCGCTCGAACGCTTACCGATCTGAAAGCACCTGCGTAGACTTTCGAGCTGTTCAAGCGCAAACCCGCAGGGTGGCCATCAGCCGGCTCTGTAAGCAATGGCAGAAGTCCATATGCGCTCTGTTTTCTGCGGATGGCGTCTCGCCTTCGTGAGCTCGCCATTCAGGTGGCATCCGAATGACTCTGCCCAACATCGTTCCATCCTGCATTCCCCATCAAGGCTTGAACTTCTCTTTGATGGCTTGAAACCGCTATCCTGTATCTGAAAACCGCTCTTGAATCGCCCTGTCATCTTTCGACTCGATTCCGCCTCTCACAGCTAGGGTCTTGAAAACTGCTCTTGACATCTTTCAACACAGCTGGGGCTTGCCCGAGATGGGTGTGCAAAGTCCGCTTCCGCGCTTTCACGTGGTATTACCAATCGCACGCTATACCGCTTCCTATCGAGCCCAGCCCACCTCTAGCTGTCAATCAAGTTCTCAAGCACTTTTTCGAGCTCTTTCTGCACAAGTCGCCATCGCGCACTTGCTCCTTTGGGCCACGTTACAAGGACATTGTTATGGCGCCGACCATTTGTATGAATCATACATCCAAGCTCCTCCTGTGCTTCTGCACTTGTACTCTGATGGGCGAAAGCTCTCATTTCCCTTCATGCTTGATGTCAGACAGTCGGGAATCGTTCTCCTGAGCTCTTGCTATATTGCTCGTTGTCGCGCTCTCGTCGTCGATGGGGGTTGTTGTTTTGCACAATGCTTAGGCATAAGGACTGGCGGAGTGGAAAATTGGGTGCCATGCGGCGCCACACTCTGGCGCTTGAGAGGGCGTGCTGCCGATAATCGCTCGTGGCGGTCAGTGTGGTGACTTCCAGCCGCAATTCCGTTCACACGATCCATCAAGGACTGATTACAGTCCCAAGTTGAAGAGGCCACGGATCTTTCAGCGTATGGGCGAGAGGATGTTGCAACCGACAGTGGCGAAGCAAGGGGTGGTACTCGGAGGAATGTGCCGTTCGTGTGCTACTGTCAATGGCACTTCTTCTTCGAACCTACAAAACGACTGTTCGTTACTGATATACTGCCACCTCTGCTGGCAGCAGGAAGCAATCACCGCGAGCATGGCGGCGCGCTGCTTTCTCTGCCCGGCAGCTTGTCTTCTTTGAATGCCAGTGGTGCAGCTCATTGCAATACGTGTCGCGCTACTTTCAAAGGCACACGGCGCTGAGCTCAGATTGCATGGCCTCAAGACGCAACCACGATCGTTCGCCGTGAAAACAGCCGCCACTGGTGATCCGATGTCAAGGCTATTCACGGCAAGCTTGCCACCGCAGAGACCTCATTGCTTCAGCGTAGGCCGCCCGTGGTGGTAGAGGACGCTTTCAAGGAGCTGAGCTGATGCGTTGCATCTGCTGCGTTCCTCTCTGCTATTGCGGGTAGAGTCAGACATTCCACAAGACCTGAATCTTACGACTGCAGTATGTTCTCATAACTGCACATGAAGTTAGCAAATTTCGTAGCCGCCTCTGATCGGCGGACAGGCGGTACTGGACCTCGCCTCTTCTGCTGTCAGGAATGGCTTGTCCGTTGGAAGAAGATGATATGGCGCGTCCTCAGTCAATTATCGCCCCTTCATAATACATTCGATACCTTGTAAGCACGAAATAAAGGTGCGGCTACCAAGTCTGTGCCAGGCAACGCGAGATGCAGGCAGATGCGGGCGTCAAAACAAAGCGATACACCTCGACAGCTATCAACTCGATTCAATTAGGACTTGCAAGGCGATGGTCCGTGAAATGTGATAGCTACGCTTGGTTACCGTCATCTTTCTACAAGAGATCTCAAAAGCGTAGAGCATAACGCGTCTCTCAATAAGCCTCAAACCAAGCACGCAACAGAGGTCCCCGTGTTGCGACGCGTCAAACCCGATGCCAGGTGATGAACAGTGTTGTCACCCTCCTCCAGGAAGCAGCCAATGGCCACGACACTGATGAAAAGTAAAAGATTGCGCCAAAGGCGACTTGCCATGAAGGCAAATGGTAAAAGGGGAAATCAAAAATTGCGCCGAAACTCTCCAGCCCCACCACACAAAGACCTTCACAGAGCATACCCAGCGGGTTATGAGATGCGGCCACATCCAAAACCACAGATCCGGATAGGTCTACGCCATTCGTGAGCGACGAGACCTCGACATGATGGTTCCGAAGAAGCATGAAAAGAAAAGAAAGAAAGGAAAGGAAGAAGCTTGAAGCGGAGGGGGACTTTATAGCACTGCCTCCGCTCCCGCGCGCTAGCAGTATCTCCGTAGATCTGACTCAGCTCCCAGCTCCTGCCTTCTGCGGCAAGGTTGCGCCTACCCTATACGGTTTGAGCTGAGATCGGGCTCAGGGGATGCTAAATGTTGTGATCTATGGGCTCTCTACGTTGGGTAGTAGGGCGAAAGGAAATGGGTCTCGACTAGAGCCACGCTCTCCATCAGAAGGCACGTCCACAGTCTGATCCTACGTATGCTTTGCCACGATAGTATCAAGCCAAATGGGTTGCTTGATATGTGTAATGCTCTCTCCTGATGGTTCCCTGGGCAGTAGCCGAAGCCCTGCAGCCTCTGTGGCCCTTGTCGGAACGACGCTAGTTGAGTCATATTCAGACCCGCCGGACTGGGTTGATTCAACGGGCAACCAAAGTTGATCTGATCTGCTCTGCTGCCAATTGGTCACAATCGAGCTGACGCTAGTCGAGGTCATGGTTTTCCCAGTAGACTGGTACCATCCGCTTTCCCTCCACAGTTACTCGAAGTGTACGGTCAATGGGACACGGTCAATATTTGTGTCCGTTGCAGCGAAAAAGCAGCAGGTCAATATGGACTTGGGAAGAGCATATCACACGAATTTTATTCCAATGGCCGCGGTTCATACTACAGTGCGAGAGAATCGTGGCTAGGCCATCAGAAATCTTGCCAAAGATGCACTATAACAGGGTGTTTGCTATGTTATTTCCAAGCTCTTACTCTGCGTCCCTGTTGCCATCGCGTCGAATATCTATTGGCACGCTCGCATCGCGTTCACAGAACCGCTGTTTCTTGTTGGACAAAGTGAGGCTGTAGCAATTGCTTCTCAGGGGCGATGGTGTCGATTTGTCGTCGCTCGCAATGGCAGTACCTTCTCCAGATCAGCAGTCGGGCACTGCTGAGCTGATGAAGATAGCGGATGTGAAGCCTGCTGAACGGTCATGCAAAGGGCGCTCGCAAGTTCTTACGCGTCGTGATCGAAGGCGGCCGCGTCGACAGGGCGCGGCTTCCGCCAGGTGCGTAGACGTCGGTATCTCGCTTCAATCCTACTGTCGGAGTCTCGTGTGTAGGGCATGCTCTTGACAATGAATCGCTACTCTACGCCGTTGCAGATGGGTCAAAATGGCATCTACGCGTGGAGAGGGCGCTTCTGTCAGTAGGACTGTCAAGGCTGCCTGCTTCTCCGACGGTGGCAACAGCCACACCGTACGCGTGCTCGCACCCCGTAATCAACGACCAAGAATGATGGATACATGCTACATGATGAGATTAATTTGCTTTACGATGGGAGGCATTGCTACAGAGGCAGTGGTTGATGATTACGAGGCTGGACGCATGCCTCCCCCGTAGGCAGCAGCTGGCATCTTCCACACACGCGACGCCGTGGGGTCACGACCGGCCGCAACAACACACAACGTGTCCACAGCACAGACAGAGAGCAACAACAACAAGGAGACTCTTCTCCAGGAAGCAGCCAAAGGCCACGACACTGATGAAAAGAATGTTTGTTTTGTAGCCATCAAAAATTACGCCGTGGACCCGCAGGCCTGGCACCGATGTGGACTCGCGCTGTGCAATGCAATGTCCCCACCGAGTGGGTCATGGGGATTCGTGAGCTCCCATGACCCCGGCAAATGCTGCCGCAAGTATGAAGAGAAAAGAAAAGAGAAGAGGAAGAAAGCTGAAGGGGGGCTCCTTTTTGTTGCTCTCCAGCGCTAGCGCTCGTTAGCGTTGATCACGTCAGCAAGTGTTCGAGGTCTTCCTGCCTCAGGTCCTCCTTGAGCTGGTCGATGCGGCTATTGTGACCAGGTGTGAGGTCATGGGGCTAGAAGATTCGATGCTGGAGGTGATCACGTGCATCAAGGGCTGTTGGAGACGCTGGAGTGGCCTTGGGAGCCATATGGCAGCATCATAGAGTAGTCAGATGAAAGATGTCCCCCTGATGACGGTCCTTTGGCATCTCTGAGTTAGCTAAATTGGTCATTTTGCGGTTGATTTACCGTCAGAGATGGGCTTGTAATCTTGAATGGGCATTTGGTATTCCATGCGCCCTCAAAATCATACCCTACCACCAAGAGAAGGTCTTTTGCCCACTTGTGCAGACATATTATTGATTCAGCAGCAATTATTGAGAGAGCAGAATCCTTAGAAGTCCTTTGTACGGGCTCAAGAGATTCAAGGACGAGAAACGACGAGTAATCTATTTCTTTGTCACATCCGGGGTATTGGAAGTCATGCTTACTGACTCCCCCTGCATCAGATTGTCTTTCGAAAAGAAAATAATGTTTGCATACAGCATAGTTGCCTGCCTGCTGGCTATTATGGCGTGCACATCGTAAAGTACGCGTCGCCGGCTGTTTTCATTCGATTCAAAGCAAGAGATTCGGGCAGCGCAGGGCGCCAGCTTTATGTCTCACCCCAATGTCAATGCAGAATGGGTTCTAAAATGATCTACCAGCGTGAGGTCAACGCTACTGCCAAATTTTCCCTCAAGATATCGAGTCTTGGTATGCATAACAACCAGAAAGGTCCTTGCATCTTTTTAAAATTCTTTCAGTAGTACTTTGATCAGGTTTTCCCAACTGACCAAGAAACGATATCGCTTCGGAACCGAATGCGCGTTTTGAAGGCCATACATGACATGTACAAAGCTGTAAGTCACCACTTTCACGCTTCTGATGTCCATTTCCTTCCGTCACTCGATTCAGTTGCGCTTTCACAAGCTAGTCATTGGTTATGTGTGTGTACCGGGCTTGCCATGGAGGATGTCTACTTGAAGAATCGATACCACAAAACACGAATCGCCACCCGAGCACTATGACCATCTACTGTCCGATCACTTGATATAGTAGCTCGGCTGCCACGCTCTTTCTTTCAGACTCATTGCCAGTTGGGTTCGAGAAAGATGCATGAGATTCTTAAAGTAGTGTTGCAAGTGTTGATCTTCGGAGTGGAGGACGAAATAATCGATGGGGCGGTATGCGCATGACAAAATCCATAGATCGGGCTACTACTCTTGTCAGCCCTTGTAGAGTTTTCAGGCAGCAAGGGGTTTCCGCACAATGCTGCAATGATATACCCTTAAAAGGAGGTTGAAGGTGTCGCAGAGCTTGAACTTGCCAGTAAGACTGCGCAGCGGTGTGCAGGTCCACGATCTGCCCGGACTGCATCGGAGGAAAGCTCCAGTGCAGGATTCACGGCGGGCTGTGCGAGCTTGGTCCAAGGCCGAGAGACGACAAGGACTCGCCATCGCTGCATTCTGCAACAGGAGCAGTGTGACGGTAGCGATGTTACTGTCGCGAGTCGGAACTTGTAAATGCTTTCTGTTGGTATAGCAAACGCGCATTCTGAATCGCCGTGTTGTATCTTGACAGATCGAGCAGCGACCAAGCGATATACCAAATATTGGACAGTCTGACGTTCAGAACGTCCATGAGTTTGCTTTTGCTCAAGCTTGATACCTTTGTGAAGACGCGGAAATGTGACTACTGCAAGTCTGAATGGCATAAAGAGGGAGCTTCTGAACGTAAATCCTCAGACATCGCGTATCTGGCTTTGAGCACCACGAACGGGAACCAAACAAAGTCCTGTACGCACGATGCATCGAGGTATTGGCAGAATAAGGGCTAACAGATAAATTTTCCATGTCAAAGCAATACATACGACTGCCGCACCTGCAGGACTTCCAATGCCTCGCTTTCGAGCGCTTCTGCCAGAGCGCAAAGCAGGCCTATATTCGAGCATGCATAAAGTTTCCATGAAACCTCGCTAACCTCACAGGCACGATCGCACATTGTTCTTATCTCCCCGTCCCTCTTGCCTTACTTGAATGGAGGCATTTGTACCCCAGAGGCAGCGCCTGTTGTTCGGAAAGCTGCTGTGTTCACGAAATTGTGGATTCAGAAGAACGCTTGAGCGCCACACGCATGTTTTGAAATCTGTCGGTGATGCATTGATTCACAATCCATGACTGACCGACTTTGCACGGAGAAAGGGATGTAAGTTGAATGGGGCGCTGTATGGTACCTATCTTGCGCTGCAACTAATTGGGGAGCTGAGTAAGGTGCAGTCGATTAGATGCTTTGGCAAACTGTACGACCCAATGTGAATGTTGTCTCGTTTTCCCGTTCATGCATGTGATTTCTCAGACTATTTGTCGCAGCTTCCAGCCGAATAAGGAAAGCGGATGGGCTACTTTCACTCCCGCCTTTCACAAGCCAAACAACAGGAAACAGTTCAAACGCATGTTAGCGCCGCACCGATGTCATTTGCACCAGGCAGCAGCTTTGGCTCTCTCGTGCTTCTCTTACCACACACTGAACAGGAATGGAAAAGCCTCTTCCCAGAGATTCAAAACGATAACATTGACAACTACGGAGTCGACTACAACAGTATGACCGACTTTCCATACTTCGAGGACGGAGACGTCCATATTATCATCACTGGTTCCCGCCAGTATCAGCTCCACTCGGCAGTGCTGAGAAGCAACAGCCCCGTGCTGGCTCGGCTCCTGAACGAGGACAATGCGGCGAGGCTCTCCAGCAAGGCCATCAAGCGAGGCGCCACCGTCAAGTTCCGCATCATCATGACCGATAATACTGCTGACGATGGAGGACTGCCCTACACCCTCAAGACAGTCCCTCTGAATGAAGAAGGGAAGCCGACCGAGCACCGGATTGTCGGCCTTGATCTTGAGAATGGGCGCGTCGTGCCGTCGGAGGTGCTTGCCTACGAATCGGTGTTCAGTGCCCTCTACAATGCCTCTATTGATCTGGGCGATTTTGAGACAGATGGCATGGTACACGTCTTGACCAGGGTTTGGAGTGTCGTCGACGCGGCCGAGCAACTCCGATGTGTATGTACATCCACTGCAAGTCTGATATTTGAGACTAACTCTTATTCAGACCCACGTCGTCACGCACGCCATCGAGGCTACCCTCCTTGCCACCGGCCAGCTCCTCCAGCAATCGATTGCATCCTGCCCCTCGCCATGGCTGAATCTCGCCTACAAGATCAGCTCCCGCCATCTCTTCCGCGAGTCCCTCATTCATGCTGCGGGCCAATATAACACAGAAGAGGTCCAAAAAGAGATTGTCGGGATGCCGGAAAAAGTTGCTGAGCTTCTCCACAGAAAGGGCCGTACTCTGCGTGACGCCGTGAAAATGGCTGAGAAACGTATTCTGAGCTACTATCCAACACATTTGCAGCGGGAGAAGACCGTCGGGCGCGCCGACAAGGACAACATTGGTCGCGCTAGCTACTCCAACGACGTGATGAGCTGGATCGGCCTCGTTGTTCTACGCCACTTCTTCACCCAACTTCTCGCAGACGACGCCACTCACAATGCTCCTGACATGGGCAAAGAGCTTGTGGATGCTGTCATGCAGGGTGGTGACAGCTACCTGGACAAAGGCATTATGGACCAATTCCATGCCTACTTTCCCATGTCACAGAAGGGTGCCGGTGTGCTGGAGAACAAAGTCAGCGAGATGAAGGAGTCCATCAAGAAGTTCATGGCGGTAAGAAACCTTCTCGCGCGTTCGTTTTGGTGCTCGAGACACTGACAGTCACAACAGGACCTCCACAGGAACGAAAGCATGCTGGACACGAAGACGTTCAAGGTCGGACACCTCACTTGTGTCAAGGTGTTTCAGCATGAGTACCCTTTCGGTGATACTCGTAGTAATGTTGTTGTTGAGGAGGCAGATGAGATGTCAGAATAGCTTGCGGAAGTTATGTTGGATACCCAAAGGCCAAGTCGTGGCACAGTGCATCACATTGGATAATGAGTCGGATGGGAGGCTTAAGGCTAGCACTCTAGCTAGAAAGAAAAAGTTACGGTCGATGAATGGTTTTGCTTCCTACAAATACATCTAAGGGATTCCAGAAGCAGACTGATCACTCTCAATTAGTTGGCCTAGCTTCTCAGGGATCTTTCGAATCAACCGATAGATTCTTCCTGATGTCATGCAACCCAAGCTTCTCTTGACCTTTCTCGTCCGCCGTCTTCTCCAGTTAAATCATAGTCGGAACACTTTAGTGTTGCCGCCGCAGCTTTTTTGATCCTAAGCGGAGGGCATTCTCTCACCAGATCATACAGCTTAACACGAGGTAAGCCATTGGCTTCGCAATGCGCGGCATAGGATACAACTCTTGGACCCATGCTACTGATGAGGCTATCGACCTCAGAGTTCACAGCCCTCACAAGGACCTTTCCCGAAGCTGCCGACGTAGAAGAAGAGCCTGTACCTCCTCTTTCGGATGACACGCAAGTCATAGAAGATGGGTGCTGCATTGTCGACGAGAATGCCGGCATGTAAAGACGGTCAAGTCGGTTTATGGCGTTTAATTTCAAGCTGTAAGCTATTCTTCCGGCCGGCCAAAAGAATGCCCCACGCTTGATCTTTGATTGCCAAATCTATGTCAAATGCTACAATGAGAGCATGGCAGCAACTTATGAGCCTAGGAAGTATAGACATGGTTATTGGGACAAAGGACAGTGTTGAACAATGGGTTGAAGCAGAGCCTGCTGAAGGAGGGAAGATCACACAATAGTATTGTTTACAGAGCCTTTGTTAGGCGCGATTTTGTGGATGTTGTGCCTTCAAAGATGCTGTAACAACGGACTATATTGTGTTTACCCCCGTATCAAAAAACTGTGAGAGACCCTTTCCCCAAATTGCAGCCAAATGGCAGTCATGAAAATCTCCATTCGCCAATTGTGGATCTTCGGTAGCCGTCTACTCAGGTTTCCTCCAGTATTGTTCTTGCCCTCTCTGAGATGCCAGCTTTGCAAACCGTAGACCGGGACACTTGCTTCCAAAGGGCTATTAAGCAGCTAAAGAAATACGTGGTAAGTTAAAGCGAGTTGGTGTAGAAAATATACCTAGGTAGGTTCCGAGGCCATCAAGTCTGGAATTCCTTGACTTCTCGGCTGTGGCCAACAATGTCTTGCAGGAACAACGGCTTTCTTTGAGTCTTCGCTCCATGGGAATCTATGAACAATGCTATTGTGTGCTTTTGAGACTGAACGCATCGCTTACCTTCACAAGTATTTATGTGAGAACGTAGAAGTGTGAGTCCGAAGTCAACTCTCTGATCAACGACGCGCTTTCTGCCAACAATTACGTCTTCGCCACTGGAGTCGTAGTTGTTACAAGTTACAACCTCAGAACGCGCGAGTCACAGCCCACTCCATCAATTATCAAATCATTAACGACTTCCCGCCTACAACATGGGTTCGCATACCGCTGATGGCAAGGTCGACCTAGCCTTCATGAACGACAAACTAGAATGCCAGCAAGGTATGACCAAGAGCCTGACAGGAAACTTGACAACGCTGCAGCACGAGTTCAAGGAGCTCGGCATTCGCTACTACCGCATCCACTCTCACGTTCGCGAGACCATAGCTCACGATCCGCAGTTTGCGTACTGCACCTCCCAATTCAAAGTCGAAAGGAACAGTCAACTGCCGGACATCATGAGAAGCATTGTGGACTTGCGCCAGGTGAAAGAGGAGTTATGTGCTGCTGTGCGTACCGCTGCAAATGCCAACACAAATACCCACAACGGCCGCCTGAGGATGTGGACTGCAATTGAGCGTTGGGAGGATGCTTACGGGCGTGCGGACGAGGACATAGATGACTTGGCCGAGAATCTCACCGCGCTCGAGCTCAGGGTCATGGGGGTTGAGAAAATCGAACTTCTGATGGCTGAGCGCCATGAACTGCCCCATGATGCGCAGACAGTCGTCAGTGAGGCCTTTCTGGGCTTCATCCTCGCTCTCCCCGAGACACAAAAGCTCCGTGAGCTGACTGGATGCTCTGATCAAGAGGTATTCGACACCATGACCAGCCGGAACGAGGATCGTTTGATTCTCGGCAACGAGAGTTCTTTCCCAGACGGCGAAGCAGGAAATCAGGTCAACAATGGGCCTTCTCATGCGGCGGAGAACGGTAGTAGTGGCAACTCGCAAAGTCCACTGGATGTTCTCGCTCAAGCCGCCCTGCTGGAATTCGGCAACATCCTCATCATGAATGATGTTGACGGTCAAGCGCGCGGCCGCTGAGGCGCGCAAGAGGAGAATGCATATGGCTGGAGCAGAGACTGGCGATGAGATGCGATGCGATTTCTCCGACAGTCAGACTTCTGGGTAAAAACGAAATAATGCTGCACATTTGTAACACCACAACCTGCTTGATACGGAGGAGTTAAGGCGTTTTCTTTTTGGGATAATCATGCGCAATGGTGGAAGCGTGAATCGAGGAATTCTTTTGATATTTTGCATCAATAGCGATACGGGTCGGAACGACTTTCAGAGGAGCAGTATCAGCAGAATGTTATCCTCATTCGATTAAATGACGATGGGTACACCAAAGGGCTTTACATTGCCATAGACAGTCGATTAAAATTCAGATCATTGACGACCATGGGCGTTTATGGCTCCAAATCATAGATTCGTCTCATACGTCTAAATTTTCCAGATCCGCATAGAAGATAAAGGAGTAAACGGGAGAAGTAGGGAGTCTGGAGGATACCACAGGTTGCTGATCCATGACGTTAAGACGAAGGGTGAAGTCTATGGTCTACGCGAAGAGAACACGCTAATGGGAGAACCTCGGTATGGAGCTTTCTGGCAGAACATCACTTCTCACTTCCAAGCTGATCCTCATTGCGTGACATGCGTGACGACCCTTTCTCTCATAGCCACTTATGGCTTCTCATCGAATAGGTAGGCATCGACGCGTTGAAGTGAGCTCAACGGCCTAGGCACGATAAAAATATACTCAGAGAAGAAGCAATCCTTCTTTCTGCCAGGCCGGAAGAATAGATACGGCCTTGTGCCAGATACTCTGTGCTCACTGAAAGAGGTAGAAGGATATAAACGCATACCATTCTTTTACATGGCGGAGGATACCTGGACAGTGATTGGCAGGGGTAAGGGAAGGGGGAAGGGTCCAGCCAATCCCCAGACCTCCGCTCAGAGAGACAATCCGCCTTTACGCAACCATGGCGTCAGAGAAATCGCTGATGATATGCAAAAGAAGACGAGAGCCTGGCAAAATAGCAGCTGCCGTCAAGAAGTGCGCCGAATAATGGACAAGAAACGTCCTGACGAGGGATGGCAGATCGAAAGAGCACTGTGCTTGGCTGTCGGCAGCTTCAGCAGAGACAACTGGCAGAGCCGGCAACGCAGTCTGATGCAGTTTGTAGCCTTTGTGGACATAGTAAAGCATCTGCAGCAAGACGGAGAAGGCCAAATACAGTGTTTTGCGCAAGAGCCTCAGTTCACTGAATCTGACCAGGCTTACCTCGCTTCCATTGGCATCCAAGTCATTGAACACCAATCTAGTGCGCACTCAAAAGCACTCGGTCCTATACACGAACACCTAGGCCCTTCCACATTCATCTTCGAGCCTTTTATGGACTTTGACTTCAATGGCATGCAAAGCCTGTTTAGCACCGACCCGAATTTCTACATTGGATCTTCGGCGAAGCGCTGGATCGAGCTCTCGAAGAACCACACCCAGCCTGAAAGGCAGATGGCAGAGTCAAAAGTTGCAGATCTACCTGCCTCTGCAGTAGAAAAGGCGCTAAACTTCGGCCGGACGAGAGCATCATGTCATTTTCCCGTCTTTGAGGAGGAGCCACTGATTTTTGAGGGCTTGGATCTTTATTGGAAGCACTTAGACGGAGAGGACTAGTACTACGTGATCTATTCTTCCTTTCGATTAACGCAGACAATGCGATGTGTATATCTTTGTCTCCGCAATCGCATCTCTTTGTTTCCCACTTCTCTGTCTAGCAAATCGGTGAAAGCCGAATTGCCTGAACCGCTGCCATAGTAGAGCGGAGCAAAGTTGGCACTTCCGGGGTAGTGACTTTCCATTTTTCGTACTCATCGAATGGCCACCACAAAATGCTCTCGTTCAAGGCCCAAAGCGGAAACATTTCCGCGCTGGGACGAGCCTAGGTCCGCCGGGAATATGGAGGACATCTCCCGAACCCTTGACGTCTCGAACCCCGCTATACACATACATGACATAGGAGACAAGTGTAGACATGGTCCCATCCTCCCCAAAAACGATCTTCATTTCAAACAAAGGTAGGTTCATCCAACTTGTCCACATTCTATTCACCACGTTAGCCTTCCATCACCATGGCCGTCCAATCCTTCCGTGAGATCCTGGGCGCCCCCCGTTCCACCGCCTCGCCGGACAACAGCGCCCTTGTCATCATCGACGCCCAGAACGAGTATGCCGAAGGCAAGCTGAAAGTCTCCAATGCGCCGGAGACGAGGAAGGCTATTGCGGCGCTATTGAAGAAGTACAGAGAAGGCGAGGGGAAGATCGTGCATATTGTCCATGATACCCCCCAAGGTACACCGGTCTTCACGCCCGGCTCGAAGCTGGCGGAGGAATACGATGAGCTGAAGCCATTGGAGGGCGAGAAGGTCATCCGCAAGATTCATCCGAGTGCTTTTGCGGACACGGAGTTGCATACGTATCTGAGGGGGATTGGCGGGTTGAAGGTTGTACTCACCGGATACATGGTACGTGGACACATTACGGTCAAGCCACAAGATCAGCTTCCAGGCTAACAATTCAAGGCCCATGTGTGCGTCTCGACGACAGCGAGAGATGCCGCTCGGTTAGGGTACGACGTCCTCATCGCCGAGGACTGTGTGGGAGATCGGGATATCCCAGGCGCCAGCGGCAACGATGTCACGAAGATGGTCATGCATGAGCTTGCTGATGCTTTCGCTACTGTGGTCCAGAGTAGCGAGATCCAGTAAGTCAGGCGGAGAATATATGTGAACTAAAACGTATCATGAAAGTCTGTTTGGAATTTACATGGACTGGAAAGCGGACCATCCATACCTGCTAGAGCTACTGCATCTATTTCTCTCACATCTGTCTCTCGGCTCTCAGACATCAATTTGGTACTTTCTTCCGACTGAAGAAGCATGCCAATCTCCCGTCTTTCACTCTTCAAATCACATTCCTGACCGGGCTAGTCTTTTCGCTCTCAAGCTTAGCCGTGTTGCTAGCTTTGGCCTGATCTTTGATCGTCTGCAGCGACGTGCAGCTGTGGTCTTCTGGAATGCGATGACCAGCGCAAAATTTGCTTGTGCAAGCGCTGCAGTCGCCGAAGATGCGTTGGGAGGGTTTCTTGCATCCCGTGAAAGAGCATGCGGGTGCCTTGTTCGGCATGGTGGATTTTACGCGGGCTGTAGTCTGGCAGGGTTTGATGTTGCGAGGTTTGATTTGGACAGACCTTTTCTAATCGTGAAGCAAAAGTACAGAACGATATAGAAGAGGAGTTGCCGTCATAAAAGCAGGCATAGCAATTTTTGCACAAGGGTATTGTGTCTCGTTCGCCTTGAGATAGACTTTGTTCAACTCTATCACGTCTTTGGGATAACCTTTGTTCTCATTCATCAACACAATGTGGATGCACAACGGGAGCGCGTTGTAGTTGACTTGACCACACGATCTCCGGTCGCTCATTGCAGATTACGAACAGCTATCACTACCAGCAATGAACTCTCCATCGCTGTTTTCGCACCCGCATTCCCCCGTATTCGGGTCTCTGATACAGCCAGTGCCAACACCCGACGCCTTGCCATGATCCTCGACCCAGAAGAAAGTCCAGCAGTCTTCCTTATCTTCCATGTCACTGGGCGTATCCGGCGGCGAGCATGTATAAGCCGAGCAAGTCCCGTACGGTGCGCCATGCGCAGAGTCGTACTGGTGGTCGGTCTCGAACACAGCGAAAGTCTGCGTGTCGCTCGTGCGAGTGTTGTGAGAACATTCAGCGGCCTGGATGGCCTTGGACACTTTCGCAGCATCGCTGGTAACATTTAGTACATTTTCGACGGCGGTGGCTTATGAGAGTCAGCTGCATACCAGTTGTAGGATGTCGGGCATCTGTTCTTGGAGTTGCTCAGAGCAGGGTCAAGCGTAGCGTGAACGCCACACGCCAGCGCGAGCGCAATGCTGAAGATGGAGGCGGAGTGCATGTTGAATGACAGGCTCGCACGAAAACAATGGGATGGTGGAAAGCTTTTGACTAGAAGTAAAAAGGATAATTGTCACCAACACGGTATCAATGACCAAAGCGACTTATTATACTTACAGACCTGGCACAATACCTGAGGTACACATGTCGCACACGTCTTCTAGACCACATTCGACGTGGAAGCGTCACAAGTATATTACCCTGCGATCTTGGGCCTTTGTCGCATTCAAATTTCCGACACCCTGAAACCGGCAAGGTCCGTCGGGCCTCGCCGCGTGAGGATAGGGCTGTTTGGTCTTAATGCATTGCCTGTGCTCTTCCCTCTCCCATTCTGTCCATTGGAAAGCTCGCTGGTATCTGACGAGACCCATTTATTACGTTGAGTCATCAAGCTCACATCCTCAGGTGTTGCGAAGACCGTCCAGAACTGTTGAATAAGTGCAAGCAGTGCGACCAGTGCAAGCAGAAGCCCTCGTCTTGAATTCCTTTGTTCGTCTGGTTCTTCTTGCGAATCAGATTCATCTATCGGCTCGGGCATCAGGACGCATTGGATCCTCCATGGAACAATGTCATTCACCTGCATCTATGCTTGGTCTTCGAAGGACCCTCCGGAGAAGCATCAGGACAGAGAACACATTCGCTTCGGAAGTGTATTCACTGTGTCCAAGAAGCTGCCCTGTGTGCATTATCCAAGTGTCCAGGGTGTCGGATCACTGGTCAAGCTCAAGCTGCTAGGAATGTATCGAACGCACCCTGTAGTTGAGACCACTCCGATGCATGTGCCAACTGCCATTCGCTTATCCTTTCAATACCTGCAAGGTCTTCATGCATGCGTTCTGCATTTGTCGTGCCGTCCAGCACACTTACTTTGCCCAGGCCAAGCACGTGCCCATACAGCGCTACAGGTAGACTTACGCCGACAGCTTTGGCAAGCTCGCGCGTTGGCTCCGACGTCAGCAAGTGAGGATTTGCAGTCAAGGTCCAGAAACTCTGGTAGGTCATATCTTTCTCCGCGCAGAACTCTCGGACTTCTTGGTCATAGCCTGTGTCGCGGAAGAATCGGTTCTGGACTACGGAGGGCTTGATCGAAGCAAATTTGTAAAGCTCCTCAAGGGCCGAGATACTGTAGATGTTTGAGATGCCCAGTGTGCGTACAGAGTTGGGCACATGAGTCTCCATTGCGCGCCATGCTTCTTCGGTCTGGCTTGACGATGGAAATGGAGAATGTAGCACAAAGCAGTCAATATAGCTTGAGTGATGTGCTCCTCCTTCCGCGGGGCCGAGGTTGCGCAAAGAAGATGCGACAGAAGCAGTGACCTGATCTGTTATGCTCGTGTTGGGATCATATGGCATCTTCGTCGGGTCTTGACCGTACACAGATGTGAATTTGGTTTGAAGGTAAAGATCTTGCCTCTTCAGCCCAGTCTCTCGAAGTGCATCTTGAATGTCTAAGCCAACGAGATCTTCTTGATAGTGTTTCGGCTGCGCTGCGGTGTCGACGCCTCTGAAGCCAGCGGCAATGGCCTGTTTGACCAGTGCCGTGGTGCCCTCCTTCTTCCAGGCAGTACCATAGATCAACCGGGGAAGTTTTGAGGCGGATGCTGCTGCCATTGTCTCATGCAGATCACTTGCACATACGATTTACATATAGGTAGTACCTAGGTAGTTATGATGTGCACGAGAGGCACGAGGACATAGCCGATGACAACATTGTCCGAACGCACGACCAGGTCCCGGTGGTTAGTCAGCGAATGGACGTCCACACTCTCATCTTCAACGATGTCCTCTGTACCTACAGTAGGTAAGCATGCATCAAAGTCGCTCCTATCACGGCCGCGTTCGTGCTCAAGAGTACGATCTAGCCTTGCGACACCCTGAATGCATGCAAAGCTTTTTAAGATGACTTGTCAAGGAATACGAAGAGCGCGAGTCACAGACACCCGAGGCTGAGTTTGCGACGCGCAGTCGGGCGCGCCTTGAGTCTCCAAATATCGCGACACATCGAACACGACGCAGACCCTTTTTTCGCACCTGGAACCAAAAGCTACGGGCCTTGTCATTTCTTGCGCAATCGCAATGGGCGCAAAGGAGCCGGCATGCGGCCAGTCCGCCTCGTGGGCGACATGAAACGCCGTAGAACACTTTGTCATCCACTAAGCTGGGATCCATTCCTGAGCTGTCCGCCCTGCCAGCGGCTAAGTCACGGTACCTGAACAATCTGATCTGGGTCCTTCCCTGGACGTGCACGACTTGTCGGATTGTATACAGGTCTACCCGGTCTTGCCCTTTCTATTACCTGCGTAGCCATCCCGATCAGCGGACATTGGCCGGCAAGAGTAAGATCATGCGATGAAGGCTGCCCTGCGGAGCAGCTTGAAAATGGCTGCAAACTACGTAAGTGGCCAATTGACCTGGGGTTGCTTGACTCGTAGTCTCTGATCACGTATGAAAACTGAAGTCACTGTCGGTTTCCAATTCTTCGCCATCTCCTTTGTTCAGTCTTTCAGTGTTCAGCTAACTACAGGTTTCCGGGCTTCGCAGCTCGGTGGATATCTCACACAATGTCTCACGACCAAAATGATGTATTGCCCATGACATTGTCCGAAAAGCCATCGACGAGCGACGAGATGGCCGTCATGCGACCTTCGGATGACAGCCAGAATGACCTTCTTCCTCCTAAGCCCCTAGAGCCGCGTGCAGCCCCGGCCACTCCTGCGCATTACGATTCCCGTTCAGAACGTGAAAGATCAATGAGCCAGGCGCCACCGCGGCGACATCCTTCGAGACAAGTGATGCGATGGGCGCCTCCTCCTCCACCAAGCGAGTATATTTGGGACGACGAGAGACATCCTCACAGGGCGCGCACGTCGTTCGACTACAGCGGCATCGAAAGAGGCGTGCCAGTAGGGCCTCCAAGCGACTACTACTACCAGGACTATTATCACGAGCCTTACTACAGCCGGCGTTACCGGCCTCAGATGTCATCTCAGCCGCCCCCAACATTGCCAGATGGTGAGTGACAGGAAGTTCGCACGGTGTATGAAGCGCCAAGGCTGACCATCGAAACAGGACCTCCTGGCCCTCCTCCGCCTCCTCCACGACGACCGCATCGCTCAGAATGGGACGACTCGTCAGATGACGAGGACGCCGCCGCCGCTGCAGTCTCCCGCAAGAAGCGAGAAACGACAGCGCGGAGCATGACACCGCCGGAAGAAATTTTACGACTCCCCTTCACCATGTGGATGAACAGCAACGCCAAGAACCGTTAGTTCATCTCACAAGTCTGTTGCCCGGCCACTGCTGATGTCCGCTAGACTTTGTCGCCACGATTGCCGAGTTCGTGGGCACAACTATGTTCCTCTTCTTCGCCTTTGCCGGTACGCAAGTGGCCAATGCGGGAGCGAAGAATAGCAGCAACACTACCACTAATGCCGCAAATGGTTTCTCGCCGAATGTTTTGGCCTACATCGCCCTCTCGTTCGGCTTCTCGCTTATGGTCAATGTCTGGATCTTCTTTCGCGTGTCTGGTGGTCTCTTTAACCCTGTAAGTACGCCGTTCTGCCTACTATGATGTCGTATGCTGACGATGCGTAAGGCCGTGACCTTGGCCATGATCATGGTCAGGAATATGAACCTTATCCGAGGCTTCCTCCTACTAGGCGCTCAGCTCGCCGGTGCCATCTTCTCGGCGTATATCGTCAGCATCTTGTTCCCGACACAGTTCAACGTCCGTACGACGTTGTCTGCCGAGACCTCTCGAGTTCAAGGTGTCTTCATCGAGGCGCTCCTGACTGCGGAGTTGGTCTTCACCATCTTCATGCTGGCCAAGGAGAAGCACAGGGCTACCTTCATGGCTCCCGTTGGCATCGGTCTGGCGCTTTTCGTTTCTGAACTCATCGGAGTCTATTACACTGGCGGTGTACGTCCGATCATCCACCGCCCTTGAAACCATGGCTAACGCATCGCAGTCGCTAAACCCAGCGCGATCCTTCGGACCCTGTGTCGTGAGCGGCGTCTTTGATTCCGAGCACTGGATTTACTGTAAGTGCTCCTGCCCTACCCTGGGCACTGCTACTCTTTCGAATTCTGACTTTCACGCCAGGGGTCGGTCCAGGACTCGGTGCTATTATCGCTGTTGTCTTCTACAAGTTCATCAAGATCTTACAGTATGAGGTGGCGAACCCGGGCCAGGACGAGGCTTCCGACGAACTGGCTGAGAAGGCCGCGGCGTCGCCGAAGAAGGATGAGAAGGATTTGAAGGAGCAGGTTTGATGCTTGTTCATGAATGAAGATGACGGGTAATGGTCAGATGGATGGTCTTGATGTGGTATGTTGGGAAGGAGTTGTTGGTCAGTACAAGAAGTCCGCTTTTGGGCGCCATGGGGTCGGTGACGAATTTCGTATTTCTTTGCATCTAGCGAAGTACCGTTCTAATGGGAATTCTTATAAATTTCATGTCGCTTATATTCTCAGGCATGAAGCAACAGAGGTTTGAAGCACCAAAAATCCCTTCCAAGATAGCTTTCGTCGTTGGGAGAAGACTGTAGATCGATTTGAGATCTCAGCTGAAGAGAGCAAAGAAATGGCTATGACGGAGGGCATCACTACTACTACCTTCAAAGCTACCTACAAACTTGCCTTAACCAGGGAGGATGCGCCATCATATCTTCACCCAAGTGAAAATGGAGTTCACGGAACATGTGAGCATAATCCCACACGCTGGAAATGTGGCTTTGATGTTACATCTACGCTTATGTGAAAGTGAGAGCGCCCACCGTGTGATCTTCCGGCGGCAACCCTTTGAAACCTCTAAAATTGTGCGTTGAACAGCCAAACAATTACTTCGTAGGCTCGGACAATAGCGACCGCAATAGACAGAGACAGAAGCAAGCAATGGCGAACCCAATGGGCGACGTGTCCGAGTAAGTGAGACGACTAGCAACCTCGGAAGGGAGGGATTGGCTTACGTGGTACAGATACTTCGATTCGAAGACGATGTCTGACGTGACTGTAATCTTCGACACTGAACATGGCACCTGCAGCATCTCCGCCCACAAGATCGTCCTGGCTCAAAGCAGCGACTTCTTCAAGAAAGCCTTCATCGGCAACTTCAAAGTACATCTCTTCTCAAGTCTCGCAAAGCTTTGCAAGCGCTTCGTAAGACTAACACCACCCTCCCAGGAAGCCGCCTCCGCCGAAATCAGACTCCACGACGACAACTCCTTCGCGCTCTTCAGCCTGCTAGCTTACTGCTACGGCCTCCGCTTCGACGGCCGCTCCGAGTACTCCAAAACCGACATCCGTATCGACTGCGACGACCACGGCGCCGCCTACGTCCAACATCAAGTCGACGTCTACGTCGTCGCGGACAAATACGGCGTCGGGAACCTCTGCGCCGACATCCTAACCAAACTCCCGGGAATGCTATCCCGTATCACGACCCCCTCCCACTCAGCCGCGCAGTACCCTACCCACCTCGACCAAGTCGCCCGCCATATCTACCTGACCCACCCCGTCGCGGCGAAGCAGCTCCGCCGGCCTATCGTGGAGATGTTCGCCAAGCATGTCAAGAGCTGGGTCGGGACGGCGGAGTTTGAGCATCTGGTGCTGGATCTGCCGGAGTTTTCGGTGGAGCTTTTTCGGGCTTTGGCGGGGGATGGAGGGAAGGCTGGTACTACTGCTGCAGCCGGGAGACCTAAGCGTGGACAGAAGCGGGGGTTGCCGGGTGAGGCGCCCGCCTGGCGGGCTATTAATGATTCGTAGGGCATTGATTCGGGGACAATGCGATCCCAGATCTATCGATCCCAGATCTATGGACGATGGGGCTTTACGGCTCGTGAATGAGGGTTAAGCAGAGACGTGGGTGGTTTTGGCAATGGTGTGAGGTCAAGTGGACGTGATTGGGATTCAGGGAGCCAAGCTTCTTAAGGAGAGGAGCCTGCGAGAGCGCATATATCGCGGAACCAGCTTTTCAATGATGTTACTTGTTACTTTCCAAAGTTGTCAAGTGCATGATGCTGCGGTCTATTTTAATGTTGGGGTGACCTCCCTTCACGTTTCCGTATCTATAATTTCCGCAACGAGCTCAGTACTGGGTCCTCAGCAACACCAACGCAGTGTTGCCATCTGAGCCACTCTCGTTCGTGCAATTTGTGGCGAGATGTCGACCCGTTTCCGAGGGTCAAGACCAGTTTGGGCTTCTGGGGTCCAGGAGTAAACGCCGCGATGCCTTTTCCGCATTCTGCTCACGCAGGATAAATCTCATCTATGCCTGCCGCTTACTTGGCGACCCCTGTTCCGGGAGAGGCAGCGTGTACCCAAGGCGCAAAGGGCTGTTGGGAGATGAGTGCTGTGGCAGCTACTCCAAGGTGGCAAAAGCCTCTTTGCGGCCAGGGCATAGTCCTCCACTAGCACCGGGAAGATGCACACCGAGACAGTCCGAAGGTACTCGTGACACGACAAACCTCTCGAGACAGCCAATGAAAGCTGTTATAGCCTTTATCGCACACCAAACTCCTTATTGAAAGCCCTCCCAATAACCATCTTCCTCACCTCGCTCGTCCCCGCCCCAATCTCATACAACTTCGCATCCCTCATGATCCTGCCCGCGGGCATCTCATTCATATACCCCATGCCACCCAGACACTGGATAGCATCCATACCACACTCAGTGGCCCGCTCAGCCGCATACAGAATCGCTCCGGCGCAGTCCTGCGTCCGGATATCCGGGTCCTCATGCGACTCGTCGATGGCCCTGGCAATACTGTAGGTCAGCGCGCTCGACGCGCGGTATTTCGTGTACATGTCAGCCAGCTTGCCCTGGATGAATTGTTGGGTGGCGAGGGGGACGCCGAATTGGTGCCGTTCGTGCACGTACGGTAGTGTGCAGTCGAGGCTGGCTTTCATGAGGCCCAGTGGTCCGGCGGAGAGGACGAGGCGTTCGAGGTCCAGGCCTTCCATTAGTACGCGGACGCCTTTGTTCTTGGCTCCGAGGACGTGCGAGGTCGGGACGAAGACGTTGTCGAGGACTATCTCCCCGTGTTGGACCCTCGCATGCCTAGTTTGTCGAGCTTGCGGGCGCAGGAGAAGCCCTTGGCGTTCTTAGTCTCGACCAGGAAGGCCGTGATACCTTTGCTTGCTGCGTCCGGCTCGGTCTTGGCGTAGACGATGATGAGGTCGGCGTCAGGGCCGTTGGTGATCCACATTTTGGTGCCGTTGAGGACGTAGCCGCCATCGACTTCCTTTGCAGTCATTTTCATCGACACGACGTCGGATCCGGCGTTGTGCTCGGACATTGCGAGGGCGCCGACTTTCTCTCCCGAGACCAGGCCGGGGAGGAACTGGGACTTTTGCTCCTCGTTGCCGTTGAGCATGAGCTGGTTGACGCAGAGCTGGCTGTGTGCTGCGTAGCTTAGGCCGATGCTACCACTGGCCCGGCTGAGCTCTTCCATGATGACACAGTGGGCTTGGTAACCCATGCTGAGGCCGCCGTAATTCTCGTCAGCTGTCACGCCGAGCAGACCGGCTTCGCCCATCTTCTGCCACATTTCCATGGGGAATTCGTTCTGGTGGTCAGTTGCCTGGGCTACGTCGAAGGATATCTCCCGCCTGGTAAATTCGATAGTACGCTCGCGTAGCTCGTCCAACTCATCCTGCGTAGGAGGCGTGAAGTTTTTGGGGTGTTTTGTAGAAGCATAGCGGCAAGCATTAGACGCTATGATGGCAGGACGGACTGTACGACATGCCGGGAACAATGTCGTGCTCCTGAAGAATGCCGATCGAAGGGCTGGTAGAGGAGACATGATCGGTGAGGTGTAACTCCAAAATACAGCGATGGGCCGAAGTGGTAGAAGCGTTGGAGGGTCCTAGGAGGTTAGTAGACATGGAGACAACCGAGATGTGGTGTTTATGCGGAGTCTCCAGACCCATCTCCGCTTACCCTCGGTCTTGGCGGGTCTAGCGTGAAGTGAATGCCAATGCAGCAGCTTAAAGCCGAGCAGTGCACCCCATACTTCCCCATATCCCCGGTGAACTTCTTCTTCCTCTCCGCCCTCGTCCGCAATGTGAAGCCGTCATGGCTTCTCCAGCACTCGCTCGACGGGCTCTACGCCTCTTCATCCGCTGCCATGCGATCCACCCCCGACCCTCAGCGCCTCATCCCCGCCAGAAGGACCGCCGCAACGTATACCTCTCCCCACCAAGCGGCTCAGATCTCGGAGATACCAACCACAGTCGATCCGAATAGCCAGACTTACCAGGACAATGCAGCCTCCATGTCATCCTTGGTGGAGAAGCTCTCCCATCTCCACGCACAGGCAGCACAGGGCGGGCCGGAGAAGGCGAGGACGAAACACCGAGAGCGAGGCAAGATGCTCGTGAGGGACAGGATCACCGCGCTGACTGATCCGGGAACGAGCTTCATGGAGCTGAGCGCTTTGGCTGGTCATGAGCTGTACGAAGGGGAGGAGGTACCGGCAGGAGGCATTGTGACCGGCATCGGCACCGTCGAGGGAACCATGTGTATGATTGTAGCCAACGACAGCACGTACGTATCTCACCAATCGAAATCATTGCCTGCCATTCTGGTCCAAACGTTGACTGTGAGAGAGTGTGAAAGGAGGTACATACTACCCGATCACCGTCAAGAAGCACATCCGCGCTCAAGAAATCGCCCAGCAAAACCGTCTCCCGTGCCTCTACCTAGTTGACTCCGGAGGCGCTAATCTCCCCCACCAAGCAGACGTATTTCCAGATAGGGATCACTTCGGCCGTATCTTCTTCAATCAGGCCAGGATGAGCTCACAAGGCATCCCGCAGATCTCAGTAGTCATGGGACCTTGCACTGCGGGCGGCGCATACGTGCCCAGCATGAGCGACGAGACGATCATCGTCCAAGAACAAGGCACAGTCTTCCTTGCCGGACCACCTTAGTCAAAGCTGCAACCGGCGAGGAAGTCTCCGCCGAAGAACTCGGAGGCGGGAAACTCCACAGCGAGGTGTCCGGGGTAACAGACTATCTCGCCGTCGACGACGCACACGCCCTCGTCCTCGCCAGAAGATGCATCAGCAACCTCAACTACCCCTCCATCCCACCCCCGACCAGAGCCTTCAAAGAACCGCTCCATGACCCCGCCGAGCTCGACGGCATCGTCGGCACGAACCTCAAACAGAACATCCCCATGCACGAAGTCATCGCCCGCATCGTCGACGGCTCCTCCTTCTCCGAATTCAAACCCCTCTACGGCAGCACGCTTATCACGGGGTTCGCGACCTTGTACGGCCGGCCCGTCGGCATCGTCGCCAACAACGGCATCCTCTTCTCCGAAAGCAGCCTCAAGGGCGCCCACTTCATCCAGCTCTGCTGCCAGCGCAACATCCCCCTCGTCTTCCTCCAGAATATCTCCGGCTTCATGGTCGGCCAGGATGCCGAGAAAGGCGGGATCGCGAAGAACGGCGCCAAGCTCGTCACCGCTGTTGCGTGTGCGGATGTCCCGAAGTTCACCGTCGTCGTGGGTTCCAGTGCAGGCGCGGGGAATTACGGTATGTGTGGTCGCGCGTATAGTCCTCGGTTTCTGTGGACGTGGCCTTCGGCGAAGACGAGTGTCATGGGGCCTGAGCAGCTGAGTGCGGTGATGGAGGCCGTGGGGAAGAAGGTGGATACGGGGCTGAGGGATAGGATCGAGCGTGAGAGCGATGTCCTGTTTGCTACTGCTAGGCTTTGGGACGATGGCGTTATTCCGCCTAGTCATACGCGCCAGGTGTTGGGGATGGGGTTGGATGCTGCGTGTGGGGGTAGTGTGGAGAGCAAGGATACGAAGTTTGGGGTTTTTAGGATGTAGAGTTTGTATCTTTCCAGGTTCATCCATTAAGACGGCGATGGCTGTTTCCAAAGGTCTTTGGGCCAGAGTCAGTCACGATTGGCAGGCCTTTGACCTCGAAGGCAGTCTGCGCAATAATCTGTCTTACTACAAAGCCGGTCTCAGTAAAGGCAAGAATATGCTCCAGACGAGCCCGTGACAAGCGGAGCTGACAGAAACATGCACACGCAGGAAGAAGAGAAGAGAGACTAAAACAGGGAAGAAAAGAGAAAAGGAATTTTGAGACCAAAGTAACAAACATATCCCGCTCTTATCCAAATCACTTCCCGACCGCCCACCCCGCCATCCTTTGAATCAACTCCTCATCATAATCCGGCTGCACATCCCTCCCCCCTTCATCCAAACTTCCCAGATAATCCGTAATATCCCTGCCATCAAACTCCCGTAAATCAAACCCATTCCCCAGAAAAGCAAATCGGTTCTCATCCCAATACTCCATCTCGTAGTCCTCGTACCTGACTCGGCTCAGGAGGTGCAGGAAATGCAACCGCGACCCAGGGTATATGGCCGCCTGGCCGTCGGCTTTGCCTTGCTTGAACCAACTCCGACACGGCGACGTCCAGGCGGTACGTTGGAGGAAGAGATCAGCGTGCTGGCGGAATTGACGGGCGATGTCCAGTCGCGGGGTCAGGCTCTTGATGTTCTCTTCTTGCGCTTTGGACACAATGTCCAGAATGTATTGGGTCCAGCGCTCGATGAGCGGCATGAAGGAGCCGTGGCCGAGGGGCCCGTAGGGCCCGCAGAAGGTGAAGTGGTTGGGGTACGTGGGGATGCTGACGGAGAGGTACGAGGTTACTTCTTCGGCCCAGAAGGTGCGGAGGTCGATCCCGGCGCCGTTGATGAGGGGGAAGCGTGGACGCCAGGAGGTGTCGAAGCCTGTGGCGCAGATTATCACGTCGCATTCGTGTTCGCGGCCGGTGTGGTCGAGGAAGCCTTTCTCGGTGATTCGGCCAATGGGATCCGTGAAGATGGTTGCGTTGTCCGCTACGAGCGCTTCGAGATAGCCGGGCGCTGGGGTGGGTCTTCTGCATCCCGGATTGAAGTTCTTGGGGATGATCTTGTCACATAGTCTTGGATCACCCTTGAGATGTTTCTCCATTTGTTTGTAGCTGAAATCACGCGCTTTCTCCGCATCTTCTGAGCCCTTGATGATGAATTTAAAGCGCTGGTTCAGCTCGTTCTCGATCTGCTTACGGTATTCGAGATATTTTTTCGGATTCTGAGCCAGGTAGTTCAGCTGCTCTTCGGTGTATTCAAAGTTGGCCCCTTCTTTGCCTGCCCAGGTCTGAGCGAATCCGGGTGTGATCCAGATTGGGCTCCGTACCCAGTGGAAAATGTGTCCGGCGGTTTTGGTGAGGTTGGCGACTATTTGGACACCAGAACTTCCCGCCCCATAACCGCCACCCGCTTTCCCTCTAGTGGAAAGCCCTCTTCGTAGGCAGCAGAGTGCATAAGCTTCCCTTGGAAATCGTGTAGGTTGGGAATGTCGGGCCATTTGTAATTGTTGAGTACACCGCCAGCATTGATGAAGAACTCGGCTTCGTCATCTAACAGCTCATCGGTTGTCAAATTCCTTACTTTCAAGCGCCAAACGCCATCATTCCGATCCCATGCGGCGTGCTCAACCTGATGTTTCAACCTCACATACTTGTTGGTGAAGTTGTGCTCCTCATAGATATCTTTGAGATATTGCCATATTTCCAGCGAGTATGAGTAGAAATGTGTCCATAGCTTGATCTTCCATGTGATAGCTGATAATTCACCGATGGAATGTCACAGGCGCAACCGGGGCTGCTCAGAGTAAGGTACTGCACCATCATGATGTGATGTGAATATAAGTGTGACATGCTTACTAGCGGTTTTCCAGCCATGTGCCGCCCACGTCATGATTCTTCTCATACACGGTAATCTTCACGTTTTGTAACTGCTCCTCGGCCTTTTTGAGGAAGTTTACAGTGCTTGCTCCGGCTCCCATGAGCGCGACACGGATTGGACGCTTTGTGCCATAAGGCACCTCACGTATTCGGTAGCCACTGGCATCATACTCCGGGATGAGTTGGCCATCTCTTTCGGCTGTTGGGTTGTTGTTCCCTATATCGTGAGCATGTCCATTGGCGTAGATATTGTTCGGCGGAGTATCATGTTTAATGACCATGGTGGTGGCAAATACTTAAAGAAGAGAAAGGAAAAGGTGAAATGAAGTAGAGGTTGATATGTGTATGATGGAGTTGAAATGGGAGTGTACACCCAGCAGCGATTAGTACGCAGTCTATGGTGTCCTGTTTCGTCAATCACCGTCTGCCGTGGGAGCTATCGCAAAGCATAAGCTGGAGACGCCATCACAGCTCCGTGTGCAGGCCATGGTGGGCCTGCGGAGGTAACCTCGGATAGACGAGGTGCATTGTCGCGAGGCTTATACTAGAGTGGCAGATTAGCTGCAGATGGACGGTCTAAGCCGGTTCACAGCCTCGTCGGCCTTACGTCTGACACGATCAATCCATTAGCCATACTGATGATAGAAAAGCATCATGCCGTTGCCCATAGCCATAGCCATAGCCACAGCCACGTCAGGTTGTCGCAGCATCTCAGGTGACTACGCGACGCGTCATGACGCTTGTCCCGATCCAGCTCCCAGCTCTCTGCTGTTCGTACTGTGATGTATACTGTGGCGCTACCATACAAGCCACATGTGCCTAGGGTGTAGGTGGTTTGTGAATCGCCGTGTCATGAATGATGTTGATGTGGCGAATGGAGTGCGTGCCTGATGCACGACCTCCCTCGGTGCAGTACGCAGATACATGTACGGTAACGGAGTAGGCTCATATTGGTGGCAAGTCCATTCTACCTACATACATACCTAGGTAGTACTTGTAGGTAGGAGGTACATGTACTGCGGCGACGGGGCGCTCTCGCCAAAGTTCACGTCCGAGTTGTCTTCCGGTGATGTCTTGGCATTGCGGAACCCTCCGCCCTCCACGCGCTGCGCTGCGGCGGAGCGTTCGGCGGTGCACGTGCTGTACAGTAGTCAGCGGGCGAGGGGCACAGCGCGCGCGGCACCACAGTCCCCGACCGAGAACCCCGGCGAGGTCAATTGTGGGGGGATGCACAGTAATACTGCCTAGGTATGTACTGAATGACAGCAGCGGCGAGGCTCACTCGACTCTTTGTACGACACGTCCGGCCCGCGACTCGTCATCCAGCCGTTCCAAGGCCATATCACGTCCACCAGCCCGACTTCTCTTACCTCCAAACCGCAGTGGAACGACCGTCTGATGATCGACACCCACGACATCCACACCTGACCCCGAAGAGGAATGCGCTCAGTCACCATAGCCCCTCGAGTACGGCGATAGCAAGAGGAAGAAAGAGAAGCACAGGCTGTCGGCGCCGTAAGACCTGATGCGGCTTGCGCAACAACCTAGACCTCAGCCTGCTAGCAGGACTGCATTCGCTTTAGCCCTGGAGCCGACATAGAAGGTGCCCGCCTCTGCGCGCACATTGTGTAAAAGAGTCGCATCATGTCATACTACCAAAGTGGGCAGTACCAACAGCCCCTCCCCAATCAGCCACCCTATGATCAGTATGTAGATCAATACGGACAACCATATGCGCCCCAGCCCGACCAGAATGGGTCATACGCTGGTCAGTACGGTAGTCAGCCAGCATACCCGGGCCAGCCGACGTACGATCAGTACCAGGGTGGAGGCGGACCGGTGCAGCAGCTCAACCCCAGCTACTCTGATAGTTATCACTCACCCAGAAGCACATCCTTTGGAGATCATTACGGAACGCCGCAGCAGCAATACGAGCCGCAAAGCTACCAGCCCTCCTACAACCCACAAGCCTATGCTCAACAGAGTCCGCAGCAATCTTCAATACCAGGATACAATCCCCAAACATACGCGAGCCCAACCCAAACCCACTATGGGCAACAGCAATACAATCCCGCGGCATATGCGGAAACTTCTTCGGGTGTTGATGGCACCATGGCCGCAGCGCCGTATGGTTATTCGCCGGCCACGTTCTCAGGATCCACTTTCTCTCCCCAGCAAACAACCTATGGCCAATCGCCACCTCAAACCTATAGTCCGCACCAACAATACAATCCCCAGTTACCAAGTCATCCTTATGGAAGTTACGGCCAACCGGCTATGCCTCCCCAGAGATCAGCAACGTACTATACACCATCTACGATTAGCCCGCAAGTGAGCATGCCCTATCCGAGTTCAACTGAGTCTCACAGACGGCCCCACTCCCAAAGCTTCAGTACCTCCACAAGATCTCTGCGCAATGAACATCGTCGCGCCCAAGTGACCCCGCAGCTTTCCAACTATTACAATCAGACCACTCAGCCCTCCCCTCCAAGTCGACAATCGCCTTCGCCTCTTCGCGCTGACATGCCGTCACCGCCGAGCTCAACACCTGGACCAACACCGCCAGCGCATACTTCGTATGGCTCGTATGGCCAGGTGTCGAGAAGTAATACGCTTGATCGTCACCCACAGTCCAAGGCCGCTGCCTGGACCACCGGAGCCGGACGTGGAGCCAGAGTACTTTCAACACGGCGGCAGTCATGAAATGACTCACGAGGAGGCAGAAGCCTTGAGCCAGGAAGAATTGTTCAGCCAGGTCGAAAATGCTGTTCTCAACGCAGGGAGCGCACGCAACTCGCACTCTTCGCGAAGATCACAAGGCCGTAGTCCATCAATAAGCGTCGTGCAACCACCATACCCGACCGACGAACAGCCAACTCCTCTTTTCACTGCTGTTCCGCCGCAGGCTTCCAGAATGGGAAGGCAAGGGAGTGTCGTGAATGGTCATCTGTCTCCGGCTTCGGCTTCCGCCCACCCTCCGCCGGAGCCACAATACAGTGACGAAAGTGATGCCGAGGCAGCGCAAGGCTTGGCCATGATGCAGATGGCAGAAGAGGATGATCGACGTCGGCAGAGCGTCTCCGGGAGCATGGGTGGTCAAACCAGGTTCAATGGCTATGGATCGCTCCGACAGCCGAGAAGCACTGCTGCGGGTGGCGCAAGCGACAGCGATGACTATGGTGCAGTGGACGTGAGCGCACTTGGTGGCGGATATGACGTGGGTGCTATGAGCTATGGCGGTGACCCATCGCAACTCACTGTTAACAGCAGCCATCCCTCAGAAAATGCCAATGGCGTTGAATACACGCCACCAGTGTCTAGCCAACACTCGAGCATGCGCGGAGCCATGCAAGTCAGTCAAGCCAGATCAGCGCGCGGAGCGGTTATAATTATCAGATGGACTCCGTTCATCCCTTTCCACCTTTCAATCCTGATGCGAGAGTCGATGCCGGTGGCACTGGCGGACTTGCAGAGCCAGCAAGCCTTGGAAGACGCCAAAGTTATGATGAGGGTGACGAGTTCTCTTTCATGGAAGGCACCCACCTACCAGATCGCTTCCCAGACGAACCGCCGGACATTTACTTCCAGCAGGCAGGCGCAAATTACATGTCCGGGAGACCTTTACCTGCTCCGCCTAGTGATGACCTGAGCGCTCAAACCAGCGATATCAGTAGGACCAGCTCAATCGGGCAAATGTCTTACCAGCCCCATGCCGTAGACCCTTACATGACGAATGCGCAAGGTCAATGGGTTCCCAGAAGTACGAGCTTGATAAGTCATCAAACAACGCCGCAAGTGCCGCAGCCTCTGCGTTCCAAGACGGACGCCGAACAGAGACGACAACTCCAGCGTTCGTCCACATATGCTTTAGCAGACGCCACCCCTTCGACTAGCATTGTCCCTGACCTCCCCAGCTTAGGCGCTAAGCGCTTTGTGCCGAGCAAGCTTGGTGCCCCGGAGTTCAAGAAGTGCGAAGAACCTTGGTCGCTTATGTCTATCTTGAAGTGGCTTTTGACCATTGTTGGGCCAGAGCAGTATACGGAGCTGAAGGAAGCCGAGGTCAAGGAGGCCCTTGTTGCACTCTTTACAAACAAAGTCCCAACCATGAACATCGCGGATGCTGAAGGCCTCAGCACACTTGTCGTGAGCAACATGTATCAGACGGGCACACTGGCTATTACAGAAGAGTGGGTGAAGATCGTTCCTGGAGTCATGTCCGGCGTAATCTACCAACTCACTGGGGCAGGCTGCTACAGTCCGACCTTGCACAACCACATTGAACCAGGAAGATGCTACAGTCGTCACTGCCAGCGTACATTGAAGAAAGTCAACCTGCAGACTCAACCAGTCCGCACTGGAGAAAGCTGGGCAGAGTTCTACAAGCTGACAAAGGAAGATCTTGAAGGCAAGGACCGGAAGGAGCTCGAGCGACAGAACGTGCTCCATGAGATTGTGCAAACGGAAGATGTCTACATGGAGCAATGAACGTGCTGCGAACGCTATACAGGGACACGTTGATCAAGGCTGATCCTAGCATTATCTCACCAAAGCGAAGAGAAAAATTCCTTAGAGATGTCTTCGGAAGAGCAGATGCTGTGAAGCAGGCCAATGAGGACCATTTACTGCCCCAATTGAAATATCGACAGCAGGAACAGGGACCATGGATCGTTGGGTTTTCCGATATCTTCAGGCAATGGATACGGAAAGCAAAGCAGGCATACCTTGACTATGCTGGAGGGTTTCCTGGGGCTAATTTCCTTGTCCGTCAGGAGCTGGATCGCAACATCGACTTCCGAATCTTCATTGACCGTGCCAGCAAGGACAAGCGCACTCACAGGCTATCGTGGGATACGTTCTTGAAGGCGCCGATCACGAGACTCCAGCGCTATACTCTCCTCCTCGGCACTGTGATTAAGAATATGAAAGTCGAGAGTGAGGAGAAACGGAATCTGCAGATCGCATATGATGAAGTCAAGTCTGTCACCCTGGAATGCGACGCTCGTGTAGCAGAAATGCAGAGAAAGGTGGACTTGACCGACCTCACTACAAAGCTTGTATTGAGACCTGGTATGCATCAGGCAGTGGAGCTGAACCTTGACCATTTTGGCAGAGTTCTTATACACCGTGGCGACTTGCAAAGGATGGGGGGCAACCGCTTCACCTGGTTGGACAGCCATGCGCTTCTTTTCGATCACTATCTCGTGCTTGCCAAGACGGTCGCACAAAGGAGTGAGCAGGGTGGTAGCCAGGAAAAGTACGATGTCAGTCGCCTGCCCATTCCGATGGATCTCTTGATCCTTGAGAGCACCAACGACCCCCAGTGCAGAAGAGCTCGTACGTCAAAGGTCTCACCTCTGTGTCTACCGTTTCTGGCAGGACAGCCACGCCTGCAGATGCGGGTATCACCAGGACGCAGTCAGCTACCAATTTAGGACCGGGTTCATTACAGCAAGCTAACACTGGCACTTCGAACAATTCGCTGCACACTGTTACTAGTCTTGGAGAAGGTAAAGACTCGGAGAAGATCATGTATCCGTTCAAGATCAAACATCTAGGTCGCGAGGTCTACACGCTTTTCGCGCCGAACGAGCAGGCCAGGAGAGATTGGTGCACCAAGATTGTCGAGGCCAAGACACGGCACGCTGCTGCTTTACATGCTCAGCACGCTGAACCTTTCACACTGAGAGTCATGGCAGACAGTGCATTCGTCTACGATGCTTTCGGTCTCAGCGGGGCAAGCCGCAGTGTCACCATCAAAGGCACACCCGTGGATCGTGCGCTCAATGAAGTTGAGCAGCGCTTCAAGGACACGGGCCGGCCTGGGCCAATCTGCAGAGCAAGGGTCAATTGCGCGACTAGCTTCACCACTGCATACCCTGCTCAACGTCGGATGGTTGCCGTGGGCACTGATTTCGGCGTGTATATCAGTGAGCAGGACAACCCGCGAGGCTGGTCAAGGGTAAGTCATTTATTATGTTCATACCAATATAATTTGTAGCTGACACAAGTGTAGGCAATTCAACTGGCTCGAGTGACTCAAATCTCTGTGCTTGAAGAATTCAATCTGTTCCTGCTCATCTCGGATAAGGCACTGATTGCATACCACCTGGATCTGGTCTGCCCAACCGACGCCAACGTACCTGCGCCGCGCAATAACGACTCTGGCCGCAAAGCCCCTCAGAAACTTTCCGGGAGCAAAGACGTGGGGTTTTTCGTCTCTGGTCGGATGAAAGATCGCCAATTGGTCTTCTACAAGAAGCGCGAAAATCTTGCTTCCGTTTTCAAGGTTTTGGAACCCATCTACCAGAAGTCGACCGAGAAACGCCGAGGCATCTTCAAGCGTGGTAATACCGAGTTCTTCAGGGAATACGACGACTTTTACATCCCGGCGGAATGCACCGGCGTCAACCTCTTCAACTCCAGCTTAGCCGTTAGCACGTCCCGAGGCTTCGAGGTCCTCACCCTGGACAAGAAGGTCTCGAGTAGTGTTCCCGACCTCAAAGCGCCTCACGTACAGAATATCGCCCAGCACATCAAGGACCAGAAAGCCCTCGCCATGCTGCGACTCAGCGACCAGGAATTCCTCCTCTGCTACTCCAACTGCGCCGTCTACGTCAACAAGCACGGCGACGTCAGCCGGTCCGTCATCATGGACTTCGTCGGCTACGCCCAAGCTGCCGCCCTGCACGGCGCCTACCTCGTCCTCTTCGACAACGACTTCGTCGAGATCCGCAACGCCCAGAACGGCCGTCTGAAACAGATCATCTCCGGCCGCGAGATCAAGTGTCTCGACGACGGCGGGAGCTCTTCTGCCCCGACGGCCCCTCCTGGTTCTGCTCCTGTTTCTGGCGTTAACGGTGCGCTTAACGGGTCCGGGCTTCCGGCTTCGGACCGTCGGACCGTCAAGTTCGTTATGCAGCATCCGGAGCTGGAGCGGACGCAGATCGTGGTGGAGCTGTTGTTGAATGAGAATATGAAGGAATAGGATTGCCATGATGGGGTCATTGGGTAAGGAAGTGGCGGAGAAGAAAGTTGTCAAGCGCGGCCTTCCTGCTTCTGCATTGTCGTGTTTGCTTTTTTCTGCGTGATACCATTTGCCTTTTCCCTTCTCCTGGTGTTTGAAATGATTGTTTACTGTGGACTTGAAAGGTCTATGGCATTGACACTTTGTAGAGCAAAGGCTATTTGGGCTTGTAGTGAGGTCTTTTTGGCTTCCCCGGGTTTTGAGAATTTCTACGTGTATGAGATTAGGACCGGTCGAATGTTTTGTTTGGGACCCTTTTCAGAAATCCTTCTCGAGATTATCAGAGCTTCACAGGCTCGCACGTCTCTTCCTCTACCATCTTATCCACATTCAAGAATACCAAAGGTCTCCTACCTGTCCGGAGAAGTGAGGATCTGGGTGGTCGTATTGCACCGACGCTATGACTTCAGAATGGAGCCCGGTCACGGGCGATATCGGAGTTACCAATGAGCCAGCAACCTGGCAAAGAATGATAAATAGTTGATTGATTTCCCTTTTTGCTTTGTGAAATGAGAAAATTGTATTCAAGCCTGCTCTATTCAAGGAAATTTCCCAAGTCAAATTCGAAAGACCTTGAACCTTGTCGAAGATGCCAAACATCAACATCCACACCATCAAAGGCGTCCGCTCGCCGGAAGAACTGAGGAAGTTGGCCGATGTGATTCAGCAGTGTACTCTGGATCATTTTTCAAGGCACCGCCCAAGGATCGGTATCAGGTATGTCTTTATCCCATCTGACTAGCAGACTTTCAGCACTTCATGAATCTCTCCTTTTTTCATACCTGCATGCCACAATCCAGACATCCTCTCGTCCTGACCCCTTCTCTTCTGTCCAGATCATCACCCAACACGAACCCTACGAAATCATCTGCGAGGACACGAATCTGGGCCTAAAACGTACGGACACCTCGTCTTCATCCAAGTCTTTCAGCAAGGCCGTACGGCGGAAGTTAAGCAGCAGTTCTACGCCAAGCTAGCTGAGCGGCTAAAAGCTGAGTGCGGCCTTGAAGGGGGTGATCTGCTGGTGACTTGTATCGAAAACCGCAAGGAAGATTGGAGTTTTGGAAATGGGGAGGCGCAGTTTTTGCCGGGGCGTTGTAGGAGGGTCTTTTGCGTAAGAGAGCTGGGCTTTTTCGCTGGGAATTCACGTCCCGTTTCGAACTCGTGGGTCCGGGTTCCATTCTTCGTTCTCAATGCTGGCTTGCAGCTCTTCCATTAGTGGTTTCATCTGTTGCATGTATGCCTCCTCGGCCATCTGCGTCTTGGATGGTAAGGCTTTCAAGCAGATGGATTGGGCGATGGGGTCGAATTTCCACTGCCACCAGACTTTCTCGGGGTTGCATGGGGACTTGTTGTATCGTTCGTGATGGTCGACCTTCATGATTAGGCCGACGAGACGATTGTACCAGGTGTGGAAGCTCCCTTTGACTCTGGCGTCGTTGCGGACGAAGACTAGTCGACGGACTCCCTGGAGTTTCCGAGAAGCTGGACCACATCTGAGGTGAAGTCGAATAGATAGTGCCAGAAACTTGACTTGTGTAGGACTAAAGTCAGGGTATCGAGTTGGAGCTGCTTCATCCCGAATGGGCAGTCGCCCCAGTCAATCAGTTTCCGGAAATGTCTTGCATCGGCTACGAAGGTGATGGATCGAATGGCTGCGATTTGTTTGGGGTGTAAGACGGCTAATCGCTGCGGGATGTTGTTCGCTATGAAAAGGCTATTGGTGACGAAGGCAGTGCTATGGAATGCCAACAGGCAAGCGTCATAATACATTTGTCGACAGGTCAAGAGGGGTTGCAGTGATTCTGTAATGGTATAACCATCGTCGAATACGAGCCCGCCAGGTGCATTGTGGTTCTTGAATCCGTCTACCTGTCGATCTGCAGCGAATACATACTCTAGTATGGCCATACGGATCTCGGCGGGGAGGTCGATGTATGAACAGCCCAATGGCTCGGTGGATTGAACAAATTCCATGCTGATGTTCGAAGAAAGTCCAGAGGTGGATTCGGATGTTGTGTCACCTTCAGCGATGGTATTGTGTTGGTAAGGATGCAGTATTGCTCCAGCTCCAGATAACCCCACATCCCCACATCCCCTCTCCCCCGACGTCGGCCAGACTCCCAGACTGGTTCAATGTCACGTGCTGATAGCTGATAGCGCGAGCTGGCGCCACACTACTTCCCATGGTCCGAGGTCTGATACGCCTGCAGCGCCACACATGCCATGCGTGACCACATCCCCATCCCTGATTTCCGTTGCAAGCCGCATCTTCACATCGACTGGTGATGCTGTCCAGTCGCATGTACCGGACAACCAGCTTCTCCTCACTTGTACGTATCCGCCACCTCATCAGCCCGTCCAAGCTGCGAAGGTGGTGCAGCATACTAGATGCGTCTAGATAAGAAGCAAGTAGGTGCACGCTCATCCCATCTTGGGTCAACTTCATTTGCCATCCCCTAAACATTAAGCTGACTTGAGGATACGGGCTATAGCATAGCCATCAGTCGACATAGTCGTCACGATGAGCAGCCCCAACATTCCCTATAACAGTCAGCTTGTAAGCTACCTTTTGGCTCTTTATCAATTTCATCATGCTGAGACCGGCTTCGAGGATGCCTTTGCGCTGTATCATTTAATTCAAGAGACCGATGATACAGCCCAATCCAAGACTGGACCTGGTCCGGCTCTACCAGCTCTAGGTCATGCACTTGCAGGGGCCATAGCTACCGCCAGTTCAAAAGTGCTGCTTTACCCGTTGGAGCTGGTGACAACCCGACTCCAGGTGCAGAGACAGTTGAGGAACAAAGACGAAGCGCCTAGTGCAGCCCGGGATGCTGATGCCGAGTACCACTCTATCCTGGATGCCGCGAAGAAGATCTACAAACACGAAGGAGGGTTGAAGGCCTTCTATACTGGCTGCGGACCCGATGTCGGTAAAGGCATCGCTGACAGCTTCTTGTTCTTTCTCGCTTACACATTCCTGCGGCAATACCAGCTGAAGAAAGATGGCACAAGGAATCTGCCCGTCTTCAAAGAGTTGAGTGTCGGTGTTGCTGCTGGTGTATTCGCAAGATTCTTCACCACCCCGATTTCGAATATAGTCACACGACAGCAGACTGCGGCGTTAGTGGCAGCGAGAGACCCCACATCCACAACGGCACCAGGCGAGAGCGACAAGCTCACCGTCAAGGACATTGCATTGCAGATTCGCGCCGAACGAGGCATCCAGGGTTTCTGGGCAGGGTACAGTGCCACTGTTCTGTTGACGCTCAACCCCGCCATCACCTTTGCAGTTGACAACTTGCTCAAGAGCCTTCTGCCAAAGTCCAAGCGAGAGCATCCACCACCGCAGCTTACCTTCTTGGTAGCCGCCTTATCGAAGGCGATAGCGTCCACCATAACCTATCCCGTCACTTTGGCCAAGTCCCGAGCTCAAGCGGCTTCGACGCAAGACAGTTCCGACGACCGGACCGAGAAAGACGGAGACAGCAACCCCGAAGGCGCTGCCGAAAAGGGAGACGCAAGCCGCGCCCCATCAATGAAAACCCAGGCCAAACTCCGCGTCCACCAAGCCCTCCGCCTCATCAGCGCCCAATACGCCATCCTGCTGTCCCTGCGCAAGATCTACCGCGACGAGGGCCTTTCCGGCTTGTACTCGGGCCTGGAAGGCGAAGTCCTGAAGGGCTTCCTCTCGCACGGTTTGACAATGATGGTCAAAGATCGAGTCCACATAGGCGTCATCCAGCTCTATTATTTGCTTCTCAAGTTGACTAGGCGCTGGCCGCAGGACGTGCAGCAGGCGCAGAAGGGCGCGCAGGCTGTGGCTGCTGATGCTAAGGAGAAGGTTGAGGATGTTGGGGAGAAGGTTAGTGAGGGGGCTAGGCATTTGGTTCAGGAGGGGAGGAAGGCGGTGGGTGGTGATTGAGGTTGGGGATTGGAATGGGCGTTTTCTTTGGGTTTGTGAGGTTTTGTGATATCCTGTGTTTTATCTAGTATGGTGACAGGTCGGTGCTAATGTAATGCTTTTCTTGCTCCAGCTTTGAACGGTTTATCGCTTTGTTTGTGCACTTTGAGTTGATTTCTAACCTGCTGACGCTGTTGTCCAAGAAACATATATACGAAGAACATGGAATTCAAGCTTGAAAAGGAAGCAAATTGAAATCCGAAATTACGATGCGAGAAACGAGTAAAGTCCTTAAGAAACGATGCTGAATACCTTATAGGCCGTCAATACAGCCAACGAATACCACGGCCTCACCCCCGAACCCCACATGTCGGCTCCATGACATCTGCAACTAGCACTTTCCTGTCAATATTTCGAAACCTCACGCAATCATCAGCTCATCAAAAACCATTCCATGTCTCACCTCTCACCTTCCTCGTAACCCCAGCTCAAGAGTAAGTATAGCATCGATTACATCTATACCACGAACACACCGGGCACCGCGACGGTGCCAGCTGCGGGTTATTGGTCTGTCGGCACTGCTCATTGCAGCATACCCTATTGCGACTTTGATTAGTGGACCTTTGTTGTTCACATGGAGGGGGAGGGCTTTACTTACCACCATCCTGTCATGCTGACTTGGCTCCCTTGGCTTGAGAAGCAGGGTCCCGTGTTGTTGGAATGGGGTTGGAGTTTGTAGGCTGGGTTGGAGGAGGTGGGTTGAGCTTTGGAGAGCCCATGTGTGGTCCCGGCGAGGAGCGTTCTTGTGCATGGTGACCGGTGGTATCTAGCAGCGTCGGTTCGATCGGAAAGGTGGAAGTCAATCTCCTTTTACCTGCACTACTTCTTGTGCAGTGTGTTTAAATGTAGCTGATGATCGAGGCGAGTGGTGATATTGACGAGCGAAGTAGGTCTTTTAGCAATCTGGAAGGAGAGTCTTGTACTGCTCTCCGTTGGAGTCATTTTGACAATCGTTCGCCCTTCCGCCTTACTCGAAGGCGTCTCTGAGTATCTGCATCGCCACCTTGGACCAGCAGTCCAAACGTAGATTAGGTCACATGTTGCCATCTTGCACGTCTTCCATTCGCCATGCGAGCCAAGGGCAAGTTTGACGCTACGATTAGGGGCAACACCACGTAGAACTTTATGATTGCAAAGAATCGGTATCAAACAACAGCATGCCCTCGCGGTCATGTCAAGAAGGCAAACGAAGCTAGCCACGAGACTTGTGCCCTGGGTCACATGAGAACAATGGGGACGACGAGGTTTGACACCCACCGCGCTCTTCAACTTCCGTCAGCTTCTGGCGAATCCCAGCTCAGCACTCTGCGGATGGTTGTGGCGCAAGTGGTCTCCAGAGGTTGCCTGTTGTAGGGCAATTTCCCGAAAACCTTGCGATCTGTGCCGATGGTGTCAAAACATGGGATGACGACAATGGGCGACATGGTGGGTGAAGTTAGCTCCTAGGGCATTTAGTGGATCGACTCCGGGCAGTTCAAAACACGCCTTGACACGTCTCGTTTTCCAGCATTTCTCCTTGATAACGGGCGGCTAGTCATGCTCTAACGAGATGAGTCTTGGCCTAGCCTAGATTTTCATCTTCGGTCAGCGAGAGAGAAACTCACTATAACCCACCAACTTCACATTTCCAGCCCCTCCCAAAACTCGTGCTGGCGAAGTTGGTTCCAGGCGAGAGGCAATTTTGTTCGTAGCGTCTTCGATGCCCCTTCCTCCCGAAGCTTTACATAGAGATTTCGTGTCATGATCATGTGATGGGGCGGAGTTGTGGGAACGTGAAGGCAACTGGCCATCATCTGGAAATTACAGGGCTGCAACACTAGGGTGGCCATCTCTAGTTTTGAGTCATTTAGCATGGAGTTCAGGCATCCTTCGTTGCTCATATGCCAAAAGTCCTTCACCCAGATTGAGGCAGTGCTGGATATCATAGCGAATGCAGTCGTTGGTTGTCCTTGAAGTTGCGGGAGGCCGCCTTTGGTTGCCTTCCTCTCCCTGCCAGAAGGTGAAGCTTTCGCTATTCGCACATCGTCGAGGTGTCTTGTGGGCGTGAAACGACTGGTTCATTCTGCGTATGTTAACAACATAAAACATATTTGATAGACTGATTTTACTTCAACTTGAATTGAGGGTCCTATCGATGGGCAAATATGGATGCTGATTTTGCAGTTTGGGATCATTACAGCCGAATGCCGATAAACTACGCAAGGAGAGTTCTCAATGTTGTATTACCTTGGCTGATTTGACTCTGATCTCTCTATATTGTCATAGAAGCATTTAATCACGCGAGAATTACCTGTAATGTTGCATTTTTGACGCTGAAGCTATGGTATTGCAATGCCAGCCACACAGGTGGAACGAAAGCCGCCACTTGGGGGCGGAGATTGAGGGGTCCAAGTGTTCGGTCTTCGTGGATGTGGTCATTCTTTCCTTTCACAACAACCTTGGAAAACATCATATATCCATTAACATTCGGCTTCGGCAAGATGATCGGAAACGAGGTCTGGGTGTCCGTCAAATCACAACAATGCCTTTCTCATTAATCCGAGCATTCGTCTTCAGGGTTGCGCCTCGCAGATGCACTTGGCAGTGTTTTCCCTGGTGGCCATGATTCTGCTCTCTTTGATGATTCACACAGATTTTGAGGAATATATTCATCATCCACTTTCGGCAGCCGGGAAGGGGATCGCAATTGATGAGAAAATCCGAAATGGGAAAGTCGAAAACACTGTATCTCATGATTCAATTTCCACCCGAACCGAGGTCAGCCTCATGCAAGCCACGCAAGATCCATTGACCTCTCGGCGAAGCTTGTTATTAGCTATGTAACTAGTTTGGCGACAGCTATTACATCCAAACGGATTACATGGGCTGCACATCTCAGCTGCTGAATGTCCATCCCTCGTGCGTGGCGCATCGATGAACCACTTGGATCCAGGCGGGACCGCGGCCATGGCCGCGGTCCCGCCTGGGAAGACCGGATCTGTATAGCTCCACTGTCGGCTACCTGCAGCCACTTTGACATGGTGGGTGATCATCGAGGCGCTGATGGATTGGAGAGTCGCATTGTGCAGAGGAGCTAAACATGGTCTCCCGAGGATCAGACCTAGCCTTGGGAAAGATGTTTCCAAAGACATAATCACTTTCCATCGACCGATACTAGATCGATAAAATCTCAAATTTTTGGTCGTGGACACGGGAAGCTGCATCGAAACGAGCACAGTCTTCACCTGCACACGGGCGGCTGCATAGGCGCGTGAAACCTCTCCGGTTTAGTCAACAAGCAAACAAATCTCATGTCTGCTTCAGACGGTGCCCCCGAAAAGGGGATGTCGGCGCGATATGAACTCCCAGTCAACTCAGAAGCGGTAGTATTAACGTCGTCATCAAATCCCACACCGAGACACCGACCCGGTTACGCTCGAATCCCATCAGTCTCGTTCAGTGACGGACAAGTGCTAAAATCCACCGCGGAATCCTACAGCGAGGACGAGACCCACCCAACTCCAGGACCTTTTTGCGCAGGTCATGGGTCAGAGGATTGCCACTGCTTCCAGAACCAAGTCCTCCAAGCCTCCCATGAACAGTGCTCAGTCTTCCCCACGGGTGCAGGCTATCGACAGAACCCAAGAGCAGCTCTCACATGCCAATCCCACACCAACCTTTGATGTCCCCTCCCTCTACAGGCGGCTGGTCAGGCACCACCCACTTCGATGGCAGTCCTGAGTCCGATACAGCGTACGCTGGAGCCAAGCACCTTGGAAAACAATCCACTACATCCCTTCACTCCAGCTTCCAGCCGTCCCTTTACGCCAAATCCGACACGGGGCTCCTCTCAATCCGGTCAAGATACGACGAATGGGGACCACACAAGAGCTGTAGAAGTCGCAAGCACATCAAGCGGAAGATAGGCGGGTGTCCGTCGGTGACTATACTGGTTCTGGCCGTCTTCTCGACCGCTCTCTCAGCCATTTTCCTCGTCATCGCATTGCTGGGGCCTCGTTATCGATGACTCGTCCACACCAATGGTCCGCTGACCCCGTCTTCTGCGGCTTTCCTGACCTCCTTTCTGGCCAAAATGATCGAGCTCTCGTACATTACGGTCTTGGTGGCTTTCATCGGCCAAGCTCTGGCGAGGAGGGCCTTGAAGCAAGAGCAAGCTCGCGGCGTCACACTTGCAGAGCTCAGTATGCGCGGATGGGTCCAGCAGCCTGGCACGCTCTTTACGCAGTGGGAGAGTGTCCGGTATGCGGGCATCAGCATTCTGGGGTTAATATCGCTTCTCGGTGCTTTCAACGGGATGCTGTATACTTCAGCTGCGACGGCTTTGGTGCAGCCCCAACTCAAATGGCCTGATTGGGAACAAAGGGATATGAAGGGTCTGGTGAGGACGAAGTTTGCAAATCCGGATCACATTCAAGAATTTTGTAAGACGCCGGTTCAAGAAGGGTATGATGTGGATTACAGGGGCTCTACGTGCATACAACTCGAGCATGCTGCAATGGGTATCCAAATCATGCATCGAATGAGGATTAGATCAAGGCTGATTGAATGGCAGGCTATCATAATTATTTCGGCTACCTAAGCACATGGACTGACTTGATTCAAAACGGCACTGGAGCCCACGATCCGACTTCTCGTCCAGAAGGCTTCGCTCTGTTAAACGATAACACAACTATATCAGCTCCTTGGGTTGAGCAAACCAATGTCACCCAGCTTTATGAGGATACCGGATACGTCGTCAACAATGTCAGCATGGCATTGCCCCACCCCTCAGTCATTGGAGCGGCTTTAGGCGATAAGAGTATAATGCAGCCGGCGGAGCTGGGAGGCCTTGGTAGCTACCATATCCGTGCTTCGGTGGTCTCACCCGTAGTACACGTCCTCTGCGTCACAATGGATGAGGAAATGTTGAAGCCATTCGTGTACGAAAAATGGGACAACGTCTCCATCCCTGTCGATGTTGGCTTATGGCCAACTCAACTTGCCTACAGCGATCCTTACCTTGGCGGGACGGACTTTGACGACATCTTCCAATGGGGTCCGACTACGGCCTGTACAAGTACCCGCCTGTTTTCAGCAAACTGCCAATCGACTACAACACCATCATGAACGATACAACCGGTATGCCATACGGCCGCGACTCCATCTACATCCTCGGCAAAGGCGGCGACGTAGACAGCAATGGCAACCCAACCAACAAAGACAACTACTCTCTCTGCCAACTCAAAGTCTCCCAAACGCCCTACTGCTCGACCCACTACAACGCGAGCGCCAACGGCGGTACACTGGAAGCAATCTGTACCGACCCTACAAAACCCAGCCCCGACCCCCTCCAATACATCAAATCTTCCCCCGCCGCTCCAAGCGGAAACGACACCCTCGTCCCGGACTGGGTCAACATCGCCTCAGAATGGGGCCGCTCTCCTCGCCCTGCACACGGGCGTCGTCAACGCCAACGGCTCCAATGCCCGGCTCCTAACCCAACTCATCCTCACCTCTTCTTCATCTCCAACCTCCTCGTCTTCGCATCCGCATCCCTCAACCCCGCCCTCCCCTCCATAGCCGAAGCCCTCGCCGTCATGGCAGGCTGCACCCTCGTCGTCTCCGCCCTCGACGCCCCCTTCACTCCCTTCTGGAACTACACCCTCCCCACTCTCTCCCCGGGCCCAGTACCAATACTTCAACGCCTCGATCCGGGCACAGCAGTATGCCTCCGGCGGCACGGTGCCGTACCAAAGGGGTTCCATATCGTGCTGATGTCCGTCTGTCTGATGAATGTGATGGTGCTGGGGTATTTCGGGTTGCATAGGGATTGGTATACGGATTTCAGCGAGCCGGGTCATCTGTTTACTTTGGCGGTCAATTCGCCGCCGAGTAGGCTGCTGGCGGGTTCGTGTGGGGGTGGGCCGGCGGGGAGGGAGTTTCGGGTTGGATGGAAGGTGAATGTGGAGGGGGAACATGTGTTTTTGGAGAGTTTGGAGGGGGAGGAAGGGGAGAAGGAGGGTGGGGATGAGGAGGAAGAGGGAAGTCCGGGGTTGTTGCGGAGGCGGAGGCGGTTGAGCGAGGGCTTGGGAATCGTTATGAGTCCTCTTAAGCGTGCCACGGATTTGTGGGAGGTGAGGCGGAGTCGTCCATGATTTTGCGAACTTGCAGAGGTTCGCATGCGTCATGGTGTATGGTATCTAGCTTGGGTGTTGTATTATAACAACTCGTATACCCATATAATCCCTTTATCACCTACTAGGCGTCACATCTCGACTCCCACCACCTCCGCCCGCCTTCTTCGCCAAACTGGCAAAATACTCTTCTAGCTTATCAACAGGTAAATCGCCCTTACCGGCTGAAGAGCTTCCGGTTGACGGAGCCTGAGGAGTACCACTGCCCTCCCGCTCCTCACGCTTCGGCGGCCGTGGTGTGCTAGTCCGAGGTGAGTTCGCCACTGTAGGCGACTTCAGCCCCGCTCGAGGGAGGGGCAGGTCGTCTCAGTCGCTCGATCGCTGCTTCGGCGGACACGGTATTGTAGTTTACACCTCCTACATTGAAAGAGACGTCGCCAAGCTCGTGGAGTGCGCCTGTCTGCTCGCCTGCGGGCAGACCTAAAGAGCGACCGCTCGAGACAGATCCAGCCGTCGTGTTCAGTCCGGGTTGGGAGCTCGGGTCGCGGCGCGCACGCTCGGCATCCTGTGCTTCAAGATCTTGGAGGTGCTTACGCATGTCGGCGAGGAATAGCTGGTTGGCTTTGGTTGTGACTTCGATCTGGGGTGGTTTCGGTACTTTGTGTGCGTTGGGATCCTGAATAGTGGTCTCATAAGAAGCTATGGCAGAGTGGGACTGTTTCTGAGGCGAGAGTGGTCGTGCGTCGAGCTCGGAATCGTCACCTGCATCGCTGGTCGCATACACAGACTGCTCAGCTGGTGCCTCAGCGCCGCCATTTGCTTGAGATTGTTCGTTCGTGTGTTGTGGTTCAGACTCTGTGTCCGTGCTAGATTCCTGCTGCGGCTGCAGAGGCTTTTCAGGTGTGTTGAGGTCAATCATCCATGCCTCCAACGTGGCTTCCGGAGAGAAATTTTCAGACAGTAGACGTATCTTGCCTGCGCTGTCCCAACCACTAGGCACAACTATCGCCATTCTATCTACGACATTGTGCTTGGGCGCCAGGTCTTCTCTCTTAGTGGTTGTTGTGCCCTTAGGTGGCGCTGGCGAGAGAGGGCAAGGTCAAGATCCAAGCTGGTAAAGAGGACTTTCTGGACATCAGAGAGGGGTGCACCAGACTGCTGAGGCGGTGGCGAACTAGGGATGTAGACCAGGGCGGCGGAAAGGGGTAGGATAGCAGTCCGTAAGCACTGGGAAATGTAATCAAAGGCCTCCTCCTTGAAGCCTTCTCTCTCTAGACCCTCTTGAGCTTCGACGTGCTGCACGACGACGGTGAGCGAAATTCTGTACTCTTTTAATACCTCAACGGGGTCTTCAAATGGTGTATTGCTTGGGAGTAATGTTCTTGCGAGCAGCTGCAACCACCGTCGCAGCAGGTTCAGGAATTTCCATGGCTCCTTCCAGCTCAGTAAGATTGCTACGCCTGGCCTCCTCTCCTTTCCTGGTCCGGGCGTCCCTGTGCATCACCACCCTCAAAGCCTGCATCCAAGTCCGCTTCCGGTTGACTGTCTGATGGTTTCTTTGGGTCCATCAACCGCCTCAATGTGTCCTCGTATGCGGCCTCAGGGTCTGGGAGAGTATGCACTTGCAGCCCGACCACTTCCTCGCTCTCGCCACCCAACACACCAACACCCGGCTGTGGAGGTGAGAAGAGCGTCACGTGTCCGTATCCATAGGCGTAGCGGTTGCTCAGCTTCACCTGCCCCTTGGGGCCTCGCTGCTGTTGTCGCTGCTGGTCCCGGGCTCGGCTGGGCGGAGCGGGCGGCGGTGGCCGAGAGAGGGTGGAGACGAATGAATGCTGCTCATCGGGAGAGCCGCCGCAGACGAGGAGTTGGCGATGGTGGAGGGACTGGGACTTGTTGCGGGACTGGGCTTCGCGCGTCTGGCGGAGGAGGGAAGTCCAGATGTCGGAGCGCTGTTCCTTCTTGCGGCGGGGGTCACGTGGTTGGGATCGGACGGGGGTAGAGGTGGTAGTGGCGGCGGCCATATTGACCATACAGTCTGTGCCTTCTCTGTGTAGGTAGTGTAGTTGTGTAAGAAAGATACCTACCTAGGTACATAGTACACTTACATAGTATCTCGGTAGCTCCAGCGAACTCCCCGACTCGGGCGACGCGTTGTTTGCGGAAGCATTTCCGCCCCCAGCTCTCCCACCTGGCACCCACCTGGCACCTGCAGATGGCAGCAACTTGGAAGTCAAGCAACTGAGAACTCCATGTCATGACGATGCGCCTCCCGCTGCTCCTCGCAGCCACATGCGCCTTTCTGGTCAACCCTTCCCTTGCCGTCTTCGCCGATGAAGCCTGGACAAAGGACTACCACTATGCCCTCCTCGGCGAACCCTCCGACGCCGCCCTCTTCCACCAACCCAATCCCAGCTCGCGAGCTTCATTAATCTATACCGTCTCGGAAGAAGGCGTCCTGGGTGCAGTGAACCCCCGTGACGGCTCATTAGTATGGCGACAGATCTTGCATTCCGGGGACTCCAATGGGAAGACCGCCGGCTTTCTGAGAGCCGGTGAGGGCCAGGATGTCGTCGTCAGTGGACTGGGTAGCCAGGTTGCCGCATGGAGTGCGGCAGATGGTAGGCAGGCCTGGAGCGTCGAGCTTGGCAGCCCACTGGCAGATGTCGAGATCCTGGATTGGGCGGATGCGACAGGAACACTTGGCCCAAAGGATGCTCTGGCAATCACGACCGGCGACAAGGCAGCCGTATCACGGCTTGATGGCGCCACCGGTTCCACCAAGTGGCAATACGATCTGGACACCACCGATGAGCCGTACCAGGTCTCCATCTCGGCCACCCAAGTCTACGCCATCCTCCTTCACAAGACCATGATGGGCTACATCAAGCTCAAGGTCATCTTGATTGATCCAGTATCAGGCCACAAGACTGATGAGTACATCCTTAGCTCAGAAAACGAGCTCTCCACGGCAGACACGATCATCTCGGTGGGTGCCAACTCGGCATCACCAATCATCGCATGGACTGACTCGGCCTTCTCTGTCCTCAAAATCAATGTCATTGGCACCAAGACGGTTTCTACCTTCAACATCGAGAAGCATGATGAGCATGCGGTCACTAGCATCAAACTACACGCACCATATCATGTCAACTCGCTATCGCACTTCCTCGTCCAGTACAACACCGACGTCTCACACTGGGCGGAGGTGTTCCATGTTGACCCCAAAAAGGGTAAAGTGGAAAAGGCCTACAGCTTGCCAAAGGTCGCTGGAATGGGATCCTTCTCGACCAGCACTGCGGATGCGAATGTATACTTTACTCGCATCACCAGGGACCAGGTGATGACGGTCTCGTCAGTCTCGCACGGTGTCTTGGGAAGATGGACGGTCGACTCTTTCAATGTCGCGGCCGACAAAGACGAAAAAATTGAGCCCGTGCGCTCAGTTTCCGAGGTCTCGATCAAGGGCGATACCGTCTCGGCCGTGCGATCAGCTGTCCTACTGTCCACGGGCGACTGGATCCTCCTCCGAGACGGCACACCGGTATGGCAGAGACCGGAGATGCTTGCTAGCGCTCTTTCTGCCGGATTCGCGGCACCAGTGGAAGCTGAGATGCTTGTCCATGAGCTGGAAGAAGAGGCGCACAGCAGTCCCATTCAAGCCTACATTCATCGCATAACACGACATGTGCAAGACTTGCAGCGGCTCCCGACCGTCCTGCCATCGCTACCGCAGCGCATTGTAGCCGGCTTTCTAGGTACGAGTGCGGATGGGGTAATGGCGAATGACGGGTTTGGCTTCCATCAGGTAATCGCCTGCGCGACAAAGAACGGCAGACTCGTAGCGCTTGATGCTGGAAACCCGAGCAAGATCATGTGGAACCACCCTGTCGCTGACCTGAAGACTGGGCAAGAATGGCAGCCTTCCATCTCGTCTCCCAAAGGTGGCGTGCTGGAGTTGAAGTCCAAAGCGGGCGCAGGCGTGCAGTACAATGCCACTACTGGTGAACAACTCGTCTCTATCTTGCCAATAGATGTCGAGGCCGATACAGCTGCCAAACCTGTCAAGTATTCAATGAGTGGAAACGGGCTAGAAGCGCAAATGGACGGTAGTACAACTTGGAACTTTATGCCTGCGCAAGGCGAGCGCATTGTCAGTCTTGTCCCCCGACCAGTCAACGACCCTGTGGCTTCCATTGGCAAGGTTCTTGGAGACAGGCGAGTCCTTTACAAGTACCTCGACCCTAACCTTGCTTTGGTGGCAACTGTCAAGGACGCCTCGAAGATTGCGACGTTCTACGTTATCAACTCGGTCACTGGCGGTGTCTTACACTCGAGCACGCATGCGAAGGTCGACCTTAGCGCATCCATCTCGGCCATGGTCTCAGAAAACTGGTTTGCCTACTCCTTCACGGCAGAAGCCTCCGATGAAGCACCAAAAGGCCACCAGCTGGTTGTTGGTGAGCTCTTCGAGTCTCTGGTACCCAACGATCGCGGTCCTCTCGCCGCTACCGCCAACTACTCCAGCATGGAAACAACTACGGAGCCGTTCACCCTCACCCAGAGCTATCAGATTCCGGAGCCTATCTCAAAAATGGCCGTCACACGTACCCGCCAGGGTATTACCAGCCGCCAGCTTCTAGCTATCCTCCCCGACTCGAACGCCGTTGTAGGCCTGCCATACACTGTCCTCGATCCACGCCGTCCAGTCAACAGAGACCCGACTAAAGACGAACTCGCCGAAGGCCTAGTGAGGTACGCGCCCGTTATCGAGTTTAACCCGCAATGGTACCTCAACCACCAGCGCGAAGTCGCCGGTATCAAGGAGATCGTCACGAGTCCCGCGCTCATCGAAAGTACGAGCTTGATCTTCGCCTACGGCCTTGACGTCTTCGGGACGAGGGTTAGCCCGAGTTTCAGCTTTGATGTCTTGGGTGGAGATTTCAATAAGTTCCAGATGTTGGGTACCGTGGCTGCGCTTGCTGTGGCGACTTTTGTTGTTGCGCCTTTGGTAAGTTTGAATGACCCGTCTCACTTTGCTTCTTGGAAGATGTTGCTCACATTACGCTTTAGGTCGCAAGGAAACAGGTTAACACTCGGTGGCAGTTCTTGTAGTAGCTGTCTCTTTTTGGCATGATAGATGTGGTTGTTTGGTCATGATAGCGGTTCCGCATTGGGCTATAGATGTGTCACGTCCTGTTGGTATGATGGGGACGCTAGAACATAAAGTACCTCATTGTCGATAGGCTCGTATGAAAAGCCCTCCCCAAGAAAGCAGGACAATATTCTGTGCGTCCGTGATCAATCTCTCTACTTCCATTAAATCCGGCTCATCTGCCGATGGAAGGTACGGATTGCGGACCCGGAGTTTACGAATGTCGTCGATGATGAAGTCATCAGCTTATCTCATCACTTCGATGGCTGACACCCACGTTGTGCAACTTCATCCTTTTTTTGCATGAAGAACACATGTAAGTCCCTCTTCGTCACTCTGCAATCGGATCCGATAGAACTCTTACTCGTCGACCAATCCATCATACCAGCAAATTAAGCTTCTACAACCGTAGTCACAAACAATGGCCGACCAAGTCAAATATACCCAAAAGCTCAAGGATGCCAAGGTTCTTGTCATTGGCGGATCCTCTGGTAAGTGAATATCAGCCATGAGCGCCACTTCGCACTTTTCTCTAACCCCAACACCAGGTATCGGCTACGGCGTCGCAGAAGCTTTGGTGGAGAACGGTTGCACCGTCATCATTTCCTCATCCAACCCAGACAAAGTCCAAACCACCATCGACCGGCTCAAGAAATCCTACCCCTCAGCCTCTCCCCGCATCTCCGGTCACGCATGTAATCTCGGCGACCAAACCACCCTGGAATCCAACGTCGCCAAGCTCTTCGACCAAGTCGGCACCCTCGACCACGTCGTCTACACCGCCGGCGACGCCCTAGCCATGCTGCCCATCCAGGACATCACCATGGACAAGCTCATCCAAGCGGGCATGGTGCGCTTCTTCGCGCCCCTCATGGTCGGCAAATTCGCCCCGAAATCCCTCTCCGGCGGCCGCAACTCCTCCATCACCTTCACCACGGGCGCCGTCTCCGAGCGGCCCATCCCCAACTGGTCCGCCGTCGGCTCCTACGCTGCCGGCCTGCACGGCATGACCCGCGGCCTCGCCTTGGACCTCAAACCTCTCCGCGTCAACCTCGTCAGCCCTGGGTTCGTGGACACGGAACTCTGGGCTACCGTGGGCATGTCCGAGGAGCAGAAGCTGAAGGCTTTTGAGGAGGCCGAGAAGAAGATGCCTACGGGTAAAGTCCCCGATGCGGGCGATATTGCTGAGAGTTATCTTTATGCTATGAAGGATCGGAATTTGACGGGGGCGATGATTAGTACTAATGGCGGGCAGTTGCTTATGTGAGGTTGAGTAGGGGGTGTTTGGGTTAGGGAAGGGAGGGTGCTCGGGATGATAAGCAATAGGCCGTTGAAGGGATGACTCGTTGCTGGTATGATGGAAAGTTTTGTACGAAAAGATGCATTACGACCTTCCCATTCGAGTTGACTCGTTCGTATAAAATCCTATCGGCGGTACGCTGCGCTATCACCAATCTTCTTACTACTTTCTGCCCAAATGCTTGCTTTGCCTTCCCTTGCCAGTGTCTTGAGTTGAGCGGTTAGTATTGAATCCTATCGACCTTGCGCTGGCACCAATTTCTTCAGTCCGTCATGCCTTTTCCTGGACGGTCATCCCACTTCTAGGTATACAATAGCGTGAATCGTGCCAATTTCGCCCTCCATTATTTGTCTGTTGCATGCGTTATCTTTCTTCTTGCGTGTCAAGTTGTTGCGTTGGTATCGAACACTGTTCAACCTGCTTTGTCACCAATCACTTCTACATCTATCCTCTATTGCCTACGTTGTCTTTTTCTTCTTTTGTCTTCATCGTCAGTCGTTTCACGTTGTCTCATGCCGTAGCTCGAGAGGTAAGCTTGGAGATTATCTCCAACATTGACCGCATGCACGAAGAGCTCGAAGCCACGGAATGCGTATTTCGAATCCGATGGAACTGCCCGGTAGATTATAGTGTTCTCGTGCGACAGATTTGGCCAGCGCGACATCGTCTGCAGTTCCCAAATGTGTCCCACGGTCTCCATGAGGACGTGCCTAAAGAAGAGTTGCACCTCAAAGTCGAAGTTGAGGCCTTGCTGGAGTTTCATGTTTCGGATACTATCAACTGCTTGATTGTAGTACCCCATGCCCGGCCGACTGGATGGAGAGTACGAAATGTGAGGAATGTGTAACAGCCGGAGCTGCATCTGCATCGTGAACTTGCTGATACTGGAAAATTGACTCAGCAGCTTCCGAGCCAAAGTGACTACATTAGGCTGTTAGCGCTTTGCTTCTGGCAAATGCTCCAAATGCCAATTTATACTTGTTCTGTTCATATCGCCGTGATTTCTGGAACAGCCCAAAGTTAAATGTCGCAGCTTGACATCGGGACAAATTGGCAGCACGGTTCGGGCGAGGGTGGAAGAGAGTCCCATTTTGGACGTCCAGTTGGGTACGCTAAGGCGTACTGCATAGAGATTGCGGCTGGTTAGTCCAGCAGTGGCTGCAAACAGGTCGACGGTGGGGTGCTTGTAGCCGATTCTCTCCGGGGGGTTGAGAAGGCAGATCGATAACGAATCTTCTCCATCCCGGCGTGACATTTCTTCTGCGAACTCAGCCTTGAATTGCCGACATACTAACCGTAGGTCAGGGGAACAGTGCTTGGTGAGTTCAACTTCAACGAGGTTAAGTGTAGGGCTTCCCTCTCGCAGCGTGTAGTATCCGCACTCGCGGTAAACGATGTTGCGCAGCTCACGTGGTAGGTCGAAGAAGCCCAGAGGCTTGTCAATTTCGTCCATGTTAGTGGGTGTGGTTCTTGCAGGATGCACAATTGCACACTCGGCTTGTTGTAGCCCAGTAAATCAGATTGTTGCTGCAAACTTGATCGAGGAGAAAGATGCTCGAGTACATTACATTCAAAGTAGATACTCGAAGGCACGCTAAATTAGCGCGGGTGGTTTAGCGCTTTGTTGCTGAAAGCGGAAGGCACAGACAGTACGTTGATAAGCCTAAGTGAATGATGGTTTGATCCGCCACTACGTACCAAGCCCATGGCTCTCGCTTGGTGTTACCCCAAAGCCGGTCACCAGCAAGGCGCATTAAAGGCGCTTGTTACACTCGGACTGCAATGCGAGCTGGATTACACGAGTCTCCTACGACTCAGTGAAAAGCAAGATGGCAGTGTCATGCGCCTCGACATCCATCTGCACGCTTCCCTCGCAGCTTCCCATACTCGACCCGTCCCACACATTCACCACCTCGTACGAAGCCTTTCCATCCAATTGTGGAACCTCGCTAAAATCAACCTCCATACTTCTCGTCTCATTAAACGGGTTGAACATGGCGACCATAGTTCCGTTGGAGCTCGCACCGGACCAGTACTGCGCCGGGATGGTGTTGTTGAACGTCCAGTCTGGGTTAGCACCCCACTTGTAAGGAGCAGCCGGCTTGCCAAAGACTGGATCCTGGTGGAAGGATAGGAGCATCTTGTTCTGCAGCACGCTGACCTCTTCATCCGTCAGGTTGGCGACAACTGTGCCGATGAGGATGGGTGACTTCATCAACGCCCAGAGACCAAAGTGAGTGCGGACCTCCGCGGATGTCAGATTGCCGTTCCCGATTGTCAGCATGTCTGCGTCGTTGTGGCCGTAGAAGTCGGCGAAGGGCGAGAGGAAGGAGTTCATGTTTATGATCTCCACGATACGAGGCCAGGACGCTGTCGGCATACGTTAGCGTCACAGTATCATGGCTGTTGAGTAAGTCCGGGGCACTCACTATCACCAAAGGCAATGTCATTGGAGATCCGCCACGAGCTGCCGGTCTGGTTGCCCCATCTCCAGGGCTGGTCGACACCTGGAACAGTCAGCAGTCATGAAATGCCAGAGCTAACGCCGACAAAAATTGCCTTACAGCACATACCCCATTCGCAAAGACTGTAAAGAATAGTCCTATTCTGTGCCAACAAAGCCTCTTCCATTATGCGAAACCTCAAAGCCGTGTACTTGGCAGTGTAGTTTACTCCGTCCACTGGCCATTCCAAGGCGCAAAATGGAATGGGACGGTCGTAAGAGTAGTGATTGACCGGAGGCGTCGAGTTGGTGCATGAGCCATTGACGATGCCGGTAGGGCTGAAGGTTGGGTCCACCTCGCAGGAAAGGCAGTCGTCGTACCAGTATTCGGGTGGGAAGCAGTTATCGTACTATTTCGGCAAAAAGGTCGTTAGCGAAATGCTGAAGAGAATAATACTGGACGCCGAGCGTCATGATTTACTTACTTTGAGGTAATCCACTCCCCAGGAAGCAAATGTAGCAGCATCGATTGCTTCATAGCCCAGGCTTGCAGGATACCTGCCACAGGTCATTGTGCCAGCACTTGAATAGATGCCGAATTTGAAACCCATGTCGTGTATCTGGTCCGCAGTACCCTTAATGCCGTCAGGGAATTTGGTCATGTTGGGACGCAGTTCATGGGTTTCTGGGTCTCTGCCATCCATTCTTGACCAGCAGTCGTCGGAGTTGATGTAAGTGTATCCCGCATCCTTGAAGCCGCGGTCGACCATGGAATTGGCCGCTTGAAGGATCTTTTCTTGGTTGATGTCGCAGTAGTACGCATTCTAGAGATATCCTCCGTCAGGCAAGAGACATTTTTCGTCTTGTTGTACCAAGGAACTTACCCAGGAGTTCCATCCAAGCGCGGGCAATTTCCCGACCTCACCTGGCAGTTCGAGACCAGAGGCAAGAGGCAGCACTGCGAGCGCTGCTGCAATTGTGGCGGCCATAACGGAAAGATGGGCTCAAACAATCACAGAGAGACGTAGAAGAAACAAGCTGAAAACTGGAACAGGAATCCGTGTGTACCTCACCTGATATAACTACTACAAAGCTCGCATTTAGCCGTCCGCAGAAATGTTATTTCTAACTCAAGAACCATCCTCACAACATAGAAAGATCGTCGTTTCTATGCGCGAATTTAGGCAAGGCGACCTGAAGGGGTTGTGGAGGAGGTGGAGGATGCGGGGATCGCTGGGCGGAGGCATTGGAGAAGCATAGCCGAAACGTTTATAGTAGCGACCGGAGGGTGCATGACAAGACAGATTCCGGTGGGGGGTCATCCAGATCTCCTGCAAATACGAAGAAGAATGTAACTCCGAAGAGCAGATGTGGCGGAGATGCTTTACCTGAGGCGGTCTCCGATGGTTTTCTGTGGAATTTCTTAATTATTATTTAGGCTCGTCGTGCCGCTTGCTGACCCTTTTGACGTCATGTATGAGCGCTAACTGTATAGAGCAGGTGAGATAATTCACATGCGTGGGCCTCGTGGTGACGACGATAATCTCTGTCTCACGATCGCAGTGCTTGAAGCCGTCCTGCATGAATCTCTGTATGTCTTTCGTTGGTGAAGTTTGATAAGGTATGATAGCTTTCTTTGACCACGCTGAAGCCTCTCCTTCGCCATTATTACTATGGCATCCGCTTTTCGCAAGCGGTTCTCCGGGCCTGGCAACAGCAACGGCAACGATCCCGCAACACAGCAAGAGGCAGACAAGTACAAGCTGAAAGTCACCGCGGGCCCATCGTACGACCAATCCCAGCACCACAACGTCCCCGTCAACGCCGACGACTCCGTCTACATCGAGAATGCCTTTATCCGCGCCAAAGTCAAGGTCCGCGTTCGCGAGTACCGTGGTCTCCCATCGACATCGCAGCAACACAGCGCCTACTTCGACGACCCTATGCACGAGAAAGATTTATACAGCGTAGCCTTCAGCTTCGTGCCAAAGCAGGATCTGCCGAGCATTGATACAGTGTGGGGCAACGACTTTGACCATCCCGTTCGAGATCGGTTGCCGCCTGGCTTCAACACTGCTTTCAGAATCGTCAAGGAGTTCATAGATCCCGGGCTGAACTGCGATGCCTATGCCGACGAGCCATGGCTGTATGGGCCAAGCTTGAGCTGTTGGTTCGCGTTTCGCATTGGTGATCAGGTTGGAGCAGAGTCGGACTTCCCTGCGCCAACAGAGGAGCCAGCCATGCGCGAAGGAGGTGAAGGCTCTGGTCTAGACATTCGTTCCAAGTTGGGTCTCCCAGAAAACAACGAGAAGAGGAGGAAGCACTTTCTCTCTGCGTCAAATCGCGAAGCTTTCACTTTCGAGAAGGACAGGCTGTACCAGGCCGACTTTTACAATCCCTACATTGACTTTAGCAACTTCAGCTTAAAGCTGCCGGGCTTTAGTCTGAAGGTGATCAAATACGTGGATCAGAAGAGTCACTGTCTTCGGTATGTCTTCAAGAATGTGAAAACTGGGGACGTCTTTCTCAACGTCAACTTCCACCTATTGTGGGGCGACAAGCTCGAAGAGGAGGTCGCGCAAGATAGACGTTCGAGTCAACAGATAGCAAATACTGGAACGAAGCCAGACAGCGATGGTGAGAGTCAGGAGAATACTAAAGGCGTCAACGGCAACGCATCACAGGAAAATGGAGAACAGCAAGCCGCAGCAGGAGCTTCATCTGCGAGCGCCTCAAACCGCGGGGACGAAGCTTCAGGCCGCGGAGGCTCTCTACCAACTCCCCATCCAGATAACACTTCCAACGCATCCACAGATCCTCGCGGCGATCGCGCATCTGTAGACATCGGCGCCGTGAGCCGAAGACCAGGCGAGGCACAAAGCGGAAGGACAGGGAACGACAACCATTTGCAACGAGATCAGGATGAGGTTGACGAGATTGCAGAGATGCTGGGAAGCACCGCGACCGATGATAGGCGTGGAAGTAAGGCACTTGAAGAGTTTGAAGATGCAGACCGATGATCAAATGTGAAGGGAATGGACCCTTGGACCGGGAACATCTGGCATGGCGAGTTTTAATGTTATGTTTGATGATTTGAATGATACCCCTTGTAGCGCTCGCTGTGGAATGGTGCATGGAGAGTCCGTGGCGTGTTCATCTCTTTCATTCAAGCACTTATTCAGGATCAAGGGCTCTCGACCTCAAGATATTTGAACATGGTGCTCTTCGCACCGGTACATATTCCTCATGATCTTTCCCGTCCAAATGTATAATGCAGGTGTACTGGCAGCTGTTGCCGCCTCGTTTGCAGCCTCGCTCTTCCCTCCATTGGACGTCTGAATCCGCGCTTGAACGACGGCTTCCAAAATATCGACCTTACAACACATTTGAGCACCTTTCGTCTCTTGTTCTGACTAGCCCTCGTTCTGACCGTGTCCATACTGGCCAGCTGTCTCTTCTCGCAACCCACAACCCACATCGCAAAGCACTTTGGGAGCCACGCTATCCACACAAGGCCGTCCGTGCTGGTAAGATGTGCCCAGCGAAATGGCCGAATACTGGCGAGACGTCCGCGCCGATCGCAAGCGTCGACAGCTGGAGGAAGCAGAGGCACATGATCCTTCTACTCGCCCATGCTACGACTGGTACCTCCACAGCGGGAACGTTCACTTTGCGCGGGATCGCTCAACTTTTACCAGCTACGTCCCTGGAGAGGGCAGTGGCATTTGATCTGACTGGGAGCCGGGTCGAGCTGCAAGTCAAGGTCTCTCCTCAGTCAAACGAGACCCTAACCCTCCAGCTTCGTGATGTCTTCCATATCCCGACCGCGCCCTGCAACGGCCTCAGCGATGCAGATCGATGAGCACGACCTCACAAGATGGCCGTCCGTGCAGGCAGCTGTTTCTGTTAGGTGTCACAGACTCTTTCGCAAAGGGCGAACGTCGGGAGCCGGGTGAAGTAACGAGCGCATAAGCACTGCAGTTGATCAGGATGTGAAGATAGCTTGCAGGGAGCTGTACGAGGCACAGAGCAACGGACATCGCCAATCGACGAGCGCAGGACATTGAGTTAAGGGCAGGCCGGGCAAGTAGGTGGTGCTTTACTAACGATGCTGCGTCCGTTTCAGGGAGAGAGATGGAGGGCAAAGCGTACGGGGCAGACACTGGGCAAAGTACACATTGTTTGAAACAGCCATGAGGAAAGTGTGATGATGGGCTTTTTGGCCAATAGGGGCAGTAAACCCCACATACAAGCGTTCTAATGCTGATCTTGAATTTCACCGTCGTCATGCCATCCATTTCGGACAAGGTCAGCTAACTCTGCATCTGCGCCTGTCTTTTCTTTTTCTTTTTCTTTTCATCCCTTCCCCCTCTTTTGGCCCTTCTCTCCCTTCCTACCAGTTAGTTCCTGAAATTTGCTGAAATTTCATTTCAGGTGGCCATGCGTTTTCGTCATATGTGTAACAAGTAAGGCCATCATTGCGGGCACCGATGTGTGTCCTGATGAGGATGTAGCTGGACTTGAGAACGCTGGCGAGTGTAACCGAGTGGAAACCCACACAAGAAGAAGATGCAGTGAATCATTTCGTGCGCGCCAGTGCAATTATTCATATGCTTATCCTTGGATTGCGCTATTGCAGTTATTTGGTTTAGAACTCTTCCAAAGCGGTCTCCATCTTGGTTCCAAGTCAAGGACTTCCACGGGGAGAATTCCGCACTCTCTCCTCCGAAGCCTCCGCTATCCGTCCAGCATCTCGGAGCATCTCAATGTCTCGAGCCCATAGTCCCAAAACCCCACTCAATAAACCCATCTGCCTCACTCCTAACACATACATCAGCACGACAACCATGGTCCTCCGCCTCCGCCTCTCCCGCGTCTCCACCCCCGGCGGCGCCAAACGCCACCACCCGCGCTACAACATCGTCCTGGCCCACGCCCAGACGGCGCGCGACTCCAAACCCCTCGAGGTCCTGGGCACGTACAACCCGATCCCCGAACTCCCCGTCGGCGCCGAGCCGGGCGACCGCAAGGTCAAAGATGTCAAGGTCGATGTCAGTCGGTGTGCGTACTGGCTTGGTGTTGGGGCCCAGCCGAGCGATACGGTGTGGAGGTTATTGTCTATGGTGAGTCTTTTCCCCCTTCTTTTCTTGTTTTCTTTCTTGAAAGCAGATGGAACGAAGAAAGGCGTCAAAGTCTTATCTATGTGGCTCGTGTTTTACAACAGGGTACTGACCGGGACATGTGCGCATTTAGATCGGCCTCCTAGAACCCAAATACCTCCCCACAGGCCCGCAGACCGAAAACGCCCTCAAGGCTGTGCGCTTCCCTACACATGAGATCAAGAGCCCCTCTACAGCATCAAACAAGCAATCTTCAAAATCCAAGCCCTCCTCGTCAGCGCCGAAGAGAGGAGACGGTCCAGTTACGAAAGCTATCAAGGACAACACGAAACGCAAAGCGGATATTGGGGCGGGGACTACGAGCCCTACCAACCCGAACGAGGCTTAAGATTGTGGAAACTGTTCTTTTCTTTCGGAGAACTTTCAAGCGCCGCCGCGAAGAAAAAGAGGATAGGGCATGCGGTCACATGCAGCCTGTCTGAGCCGCCCGGGTCGTCCAAAGTGAGGTCGTGCTCGCGCATCCATTCCTACCTTTGCTCTCATCATACCCTCCCGTAACGCCGGACATGGACTCCACGCTCCGGCCTACCTCGACGAAGCCGCGCCAGCTACAGTGCCATGACCGGGCACAAGCACTTGATGGAATCGAAGCCCCGATGGCGATGCGATCGCTGTTTCCCTCCGCATGCCAACCGAAATGCGTGGGGACCTGTCAGGAGAATCCTGGCGAGAAGAGGAGAAGGTGCCGACGGCGGATCCTCCTTCGAGCATTGGACATGGGTTACGGGCACCCTGTGGGCGCAAAGAGCAGAGAGATGGTTGCTGCAATGTATGGCGCTTCCAACCCGGCCCTGCCCTCGCCGATGAGTCATTTGCGCACACTCGCAGGCGGTGGGCTGTATGCGGCACCACGCTTGCGGGAGGCGCGACATCGTTATGGCGCTACTTGTATTATAGACCAAATGTACTATACAAGACCAATATTTCATGTCATCACACCACACAGCGACATGCTTTTCTCTATCATAACTCACCCCATTTAAATCCTCCAAGTCCTCATTGGTCCATGAAAAATCAATAGCTGATGAAAAAAGCAATAGAGATATTCCACTGCATTAAACTATTTCTTCTCCTTTTCTACATTTTGGAAAAAAAAAAAAAAAAAAAAAAATTAGTTGATGATAAAGAAATATGATAGACATATTCCACTGCATTAGACCATTTCTTCTCCTTGTCTACATTTTTAAAAATAAATAAAAAAAGAAGATATCACCTCACAACCAAAAGACTAAAGAGTTACACATGGAAGGAATAATAAACCGGGTATTATAAGCTAGCTCCTCTGTTTTTCTTCCTTTTCTGGTTCGCAACATGCTCAATCTCCCTCCTTCTCCTCTCCTTCATCCATTCCTCAACACTCCGCCGCCCTTGCTTGCAAATTCCGCTCCCAAGGAAAATGTCGACATGACAAGCACATGATTGAAACAACCTCAGCACGTGCGACCGTTTGGCAGGTGGACACGCCATGTGTGTTGTGGCAGGCCCACCAACTAAGGCTCAGCGTTGACGGATAGCCTAGGCGGCAGCACCAGCCTCCGACTCCTCGTCTCCAATAGTGCTCACGCCCTCCCGCGGGGTGCCTTCCCGGACCATCCGGCTCTCGAGCTCCTTCAGCTGGCTCTCGCGCGCCAGCAGCTCCTGTCGCTTCTCGTTGATCTCGCGCTGCACCTTGAGTTCGATCTCGCGCAGCTTCTCCTCCTCGCGGCGGAGCTGCTCCTCTTTCAGGCGGACGGATTGCGAGGCGAGTGATTGTGGGTCTAGCGAGCCTGCTTCGACCTGTAGTTGAAAGAGAACGAGTTAGTAATCGTTACAACAGGTTGGGTGGTGAGGTTGTGACTTACGTCTTGAGAGCCCGAGTCGGGTCCGCCCGTCACGGACTTGCTCAGCTTCTCCGTTCGGTAGTTTTCGTAGAGGAAGTCGTGGGTGATTTCCTTCAGATCAGCCAGGTGAGAGTGGAGAAGGGCGGATCGGATGGCGAGGAAATCGCTGTGGCGCGGGTTATCCACCTCAACCGTTCCCCAGGGGTATGTTCGGGCGCGGACTTGGCGGCCGTCCACCTGCATATCGTGTCAGCATCCACGTGTACAGCCCACAGCAGGTCAGTAGCTTCGTTCAAGAGTGATCATACCTCGACGACGTCCTCCGAACCGACGATAGCGAACGGCATCAGTCCTCGCAGCTCAGCGTTCTCCTCCACCGTGTCCTCATCGTCCTCTTCGATGTCGTATGGGAAGTTGTATACTGGGATGCGGTAGTGCTCGATGTCCTCCATGATCAGCTTCTTGCTCTCGGCGAGCTCGAGGGGTGTGAGCGAGTCAGCCTTGCCGATGACGGGGATCACGTTGACGCGGGGCGAGAGGCGGCGCATGAGCTCAATATCGAGTTCGCGGAGGCCGTGACCTGTAGATTGCGTTAGCCATCAGAAAAGACGTACCACATAACCTGTATCCAGCGCGGCGCATCGCTAGATTTGTCGGGTTAGGTGGATGTCTCCTTACCGGTCGGCTGCACGAAGTACAGCAGTACGTGTACACGGTTGTCCCGGAAGCGTGGGTTACGCTTGATCCGGCTCTCTTCGGCCAGAATGTCATCGTACTGGCGCTCGAGGTAGGTGGAGATCTCGCCGAAGGCAGCCTCGTTGTCGATGGCGTCGCCGAAGCCCGGGGTGTCGACGATGGTCAGGCTCACGCGCGTGCCTTCCTCATCCAGCTCGAGCTCGACGGTCACGGGCTTGATCTTCACGCCTTCCTCCTCGTGGGCGGTGGAGGGGTCGTCGTAGTCGCGGTAGGAGGTGGAGGCGCCGGCGGCGGAGCCGTGGGGACCCAGGACGGGGCGTCCGCAGAGGGTGTTGACGAAGGTGGTGCGACCGGTGCCTGAGGCGCCGCAGACCATCAGACAGAACTGGATTCCCTTCTTGACGTTCTTCTTGCGGCGCAGCTTCATGGCGGACATGTTGGCCGACGACATGCTGGCCGGCGGCGGGGATTGCGGGGGCGAAGTTGGGCGAGAGATTTTGGCGGTGTTGGAGGGGTGTCGGTTAGGTGATCGCTATGGAAGCGAGGTAGGTAGGGATGGAGGTTCGGCGGATGGAACTGGCGGTCGGGGGCAGCTGTGTCAGTTGGAAGGCGCGAGGGTTGAGAGGCGTCGCAGAGGGAAGGAGGGAAGGGCGAGTGAAGGCAGGCAGATGGGCTGCTCCTTCTCTTCTGGATCCGAGCCCATATGCGAGGTGCGTTCAGACGGCAAGTGCTCGCCCAATGCCTGCACCCTCCCTCCCTTCCTTCCTTCCCGGCGCGTGCGGTGTCCACTCACCTCCTCAATCCTTACCACGTACTGTGTAGGTACTAGGTAGGGAGAGTGTTGCAACAGCTACGGAATATCTTCTCCTAACACAGTAGCTGAGATGATCGGTAGCGAGCGTCGTGAATGGGTACCCTATGTACCTAAGGTAGGTAGGCAGTGTATGTGTAGGTAGGGAATGGGATTCTGGTGACCGGCGTCCAGGCGTATGCTGTCCTGTCCTGTCCTGTCCCCCTGCGAATGCCTGTCTGCCCGGCAAAGGGGTTCAACGCCGGCTGCGGCCCGATTGGCTCTGGCCGTCGAGCCTCATTTTGCGGAGGAGGTCCCTGCGCAAGCTTGATCCGCACTTCATCCATGTGATAAGCTCATCATCAAAACATCCCGACTACCTAGGTACCTACCTACCTAGGTACGTATGTAGTAGTCACAAGCGTCTCCACGTCAGACACACACACACACACACATAACCACACTCGGCCACATTTCTACCCCAGCATTCGGTGCAAGGTATCGAGACTCGATGAGATGCCACCTTTGACGCCCAGGATCGTGGCCAACTCTATCTCCACTGGCTAGACCGGCAGATTTCGCTTGCTTCCGACATGACAACCATTCGCCACGTGTGATAATGGAATCGATGCCCATTCTACCCTAAACAACTCTTCAGTCATGAATACCCGGACTCCCATCCAACCTGCCACACATCCAGCCGTTCTATCCGTCTCCTTCTCCGCCACTGGCAATCGTTTCATCGCCGCCCTCTCCGACGGCTTGCGCTGTTTCCGTACCGACAACTGCCTCACCACCTATCATCCGACCTTGCCGCTGTCGCCAACCGGTGACAGGCGCGAAGGTGGCTACGCTATAGCCGAGCAGCTAGATGATCGTTACCTCGCGCTGACTGCTGGCGGAAGGAGGCCTGCCGGCAAATCCAGCGTGGTAGTATGGTGGGATGCACTCCTGGGCCGCGAAGTTGCGAGGCTTGACTTTCGGGAGGAAATAAGAGGTCTCAGATTAAGCACCAAGAACTTGGTTGTTATCCTGGAGCATCGTGTAATCGTCTTTTTGCATCAGACTTTGAAAAGCGAACCGAGGTCGCCTTCCTCACCCGGCCAGGCCGAACCCCGTTTCACAAACAAAGATGCCATCCCAATGCGACACGAAGAGGAGACGGCATCGAAAGCTCCTAACGTCCCAAAGTCACTGCATCCGACTGGGCCTAACCCTTACGCTCTTGCGTCTTTGCAGGGAGACATCCTCGCCCTGCCAGCCCAAAGCACTGGCCAAGTCCAGCTCATCACCCTAAACTCCGAGTCGAGCAAGAAACGTGTTCTACGTGCGCATACCTCTTCCCTCAGGCAGCTTTCACTCAGCTCAGATGGTGCTTTACTTGCCACCGCTTCTGAGCAAGGCACACTGATCCGAGTCTTTGATACCCACTCCACAGATCAGCTATTCGAATTCCGGAGGGGTGTCGATCACGCTGTCATACTTTCTCTGGCTTTCTCGCCCTGTGGAACATGGCTTGCCAGTACCTCTGATAAAGGAACCCTACATGTTTTTGACCTACGCCCGCCTGAGGCGACCGCATTAACCGCGCAGATCGATCGCGAAGCGCGAGAAAGAAAACAACAACACAGGAAGAGCCAAAGTCTCTCCCACAATCCACACCGCTTCTCTACTGGACCATCTTCTTCGCTCTCAGGCACTGGCCGTTCCTCGCCCGCCTCCATCACTCCCTCCGCTCCGGTCACCGCCGCCAGCGGAACAGGCTATCAAGGATCCGTGCAAGAATACTACGGTCTCCGCCCCGTGCCCGCCTCCGCATCTCCCTCCTCCGCCGGTCCCAGTGTCTCGGCTTTGGCGGCACTAAAAGCCAGTCCCTGGGCGCCAAAAGTGTTCAAGGATGTGCGAAGCGTAGCCAGCGCGGCTTTCAGCATGGGTGATGATCCTCCCCATTGGCAAGGCGGTATCAATTCCTCGTGGACCACGGCGCCGGACGGGAAGAGAGTCAGAGTCAAACACCCTGTCCCGCCTTTGCCGGCTGACCCTAGCGGGAGACCGCCGAGAGGGTTGCTGTGTATTAAGAATAGGAAGGGAGCTGCTGGAGATGATGAAGGAGCGGTGATTTATGTGGTCGGTGGGGGTAGTGATGCCAAATGGGAAATGTTTGAGCTGGTCCCTGCTGAAGGTGGAGGGTGGGCGTTACTTTTTATTGGTTTTCGAAGGTATCTGGACAGGCAGTTTGTGGGTTGATTTCAGTCGTGGCAAACTGTCCGGAGTCAAAGAGCGAAAATCCGTTGCGCTATGCTGCGTAGGGCCGCATCTGATGCATGTCCTGGATCGCTTTTTTGCCAATGTTCTGAGAGAAATTTGCAACCATCCACGGCATACATCGACATCCCGTGCTTTCCGACTTATGGTTGAAATGCACTCAGGAGCTCTGCAGATTTCTCTATTTTTGTTTGAAGTTGGCAGCCGCAGACGACTGATTCGCTGCTGTAAGAAAACTGAAACGGCACTCAAGTATCTTCTCTCGCAAGCAGATCATTCCACTGCCGAATAATACCAATACACTGAGCCCATGTATTTCACTCTCCCAGTGACGAACATTGTGACCCGAGAGTCTCACCGGCTGCTACTAGGTCATTCACAGCGGCATACATTGCGTCGCCACCATCGAAGGCGCTGACACAGCATCTTCATTCAAGCTTCTGGATTTGGACATTTCGATCCGACGGCAGACGTTGTCTTATCATCTCAGAGGTAGATGCGGTGGAGAACGTAAGGCAGGTCCGCATGAGCGCTCCGTGCCGCCTTCGCTTGGCAGTCTCCACCTTGAGTTTCCGAGATTCTGTCTTCACTTCTCTGCTCTTATGACAATGTCGGACCACGCAGTGAGTCCTGGGTAGTCGAGTCCATCTGTTTGGTGACAGAAGGTCCATGTCTTTCACCTCCCCGCCCACGACGCCGAAGATTTCAAATGCCTCCCTACCGACGGAGCTGACGCGCCAAGATGCCGCACTCCGTAGCATCCTCCAGAGGCCCACCAGCCAAGCGACATGGCAGTTCTCATCTACACCTGCGATGCCGCTAGTTGCCTTATTGGGAAGGTAGACGTTTTGAGCTCTAGATAAACTGACTTGCCCTATCACGGCCAAAATCTCACAGCAGCTGGCGCAGATGATATTTATGCATGGCCATGGTAGGCTGTGGTCATGTGTTTGGAAGAGTTGTTCATCAATCGAATTACGATGCACTCTACCGTCGTGAGAGCGTTTGCTCTTCTTTCAATTGCAGCTACTACCCTCGCGGCACCATACAAGCGTAATCCACCTACCGTCGTTCAAAAGACGATCCAGGATGGAGTCGTATTCACATTGGGCAACAATACTTACCTTGCTGATACCCGGAATCCAAGGGTCACCGAAACAAACATCCAGAGTGTTTTGATGGAGACGAATGAGAGCCTCTTCATGCCCATGACCGTCATCAGTACCGATGACGGGATTATTGATGGACATCGCATTGAAGACACCATCCAAGCGTACCTTGACGGCGACGATGTCTTCTCGCTCGACTTCATGGAAGGCGTGTACATTGCTCCCCGCTCACCCTTGGTTAACGTTACCACCTCAGCTTTCGATCAACTCTCAAGAATGGACGTGAAGCACATCTTCATGAACCACACCACGCCCAAGGCCATAAGCTTCTAGGCGCTTTATCCTTTGGCGATTTCAACGAGACGTCCTTGCCGCCTGGACCCTACATCCTAACCGGCTCAGCAGAGGACTTACAACTTGTCCCTGTCTACCGCCTGTACGAAGACGCCTATCGTGACTTCCTCTACGGCACTTACGAAGCCGCCGATGGTAGCTACACCCCCTTGGACCTGACGTACCCAGCTTTCCGCTATCCTGCAATCCCAGTCCCGTCCCGGATATACTCATGGAATGACCCGCGGCCTTTCGCTGGCTTCCGCGTGGGCATCAAGGACTTGTACGATATGAAAGGGCTCGTCACAACAGGTGGTAGCCAGGCTTGGGCGTACATCAATGAACCAGCGACTTCGAATGCGCCTAGTATCCAGCGTATTGTGGACTTGGGTGGCGTCTTGGTGGGTAAGCAGAAGTTGGCCCAATTCGCTTCTGGTGCCAATCCTTGGTAAGTTGATCTTTATCGCAAGCTCACGATCAGGTTGGTACGGTCAAGCTGACGCCTCCTCCTCTCTTAGGCAATGGCAAGAAGAACATTACCCGTTCAATCCTCGCGGCGATGGCTGGCTTACATGCTCAGCTTCATCCTCAGGCGGAGGGTGCTCTATCGCGGCGTATGACTGGCTCGACTACGCTATTGGAAGTGACACCGGCTCTTCCATGCGTCGCCCTGCAGCTGTTTCGGGAACATACGGCAACCGTCCGAGTCAGGGCCTTATGTCGCTCGAACAAGTCCTGCCGCTAGGTGGTGCAACGGACACTGCCGGTGTCTTTTCGAGGGATCCCCATCGTTGGGCTTACTTTGCTAAGCATTGGTACATACCTTCGTTGCATCAGAGTACCAACGTGACTGGTCTTTCTGCGTTGACAGTGCCCGACACCGACAGCTTCCCGAAGACGATTCTGTATCCCACTGACTACTTGCCGCTCAACAACTCGGCCGCACAACCCATTCTGGAGGCCTTCATTGGGAACATGTCAGCGCTCTTCAACATGGAAGTGAAGCGACTAAACCTTACCGCGACGGTCCAAAACGCCTCGGACCCCATCGCGGCCAACTCGCTTTCCAGTGATGCCTTGGGCATCATCAACAGGTTCACCCAGTGGGACGAAGTCGCCGAGCCGCTGATCTCGCGCTGGGGCGAACTCTTCGACGGCCGCTTCCCGCCTATTGACCCCGCCCGCCGTGAAGGCTGGCGCACATTCAACGAAACGGCGATTAACCCCGATACATACAAGCTCGCGCTCGAAGAGAAGAACGCGGCTGTCGAATGGTACGAAAGTAACATTCAGTTCTCCACACCCGACTCGTGCTCCGAAAGCGTCATGCTTTACGATATCGGCACGGGCGGGCTTCCATCTTACCGCGAAGAGGACCTTATTAACGGAAACCCCAAAGCGTCGTTCTTGGCTGTGACGCCCGAGGGCGCAGCCATTACTGGGGCGGGCATCTGTCCGATTTATGGCTGTGCTGACTTTACTGTGCCCATTGGCCAGGTCGAGTATCAGAGTGAGGTGACGTTCCATCCCGAGTATGTGCCTGTCACTATCAATATGGTGGTCAAGAGAGGCTGTGATTTCGTGCTGTACAACATGATTGAGAAGCTGGCTGATGCGGGTGTGATTGGTACTGTCAAGACTGGACGGACTGCTTATTAGACTGGCAAAGGATAAATTCGTCAGCAGCGACAAAGCGCGCTGTCACTTCACAATATGATACAGGAACGAGGTCGTTAACAAAGGTATTTAAAAAATTTACATTAATGCGGTCGTTGATGCGTCAGGTTTAGCATCCAATACCCGCCCACATCCTCAAACGTCTGCTCAAAGCCGCCGGGAATGATCTCCTCCAGCGGCCTTGCGGTCACATCTCTAAACCGCGTGCACCATTGCGCTTTGGTGCCTTCGGGTTTGTCTTCCCAGTAATCTATCGCGTCTCCGATGTCGATGGTGACGTCCATGTTGTACTCCTTGTCCTCGTCCTGTGGCGCGCGCTTGTAGACCTGATACACGCCTCCTCTAGTCCGCTGCCACGTCATGACCTTCGGATCCATCGTCTTTAGCAGCCCGCCGTGCATGAATGCCACACGGCCATCGGCGTGATCCGGGTGGTGCTGAGCGAAGCTGTGTCCGCAGTACTGGTTGTCTTTCTTGTCGAACGCTTCAGGAGCGAGGGTGCCCACGCTCGTCAACCATCGCGAGGGTCGACCGTATTGCGTTTTGAGGGCGTGCCAGGCGAAGCGGAATGTGTCTTTGTCCCCGAGGAGGAAGCCGGCATAGTATGAACCTTGTTCGTTGTTGAACCAGGCGGCCAGCTGCAGGTGGTAGAAGAATCGCGTCTTGTCTACCAGCAGCTGCCCGGACTCTTGCTCCCATTCGTCCATTCGACACGCTGTATTGGTGATGGGCCAGACGGGGTTCTGGGGCCTAGTCCGTGCTATGTCGGGCCAGAAGACGGAGCCGTATTCCTTGTACGTTTCGCTGTTCCACAGCTCCTCGGGTGCAATAACCGGGATGTTGTCGCTGTCCAGGAGCAAAGGCTCAGCGAATCGGGAGTTGATCATAGCGGCTGTCTTGAAGGAGTAGTTGGGTAGGGTGAGGTTCGGAAACCTGGGACTTGGAATAAAGCTCGTCGCCTTGAAGATGTTATGAGGCGCCGAGAGGTCGTTGAAGCGGATGTCGTCCCACATTTCCATGACCTCGTCGTAGTCGGTCTGGGCGACCTCATCACCCCAATAGTGTAGCTCGACCGCCACCTTCGACTCCAGCTTCTTCAATGCGCGCAGGACGACTCGCACGCGCTTCATGCTCTCGCTGTCGCCGGCGACGATGACAACCCCCTTGCCCTGGAATTGCTCCGCATGAGGCGCATAGGGTATCAGCCCATCGCGCATAAAGCGGTGCCACTGATTCCGTCGTCTCCTCAGCTCCCAATCCGAACGATCTTTCGCCGCCCAGTCGAAATCGGGCCCGAACTGGAAGTTGACTTTTCCCCTCGTCGGGCCAGTTGCAGCCGGCCTTGGCCTGCGCGATGGTCATGCCCGGTGCGCGCATCACCGCCTCGAAGTGCGGCAGGAAATCGTCGGCGGTGGGCAGGCGGTGGGCATCGTCGCGGATGGCGGGCAGGTCCTGGAACGGGACCCGCGGCGTTTCCAACAGCGAGTTGCTGATGGCGAGGTAGTAGAGGATGAAGGCGACGATGCTCGCGGCGGCGAGTTTGGTGTATCGGTTGCTGAAGGGGATGGCCATTGTGATCGGTATAATACTCCCTGTTGGGTACTCACAAGTACCTCCTACAGTACCTTGGTGCACTACCCACGATCGACTGGGGTCACCGCGTCAACATTTCAAGGGATGGGGCAGGGGGGGCGATGGGGGATGATGAAGCATTCACGTAGACTTCATTAAGAAGAACAACTAAGTGTGGCGCTTCATCCACGAAAGTCAAATGTCTGGATACGTTTCCTATCGCGTATCATGGTAGGAGAAGTATACCTCCCGCCTACACAGAAACCTCCTCGGTAGGCCCGCTACTTGCAGGTGGTTGAGCTGTCGCGCTCCAGAACCAGCGGAATTCTCCGACCCGGTGCAATTAGCTTGGCTTTGCTTGTCCGGAGTAAGGTCATTAATGAATTCTATTATTAAAAAGGGCTTGGAAGGGATGGGAATTTCATGTGAAATCCTTTAGACCCCCGCCGAGTGGAACAGAACCAGCTCGACCCGCTGCTCCTTTCCCCGCCTCACCCGCTCAGGGAAGCAAGCGGAAGGATGGCTCTAATTTCCATTCGACCAATCATTCGATGGCCTTCTGCTCAAGCTCGCGGGCCGAGACGCCACCGTAATTCCAGAGCCTCGGCTCGCCACATGGCATGGATTGACACAGCACTCTCCTACGTGTATCGATTCGGACGAGGACAAGACTACCTTGCGGAAGTTTAGATGCCACAACGAGGAGAAGCACCGACGAGATCCGTGGACACGAAGATGACGGAAGAATACGTTACGTCGATCGAGTGTGAAGCCGGGATGGCACGGATGAGTATGGAGAGCTTGCATTTCGACATCGCCGACCTTCTACATGTGCAGACCACCTCACGCGTAGGTGTAGCAAAACGGCCCCTCGGTCGTCTTCAATAACTCCTTGATCTGCCTCGGTGGACCCGCCGCATAGCCATATTGCACATAGTCCTCGACAGTCGTGTTGGCGCTCGGCGGCTGATTGAAGAAAGTGTTCGTCCCTGCCACCGACGTTTCACCTTCTGCCCTTGTCGCGAGGTCCTGCATCTGCCACATCCACCACGTGCGGTCGATGTTGGAGTGGTGGAAGTAGAAGAGCGGATCGCCCGGTGAGACGAAGACGTCTCGTCCTGGGTCGCCGCCCATTGCATAGTGACCTCCGCCATGCACACCTATGTTTCCGCTGCCTGGTACGCCCTGCATTTGCATCTGGAAATTGTATACATTATCAGGCGTAGTCAGAAGATCCAGAATGGCGCTGGCGTTGGCGAACGCTCGGTTGATCTCGTCCGTCAACGATCGCTTCAAACAGCGCGGGTTGTACGCAAGCGGCCCCTCAGGATTGACGATTGTAATGTTGCCAGGTGCTGAAAGCTGTGCAGGCCCGAGGTTGACACTCATGTTCACGAATGGACCGGAAGTGATGCATCCATCACCAGGTCCTGCAGGCAGAAAAACATCCGGAAGTCCAAAACCACCTAGCACAACATCGCCACGGTTGGGGACGAACGCGCCATCGCCTGACATGGAGGTCTCGCTGCCGTCGAGGATGGGGCTGTTGTGCATGCCGGTGCGAGCGGTCTTGGCCCAATCCCAGTACTGAAGATCGCGTCAGTACTCGGGCTGCTAGCATTTCGATTGAACATGTGGAGTCAATTATACGTACTGGCTGGGTGCCTTCATAACCACATTCGTCCTTGAGCGCTTGCTCGTACAGCCAGGTGAAATACCGGTGCCATGAGAGGAAGTTACCGGTATAATGGATTGCCAACGACTGGTTGATATGCGTAGCCACAAAGTCATCAAAGCGAGTCTTGGCGCCTGGTGCTTCAGAAGCCGGCGTTAATGCTGGCTTCGATTGGAGACAGAGAACCGCATCGATGTATGATCGTCTCTCTTTCTTCGAGAGGTCACCCCTGTATTGATCTAGCTTAGTGTCCATCGTACTCGCTCAAGAGCTAGTGAACTGACCACTCTCGCCTCACTGCTAAATTCTTGTGGTCGCAACCTGTGGCGTGATGACCCCAATGATGGCCATGGTTCAACTCGTGCACGGTCTTCATCTGCGCTTGATGCGACAGTCGTGAAAGCTGCCCATCAACAGACGCTCGGTCTTCTCTCTGTCTCCATTCCGCAGGATAAACCCTCCACGACGTCGCAATAGTACCTAGCGTCTGTAGAGAAAGCAATGCGAGGAAGCACAAAGATGAATGCATCGTGACTCTGTAAAAGCGTCGGTGCTGATGAGGAGAATAGAAAGGATTTGCACAACGGCAGCAGGTGTCTTCATCTTTTTAAGTCTCGAGGTCACTCAATCCGCTCCTCTCCCGCGGCATCGTCGCTACAGCTCGCAGCCCGAGAACAGAATGGCTCAATCGCGTTCGCCACTTGGCACATGGCGGGAGCACACTAGAAGTCACCATTATTGGTATACAAGCTGGAGAGGCGCAACTAGACCCGTGTAGGATTGAGGCTGTACGGATAAAGGAAGGGTGGCTTGTTGCTCCGGTTGGGCAGAATTGTCCTCAAGGATCAGCGACAGACCGCCCTGCTTTGCAGCCGCCCTCCATCTCCATGCATGGTGCATGCCGCCTGCAGCGAGCCCAGACTTTGCTTGTTCCTTGTTCCTGGCTACCTCGAAGGGGCTCATGCGATGGAGCATCCGCTTCTCTCGGGCTTTGGCAGGGCTTATGTACTTGTGCCACTGATAGTGATGTGGGATTAGGATGCCATATCAGAGTGCACAATTCATCACTGCAAAGAGAATGTGGCCGGGTGTACGTTCGTACTGGAGAGGAAGAAGCCTGATGCCGGAGTCCGAGCGGCGAAGGCGTCCCGCTTGCGCCAACGCACCGAAGAAGTCCGACAACTGGCCGCGAAGCAGGACACAGATGTACATACGAGCGAGAGGAAGAGATTTCATTACATCAATTCACATCCTTAGTGGGTGGAGAGCTACACTATATAGATCTCAGACTCCTCGGCGCGATAGAGGACCCGTGCGCTTGAGAGTGCTCGTCAAGTGGTCTGGATGTACTCGGTCTTCTCGCTTCCCAGCTTAACCTCATAGTGCTCCACGTCGTGTGATGACTTCTCATCGCTCCCATGGCCACTTTGCGAACCCGACAGCGCTGACACGTCGGTCGAAGCGAATCTTCTCGCTGAGACCTTGGCTTGGAATAGAACATCAAGCTCCGCGTACGTGCGACCCTTGGGCCTGAAAGAAGGTCAGCATTTGGCAAAAGCAAAGGCTGAGTCAAAGATCAAACACTTACTCAGGGAGCCTGAAGAACGTCCATACAGCACATAATGCGCAGGCGCCACCCCAGAAGAATCCCGCCTTGGCACCCCAGTTCCAGGAATCAGGATTCAACATGTGCGGTGTTAGATATTCGCTACTATACCGGTGATGTTGTAGAGATTCCGTGCTAGCACGACTGTCTTATTGCGAAGCCGAGTCGAGGCGAGCTCAGCGACCAGTGAGTAGCAGACTGGGCCAACTGTAGCATCATAGATGAAGGTGAAGAGTAGCATCATAGCTGCGACAGCCCACTGAGCGCCTGTGCTGTTTGCGATCCCCATAAAGCCGATAATGACGAGGACGACCGACATAAGTATTTGGCCCCAAAGATATAGTGTTCTGCGGCCAAACCAGCCCATTAGGAACCAAGATCCAAGTGTACCCACTGCACCGAGAGCGTAGAGGCCTAGAGACATAGAGAACGCATGCGAGGTATCCAATCCGGCCTGCGTAAAAAAGTAGGTGGAAAATCCAATCATAGAGCTGGCGCCGCAGAGAGTCTGAATAGCCCAAACAAATGTGACTATTTCTGTTCGGCGAAGGTTAACACCTTTGAAACAATTGAGGTATCTTGCGCCGGCGAGATGCTCCTTTTCGAGCTCATTGGTATAGATCATCATGCTGATAGTGGCATCTGGGTCGAAGTCTACTTGGCTTCGTGAAGTTAGACGTAACAGCTGCTTCTTCGCATCTTCGTTGCAACCCTTGCGGACAAGCCACCTGAGTAGGGTATGCGTGTTAGATCCTTCAAACCATCTTGAGAGGGAGAAGACTTACCAAGGAGACTCCGGGGCGAGGGCAATGCCAATTATCAAAGGCACTGGCCATATCCACTGCAGCCCATACGGTATCTTGTATCCAAGCGGACCTGTCTCTCCACTGACACCCTTAAGTACGGCCGACGAGAGAAACTGCCCGATGACCCAACAGAGGTTGACGTAGGTAGTGAGATATGGACGGAGTGCGACTGGGCACACTTCGGAGGCGTAAGTGGTAGTCAATGTCTGGAAGGTGCCCCATGGAAGACCGCAGAGAATCTAGTCGGATGACTTGTTAGCACAAGCGTAGCTTCAAAGTACAGGCATGCCACTTACCTCTCCCACCAAGAGCATGGGCAAGTTCTGCGCGAAAAAGAGAAGGAAAATGAAGCCAGTAAGCATCGCAAGAGCGCCGACCATGGTCTTCTTATATCCAAGGCGCTCGGCGATGATACCAGTCAGGAACAAACCAAATATCTCTCCCACGAGGGCACCATTCGATAGTCCCGACTGCCACGCAGCAGAAACGCCGTAAGAACCATCTTCTTGGAGAGTACCAAAGCGTCGCTGGAACGCTGGCAAGGCGTAGAGACTGTTAATGAGGACGATATCGAACCCTTCCATAACGATACAGGTGGACAAGAGGATGGACCAGCCGACGGCTTTCGGATAGGTCTTCAAACCCTGCAAGAGAGTCATGGAGGTCTCACTTGCAGTGGCCTTAGCAGCATCGCCGGTGACGGCATTGCTGACGTCCGGTACATGGGCCACATCCTCGACGGCGATGCTCGATCGCCTATGGGAAGGCTGCCTCGGTGTTGATGCATCCTGCGTCGACATTCTGGAGGTCCTTGGATCCTGAAGAGAAGACGGTGATCGAGGTGTTGCGTGCTACTGCTGATTGCGATCCGTCGGAGTGTTGAAGATGGCGGTTTCAAGACCTGCGATCCATCCAGGCTTTTATATATTTGGAGAGGGTACATCATGGGCAGTCTTCATCTCGAAGACCTCAGCATAGAAAGGTTAGAAGATAGTATTACGAACGCCTCAGAAGTCGCCCGGTCCGAATGTCAACCAATCAACCCGCGCAGCACTACGAAACATAGCGTTGCGTGTCTCGCGTGCTGCCCACGCCATGCCCGTGTCAGGATGTCGAGCCTCAAGCTTTCGTGCTGGGCTGAAGAATCTGGAGATGCGGAGCCCCGTGGCTGCGTCTAGTTTAAGTTTCAAAATGCCCACCGATGCCGGTGATGCACTGGACTGTCAGTACATAAAGGCTTCCGGCCCGAAATCGAACCAATGAGCAGTCGTATCAGATCCGGTCGCCCCGCTTTTCACTGTCTTCGGTCAGCGCCCAGAATACGTACACAACTTTCAACCTGAACCTTCTGTACTAGTTCAGATGGCTATCTTGCCGAGCTCCAATGTGCCGCAGTACCAAGATACACGGAGACAAAAGGATTCTGCAGGGAAGCTTCGATGCATTGTTGAGTAGAGGCCAAGGGCCGAAATTGGACCAATCATACTGATAGGCGCTATCATTTGCATCTCCGGGTTGGTCTCAACCCACCACGTTGCGGTGCCAAAGGGCATGAAGCAAGAAAGTACTCAGCTTCTAGTATAGCCGTAGTGGACATATAAGGCGTGATGTGCTGCTTCTGGACTACAGCCTGTCTCTGCTGCTCTTTTCACACAGCTCCCTTCTTTGCTAAACAAAAGGAGGTTATCTGACAAATATGACTGTCACTCAGCGCCCATGGTGGAAAGATGTCTCGATCTATCAAATCTATCCTGCATCATTCCAGGATTCCAATGGCGATGGCATCGGCGACCTTCAGGGCATCATACAGCGACTGGACTACATCAAGTCCATCGGTGTTGACGTCGTCTGGATCTGCCCCATGTATGAAAGTCCGCAATTGGACATGGGCTACGATATCTCGGACTACCAAGCCATATACGGCCCCTATGGTACCATGGCAGACATGGATCAGTTGCTCGCGGAGGTTCACAAGCGCGGAATGCGCATCATCTTGGACTTGGTGGTCAACCATACCTCGGATCAGCACGCATGGTACGTTCATCGTGAGGCAAGCTTCATCAGACTGATGATAAGGTGCTTTCACCTCTTTGCAGAGAGTACATCCTTTACCGTAGTATGATTGATGGACATAGCGCTTCTCGATAGAGGCTTTACACAGAGATGTAAAGCTGACATCAGCGGGCAGGTTCAAAGAGTCAAGATCTTCGAAGTCGAACCCGAAACGTGACTGGTACATCTGGAAGCCGGCAAAATACGATGAACATGGAAATAGGAAACCACCAAACAACTGGCGGTCCAATTTTGGCGGAAGTGCATGGAAGTGGGACGAACACACTCAGGAGTACTACCTGCACTTGTTCTGCCCGGAACAGCCGGATCTGAACTGGGTAAGTGACTTGCCCAATGACACATCTCGGTGCTCATCGCTGACCGCCTTTGGACTGCAGGACAACGATGAGACGCGGAGAGCTATCTACGAGACAGCCATGATCTACTGGCTCGAGAAAGGTGCGGATGGCTTCCGAGTCGATACAGTCAACATGTACAGCAAAGACCCGAGCTTTCCAGACGCCCCAATCACCGACCTCGAGGCTGAATGGCAAGAGGCTGGTCTGGTCTACTGCAACGGCCCACGCATGAACGAGTATCTCTCAGAGATGAATTCGATCTTGACGAGATACGATGCCATGACCGTTGGCGAGTGTCCTTTTACACCTGATCGAACGAAGATCATTGACTATGTAGGAGCGTCGAAAAACCGTCTCAGCATGGTGTTCCAGTTTGACGTTGTCGACGTTGGGCTGGGAAAGATTTTCAAATTCCAGACGGCACCATTCGCGTACAAGCTACACGACCTCAAAGATGCCATTGCGCGGACGCAGGGGCTTTTGCAAGGCACTGATGCATGGACGGTTTCATTTGTGGAAAACCACGACCAGGCACGCGCGATTTCGCGATTTGGAGACGATAGCCCGCAGTGGCGCGAGCGATCTGGAAAGCTACTGTCGCTCCTGTTTGCTTCCCTCTCGGGGACACTCTTCATTTACCAAGCTCAGGAAATCGGCATGATCAATATGCCACCCGACTGGCCGATTGAAGAATACAAGGATGTGGACTCAATCAATTACTACTCGATGGTCGCCCAGCGCAGTGGTAACAATGAGCATGAACTCTCCAAGGCAAAAAAGTCGCTCCAGCACCTCTCGCGCGATCACGCTCGCACGCCAATGCAGTGGGACTCTGCGCGGAACGGAGGTTTCACAGGCGACTCGGTGGAACCATGGATGCGGATGAACCCTTCTACTGCTGAGCTAAACGTTTCTCGTCAAACAGCCAGCAAAGACTCATTACTTGCTTTTTGGAGGCGGATGCTTGCACTGCGGAAGCAGGCTAACGATGTCCTTGTCAATGGGCACTTCGAGCTTGTGGACGAGGCCAACGAGACGGTCTTCAGCTTCCTCAAGCATGGCAGGACCCGCAGTGCTCTGGTCGTCTGCAATTTCTCCCCCGACGAGGCTCGAATGCCTAAAATAGCTTTAGACCAGAAGAAGGAAGTGGTGATGGACAATGTCTCAGAGGCGACCAGTGAAAGTACATTGATGCCCTGGCAGGCCAGGATATATCTGCTGCACTGAAATACATAAATCTTTACATCGGATAGATAGCTACCGGACAGCATAAAGGCGATCTCGAGCCGTCGCAACGCCGTTCTGCCCTTATACTTCATCGAGTTTCCGGTTACTGTCCTTGTAATTCCCTGGAACACTTGTCTGCTTTGATGTGAAAACCTTGCTTGCGCGAGGTATATTTCTCTAAGTCGAGCTGCCTTCTTCTTTTCGTCTTCCCTCGATCCATATCATTTATTTCGGTGGCCCACGGATCGTTTGTATGAGACCTGCGACGCTTGTAGTCAGTGTTAGGTACGCTGCACGGCTAGCAAAGCTGTCAGTTACAGGAGCATTCAAGTAGAAAGGTTTTAAGGTTGTCCGCCCCGTTGCGATAACCCCGCTTCAACGAGGTACTACCTAGTACGTATTCCGACCGGGCTCTGGCTTCATTAGGTTCTTACTCTCTCTTTAGCAATGCCACTCTCTCAATTGCATTTACCTATGGACAACGGAAAACGTCGTCATAAGGCTCGCGATCCTTGCAGTCAACGCAAAGTCCGCTGCAACGGACGGCAACGCTGTCAACAATGCGAGCATCTCAATCTTCCGTGCAGGTAATCTGCGGCTGCTCCTCGATCGCAATATCAACGACGCTCCACAAAACCAGCGAGGAAACTTGAAAATCCCGTCCAAGCGATCGCGCCTCTCGCAGCTTCAGCCAGCGTTCATGGCACATCCCGTACGGCAGGTACCAATGGAGACTCAATACAGTACCAGGCCACGACCGAGCTCAGCGACGGCGACTTCTTCGTGGCCCTGCTCTCTGACTTTGAAACATTTGTGCTGCCCTTCCACCCGGCCATTACAATGTCGGAGGCTCAGAGTGCAATCGAGACGATGTCGGAAAACCAAGAAGCGAGGGCCTTTGTGTACGGATTAGTAGCGGTTACACTGAATCTTACGCACTCTTTACGAAGTAAAACGACATCGGAAAGCTCAGATATCTCGACATGGGTATCAATGTCGCTGGACGCGCTTAGACCGGTTTTGCTGCAGGAGAACATTTCGGTCCGCAGAGTGGCGACTTTACAATTCCTGCACGTATGCTTCATGGGTCTAGGTCGCTATGACATTGCCTTCTATTATCTGCGCCAGTCTGTCACTATGCTTGAGATCCTTCGGATCAAAGACAGCAGCAGTATGCTGATGCTTCCTTTTACGGAGCGGAGTCAACGGCAGCGGCTGTATTGGACCGTATATGTCAGTCAAACCCCGCCATGCTAGTTCTTCGGCCAGGAGTATAAGCTAACAACTACATACAAAGATCCACGAGCGCTTCTACGCAATAGCATGTCATCGTCCAGCACTTTTACCGCCCCTAGAAACCCTACCAGAGCCCGACGGTACCATCCCGATCGACATCAACGCTGGCTTCATCCAGATTATCCGTCTCTTCCTGCACATCGACGATGACATGCTGTCCAAGTGGTTGGCAACCTTCGACAGCGAACAGCACATCGACTTGTCTTGGGTTCTCGAAAAGCACCAACAGATCGATGCCGAGACCGCAGGAGGTCGCGACGAGGTTGCCTGTCTCTCCAACAGGCAGCAAGTAGACCTTCTCATCACCAAACACTGGATGCGGATGTTAGTCTGGCAGATAGCTATGTCCAAGTGCTTGCTGTCCTCAGCCAGCCCCGAGCAGTCAATGTCGCTTACATTCCCGATCGGGATATCAAAGCATTTGAGGGAGCTAATTGCCAGCGTGTCGAAGCAGGACATTGAAGTGCACGGATCTGGTATACAGAAAAGGTTTTCGAGCTCACAGATACCATCGCCAGTGTCGTGTTGACCGTACCGGCCTCGTACCCCGAAGAGAGGCGCCAACGAGTGGACGACTTCAATTTCCTCTTTCGCTTCTGGAAGTCCTTGCCCAGGCCAAATGCGGTGCAAGAGGAGCTTCTGGAGAGCAAACACAGTAGACTCGCGGAACTCGAGACTTGAGAGAGCAGCGGGCTTAGAGCCTTGCGAAGACCGAACTGAGATAGCACGCTGGGAGCTTGATGGAAGCGGTAGATGTCATGCAGTACGACCACAGAAACGCAATATTTGGAAGGTCGTACCGCTGCAGTGCTGCCAAAGCCAAGTCTCGTGAAAGGAAGAGCCCAGGGTCTCCGATGATCGGAAAATTGTCAATCCAAAACGTCCACAAGTCTAGGGTACCTATCAACTGATTCCCGCAGCTTGTGGGAAATCAAAGAGTGCCGATAACATTGGGTTGGACTGTAGCGGAGTGCCAAAGCCGCTATACTCACCGAAAGGCTCGTCGATGCCAGAAAAGCTGCCAAAGTCGAATGGCGCTTGACCACGAGAAGGATCTGTGATGCTATTTCGCACATCAATGCCGTGCTGCGAGTCGGTACCAATGCTGCAAGTCAACTTCTCGAAAAGCGCAAGAACCCAAGGCGATGGATCCCAGGCCTCTCGAACATGGTGCAAAACCATCTGGCAATTGCTTACTACTAACTGACCGAGCTGGGCCAGCGTCGCATGCCCGCTCCGCATCTCTACGTAGGATACTATGCCGGCGAGGAAAATGCCTTGATAGGTCTCATGTGGAGCACATAGCGCTTGAGACCTGGTTACAATCCCTGACGAAGCATTCGAAATGCGCAGTGCAGCTTGCCCGAGATCGTGTCCGCTAGTCGCGACCTCCCAACCGTTGAAAGCATTATGCTCTCCATCTCGTCCGAGCCCAGCCAGCATAAGATGCTGGTCGTGCAGTATGGAAAGGCAGGTAGCCAACAGCCTGGTATGGCTCGGGTCGTCGGTCCACTCTAGCTCGGCAGGTATCTCTTGTCGCCAAGTCTGCATCTTATTGTAGACTTCCTCAATCGTGATCTTTTTCTGGCCTGGCACGAAGCGAGCATAGTCTACATCATATAGTATGAGGGACAATTTGGCTACCTGGATTTGGTATTGGGCGTACGATGACCGAAGCGGATGGCTCTGAAAGGTTTCATCCTGTCCATCATGCTGAAAGTCCCCTAGCGTTAACATGTCGACATCACCATGCTCCATATTGATGCGAAATGGTAGGCCGACCAGCGTGGCACACGATGCATCGCGCACGACGAGTAGCCACCACAGCCGTTTCAGTAGCGAACGGTCTTTTTTAGGCATATTGGTCCCTGCTAGGGAGCGGTGTATGCCCAACTTCTCTGCGATGGTTACGCCAGTCCCGATCCAGGAATAGAAGTTCTAGTAGTCATTGGGTCCACCGCCCCAGAATGTCAACATAAACACGCTCTGCAGAACGATGATCTTGTTGAGCTCATACCTGACATCAAACAGTGCTTTGGCCTTGTTGTAAAAAGCTCAGCGAGCCTCTCTATTGGATGTAAAGCCCGCTTGGTGGATCAGATTTTCGGCACAGAATGTAGCCGCCACAAAGCAACAGGCGTGAACGAGAATCCATGGTAAGCTGTGGTGATGATACTACTCTGCAATCTCAAGACGGTTGACCAGAGGATACAGCGGTTAGAATTTGTTCAAGAAGACATCCATCAAAAAATCCAAGATCGTTCGCCCAGGGACCTCAAAAGCGTGTGAAGTACGTGTTCAAGTGGCCTACTGTGGGATTTGCGGTACAGATGAACGTGAATGTTTGGAGGGCCTAACCCTCATACAGAAGCCACACTTCCGTTGACTATAGGCCACAAGAAGAGCGGCAAAATCTCTGAAATTGGCGAGGACGTTCCATCTTTTCGTATTGATGGGAAAATCGTCATTGAGCTGCGATGGACGATCGCCACCACGGTCAGCCGCCCTGTAGTCTATGTATTTCTGGGCGCCCAAACATCTGCCCTCGATTAGCATTCTACTAGTGTTCAACGCAACTCAGGTGAATCTGCGGGAAAGATCTGATTTTAGGCGATCGCTGTGGTCCTAGTCCTTTGAGACATGTAATCGAGGGCGGCGACGTTGTGAGAACCACCTGCCGTAGCATCACACATGGTTCAAACTTCTAGGCTGTAGCCTAGTTAGAGCATAGTCATCTTTGAATCGACTCCCATCGGGTGCGCTTTGACATGGCTTCTGAAGAACGGTGATGCTAGCCATGTCATAGTTAGCAAGATTACCGCCCAAAAGACTACTCAAGCGAAAGGCTACTCAAGCGTCGAATTTAGTGCGAGACATTGTTATTTAGCACTTGGAAGATCTGAATGCCATTTCTGACGCTGTATTCGATAGGCCTGACGTTGGCGCCCATGTTGCGTTTGATACCTCCGGCTTGCAAAGCACTTTGGACGCCACTTGAAGCTGCAAAAAGACAGAAAGTGTTCTGTTCGACGATGCCGTAAATGACCGCTCCCCCGCCCTACAGCTCACTACATTGAGCCTCTCCAAGAAGAGGCCCTCCAAAGGGCGCGTCTTTGCCACCGAGGCTTACTCGAATGTGCTCGGTGCTTAAAGAAGCACGGGAAAGACTTGGAGAGATTCTTCACACACATCGTGCCACTTGATTGAACAGTGGCAGACGACTCTACAAAGCTTGCGCACGACATGTATTGGCAGGATAAGATTCTGGTTTAGATTTCCTGGTATTTCTTGTTAGAGGTAAATTACACTCTTCAGCGGAGCGGTATCATGTAGCAACGACACCTCTGAATCCTTTTAGATACGGTTGAGTACTGTGTCGTTGAGGGCTAACTTGTTTCGTTCCATCACGGCCCGAGCCAGGAACATAATTTAATATGTCACTTTGGAAAGCACAAAGAATCGCGAAGGTTGCTCAGTAAACTGAATGAGGTACCTATGTAAGTTGTCCCCTGAAGACCAAGACTGCCGGCCAGCGCTTTCGGAGCTTAGCTATAGGCAAGTCTCTGCTGCGCATTGCGGCTCAACCGCTAGCGGCAGATTCGCAGGACTGACTCTACAACTTCAAGACCGCTAGAGCTGTCTGTGCTCTGCAAAAGCTGAAAAGTGAATGAGGAAATGCGGCGAGATACCGATGCTTTTCGAAGAGACACTCCAAGTACCACACAGCACGCCAATTCGATTTTGACATTCCAGACTCCACTGAAGAACCACACGCCAGAATTGTCAATTTTCTGTGTACCCTGTTAGTGTGCTGTGGGCGATCCATGAGTTTTGAGGAAGAACAGACCTTTTTCGTTTTCCTCCTTCTTCACCATGAAACGCTCGATGTGCGGGCCAAGAAAATCGATAAACCCTAGCGGTACTCCCTTCATACGCAGAATCGAGTATACTAGCTCCAGATGGAAAAAGAAAAACGGCACGCCGTATCGCAGGATATATTCCTTCGATGTCATCGCTAATCGGTAAGGGCCAAGTACAAAGTCCACAGAGTCTGCTTCGTGTCCATTGACTTGATCTGGTGTCACGCTATCCATCAGCTTGATGGTACGTCGGCATCGCTCCACCAATTCCTCGCCGGTCTCCTCGTCGTCTCTCCACACCTCAGTTGGGATCTCGGCGGACCGGGTGAGGGACTTTTTGGCAATGTTGGAGCATAGTTGGACGTGTCCCGCCAGTGGCCTGAGGTCCGAAATAAGCGTGGCTTGTGCGATTTCAGTGCTGTTTGCACCGAAATGGTCGCATGCCTTCGCCAATATATCATTTAAAGCGACCATCCCGTTGCGGAATGTGGGTATGCTGGCATCGTATAGAGATATTTGTGGCATGCCGGTCAGAATCTTGAAAGGCCGCCGTCGGTGGGGTACTGGCGCGTTGTTGGTAGTGCTTGTACAGAGGATACGATAGCTTCCAAACAGAAAACAGAGAAAATGTTCAGAATGAGAAGTACGATAACAACAAGAAAGCCCAACTCGACAGGACGCGCCTTTTATGGGACTTGGAAGTCGGATAGCGACTTCCTTGCCCGGAACACGTGATCTTCCTAGAAACGTTCCGCGCTTCGGAGGGTTCTGCTGTAGGGTCGGAGCGATTTGAGGTGCCGAAAACAAACGCGCCGAACTCTGCTGTTATTGAGATATTGGAGTTGAGCAAAAAGCTCCGAGATGGCCCAAGCAAAGTCACACTCTTTCGACGTACATATTGCGCGGCACACGGTATCGTCCTCTATATCCTCACAAGATTGTGTCCGCGGCTGTCAGCTAACAATTAAGCCGGCCATTGTTATCAGCGCAATCCAGAAAGATGAAGCCGTACGAAGTTGCAATCGTGGGCAGTGGACCGGCTGGGCTTTCAGCAGCCCTGGGTCTCGCCAGAGTCCACCGCCACGTGCTCGTCTGCTCATCGCAATCGAATCGCAATCGATTTGCACCTGCCATGCATAATGTACTTTCGAGAGACTCTCAGGCGCCAGATGAATTCTTGAACACGGCGAGGCAGCAGATCGCAAGTTACGGCACGGTCGACTTCCAAGATTCGATCATCAAATCGGCAGCGGTCGTTCCGAACGCCGGTGAGATGGGGTTGGAAAGATCGTTGTTCGAACTCCGCGCCGATTCGGGCAGCAGTTGGCGGGCAAAGAAGCTGGTGCTGGCCACGGGGGTGCTGGACGTCTTTCCAGACATTCCAGGATATGAGGAGAACTGGGGAACGAATATGTATGACTTCACTTTACCCCCTTTTCTACTGGAGACAATTCTAACAGTGCGTTTACGCTAGTTACAACTGTCTGTTTTGCGAAGGCCACGAGCGAGCTGGGACTACAGCTGGAATCCTGGGGTTCAGCACACCTTATCATTTGCAAAACTTCTTTACCATTCTTCGGTTTGGATGTAAGGAAGTTCACATCTTCTTGGACCCGAAGGCACCACCGCTGGATAAGAATGCGGAAGATGCACTGAGAATAGCTATGCTGAGAGGCGCAAAAGTGCACGTAGAAACTATTCAGTGTCTCGAAAGCCTGGGTACAGACCAGCACAGGGGAGGACTCAGGGCAGTTCTCAAGGACTCCGAAAAGTCGCCGATCGACCTTGGCTTTTTGTGGCATCCTCCGAACGTCAAGCTTGCTGCACCTCATCTCTTAGATGATTTGCTCTTGGAGGCGGACACGTCGTCATCAATGACACTGTTAAAGTGCGCAAAGCCCTTCGGAGAGACTAACAGAACGGGTGTCTTCGTCGCTGGCGATGCCAGCACTCCCTTGGCCAATATACCCAATGCAATGGCGAGTGGGTCGCTCGTAGCCGTTGGTGCGCACTTCCAGCTACTTGCGGAGGAAGAATCACTCGCGCGCGCGGAAATGGAGGCTTGCAGAAGGGGACTCAATATCAATGCTGCGACTGGATAAGGCGCAGGGCTTCGCGAACTATAACACTCAGATTGAACAGCTATTCAAATTACTGCTTGACAGGCGAACGTCTGCTGCGAGGCGCAGCATGCAGCCCGCCAGGATGGCCCACAAACGGATGAACCGGTCAACAATATGTTGTCTTCTTTTCTGGTACCAGAGAGATCTTTTGTTCGGTTGGTTTGGTTGGTCCAGCGCGTTTCAGGCGTGAGAGGTCGTTATATGGTATACCACTTCTATCTATCGCCTAGCGACAGTTTAGTAGCAAAGATCTGGACCCAAGCTCATACTTACTACGCGACGCCTTGTTCACTTGCTTTCATAACATCTGAGCTGCCTCTAAAAGCTGTTGTTGAGTCACGAGCCTGTGTTTGTTGGCCACGTCTTTTACTATTCCGAATTAGCGTTCACTTGCAGTTGTTCATAACTCCGCCGGCAGCATTTCAAAGGCAAGGTGGCTTAACGCAGGGTTAGTGGATTGTTAGTCTTGCACCATTACAATGGTTCACGAGGCATGCCAACTGTGGCCTCAAGATTTGGCTCATTGCATTCTCTCTCAATACAATGCGCAAGGTTGGGGAAAGGCCCGGTATTCCGCGACCTACAGTCCACCGTCAAGACTGACAGAAGTTCGACCCGTTGCTTTCGAGGAAATTTCGAGAATTGCCTTCTTGGCACCCCTGTACTCGGAGATGAGGCACTGGCGCGCATCTTCATGGTTGGTGACATAACAGCGTCAATGTGAGCCTTGTTGAAAACCAATGAGTTGTTGTTTTGCCTGTCAGCGGCCTGACACGCGACATCGTCGCGCATCGCCGCAGCCCATCGGAAAGCTCAGGCAACTGCAGATCCCGCGACGCCTTTCTTTGATGAATCTTGGTTGGCGCACGTAGGACCTTGGCCTTTAGAAAATTTCCTTAACCTTCTAGAGCTGAGTCAAACGAAGTATGGGCGAGACTAATTGTCTGTGATAGTCTCTCAAATGTTTGCGCTTGACCCCTCAAAAGGGACGGTACAGCTGACGTGGCTGTCGAGCTACATAGGTACTTAGCAAGTTCGTATCCTCGGCTGCATCCGCCGAGGGAACCCTCTAGTTAGTCTTCTTATTCGCCTTTTCAGAAATCATCCGAACCACTCAGCTTACCTTTGACATTCGCTTATCAAGAAATATACCGCACTGCGAGGAAACTCCCCGAAGCTATGTACGGTGTCTGCGTAGCCTAGCTTAGCTACTAAAGAACAACAATTCGCGGCACTGTAAGTACGGCTTCATGTATCCTGTTTCAAAGCAAACTTTCCGGTGCGGCTTGTAATCGCATTCTACGCTACAATGAGTGACTGGGAGTCCCGTCAAAAGCCCGTGCGCGGACTTCAAAAGTAATCACCTCCTTTGAATGAAACAAAGATGTTATATGCTCATAAAGGCAAAGGTACTATCAAGATGCGCGAACATCGGATTTCTTGATCCGATGCGCGAGCAAAGAATTTCAAGTCCATCGTGTAATCCTAGGGAGCCAGTCTGAGTACTTCCATCGTGCCTTTAGCGTCCAGTGGAGGGTCGTACACGTTCCAAAGTATCGTTGGAAGATTGACTAATCCGCGCACAGGGATCGCACGAGAGGTACATGACCCTTGACGATGAAGACCCGCTCACCCTCGAAGGGGTTTTGTTGCATCTATACCGCCTAGATTACGTTGAGCGGATGGAGATCGAGGACGGACCAGACGGGCTGAAACTCCATGCCCAGATCTACATGGCAGGGGACAAATATTTCATTCCCTCACTGAGCGCAGCGGCATCGCAAAACTTCCGTGCCATGGCTGCACGGGACTATCGCCATTGCCTTGCCCCAGAAGTGGTGAACTTTGTGTATGGTGTGCCTGCCATCGTTGGGCAAGAGCTTCGAGACAATTTGATCGATGCAGTCATGAAGGAGCCAAAGGCAGCGGTTGCCAATCCCGATCTCGTCACGTGCCTCACTTCCTGTCCAGAGATGCTCAAACATCTGCTCGTCCTGACCTTGGGACAGGATAGGTGGCATTTGAACTCGACAATGTGCCTCGCATGCAACAAGCCCATTCAGGAGGAAAATCCGTCGAGGAGCAGGGTGTATTGTCGGTGCGCAGAAATTTGGTCCGGATGAATTCGCCCCGAGGATGATGCGCGCCAAGGGTATGTAGCCGAGATTGCCGTAGCTATGTGTAACTTTCTCGCTGGGAGATCTTCTTCTTCCGCTTCCGCTATTCTCTTCCGTGATCCTATCAGCGTGATAAAGCCTCGACAATAACTTCTTGTGTTGCGTTCCTACAGATAAGCGAATCAGCAAAGGAAAATGAGTACATTTACTGAGCGGAGAGCTGCATGTGAAAATTGCCGTACGCACAAATGCTTCTTCATACTTGCAGCCTATTGACTTACAAACGGTAGGGAGACGAAAGTTGAAATGCAGTGGCGACCATCCCACTTGTGCACGCTGCGCAGCGCACGATCTGACTTGCGAGTTCTCTTTTGCTGCACAGTCAGGGCGTCCAAGAAAGCGCATCTGTCCTTCTGTAGATGTTCCCGCACCATCACATGGGATGGATGAACCAGGGCGAAGTTTCGATAGCAATACCTCTAAACAACAACGTATGCTAATTGCGTCGGATGAGGAGCTTTTGCCCACATCCTTGGGTGCCAACGACTGCATGCCGGGCGAATTCCCGTCACTTGGCTTCATCCCAGATGAAACACTCATAGGTGCATTCGATGCAGAGCAAGGGATGTTTGATGAAATAGCATTAGGATTCTCGAATGATGGACCTGCCGCAGATGCTGACCATGACGTACAAAACATATCGTTCGCGTAAGTATGTCAAGATCGCATTGTCTATGCGGTGCTGACCACTTAAACAGGACCTTGCAAACTTCCACAAGTAGCCTCACAGAACGTCCTTGTAGCTGCATTACAGAAATCGCCGGTTGCTTGGGCGATTTACAAAAGCCCGCTTCGAGCGGTTTCGGCTCGAGCTTGACGGAGCTCGGAAGAGCCCGGGAGCTGGGTTGGCGTGTACTCAATTGCGCACACTGCCCCAGTCGCTTCGTAACGACCATGCAGAACGCTCACATGCTGGGCGTACTCGTAATGACCCTTGCGGAGCGCTCTGCTCTCGCACTATCCTCGTTTCAAAGAAAAGCTGAGCTTGCGCAGGCGGCCGCCGAGATGTTGTCATTGGAAGTGCGAGATCAGACAGAGGCCACATCACTCGGGAATGAGCCCCCTTCATTCATCGCAATCAAGTTGCAGCCGAGCGAATGGCTCAATATCATGAGCGCTTGTGTGCAGCAAGAAATCAATGACCCTAGTCATGGCCAGCTACAGCTTATTTCTTCGATGGAAATACGACAACTTTCTTGGCATGACAAGAATCCATCTCCAGATTGGCCTAAGATCTATAGCGATCTTAGGCACAATACTAAAGATTACGCATGTCTAAAGCTTCCGCGAGAAGCAAAGTGTATTTTAGAAGGAATAATAAGATAGTCTTACTATTTATCTTAGGTTTAGACCTATAATCTACCTTCCTTTTATCTTCTACTTTAGGTTTAGGATAATAAGCCTAATAGTAGATAGAAAGCTACAAATAGATATAGTATAGTACTTTTAACTTTAAGAAATTATATACTTCTCTTTGTTTTAGGGTTAGGGGTCTTGTCTATAATGTCTTCCGTTAAAGGACTCTTTCCGTTATAGCATCGGAAATTATAATCTATAGGAAGGCTAGACGTTAACCGCTATTCTAATAAGGACGCGCGAAGGCTAGCTTAAACGACACCGTAGGGCGTTAAAGCCTAAGAAAGGACCTTCCTACCTAGGGTTAGGTAGTAGATAGTTCTAGGAGGCTATAAGGTATAGCTAACTCCTCGCTACTATAATAGACTTAGAAGCTATACTGTTCGGGAATCCGCCTATAAGGTCTATCCGGAGATAGCCTTTTTAAGAGTATAAGGAATAACCCGCTACTACTTATACAGGATCCGTAGTTCTATTAAATATTATCGACGTCTCTAGCTACCCTAAGGGATTATAGGGTTTAGACCGTTATAGAGAGTCGTATACTAGGGGTATTTAGCTTAGGTAGTAGTTAGTTGTAGCTTACTTACTTGCTATCTACTATAGCTATACCCTATCTATTCGACTATATAGATTACTAGGCTCTCTATTATATAGTCTTACATATAACTATCTACGTCCTCTCTAGTATCTAGTCTACTAGCTAAGTAGGTCGGAACGAAAACCTTTTCCTTTCTATCGGTAAGCTTCTCTTACTACTTAGGTTAGATTAAAAAACCCTTATCTATTAGGCCGATAAGCTTTGCTCGTTACCTAGGTCGGATTAAAAACCCTTTTTCTATCTAGTTAGTAAGCTTTGCTCGCTACCTAGGTTAGATTAAAAACCCTTTTTCTATTTAGTTAGTAAGCTTCGCTCGCTACCTAGGTTAGATTAAAAATCCTTTTTCTATCTAGTTAGTAAGCTTCGCTCGTTACCTAGGTTAGTAAGCTTCGCTCTCTACCTAGGGCGACTTAGTAACTACCTTGTGCTATAACCTATCTTATAGATAGGATTAGGTAATCTAGGGTTACGTAGGTTTAGTCTCTAGTAGAGAGGAGTATTAAGCAGAAGGTATAAAGATAGGATGTTACTCGTTTCTAATTAGTAAGTTAGAACAATAAGTTAAATACAAATCTTTATCTACGAGGAATCCTATCTAACTATATATATATAAGATTTATGCCTTTATACAACATGCTCTATTACTCTATTATAATCTCTTAAGAGATTAAGAGATTAGTAGAGAGTACTCTATTAGAGATTACGGAGAGCGCTCTATTATATACGATGCTTCGTACTCTATTATATAACTATCTAATAGGTTCTATCTTACTATTCCTTCGCTTGTTACCTAATTACTTCTTATATTTATAATACTACCCCCTTCCTAGCTTAGCTTCGTCCTAAAGCTTATCCTTAATATAGAATAATAGCGTAACTTTCTTCCTTAAGTTAATATGTCTTCTTCTCGTATAGTAAAACATAAACTATCTTCTACTATTCGCCGTTATAACCTTAGTCGATACGTAGAAACGTATAGAGACGTAATACTAACAAAGTGTACGCCTTATAAGGTGTCGAACCGCGTATACCGAGTATACATTCGAAGTAGTCGCTATAGTATATATATCTAGTCTAATAATAAGGGTTACGATATTTAGGTAACGGCGTTAGAATTTCGTCGTTTAGTAAAGAGACGGGAGGTTATTAAGAAGACTCTATTAGAGAGTAATAACGAGCTTAAGCGTACTCGGTCTATACTAAATACTACTTATAAATAGTTTAGTACTACTATAGTAAAGGTTTCTCGATTATTGTCTAAGTTGTCTTAGAACGAGAGTTAGGCGGAAGAGGCAATTATAGTAGAGGATAGAAGTATTCGGGAATAGGAAGCTAAAGAGCTTTCTACTAAGTTAGAACTTCCTTCCTTCGAGCCTTTTCCTTTCGATAATTAGTTACTTATAGATCCTATTTCTTAGGAGTAGTTTTTGTCCGATAGTATTAACGTACTAATATCGGGCAATTAAGATTAGTATATAGTTCCTATATGTTTTTATTACTCGGGTATCCTTTTTATTTAACGAGGTATCGCTAACTATTCCTATTATAGTTAATAATTTCCTCGACTTTATACTCGTTGTCCTCTTACGTTTAGTAGTAAAAGGTTTCCTAGTATAGTATTTCGGGGTCTACTAGCTTTAGTAGCGATATATAGAATACTAGGTATATTTTAGCGTCTTAGGGAAGGTAGAGTTTATAGTTAACTAGTCCTCTTTATTCGGTAACTAGAAACGGTCCGACCTTTATATAATTTAGTTTCTTTATCTTTCGTTAGGTCTTAAGATTTTTCGTAAGGAGATATACTTTATCCCCCTTCTTAAGCTAAGGTGCCGTTTTAGTTTGCTTATTATTTTGTTCGGTTATTCGTTACTAGGTATCTTAGATATAACGTCGCATTTCTTTATATATTTTCGTTATATTCTTCGTATGTCGAAGTACCTACTCTATACTAGAATATTGTCTAAGTATCCTAAAAAGGTTCGGGTCCTTACTAAAGTTTATAAAGAATAGTAATATTCTAGTCGTATCGTTGTTTATATTGTTTAGCGCAAGTTATACTATTAGTAGTAATAATACCTAATTGTCTTAAGCTATATTAATATAGTAGCGTAAGTATTATTCTAATATCTAATTTATTTGTTCGGTTTATCTATCTATTTGTAGGTAAAAAGCTATCGATAGTTTATACTTAATACCTATTGCTACTACAAGTATTTTCTAGTAGCTACTTATAAATAACTTATCCCTATCTATAACGAATAACTATAGAATGCCGTAGTATCGAATAAGTCTATCGAGTACTAGATGCCTTAATTAAGCTACCGTTATAGATTCATTATATAGAATAAAGTAAGTATACTTCGTAAGTCGGTAGACTATAACTAATATTAAGTTATAGGTTTATTGTGTCGCTAGATCTTTTAACTTTAGAAGTTTTATAATAAAGTCTATTATAACTTCGTCCTATAGTTTTTCTAGTATTGTACTAAACTATATATGTCTATACTTAGCGTGTCGTAATACCTTATTTTTCTAGCAACTTATATATTTGCGAATGTATACTATAACCTTTTATTTAAGGCTTAGAATATCGAAGTGTTACTATATTAAATTCGTTGTCTTTATAATTCCTAGATATCCTCTCTTAAGAGTGTCGTAATAGTTTCGAATATACTCTTCTTCTCTCGTTTATAGTACTTAGAATTTTCCTTTGCTTATAGGGAATTCTTCTTCCTAATCTTAGAGTACCGTAAGGATATAATTAAATTCCTTTGTATTAGCGTTTAGAGTACTATCTTCGTTAACCTTAAGGATACTATATTATATAGGTCGTTTCTCGTCTATATAGTTAGTTCTTCGACTAAGCGCGTCTACTCTACCGTTGTCTTTGCTTAGAGTATATTAGATATAGAATTTATACTATCTAAGGAGTTCTAACTATCGAGCTTGTCTTCTCGTAAGAGCCTTTATAATAGTAAAATATAAGAGGTTCTTATAATCCGTAAAGATAGTAAGTAACGGTACTCCTTTAGTATAAACTCTCTAATATTCTAGTACTACGACAATAGCTAGAAGTTCCTTATTATAGATATCGTAATTCTATTCTACTAGTATTATTTTGCGCAAGTAGTATACTATAACATATCGTTTACTACTCTCTTCTTAAGTAAGACATACTTTAATAGCTAGGTCTAATACGTCTATCTTAATTTGTATCGGTTGTTTTATATTAAATATTTGTAGTACTAGTATATTTATAGAGGCCTCTTTAAGTTGTCTAAAAGCGTTCTTATATTTCTAAGTCTATTAAAAGGGTTAATCTTTCTTTATAAGTTCTATAAGAGGTATTACGATCTTAGAGTAATTCTTAACAAACTTTCTATTATAATTAGCTAACCTAAGGAATACTTGTACGTCTTTAACTATCGTAGGTGTTAGCTATTCTTAGATTAACTTAATTTTGTCGGGGTCGATTTATACTCCGTTAGTTCCTATAATAAAGCCTAAGAACTTAACTTCTTTCTTATAGAATTCGTACTTCTCTAGTTTAACCTTAAGGTTCCTTTCTTTAAGTCTCTATAATACTTGCGTAACTTATATAATATGTTCCTAAAGTAATCCTTTAGTATAGACAAGGATGTCGTCGAGGTAAGCAATAACAAAGATGTCTAGAAATTTCTTAAGCGTATCGTTAATTATTTCTTAATATGTTACTAGTACGTTAGTGTTACGAACACGTGAAACAGGGAATTTAATTGGACAGGATAGGACAGACGCTAGCGGAATGGACATGGCTAAGCGGAGTTACGTCCTAAAGAATTACGAGACACAGAGCACCCATAGTTACGTGAGCAGAGCGCTCTGTAATCCGTAGGCGCAGAGTAGCAGAACGCTCTATAATCTATAGGAGCAGAGCAACGGAGCACGTTGCATAAAGACACAAATCTCTTATGTATATAACTAGGCATGTTTCTCGTTAGGAGTTCGTGTGTTTAACTTATGTTGCAATCCGACTATTAGGTAGAGAACTAACAGCCTTGTTACAATTAGTTATCCTACAACCTAGTTGTCTTAACACATTTGTTCCAAAGAGCTCTAAACCCGTAACACTACTTTATAGGGTCGCAACACTTTAAACACCCTTAAGGAACTTTGTACCTTAGACAACAATGGCTCCAAACAATTAACGCGATTCTAGCGTGCAACTACGACTAACTAGCACGACGCCTACTAGGTCTAACGACAATGTTAAGGTCGCCAAACTAGATTTCTTTTATAGGGAACGCTCTAAGCTCGACGACTAGCTTAACTAGCTTATAATATTCTTTAAGATAGAAGGAATTACCTAGGACTCTAGAAAGACTATTATCGCGTTATCTTACCTAAGAGGTTAGCCTTAACAATAGATTCGACCTCGTCTATAGGAACTCTTAGTCGATAAATATAATGCCGATAGGATCTTTAGTAACTAGAGTAACTTTGTCTAAGCTATCCGCAACATCTACGGGTTAAGCAATAACTAACAAGTTGCCATTAGAGTTATCTAACATCTTACGCAGAAGACGTCTGCTTCCTAGTACACCGCTAAGTTTAGAGAATACTCGGGAAAAACTAGGTAGAACGATTAAGCCTTAACTACGATGTATTACCGAGGTTTAAAAGACAACGTTAAGGATAAACTTATGCGTAGTGGTGCAGCATAGGACATACTAGAACGAATGATCCAAGCAGCTATCGAAGTCGATAATAAGCTATACGAACGCTAACAAGAAAAACGCTACAATGGGTAGTATCGCGGACGATCTAGCTATAATCTAACTAGCTAGACTAGAGGATCTCGTCGCGATCCTAATGCTATAGAACTAGACATTATCCAACGCAAGCTAAAGGGAAAAGGCATGCGCGGAGCTAAGGGTAAAGGGAAGTTCTAAGGGAACGGCAACAGAGGAAAGAAACGAGAAGGACCGGAGTACTACAATTGCTACAAGATAGGGCATTACGCACGAGACTGCCGCGGACGAAAGGTGCGACCGTAGGAGTAGCTTAACATAATGCTAGTAAAGGAACCCATCGACGAATTAAACGATAGACGAGGCGCTTACGACGTATCGAAACTTGTTAAGGAACCGAAAACGGAACTAAACCATAAGGCTATGCATTAGACGGGTTGCTATAACGACTATTGTAAGACCTACGAATTAGACAAGCAAGCGAGTAGTTACTATCCCAAGAAGCCACGTAGGGCTAGGATAGAAATTAACATAATAACGCGTAGGCAGCCGCTATAGCAGATGAGAGACTTAGGAAATTCCTAGAGAGGAAGGTCTCTACTACTATTTAATTGGGAGGACGTAACTCTGCAAGAAAATATACCCCTAGGGCAGGAAGAGGAACTGCTAGAGGAAGAAGAATCTCTACGAAACAACGATACTAAAACAGAACTTACGGGACCAAACCTAGAACAACTGCAAATGATTATATAAATAGTTGCAGCGCAAAACGATAGTTCGTTAGAAGAGGAATACGCAGATAATAAAGAGCTAGACGACCTTAAAGTGTCAACATTTACTATTTAAGGATCTAAACCCATTAAAAGAATAATAATCTTTATTATATACTAACTCGAAACCGTATTCCCTAAGATCTAAGGGAAACGACGACTTTATCTAATCGAGTTTAACAACATGCTTAACCGAATTAGAGCAATGTTCTAGAATTACCGACTTGTTAATGTCGATTACGATGCCGCAGCATATGTATAGGAACGACTACTAATTGGAAGTACCTTCTAACCCGACGGAAGTTACGTTATACCTAATAGAATTCATGTTCCTAGGAGATTTAGGGAACGAATCTAAATAATTAAAGGACGGTTTCACGAACTACATCGAATCTAGGAAGTATATTAGGAAGACCTTATATCGTTAGAGGCAATAAGAAACAAATTAACTAAGTTAGCAAGCCAATAGGAAATGAGACCTATAGGGCAACTAGTACAATTACTAATATAGAGAAACATAATACTAGGGCATGTTAAAGCCACCGTTAAAGGACAGGTTAAAGTATCGGTAACACAAGGAAAAGTTATCCTAGGCCTACGACATGGACCCCTTAATTAGGAGATCTATCTCGAGGACGCTAACTTACTAGGATACTATTTAAAAAACGAAGGATCCCTACCGATAGGAGCAGTCGCTAGGAAGTAAACATTATCGAAGCTCCTATAGCATTAGTAGCACCGGTATTCCGTACTAAATGCATTGTTAATAGACACGCAACACAAGCTATAATCGATTCCGGAGCTAGCGGAAATTTTATATCGACTAGCTTTGTCTAACGAAACGGGATCGCTACCCGAAGAAAGAAAGATGGCGGATACGAATTAATAGTCGTAGATGGATTATCCTTATCCGAAGTAGATAGCGAAACAATGCCGCTAGTCCTAGCTATCCAACGGCACTACGAGACTATTAGCCTAGATATCGTTAACATAGCTAGTTACGACATCGTAATAGGGACACCTTAGTTAGAGAAGCACAACCCTCTAATAGATTAGAGGAAAAGAGTACTTAAGTTCGAGCGATGCGGTTACGTTACCGACATCTACCCTATGCATCGACAGCGTGCGATAGTAGATAAGGAAAGACAGTTCTATAAATTAGAACGTCAACCGATAACATACTCCGACAGAAACGGCAAGGAGATAGTCTCTATAGACACTAGGCTAGCCTAGCTAGGTTATAAGGTAAGAGATAAAGGGAGAACTAACGCACCTCTAGAGATCCCTAAAGAGTTTAAGAAATAGAAACCGCTCTTTTAGGAAGAGGAAGGATTAGCCGCCTTACCTAGACATTAACTATAGGATTACCGAATACAACTTTAGCCTAGTAAAGATCTACTATGGGGGCTACTATATAGGTTATCCGAAAAAGAGCTCGAAGAGTAACGACGATAGCTAAAAGAAAAGAGCGATAAGGGATAGATAGAGAAATCTTAATCGCTAGCCGCTTTACTAGCAATGTTCGTTCTAAAGAAAGGAGGCAAACTACAAATAGTAATCGACTATCGACGACTTAATAAAGTTACGGTTAAGAACCGATATCTACTACCTAATATCGAAGAAATATAAGATCGACTTACCGGAGTAAACTAGTATTCAAAGATCGATCTACGAGACGCATTCTACGCAATACGGATAGCTAAGGGAGAAGAATAGAAGACAGCTTTTAGGACACGCTATAGACTCTATTAATTCCGAGTTATGCTAATAGGACTTACAAATGCCCTAGCGACGTGTTAGTAGCTCGTTAACGATGTACTAAGAGACTTGCTCGATATTACTATTATAGTATACGTCGACGATATCCTAATCTTTACCTAAGGAAGCCAAGAATAATACACTAAAGACGTACAAGCAGTGCTAGAACGGCTTAGTATAGTAGACTTTAAGACCGCACCCAAGAAATGTAAATTCTATAAAAAGGAAATCGAGTTCCTAGGATTTATTATTAATACTACTAGAATTAAGATAGACCTAAAGAAAGTACAATCTATCGAGGAATAGCTAATACCGAAAATAGTTAAGGATATCTTAGCTTTCTTAGGACTCGCAAACTATAATAGAAAGTTTGTCGAAGGATACTCTAAGCTTGCAATCCTACTTATAAGTCTTACAAAGAAAGACACTAAGTTCGTATAGATATAGAAGCAAGAACAGACATTCTAACAGCTTAAGCAAGCATGTATATAGTTACTAACACTTATGCTATTCGACACAAAGAAACTAGTACAAGTCGAAACTAACGCATCCGATTTAGCGATAGGTGCTTACCTTACTTAGGAGCATAATAGCAAAAGACACCTAGTAGCGTACTACTTAAGAAAGATAACGCTAGCGGAACAGAACTATAAGATTTATAACAAAGAACTGTTAGCGATTGTTATAGTATTGCGATACTAGAGAGTTTACTACGAAGGAGCTATAGGACTAACGATATATACTAACTACAAGAACCTTTAATACTTTATAACTACTAAGGATCTATCGCGTTGATAGTATAGATAGTTAGAGCTACTCGGACAATACAAGTTCGATATCTAGTATATACTAGGCAGAGACAATAGGCGCGTAGATGCGCTAAGTAGAAGAAGCGACTATATAGAAGGCAAAGACCAAAATTCGAAGACGTTACTTAAGGTTAACAAAGATAGAAGCCTTACTACAAATATATAGGAGTTTAATAACATACTCTAAGTTCTACGAGATAAACAAGAAGAGTTCCCTATCGAACATAGGAAGTACTAAGTTCTACTAGAAAAGGAGCACGAATATATTAAAGACTACTATAATAGCCGAACTACGGGATACCTAGGGATTACGAGAACAATCGATTTAATTAGACGGAACTTTGCTTTTCTATAGATGCGAAAGAAAGTTACTAATTATATTAGACAATGCGACAGTTGCTAAAAGAATAAAGCATCGCGACATGCGAAGTATAGTAACCTCTAATTCCGAGAACCTTCGGATATACTATAGAGAGAGGTTACAATAGACTTTATTACTAAACTACCGACATCTATAGACCTAGCTACGGAGGTTGTTTATAATTTAATACTTGTTATAGTAGACACCTTAACTAAGTATGCACACTTTATACCGTGCAAAGAATTAATAATAGCTATAGAACTCGCATACCTCGTACTAGACAGGCTAATTAGACATTATGGAATTCCGGAAAGCTTTATTACCGATAGAGATAAGCTATTTACGTTAAATTTCTAGAAATTACTCTTAGGACAAATTGGAATTGAACACAAACTATCTATAGCGTTCTACCTAGAGATAGATAGTTAAACTAAAAGAACAAACTAGTTACTCGAAGCATACTTACGGCACTACGTTAACTATACACAAAACAATTAGGTTTCGCTACTACTAATAGCATAGCTAGTATTAAACAATAATGCTTTAGAAACAACAAAAGAGACGCTATTTTTCCTTAATTATAGAAAAACACCCAACTTGTTTATAGAACCTAGGACATTAGTAAAAGCTAATAGAGCTATAGTTATAGTAGGAGAATTGCAAAAGGCGCACGCAACTACCCGAAATGCAATCCGACATTCGTAATAGCGAATCTAATAGCAGCGATTTAAAGAATCAAAAACGGCACCTTAGCTTAAGAGGGGGGATAAGGTATATCTTCTAATAAAGAACCTAAAGACAAAACGGAAGACGAAGAAACTAGATTACGTTAAGGTCGGACTATTTTTAATTGCCGAACAAAGAGGCGTAGTTAACTACCGACTCGAACTTCTACTAGATACTAGGATCCATCTAGTATTCTATATATCCTTGTTAGAACCCGCACACCCCGACGTCGTACTACAAACGACGTTCTATTACTAGGAACAAGAGGACGACGAATATAAAGTCGAAAAAATTATAGACTACGACGAGAAGAGTTAGCGATACCTTATTAAATAGAAAGGATATTCTAGCGACGAAAACACATAGGAACTACTTACTAATCTTAACTGCCTAAAGTTGCTACGCTAGTACTACTAGAAAAGTCGATAGACTAATTAATGTTTCTAAGAGTCTCTATTATTAAAGGAGTAAGACCTACGGTAGCAGCTGCTATAGGACAATTCCTATTATTCTCGAAAGTACTATTAGCCTCTATCTCCGACGTAAGATATTTAGCTTTCTAAGCTACACGACCCTTAGCTTAACGAAGGATCTTCTTGTTTCGCATTAACCGAGCTATTACGGTAGCTAACAACTCTTTATCCTTATCTACTTTTCGTTAGTACTCTTTACGAGTCTTGTCTAGGGATTCCTAAGACATGTTTACACATTTCTTGCCCTAACGTACGTACTTAGAGTACCGAAGGTTAGTTAAGTTAGACATAATAATGCAAAGATAGTTATACGAAGAATAACGTTTACAAGGGAAGAAAACCGGACGACTATTCCTTTCGATTTTAGCGGCAAGGCGCGAACGTCTTTTCTTAGAAGAAGAAATCTCTAGTTAAAGAAGACATCGTAGAAAGGGAGGAAGTACTATAAACCGACACAAAGCACGCGGGGATAGCGACATTATAAGCTTTAGGGACGAAGCTAGGCTAGAAGGGGGATAGTATTACGAATATAGTTACGAGATAGTTAGACCTAAAGCGATTAGCTAGTAAGGGCTAGGGAGGAAAGGAGTTACGTAACGTGCATGTAGGTAAGCGCTACCTTAGTAGGCGACCGACTATATATATGCAAGCAAGCGACTAGTTAACGAGCGACTAGGCGATTATTAAGCGACTAATCGCTAAGCGACCAAGCGATTAAGTGCATAAAGACACGAATCTCTTATATATATAACTAGACACGTTTCTCGTTAGGAGTTTGTGTGTTTAACTTATGTTGCAATCTAACTATTAGGTAGAGAACCAATAGCCTTGTTACAATTAGTTATCCTATAACCTAGTTGTCTTAACACATCTGTTCTAAAGAGCTCTAAACCCGTAATACTACTTCGTAGGGTCGCAACACCTAATATACCTACTCTAGATTTAGTCGTAGTATAATATGTATACATTTCGCTACGTTTACCGCTATACTATTCCGCTCGTACTACTATCCGACTAGCTATAGCATAGGTTCGATCTCCGCCTCCTCCTAGTATATTAACGCCCCGTTGTCTATATAGAACACCGCCTATAGTAAGCCGTCTATACCCTTATTTAGGTCCCTAATTAGCTTATCCGCTACTACATTCTAGAGTAGTAGCGATAGTAGAGAACCTTATAGTACTCCTCGCCTATAGGGTATCTAGGTCGAGGCTCCTCCGTTTGCTATTACCCTCGATACTAGCCTATCCTTAAGGCTCTATAGTAGTACTACGTACTATAGTAGGCATCCCCGCTTAATTAGTACGTCTCGCATAAGACCCTAGTCTATAGTATCGAATACCGCCTAGAAGTCTAGAAATAGTACCCCTCTATACTAGTACTATTCTAGTACGATATAGACTATCGCTACTAACGTTAAGGTAGAGTACCCGCTTCGGAACCCTACCTAGGCCGGGTAGAGTCCGAGGCATTCTAGCCTACTAATATGCTATAGTAGTAGCCCTTCGAAGATCTTCCTAAATATAGTAATTAGGGTAATCGGTTATACGTTTCCGACTATCTTTGCTTTCGTCTTATCCTTTATAATAAGTTAGATCTCGGTCTAGTTCTACGCTTGTAGTATTCGCCCTTTAGTAATATAGGTCTCGTATAATATTACTATATATTCTACTAGCGTCGTATCCTAGAGGACCTTTAATGCTCGTATATAGACCCTATCGCCTCTATATGTCTTCGAACTATCCTAGCTTGCAATTATGTCCCGTATGTCGTCGGCTATTTAGGACTATCTTACGTCGTCCTCTATCCCGCGTTAGTTATCTACCTATAGCTTACGTTCCCCTTGCGCTATATACCGCTCGCTAAGTACTACCGCTACTTCTTAAAGAGCGGTTACTCTAGCGGATCTACTAAATAGCGGGCTATTGTCCTCGTCTAAGGCAAAGAGTTGCTGTCGTAGCCGATAGTATAACACCTTAGCCCTAGTCTCTCGCGAGCTATCCCTTATAGTCTAGGTCGCTTCTTCTAGTACTAGTAAGTAGTTTCGTTAGCACGCGTCTACTAGGGCATCGTTTAGCCTATCCGGGTTAGCTAACTTTCGAAAGGTCCGGTTAATACTTCGCGATACTATCTCCTATATCTCTTATAGGTTAGTAGCTACTCGAGCCGAGCTAAGTTTTCTAATACAAAATCGCGGTAGTTTTGCCTCTATTAGGCAATGTTCCCTACCCTCAATCCTTCAAAGAATCCGGGGCGGATTCCATGATAATGCGTGGGGGGCACGGGCCACCGAATTCGCCGGAGGGGGCAGATTCCATGAAAAACCGGGGGCAGAAGGAATGAAAAGTACCGGTCGGAATCGTTTCAAACTCGGTGAGTTTCCAATCCGTAGGCACTTTACTCGTGAGTTTTCAACATCGGAGCGGGAGACCCGCGTGGTGAATTGTTATCGCGGTTCGAAAATCCCGACATTCTGTGTGAAGTTCCGCTCGCAAAGGCTTAGGGTTAGGGTCGGCGGGCGTAACGGCGGTTCGGCTGGAATTAAGGGACCGCCGGAAGCGCAGGCTGGACGCTCGCGAAGAGGTAGGGTAGATAGAAATACACCAACAAAGGTGCAGAAAAGCACCCAGCAAGACCACCGACTCTTGTAGCATGTAGCTAACGTTCAACCCTATCATGTGTGACCGCGCCATCGCGACAGGGATCGCGAAAATTCTGTGACAGGGGGCGGTGCAGCTAAGCCCAGGCGAGGCCGCCGACCGAAACATTAGGACAGACACGTTGCTCGACAGCTAATACACCATGGACGCTTTTGAGAGTCTGTTCGTACACTTCTAGAATTTTCAAATCATCGTTTGTAGAGATTGCAAGTTTGCAGTGGTTCCAGACCAAATTAAGGCGCATCTTAGCCAAAGTCACCAGACGCTAACAGTGAGCACTAGGAAAGGAATAATCGAACAAGTGGAAAAACTCGACCACGTCGCTTATAGGTTAGAAGACGTCGTGTACCCCGCCGCCGAATAGGAAGCGATCCAGGAGCTCGGCCCGGTCATCGAGCAATGCTTACAGTGCAAAGCGTGCGGGTTGCTAAGGGAGAGTAAAAAGGGGATCGAGGCGCACTGTAGAAAGGAACACGGCTGGAACAGCGCCAAAAGCAGAGGAGGTCGAGGGAGTTTAAGGAGTCGACCCGCCGCAAACCAGCCGTTCACGGAAGGTCACTGCTGTTAGAGATTCTTTAAGTATGCGCAGTGGACTAAGCTCTTTAAAGTGCTACCGCTAGCGCCACGGATGCTAGGAGGCGGTCATGGCTGCGAGCCCGAGGACAGGGCGCAGAAGTTGACAGATGAGGTAGCCGATGGACTTAAGAGGAAGCTGCGGGAGGCGCACCATCATAGGAAGGTGAACGTTAGCAATGTTAGGTCTGAAATGGATCCATGGCTGGAACACACCAGCTGGGCTCACCATCTGGCTGGGTTTGAGAAAGAAGAGCTACGGGCTAGTCTAAGTGCGGCGCCAAAGCTTGAGGCGGACGAGCGGGGGATAGAGAGCGTGGATGAAGAAGAGGAGGCGATCGAGAGAGCTTGCAGAGCGACCGGCAGGGTGATCAAGAAGGCCATGGACGTTAGCAGTCCGCGGACGATCCCAAGGTCCGCTCTTTACTACGTGAACAGGAAGGAAACCGGGGCCGCGAACAACGAGACTCTATTCTACAGCAAACACGAGGCTAGTACGAAGAAGAAATACTCTAGGGTCTGGGTATTAATGCTGAGATATCTTTGGAGGAGTCAGACATGGGAGAACAAGCCAGACTACACGTTAACGGATGGGCAAGCGAGGAGGCTAGGAGCAATGCAAAGTCTCGCTAGACGAGAGACCGCCGCTCTAGACAAGGGAGCTAGAAAGGTCTGCGAAGACGAGTTACAATGGTCCATCGTTCTTTTCTAGGCCAGCATGCTCGACCAGGAGCTGCTAGACGACGAGTTCCAAAGCGGCTTTCTGTCCGCATTAGCAGTTCTCGGCTTAGACACCGAAGACGCAGGATGGGTAAGCGTGTTTAACTTCACGCCGAAGCTGGCGGCCATCGTCACGGTCTGTAAGGCTCTAGTAGTGTTCATGGCTTACAAGCAGAGGCAAGACGACATCGACCGGCTAATCGGAGCCGGGATAGGTAAGAGTAAGGCGAGAAAAGAAGCGGTTAGCATTGTAGAAGGGGTGCACGATATGGTGCCCAGGCTGTTGTGTCTTTAGGAATACGGGGGACTAGCGAGCCCGATGGACAGGGTCTTGCACATGAAGACTTTTGGAATGAGGATCAGGTTCACGGAGAAAGCCGGGGCACGGGTTACTTGGATGAACAGATGCCAACAGGTCGCCATCGACAAGATCAGCTTTAGCATGGGAGATCTCAGAGATGCACTACACTCGCTGTGGGAAAGGTGTCTAGGGAGGCTCACGAAGCGGTTAATGTTCTTACAGCAAGAGGAGGAACTGCCGATCTTGCATCTAGACAGACTGTTCGACAACCTAAGCGATCTCACCGAGGGTTAGAGCTTCTTGGACGATGAGAGAAACGATGAAGTCTTGGGCAGAGTTAGGAGGCCGGACGGGAAAGACGTGGAGAGCAGGAAGTGGTTGTGGAGCCGGGCCATAAGAGAGGACCGAATAACCAAGTACTTTCTACAAAATATCGACATAAGTAAAGTGAGGGACAGGAGTGAGCTAAAGTGGAACACGACCAAGGTGGAGCAGTACTTCCGGGAGGTGACTCTGTTCAAGGAGGAGCTAATAGTGTTGTGTTATATGGCAGGGGGAGCTCCAGCCAGAGGGACGGAAGTTGTTAGCATTAGGACCGAGAACGGAGAGAGTGCGCGAGCGCAGAGGGGTGTTTTTGTTAACAATGGCATGGTCGAGCTAGTGACGGGCTACCACAAAGGCTACAGCAAGAGCGGCGAAGCGAAGATAATCCACAGGTATCTGCCGCAAGAGGTGGGAAAGCTGTTGGTGTACCATTTGTGGCTAGTGGAACCGTTCGTGCACATGCTTAGGTAGGAAGTTAGGGGCGAGTTCGACTTCAGCAAATATCTGTGGGAGCCGGAGCCGGAAAAGAAATGGGAAGGCGAGGTCGACGGAGTTAGGGAGGAGGAGGAGAGTGGGAGCGAAGAAGGAGGAAGGGAAAGCGACGGGGAAGAGGGCAGTTCAGGAAGCGAGAGCGAATCGAGCACAAGCCCGAGTAGTAAAAGCGAGGCGGATGGAGGTAATGACGAAGGAACGGCAGGAGATCGGATGGTTAGTGGGAGGGAGGCGCGAAGCAGGCCGAGGAATAGAGGAAAAGCGAAAGAGGGCAAGCTGCAGGCACTTAGCATAGACGGCTTCTGGAACATAGAGAGGCTAAAGAGGGTGATGAAGAGGGAGCTATCAAAATGCCAGGCCGGATTCTTTGTAACGCCGTCGACATAGAGGCAGCTATACCTAGCCATCCAAAGGGTACACTGCCCAGAGGAAGAAGTAACAAAACAGCTCGATCGGTTGTACGAAGGAGTAACAACAGAAGATAGGCAGATGCAATCCGGACACAGTAAAAGGATGGAAGAGTTAATCTACGGGATCTTGACGACAGAGAACCCGTTCAGCACGCAGTCCGAGCAGGCATCGTTTAGAAAGGTGAGCGTGTCATGGCACCACTTCATTAGGTGGCCGTCTACTGCGACAGGTAATGGAAAGCCGACGATCGATCTGGAGAAATATAGGAAGATGGTAGAAGAAGAGAGGTGGGCGAAGTTAAGGAGGGCAGACTTAAACGTGAGTCTAAGGGAAATGCTGGGGCCGAACGCTTCATTTAGAGGCTCACAACTGGAAGGGCTAAAGGCAATCGTATCGGGCGAGCCGAAGGTAGTAATGGTCATAAGGACCGGAGGAGGCAAGAGTCTAATGTTCATGCTACCGGCATTCTGCTTAGTCGGAGGGGTGACGGTGGTAGTGGTGCCGTTGATATCGCTAAGGAGCGATCTAGAGAGGAGATGCAAGGAGATCGGACTCAACGCCGGGAGATGGCCCGACTAGAGCGCTAGGCACGCGAGGATCGTGCTAGTAACACCCGAGAGCGCAGTAACGAAGGCGTTTAACAGGTTCATTAACGACAAGCTAGCTACCGGAGAGCTAGACAGGATAGTAGTCGACGAGAGCCACATCGTTCTAGACTCGACAGAGACATAGAGGCCGAAAGTGCTCGAGCTAGCGGAGTTCGCTAGGAAGGGATGCCAGATGGTGTATCTTACGGCAACGTTGCCACCGAAGGAAGAGTCGAGCTGGCTCGAAGCGATGGGCTTAGAGAAGAGGACGGTACGGATGATAAGAGACTCGACGACGAGGAGGAACATCGCTTACTAGGTGGTCGAGTACGACCGGCGAGAAGAAGAGGAGAGGGTAGCGGAGTTAGTAAGAAAGAAACTAGAAGAACACGAGGAGGGACAGATCATAGTGTACTGCCGGAGGGTAGAGCAGTGCAAGAAGATTAGAGAAGTGCTAAGGTGTCCAGTGTACTATAGGAGGGTCGGAGACGAAGAAATGAAAAGGAAGATTCTAGAACAGCTGGTCAAGGGGACGCACAGAGTGTTCGCGGCGACGACAGCGATGGGAATGGGGGTGGATGCACCACACATTAGGGTGGTGGTACACGTGGGAGTAAAGGAATTAGTGAGGGATTACGCACAGGAAAGTGGAAGGGCAGGAAGAGATGGAGAGGCAAGCGAGGCGATCTTAATGAGAGGCTACAACACAGTAGGGGGGCGGAAAATCTTGGAGAAGGGATTCGTAATGGAAAGGGGGATGTACGAATATCTGGAAGGGGAGAAGTGTAGGAGGGTTGTGTTAGACAGGGAGATGGATGGGAGGGCGGACAGGATCGGATGCGAGAACGGAGAGAAAGTGTGTAATGTATGTAGAGGGTTAACAAGAACGGGAAGGAGGGCGAGGGGGTGCTGTTCAGGGAACAAACCAAGTTACGTTTAACCTT